>BSBN01000804.1:0-2400000 GCA_027924645.1 Cunninghamia lanceolata
TCAGTTGTCACACAATTTAATCTTTTTATGTTTTTAACATCCTTTGTTCTCTTACAACCAGTTTAGTGATGTAGACATTAAAGCATAGATCAACAACATAAAAGTAGAAACATAATCAACACAATTGACACCAAGATTTTGACATGGAAACTTGGTTAAGGGAAAAACCACGGTGGGGGTTAACCCACAAAGATTTGTACCTTGTTAAAAGTACTTTATAAAAATAGAAGGCACATGCCTTCAGGCTCACTACCTAGAGCTCACTGCACAAAAGAGGAGGCTCACTACCTAAAAAATTAATTTAGAAACAGAATAAATTAACTGAGAAATAGCATCTACTTCATGCCTGATTCAGTTTCAATGAAATCTCAGAAACTTCTTCTTTGCCCCAGATTCTTCTTTACTATCTTCACACTCTATACTGCTCTCACTCCTTTTCTTCTCTGCTCTACTTCTGATCCTTTATTTGGATTTAATTTGTTTTACAGAAGGATGATGTTTGACAACTCTTCAACAAGTATTAATATACTTTATCCATCTTGGAATGATCAACAAGGTCGGCCAAACTTAACACTGATCTTTACACTATCGGCCAATCATAGCTAAGACTTGAATCTTCCTTCATTAACACACCATGCTTCATAAAATGATTTTTAGATAATTTACAACACACTAGGAACATCTGGTCAGCCAAGACTGGGAAGAACAACAACAACCAAGAGGAAACCTTCAATCACAAGTTCCTTTGTTAATGTAGACCACCAACACAATAGCCACACGATCCAGACACCACCACCAAGCACAATTAAGTCAACAGGAATAACCGTACCACTTTGCATCACCAAAATCACTCGCATCTTCATACTGAACCTTAAGAACACACACTGCCATGACTATCAAACTAGAAAGATTGCTTTCAAATCTCCAAACCATGAACCACTTGAGTTGAGGAAACACACCAACATCCCAGACATGCCTCTAGATCTGTAGATCATAATATTCTCATACCAGACCAACTTCTTGCCACTCTGTTAGTACAGAATAACTACAGAAACCTGTTCTACTTAGAGGGGCCATAACTTCACCAAATATTAATGTGGATCTCTCAAATCTCAACTGGAGCAACAATAGACAACCCTCTACAAACCCTTTAATCTGCAAACTTTGATCTTCACTTTACTAGAATTACTGATCACTTCCTCTAGATTGTCTTCACTATTTCTAACAGAAGGATATGTTGACATCAATGACAACACATCAAGCACATATTTGCAATAATCTCCCCCTTTGTTTATTGTTGGCAACATATGATGTGAAAAATTGATTTCACCATCAAGACAAGAACTTCTCCCCCTTTCACTTGTAACCACTTGTTTTCACTACTCCCCCTTTCACCCAACAACTACTGACTTCCAAGTTTTTCACATGACTTCACTCCCACTTTGACATCATTGGAAAAGGGTGCATATTTGCAATCATCTCTTCCCCTTTTTAATTCAGACTGATTTCCAACGTATACTTACTACTCCCTAGAGTAGTATTCTCTCATCAATTTGGATCTCAAGATATGAATGAGAATTCCATTGGACTGATGCACCTTGGTGTATCTTAGTTCTGATTTGGAGGGGTAATAACCCCTAACTTCTCCTTGAGATATTCAAAGGTATCCTTGGAAGAGGCTTAGTGAAGATATCTACAATCTAATCTTTGGATGACACAAACTCCAACTTGACTTCATTCTCATAAACCTTTTCTCTCAGAAAATGAAATTTGATAGATATATGCTTTGTCTTTGAATGCAACACTAGATTCTTTGAGATACTTATTGCACTAGAATTATCACAAAAGATTGTGACCGGTTCCTCAAACACAACTCTGATGTCCTTCAACATTTGCTTCATCCATAGAACCTACGTACAATTGTTTGTTGCTGCTATATATTCTGCTTCTGCAATAGATAGAGATATTGCCTCCTTTTTGCTCATCCAAGAGACCAATCTCTTTCCCAAGAAAAAGGCACCACCACTAGTACTTTTTCTGTCATCCACATCTCTTGCCCAATCAACATCTGTGTATGCATGAAGAGTAAAGTCATTGTCTTTTGGATACCACAATCCATGATCAATTGTCCCCTTGAGATATCTAAAAATTCTTTTGACTGCCACAACATGGGATTCCTTTGGATTAGATTGAAATCTAGCAACAATTCCAACGACATTCATGATGTCAGGTCTAGTCTGGGTTAGATAGAGAAGTCCTCCAATTATTGATCTATACCTTTTCTAATTTGCCTTGGGTGAATCATCATCTTTACTTAACTTGCATCCAGTTGCCATAGGTGTGCCTACTGGTTTTGAATCTTCCATTCCAAACTTCTTCAATAATTCTTTCACATACTTCGACTGAGATATAATTATACCTTTGTCTAACTGAATAATTTGTAGACCTAGGAAGAAATTCATCTCTCCAAACATAGACATTTCAAATTCACTTTTCATTTGGTCAGCCAATGTTTTGCACATACATTCATTTCCACCAAAAATGATATCATCAACAAAGACTTCAACAATCAGGATGTCCTCATGATTAATCTTGAAGTAAAGATTACTATCAGCAGTACCTTTGCTAAAACCTATATTGAGCAAATATTTATCCAATCTTGCATACCAGGCTCTTAGAGCTTGCTTGAGTCCATACAGTACTTTTCTCAATCTACAAACCATGTCACCCTGGTTAGACAACTGAAATCCTTCTGGTTGCTCAATGTAGACTTCTTCCTCCAAATCTCCATTCAGGAATGTTGATTTGACATCCATCTAATACACTTTAAAATATTTGAAAGCAGCAAATGCAAGAAACAATCTAACTACCTATATTCTTGCCACCAGAGAAAAAGTTTCTTCAAAATCAATTCCTTCTACTTGAGAGTAGCCTTTGCATACCAACCTTGCTTTATTTCTTACAACTTCACCATCTTCATTTAGTTTATTCCAGAAGGACCCATTTGGTTCCAGTTACATTTTTGTCCTCTGGCCTAGGAATGAGATCCCAAGTGCGGTTCTTTCAATTTGCATTAATTCTTCTTCCATTGATTTTACCCCAATTTTCATCAGTGCAGGCTTCACCAACTGATTTTAGGTTCAATCCTTGAAATCAAACAAATCTCTTCTTGATCTTCTGCAACTCTTCTCCTAGTTCTAACACCTTTGTTTCTATCCCCTATGATTTGATCTTCAGGATGATTCATTCTTAGATACCTGGGGGTTTTGGGAATTGCTTGAGCTTTTGTTTCTTGAGCTTGTTCCTCAACATCTGTATTAATTTCTTGAATCTCAGGAGTTTTCAGATCAGTCTGGATCAGAGTTTGAACTAACCTTCCTTGATTTTGACTCTCACTTTAATCATCTGAATCATATCCGCAGAACTTGGAATGTCCTTCCTTGCTCTCATCAACTCTAACATTAGCACTTTCAACAATCTTTTTAAACCTCTTCTTAAAGCATCAGTAAGCTTTACTTTGAGTAGAGTATCCCAAAAATATTCCCTCATCACTTCTTGTATCAAATTTGCCTAAATCCTCATCTCTTTTGATATAGCATTTACTACCAAAAACTTTGAAATATCTCACAGTAGGAGGATGACCAAACCATAGTTCATAAGGGGTCATACCAGAATTTTCTCTAATCTGTACCTACTTAAGAGTGTAGACAACAGTACTTACATCTTCTCTCCAATAAGCTTGAGGGAACATTTGTTTCCATCATCATGGTCTTGGCAGCTTCTTGAATGGTTTGGTTCTTTCTTTCCACAACTCCATTTTGTTGCGGAGTCCTAGGAGAAAATAATTGTCTTTTTATGCCATGCTTTTCACAAAAAGCATCAAACTCATGGGAAGTAAATTCTCCACCTCTATCAAATCTCAGACATTTCAATTTTTCACCAATTTCATTTTCCACCATCATTTTGAACACCTTGAATTTTTCAAGAGCTTCTTATTTTTCTTTTAGGAAGGTTACCCATATCATCCTGGAGTAGTCATCTATTAGCAACATGAAATATCTATCTCCTTGCACACCTCCTAATTCTAGCAGGACCACAGAGATCAATATGTACCAAGTTCCAATCATCCATTTGAGACTTGTTCCTTATTTTTGAATGAAATCTTGCTCTATTTCCCTAATTGACATTCTCTACACATGCTATTAGGTTTCACAAGTTTTGGAAGATCTCTCACAGCCTAAGTGGTACTTATTTTGACAATATTATCAAAATTCACATGACACATTCTCCTATGCCATAACCAACTTTGATCTATCTGAGCAATCAAACAACTTTTGCTAGAGGTACTTAAATGAAAAATGTTACCTCTGGTTTGAGTACCGGATGCAATTTCAGTTCTGAAACTTTCCAAGATTCTACACTTTCCATCTTGAATCAAAGATCATAACCTTTATCAACCAACTGTCCAACACTGAGAAGATTATGTTTCAGTCCTTCCACATACAGAACATTATTTGTGTTATTCTTACCATCAAAGAGAGATGGATCCTCTACCACGGATCTACTAGCTGAGTTATCTCCAAATTTCACAAGCCCACCTTCATAATTTTCAAAATTCACAAACTTACCTCTTGTCTCTAGTCATATGATGAGAACATCCACTATCAATCACCCATTCATCTTTCTCAACAACCTAAGAAGCCAAGGCACTTTCCATATTTGCATAGATAGTAGATTCAGTAGACACCAGATCTTCTTCTTTAATGGCAATGAACACCCAATCATTTTCAAGGGAGCCTCCATGATCAGATTCATCATCTATGACTCCTTCTTCACCAGTTTCTTCGATATAGTAACATTTGTTCTGATTTTGATGTCTATTAGGGTTTGGTTTTGAAAACCTCTCTGGACATCTTGAGGCAAAATAACCAATATTATTACAAGAAAAAACATTTGAGTGGCAATTTTCTTTCATACTTATCAGATCTTGTTGGTAATCTTTTGGCGAGAAGAGCTTCAAGATCAGTAGTTTCAAGTTCAATATCTTCAAGATCCTTCCTTGACTTCATTAATCTATTTGATCTTGCAGAAGGGCTTTCACCTAGATCATATCTTTATTTTCCATATACACTGGCCTTAAATTCAGATTCTAATTTGGGAAGAGAATCATCAAACTCACTTAATTCAAAAGCTAAAATTTTTCCAACTAGATGATCTCTTGTAACATCTAAGACAATCCTGATCTCCTCTATAGTAGCAACCTTATGTTTGTAAGAATTAGGTAAGATCTGAGTACTTTTGATACAATCTCTGATTCTTTGAAAGTTCCACCAGCACACTTGATACCACACACAAGTTCATTTATCTTTTGCATGTAGATTGTGATGTTTTCATCTTCACTCATCATCATAGTTTCAAATTTTCCTCTCAGACTTTGTAACTTGGCACATTTGACATACTTATCACCTTCATACAAATATTCCAACTTTTTCTAGATTTCATAAGCTATTTTTAGACCAAAGACATTTGTCATCTCGGAATCAGTTAGGGCACTCAACAAGGCTTCTTTAGCTCGAAGGTTACTTTCAACATCTTTGACTTGATCTAGAGTTGAAGGACCTTTCTCTAGAGGTTTATACTCAACATTGGTTTTCGCCCAATAGGCATCGCCCATGCATTGTAAATGGTTCTCTATGTAATTTTTTCCAAACATAATAATTTGTTCCATCAAATATCAAACTATCCTTCTTGTAGGTCGACATCTTGGATCTCCTCAAGTGGTCAGGCTAAACTATCCTTCTTGTAGGTCGACATCTTGGATCTCCTCAAGTGGTCAGGCTTTTAAAATAAGATCTATCTCTTATACCAATTGTTGGAATTAGACCAGACAACTAAGAGGGGGGGTGAATCAGTTATCACACAATTTAATCTTTTTCTACTTTTAACCTCCTTTGTTATCTTACAACCAGTTTAGTGATGTAAACATTAAATCATAGATCAACAACATAAGAGTATTAACATAATCAACACACTTGACACCAATATTTTGACATGGAAACCCGGTTAAGGGAAAAACCACGGTTAACCCACAAAGATTTGTACCCTGTTAAAAGTACTTTGTAAAAATAGAAGGCACATGCCTTCGGGCTCACTGCCTAGAGCTCACTTATCAAAAGAGGAGGCTCACTGCCTACAAAATTAATTTAGAATAGAATAAATTAACTAAGAAATAGCATCTAGTTCATGCCTGATTCAGTTTCAATGAAAGCTCAGAAACTTCTTCTTTACCCCATATTCTTCTTTACTATCTTCACACTCTATACTACTCTTGCTCCTTTTCTTCTCTACTCTGCTTCTGATCCTTTATTCAAATTTAATCTGTTTTGCACAAGGATGATGTTTGACAACTCTTCAAGAAGTATTAACATGCTTTATCCATCTTGGAATGATCAACAAGGTCGGCCAAACTTAACATAGATCTTTACACTGTCAGACAATCATAGTTGAGACTTGAATCTTCCTTCATTAACATGCCATGCTTCATAAAATAATTTTTAGATCATTTACAACACACTAGGAACATCTGGTCAGCCAAGACTAGGAAGAACAACAACCAAGAGGAGACCTTCAATCATGAGTTCTTTTGTCAATGCGGACCACCAACACAACAGCCAAATGATCCAGAGACCACCACAAGCACAAGTAAGTCAACAAGAATAACCACACCACTTTGCATCACCAGAATCACTCACATCTTCATACTGAACCTCAAGAACATAGACTGCCATGACTGTCAAACTAGAAAGATTGCTTTCGGATCTCTAAACCATGAACCACTTGAGTTGAGGAAACACACCAACATCCCAGACATGCCTCTAAATCTACAGATCATAATATTCTCATACCAGACCAATCCGGACCAACTTCTTGACACTCTATTATCACAAAATAACTACAAAAACATGTTCTACTCTGAGGGCCATAACTTCACCAAATCTTAATGCGGATCTCTCAAATCTCAGCTGGAGCAACAATAGACAACCCTCTACAAACCCTTTAATCTACAAACTCTGATCTTCACTTTACTGGAATTACTGATCACTCCTTTGCATTGTCTTCACTATTTCTAATAGAAGGATATGTTGACATCAATGACAACACATCAGGCACATATTTACAACATTTAGTTGATATTTACCTATTAATGATACCCTATAAATAAAAATATTAAAAGATAACTCTAGGATTTTTTCTCATATTATTTTTTCCTTGTGATATAATCATCGTAGGAGGTCCAATGAAGGACTATCTTGTTGTGCAACAAAAACAAATAAAACACACATACACAACAAAATCTTGCAACAAGATTACATAAGATATACCCTAAGAAAATTCTCAAAGAGGAAAAACCCTAGCCTCCAAAAGATTCCTCATTATATTATTAATTTCTCAATCAAAGTTATAATTTATACTAATGGCTTCTTATATGCCAAGTTGTATACGTTTGGTTACTAATATAGAATTTATTGAATTTAAATGAAACATAATGCATTCACTCCTATCTGCATCATCTTCTTCAAACTTCATCCTAAACCTTCACCCTCATGTTTGCACTTAAACAACTAACTTCTATGTTAAATTCCTTCTAAATCTTCTTTGATACTTCCAAATGATTATGGCAACATATATCAATATCAAACCCTCTTAATAATTTGTGTCATCCACAAGGTGGCACAAAGTTCAATACTTCTAGAAATATGTAGTCAACTAATGCAAGCTAATTCCTCAAACCAAATGAAGGCAACAAAAAACAAATTTGTGTAATGTTTTGTGTTTTCTCCCATGGGTGCAATAATTCATCACATGAATTTCTTAATTATTACAAACTTTAAATCCTTTGGTGCCTGTTAGCAAGAGAGGTGGATTCATAGACCAAAGTTTGAGCCTAGGAATCTTGCATGTTATATTTATACCTTGGTAATTACAATATGAGAATGATTAGATGATTTGTGGTAGGATTTACTATGGTATACCAATATATTAAGACACCCATAACACAAAATTTAAAACATACATTCATATAATTCAAAGTGTCATGTCCACTTTGCCGAGTGGCCATGACATGAGAAAACCACATGTCATGCCCACATTGCCCATGTGGCCATGACATGAACAACCAAAAAATTTCCACCTATCCCTAAAACCCCATTGCACAAGGTGGGGAAGGATGACGAGGTGTGGATAAAACGTCCAAGACACCTCGCCAGGTGTACCAGACCAAGGGACACAATGTAAAGTGTTGATAACTAACATCAATGCAAGAAAAAGAAATTCAAACATCCATTCAACCAAATCTAGGATCATTTATTCATAAGTAGAGTGATGCGATTTTTTTCTTTCCATCAAATACGACATTATGAGAGTTTCAAGGCAACAATTGTTTTAATCCATTAACACTACATCGCAAGGCAGCATAAAGAGAGAAGGAGAATTTTAACATCCAATTTATACACATCAAACGCTAAAGGGGACAATTAAACGATAATTAGTTTCCTTTACCTCAACAGGGATAAATATATATTAATTAATTTCCCTATACATCAATAGAAATAACAAACAGTAATTAATTTCCTTTGCATCATTAGGGATAAATAAACATTAATGATTTTCCTATACATCAATAGAACTCAATAAACAATAATTATTTCCCTTACACCAATAGAGATAACTATGCATTAATTATTTTCTTATACATCCAGAGAAATGAATAAACAATAATCATTCTCCTTTACATCCATAGAGATAACTATGCATTAATTATTTTCTTTCTACACATCAATAGAAATAAATACAATAACTATCTTCCTGAATACATCAAGAAGATGAAGAGCAAGATTCCTGCCATGCCTTCAATAGAGTTCGCCGAATTGAAGACCAATGGGGGATGTTGCCCACCTCCCAACCATTTTGCCATTGTCAGGCGCAATGGATGTCCATTGTGCCCTAGGCAACCCTTGAGCTATGGAGAGAGGAGATCATGGAACTGCCACTAACATGTTCGACTCACATGACTCAGTCTCAAGCAAGACACCAGGTTCAAACACAATATTTAAGAAACACAAGACACACACACAAAATATCTGAGGAGGAAGACGATAGAGCTCGAGGAACTTGAAGCTCAACAACAAAAGAAACACACGACACCATACCATGTAAGAATTCACTTTAAGGACACTCCTGGTGCCAACAAGCGGGTGGAGGAGGAAAGGGTAATACAAGGGTCCTCAACACAAAAAAAAAAACTAAATTCATGCCTAGCTCTTTTCTTCAAAACACTATCCATTCCAAATTAGTACAATAAGGAGAGAGAGAGGAGACCTAAGTCATAGATCATTTCACCCATTTATGGGACCCACACATCAATTCAACTAAAAGAGAACAACAAATAAAGGAAAAATAAGAAAAAAAGTAAAAAGAAAAGAAATAATGTCACTTTCGTGCTAAAAGGAGCATAGAAATAAAAGTTACTCTTATCATGTATCCTTTACGAGAGTGAAGAAGTATTCCTTAACAATATGTGTTTCTTTGTTTATTTAACAACGTTATCTTAATACTCTCCATGTGAGATTCTTGTCAGACTGGTATCGCAGATTGCCAAGGTGAACCATATCTGACTGAAAGGTACTGACATGGATAGAACTTCAATAATGTTACCAATGTACAACAGGTCGTGGTCAAGTAGTTGAGAGGGGGCACGACAATGAAAATACAGGGTTCCAAATCCTAGGGGGCAGTAGGGCCCAATTTTGTCATGCAGACATTGAACAAGTAGCTGGGTCAAAATTACCAAACTGGGTGTCTCTGAGTATTGACCAGTTGATAATTAGGATACTTGATATACTCGCGAGTATCCTCCTTGTGTTGGCAGAAATTAATCAAGGCTTTAGGCAATAGGTTTACAACTAGATCATGCAAAAAAAAAGGCAGAAACAAGCATTAAGCACAAAGTTGCTTTGCTGAGCACATGATCTTCTAGAATCGTGATCTTTATACCAATGAGTAGAACAGTGAGAAGACTTGGACCAAAACTTTACCAATTCTGAAAATAAGAATAGTTCATTTTACTGATTACCATTCAACCTTTTCGTGAATGTGAATATCACCTCAGGCATTGAGTACAAAACGACCATTCCATCCCATGTGAGTTAAGTTTCATCCTATAGACAGCTACTCGTGGCAGATGAAAACATGGAAGAAGAAAAAAAAAAGAGAGAAAAAAAACACTAGAGCATTCTCTATTGAATCCAAAAATATGATATCACATAATGTGGGGCTTTGAAAACTTGAATCCTTTGAACAGTTTGAAAGTCTTCTAGTTCAACCTGAGCAAGATTATCTTACCACTAAACCTCTAGCCGCCCCATTCTACACAGATTTTATTTTCTTTTTAACGGCCTACACTTGAACCACTCTATAAGTAAAAGTAAACTATATTTTACGTTATGGTATTCTCGCTAGATCGAGCCCAAATAAACTAGGCTACATTTTACAGAGTACGTCCCTTTTTTTTTAAAATAAAGCATCAGGGAAATTTTGATAGAAAAGAGTGTTGGTGTAGCGACTATATCGATGATGAGATCCCTCTCCACCACAAGTACATGCTTTTGGTGTGATGGCAAAATCTACATGGTATCAAAGCTATCAACACTCGCTACAAACGCCAGACTTAACCCAGATCCATGGGAGGCTCACTGCCATGTCACGAATCCCGAGGTCAGCGTTGAATGCCTCACTGACAAGGGGGTAGCTCACTGCCAACAATCCCCCCTCAATGTAACCTGAGGGATTTGAACCCGTGACCCATGGCTCTGATACCAATTGTTGGAATCGTTTGCCGTTGCGCCAAAAAGCTCAAGCTTTTTGCGCAACGGCAAACAATTCCAACAATTGGTGTAACACCGGGAATTCCTGGGAGGTCACCCATCCCAGTACTACTCCGGCCCAAATGCGCTTAACTACGGAGTTCTGATGGGATCCGGTGCACTAATGCTGGTATGGGGATCCACGTCGAAAGTTGAGTGAGGTGCAGGAGAGAGCATGGAGTGTGCAGGAGGCTGAACATATGCACAAGCGTAGCCAAAATACATCACAACATAGCTGAAGCAACAGTTGGATCTGCTAAAGGCTCTATGGCCATAGATGAAGACATGGAATCCATATCCTAGAAGAAAACCGTGTAGACATGACCTTTGTATTCTTTATGAATCCATATGCACTCCTTGAGGGGGGAGTCGTAGCTGAAGGAGCAGAGATCGAGCGGGGGCACCCTCTTTCTTTTTTTCTTTTCTTCCCTATTTTCTTTACTGCGGCTAAGGCAAGGACCCCCAGAGCACACCCCCCCATCCCGTCACTCCCAAAAACTCTTCCCACAAAAAACCTCCCCAAAACTCTATGTCTTCCCCCTTTCCCTCTCCCCTGCCTCGCTCCCAAAAATATCTCCTCCCACTAACTTCCCGCCCGATGGGTCATGGGCTTTGCCATCCTCCAGACTGTAATCGTGAGCACCACTTCAACCCAGCTACCTAATAGGTCCAGATGGTTAGTATTGGTCCCAGAGCCTATGTTTGATCTCCCCAAAAAGAGAGATATCCCCTTCAAAGTGTAAGAAGGCTTTTTAACAATGAACGTTATTCTATTACCTAACTAAATGTATTCTCCTGTAGCTGTCTAGCCCACCAATCAAATCCATCACTCCTAAAAGGAGTAGGTCGTAATACAAATGTACAATATGCATTTGCAGTGCTATCTCACACATCAACATCAGTACCAAACAACTAAAATGTCAAATCTGAGGTCGAGGTAACCACCTAGGCACAGTAAACTCATTGAACTCAGCACCACTAACACCCCATAAAAACAAACAAGTGAGGAGTTAATGTTTTTCTGAGGTAGAGTTGCTTCTGAGAAGGGCCACCCCCCCGAACTAAGGCATTTTTCTACAAAATGTAATTGATATTTGGAAAAGTCGAACCATCAGAAAAAAGAGATTTTGGACCAACTGTCAAAATTTATTATAAAGAATAATGCTGATCAAGATGTATTACTATGGCTATGTATATATAAGCTACTTATACTAAGGTAAGCCGTAACATTTAAGGGCACCTTTGAATGAATAACTATCATACAACGATTCCTTGATAGGCAGGGTCAACTATCAACTTTAAGTTATGACCCCAAGCACCATATGCTCACATATGAAAGCCAATCGGCTAGTTAATAGACTACGCCCTAAGAAAGGAGGGATTTATAGAAACGATGTAAAAAAAAACAATATGGGATTAGGATATTATACATACATATAAAATCTTATTAAGATATGACATAGTATCATTAAGGACACCGTTGAAAGCATATATAATTGCCATTAAAAGAATAGCTTGACAAGCACGATCTACTATAAGAGTTAAGCCCTATAAGCCAATCTGAGAACAATTTCGAAGAAGAAGAAAACAAGAACTTCACAATTTAATTAAATCAACACTAGATAAGAAGATAATCTAGTTTTTTTTGGCTCAAAGCTCATACCCCATTTTAAATTGCAAGCATCTTGAAAAGTCACAACATAAAATAACAATGTAAGGGTCATACCACCAAAGCTAGTTAAGCAAATTTAACCCCCACATGAAAAGCACAAAGGATAATGGTAAATGATCCTTTACAGGCATAGAATAACACCAAGGAAGAAAGATGACTAAATCAGTAGACTTACGTAAGGAACACATCATGTTATGAGTTAAGCACAAGACAGGGGTTCACATACAACATGGGTCTATTCTTACACATGGATCGAGAATCACGACGATTCAATTTAGAGGAGTAGGGTGGACACCAGTACATCCCTCACCTCACAACTGAAAAGGAAGGTTTAGGTGACTACATACTGCAAGAAGAAATGTAGATAACTCGACCACTGGATAGGTAAGGTGGGATAATCAAATGGCTAAGTGATTCCATGTCTCCTCCTCCACATCCACCCATTGGCCAACACCTGCATATGTATATCTTGCACACTCAAATTGAAGCATCAAATCCAACATTGTAATGATAGCCAAAGTAGCTTTAAATGTATTAATGAGGATGTATATCCAATCACTAACTATATCCATCTAGCAATCCATATTATATCAAAGTCAATCATTTTATCATTTTAATCTAGAACTAGGTGAATAATAGAATACTCACCAGTCAGACAAGGGCGGGCCTTACACAAAGCATGGAATATATATATATATATATATATATATATATATATATATATATATATATATATATATATATATATATATATATATATATATATATATATATCTTTTGTGGATAACAATATCATATATTTAGTCTTCTCCTTCTTACTTTTTCTTTTTATCATTTTCCTTCTATCTCTATTCTTCTATATACATAGTATTACATTAGGGATGTGTCCATTATAATTCTAATGCCTTTCCCTAATTTTCTATAGTCAACCTAGTGCTCTACATCCCTTTTGTAGTCAAATGTGGTGGCTCCTAAATGCTACTCTTTGTGTTCCCTTTCTTCTGTTAACATCATCCCCCCTTTAAAACCATGTCTTGTCCTCAAGACATGACAATTGGCTAATTTGTGGGTAGAATATTCTTATATATTTCATTGAGCTATTGAAATGTTATATCCCATTGACTCTTAGCTTGTTGCAGCCCTTGAATTTGGTTGTGAACTTTGAGTGAGTGTCTTTTATGTCTTTGTTGTGGTGGTTGGTATCTGGATTTGTAGGACTATCTTCTTTGCATCTTTGAGTAATCTAGTGACATGAGCAAGTCTAAGGCTAACCATCTCCTGGAGCTATTTGATCTGTGCTTTGATTACCTCTCTTTGATTCTACAACTATAGAAGTTGAGTGTGCATGGTCTCTACTTGTGCTCTTGTTGTATTGTCCACATCCTATGTGGTATTTTCTTGCAATATCTGAATTATCATCTAGTCCATTTGGTTCTTCAACACTTTTGTTAATGTAGGCCATTGTAAACAAAATTGGTAGTGTATTGATATCATTAGTAATGTTCTAAAGAATATTGATTTGAGTCTCTAGATGTGTATGAGCTTTCATACATTTATTCTTTATCTCATCCATGTGGTTCTTCTCTACTTCTGCTAAGATTTTAGTTGTGATTGTCGATTCCTTATTATCCATCTTTGATATCATATTGTCTACCAAGTGCTTCAATTGTTGTCCTAGTGGCATGGTTGTATCTCTTTATATCTAAGGTATTTTACTTTCAATTGTATTGATTGTGTAGTCTATAGTTATTCTATGTTTTCTACATGTTTCTTTAGAATATCCTCCCTTGTGGTGTCATGGAATATATCCCAAAGTCAAAACTTTGTAAGGGTGATATGCTTGATAGATCTACCTATGTGCTAGTATGTGGTAATTGCAATAAATGTGGCATTGCCAAGGGTTGGATTTGCTTTTGCTAAGCCAAAAAATCTTTTATGTGTTGCATTGGGGATGTGGTGGTGGAAGATGTTGCAACCTTATTTGGTGATGTTGGTTGCTTGGGAGTGTCTTTTTGTACTTGTTCTTCATAAGGGTTGCTAGAATATTTTTTATGTGTTGCATTGGGGATGTGGTGGTGGAAGATGTTGTAACCTTATTTGGTGATGTTGGTTGCTTGGGAGTGTCTTTTTGTACTTGTTCTTCATAAGGGTTGCTAGAATATTTGACTTATGTTCCTCAAGGCTTTTTATCTTCTTTTATTAATATCACATAAGCCTATTTTGTGACCTCAATGGTCTCTTTTCTGAATTTTGTATTTATCTTCTTCACTTCATGTCATAAATGTGTCCAACCTTTGTTTAGATCTTAGTTCTTTGGCTTGTAATTATGTAAGTCTTTTCCTCCTCTTGGCTATCAGGGTTGGATCAATTTGTTCTACTACTTTATTCCTCATTTCCTCTTCTATTTCTACTTCTTTTTATGTTTTCTATCTAATGGAAGAGGCAAGTTGATCTAGAAATTTCTCAATTATATTTTCTAAGGTGTCTATAGACACCCTAGTCATGTTTGATTATTGCTTCTTGAATTATTGCTTGATTTTTTGAGCCTACTTGGGTGTACATCTTTGTTGTTTGCTTAAACATCCATTTGTGGTTTAGGGCATTTGTTAGGAGGTCTACATTCATGAGATCTTCTTTCCTTACTTCTTGATCCTCCATTGTTTGCGCTTCCAATTATGTGTGTTTACTTTTCCTTGTCACTTTTTTTGGTGGCTCTTTCTTTTCTTGTTGTTGTGTTTCTTGTTCTTCCTTTTCAAGTTCTATAATTGACATCTAAATTATTCTCCTTTTTACTCATTGTTTTTGCCTTGTCTTTTTATTTTTTGAGCTTAGTTGGATAAATGCTTTTGTAGTCTCCTAAACTAATGAATCTTCTTGTTGTGCTTGCGGTGGTAGAGTTATTGTTGTTGTTCTTTCTATCTTCTCTGTGGTTCTCTATTCTTCCTTTATTTGTAATTTGGGTGATCCCAAATTTAATGGATCTGACCTCCACACTTTTCATGTAGAGGTGATTCCTTGTGGTGTTTTAGGCTTTGGAATACCCAATTTTTATGCATATTTTCTTTGTGCTTTTCTACATGTTCCTTCACACTCTTTTTGCTTTGTTTATCTATAAACTCTTTGTGTGTGCCAAATCTTTCTGCATTAGTATCCTTTGGTTCTTTTTGCAAATTCTTGGCATATGATTCTACAAGATCATCACTTATTTCATATGGGAGCTGAGGGATCCATGAAACCCTAGGTTCTACTACCTCCATCAGAGTGTAATCCTTTTCCACTAGGAATACAATATCATTTGGATACATGAAGACCATATCATTGGAGATCTAGTCTCTATTCTACATTTGTTGCCGGATGGATTTTAAAAAACCCCAATATGTGGTGGTGTATTTTCTTATGTCCTTGAACTGGTGGACATGGGTATTGATTTTGAGTTATGACTGACTGGGTATTTTGCCATATTTTACCAAGGAATGATGGTAATGTATTCATAAAATAGAAAGCTAAGCATAAGATTAGAGTATCATACTAGAATTGATAGAATGTATTCTTTGTACATTGGATATTTTTTAGTAGCTTCTCTTAGAGGACTTCGCATAAATTGATATCTTTTCCTTCCATTACCATTTGGTGTGATATATGAATTGAAGTGTTAGTTTCCAAGTCTTCCCTATTTGTATAATAGATCTTATACACAATGCCTATTTTGGCATACTCTATAGTTGGGTTTGTTATTTTAATGACATCTAGGCTTCTCCCATCATAGGTTTCTCCTATTAACTCTACTACCTTGTCATATTTTATGGATTTCTTGGAGGGTAGCTCCCCTATTGTGTTCAACCCTATTATGGCTTGGATGACTTGCATTGTTATCTGGTAGGGTTTGTCCAGATACATGTATACATTGTGGATGTGGCTCAAACTGATTTTTATCTAGCCATGTTTTTTAAGAAGTTTGGTAAATCCTTCCATATATCTAGCTTCTTCTTTTCAATTTGTTGATATTGGGGCATGTATTGCTTTTGGTCTGGTTGTAGCAAAGACCTCTAGAGTGATTCAAATGGTGTATGATCAATTTATATGAGTGGGGCATGGATATATTTCCTTATATATTCTATGTAGATGACATCAATTGGGACCCTAAGGAATGCACCATGTAGGTCTACCTCCATCACCTTGTATGGAAACTTCCTATATTTTGGTTGTGGTTTCTAAGAGATGTCAACTAGTGTAGCAGTCTTCATTTTTCTTTTAGTTGAGTTCAACTTCTCATAAAATCTCATAGTTTTTATTTTCAATACGTAGTAGTGTTTACTAGGGTTTTGGGTCCTATTATAACCTTCAATGGTGGGTTTTTTGTATTTATTACTTTTTATCCATTCCTAGGTTACCCAAGCTTTTCTAGCTGTTACTTTTTTGTGGCTTAATATTCCTATATGGTACGTGACAGTTTATACTTTATATTGTACATATAATACATATTTTATTTTTCTTTACTAAGTGGCTTGGTGGTAAAGTTTTAACCTTGCCTTGTTGACATATCTTTCTAACAATTTCCCTTCCAATGTTTTTAGTCCTACTGCGCTTAAAGTAGAGATTTCTTCAATATGATATGGCCCTAGCCATCTTATTTTTAGCTTCCCTTGCTTCTTGAATTTACTATCATAAAGTAGAACTAGGTCACCTTTGTGGAATATCTTGTACCTTAGATTCTAGTCATGCCAAGATTTTTGGAACTTACATTCTAGATTTTGGTTATATACCACCAATAGTATATCTTCATCTAATTTGTCCAAATCCTCCAATCTTTGTTTTAATGAGTTCTCCTCATTCAACCACAAACTAAGTGTGGTGCATAGATTTGTTACAATGAATTTAATTAGTAGATTAGCATCAAGTCCATACACTAAATTGAAGGATGAAAATTTGGATGGTCTTTTATAGGTAGTTCTATAAGCCCATAATACCACTGGAATTTTGACATCCCAACCTGATGTGTCCCCATTACACATTTTTGTTAGTGTAGTGACTATGATTTTGTTCAAGGCTTCATTAGCTCTATTTTCTTGTGGATGATATGGAGTGCTTCTATTGTGAGTGATCATAAAGTTTCTTAGAAGTTCTACAATCACTTTGTTAACAAATGTTTTCCTTGGTCACTAGTGATACTAATTAGTGGACAACCAAATCTAGTTATAATGTTTCCATAGATGAACTTTTTAGTAGTTTTGGTAGTGCAGACCTTAGTTAGTTTAGCCTCGACCCATTTTGTGAGGTACTCTACTCTGGTGATGATAAATATAGGTTTTGTTCTATTGTCTAGTGGCTCAATTGGTTTGATGAAGTATGTGGCCCATTTCTCAAAGGGTACTTGAGCTTGAATTAGTTGCAACAATATTTCATCTCTTGTGCTATGTTTTCCTATGTTTTGGCATATATCACATTATTTGGCATATAGTTTGGCATCCTTGAATAGTGTGGGCCACCATAGTCTAGAAAACATGACTTTCTTTGTGGTGGCTTTTCCTAATTTATGACCTCTAGAGATTCCTCCATCTGCTTCTCAAAGAATGTCTTGTCTCTCATGCTCAAATAGTACCTTGCAGATGATTTCATCTCTTCCAATACTATGTATTTCTCCTTTAATCAATGTATATGGAAGTGACTTCTGTAAGACAATTTGTTTTTCACTTGGGGTACTATTTTCAAGAAATTATGTAGTTGAGAGTAAAATTTCTATGTTATTGAGCTTCTAGTACCACAATTACTCTAAATAAGTTTGTGCCAGGTAAATCTTCCTCTATGTTTTTTGGTTCTTCCCCTATTTATATTCTTGAGAGGTAATTAGACCTTGATTACTTTTTCCTAGTTTGACCATGATGTTAAATTCACATTCTTGTAATAGTAGTTCAATCATCTACACATTATGCCATGCATGATTGATCTATTAAGTAGGTATTTCAAAGGCTCCTGATCTATATAGAATTTGAATGGAGTGGCTAGTAGGTAATGTCTAAATTTCTTTTCTACTTGTGAAAGTTTGCATCTAGAAAAAACAATTGGATGGTCTTAATTTCCCCTTGGTTATGTTAATGTTGCTCCTATTATGGTATCAGATGCATCAACATGTACGTGGAATGGAACATTCAAATTAGGAAAGCTTACTATAGGTGCATCTACTATTTTATGCTTTAATGTATCAAAAGCTTGTTGACATTCTTTAGTCCAATTAATTGTTTTACTTTTTTTCTTTTTTAGGAGTTCTTCTATTGGGGTTGTAATTGTGGCATAGCCTCTAATAATTTTTTGATGGTAATCTATATAACCTAGAAAATTTTTCACTTCTAAAGTTATTTCCAGAGGAGGTCGGTTCATGATAAGTATTACTTTTAAGGGATCTACCATAAGTTCCTATTTACAAATTATATGCCCAAGTAGTGTGCCAAATGGTACCAAAAATATATATTTCCTTAGGTTCAGAGAGATTTACAAACTTCTACATCATTCTAACATTATGTGGAGTACTTGGACATGATATTTTAGTACCCCATAGATTGTCCAATCATCTAGATAGACTTATAAGAAATCATGAATAAAGTCCTTGAATGCATTAACCATAATGCAGCTAAATACTATCGGTGCATTACTTAGGACAAAGGGCATAATTGTATATATAAAAGATCCCCATTTTATTAAAAATATGGTTCTAGGTTGATCCTCCTCTTAGATCTTAACTTGGTGATATCCAAAGAAGTCATGAGTGAATGTGTATGCTTCCCTTCAAGAAATAGATTCTAGGATTTATTCTATGAATGGTGTATGGAAAGGATCATGGATGTAAGCTTTATTTAACTTTCTAAATTCTACACATATTCTAATATCATTGGTTTTCTTGTTTTGCACTACCATGGGGCTGATCCACTCTATGTCTTCCACTAGTTTGATAATCCTTGCTACCAACATCTTATAAATTTTTGTTTTAACTTTCTTCTTCATATTTAGGTTTAGTTTATATGGTCTATTCTTCTAAGGTTTCACCGCTTATTTGAGTTGTATTTTCCTCATTCTTGCTTCCTCCTTAATTCATTTCAAGTCTATAATTGTGTGGGAAATAGGTCTTCATATTCTAATTGAATCTCTATTTTCTTCCCAATAATCCCCTATTTTTTCTAGTTTACGGCTACCCTCAGTGCCTATGTTTTCTTCCCTTAGTTTTAATGGTTGGTTATATTATTTTCTTTTTGGTTTAGTTTGTGATGTTATTGCTCTTTCTCCCTAATTGATTTCTATATCCCATTTAGGTATTTGTGGTTGTTCTTCATTCTTCATTCCATTTTTTTGTGAAGTATAGGACCTTTTCTCAAAGTATTGGTCCAATTTTTCCATCTATTCTATTAGTTTCTATATGTCTTCCTTTCATGGTGATGTTAGTATATTTTTGGTATGTATTACCTTTAGATTTTTCTTTGTAGGTAAGAATATGATCTCCCTCATTTTCTGAAGTGTCTTGTGGATGACCTTGGTGGGGTTGAAGAAAGAAAATGTGTGGTACTTTTGGATATCTTCCCAATATCTTCTTTCTTCTTTTTTCTCTTGGTTAATATACCAAGTTTGCACAACTAGTGTGAGTGTCCAATAGAACATTTGTATGTATAGTCTTGTATCATATTTTCTTTGTTTGTCCCATTATGAGAGGAACCTCCTACAACAATATAATGAAAAATGAACGAAATAACAGAAATAGAAGAAACACAGAAGGAATATATTGATCGCAGACCACTTCAAAGGGGCAACCTCCTTTGAGCAAGCTCAATACAATAAATTTGTGGATGCCTTCATTGGCCTCAACACGTACTTATATACTAAGTCTAATCTAAACAACTATTACTTCCCATGAATGTAGGATAATATAATATACTAAAGGGTTAAACACGAGTTCCTAACATCCCCCCTCTCTTAGAAAATCTTTGTCCTCAAAGCTTAAGATGTGCAAATTATTGTTGAATCTGAAGGAGTGGTTCCCATGTAGCATCCTCTGGTTGCATTCCGTGCCACTAAATTAATACTTTTGTGATGGATCAGGAGAGAAGATGACAAGTGCACCTATTGAGGATTGCCTCCGGCTCCAAAATGATGGATCCTTCATTATCCAATTCTGGTAAAACAATTTGTGCTCTGATGTTGGTGCCAAGAACTTTCTCTAGACAAGAGACATGAAATATTGGATGAACATGGGAAGAAGGAGGAAGCTCCAATTTATAAGCAACTAACCCAATCTTCTAAAGAACCTTATATGTCCCATAGAACTTTGAAGCCAACTTATGACGTCCTTTGAGTTTCAAGGATGACTACTTGTATGGCTGTAGAGTAAGAAAAATCATATCACCTTCTTGAAAATTGAGCTCAGAATGGTGTTGATCAACTTGTTGTTTCATTCAATTTCTTGTCATGTGAAGATTGTCTTTCAAGATGCATAGAATCTGATCCCAGGTGTAGAGAACCGTGTCTACTACCTGAACTAGTGAACTTCTAGAGGTGTATGGAAGGAGCACTGGTGGTGCCTAACCATAGGCTACTTCATATGGAGTCATTTTAGATGTAGTGTGGTAGGAGGTATTGTACCACCATTCAGCGAGAGGGAGCCACTTTGCCCACTGATGTTGTTGTTCTGAGGTGAAACAACAAAGATAAGTTTCCAAACATTTGTTGATAATTTTAGTCTAACCATCTGTTTGTGGGTGATACCTAGAACTCATCTTTAGTTTGGTGCTAGTGTGTTGAAATAATTCTATCCAAAAATGACTGGTGAAAGTTGCATCATGATCTGAGAGAATGCAAGAAGGGATGCCATGAAGATGGAAGATTTGGTCTATGAAAATTTGTGTGACTGAGGAGGCGATATAGGGATGGCTAAGGGCACAAAAATATCACCACAACCATGATCACTTCCCTCTAGATTTAGGGAGCCCCTCAATGAAATCCATAGAAATATCTATCCAAATCCATGTAGGGATGGGCAAGGGTTCAAGTAATCTAGGAAGGAGTGTCGTTTCACCCTTGTTGCATTGGAAGGTATCACATTTAGCCACCATATATTGAATTTCCCTTTTCATTCCTTTCCAAAATAAGTTACACCGTGCCCTCTCATAAGTTTTGAGGAACCCAGAGTGCCCTACCGATGGAGAAGCATGGAGTTCATAGAAGATAGCCTACTGAAGATTTGTACTTTGGGGAAGCACTAGACGACCCTTGTATTGCAGAGAAGCACCATCCCAAGAGTAATGCGGTACAATAGAAGGGTTATTGGCCAACTGTTGAATGATTTGATATAATGAAGAGTCATTGACATAGCCCTACTAGACAAATTCCAACTAATTTGGAACAGGCATAGAAATAGCTAAAAGAGAAGCTTGGTCATCAAATGTACGAGAAAGAGCATCTGCCACAATATTGTCATTACCCTTCTTGTAAGTGATCTCATAGTCATAACCCATGAGTTTGCTAACCCATTTTTCTTGTGCTAGGGAGGAGACCCGTTGTTCTAGGAAATATTTCAGACTCTGGTGATCAATCTTGATGCAAAAATGATTCCCTAGTAGGTATGGCCGCCACTTCTATAATGCATACAAAATAGCCATCATTCCTTCTCATATGTAGAAAGTACTAAATTCTTGCAAGAAAGGGCTTTGTTGGTGAATGCAATGGGATATTCATCTTCAAGGAAAACAACACCAAGTCCATTACCGCAAGCATCACTATCAATAGTGAAGGTCTTGGAAAGATTTGGCATAGCTAGAAAAGGTGTAGTACATAGCTTGTTTCAGGTTTTCAAATGCACACTGAGCAACATGTGTCTAGGTAAAAGCATCATTTTTTAACATAGTTGTTAATGGAGCTGCAATCTTCCCATAATCCTTGACAAACTTGTGATAGTAGCCAGTTAGCCCCAAAAAACCATGGAGGCTCTTGAGCGTCTGAGGATGCAGCCAATTTTTCATGGCATCTATTTTTGCATGATCCACTCGAACCCCTTGGGCTGAAACAATATGTGCAAGATACTCCACTTCCTCCTAGCCAAAAACACATTTAGATTATTTTGCATAGAGATGATGATTAGAGAGAAGTTGTAGTATGAGATTCAGATGTTGGAGATGCTCAGCCCATGTTTTACTATAGATGAGGATATCATCGAAGAAGACCAAAATAAATTTCCGCAGGTAGGGCTGGAATATTTTATAGATCAATACCTAGAATGTTGAACGAGCATTGGTGAAGCCAAAGGGCATGACCAAAAACTCATAGTGGCCATCATGTGTGAGGAAAGCTGTTTTAGGGATATCATCCTCATGAACTTGAATTAGGTGATACCTAGAATGAAGATCCAACTTGGAGAAAAAATGAGCACCATGAAGCTCATCAACAACATGAATCAGAAATTTATCCTTGATTGTGATGTGATTAAGTGCTTAGAAGTCAATGTAGAGGCGCCATGACCCATCTTTTTTCTGGACAATAAGAACTGGTGAAGAAAATGAACTAGTACTAGGGTGAATAATACCTTGCTTCAGTAAGTCTCAAATGAGCATCTCAATCTCTATCTTTTGGTGAAATGGGTAGCAGTAGTGCTCGATGTTGGGAGGAATGCTTCCAAGAAGGAGCTAAATACGGTGTTCCTCTAGTCATGAAGGTGGCAATCCCACTGGTTTAGCAAAGACACATGCATACCTATCCAAAATTTGTTGTAGATCAAAAGGAGTAGTGGAGACTGCTGATGGTTGCATCTGGATGGAATGGATCTGAGTGATGACACCATGTGAATTATTCTTAAGAAGTTTTTCCATGCAATGTGTACTTATGATACTGAGAGACCCTGGTTGCAATCCTTTCAATGTGTGTTTTTTCCCATTGTCTGAAAACTGCATCCAAAGTTCAACAAAATCACATAAGATGGGTCCAAGTGTGCATAACCATTGGGTGCCCAAAATCACATCACATCTACCTAAGGGAAAGGCAAACATGTCAGAGTGCAGGTTATAATCTCCATTTGAGATACACACGTTGTGATACTTCCCTTTGCAAGGTAATGTGTACCCATTGGCAATAATGACTTCAAAGTTGGAGCAAGGATGGACAAAACAATCATCTTGTTTGGTGATCTGAATGTTAATGAAGTTATGAGTGCTACTAGAATCAATGAGTATTGTAAGAGGGAACTTCTTGAAGTAACCCTTGACTTGCAAGGTTTGTGGGGTGGTGACTCCTGCTAAGGCATTGAGAGAGATCTCTGGGTGGTCTTCTTGAGAAGCAGGATCAACAAGTAGCTGTTGAGTTTCAACCTGATCATCTACTGTATCCTGAGCATCTGCATAAACTTTAGTTTCAGGCAGAGAATCCACATCCAAGATATAGAGCTTTTTCTCAACACATCTATGTCACCAAGTGAATTTCTCATCACAATTATAACAAAGCCCTTTTTCCCTATGTGACCGCATCTCTGCTTCAGTCAAATGGCTGATAAGAGCTGTTCTAATAGCTAGCATTATTTGAGGTCTTTGGGAAACCATATTTTTGAATGGAAAAAAAATGGATTTGGATTGATGTTGGGCTGTGATCTTGTCCTCTGCCAACTTAGCCAACCCTAGGGCTTCCATCATGTGCTAGGATGAAACATCTTGACCTCAAATCAAATTGTATCCTTCAGACCACTAGCAAAACAACTCCTAAAGAATTCATTAGACAATCCTTTTGTGTGATTGGCCAATTTTTCAAATTATTTCTGATATTCTCTCATAGTGCCTATTTGGCGAAGTTTAGTGAGTGCTCCTGTGAAGTCATCAAAAGCACTAGGGCCAAATCATTCCAAAATGAGTTTGCAAAAATATGTCCATTTTGGCTCTTCATGACCCTTGATGTGCCAACGGAACCACTGAAGGGCTTCATGTTCCAAATGAAAGGATGCAAGTGGGACTTTGTTGACATCAAAAGTATTATGCAAACTAAATTATTGTTTGATAGTCTATATATGTTGGACCCTTAGGATTTTTGTCCCCTCATTCCTTAAATAGTAACTCTAATCAAATGCATTCACATGTGACTTTTACCTTAGGGTTTGGCATATCATCAACCACTGATCCTACAATTCTCCTATGACTTTGCACTAATCAATGGACCTATTGTGTGGTTACACAACATGCCCCATTTTGACTTGACAAAATAGGGACCCAACTTTTTTCTTGGCTTGTGTTTTTCTGCTTGCTGGCGGTCTGGTAAAAGTAAGTAAACACAGAGGGTCCTGCATAAGGGAGATAGGTAAGTCATCATGATGAGGTTAGTTTTCCAAAATTCATATTTCATATCAATAACCTCATGATTGGACAGAGCACAAAATTTCATGCAGGTTTGCCTTTTGAATCACCCTAATATTCCTTAGAAAATGAGAATTATGAACGGTCAAAGTCCTGGTCAAACCTGATATTCCGAGGGGAGGATCATATTTCTTAACATCAGTCATCTTATAAAAGACCACCTCGATCCAATTTTGTCACCCGATAAATCATTTATCTAGAAATCCGGACGTTAACTTTAGGTGGTGGAGGTATTTACCCGTCAAACAATGCCATACATTTTGTGGGGGTCATATTTTGAGTATCACCTGATATTCTTAATATCACCTTATCTTTCGAATATCACCCTGTCGTAAAATATCACCCTAGACCCAATATCCTAATGACATCATATAATCCTAATAGATAAAGAAAATGGCCATGATGATGACGTCATCATCCTTTTTACCTCGCGGAGGTATATTCCAATAGTGCCCCTTTCTACATAACATGATGATGATGTCATAGTGCAACAACGATGAACTAAGTGATTATCCTAATGATGTCATCCTAATATTTTTCAGCATCACTCAACATTTTAAGAGTGACTGGATGTTTTTAATATCATCCTGATATTTCCAAACATCACCCGATGTTTTCAACATAAGTTTTCCTGCTGAGAGACAGATGGTCATATTACACCTAAGGGGTGATATTTTGAATATCACCTGATATTCAGAATATCACCTGATATTCAGAATATCACCTGATTTTCCAAAGATCATCCTCTTCTCCTTGCCACATAGCATTGAATGCCCATTAATGTAGTAGATGGTTCCCGCCGATTGCTAGTGCGATGATAACACCTGGCAACATCCAGAGATTTCCATGTAGTAAATTAATGATTAAGATCAATTTAGTCAGATTTTGCCCTAAGTGACCAGATGAATGGACTTAAAATAAATTTACAACGTCATTATACTCTTACCTTGTGAAGAAATGATAAATTGCAGAGCCGAGTTCTCAAACCCTCATAAGAGCTACTTGTTGAACCATACAGCTTGCTAGGAACAAGATGCAGGATTAACAACAGTATTTAAATTCATTCCGTAATCATCAGCATAATTCAAGAGGATAAACATATTAGGTAAGTAATTTGAAACCTTCCTCCTATCGTTCTCTACATATCCAGGTAGTATAATGTCACTGATTTGAGGTGTATGTTCTGTTTAATGAATATATATGCATAATACTATAGAGCTATAATGTATGTACATGCATGATGAGATATCAAATTGTAAGACAAGTTCCTGTTCATTACAGGAAATCATGGCAGACAAGAGATTGTTTAAGTCTGAGGCTGAATTCCTTAAACCGATGTTTGCTCAGCCTGAAGGTGTGCAATTTAAATATGGAGTTATAGGAGATACACATCAAGGAAGTACATATTTGGTGGCATGGTCAGCTAAAATGAGTGATGAAAAGAATAACAGTACCTTTCTAGACACCGTGTGTGTATCTGGAATGTGGAATGTAGCTGGTTTCCCATATTCCATGGAGGCTCCTAAGTTAATTATTGAATGTGCTAAAAATTATAATCCACACACGAGGAAGGTGGAGAAGCATGGCAGATTATATGCAGATCTATCTATCAAGGGCCTTGCCTCTATCTTCAATCTGCCACTGGGAAAGAAGGTTGTTAGCATGGATTTTGAGAAACTAGAAGTAGAATATGAGAATAACAAGAAGACTACCAAGAAGAGAATGTACTAGTGGAGGGCGAGAAATAGTTCTTATCCTGCAGCTACCAAATTGCCGGTAATTCTGTACAAGTTTGATTTCAATGAGGAATACCAATATATGATCACCCTACTCAGTCGATTAATGGGCCAACCAAACGCTGGAAGCTTCAAAGACTAGATGTATGGCATCATCCTGATGTCCCTCTACACAGAGAATAGGCCATTGTAGGCCAAGATAATAAGCAATGCCTTACGTGATCAACTCATGAACCTGGGAGGTTCAGAATGTTCTTTTTATATGACCTCCTACATAGTTTATTCTTGTGCCTACAAGGGTACATTTGATGTATTGACAACAGAAGGAAAGATTGGTGGCAGCACCAATGATGCTCACATCTGGGATCATTATCCCCAGTTGCAAAGGTAGAATTACCTCCAAGATTACAAATTAGTAAATGATGCATTCTCAATGCATCTAGTCAGAACAATGGAGGAGGACAGAACTAAAAGATTGAGCATGGAAGCTCAAGAGGCCATATACAGGCATGGAGCCTAGTTTATTCAGTATACAACATTCTCTTATATAAGAATTAAGGGTTTTGAAGGTCAACCCCTCATGCTCCCAAGATACCCCACGGATGCAGTAGTTCTAATGGAGTTCATGAGGCAAGTGGCTACAATACTGAATGCTTACAAAGCAAATAACAAGCTTCCACCAATATTGTTTCCAGTTACAATGGGTTGGTATATGTGCCCAAATTCTAATAACATTAATAAGGTTATAGCTGGCTTGACAATGATCGAATTACAGCCTTTCCCTTTGGCTAGGTCGTATGATCCATATGGGAGGATGTAGAAGATTACGGGGAAGCCCATCCATAAGAAGAATCTTGAAGATTTCTAGGCAGATTGTGAAGATGATGTTGAAGCCAGAAGAAGAAGATATCAAAGGCTAACCCTTAACCAGATTAGGACTTTTGACTGCATCTCAATACCTATCCAATTGAAGAAGGATGATTGTAAAATAATGGCAGATGAGTATGAGGAAAAGAAGATATACAATGATACAATATCAGCACCGAATCTTACCATGCCGGAGGACATTTCCTTAGATCTGTTCACAGGCAAAGTATTATAGCTGACCCAAGCATGGGTCGATGAACAAATAAACACACTGAAGAAGAAGAAGGGTGTAGCCCTTACAGTGGATAATAAGAAGAAAAGGTAGGAAATTCGTGATGATAAGTATGATGATTTCCTGATTGAGAAGAGAAAATCTAAAGGAGAGAGAGTACTGCCTCCTAATAAAAGAAAGAGACCTCGAAGAAGTAAGAAGATTGATACTAAACCCAAAGGGGTCATAATTGAAAGAATAGAAGTGCCAGCTGAAGGTGCATCAGGATCAGGATAGGCATCAGCATCATCCACACTGCCTCCCTTGGATAAACAAAAGGCTAAAAGAATCTAGAGGCTAGCTGCACAACTTACTGATACATATGAGGAGGGTCAGACATCATAGAAGAATATAGAGGAGGATATCCCTCTAGATGAGGAGCCTGAAGAAGAAGAAGACCCTACACCCCTCACCAGAAAGAGAAAAGCACCTCAGGTGATGGTATCCACACCTAAGAAATAGAGAACTTCAATGAGAGGTGAAGTAAAACATGACCCCATAATGCTAGGAGGGGTAGATAATGAAGTGTTCAAAAAAGAGCTGCAGCATAATATGCCCCCTCCTACCATAGTCAAGTTCAAAACTAAGAAGGCTAAGGAACAAAAGAAAGAAACCTCAAGAGCAGTACAAAGTGGTCCTGTCTCACTGGAGGAGACTATGGACCTATATGATGATGAGGTAGTAAAAGATGTCACCTCTCAGAAAATGGAAACCCTTGCTGCTAACACCTGCATAACTCCTCATGGAACCCCAATAGTACAAGTGTTGTTAGAAGAAATGAAGCAGGTAGAACAAGAGAAAGAAAAGAGCCCGGAATAGATTACACAACAAATAGGGCTGGATGCATTAGTTGATCAGGTGACAAGTCCTGCAACAATAGACTTAACATATGTAGAAGATGTAAATCCTAAAGATATAGCAGGTACACCTACAAGAACAGAAAATGTTGAAGAAGTTATACAGATGGAAGTGGAGGATAAAGCTCTAGATATGGGTCAGCAATAGCAAGAAATATCAACTGAACCCAAAATAGTTGAAGTCTGGCCAAAAGATAGAGAAACCTCAAGAGATAAAGAAACATCAGGTCATGCTGACCTAAAGGCTCGAGAGGTAGATACATCAGGTACAGAGCAAGATGCGATGCAAGATCAAGTGGAGGCACCTAAGTCAGATAAACTAATATCCACGGATACCAATGTACCTCAGGATGAGGAAAATATTAAAGTGGATGAGATACCCCTAGAGGAAGTAAAAGATCAGGATCATGATAAACATGCAGATGATCAGCAGGATCACCCTCCAAAAGAAGAGATTCCTCAACAAGAGGAAGCATCACAAGATCACCCTCATGAAGAAGATCATGAGGAGGAAATAAGAATGTCACCTTCACCACAAAGGATGATAACAGATACTGGAGATAAAGGTGTACATGATGATGGTGGACATCCAGGATCCAGTGACCAAGTTCTTCGCTAGCTGGAAAAGGAGATAAGTATAGAACCCGATTTTGAAATTCAAGAATTTGATATATCTACATTGTTTTTAGATTACCACAGTAGATCTAGGATTTGCTAATGAAGACCAGCATGTTCAAGAGGGGAAAGACATTATTTATTCTTTGACCCAGAAGATAAAGAGAGAGAAGGAGAAAAATAAGTAGCATAAAGAGCATATTGCTTAGCTGCATGCCTATATAAAGGGGTTAATTAACCCTGATGATACATCAAGTGATCGTGCAGTCCCATTGACTGCAATTTCTCAGGAGGAGGTCAACAGGTTGAACCTTATGAGACATGAATCAGTAATAATATTAAAATGGATGACATATGTGCTCGATGGAGCTGAGGAAGTGGTAAAAGCCTCTTTGAAGAGGTGGAATTCTTTAGGTACCTCCAAGAAAAAGGTAGATAAACTACAGATGGAGACCGACAAGAGGTCATTTCAAATGGAGAAAGCCTTGAATGCTTTAGATGAAATAAAGAGGATTGATCCTCTGATTCTTATAAATAATCAAGTACTAAATAATAACACAACCATATTGATTGATATCTGGAATAAAGACATCAAGTTTGAATGTGATGTGCTAAAGAGATGCAACAGTAAACTGAGAAACATCAGTATGAAGCTACATGATATGATGTCTTATGAAGAAGAGGTCTTGGAGACCTTAGAAGGGAAAGTAGAGGGGAAGATTGAAAATCAGGATGAAGCGTTTGCAATTAAAGCTCTACATAGTAATTTCCAGCTAGTAGCTAATGACCCTTTGAACCACCTGACAGAAGAAGTAATGGATAAAGTAATGAGAATAAAGGTTAGAGTGGAAAGTTATAATGTAACACTGAGCAGTAGGAGGAATAAATTAGAGTCCCTCTAGAGAAAATATCAAATGCATAAACCTGCCATTGCTAAAGCAAGAACTCAAGATGGCGGCAAAGTAGAAAAAATTGTGCAAGCATATGAAAATATCAGGATATCCATGTAGATCCATGTACAAAGAGATAGTCATCAGGAGGATATTGAAACTGATGAAAGTAATGATCATGACAAGGGAGATGATGATGAAGAACCTAATGAAGATACACCATAAAAGTAATAAATGCATCAAGGTACTTAAGAAAATATGAGTTACCTAGATGGTTGCCAGCTGGCAACCTGTGCCACGTTGAAGGAATTGACTTGGTCAATGAAGTATGAACCATAGATCTTAATAGATAAATCTTGATCGTAGATCAATTGTAACCGCTCCCTCACCTTAGTCTATAAAAGGTGCATGGATGCCTTTTTTGATTCATTTGAAACTTAATTGAAATTTGTTTGCTTAAATATTCAGGGCTTATTTCAAAGTTGTTGTATACATATATGTTCTTGCATACTTAATGAATGAGAAGACAGTTTTGATTACAATCCATCATAAGTCTTGAGTAATCAGTGTGTGAATTCTTGATACATGCTTTGATTTGCTGCGTCCCTTGGAGTGCATATCAGCTTGCATGTGTTGCTTTCATACCTTTTCCTTTAAAGTTAGCATCGACGGTATCTAGCTGTGGAATGTCCTGGTGAACATATGGTTGGATTTCTTCTCTTCATGACTGTATCTAATGTATATGTGGCTCAATAACTGAAGGTTCAACATTAGTTTGAAGTATTCTTTTCAATTTCTTTCAATTTCAAAGCATTTCATCATCATAATTGCAAATAATTGACAATCTTAAGCAAATAATACAAATATGCAGACATCCCATAGATAACTAAACATATTTAGCATATTTGAGGTTAAAGCATGTCAAAATGATAGATATCATGCCAAGATTTAAAGATAGACACACTATTTGAGGCATATCTTGTGAAGAATAACTATCTGTGCAGCATCATTACAGGAAACACTATCTTATAGATGAGACTCACGTAAGGCCCCAAAATGGAAACAACAACACACATCAACCTCTGAGTAACATCAGAAGATTAAGATCTAATCACCAGAGACTTGGGATCATGAATTCTCTGAATTCATCGTATCTTTCAAGATGAATAAAGGTTAATGTGTACTTTGATTCTATGTTTGTTTATGAATAACATCATGATCAACATAAATTAGCGCTAGAAGGAGGGCGTCCAATCAAAAACTAGAAACTCATCATTAGTAAGTTTATTCAAATTGATGATGCAGACAAGGAGGTAATACTGAGAAACCTTTGAATTTCCAGTTAGTAAGTGAAGATATATAGTTTCAGACTTGCACATGCTAATCCTTTCTAGAGATTGGTCTTATTTCAGGTGAATTTGTCCAAGCTTTGAGGTATCTTGCCTTAGAAACCTGATATCAACCTGTAAGTGTTACCAAACCTAAAAATCACCTCATATTTGCAGTATAGCTGCAAATATTCTGGAAATACTTGGTCAATTTCCAGTCTTGACCATAAATATAGCCTTTGCTGGTGAATTCCAACTGATCTTTAGAAATTTCCAACTAAAGTCCCTTTAAAATCAATAAATCCTGGCTCACAGGATAAATATTAGGTCTAGATCCAGTGGAATCTTTGATGAATTACCTGTTAGAGGACTCAGACCTAGAACTGTAGACATCCATCACACTCCAAGGTCTAGTGCATTAGGAGCTTCACCCGAACATCCTCCTGTAACTCCTATTGGTTTGTAAATACCTACAGGATCACCAGTTCAACCTCAACCTATTCAACCTCAGGTTCAACCTCCTCCAGTTGCAATGTCTTTGTTTGCAGCAAAGTCACCTTTGACCTTTACGGCATATCATGCTTTGCCAAAGAATCTAGATAAACTCTATCCAAAGTATCATCCTTATCAGGATGTGGATGATCATATTAGAACTTTTAAGGAAGCCTGTTGTAGGGCCAGAATAGAGCATCAGGACGTTGTATGCAGATTATTTCCTTTTTCTTTAGGGGAAGAAGCTTATAATTGGTATATTAGTCTTGGCCAAGGTTCTGTTGGTTCATGGGCTATCCTAGAGAAAGCTTTCACAGATAGGTTCAAAGTACCAATTGATCCTTCAATGAACTATCACCTATTTGCTACAATCAAAAGGTTTGAGGGAGAACCTATTACCAACTTTAATGCTAGATTCCAAAAAAAGGCTATCCAAGTTAGTTGCCCCATATGTAGTAGCAGATGCTGCTACTATATTATTCAGCGTTGGATCCATTGACTTCCATGTTCATCAGGAGAGCACATCCTGAAATCAAAACTTTAGCAGGAGCTTTCCAGGAATCTATCAAAGTCAATCAACAGCTAATACCTTCTCCAACACCAAACATAGCCTTTCCTACACTACCTGGATATCCTACATATCCTGCACAATATCCTAATGAAGTTATGATACCTCCAGCAGTCATGCCAACACTATTATAGATATCTCCACTAAGTATCATGCCTCCTCCTCCTAATGGAAATGGTCAAATGCCATAGTATCCAAGTCAGACACAAGTGCCTCAGGGTGCTGATCAGTCCAACAATAACCATGGATCATCCTTTTTCAAGCCTCAAACTAAAAATGTAGTGGCTAAATCTCAGGAGGAGAAAGAAGAAATCAAGGAAATCTCTGCTTAGCTAAGAAAACTTACTACAGAGGTCATTCATCTAAGAAATCAAAACTTCTATTCTCAACCTAATCAGAATAGAGGTTATAACAATGATAGACCTAGTTATCGTGACAGGGGGTATAACAACAATAATTACAACAATAGTGGTAACAACAATCCTCCTAGACAGCTTAGAGTATGGAACTCCAAGCCAAATAATGGTTCCTTACCATCACCTTTAGATAATCAGCCTCCTAGTGGAGCTAAACAGACTACTAGAGTCAATCTTGCTAAGGCAGCCCCCACTAATTGGTGTAGGATACATAATACAAATGATCATGCAGAGTTAGACTGTCCACAATTTCAAATTGCTATCAGTATTTTCCAAACTGAGGTGTCCAATACTTCAGGAAATTCACATCATGTAGAAGGGAATGAGCTTGTTCCTTGTGGATATGATTCAGCCTTAGTACTACAAAGCTATATTGATTAGCCTTATCAGCAGACTGTGTCATCTCATCAACGTTATACCCAGACATGTGAGGAATCAGCCATGGTTTTTGAGTCAAATTATGTTTTTCCCTTTGAGGATGACAATGAGCCATCAAATGAACATGAGGATGTAGATGCTTACCAACAACAGTACCAGGGTAAGCATAACTACAACTTGAGAAATAATGCCAATAGACCTTCTGGTCCATTGACCTCTTCCTTACCTCCGAATAATTTCAATACACCTCCTGATCCCAAAGCAAGTAATAACCCAGGATTTCCTAAGGTCAATGCCCAGTATTTATCATCACCAAACACAACATTAAAAGCTTTGAATATGCCTCATGAATCAGACAAGTTAGTCACCTATTTGGCAGATGAAATGAAGAAAATCAAAATCAAATTATCCTTGTCAGAGTTGCTGAAAACTCTAGCCATTAAGAGAGCATTCATGAAATCACTAGATGATCCTGCTCCTAAAGAGGATAGCCATACCTTGGGTCACTCTGGAGGTAAGGATCATGCTGTCAGAGATAATAATGTTAAACATAAAGTCCCAGCTACTATTCAAGCTGCAGAAACCTCTCACATGACCTTGTACAGAGATAAGAGTGAATCACCTCCATTTCTCCTCACCATACGAATGTTTGGTAAGAATTTGCATAATTGTCTAGTAGACTCAGGAGCATCCACCAATGTCATGCCCTTGTCCATATGCAATGCTTTAGGCCTACATCCTACTAAATCTTTGAAGAAGGTAACCCAACTAGACAAAACAGAGGTGAATGTAATAGGAGAATTAACTCACATTCACATGCAACTAGCATCAGACCCTAAGATCCAGTACTATATTGACATTCAGGTAGTTGACATACTTGATACATATGGAATGCTACTCAGCAGAGATTGGTCCACAACTCTCAACGGATATATATCTATCAACTTCAGTCATATGTGGCTACCATGGAAGGGGATACCAAACCAGATAAGGGTAGATGCTGAACCAAGAATGAAACACATGATCACCGAATACAACAAAACAAATGAGATCATGTATGTGAATGTTGAACCTAGAGTTTACTGCATTAGACCTCAGATTGTCAGGATAGAAGAGGTCCTAATGTATGATTTTCATAATGATCATGATCTTGATGATCATCCTCATGATGATAATGCTGTAATTTTTGGATTTGGTCATGATCATGGAGATGAAACAGAAGTAGATCATTTCAAGAGCTTTGAAATATACTTGTCCAAGCAGGTAAAACACTATCAATTATTGGATATACCTATTCATGATATTTTGATTGATGGTTGGTGTAGATTACATGACAAGGCACATTCAAAAAAAACTTGTGAAACATGCTTAGATATGATGAAGCTGGAGAAAACATGCAGTGAGGCATCATCATCATCTGAGTTAAGTTCTACATCTAGTGATGATGATGATACTGATTTTTGTTTGTCTTCTGCAGGAAACACAAGTGAGGTAATAAATCATGATGAGGATCATATTATGAGAATAGAAGAGATTCTGGTATATGACCAGATAAATGTTAAGAAGAAAGAGAAAATCACCCCAGGGAGTGATTGTTTGATGGAGTCAGATTATGAACTGTCTAATGAAGACAGAGGCAGCAACTTGACTAGATTTGAAGAGTTTTTATCAGAAGAAATTAAAAGGATGATAGAACAAGGGAGACCTCCACAAGATACATTGACTGAAGGATGGTGCAGGTTACATGAAGCACCTCACTCAGAGACTGCTTGTTCACTGTGCCTACATATTTTAAAGTGACATACTATGCCTCATCCAAAAGATCATCCTCTTAATGATGAAAAGAAGGAAGAGACTTCAGCTTCACAGAAGAAAGGAAAGATGAAATCTGAGAAAGCTGAAATTCCTAAGTTAAAGTGGATATCAGGTGGAGCAGCTGCCAGAGCTGTAAAGAGGAAGGAAGGCTCAGATAAGCCTCCTACTGAAGATAAACCCAGGATCCTTAGATTTGATGGATCCAAGTCCAAATAAGGAGCTGGAGTGGAGATTGATCTCATTGATCCATCAGGAAAGTCCCACCTAGTAGCCTACAGACTGTAATTTCCCTGTACTAATAATGTAACAGAGTATGAAGCTCTAATACATGGGATATTGTTTGCCCTTAAGAAGAAAGTAAAAATTATGCATGTCTATGGAGACTCAGAATTAGTTGTCCGACAGGTAAGAGGAATTTACTCTTGCAACTATAAGAAATTGTTAAATTATAGACACAGAGTGTGGGATTTGATTGAAGACTTTGATGCATTTAATATCACCCATGTACCTAGAGAGCAGAACCATAGAGCAGATGCCTTAGCACAGGCTGCCAGTACCTTAGAGCCCTTGTCCATATCAGGCCTAAAGAGATTTTCAGTAGAGTTGGTATCAGTGCCATCAGTACCTGATAATGTTACTAATCTCCAAGTTTTTGATGATGATCAGCACATCCTGGATTTCATCTCCAATAGAGATATATTCGATGCTCAGATCATAGATGAGAATAATACGGAAGATCATGTTTGGGAAGAAGAAGAAATATTAGAGTTGCCTAGCAACAGGATTCCCAAAGGAATGATTGAGTTAGAAAGAGCCTTTGATCTGGATAACATACTGAAGCAAAAGGATCTTCCAAAAGCTGATGGAGGAGAATATTCACAAGTAAATATTGGATAGAATGATGACAAAAGAAATGTTCTGATAGGGAAGGTGTGCACAGAAGAAGAGTTAGAAGGAATAACTCAGGTACTCAAAGATTACATCCATGTCATTGCATGGACTTATGATGAGTTGAAAACATATGACACATCAGTCATAACTCACACTATACCACTCAAGCCAGATGCTAAACCTTTCAGGCAAAAGCAAAGGCCTATCAATGCTTTGCTTGAACCAATAATTTTTTAAGAAGTCAAGAAACTACTGAATGCCAGGATCATATTTCCTATGAGGCACTCCACTTAGGTAGCTAATCTAGTGCCAGTAAGAAAAAAGAATGGAGACATTAGGCTGTGTGTAGACTTCAAGAACCTGAACAGAGCATCAGAGAAAGATAATTATCCTTTGCCTTCCTTAGATGAAGTCTTGCAGATTGTTAATGGTGCCAAAATGATGTCCTTTCTAGATGGTTTCTCGGGCCACAATTAGGTCATGGTTGATAAGATTGACAAACTAAAAACTGCCTTCACCATAAAGTGGGGGATATTTGGTGCAGGAGCACATTCTCTGTAGTGCAGGGTTATCTTTTCTTTTGTTGTCTCATAAGGCTCTTAAGCCATTTCATTTTGTAATAAGGGTCAATTTCGTCCCATGAATGTAATTGTACAAGGCAAACAAGTGATTTGCTTGTATGAAGGGTAAACCAACGGCTAACTGATTTGAAAATCAGTTTGCACGGTTGGAGGGGATAACTGCTGTCTCTACATCTTCTTTAGAGGCAGGTTGTATGTCACACGCAGCAGAGAGAGAAGTGTGTATTACAACAAGTTCTTTTTGATAACTGAATAAAGAGAGTTCTGGGCATGATCTGTGTTGATTTTCTTGGTTGTTCTTAGTGATTTGATATCTGTATCCTGATTTTGTAATTGGAACCCTAATCAGATGCTATCTGTCAATCCATAGTGACTCTGTAGTGTGCAGACGGTGTAAAACCCATGGTTCCACAGTGGCTGGTTCGTAACCTAGGAGTAGGGTTTTGATTCATACATGGAGGCCCTTTCCTCTATCCACTGAAGCCCTGTATAGTGTCAGTGTGATGGGGGAAAGACTTCTCACATTTGTTATTGTTGAATTCTTACCTAGGAAGCCAGCGAACTCAGTCAAGTTCGACTAGACATCGTCATGTGGCTAGTCAGGAAATCAGAGTGAAATTGGATAGTTTTGATGTGGGATCAGATTGCTACAAGTGATCGATGGTTTGATATATGAAATGGCCAAATTCCATTGTTCTGTCAAAGGGAATTCGAGTTCAGCATCACAGAACAGTTGGGAATCCATCAGCATGAAAGACTCTACATCTTGTCGAAGATTGGTATAAGTCGGAGACACATACCTTTGATATTCGCATCGGTGAGAGAAACGATATCAGGCTAAGGAAAATACACTTAGTCGACAGTATACAGTTTCACCGATCGGTGAGACATCCTCGGAGTATTGCCGATAAAGAGCATCGGCGTGAGGAACCTTGTCGGGGGAAGTCGAAGAAGTCACGGTGACCGTTAGAGTCCCGCCGATAGAAGTTCATCGGAAGGAGTTCAAGAAGTCTCAGTGACAAAGGACTCGTCGGAATGAGATGAACCATCGGGGCCGCAAACCGGAGTCTTACCGAAGCGGAGGATCTGGTCGATGTGCCTGATGATATCAGCGAGAGACAAGGTGTTGGCGTAGGTGAAAAGAGTTTCACCGAAGGAGGAAGTCTGGCCAACGAAGATTGGTCATCGGAGTGACGAAATATATCGGCCTAAGAAATTTCTCGTGGTCCGATAGTATGAGATGTTGCCGATAGGCAACTAACTGCTACGGGGGATATCGGTGAGAACTTGGGAGACCTCTTGCCGATAGGGAAGATATAGGCAAATCTTCATCCGCTTCTGCTGGCACTCTGCATCAAAGTGGTATTAGAGCCAATATTCTGAATCACAGCCGTGTATGTCAGACGAAGAATTGGAGATAGAAACAGAGGCTAGCACAATGCCTCCCAAGACGATGAGCAAAGCAGCCATCCAGAAGATGGTGGAAGAAATGCTCGAAGAGAGACTGAAGGAAGAAAGATCCAAAGAGAAGAATGGAAGCACTTCTGAGTCAGAAGAGGACGAAGAAGGAGAAACTGGGGAGAATCCTCAAGGAGAAGGTATGACTGCTGATCAAAAGGCATTTCTAAATGCACTCAAGGGTCATGGAGATAGTGGTGATCCGAAAATGGATGTTCCCACGTTCAATGGGAAACTGGATGGAGATACTCTTGTGGATTGGATTGAAGCCATAAGTAATTACTTTGACTTCAAAGAGTATAGTGACAGTAAGAAAGTAAAGTTTGCAAAGACTAGACTGAGAGGTTCTGCATTGGTTTGGTGGAACTACACTCAATGTGAAAGGGAGAAGGTTGGAAAGAGTCCAATCACCAAGTGGAGCAGAATGGTGGCCATGCTGAGAGCCAAATTTCTACCATGTGATTATGATCTGCAGACTATCAGAAAGTTTAATCATCTTAGGCAGAAAGATATGGACGTGGCTACATACACTGAAGAATTCCACAGATTGAGCATGAGAGCCAATCACAGAGAAGAAGAGAAAGAGGTGGTGGCCAGATACCTGGATGGTCTGAGGTATAATATATAGGATGAGTTTAGTATGGTGGTTCCCAAGACTGTGGATGAATGTTTTCAGTTAGCCTCTAGGGCAGAGGATAAACTGAAAAGGAGAGGTGATCAAAATAACAGAGGAAGAGGTGGCAGGAACAATAGAGGAAGAGGTAATTTTGGCAGAGGATAGCGAAACAAAGGTGAAAGCTCAAGTCAACAAGAATCACGTTCTGATACAGAACAAAAAGGTGGTGGTTTCAGAGGTTGGAGAAGACCTAATGGCAGAGGAAGAAGTGGTGGTGCAGGCAGACGACGTGGAGTCTTCACTGGAAGATGTTACAATTGCAATCAAGTAGGCCACACTGCAAGTAAGTGCCCTGAGAAGGCATCTAGCTCTCATGATGGTGGGAGAAGGAACCAACTATTGCAGGAGGATGATTGTCAAAGTGTAAACTCACCAATTGGTAGTGCTGCACCAGTGCTTGAAGGAGAGAATATGATGAGTAAGAGGACCCTCGTGAAGATGCCATTGAAGCAGGAGCCCCCACAAAGGAAGAATCTCTTCAGAACCCAAGGAATAGCATATGGTAAGCTCTGTAAAATCATTGTTGATTTAGGTTCTACTGAAAATGTAGTGTCTACTGAAATGGTAGAAAAGTGTAAACTGAAAAGATTACCCCATCTTAATCCTCACAAAATATCTTGGTTGAATAAGAATCAGAACTATTTGGTGGAAGAACAAACTTGGGTAGAGTTTGAACTAGGTGATTATAGGGATAAGGTGCTATGTGAAATTATTCCTATGGATGCTTGTCACCTTCTTCTTGGACGACCTTGGCAGTATGATGTGAAGGCACAGCATGATGGTGAAAAGAATACATATATGATCACCAAGAATGGTAAGAAGTTTCAGATGGATCCCTTACCAGAGCAGGTTGGAGAGAAGAGCAATGACAACAGTGTCATGTTAGTGAGTGGCAAAGAGTTCCTACAACTCATGAAGGAGGAGGATACCCAAGGGTATGCACTGATGATGAAGCCTGTATCCAATCAGCAAAGCAAACAGCAGAAGGAGATTCCATTGGATGTGCAACAATTACTGGATAAGTACCAAGATCTTGTGGTAGAGGATACTCCTAACTCCTTACCACCTATGAGGGACATAAGTCATCAGATTGACTTGATTCCTAGAGCCACATTACCCTGCCTACAAGTTGACACCACAGCAGAATGAAGAAGTAGGTAGACAGATTCAAGAACTTTTGGAGAAAGGTTTGATTAGGAAAAGTCTTAGTCCATGTGCAGTCCCTAGTGTACTTGCTCCTAAGAAAGATGGCAAATGGAGATTATGCACTGATTCAAGGGCTATCAATAAGATCACCATAAGGTATAGATTTCCTATGCCAAGAATAGAGGATCTGTTGGACTATCTTGGTGGTTCATGTTACTATTCCAAGATTGATTTGAAATCTGGTTATCACCAGATCAGAATAAGGCAGGGAGATGAATGGAAGACTGCTTTCAAAACAAATGAAGGTCTCTATGAGTGGCTTGTCATGCCATTTGGTCTCAGTAATGCTCCAAGCACATTCATGCGGTTGATGAATGAGGTACTTGTAGAATTTATTGGAAAATTTGTTATTGTTTATCTTGATGACATATTGATTTTCAGCAGGACCAAAGAAGAGCATATGAAGCATCTTGGACAGGTGTTAAAGAAACTGCATGAGAGTAAGTTGATGATCAACTTGGATAAATGTGATTTTATGAAAACTGAACTAGTGTATCTTGGATTTGTGATTTCCAATGGCTGTTTGAAAATGGATCCTACAAAAGTTGAGGCTATTCTCAATTGACCTACTCCTAAGACAGTAGGAGATGTACAAAGTTTTCATGGTTTGGCAACTTTTTACAGGAAGTTCATTAAAGGGTTCAGTCACATAAGTGCTCCTATTCTCAATACCATCAAGGGTGGAGTGAATTGTAAATTTCAATGGACAAAACAAGCAGATGATAGTTTTGAATTGTTGAAACAGAAAGTGGCTGAGTTACCTACGTTGGTACTCCCTGATTTTGACAAAGTATTTGTTGTGGAATGTGATGCAAGCCAACAGGCTATAGGTGCTGTTCTTAGTCAGGAAGGACATCCAGTAGCATTCTTTTCAGAGAAGTTGAATGAGGCCAAATAGAGGTATTCTACCTATGACCTAGAGTTGTATGGTGCAAGCTCTGAAAAAATGGAGACACTATTTACTGCCAAAAGAGTTCATTGTTTTTACTGACAACCATGCTCTTAGCTTCCTAAATAGTCAAGAAAAGTTGAATCATAGGCTCGTCAAGTGGATGGAACAATTGCAGGCCTATACCTTCACTATTAAGCATAAGAAAGGTGTTGCCAACAAAGTGGCAGATGGTTTGAGTAGAAGGGTACTGGTCATACAGGAAGTACAAATGGAACATATGGGTCTAGAATGTCTGAAGGAGTTGTACAAGGATGATGCAGATTTCAAGGCTGCCTATGAAGTGTGTGCAAGTTTGGCTAACACTTTTCATGGTGAGTATTATGATTTTGTGCTGCAAGAAGGACTCCTATTTAAAGGTAGTTTGTTGTGTGTTCCTAAATGTTCAATGAGGGACAATATCATCAAGGAGAAGCACAATGGAGCCTTAGGAGGACATTTTGGGTTGGACAAGACTTTGGAACAAGTCACCAAGTTCTATTAATGGCCCAAGGTATAGACAGATGTAAGGAGATATGTTGCGAGCTGTACCATATGTCAAAAGGCCAAAGGTATGTCTTCTAATGCTAGTTTGTACCAACCACTACCCATTCCCACCAGACCTTGGGAAAGCATTAGTATGGACTTTGTGCTTGGTCTTCCTAGGACAGCAAGGGGTGTAGACAGTGTTTTTGTCATTGTGGATAGATTCAGTAAGATGGCTCATTTTGTGCCATGCAAATGCACAAATGATGCATCTCATATTGCTGGTCTCTTTTTCAGAGAGGTGGTCAGAATTCATCGTTTACCCCTATCAATTGTTACTGATAGAGACTCCAAATTTGTTGGTCATTTTTGGAGGACCCTATGGAGAAAATTGGGCACTCAGTTGTCTTTTTCATTAGCCTACCATCCCCAGACTGATGGTTAGACTGAGGTTGTTAATAGGTCCTTGGGAAACCTTTTGAGATGCCTTACCAAACAGCATGGATTGGCATGGGATTTAGTGATTAGTCAAGCTGAATATGCTTATAATGATTCAAGAAACAGAAGTACTGGGAAAAGCCCTTTTGAAATAGTTTATGGTTTCCACCCAAGAGGACCACTTGAACTCAAAGACCTCCAAGGATGGGATAAAAGGAGTGCTCTAGGAGAAGACTTTGCTGCTACCATGAAAACAATACATGATCAGGTCAAGCTTCAGTTGGAGAAAACTGTCTCCAAGTACAAGGATAGGGTAGATCTGAAGCGAAGGGAGGTACACTTCAAGGTAGGGGATTTAGTGATGGCCTACCTCAGAAAGGAAAGATTACCTAAGGGGCAACCAACCAAATTGTTGATGAAGAAGATAGGACCTTGTAAGGTAGTGCATAAATTTGGTCGAAATGCATATGAGATAGAATTACCATCTGGCCTTGGTATCTCTCCCATTTTCAATGTTGCAGACCTGTTCCCTTTTAGCCCTCCATTACATGCTGGAGATGGCTCAAATGTTGTGATTGAAGATGAAGACTGGATCATAGATTTACCTCCAAGTAAGCCTTTGCAATTGGAATGAATTTTGGATTCCAAAATTGTCAAGAAGACAAGAAAAGGGATATACAAAGACTACTTGGTCAAGTGGCAGGATCTTCCTGATTCAGAGGCAACCTGGATGAGTGAAGCAGATATTCTCAAGCATGGGAAGACACTTCAGCAGTTAGCAACTCAAGGGACTTGAGTTTTTCCTACAGGGGGAGTATGGTGCAGGAGCACATTCTCTGTAGTGCAGGGTTATCTTTTCTTTTATTGTCTCATAAGGCTCTTAAGCCATTTCATTTTGTAATAAGGGTCAATTTGGTCCCATGAATGTAATTGTGCAAGGCAAACAAGTGATTTGCTTGTATGAAGGGTAAACCAACGGCTAACTGATTTGAAAATTAGTTTGCACGATTGGAGGGGATAACTGCTGTCTCTACATCTTCTTTAGAGGTAGGTTGTATGTCACACGCAGTAGAGAGAGAAGTGTGTATTACAACAAGTTCTTTTTGATAACTGAATAAAGAGAGTTCTGGGTATGATCTGTGTTGATTTTCTTGGTTGTTCTTAGTGATTTGATATCTGTATCCTGATTTTGTAATTGGAACCCTAATCAGATGCTATCTATCAATCCATAGTGACTCTGTAGTGTGCAGATGGTGTAAAACCCACGGTTCCACAGTGGCTGGTTCGTAACCTAGGAGTAGGGTTTTGATTCATACATGGAGGCCCTTTCCTCTATCCACTGAAGCCCTGTATAGTGTCAGTGTGATGGGGGAAAGACTTCTCACATTTGTTGTTGTTGAATTCTTACCTAGGAAGCCAGCGAACTCAGTCAAGTTCGACTAGACATCGTCATGTGGCTAGTCGGGAAATCGGAGTGAAATTGGATAGTTTTGATGTGGGATCAGATTGCTACAAGTGATCGATGGTTTGATATATGAAACAGCCAAATTCCATTGTTCTGTTGAAGGGAATCTGAGTTCGGCATCACAGAACAGTTGGGAATCCATCGGCGTGAAAGACTCTACATCTTGTCGAAGATTGGTATAAGTCGGAGACACATACCTTTGATATTCGCATCGGTGAGAGAAACGATATCGGGCTAAGGAAAATACACTTAGTCGACGGTATACAGTTTCACTGATCGGTGAGACATCCTCGGAGTATCGCCGATAAAGAGCATCGGCATGAGGAACCTTGTCGGGGGAAGCCGAAGAAGTCACGGTGACCGTTAGAGTCCCGCCGATAGAAGTTCATCGAAAGGAGTTCAAGAAGTCTCAGCGACAAAGGACTCGTCGGAATGAGATGAACCATCGGGGCCGCGAACCGAAGTCTTACCGAAGTGGAGGATCTAGCCGATGTGCCTGACGATATCGGCGAGAGACAAGGTGTCGGCGTAGGTGAAAAGAGTTTCGCCGAAGGAGGAAGTCTGGCTGACGAAGATTGGTCATCGGAGTGACGGAATATATCAGCCTAAGAAATTTCTCGTGGTCCAATAGTATGAGGTGTTGCCGATAGGCAACTAACTACTACGGGGGATATCGGTGAGAACTTGGGAGACCTCTTGCCGATAGGGAAGATATAGGCAAATCTTTATCCGCTTCTGCTGGCACTCTGCATCAATATTTGCTTATAGACGTATGCCATTTGGGCTAGTAAATGCTGGAGCAACATTCCAGCAAGCAATGGACATAGCCTTCAGAGGCTTAATAGGAAAATGCATAGTCATATACATGGATGACTTAATAGTATTCTCTAAAGATAAAGGAAACCATGTAGCAGATCTCAGAAATGTATTGAAAAAATGTGAGTAGTATGGGATATCCCTGAACCCCAAGAAGTGTATATTTGGGGTAACAACAGGAAAATTACTTGGCCACCTGATAACTGAAAATGGGATTATCATTGATCCTGACAGGGTGGATTCCATCATGAAAATACAGCTTCTAGGAAGCAAGAAAGAGCTCAAATCTTACTTTGGTAAGATAAATTTTGCTAGGAAGTTCATCACTGGCTTTGCTGAAATAGTTAGACCTTTAAATGCTATGCTAAAAAAGGATGCAAAGATTGAGTGGACATCAGAAGCTAGAGAAACCTTTGAAGACATAAAGAAAGCTATATCTGAAGCTCCAGTGCTAATTAGTCCAAATTACACCAAGGACTTCTATATGTACTCATTTGCTTCAGAGCATACCTCTGCAGTAGTGCTGACATAAAGGAATGAAGAAAAGGAAGAAAAACCTATAGCATTTATGAGCTATCCATTCAAAGATGTAGAGCTCAGGTATATGGATGTAGAAAGACAAGCTCTTGCTTTGGTCAGAGCAGTGAAGAAATTTAGGCACTATATCTTGAGGAGCAAAGTGATTGCTGTGGTACCTGATGCAGTAGTGAAGATGTTATTGATGCAGAGTGAGCCAGGTGAAAAAAGGGCTAAATGGATCACTGTCCTATAGGAATATGATATGGATATCACACCCATGAAACTAGCAAGAGGACAGGCTTTAAGCCAGATGATATCAAAGATTGATCCAAATATCACAAGTCAATAGTATGTTATCAATGCTAAGGACAATGAAGAATGGTATTCAGATATCAGACACATCCTAATTACTGGGAGATGTCCTCCAAGACTGCAGGCTTCATAGAGAAGAGCCTTGAAAATAAAGTCCCAGAAGTACATGATGAAAGTAGGGGTACTTTTCAAGAAAAATTATGAAGGAATATACCTAAGATGCCTAGAAAGGCCAAAAGCAAACAAAGTATTATCAGAGCTACATGACAAGTTTGGAACATCACATGGCTCATCCTTGGCTACAACACATGCTATCCTCAGAGCAGGATATTATTGGCCTCCAATTTTCAAGGATACTGCTGAACACATTAAATGCTGTCATGTATGTCAGGTTGTTGCCAATAGAGAGAGATATGCTGAACAACCTTTGCAACTAGTGATGGAAGCACACCCATTTGCACAATGGGGCATGGATTTCATAGGAACAATCAATCCTCCATCATCATCAAGCCACATGTATGTTTAACAATAACTGATTATTGTACCACGTGGACTGAAGCTGTCAGCAGCAAGACCTATAGTGCAGATGATGTCATCAGATTTCTAGAAAGTAACATAATCACCAGGTATGGGGTTCCTTATGCTCTGGTAAGTGATAATAGCTCTGCTTTTGCTTCAACCAAATTGTCAAGTTGGGCCTTTGACTATGGGATCATACTGAAGTTCTCATCCAATTATTATCCCCAAGGGAATGGATTGGCAGAATCCACCAATAAAAATTTGATGAACATCATAAAGAAGTTAGTAGACAAGAACCCTAGGGAGTGGAACACACTTCTAAAATATGCCTTATGGGTAGACAGAACTAGAAACAAGGATGCATTAGGAAACTCACCTTATCATTTAGTGTATGGGGTGGATCCCATCCTCCTTGTTAACCTGAAGATTCCTACCCTATAGTTTGCCCAAGAATACCTAGGCATAGACAATAACCAAGAAGTCAGGTTGCTTCAACTAATGCAGCTGGAAGAGAAAAGAAGTTAGGCAATTGATTAATTTGCCAAACATCACGCTATTGTCAAACACTAGTTTGACAAAAGAGCCAAAGTCAAAGCCTTCAGGATATCTGATTTAGTCTTGATGTGGGATAAAGCCCATGAGAGGAAATGAGACCATGGTAATTTTGACAAATTATGGATAGGTCCCTTCCAAATTTCTGAGATATTAGGAGACAACATTTTCAGGCTTAAAAATCTGACAGGGGAGGATGTTCTATTACCAATTAATGGATAGTTCCTCAAACATTATTTCCAAGCCTAAGTAGCTTCATGTCAGTCATGTGTATCATAATGTATATTTGTATAGTTGTTTGTATAGTGTTGTTTTGTTCTTTTTTTTTCTTTGTTTGCTTGTTGAGTGTTTGTTTTGGTTAGTCAAGATGATGCAACCCATCACCCCAGAAAATAACTAAATTGTTAGGATTCAAGTGATGAGGACACATTCATATATAGGTTATGACTCACTTTGAGAAGGAAGTCATGATCAGGTCTGTGATATCTTTTCATCAGGGTGCCTTTTTAACTAAAGTAATTTCTTCACAATGACTCACCTAATAGCCTTGGGTTTGTTGAACACACAACTATAGGTGTTAAGTGAAAAATCTAAAGGGACTCCCTTGCTACCAATGCAATCTCCAACCTAAAACAGCAAGTGAGCACACCTTGCATGATGAGCTTACATGATGACATTAGATATATAAAGTAAAGTATAAATGTTGAAAATCTAAAAATAATAATAAATAATAAAATTAAGCCATCTAAGTAACTCTACCGGGGCTATAGACGCCTACTGGTAGTGGGGCTCTACTTAGAGGGATTGTATAGATAACCTTGCCGAGACTATAGACGCCTACTGGCAGCAAGGCTCTATCCAGGTTGGCTATGAGGGATGATCCCAAACAATGTAGCTTAACACCAGTTACTCATGTTTTCATCTTGCTTTCAAGATGAGGATAATTAATCATTTGCACATACTAATCCTTTGTTAGCATCGTTACCATAAGGATATTTTATCATTCAGAAAGATCATGATGCTTATGCTTGAAGAGAGTTAGAATACTATATTAGAATGTGTTCACATCACTTGAATCATTGGAATTTTGGTGTTTTCTTTGGTGGCAAGTTGTTGTGTGGTTACACAACACGCCCCATTTTGACTTGACAAAACAGGGACCCAAATTTTTGCTTGGCTTGTGTTTTTCTGCTTGCTGGCGGTCTAGTAAAAGTAAGTAAACATAGAGGGTCCTGCATAAGGGAGATGGGTAAGTCATCATGATGAGATTAGTTTTCCAAAATTCATATTTCATATCAATAACCTCATGATTGGACAGAGCATAAAATTTCATGCAGGTTTGCCTTTTGAATCACCCTGATATTCCTTAGAAAATGAGAATTATGAATGGTCAAAGTCCTAGTCAAACCTGATATTCCAAGGGGAGGATCATATTTCTTAACATTACTCATCTTATAAAAGACCACCCCGATCCAATTTTGTCACCTGATAAATCATTTATCCAGAAATCCGGACGTTAACTTTAGGTGGTGGAGGTATTTACCTGTCAAACAACATCATACATTTTGTGGGGGTCATATTTTGAGTATCACCCAATATTTTGAATATCACCTTATCTTTCGAATATCACCCTATCGCAAAATATCACCCTAGACCCAATATCCTAATGATGTCATATAATCCTAATAGACAAAGTAAATGGCCATGATGATGGCGTCATCATCCTTTTTACCTCGCAGAGGTATATTCCAACAGTGCCCCTTTCTGCATAACATGACGATGACATCATAGTGCAACAACGATGAACTAAGTGATTATCCTGATGATGTCATCCTAATATTTTTCAGCATCACCTGACATTTTAAGAGTGACCTGATATTTTGAATATCATCTTGATATTTCTAAACATCACCCGATGTTTTTGACATAAATTTTCCTGCCGAGAGACAGATGGTCATATTACACCTAAGGGGTGATATTTTGAATATCTCCCGATATTCAAAATATCACCCGATTTTCCAAAAATCATCCTCTTCTCCTTGCCGCGCAGCATTGAATGCCCATTAATGCAGTAGGTGGTTCCCGCCGATTGCTAGTGTAGTAGGTGGTTCCCGCCGATTGCTAGTGCAACATCTAGAGATTTTCGTGCAGTAAATCAATGATTAAGATCAATTTAGTTAGATTTTGCCCTAAGTGACTAGATGAATGGACTTAAAATGAATTTACAATGTCATTATACTCTTACCTTGTGAAGAAATGATAAATTGCAGAGCCAAGTTCTCAAACCCTCATAAGAGCTACCTGTTGAAGCATACAGCTTGCTGGGAATAAGACGAGGGATTAACAACAGTATTTAAATTCATTCCATAATCATCAGCATAATTTAGGAGGATAAACGTATCAAGTAAGTAATTTGAAACCTTCCTCCTATTGTTCTTTGCATATCTAGGTAGTATAATGTCACTGATTTTAGATTGTATGTTCTGTTTAATGAATATATATGCAAAATGCTATAGAGGTATAATGTATGTACATGCATGATGAGATATCAAATTGTAAGACAAGTTCCTGTTCATTACAGGAAGTCATGGCAGACAAGAGATTGTTTAAGTCCAAGGCTGAGTTCCTTAAACCGATGTTTACTCAACCTAAAGGTGTGCAATTTAAATATGGAGTTATAGGAGATATACATCAAGGAAGTACAGATTTGGTGGCATGGTCAGCTAAAATGAGTGATGAAAAGAATAACGGTACCTTGCTGGATGCCGTGTTTGTATCTAGAATGTGGAATGCAGCTGGTTTCCCATATTCCATGGAGGCTCCTGAGTTAATTATTGAATATGCTAAAAATTATAATCCACACACAAGGAAGGTGAAGAAGCATGGCAAAGTATATGCAAATCTGTCTATCAAGGGCCTTGGTGCTACCTTCAATCTGCCATTGGGAAAGAAGGTTGTTAGCATGGATTTTAAGAAACTGGAAGTAGAATATGAGAATAACAAGAAGATTGCCAGGAAGAGAATGTACCAATGGAGGGTGAGAAATAGTCCTTATCCTGCAGCTGCCAAATTGCCAGTACATTTGTATAAGTTTGATTGTGATGAGGAATACCAATATATGATCACCCTACTTAGTCAAGTAACGGGCCAACCAAACACTGGAAGCTTCAAAGACTAAATGTATGGCATCATCCTGATGTCTCTCTACATAGAGAATAGGCCATTGTGGGCCAAGATAATAAGCGATGCCCTGCATGATCAACTCATGAACCTAGGAGGTTCAAAATGTTCTTTTTATATGACCTCCTACATAGTTTATTCGTGTGACTACAAGGGTACATTTGATGCATTGACAACAGAAGGAAAGATTGGTGGTAGCACCAATGATGCTCACATCTGGGATCATTATCCCCAGCTACAAAGGCAAAATTACCTCTAGGATTACAAATTAGTAAATGATGCATTCTCAATGCATCTGGTCAGAACAATAGAGGAGGACAGAACTAAAAGATTGAGTATGGAAGCCCAAGAGGTCATATACAGGCATGGAGCCTGGTTTATTCAGTATGCAACATTCTCTTATATAAGAATTGAGGTATTTGAAGGTCAATCCCTCATGCTCCCAAGATACCCCACGGATGCAGTAGTTCTGATGGAGTTCATGAGGCAAGTGGCTACAATACTGAATGCTTACAAAGCAAATAACAAGCTTCCACCAATATTGTTTCCAGTTACAATGGGCTGGTATATGTGCCTAGATTCTAATAACATTAATAAGGTTATAGCTAGCTTGACAATGATGCAATTATAGCCTTTCCCTTTAGCTAGGTCCTATGATCCATATGGGAGGATGCAGAAGATTATGGGGAAGCCCATCCATAAGAAGAATCTTGAAGATTTCTAGGCAAATTGTCAAGATGAGGCTGAAGCTAGAAGAAGAAGATATCAAAGGCTAACCCTTAACCAGATCAAGACTTTTGACTGCATCTCAATACCTGTCCAATTGAAGAAGGATGATGGTAAAATAATGGTAGATGAGTATGAGGAAAAGAAGATATACAATGATACAATATCAGCACCGGATCTTACCATGCCAGAAGACATTTCCTTAGATATGTTCACAGGTAGAGTATTGCAGCTGACCCAAGCATGGGTCGATGAACAAATAAACACACTAAAGAAGAAGGGTGTAGCCCTTATAGTGGATAATAAGAAGAAAAGGTAGGAAATTCCTGACGATGAGTATGATGATTTCCTGATTGAGAAGAGAAAATCTAAAGGAGAGAGAGTACCGCCTCCTGATAAAAGCAAGAGACCTCCAAGAAGTAAGAAGATTGATACTAAACCCAAAGGGGTCATAATTGAAAGAATAGAAGTGCCAGCTAAAGGCACATCAGGATCGGGACAGGCATCAACATCATCCACACCGCCTCCCTTGGATAAACAAAAGGCTAAAAGATCCAGAGGCTAGCTACACAACTTATTGATACATATGAGGAGGGTCAGACATCACAGAAGAATATATAGGAGGATATCCCTCTAGATGAGGAGCCTGAAGAAGAAGACCCTACACCCCTCACCAGAAAGAGAAAAGAACCTCAGGTGATGGTTTCCACACCTAAGAAACATAGAACTTCAATGAGAGGTAAAGTAAAACAAGACCCCATAATGCTAAGAGGGGCAGGTAGTGAAGTGTTCAAAAAAGAGCTGCAACATAATATGCCCCTTCCTACCATAGTCAAGTTGAAAACTGAAAAGGCTAAGGAAGAAAAGAAAGAAACGTCAAGAGTAGTACAAAGCGGTCCTATCTCACTGGAGGAGACTGTGGACCTATCTGATGATGAGGTAGTAAATGATGTCACCTCTCAGAAAATGGAAACCCTTGTTGCTAACACCTGCATAACTCCTCATGAACCCCAACAGTACAAGCGGTGTTAGAAGAAATGAAGTAGGTAGAACAAGAGAAAGAAAAGAGCCCAGAAATGATTGCACAACAAATAGGGCTGGATGCATTAGTTGATCAGGTGACAAGTCCTGCAACAATAGACTTAACATATGTAGAAGATGTAAATCCTAAAGATATAGCAGGTACACCTACAAGAACAGAAAATGTTGAAGAAGTTATATAGATGGAAGTGGAGGATAAAGCTCCAGATATGGGTCAGCAACAACAAGAAATATCAACTAAACCCAAAATAGTTGAAGTTCAGCCAAAAGATAGAGAACCTCAAGAGATAAAGAAACATCAAGTCATGGTGACCTAAAGGCTCAAGAGGTAGATACATCAGGTGCAGAGCAAGATGCGATGCAAGATCAAGTGGAGGCACCTAAATCAGATAAAATAATATCCACGGATATCAATGTACCTCAGGATGAGAAAAATATTAAAGTGGATGATATACCCTTGGAGGAAGTAAAAGATTAGGATCATGATAAACATGCAGATGATCAGCAGGATCACCCTCTAGAAGAAGAGATTCCTCAACAAGAGGAAGCATCACAAGATCACCATCATGAAGAACATCATGAGGAGGAAATAAGAAAGTCACCTTCACCACAAAGGATGATAATAGACACTGGAGATAAAGGTGTACATGATGATGATCATGGACATCTAGGATCCAGTGACCAAGTTCCTCCCTGGCTAGAAAAGGAGATAAGTATAGAACTCAACTTTGAAATTCAAGAATTTGATATATCTACATTGTTTTCAGAAACTCTAATAAAGCCTAAGAGGAAGTCAAGATTAACTTCTGCCATTAGAAAGGATCTTGATACAGGTAGGAGGACTGCCCAAATAGCACTCCCCACAGTCGAGAAAGAAAGAGGCAAGATCACTCTGGAAGAATTCTAGATTACCACAGTAGATCTAGGATTTACTAATGAAGACCAGGAAGGTCAAGAGGGGAAAGACATTATTGATTCTTTGACCTAGAAGATAAAGAGAGAGAAGGAGAAAAATAAGTAGCATAAAGAGCATATTGCTTAGCTGCATGCCTATATAAAGGGGTTAATTAACCCTAATGATACATCAAGTGATTGTGCAGTCCCATTGACTGTAATTTCTTAGGAGGAGGTCAACAGGTTGAACCTTATGAGACATGAATCAGTAATAATGTTAAAATGGATGACATCTGCACTTGATGGAGCTAAGGAAGTGGTAAAAGCCTCTTTGAAGAGGTGGAATTCTTTAAGTACCTCTAAGAAAAAGGTAGATAAACTACAGATGGAGACAGGGAAGAGGTCATTTCAAATGGAGAAAGCCTTGAGAGCTTTAGATGAAATAAAGAGGATTGATCCTTTGATTCTTATAAATAATCAAGTACTAAATAATAACACAGCCATATTGATTGATATCTGGAATAAAGACATTAGGTTTGAATGTGATGTGCTAAAGAGATGCAACAGTAAACTGAGAAACATCAGTATGAAGCTACATGATATGATGTCTTATGAAGAAGAGGTCTTGGAGACCTTAGAAGGGAAAGTAGAGGGGAAGATTGAAAATTAGGATGAAGAGTTTGCAATTAAAGCTCTACATAGTAATTTCCAGCTGGTAGCTGATGACCCTTTCAACCACTTGACAAAAGAAGTAATGGATAAAGTAATGAGAATAAAGGTCAGAGTGGAAAGTTATAATGAAACACTAAGTAGCAGGAGGAATAAATTAGAGTCCCTCCAGAGCAAATATCAAATGCATAAACATGCCATTGCTAAAGCAAGAACTCAAGATGGCAGCGAAGTAGAAAAAATTGTGCAAGCATATGAAAATATCAGGATATCCATGTAGATCCATGTACAAAGAGATCATCATCAGCAGGATATTGAAACCAATGAAAGTGATGATCATGACAAGGGAGATGATGATGAAGAACCTAATGAAGATACACCATAAAAGGAATACATGCATCAAGGTACTTAAGAAAATATGAGTTACCTAGATGGTTGCCAACTAGCAACCTGTGCCACATTGAAGGAATTGACTTGGTCAATGAAGTATGAATCGTAGATCTTAATAGATAAATCTTGATCATAAATCAATTGTAACCACTTCCTCACCTTGGTCTATAAAAGGTGCAGGGGTGCCTTTTTTGATTCATTCGAAATTTAATTGAAATTTATTTGTTGAAATATTCAGGGCTTATTTCAAAGTTGTTGTATACATATATGTTCTTGCATACTTAATGAATGAGAAGACTGTTTTGATTACAATCCATCATAAATCTTGAGTAATCAGTGTGTGAATTCTTGATACATGCTTTGATTTGTTGCATCTCTTGGAGTGCATATCAGCTTGCATGTGTTGCTTTCATACCTTTTCCTTTAAAGTTAGCATCGACTGTATCTAGCTGTGGAATGTCCTGGTGAACATATGGTTTGATTTCTTCTCCTCATGACTATATCTAATGTATATGTGGCTCAATAACTAAAGGTTCAACATTAGTTTGAAGTATTCTTTTCAATTTCTTTCAATTTTAGAGCATTTCATCATCATAATTGCAAATAATTGACAATCTTAAGCAAATAATACAAATATGCAGACATCCCGTAGATAACTGAACATATTCAACATATTTAAGGTTAAAGCATGTCAAAATGATAGATATCATGCAAATATTTAAAGATAGACACACTATTTGAAGCATATCTTGTGTAGAATAACTATCTGTGCAGCATCATTATAGGAAACACTATCTTACAGATGAGACTCATGTAAGGCCCCAAAATGGAAACAACAACACACATCAACCTCTGAGTAATGTCAGAAGATTAAGACCTAATCACCAGATACTTGGGATCATGAATTCTCTAAATTCATCGTATCTTTCAAGATGAATAAAGGTTAATGTGTACTTTTATTCTATGTTTGTTTATGACTAACATCATGATCAATAGGACCCTGATCCCCCTGGTTATATTTTTCATGGATTGTGTAGACACTTGAAAATGTCTTGACCCTACAAGCCACTTTCCTGCATCCTTGCATCACTAATTATCCCTTCTACAAAATTATTTAAATTAAAATTCAATTTTTTTAATTAATCTATCCTAAGCCATCTATCCTTAGCCATCCATCTCAATTACTCACTTGTGATAGATTAATTTATTTAATGTATTACTATACTTTAGATCACCATTCACAATTAATTAAATAAATACCCTAATATTTATTTGATTAATTTCCCTCATCCCCTAACCTAGATTAATCATATAAAACATACTTATTTGGTTAATTTCCCCTAGCATATAGCCTAAACCTGGCCTAATTAAATAAATAACATTTATTTAATTAGTTACTATACCCTACTTAGTCCCTAGACCCAAATTAATTAAGTAAACCCTTAATTAATTAATCCTAACCACTAATTAACCCCCTCACTAATTTCCAACAGCCATATTAATTAAGTTAATCACTTAATTAATTAGGCTAAACCATCATTAACCCATCTCCCCACACCCTTTGAATAAAAAGCAATTTTTTATTCAAAGGAGTCACATGTGTCTCCACATCACCTTTCCTCTTCCATGAAAGTGCTCTTTTTAATAAAAATAGCTCACACATGTCTTTGCCAAAAGCATGCATGTGTCACATGTCATCCCTATCACAACCCACATTTGAATTTTGAATTCAAATTTAAATACTATTGTAATAATGTCACAACATTTGAATTTTGAATATTAGAAATTTTAAAAAAAAAAAAAAACATAAAATGTAGATTAATGTAAAAATACAAATAATGTGGACACCATTAAAAAATTTGAGGATAAGAGTATTTTAATTGAGGATAAGATTATCAGTAAACAAAGAAGGTGGATGAAGCATTAACATTAAACAAAGAAGGTGGATGAAGCATTAGCATTAAACAAAGAAGGTGGATGAAGCATTATCAGTAAACAAAGAAGGTGGATGAAGCATTAGCATTAAACAAAGAAAATGGAGGATGCATTATAATTAAAAAACAAGAGTGGAGGATGCATGGATTTTCTATAAATTGCAAGGATTTGATGGAGAAGGGACTCATCTCTTGTTTGGAGGGCTGGAGTAAACTATAAGAACTCTCCTCTCCCCTTTGAATTCTCTGTTCTTTATTCAGATGAATTAATGTACTAGTATGCTTGTTGTTTATAGTAGTCTAGTAAGAGAGAATTGATGCATAATTTTAATTGTGATTGTTGATAGTTTATGAAGTTGCCATTTTGGTTCATACAATTCATGTGCCTAGTCTATTCTTCTTTGCGTGCCTAGTCTATTCTTCCTCATTTTCTATATATGTCTAGAGTATTTTCAACTATAATAATCAACAAGTATCCCCCTTCCATTTACTATGATGAGTCTGTCTACCCTGTTCAAAAGTATTTTTTTTGGCATAGGCAGGGAGGTCATTAGCAAAAGTTATGAATTTTGGATTTATGCTACCAATTTTCTATTGCTTGAATGTTTTTAATGCCTTTTCGGCAAGTCCATTCTATGCAATACTTGCAATCATTACAGTCCACAAGAGGACATCTCCTTGAGGATTGCTATCAACAATTCACGTTCTTTGTAGACGCTACATGTACCAGGGAATTCACAACTACATCTGATAAAATTCATCTTTCCTCTATGCTTTGATGTATGTCCATGCCATGTTCTAGAGCACTCCCATATTGGCGTGGGTGGGGAGAAATTTGGTAAAGGTTGTGGATTTGGCCTTACACCTGCCAATTTCAATTTCTTGACAAGATTCTGTCACCTTTTCAACTAATCCATTACCGCACTTCTATCAAGGATCTTTTTAATTCCTCTATCTTTCACAAATCTCCTTACCATTTTAACACGCCTGCCCACTTCTGCGTAGATATTGGAGAGAATAGTATAGTTGCTACGGCAAAAATCTATATTCGTTTGTGATCTATAGACACCCAGAAAACACACGTAGGCTTAATCAGAATCTTAATGATAAAGTTTAGGGTGTCCTCAAGATCGCCAGCACTGTGTAGTTGTAATATAATAAGGGTTACTCATATGATTGAAGTATGTACAATCTCATCAATTAAACCTGCACGCTGCGTGCACCCAGAACACGTTCCATTTTGCGCTTATCCCTATTTATGCTCAACGATAATATTAAATGAATGTTAATAGATCATCAAATATGAATAATGTCATTCCTGAGTTGCTTTGTTCCAACCCTTGCCTAGTCTACGCTTCCACTTTTGGCGTAGATGTCTATCAGATAGTTTCCAACTATAATATCTGACAAAAATCGCTCTTTTCATTTTAAAAAATGGATGCCCTACTCCAAAACACTGGCAGAGGTTGTGGAAATTTGATTTACAGCTGTCAATTTCATTTGCTTAAAAGTCTCTAAGGCCTCTTCAATTATTGGGATGCCCCTGCTGATATGACATTATTTTGTGTCATTTGGTCATACAGCTCACACGCCTTGTCTGTATTCCCACTTGCAACTACATTTGACAAAATTCCTGCTCAATTATGATTTGATGGTTATCTATACACTGTCCTAAGGCTCTCATTTTCACACAGGCTGGAAGGATGCTAGAAAAAGTTATGAAGTTTGGTTTTACACTTGTCAATTGCTTTTGCTTGAAAGGTTCTTGTGATTTTGCAACAAATCCTACAATCAATTGCATTCTTGAGTGATGTCTCTTTGAGGCATTTTGTCAAAAAGATTATGTGCTTTGTCTCTGCTCCTACATTTTTGTATACCCACCAAAATGCTTCCTACCTTAACATTTGACAAAACATCCCCCTTTTTGATATGCTCGATACTCTTTTTCTAGACACAGGCAGGGAAGACGATGGCAAAAAGGTTGTGAAATTTGTTGGACTAAGACCTTGTCAAATGTTATAAGATTAAAGACCTCAATTAGAAATAAATCATGACTGTCGAACCTTAAAGGATACCAGGAGGTACAAATAGAAAACTTAGTAATTGATAACAACTTCAATTGTCTGACTAATAATAATAATGTGTCCAATATGACTTATGTAAAGAAATAAAGCTTGTTTGACTAATAATGCTAACATTTAGGAAAGTTTCAGTCGAGAAACTTATTGAGATTCTAATATTGTCAATTCCTATCCATTCTCCAAGTCAAATGTTGTTGCAAGGAATTGATCCTCGTACCATACTTTTGAACAATGTGTGTGTTCAACAATTTAATTAACAATAAAAATAATTAAAAAATAATAATAATAACAATAAATTTAATAGATATAATTATGGATGCATTTTAGAGTTGGAGTATATATTTTAGTTGGTTGAAGAAGAATATTATGAATTAGATATAAATGTAATAAAAAGTGCAAGCGATAACATAATGGATGGTCATACAAATAAAATATATGCAAGAGCACAACAGAGAGTCATGATGTCAATAAAGAGATATAAGGGTAATAAATTTTGAGAGACAGCTATACAAGACAAATCCATAATGAGTACATCTATTGACATGAGACTATATTTGTATAGGCTAGAGAAATAAGGATTTATATGATGGAATTTTTACATAATTGAGGAGTGGTTACCTTGACGATAGTGGTGGATTATTATTCAAACTAAGTTACTTGGTATGCTTTAATAATCAAATGGGTTTTCTTACTATGATTAAGATTAGGTATCATGTTTAAACCTTGGCAGGGTCAAGATATTGTACCTCAATTGATACTACTTATATATGCATTATCACGCACATAGGGTATGGCAGATAGATATGTATATCTTTTATAATATGAGTTTCATAAAAAATGATTGAATTAAGTATATGGTGAATTAAATTTCATATCATATCTTAGATTATGTGAAATTCTAAATGATCAAATAGGGGTATTGTTGGCTTTCAAATGACTGAATACAAATGCTTGGAATTGTGATAAATTAAAAAGGGTTTATAAATTGTATATGTTAATTTTGTAGTTGAAATAGTTATCAAAGATTTTTTTTATTTGGCCTAGATCAAATTTTACAAGATCTTTCTATTTACGAGTTGATATAAGTATCTTTCTACTCATAAGTTTATGAGAATTGATTAAGGTTATTTTCTAGTTCTATTCATGATGATAGAGCATCTTTTATCTGCATTATGATTAAAATAGTATTTCCCTTTATCAACTGTTAATATGCAAGATTTTCCTTTGTCATTAGATAGGTAAACCTTGTAAAGAAACGTCCAAACTCAAACAAATCACAATGTTTGGTATTTACGGTACCTCTGTGTCATGTTTACGGGTAATGTCGTCGCATTAAACCAAGTACCTCATGCCTAACATAGCTGCAACAATGACATCTGGGCACCGTCCCTCTAAATCATCGAGGAGTAATAAGGAACATGTTGAAGTTCAATCCACAGGAAGGGAAAATCTCCTTGGATATCTCATTAAGAAGATTAACTAAAAAGAGAGGATGAGTCTATTAAACTAATGATTACCATGATGATCATTTGGAAAACACTCCAAGTATACTATCAGAAAATGAGGCTTATGGACACATGTATAGATCAGGGAGGATATGTGAAATGTCAAATAGGGCAACTAGCCTAATCCAGAAATGCTATCTATCATATGCTTTCATCTTGCCCTTGCAAATCATGGTGAAAGTACTAGGGGATCAGGAACGGACTTAGTCACGATAATTATCTAATTTGACTTGGGGAAGAAAATTAGATTTCATGGGTAGATACCTTATAGGGATTCCTCCACACTAGGACTAACTAACAAACACCCCTTTAGGTGTTTGTGGTAGTGGACTAACTTCCGTCCCTATTTCACTGAGTGGGTGGTAGCCGACAAAGAATTGTCTAGGGTAGGGAATAACCCTAGAAAGGGCTGGGTACCCTCTCACAGTTACATCAAACATAGTGCAAAATAGAACTACATGTTCGCATTCCCCGCGTTAGTCACATCCTAAGGAGGGGGGCTTGATCCCATGGACACAGGGTATGTAGGCAGTCTGGACGGCAAAGGATGCCCCCAGTACTTAGGTCCCCTGGATGTAGGGTGTCCTACAATTAGCATCGTGATCTTAATTCTCTGAGTAGTGATTACTGAGTTGTGTTAACATGAGATTGTTAAGTTAATTTTGAGCAGATGAAAAGGATATAGTTACTAGAGGAGAAGCAAGCTATAAAAAAAGAATGTAGGATGTAATGCATGACTTAAGGTATGAACTAATCCATTGTACTACATAATGTACCTTCTCTCGTAATGTACTCTCTCTTTACTAGATTTAAATTGCTGATCTTTTAAGAACCTGATGATTCTAGGAAACTAAATTTCAAGTTTCATCGCATTGCTATAGCATACATTAAGCACTTCTAGAAGAATTTCACATTTCTTACATCTGTTAGATCAAAATATTTATTCATTGGTATTTTTGAAATCAGAGTTTAATGTTATTTGATTTAGGATGAGCCGGGTCCTTACATGTGGTATCAGAGCTTTTGGTTCAGACACTAGGCCTGAAGGTCCGCTAACCTAAAGCATGGTCAGAATTAAGACATAAGACTAATAGTATTCCCCCTCTTGCAATCTAATGATTGTCCAATTAATGATAAACATGGATAGAAACATGAAAAAGAAATGATAAGTCGTAAGTAAACCTTCCCTAGAAGGTGAAGTGGATAGCTTGATGACAGTAATGGTATGTGTAACGGGACAACAATACTTGGATACATGACAACCATAAGACTGGTGAAGTGAATATCATATTCTGTGGCTAATTCCTCTTGTGGCACATCATAATCTTTTTAGAATGGCATGCCCTGGGTTGTATGGGGTCATATGACTATTCATTTGGATTTTCGATATAGAAGTAAAGGTTGTTTCAAGTTTTGTGGCAAATGCTTAACATGACATGACGATTATCATTGTTCTCATTTAAATTGGTGATCTTTTAAGAACCTAATGATTCTAGGAAACTAAATTTCAAGTTTCATCGCATTGCTATAGCATACATTAAGCACTTCTGGAAGAATTTCACATTTCCTACATCTGTTAGATCAAAAATTTTATTCATTAGTATTTTTGAAATCAGAGTTTAATGTTATTTGATTTAGGATGAGTCGGGTCCTTACAATCCTATTCACCCATAAACCCCAATTTTTTATTCCACCTTCTACCACATAAATGAACCTTTTTATTCACTCACAAGTCTTAATCCTCATTAATGCAAAGCCTTCCCAAGGTGAATTTAAAATTCAAAAATAATAAGAACCCTCCATTTTTGTTGATCAAATCCTAGCCCTCCATCTCATCATTCCATCTCCACCCTTGGATTTCAACTTTGAATCTCCACCCTTGATATAAAATCCCCCCAAAATGCCTATAAATTCAAGATCAATCCAAGCCATTTTCATATCATCTCATTTGCATCCATATTATGCTAAAATATCCACTCACTTGCTAGCCAAAATCCTTTCTAAATCCATGTTGAGTTGATTTAATAGACCAATCCACATACAATTTATACTTGGGTAAAGCTAGGATTTGACTTGGGTACATCAATCAACTCCACCTTATCAAGCAAAAAGGAGAATGTGAAGAGTTGAAGGTATAAATTGTTGAAAAGTGCAATACAACTGAGAGGGGGGGTGAATCAATTGTAACCAATACTTCAAAACCATTAACACATCAACCACTTAATCATTGTTATTGTATTTAACCATGAAAATATGAAATCAAAAACTTAAACATATTCACACATTCAACACATTCAACACCAGATTTTTACGTGGAAAACCCAATAAGGGAAAAACCATGGTGAGTGTTAGATCACAATATAATATGTAATAACAATACTGAAATTAGAGGCTCACTGCCTTAGGACTCATTGCCCAGAATGCTCACTGCAAGAAGAGGCTCACTGCTAATGGGGTGGCTCACTGCCAATATTGGTGAACTAAGATAGTAGCATCTACACTATGCCAAGGTTTAGTTCCATTGAAGCACAATAGGTATCCCCTGCTCTACTTTTCCTTTTTACTTCACAATTATCTTATCACTTTCTCATCCTACACTAATTCATGACTTCATTATGTGTTTTTATACAATTCATCAACCGTGGAATTTGCATCAAGGTTGGCATTACAATCATCAACCATTGGAACAATATCCAAGCTCGACAAACATGCATACATCAAGATAGGTCTAGACCTAAATAGATTTGAGAGAGAAAAGAATGAATGTGGATCATGCTAAGCCTTAGTTGGCACTTAGTTGCAATCTTCCACACAACAACATGCTTTACAAACTTTGAAGCACAACCACAAGTAGTGAAAACAACCAAGCCAGCCAAGACTAGAGTTAACACTAAGACTTTTAGGAACATGCTTCATGCACGATTCAGATTATACTTTGCAGACCAATCAAAATGAAGGAACATGATCTAAAGACTCCCATAAGCATGTTACAATCACCAAGAACATCCACACAACCTCTAAACACTTTATCCATAAGATTCTTCAAATCAAAGCACATGAACATTACTGTCGGTCATTGTCATAAAGGAAAGATCACTTGTGGAGCATCGAATCATGAACCATTATAACTGAAGGCACATACCATCATCACAAACTTAATTTTAGAATCGCAAACTATGAAACATAAATGTGGAGCATAATACATTCTCCCTGTCACCATTAAATACATAGAAAAATAGTTTTTATTCTGGTGAATATAACTCTCTCAAATCTTCACACTGGAGCTCAAACATGAAACATAGCATCTACATACATCCCTTAACATTACTTCCAATCTACAGGATATGCAGAGCAAATCACTACACTGCTCTAGTAGATAAAGCAATTATGCACTTTGCACTAATTCCTCAAATACTTGTTTAGACTTATTCAAATAACTTTATTAGGTGTTGACATTAATGACAACACTTACTACTCATACTTGTAACAATATCCCCCTTTGTCATTGATGACAACACATGATGTGAAAAACCATCAAGACATATAATCTTGCTTTGCTTCTTTTCTCCCCCTCACTTGATGCTTTCTCTGTCTACAACTTTCTTCTTAGGGTTTTCACATGAACTTCTCTCCCCCTTTGACATCAATGGCAAAGGGTGCCAGACCTTTTCTTTCTTTTTGCTACACAACTACCACTGTCATCAACACTGCAACACTTACTGCTCTTGATCAAAAACTTCCACCTACTCCCTTTGAGGAGTAGCCTTCAATACATCAATCCAAATGAAAGATGAAACTTTGAATACCACTAGACTAATGCATTCCTTATGCATCTTTAGTTTAGAGTAGGAGGGGTAATAACCCCTAACTTCTCCCTAAGATACTCAAAAGTATCCTTAGGCAAAGGCTTAGTAAAAATATCTATAATCTGATCCTTTGTAGACATATACTCCATCTTTACTTCAATCTCTGTTACCTTTTCTCTCAGAAAGTGATACTTTATTGATATTTGATTTGTCCTTGAGTGCATCACTAGATTCTTTGAAATGTTTATAGCACTTGTATTGTCACAAAAGATTGAAATTGATTCTTCATACACAACTCTTATGTCCTTTAATGTTTGCTTCATCCAAAGCACTTGAGTGCAACAACATGCTGTAGCAATATATTCTTCTTCTACAGTAAATAAAGAAACCAATTCTTGCTTCTTGCTCAGCCATGAAACCAATCTGTTACCCAAAAGGAAAGCACCTCCACTTGTACTTTTTCTGTCATTAGCATCTCCAGCCCAATTTGCATCTGTATAAGCACCTATCTTTGGGATACCACAATCCATAGTCTAAAGTGCCTTTTAAATACTTCATGATTTTTTTAACTGCCATTACATGTGACTCTTTGGGATCTTCTTGAAATCTTTCCACAAGATAGACTGCATGCATTATGTCTAGTCTGGTATGCATTAGATAAAGTAGTCCTCCAATCATAGACCCATACTTTTTCTTATCAGTTTTAGGTGATTCATCATTCTTGCTTAGCTTACAGCCAATTACCATAGGAGTACATACTGGCTTAGAATCCTCCATTCCAAACTTATTCAACAATTCTTTCACATACTTGGACTAAGAAAAGAAAATTCCTTTTTCTGATTGAGTAATTTGCAGTCCTAAAAAGAAATTCATTTCACCAAACATAGACATTTCAAACTCTTTTTGCATTTCCTTTGCAATTTTTTTACACATACCTTCATTGCCTCCAAAGATAATATCATCAACAAAGACTACAACAATTAGAATTTGATCATCATTGATTTTGAAATAGAGATTGCTATCTACAATACCTTGCATACTAGGCTCTAGGAGGTTGCTTGAGTCCATACAGGGCTTTCTTTAATATGCACACCATGTTACTTTGGTCTGATAATTGGAATCCTTTTGGTTGTTCAATGTAAACTTCTTCTTCTAGCTCTCCATTCAAGAAAGCAGACTTCACATCCATCTGGTACACCTTGAAATCTTTGTGTGCTGTAAAAGCCAAGAACATTCTTATAGATTCAATCCTTGCCACAGGAGAAAATGTTTCCTCAAAACCTATGCCTTCAACATGAGAATATCCTTTGCATACCAGTCTTGCTTTGTTTCTTACCACTTCACCATTTTCATTCATCTTTTTTCTAAAGATCTGTTTGGTTCCAATCACATTCTTATCAGCAGGTCTAGGAACCAATTCCCAAGTTTGATTTTTCTCTATCTACATTAGTTCTTCTTCCATGGATTTTACCTAACTTTCATATTTGCAAGCTTCACTTACAATTTTAGGTTCAATTTGGGAAAGCAAATAGTAGTTCACATGTTCCTCCGCAGTTCTTTTCCTTGTCAATACTCCTTTGCTTTTGTCACCAATAATTTGATCTTCAAAATGATTAATCCTTACATACCTAGCAATCTTAACACCACTTTCTGGAGCCTTTTCTTCTTCAACTTGATTATCCTTTTGTTCCACCTTTTCTTCATTGATTGTAACAACAGGTTCATTTGATTCATAGACACTCAGATCTGATGTCATTTCTTTGTCTTTATCAACCTTCACATTAGCACTCTCAATCACCTTCTTCAATCTCTTGTTGTAGCACTGATAGGCTTTACTCTTAGTAGAGTATCCAAGGAAAATTCCTTCATCACATCTAGCATGAAACTTGCCTAGCTCTTCATCTCTTTTGATATAATACTTACTTCCAAAGACTTTGAAATATTCACTGTGGGAGTTTTTCCATACCACAATTCATAAGGAGTTTTAGTACCATTACCTTTAACTTAGACTCTGTTTTGAATGTAGACATCAGTGTGTATAGCTTCTCTCCAATACACTTCTGGTAGGTTAGCCTCCATCATCATTGACCTAGCAGCCTCTTGAACTATACTATTTTTTCTTTCAACAATTCCATTCTGCTTAGGAGTCCTAGGAGCAGACAACTATCTCTTTATTCCATGTTCTTCATAAAATATATTGAATTCATTTGATGTAAACTCACCTCCTCTCATACCTTAAGCATTTAATCCTCAATTCCAATTCATTCTCAACCATTTCTTTGAAAACTTTGAACTTGTATAGGGATTCTAATTTGTCTTTTAGAAAAGTAACCCAAGCCATTCTAGAATAATCATCAATAAGCAACATAAAGTACCCCTCTCCTTGTAAATTTCGTGTTCTTGTAGGACCACACAAATCTATATGCACTAGCTCAAGTAAACTAGCAAAAAATTGTTCTTTACTCTTGAAACTTGTCCTTGTCTATTTCCCATTTGACATTCCTTGCAAAGAGTATTAGTAGGCCTCACAATCCTAGACAGATCTGTCATAGCCTATACTGAGCTTATCTTCACTAGATTGTCAAAATTGATATGACACATCCTTCTATGCCACAACCAACTCTCATATGCCTGTGCCAACAAACAACAATTATCAGTTCCCCTCAAGTGATAAATATTACCTCTGGTCTTCTTACTAGTTTCAATAACTGTTCTGGAGCTTTCCATGATGTTGCATGCATTATCCTTGAATCTCAGATCATACCCTTTATCACAGATCTGATCAACACTTAAAAGATTATACTTTAGACCATTCACACAAAGAACATCATCTGTATTATGCTTGACATCAAAAGAAATAGATCCTCTTCCACAGATCTTACCAGTTGCATTATCTCCAAACCTAACCAATCCACCATCATACTTTTCCAAACTTACAAAATTACTTTTGCCATCGGTCATGTGATGTGAACATCCACTGTCAATGATCCATTCATCCTTATCCTTATCAACCTGGACAAACAAAGCACTTTCTTCCACTAGTTTTTCTTCCTTCACACTGCTAGTAGGATTAGTAGACACAAGTTCTTCATTAATAGCAATAAACAAGCATTCATTTGTACTAGTACACTATTATCATCAGACTCATCATCTGTTACACCATCATCACCAAGATATCTAACATAATAGAATTTCTTGACAATTCTAGTCTACTTTCAAATTTCATCTTACCTCTTTCAATTCTCTCCAGACATCTGGATGCATAGTGACCAATCTTACCACAAGAAAAGCATTTGACTGGTAATTTGCCTTTGAACTTACCAGAACTTCTTTGCATTCTATCCAAAAAGTTGGATTCAACCTCATCAAGGTCATCATCAAATTTCACATCATATTTCTGATCTCTTGAAGTATTTTTTGAAGTGTTGTCTTTGAAAGAAGTCTCAATCTTTGGCAAAGCATCACCAAATTCTCTCATTTCAAAAGTTGTATGTTTCTTGATAAAATGACGCTTTGTAACCTTTTGCAAACTCATAACCTCTTCAATTGCTACCATATTGTGACTATAGGATTTAGGCAATGACATAAGAATCTTCATCACAACCTCATCCTCATTAATAGTTCCTCCAAGACCTTTGATTCCATTGACAATTTCATCAATTCTCTGCATGTAGATAGTTATGTTTTCATCTTCACTCATCTTTAGGGTTTCATACCTTGCCTTTAGGTTTTGTAATTTAGCACTCTTTAGAGAATCATCTCCTTCATGTAAACTTTTTAACTTATCCTAGATCTCATGAGCAGTCTCCAAATCCATGACTTTTACCAACTCAGTGTTAGATAAGGCATTTAATAGAGCACCTCTAGCTTTTCCATTTAACTCATATTGTTTGACTTCATCTTCATCTGATGGACCATTTTTAGTAATAGGATACTTTTTCTCTGTTATCTTCCAAACACTGTAGCCAAGAGAAATAAGATGACTTTTCACCCATACCTTCGAAAGAGCATAGTTTGTTGCATCAAACTGTGGTGATTCCTTCATGTGCACCATCCCTGATCTACCTCGAGTTGTTAGGCTGTTTACTGAGGAACCCTCACTTTGATACCAATTGTTGAAAAGTGCAATACAACTAAGAGGGGGACTGAATCAATTGTAACCAATACTTCAAAGCCATTAACACATCAACTACTTAATCATTGTTATTGTATTTAACCATGAAAACATGAAATTAGAAACTTAAACACATTCACACATGAGACACATGAGACACCAAATTTTTACGTGGAAAATCTAATAAGGGAAAAACCACTATGAGTGTTAGCTCACAATATAATATGTAATAAAAATACCAAAATCAGAGGCTCACTATCCAAAATGCTCACTGTAAGAAGAGGCTCACTGCCAATGGGGTGTCTCACTGCCAGTGGGTAGCTCACTACCAAAATTGGTGAACTGACATAGTAGCATCTACACTATGCCAAGGTTTAGTTCCATTGAACCACAATAGGTATCCTCTGCTCTGTTCTGCCTTTTTACTTTGCAAATATCTTATCATTTTCGCATACTACACTAATTCATGACTTCATTACATGTTTTTATACAATTCATCAACCTTGGAATTTGCATCAAGGTCGACATTACAATCATCAACCATTGGAACAATATCCAAGGTCAGCAAACATACATATATCAAGATAGGTCTAGACCTAAACAAATTTGAGAGAGAAAAGAATGAATGCAGATCATGCCAAGCCTTAGTTGGGACTCAGTTGCAATCTTCCATGCAACAAAACACTTTACAAGCTTCAAAGCACAACCGCAAGTAGTGAAAACAACCAAGTTGACCAAGACTAGAGTTAACACAAATACTTTTAGGAACACACTTCATGCACAATCTGGATTATACTTTGCAGACCAATCAAAAGGTAGGAACATGATCTAGAGACTCCCACAAGCACTTTGTAATCACCAAGAACATCCGCACAACCTCTAAACACTTTATCCATAAGATTCTTCAAACTGGAGCACATGAACATTATTGTCATCCAATGTCATAAAGGAAAGATTACTTGCGGAGCATCAAATCATGAACCATTAGAACTAAAGGCACATAACATCATCATAAACTTAATTTCAGAACCGCAGACTGTGAAACTTAAATGCAGAGAAATGCAGAGCAGAATACATTCTCCTTGTCACCATTAAATACATAGAAAAATATTTTTTACTTTGGTGAATAGAACTTGCTCAAATCTTCACACTGGAGGCTCAAACATGAAATCTAGCATCTACAGATATCCCTTAACATTACTTCCAATCCATAGGAAAAGATATTCAATTTACAGGATATGAGGAGCAAAACACTGCACTGCTCTAGTAGATAAAGCAATTCTGCACTTTGTACTAATTCCTCAAATACTTGTTTAGACTTATTCAAATGACTTTCTTAGGTGTTAACATCAATGACAACACTTACTGCTCATACTTGCAACATAAACATCTATTTTGTGTTTTCTTCTTGTTATTTGTCTTTGCATCTTTCCTTCATCTTCATTTGCCATGCTCTGTGGGACCCATATCCCTGTAGATAACTTTTTTTGTGAGTTTTTGTGAAGTTTCTTGTCATGCAAGTTGGTTTAGCACCTCTGGTAGCCAATTTAGCACCTGGGGTTCATGGTTTCGTGCCTGCGACATCTATGTCAGTGCCTGTGGTTTCAATTAACCTTTCATTTTTTGTTTGACAGTGTTTCTTGTAGGTTAGCGCTTCTAGTTCATTGTTTAGTGGCTCGGGGTTCTTTGTCAATGCTAGATGTGTCTCTATCAGCACTTCTCATATTCTTTTTAGCACCTCCTATTTGTTTGGTTGCACTTGAGGCTCTTGGTTTAGTGCTTACAGGCTCTGGTTTAGAGTACTTGGACATGACAGGGAAATTTTTCCTATTTTTGAATCATTCCTAATGTGTGTTGGCTCACTAACTCATGTTTGCAGGGTCTGTTAGCTTTAGATGTAGATTGGATTAGCCTTGTGTTTTCCTTAACAAATCACTTGACCTATCTCATTTTGGGAAAATATTTAGGGCTAGTTTAACCTTAAAATTTTTTGTCATTAATGGTCATTTCAGATTAAAAACTCTACTCTAATCCTATTAAGTTAACCCTGTATGCTATTTGAAACCATATTTGATCATTTTGTTGTAGAAATAACTTATTTTATGCAGGTTCATCTTTTCTGTCATATCAACGCAATCAGTCCCTATATCAACACATTCGGCCTTTGTGACAACACGCAGGTATATTGTCTTTTGACTAGACAATATGGTAGTGCAATAGGTCTCTGTTGTAGAGCATTTAGTTTCTTTTTTACCATAATATGTGTCTATTTTAGCACATTCAGTTGTTGTTTTAGTGCAATATGTTTCTGTATCAACGTATTCAGTTTCTATTTTAGCGTATTATGCCTCTGTTTTAGCACATTATGTATTTTTGTTAGTGCAATCAATCTCTATTTTAGCGCTTTCTGTCCAATAGGTTTATTGTAGGTTTTTGGGCATTAACACACTTTTACAGGTATCAAATTTTTGTCCAAGACTTAATATCAAACTATTGACTCTTTTTGTGCAGCCCCACAGTCAAAGTTTTTGTTTTATCACTAGTATTAGTTGCACACTAAGTTAAAGTAGAGGTTAATTAACTTTGTTTTCCATGTTTGTGTTTTGCTCTTGGATGTATGATATCTTTTCTCCCTTTTTGCTTTAGGCTAATCCCAAACTTTGCATACTGACTACTCCCCCTTTGAGTAGTACCTTATTAACATCAATCCAGATCACAAGATATGAATGTGAATTCCACCAGACTAATGCACCTTAGTGCATCTTAGTTCTGCTCAGGAGGGGTAATAACCTCTAACTTCTCTTTGAGATACTCAAAAGTATCCTTGGGAAGAGGCTTAGTGAATATGTCTGCAATTTGATCTTTGGAATGCACAAACTCCAACATGACTTCATTTTCATTTACTTTCTCTCTCCAGAAATGAAACTTGATAGATATATGCTTTGTCTTTGAATACAATAACAGATTCTTTGAGATGCTTATTGCACTAGAATTATCACAAAAAATTATGACTGGTTCCTCAAACAAAATTATGATGTCCTTCAACATTTGCTTCATCCACAAAACCTGAGTGCAATTATTTGCTACTGCTATGTACTCTACTTCTGCATTAGACAAAGATATTGCCTCTTACTTTTTGCTTATCCAAGAAACCAGTCTTTTCCACAAGAAGAATACACCACCACTAGTACTTTTTCTGTTATCCACATGTCCTGCCCAATTAGCATCTATAAATGCATGAAGAGTAATGTTATTGTCCTTTGGATACTATAGTCCATAATCAATTGTCCCCTTGAGATATCTAAAAATTCTTGACTGCCATAACATGGGATTCTTTTGGATCAGCTTGAAATCTGGCAACAAGTCCAACTGCATTCATGATGTCAGGTCTGGTCTGGGTTAAATAAAGCAATCCTCCAATCATTGATCTATATCTTTTCTGATTTGCCTTGGGAGAGTCATCATCTTTGCTTAGCTTGCATCCAGTTACCATAGGTGTACCTACAGGTTTTGAGTCTTCCATTCCAAATTACTTTAGCAATTATTTTACATACTTGGACTAAGATGTGAAGATACCTTTATCTGCTTGAACAATTTGTAGACCTAGGAAGAAATTCATATCACCAAACATTGACATCTCAAACTCACTTTTCATCTAATCAACAAATACTTTAGACATGCACTCATTTCCACCAAAATTAATATCATCAAAAAAAACTTCAACAATCATAATGTCCTCATGATCGATTTTGAAGTAGAGATTACTATCAGCAGTATCTTTGCTAAATCCTAGCTTAAGCAAATGCTTATCCAATTTGGCATACCAGGCTCTGAGAGATTGCTTGAGTCCATACAAGGCTTTTCTCAATCTAAAAACCATATCTCCCTGATTAGACAATTGAAATCCTTCTGGTTGCTCAATTTAGACTTCTTCCTCCAAATCTAACTGCCTCTATCCTTGCCACTGGAGCAAAAGTTTCTTCAAAGTCAATTCCTTCCATTTGAGAGTAGCCTTTACATACCAACCTTTCCTTATTCCTTACCACCTCCCCATCTTCATTCAGTTTATTCCGGAAGACCCATTTGGTTCCAATCACATTTTTGTCCTCAGGTCTAGGAACTAGATCCCATGTGTGATTCTTTTCAATTTGCATCAATTCCTCTTCCATTGCTTTGACCCATTTTTCATCATTGAAAGCTTCACTTACTGATTTAGGTTCAATCCTTTAAATCAAACAACTCTGTCATTAAAAGCTTCACTTACTGATTTAGGTTGAAATAATCTAACTGCCTCTATCCTTGCCACTGGAGCAAAAGTTTCTTCAAAGTCAATTCCTTCCATTTGAGAGTAGCCTTTACATACCAACCTTGCCTTATTCCTTACCACCTCCCCATCTTCATTCAGTTTATTCCGGAAGACCCATTTGGTTCCAATCACATTTTTGTCCTTAGGTCTAGGAACTAGATCCCATGTGTGATTCTTTTCAATTTGCATCAATTCCTCTTCCATTGCTTTGACCCATTTTTCATCATTGAAAGCTTCACTTACTGATTTAGGTTCAATCCTTTAAATCAAACAACTCTCTTCTTGTTCTCCATACATTTTTCTCCTAGTTTGAACACCTTTACTCTTATCTCCTATGATCTGACCTTCAGGATGATTCAATCTTAGATACCTGGGAGTTTTGGAGATTGTTTGAGCTTCTATTTCTTGAACTTGTTCCTCATCATCTGTGTTAACATCTGGAGTCACCGATTCAAACTGAATCTGGGTCTAAACTTGAACTTACCTTCCTTGATTTTGACTTTCATCTTGATCATCTGAATCATATTCAGAGTACCTAGAATGTCCTTCTTTGCTTTCATCAACTTTAACATTCACACTTTCAACAATCTTCTTCAATCTTTTATTGAAGCACCGGTAGGCCTTACTTTGAGTTGAGTATCCCAAAGATATTCCTTCATCACTTCTAGCCTCAAACTTACCTAAGTCCTCATCTCTTTTGATATAACATTTACTACTAAAGACTCTGAAGTATCTCACAGTAGGGAGAAGCTCATAAGGAGTCTTACCAGAATTTCCTTTGATCTACACCTGGTTAAGAGTGTAGACAATAGTACTCATAGCTTCACTCCAATAAACTTGAGGAATTTTATTTCCATCATCATGGTTCTAGAAGCTTCTTGAATGGTCTGGTTCTTTCTTTCCACAACTCCATTTTGCTGAGGAGTCCTAGGAGCATATAACTGTCTTTTTATTCCATGCTTTTCACAGAAAGCATCACACTCACCAGAGGTAAATTCTCCACCTCTGTCAGATCTTAGACACTTTAGTTTTCCACCAATCTCATTTTCAACCATCATCTTGAATACCTTAAACTTGTCAAGGGATTCTAATTTTTCTCTCAGAAAAGTTACCCACATCACCGGGGAGTAATCATCAATTAGCAGCATGAAATATCTGTCTCCTTGCACACTCCTAATTCTAGCAAGACCACAGAGATTAGTATGTACCACAAAGATTAGTATGTACTAGTTCCAATGTCTCACTTAAACCTTGTTCCTTACTCTTGAATGAAATTTTGTTTTGTTTACCCAATTGACATTCTCTACATATGTTATTAGGTTTCACAAGTCTTGGAAGATCTCTTATAGCTTGAGTGGAACTTATTTTGACAATGTTGTCAAAATTCACATGACACATTCTCCTATGCCATAGCCAACTTTGATCTATCTGAGCAATCAAACAACGTTTCCCATAACTACTTAAGTGAAATATGCTACCTCTGGTTTGAGTACTGGATGTAATTTTAGTTTTGGAGCTTTCGAGGATTCTACATTTTCCATCCTTGAACCGAAGATCATAACCCTTGTCAACCAACTGTCCAACACTGAGAAGATTGTGTTTCAATCCTTCTAGATATAGAACATCATTGGTTTTGTTCTTACCATCAAAAGAGATGTATCCTCTACCACGAAATCTACCAACTGAATTTTCTCCAAATTTTACAAGTCCTCCTTCATAGTTTTCAAAGTTCACAAACTTATTGTCACCTGTCATGTGATGAGAACATCCACTATCAATTACCCATTCATCCCTTTCAATAACCTGAGTAGCCAAGGCAATTTCCACCTTTTCATAGCTAGTAGATTCAGTAGACACCGGATCTTCTTCTTTGATAGCAATAAACACTCAATCATTTTCAGAGGAGCCTCCATAATCAGATTCATCATCTGTTACCCCTTCTTCACCATTTTCTTGGGCATAGTAACATTTCTTTTGACCTTTATACTTGTTAGGGTTAGGTTTTGAAAACTTTTCCAGACATCTTGAGGCAAAATGACCAATCTTGTTACAAGGAAAGCATTTGAGTGGTAATTTTCCTTCATAATTATTGGATCCTCCTGGCATTCTTCTAGCAATAAGAGCGTCAAGATATGTTTTTTCTAGTTCAACATCTCCAAGATCCTTTCTTGTCTTTACAAATCAGTTTGATCTTGTAGAAGAGATTTCACCCGGATCATATCTTTGTTTTCCATACACACTGGCTTTAAATGCAGATTCAAACTTAGGAAGAGAATCACCAAACTCACTTAATTCGAAAGATAAAATTTTGCCAACCAGATGATCTCTTGTAACCTCTGAGACTGTCCTGATTTCTTCTATAGCTGTAACCTTATGTTTGTATGAATCTAGTAAAGATATGAGTACTTTTGATACAATTTCTGATTCTTCCAAAGTTCCACCAGCACACCTGATGCCACACACAAGTTCATTTATCTTTTGCATGTAGATTGTGATGTTTTCATCTTTGCTCATCCTCATAGTTTCAAATTTTCCTCTCAGACTTTGCAGCTTTGCACATTTGACATATTTATCACCTTCATACAGATACTCCATTTTTTTCTAGATTTGATAAGCAGTTTTTAGACCAAAGAGATTTGTCATTTCTAAATCAGTCAGGGCACTCAACAAGGCTTCTTTAGCTTGAATTTTATTTTAGCATCTTTGACTTGATCAGGAGATGAAGGACCTTTCTCTGAAGGTTTATACTCAACACTGGTTATTGCCCAATAGGCATCACCCATGCATTGCATATAGCACTCCATATGATCTTTCCAAACAGAGTAATTTATTCCATCAAATCTTGGACTATCCTTCTTGTAGGTCGACATCTTGGATCTCCTCAAGCGATTAAGGTTTTATACGAGGATCTGGCTCTGTTACCAATTATTGGAGCTAGACAACTGAGAGGGGGGATAGTGAATCAGTTGTCCCACAATACTTTTCTTGCCTTTAACCTTCTTTATTAACTTACTATCAAATTAGTGATGTAAACATTAAAGCATTAATCAACAACATAAGACCAAAAACATAATCAACACACTTGACACCAAGATTTTGACGTGAAAACCTAGTTAAGGGAAAAACCACGGTGGGGTTAACCCACAAAAATATGTATCCTCTTAAATGTACTTAATAAAATAGAAGGCACATGCCTTTGGGTGCACTGCCCAGAGCTCATTGCTCAAAAGAGAGGCTCACTGCCTACAAAATTTATTTAGAAAGAATTAACTAAGAAATATCATCTACTTCATGCCTAATTCAGTTTCAATGAATGCTCATGAACTTTCACTCTGCCCCAAATTCTTCTTCACACACTAGACTACTCTTGCTCCATTTCTTCTCTTCTCTGCTCCTGATCCTTTCTTTGGATTGACCTGTTTTGCACAAGGATGATTTCAATATCTCTTCAATGAGTATTTATATACTTCATCAACCTTTGAATGATCAACAAGGTTGGCTAAACTTGACGTGGATCATTACACTATCGTCCAAACACAATTCAAACTTGAAACTACTTCTATAACCACTCCACGCCTCATGAAAATGTTTTTAAGGCATCTGCCATAGGCAAAGCACATCTAGTCGGCCAAGACTAGGAAGAACATCAACCTCAAGAAGAAATCTTCAACCAACAAGCTCAAACCTCAATGCGAACCTTTAACATAGTAGCCATATGATCCAAAGACCTCCACAAGCACATTGAATTCACCAATAACATCCATTTTAAACCAAATGATCATAAGCAATTGAATCTTCCTCCAGAACCTCAAGAACACTCTCTGCCATGATTGTCAAACTAGAAGTATAGCTTGTGGACCTCCAAACCATGAACCAATGGTGTTGATGATACACATTGGCTTCCCAAACCTGCCTTCAGATCCACAGATCACAATTTTATATTACTGGATCAGTCTGGACCTCTTTCTTGTCACTCTGTCTTTCCTGAGTATTGCAGGAATTGGTTCTACTCAGATGGCCATAACTCCTTCAAATCTTCATGCAGACTTCTCAAATCTTAACTGGAGCAATCTATGACAATCCTCTACACAACCACATGATCCGCATGTATTGATTATCATTAATTTTCTCAATATCCTCAACAGTCTGGTCTTCTATGCAAACAACAAAATAGGATACAATTGACACCAATGGCAACAAGGATATGTTGACATCAATGACAACCTACTTAGGCACATATTTGCAACAATCTCCCCCTTTGTCATTGATAGCAACATATGATGTGAAAAAGTGAATCTAACCATCAAGACAAGAACTTCTCCCCCTTTCTCTTCTCACTTCTACAACTACTTTATTTACTGCTCCCTCTTACATTAGGAACTAGTTTTTCACATGAATTCTCTCCCCCTTTGACATCAGTGGAAAAGGCCACATATTTGCTATCTTTTCTCTATTTTTGCTTTAGATTGATCCCAAAATTTGCATATTGGCTACTGCACTGTTGAGTAGTACCTTCTTCACATCAATCCGGATCACAAGATATGAATGTGAATTCCACCAGACTGATGCACCTTAGTGCATCTTAGTTCTACTCAAGAGGGGTAATAACCCCTAACTTCTCTCTGAGATACTCAAAAGTATCCTTGGGAAGAGGCTTAGTGAAGATGTTTGTAATATGATCTTTGGAAGGCACAAAATCCAACTTGACTTCATTCTCATTTACTTTCTCTCTCAAGAAATGAAACTTGATAGATATATGCTTTGTCTTTGAATGCAATACCAGATTCTTTGAGATGCTTATTGCACTAGAATTATCACAGAAAATTGTGACTGGTTCCTCAAACACAATTCTGATGTCCTTTAACATTTGCTTCATCCACAAAACCTGAGTGCAATTATTTAATTCTTCTATGTACTCTACTTCTACAGTAGACAAAGATATTGCCTCTTGCTTTTTGATTATCCAAGAGACCAGTCTTTTCCCTAAGAAGAATGTACCACCACTAGTACTTTTTCTATCATCCACATCTCTTGCCCAATCAGCATCTCTATATGCATGAAGAGTGAAGTTATTGTCCTTTGGATACCATAGTCCATAATCAATTGTCCCCTTGAGATATCTAAAAATTCTTTTGATTGCCATAACATGGGATTCTTTTGGATCAACTTGAAATCTAGCAACAAGTCCAACTGCATTCATGATGTCAGGTCTGGTCTGGGTTAAATAAAGTAATCCTCCAATCATTGATCTATATCTTTTCTAATTTGCCTTGGGAGAGTCATCATCTTTTCTTAGCTTGCATTCAGTTACCATAGGTGTACCTACGGGCTTTGAGTCTTCCATTCCAAAATTCTTTAGAAATTCTTTTACATACTTGGACTGAGATATGAAGATACCTTTATCTGTTTGAACAATTTGTAGACCTAAGAAGAAATTCATCTCACCAAACATTGACATCTCAAACTCACTTTTCATCTGATTAGCAAATGCTTTACACACGCAATCATTTCCACCAAAAATAATATCATCAACAAAAACTTCAACAATCAGAATGTCCTCATGATCAATTTTGAAGTAAAGATTACTGTCAGTAGTACCTTTGCTAAATCCTAGCTTAAGCAAATGCTTATCCAATCTGGCATACCAGGCTCTTGGAGCTTGCTTGAATCCATACAATGCTTTTATCAATCTACAAACCATATCTCCCTGATCAGACAACTGAAATCCTTCTGGTTTCTCAATGTAGACTTCTTCCTCCAAATCTCCATTTAGAAATGTTGATTTCACATCCATTTGATATACTTTAAAATCTTTGAAGGCAAAAAATGCAATAAATAATCTAACTGCATCTATCCTTGCCACCGGAGCAAAAGTTTCTTTAAAGTCAATTCCTTCCACCTGAGAGTAGCCTTTACATACCAACCTTTCCTTATTCCTTACCACCTCCCCATCTTCATTCAGTTTATTCTAGAAGACCCATTTGGTTCCAATCACATTTTTGTCCTCAGGTCTAGGAACTAGATCCCATGTGTGATTCTTTTCAATTTGCATCAATTCCTCTTCCATTGCTTTCACCCAGTTTTCATCATTGCAAGCTTCACTTACTGATTTAGGTTCAATCCTTGAAATCAAACAAATCTCTTCTTGATCTTCAGACATTTTTCTCCTAGTTCAAACACCTTTACTCTTATCTCCTATGATCTGACCTTCAGGATGATTTAATCTTACATACCTGGGAGTTTTGGAGATTGTTTGAGCTTCTATTTCTTGAACTTGTTCCTCCTCATCTGTGTTAACCTCTGGAGTCACCAGTTCAAACTAAATCTGGATCTCAACTTGAACTTGCCTTCCTTGATTTTGATTTTCATCTTGATCATATGAATCATATCTGAAGTACTTGGAATGTCCTTCGTTGTTTTCATCAACTTTAATATTCACACTTTCAACAATCTTCTTCAATCTTTTATTGAAGCACCGGTAGGCCTTACTTTGAGTTGAGTATCCCAAAAATATTCCTTCATCACTTCTTGCCTCAAACTTACCTAAGTCCTCATCTCTTTTGATATAACATTTACTACTAAAGACTCTGAAGTATCTCACAATAGGAGGATGACCAAACCAAAGCTCATAAGGAATCTTACAAGAATTTCCTTTGATCTGCACTCGGTTAAGAGTGTAGACAACAATACTCATATCTTCTCTCCAATAAACTTGAGGAACATTTGTTTCTATCATCATGGTTCTAGTAGCTCCTTGAATGGTCCAATTCTTTCTTTCCAAAACTCCATTTTGCTAAGGAGTCCTAGGAGAAGATAACTATCTTTTTATTCCATGCTTTGCATAGAAAGCATCAAACTCATCGGAGGTAAATTCTCCACCTCTGTCGGATCTCAATAACTTTAGTTTTCCACCAATCTCATTTTTAACCATCATCTTGAACACCTTAAACTTGTCAAGGGCTTCTGATTTTTCTCTCAGAAAAGTTACCCACATCATCCAGGAGTAATCATCAATTAGCAGCATGAAATATCTATCTCCTTTCACACTCCTAATTCTAATAGGACCATAGAGATTAGTATGTACTAGTTCCAATCTCTCACTTGAACCTTGTTCCTTACTCTTGAATGAAATTTTGTTCTGTTTGCCCAATTGACATTCTCTACATATGTCATTAGGTTTCACAAGTCTTGGAAGATCTCTTATAGCTTGAGTGGAACTTATTTTGACAATGTTGTCAAAATTCACATGACACATTCTCCTATGCCATATCAAACTTTGATCTGTCTGAACAATCAAACAACTTTTCCCAGAACTACTTAAGTGAAAGATGTTACCTCTGATTTGAGTACCAGATGCAATTTCAGTTCTGGAGCTTTCGAGGATTCTACATTTTCCATCCTTGAACCGAAGATCATAACCCTTGTCAACCAACTGTCCAACACTAAGAAGATTATGTTTTAGTCCTTCCACATATAGAACATCATTGGTGTTGTCCTTTCCATCAAAAGAGATGGATCCTCTGCCACAGATTCTACCAACTGAGTTGTCTCCAATTTTTACAAGTCCTCCTTCATAGTTTTCAAAGTTCACAAACTTACTCTTGTCACCTATCATGTGATGAGAACATCCAATATCAATTACCCATTCATCCCTTTCAATAACCTGAGTAGCCAAGGCACTTTCCACCTTTTCATAGCTAGCAGATTCAGTAGACACCAGATCTTCTTCTTTGATAGCAATAAACACCCAATCATTTTCAGAGGAGCCTCCATGATTAGATTCATCATCTATTACCCCTTCTCCATTTTCTTGGACATAGTAACATTTCTTCTGACCTTTATACCTGTTAGGGTTAGGTTTTGAAAACCTTTCTAGACATCTTGAGGCAAAATGACCAATCTTCTTACATGTAAAGCTTTTGAGTGGTAATTTTCCTTCATACTTAGTGGATCATCTTGGAATTCTTCTGGCAATAAGAGCTTCAAGATCCTTTCTTGTCTTTACAAGTTGGTTTGATCTTACAGAAGAGCTTTCACCCAGATCATATCTTTGTTTTCCATACACACTGGCTTTAAATGCAGATTCAAACTTGGGAAGAGAATCACCAAACTCACTTAATTCGAAAGCTAAAATTTTTCCAACCAGATGATCTCTTGTAATCTCTGAGATTGTCCTTATTTCTTCTATAGTTGTAACCTTATGTTTGTATGAATCTGGTAAAGATCTGAGTACTTTTGATACAATTTCTAATTCTTCCAAAGTTCCACCAGCACACCTGATGCCACACACAAGTTCATTTATCTTTTGCATGTAGATTGTGATGTTTTCATCTTCACTCATCCTCATAGTTTCAAATTTTCCTCTCAGACTTTGCAGCTTTGCACATTTCACATATTTGTCACCTTCATACGGATACTCCAATTTTTTCCAAATTTGAAAAGCAGTTTTAAGACCAAAGACATTTGTCATTTCTAAATCAGTCAAGGCACTCAACAAGGCTTCTTTAGCTTGAAGATTATTTTCAACATATTTGACTTGATGAGGAGTTGAAGGACCTTTCTCTAGAGGTTTATACTCAACACTGGTTATTGCCCAATAGGCATTACCCATGCATTGCAAATGGCACTCCATACAATCTTTCCAAATAGAGTAATTTTTTCCATCAAATCTTGGACTATCCTTCTTGTAGGTCGACATCCTAGATCTCCTCAAGCGGTTAATCTTTTATGTGAGGATCTAACTCTGATACCAATTGTTGGAACTAGACAACTAAGAGGGGGAGAGGTGATTCAGTTGTCCCACAAAACATTTCTTGTCTTTAACCTTCTTTATTAACTTACTATCAAATTAGTGATGTAAACATTAAAGCATTAATCAACAACATAAGAGAAGAAACATAATCAACACACTTGACACCAAGATTTTGACGTGGAAACCCCGGTAAGAGAAAAACCACAGTGGGAGTTAACCCACAAAAATGTGTACCCTGTTAAAAGTACTTAATAAAATAGAAGGAACATGCCTTTGGATGCACTGCCCAAAGCTCACTACTCAAAAGAGAGGCTCACTGCCTACAAAATTTATTTAGAAAGAATTAACTAAGAAATAGCATCTACTTCATGCTTGATTCAGTTTTAATAAATGCTTAAGAACTTCCATTCTACCCCAAATTCTTCTTCACACTCTATACTACTCTCACTCCTTTTCTTATCTGCTCTGCTCCTAATCCTTTCTTTGGATTGAACTATTTTGCACAAGGATGATTTCAATATCTCTTCAACAAGTATTTATATACTTCATCAACCTTGGAATGATCAAAAATGTTGGCTAAACTTGATGGGGATCATCACACTATTGGCCAAACACAACTGAGACTTGACACTTCTTCTACAACCACTCCACGCCTCATGAAAATGTTTTTAAGGCATCCGCCACAGGCTAGGAACATCCAGTCAGTCAAGACTGGGAAGAACATCAACCTCAAGAAGAAATCTTCAATCAAGAATCTCAAACCTCAATGGGGACCTTTAACATAGTAGCCATATGATCCATAGACCTCCACAAGCACATTGAATTCACCAATAACATCCATTCTAAACCAAATGATCAGAAGCAATTAAATCTTCCTTTGGAACCTCAAGAACACACTCTGCCATGACTGTCAAACTAGAAGAATAGCTTGCAGACCTCCAAACCACGAACCACTAGTGTTGATGATACACATTGACTTCCCAAACCTACCTTTAGATCCGTAGATCACAATTTTATATTACCAAATCCGTCCAGACCTCTTTCTTGTCACTCTGTCTTTCCTGAGTATTGCAAGAACCAGTTCTACTTAGGTGGCCATAACTCCTTCAAATCTTCATGCAGACTTCTCAAATCTTAACTAGAGCAATCTCTAACAATACTCTACATAGCCACATATCCGCATGCATTGATTATCATTAATTTTCTCAATATTCTCAACAGTCAGGTCTTCTATACAAATAGCAAAATAGGATACAGTTGACACCAATGGCAATAAGGATATGTTAACATCAATGACAACCTACTTAGGGACATATTTACAACACTCCCCTTGCACCTTAGAGTGATCTTGGGGATCAAAAGTCCATTTGCAAACTTCTTTGTTTATTTGTATCCCGAAGGGGTAACTTCTTTACGTATGTTCTCCCCTTGCACTCCATGCGATCTTGGGTGATCAAAAGTGAGAAGTGGTTTCTTCTTAGGGGACATGCTTGGGGATTTCATCACCCCAAGGGACGACCTAAACTATGTGTTCTGGCATGGATATAAACATTGTGAGAATTGAAAGACTCACTTCAAAGGAAGGACTCTCTCCCCACTCACAAAGACCCCAGGACCCTTTGTCCGCTAAGACTTGTGTTGGTTGCCACTTGGGTGGTTAGGGATATCGCCATTCAAGGACTTGTCCCCCATACCTTGCATATATTGGGATACCCTCTAGAAGCTTGTAAAGCCTAGATAAGACCTTCATCCATCATATCCTTTGGTGCATCACAACCGCATGGAGGAGAAGAGCTAACACTATTACCTTCATTGTTAGAGATAGAATACACTTTGGGTAAAACTTTGTCTCCAAAGTAAGGGGTGTAAGATGGTCCAGGACCTTGCATTCCCTACCTATCCTACCAATGATAAACAATATCAAGGGGATGGAAACCACCATTATCTAATAGTGGGGGTTGAAGTCACACTTGAGTTAGTTCGCGGGATATGACAGTCCTACTTGAATAATTCTAGGAATGTTTATGTGATTGGTGTGTCTTCTTGTCAGAACCTGAGAAAGCCAAAAACCATTTTTATCCAGTAAAGTTATCCATCATGTTTTCATTTCTTGTATAGTCTCTTGCCAAGAGTTGAAGCCAATAAAAAATAAAATTTCCCTCAAATCAAGCAATTTTCAAACCTTGGATGACCTTTTAGCACCTCCAATTCCCTGTTTAGTGCCTCCTGTCAGTTTGTTGGCACTATAAGTTAGATTGTCAATGCTTTCAATCATTTTGTCAGCACTAGAGATCAATATCTTAGTGCCTCTAGTTGATCTGTTAGTACTTTCAATGCTTTTGTCAGTGCCTCCAGTTCTCGTGACCTACCAACATTCAGTGACTAAAATTTGATTTCCTAGGTAAAATTTGACCATCCTTAACATGTGGAAACCCTTGAAAATCATTGAAAAATCCTCCATCCTCCATTTAGTCCATCCTTTGTCAAAATTTAATCATTTCACATCCCCCATTTGGCCTTAGACATATCTTGATTTTTATGTTTGGACGTTCATCTTCACTCCATCCTTTTCACCAACATCAACATCATCCAAACTTTCATCAAACCCTCTCCAAATCAAAATCCTAACATTATCCAAGATCATAATCAAAATCCAATCCAAATCAAGATCATCCCAACCTTAATCAAATTATCCAAATCCTATCCAAACCAATCAAATTAACATCCTTCAAATAAACATTCAAATCATCTTTCAAATCAAATTTTGTGTAAGATTAGATCTAGATCTCATCCCCCATCCTCTAATTTATAAGGAGCTTAAGAATTTATCTACCTTAAGTTCTTTTATAAATTAGCCCTATCTACCTTAGATTAATTGGCTTAGGAGCCTAGACTACTCCTAAGTTAGTGAAGTCTAAGGATCCCATTTTGCTTGGTTTCTTGTCTACCCCAAGTGAAATAATCCCTATCCCCTTTTTGCTTGAGTGTCTTAGTCTACCTTAAGTAAAGAGAGGAAAAATCCTTTTGAAATCAACAAGATCTACATTTATTCAAGCCCTCTTTTGATTTGATTATTCTTTTCAACATCATCAAAATTATCCAAAAGTATCCCTTGATCATCCATCCAAAAAAAATCATCCACATACCCTATCATAAAATCATCCATTCATTCATCCATTTTTGGTCCAAACTTTTGAAAATTAATTTCTAAGGTCACATCCTTCACTCACCCACACTTGTCATCACAAAATCAACCCACACTTCTCTATTGTATGCCACAAACAAGATCACGAACTAGGAAAAACTAAGAAATTGAGTCACATAGGCCATATGGAATGCCAAATACCGACCAAAACAATGTCATGTTGAATCCTTTTGGAGGTCAACAACAAACATCTCACAACAACAATGTCATGATAAATCCTTGGGGAGGCCAACCACAACCCTCCAATAGTCACAATGCAAATCAATAAGTTATAGACTTTATGCAAGATACCAACTCCATGGATTTATTGGATGAGAAGTTAAAGACATCTCATTCGGGTTATTCAAAGAACCTTAAGATCTAGTTACATTACTAATTGAGAAATATACAAGAGATCTCCATATTGTTAAGAACATGGGTTATAAAGGCAAAGGTGGGCTTGGATTATATGGACAAGGAAGCATACAACCCATTATTATGAAAAAGAAACATAATAGACAAGGGTTAGGATATGGTAAGGAGGTACCACATTCCTTAGACGTTGAGTTTATTCTTGACAAAGTAGCGAAGGATTTTTCTATAGTTGGAATTTCTAACAAGGATACTATTGATGACTCCTATTTACATCTGATTAACTTATTCAAAGAAACCTCTATCTTCATGATATCCTCCATTTCCCTTACATCTACAACCAAAACCCAAAGCCTTACACTCATATACCCTAACCTTATGTTGGTCATGATGTTAGTCATAAACAAGCATAGAATAAAAGTTACACAACAACCTTTACTCATCTTGAAAGATACGATGAATTCAGAGAATTCATGATCCCAAGTCTTTGGTGATTAGGTCTTAATCGTCTGACGTTACTTAGAGGTTGATGTGTGTTGCTGTTTCCATTTTGGGGCCTTATGTAAAGTTCATCATCATGACATTATTTCTACAAAGATTCTTCATAGAGAGGTCATTTTATATAGTTGTTTGATCAAATGATACAGTTATATTTAAATCTTTGCATGATATTTTCAATTATACATGCTTTAGCTTCAAATATGCTAAATATTTTCAATTATCTACGAGATGTCCACATATTTGCATTAGTCGCTTGAGATTATCAGTTATTTGCAATTATGATAGTGAAATGTTCTAAAATTTAAAAGAAATTGAAAGAAATGCTTCAAATTAATGTTGAACCTTCAGCTATTGAACCACATGTACATCAGATATAGTCATGAAGAGAAGAAAACCAAACCATATGTTCACCAGGACATTCCACAGCTAGATACAGTTGATGCTAACTTCAAAGGAATTGTATGGAAACAACATATGCAAGTAGACATGCACTCTAAGGGATGCAGCAAATCACAGCATATATCCAGAATTCACACACTGATTACTCGAGATTTACTATGAATTGTAATCAAACAAGTCTTCTCATTCACTAAGTATGCAAAGATACAGATGTATAAAAAAAAAGCTTTGAAATGAGCCCTGAATATTTCAGTAGATGGATTTCAATTAAGTTTCAAATGTTTAAAATGAGGTATTCCAGCACCTTTTATAGAACAAGGTGAGGAATCCGTTACAAAAAGATCTCAGATCTTGATTTATCTATGAATATCTATGGTCATTATTAACTTTAACTTTGTCAACCACATCAAAAATAGCACAAGTTGCCAGCTGGCAACTATCTGAAATACTTATTTTCACTAAGTATAAGATGTTGATATTTGCTTTATGATGCATCTTCATCTCCACTAGGAGCATCATGATCATCGCTTGTCGTATCTTCATCATCATGATGATTGTAGCCTTGCATATGAGCCTGCATGATCGTCCTGACATTCTCATATAATTGTACTATTCTATCAATTTCCCCATCATCCTAAGCTTTTGCCTTGATGATGGCATACTTATGGGCCTAGTATTTACCTATGATATTTTCCAACTTGTTCTTCCTTTTGTCCAATGTCTCATTGTAGTTTTCCACCTTGACCTTAATTCTCATCATTTTATCTATGACTTCTTCTGTCAAGTGAACAAGTGGATCATCAGCTATTGATTGGAAGTTGGCGTGTAGAGCTTTGATTGCAAACTCTTCATCCTGATTTTCTATCTTTCCTTCTACCTTTCCTTCCAACGCTTCCAAAATTTCTGCTTCAAAAGCCAGCATATCATGCATTTTCATGCTGAGATCTCTCAATTTATCATTGCATCCTTTAAGTACACCACATTCAAACTGGATATCCTTGTACCATATGTCTATCAATAATGCAGTGTTATTATCCAGTACCTATTTATTTATGAGCAATTGGGGATTTATCCTCCTTATTTCTCCCAGGACATCTAATATCTTCTCCAATTGGAAAGATCTTTTACCTATCTCCATTTGCAATTTGTCTACCTTTTTCCTGGATACATTGAGGGAGTTCCATCTCTTTAGAGAGGCCTTTATTACTTCTTCTGCTACATCCAATGTGGATAGCATCCATTTCCTTAGTATAGATGACTCATGTTTCATGAGATCTAATTTATTTACTTCTTCCTGGGAAATGGCAGTCAATGGGACTACATGTTTAGTTAGAGTATCTTCAGTATGAGTCAATTTCTTTATATAGGCATGCAACTGAGCAATGTTCTCTTTGTGTTGCTTATTTTTCTCTTTTTCCCTTTTCACTTTTTGAGTCAAAGAATCTATAATGTCTTTGCCCTCTTGACCCTCCTGGTCTTCATTAGCAAATCCCAAGTCTACTGTGCTGATCTGAAATTCTTCTAAGGTAATTTTACCTTTCTCCTTCTCCACAGTAGGGATTGCTACCTATGCTGTTCTTCTACTAGTTGTAAGATCTCTCTTAATGGCTGAAGTCATTCTAGCCTTCCTCTTTGGTTTCATTATATTCTCATAAAATAAGGTAGATACATCAAATTCTTGTATCTCAAAATCTACCTCTGCGTTAACTTCCTTTCCTAACCATGGAGGTACCTAATCATGTTTTTCCTCATCATCATGATGTTCACCTTGATCTCCTGTATCTATCACAGAGAAGGTGATTTCCTCATTTGTTCTTCATGATGCTCTGTCTGAGTGTGATCCTGTGGTATATCCTCCTGCTGAGGAATTTCTTTTTCTAGAGGAGCATCATCTTGAGGTGGAGGATCTTGTGCTACGTCCACATGATGATCATGATGATCATGATCCTTTTTTGTCATTACCTCATCCTCCTTTGCCTTTTCTTCTTGTTGATACACATTCACAACAATGGATGTTGCAGAATCCTCCTTAAGTGCTGGCATTTGTTCTAAAATCATCATTTGCTCCGCACCTGTACTACTTACTTCCTGAACTTCAGGAGTAGGATCTTCTTTTACATCCTTCTCATCAGCCCTCTTTTCTTGAACCTCGACTATAGCAGGTTCAGCTGATGTATCCTATTGGTTTTGTTGGCTCATCTCTGGAGTATGGCCTTCTATTTCTGCCATCTTCACTTCTTCTATATGTTGCCTTTTGTCAGGTGTCCCTGCTGGATGTTCAGGACTTGCATCCTGTTTGTCTCTCAAATTTACCACTGCAGGACTTGTCACCTATGCAATTAATGTGTCCAACCCTATTTCTTGGGCTATTTTCTCTGGGCTCTTTTCTTTTTTGGCTTCCTCCTGCTTTATCTCCTCTAGTATTGTTTGTCCTGATGGAGTCCCATGAGGAGTCATGTGCGTACCTACAGTAAGAGTCTCCATCTTCTGTGAAGCTACATCCTTCACTACCCCATCATCACATAAGTCCACTGTCTCATGCAGTGAGACATGACCTCCTTGAAACACTTGTGAGGTTTCTTTCATCTATTCTTCCGCTTGCTTAGATTTGAATTTTACTATGGTAGGAAGTGGAATACTGTGTTGAAATTCCTTATGGAATACTTCACTACTTGCCCCTCTCAAAGTTATAGGGGACTGCTTTATTTCACCCCTCATGGAGGTTCTTGGTTTCTTAGGTGTGGCAGCTACCATCACCTGTGGGGCTCTTCTCTTTCTCTTGAATAACAGAGGGGGTTCCTCTTCTTCAATATCTTCCTCCATGAGGATATCTTCTTCTATTGGTTTCTGTGAGGATTGACCCTCTTCTTGAGTCCCAACAATCACTACCTCTGCTGCATGCTCTTTCTTGGACTTTTGTTTACCCGCCCGTGGAGGTGATGCTGATCCTGATCCTGATCCTGATGTTGTTGTTTCCTTAGCTGGAAACACTGCCCTTTCAATGATCACCCCTTTGGGTTCATTATCAATTTTCTTCTTCCTAGGGGGTCTTTTGCTTTGTTGTTCTTGTGGAGGCAACCTTTCCCCTTTAGATTTCCTTTTTTCATTTATAAAGTCGTCATATTCCTCATCAGGAATAGCCTACCCTTTCTTCTTCTTATCTTCAATAATGGCAACACCTTTCTTTTTCAGTGCCCCAATTTGTTCATCAACCCAAGCTTGGGTTAGCTATAATGTCCTGGCAATGAAAGGATCTAAAGATATATCCTCTTGTATAGTCAGATCAGGTGCAGATATGGTATCATTATATATTTTCTTCTCTTCATATTCATCTGCCATTACCTTACCATCGTCCTTCTTCAACTGTGAAGGAATGGGGATATAGTCAAAGGTCTTGATTTGATTTAGTGTTAACCTTTGGTATCTTCTTCTTCTGGCCTCTGCCTCATCTTCACAATCAGCCCATAAGTCCTCCAGGTGTGCTTAATGAATAGGTTTCCCTATTATTCTCTGTATCCTCCCATAAGGATCATATGGCCTTACCAGTGGGAATGGCTGCAACTGCATTTTATTCAAGCTAACCATGACGTTCTTGATCTTCTCTAAGTCTGGGCACATATACCAGCCAATGGTTACTGGAAACAAGATGGGTGGTATTTTCTGAGCGTCCTTGAATGTCTTCAGCATTGTGGAGCTCTATCTTATAAATTCCATTAATACCACTACATCAGTAGGGTATCTTGGTAGCATGAGGGGTTATCCTTCAAAGCCCTCAATCCTCATGTATGAAAATGTTGCAAATTGAATGTACTAGGCTCCATGCCTGTAGATTATTTCTTGAGCCTCCATGCTCAATCTCTTTGTCCTATCCTCCTCCATGGTCCTCACCAGATGTATATAGAATGCATCCTTGACTAGTTTGTAATCTTGGAGGTAATTTGCTCTCTGTAGTTGGGGATGATGATCCCAAATGTGCGCATCATTAAGAGTGCCTGTAAGCTTTCCATCTGTAACTAATGCATCAAATGTGCCTTTGTAAGCACAGGAGTAGACAATATATGATGTCATATAAAAAGAACAATTTGAACCTCCCAGGTTCAGCAGTTGCTAATGTAGAGCATCACTTATCAGTTGGCCCCACAGTGGCTTGATATCTGCATATATGCACATCATCATGACACCGTACATCTAATCTTTAAAACTACCAGTATTAGGTTGGCCTATCACCCTGCTAAGTAGTGTAATCATATACTGATACTCTTCATCAAAGTAATACTTATACAAATGGACAGGAAGTTTAGCAGCTGCAGGGTATGTGCTATTCTTGGCCCTCCACTGATACATGTTCTTCTTGGCTTGTTTCTTCTTATTTTCATATTCAACTTTGGATTTCTTCAGGTCTACATTGTTAACTTTCCTACCTAATGGCAGTCCAAATGTCTTGGAGAGACCCTTAATAGATAGGTCTGCATATATTCTACCATGCTTCACCACCTGCTTGGCCTCTAGATTATAGTTCCATGCACACTCAACCACCAGCTCAGGAGACTCCATAGAGTACATAAAAATGGCCGCATTCCACAATCCAGACACGAATACTGCATCCAGCAGGGGGCTTTTGTTCTTCTCATCATTCATTTTGGCGGGCCAGGCCTCCAAATCAGTGCTTCCTTGATGGGTATCTATAATTGCACCATACTTGAATAGGATGCCTCTTGGAGATGAGAACATAGGATTCTTGAATTCAGCCTCACACTTAGCTAACCCTTTGTTAGCCATGGATATTTGCAATTAACACAATTTGTCTTACAATGGATACGCACAAGCATGCATATAACAATTATCTATATTAACATCATGCATATTATACTTATTTAGCATTTACTTATCCTAGGATGCATACAACCAGAACCTACAACATCATACCTGAATGTGTAGAAGCAATAGGATGAGGGTTTCAATTACTTACCTGGTTATGCAAATCCCCTTAATTATACCAGTGGTTTCTTGAAAATGCCTTTAATTCTGGTGATGATTTCGCACTTCCTCCTGTCTGTAAGCTCAGTTCGTATGAGTATCATCGGTATGAGGGTTTGGAAGCTTGTGCTCTGTGAAAATAATTTTATCACAAGGTAAATGTGAAAATGACAATTGAATTACCTTTTACCTTTGCAATTAGGGCGAAATTAGGGCAAATCCTGATAGATTAGATTTTATTTGTTGATCCTTAGTACGGAAACTCAAGATTTCACCAGGTGTTTCATTAGGTTTTGTGGTCAGCAGGAACTACCTACCACTTCTACATGCATTAAATGTTAATGGCAGCAACAGGAGTGGGGTGATATTCGCATGACAGGATGATATTCAAAAATTGGGGTGATTTATGAATATCAGGGTGGTACTTAGATATCGGGGTGACGTTCGAATATCAGGGTGATATTCACATATATCATCCCGAGTACAAGGTGATCATCCTCCCCGAGAGGAAAAAACTATCTTCGACAAGATCGGGTGATGAACGAACCCTTAGGTCATGTTTCATACATTAGAAGGATATTGAGAAATATCAGGTTACATTGAAAAATATGATCCTCGCGGGAAACATAAGGCTATTGACGGATAAAGGTCACCGTCACCTAAAATTGACATTCAGATATTTGGACCGCATGATTTATCTACTGATAAAGTAGATCAGGATGATCTTTGGTAATATGACCGATGTTAAGAAATATGATCCTCCCCCTAGAAATATTAGGTTTGACTCAAACTTTGACCATTCATAACTTTCACATCCTGATGAATATCAGGGTGATGTAAAAGGCAAACCTGCATGAAATTTGATGCTCTATCTAAATATGAGGTTATTGGAATGAAATATGAACTTTGAAAAATTGACTTCATGATGATGACTTACCTAGCCCTTTTCATGCATGATGATCTACATGACTGACTTTTACCAAACAGCCAGAAAACACAAAACAAGCCAAGCAAAAAGTTGGGTCCCTATTTTGTCAAGTCAAAATGGGGCGTGTTATGTAACCACACAACACCTTATTGATTGGGACTAACAAAAGCCTCCAATTTTTGATATCTTTCAGAATGATGAGTCCATTGTAGAATTCATGGGACTATTGAATGCATAAGACAACTGAGAGTGGGGGGTGAACCAGCTATATCAAAAATTTCAAATCCTCACAAACATATTCATATCCACATCAATTCACTTAAACCTTTGTTTTGTTATCATGATTAAACATGAGAAGAAAATAACAAAAACTTAAACACATCAACACCATACATAAGAGAACAATAGATTTTACGTGGAAAACCCTAAAAGGGAAAAACCATGGTGAGGATTAGCTCACAATATAATGTAATAGCAATGCTGAATTACAAAGGCTTATTGCCCAAAAGAGAGAATGCTCACTACAAGTGGACTCACTACCCACTAAGAAAGAAAGAAAGAAGAGAAGAATGGTTAACTTCCAGGATTTGAATTGATATAGTTGCATCTAACCTATGCATTGAGTTTAGTTCCAATGAAGCTCAATATCCATCACAACACAAACAACATCTTTGCAGCATCACTAAAAATAGTAGACACCTTCTGCTCAATGCATCCAGTAGCCTAACACATGAAATATCTCACTACCCTAATCAAATTCACATCACAAACATCATCTTCCTTTTGCACACACCCATCCATGACTCCTTTTTACTTATTTATAGAATCACCATTCATGAAAACATTCTCCAAGGTTGGAAACACAACTTATCCCATAAAATTTAAATTAGGTCTGGACCTAAACATTCCCGTGGAGGAAAGGAATGAGTGTAGACCACACCACACCTTAGCATGGACATAAATCCACTCTTACATGATTCATCATGCTTTCACAATCACCAAAGCATAATTGGAATTAGTGAAAACAACCAAGTCTTCCAAACCTATGTTAACACCATGAACTTTTTAGCACATGCTTCCTCAAAGATAAGCACACCTTGCATAAACAAAGATTTAACAAAATCTACAAAAGATCCACAAACATATTGAAGTCACTTGGAAACCAACAAATTCAACCACAACAACTTTCACCTGAAGGAAGTTCATAGTCTGCTTACAAACAACACTGTTGAACTCTGCTACACAAGAAATTACTTTTCGAACCACCAAATCAAAAACCTTCTAGATAGAGGATAGATAAGGATCTTATAAGAATATATATAGAACCAAAACACCTGAAACCATTCTATGGATAAATGCAGAGAAAATTACTTTCTCTCAGACACACTGCAAACACTGTCAAACACTGTCTTCAAACTGGTGAACATAACCTTCACTGCATAGCGATCTAGAGTACCAAATTATGGATTTAGCATCTTCAAACACTTCTCAACAACATATACATGCCACACACACAAATCTCCAACACATAAGAAATGCAAAGTAAAAACTCAAATAGTATTCTGTAAGCCAGAAGACTTCTTCAACACACTATTTCCAATATTAATCAAATTTTCTCAAAAGCACTTGGAAACCTAGCAAGAGGAACATATTCTTAACACCTTCAACACTTCTTCAAGATAATGCAATCATCATTAACTCAACAACTTCATCAAATAACAATAGTAATAGTAGAGAACATAGTTGACACCAATGACAACACAAACATGTTGACATCAATGACAACATCGATTAGTACATACTTGCAACAATCTCCCCCTTTGTCATTGATGGAAACATATGGTGTGAAAAACCATCATGACACAAATTTGCACTAATCTCACTCCCCCCCTTTCTTTTACACATCTTGCTCTCTTTCTCTCGCTTTGTTTTTGACATGAACTCTCTCCTCCTTTGACATCAATGGCAAAGGGTGACACATCTTTTTCAATCTCTCTCCTGAATATGATACTGCACATACTTACACTATTCTAAACTACTCCAAATACTCCCCATGACTACAACAATCATCAACACCACTACCTAATCCCCCTAAGAGGTAGCCTTCATCATCAGTCTAGAAAAAGAGTGAATCTTGAAGCACACTGGATTGATGCATCTCCTTATGCATCTAGTTCAAAGGAGGGGCAATAACCCCAAACTTCTTGTAGAGATACTCAAATGTATCCTTAGGAAGAGCCTTAGTGAATATGTCAGCAACCTCATCCTTTGTAGGCACATACTCAAGCTTCACTTCATTATCTACAACCTTCTCTCTCAGAAAGTTATACCTAATTGAAATATACTTTTTCCTTGAATGCATCACTAGATTATTTGAAATGTTAATGACACTTGTATTATCATAGAAGATAGGAATTGGCTCATCATACATAACTTTGATATCCTTCAATGTTTGTCTCATCCATAACACCTGTGTACAACATGATGTTGTAGCAATATACTCTGCCTCTGCAGTAGATAAAGACACTACATCCTACTTCTTGTTTATCCAAGACACAACTCTATCTCCAAGAAAGAATGCACCACTTGTACTTTTCCTACCATCTACACATCTGGCCCAATCTACATCTGTGTCAGTACTTAGGGTAACGTCATTGTTCTTATGATACCACAAACCATGATCCAAAGTGCCCTTCAAATATCTGAATATCCTCTTCACTGCCTTGACATGTGAATCTCTAGGATCTTCTTGAAATCTTGCCACAATATAAATTGCATGGATGATACCCAATCTGGTAGCAGTTAGATATAGTAGTCCTCCAATCATTGATCTATATTTGCTTTGATTAACCTTAGGGGAATCATCATTCTTTCTTAGCTTGCAACCAGTTGTCATCAGGGTACAAAATGGTTTAGAATCTTCCATTCCAAACTTCTTCAACAATTCCTTGACATACTTTGATTGTGAAATGAAAATGCCCTTATCTGTCTAATTAATTTGTAGCCCAAGGAAGAAGTTCATCTCTCTATACATTGACATCTCAAATTCTTTTTTCATCTCATTTGCAAATTCCTTACACATACCTTTATTTCCACCAAATATTATATCATCCAAATAGACCTCAACAATTAGGATTTGATCTTTGCTTACCTTGATGTACAAATTACTATCTATAGGCTCTTTACTAAATCCTTGCTGCAACAAATACCTTTCTAACCTTGCATACCAAGCTCTAGGAGCTTGCTTCAATCCATACAATGCCTTCTTCAATCTGCATACCATATCTGGTTTGTCTGACAACTGAAATCCATTTGGTTGCTATATGTATCCTTCCTCTTCCAACTCACCATTTAGAAAAGTAGACTTCACATCCATTTGATACACTTTGAAATCCTTATGTGCTGCATAAGCTAGAAGCAATCTAATAACCTCCATTCTTGCCACCGGAGCATAAATTTCCTCATAGTCTATTCCTTCCACTTGTGAGTACCCTTTACACACAAGTCTTGATTTGTTCCTTACCACTTCTCCATTCTCATTCAATTTGTTTTTGAATACCCACTTAGTTCCAATCACATTCTTATTCACTGATCTTGGGACAAGTTCCCAAGTCTAATTCTTCTCAATCTACATTAGTTCTTCTTCCATAGCCTTGACAATACTCATCTTTGCATGCTCCACTACTATTTTAGGTTCAACTTTAGAAATTAAACATAGGTTCACCTATTCTTCAACAACTCTGCTTCTTGTCAATACACCTTTTCTCTTATCACCAATGATCTGGTCTTTAGTGCGATGCCTCTGCACATACTTGGGTGTTCTAGGGATTCTTTCCAAAGCTTCTTGTTCTTCAACCTGTACTTCTTTTTCTTTAGCCTTTTCTTCTTCACTACTTGGAGACACATCTGATCCATATCCATTCACCTCTGAGTTCATCTGTAGATCCCAAACACCTCTAATCAACATGAATACTACTCTGTACTGGAAACAACTGTGTTCTATTAAAGTAAACTTCTATTACTCATTACTTTCAAGCCAATCATCAAAATCAGACAAAATTCTAAATGTAGATGTATCCAATGATTAATAACCATATGCTAGAACCACAGAGTAATAACTTCAATAGCGGACCAATGCAAACCAAATTACCAGAACATTGTAGCTTGATCTTACCAAATTGATACTTAATCAAAATTCATAACATGTTTTCATATTTGATCAAATTTTCTTACACAGTAGACTTCTTGTGGAGGATAAGATCCTCATTACCAACCAAGCTAATATACAAAACTCTACATTTATCCTTTGTAATCATAGTTTCTATCCTAACTTAAACCTTTGATGCTAATCCTTGACCTTAACCCTTTGTGTTGAGACATTATCACCATTCCTTTGGTAGGGGAGAAAAAAATTCAATAAGACTCCCCTTGAGCTAAATCTCTCATCTCAGTTTCCAAAGGAAATATCTACATAGGATGTTGGTACAGATTCACCATTAACCTCTGTTACTTCCTTCTTTATCCAAATCTTACTTAGCTCCTTCTTGTTCTCTGCTGGATCAACTTTTTGTACTGGCTTGTTCTTCTCCACCGGATTATCCTTCTTCATGCTTTTGCTTCTACAAAACTTTGAAGTGTGTCTAGGCTTATTGCAATGGTAGCACACAACATTCCTCTAACCAGTATTCCTTTCATTCATTCTAGATCTACATTGGTTAGTTTTGTGCCCAAATCTATTGCATATATAACAATAGCCATTGAAGGATTGAGTCATTCTACTATTGTTATAGTCATTCATCCTTTGGTTCCTGCACTCATTTTCTTTATGTCCCATTTTATTGCATACAAAACACCTAATAGAGTTCTAACTCATTTTACTTCTGCATACAATAGCCCTATGACCAACTTTATTTCATGTGAAGCACTGACCAAAGAAGGATGGAACATTTTGATTGCTTCTACTTCTACATTCTATTGCTTTGCGTCCATACTTATTGCATGAATGACGAAAACTATTGAAAGATGGGTACCTTTAAGCATTTGGTTATTTGACCGAAGGTCTTCTAGCTTTATTCTTTTGTTTCCAGATCTACTTGCTATTGTTCCTCTTATTTGAAGTCTGATCTAATTTTGAACTTCTCCTTTTTCAAATCCTAAACTGTCTTTATCATTGGGACCTTTCTGACTTGCAATCATCTCATTAAGCCTTGTAGAACTTATCTTGAATTTTTCTTCATAATTCTTTGCCTTTTCCAGATCTAATTTCAGATTCACAACTTCTTGTTCAAGCCTTATGCATTCTTCATATTTGCCTTTCACCATTAGGTTCAAATATTCCTCAATCATTGCCTTCTCTTCAACTTGCACTTTCAAACTATTCATAGATTCATTTACTAGCATCACTTGTTAACTGACCTCTTTTTTTCTTTGAACTTCTTGACTTGTTCTCTTAATTTTTTGATACATACATCTGCTTCTTTGATATTCTCCTTCAGATCTTTGATTTCTTCTTCAATCCTCTCTAGGTCTTCAAGAGAAACCTTGAGTTCTTCCCTATTGACAGACATGCATTCATCTTCTGAAGATCCATCAAACAGGAGAACATCCTTCTTGTGCACCATCCTAGATCTACCTCAATCTATTAAGCTTTCTTCAAAGGAACTAGTCTCTGATACCAATTGCTGAATGCACAAGACAACTAAGAGGTGGGTGAATCTGTTGTATCAAAAATTTCAAATCTTCACAAACATATTCATATCCACAACAATTCACTTAAACCCTTAATCTGTTATGATGATTAAACATGAAAAGCAAATAATATAAACTTAAACACATCAACACTATACACAAGAGAACACCAAATTTTATGTGGAAAACCCTAAAAGGGAAAAACCACGGTGAGGATTAGCTCACAATATAATGTAGTAGCAATACCGAATTACAAAGGCTCACTGCCAAAGGACTCACTACCCAAAAGAGAGAATGCTCACTGCAAGTGGACTCACTATCCAAGTGGACTCACTGTCCACTGAGAAAGAAAGAAAGAACATAAGAATAGCTCACTACTAGGCTTTGAACTAATATAGTTGCATATAACATATGCATGGAGTTCAGTTCCAATGAAGCTCAATATCCATCACAACACAAACAATATCTTCATAGCATCACTAGAAATAGTAGACACCTTCTACTCATTGCATCCAGTAGCCTAACACATGAAAGCTTGCACTTCCCTAGTATCACAAACATCATCTCCCTTTCATACATACCCATCCAAGACTCCTTGACACTTATTTATACAATCACCATTCATGAAAACATTCTCCAAGGTCACAACACAACTTAACACATAAAATTCAAATTAGGTCTGGACTTAATGGTGTAGTCACAGTAGGAGGGTTCATAGAATGAACTGTTTGGACTATGCAGCAAGAGTAAACACAATGGAAACAACTCAAAGAAATAAAGAAAATGTTGATTCAGTCATTCAGTATATCATAGAATTCAAAATAGAGATCCACCGGCAACATGCGGGCTTACAATTAGGGCTCACAGGCCTGATTACATACATGCGCAAGATAAGGCTTTGAATCTCCCTTCGTACAAAATCCAAATTATCAGCTATCACTATATCATGAAATTGATAACTACTTTCCTAAGGATCTATTACATCTTTATATATCATTTCTAGACCAATAGATTCCTTCGTGTCAGCCAAGGAAGGTCACAAACTCCAATGAAGAGCTGTAACATGTTCATAGATAGGTCAGACCTAAATGCATAGAACACTTCCTCAAATGAATGGAACAATGTGTTGAGACTTGGGAAAGGTCGGCCATGAACCAAAGAACATTAAATGATGTGTTAATGAGATCGGCAAGTTAAGGAATGATCCAGAAGCCTTCTCCTTCAGCTGATTATTAGGAACTATTAGAATGCTCTGCTCTAAGAAAACAATCAATTTTTGATAGTGATATCTTTCTGGTAACTAATCCAAATGCTCTGAATTCTTGATGTGATGTAGATGAATGAATGTAGATGCTAAGTCCAGATCCACAAGATGTGAAATGCCAAAACCAAACCATAAGCTAAGAATTGCTACTGACTAAATTGAACTGGGAAATGAAAGAACTAAAATGCAAACAAACTGAAATGCAAATATTTTTGGTTGATGCAAGATTTCTCTTGAACCAGAGATGCTCCTGCATCAAACATCTGAGGTTATTAAAAAATTGAGTCCCTCACTTTGTTGGGGTTAGGGGAGAACCAAGACTATCCAACTCATCCTAAAAAATCTAAGATGAATCTTCTTCCATTCTACCTTTCCACTTGACAAGGTATTCTTTGTATTGTCTTCCTCTAGTGCTGCATCCAACTCTACTATCCAAAATGTCTTCAATCTGTTCAATGTACTCCTATTTGTTGTGGTAACTGCTTCGTCAAGTCTTCTTCCATTCTATCACTAAACTCTGCTTCATGATACTGGTATAGATCTACAATGTTGAAAATAGGTGAAATACCCAATGTCTCTAGTAATTCCACTTCATATGCATTTCCTGAATCAAATTTCCTAAGTATCCTACAAGGTCCAAACTTCTTCATCTTCAACTTGTTATAAGTCCCAACTACAAATCTTTCTTTTCTCAAGTACACCATCACTTCATCTCCCACTTTGAATTCCTTATGTCTTCTCTTCTCATTTGCCTTCTCTTTGTACTTACTGTTCATGTCCTCCAAAGGGTTCTTCACCTGATTATGCACTGTCTTCATATGCTCTGTAAATTCTTCTACTTCTGTACTCTTCTTTTCCCCTGTACTAATGTCTGTCAATTCTGCAACTCCTCTAAGATTCACTCTGGTAACAATCTTAAAAGGTGTTATTCCAGTACTCCTATTTACTAAATTATTGTATGCAAACTCTACTTGTGAAAGAATCAAGTCCCAACTTTCAGCTTTGTCTCCAACCAAACATCTCAACAAGTTTCCCAAACTACTATTCACTACCTCTGTCTGTCCATCTATCTGTGGATGAAAATTAGAACTAAATTTCAAATCTGTCTTCATTTTATTCCAAAGTGTCTTCCAAAAGTAACCAACAAACTTTGTATCTCTGTTTGAAAGTATACTCTTAGGTAATCCATGCAATCTCACAATCTCCTTGAAAAATAGGTCAGCCACATACACTGCATCAGTTGTTTTCTGACAAGGTATGAAATGAGCCATCTTTGAAAATCTGTCAACCACTACAAATATTGAATCATGTCCTCTTTGTGTCTTAGGTATTTCTATTACAAAATCCATGCTTATGTCTTCCCAAGGTCTCTCCGGTACTGTCAAAGGTTTATAGAATCTAGTGTTCTAACTACTCCCTTTTACAACTTGATAAAATATACAACTCTATACAAATCTTTGAACATCCTTATGTATTTGAGGCCAAAAGTAATTTTCACTTACCAAAGCCACTGTCTTATCAATGCCAAAGTGTCCTGCCAATCCACCACTATGCTTCTCCTTGATCAAATTATCTCTTATAGAACTTCTAGGTATGCATAACTAACTTCCTTTGAACAACATATCTTCTTGAATAAAATAGTCCAACCACTTACTTCTATCTGTCACAACAGGTTCCTTACATTCTTTCCAAGGTTCTGCAAAATTAGTGTCTCCCTCATACATATTCTTCAATTCATCAAAACCCAACACTTCAACTCTCCTCTCTATCAACAAGTTTCTTCTTCTACTCAAGGCATCAACAACTTTATTTGATTTACCACTCCTATGCTTCAATACAAAAGTATAACTCTACATGAACTCTACCCATCTCATATGTCTTTGATTCAACTTAGCTTGACTATTCAAATACTGCAAAGCTTGATGATTTGTATACAACACAAACTCCTTAGGCAACAAGTAATGTCTCCACTTCTTCAAGGGTTGAATTATGGCATAGAACTCTTGATCATAAACTGAATATCTTCTCCTTGCATCATTCAACTTTTCACTAAAATAAGCTATAGGTCTACCTTCTTGACTTAACACTGCTCCAATTGCATTTCCACTAGCATCGTAATCAACTTGGAATACCTTATTGAAATCCGGTAGTGCCAAAATAGGTTTCTCTATCATTTTCTACTTCAACAGTTTAAAACTTTTATCTGCTCTCGATGTCCACTTGAAATCTTTTCTGTCACCTCTCATTGTTTCTGTCATACAGTTACAAACTGAACTGAAATTTCTGATGAACTTCTGGTAGAAACTAGCAAAACCATGAAATGATCTAACTTCTCCAATGCTCTCCGATGTAGGCCATTCAATAATTGCTTTCACTTTCTCAGGGTCCATCTTCAATCCTTCTGCCAAAATCACAAATCCCAGATATACCAATTCTTCCTTCATGAAACTACACTTCTTGATGTTTATTAGTAATTTATCCTCTCTCAACCTCTGTAAAACTTGTCTAATATGCAACAAATGTTCTTCTTTTGTCTTACTGAATATCATAATATCATCCAAGTACACAATCACAAAATTACCCAAAAATTTCTTCAAGACCTCATTCATCAACCTCAGGAAAGCACTTGGTGCATTTGTCAATCCAAAAGGCATCACTAACCACTCATACAGTCCTTCATTTGTCTTAAAAGTAGTCTTCCATTCATCTCCTTCTCTGATTATGATTTGATGGTATCCACTCTTCAAATCTATCTTTGTGAAATACCTTGCTCCACTCAAATAATCCATGATATCATCCATCCTAGGTAAAGGAAATCTATACTTAACTGTGATCTTGTTTATTGCTCTAGAGTTAGTACACATTCTCCATTCTCCATCCTTCTTTGGTGCTAGCACTACAGGTACTGCACAAGGGCTCAAACTTTCTTTGATTAGACCTTTTTTCAACAACTCTTGTATCTGTCTATTCAATTCTTCATTATCTGCCGGTGTCATTCTATGTGCTGATTTGTTAGGCAAACTTGCTCCCGGTATAAGATCCATGTGATGGCTGATACTCCTTATAGGTGGTAATCCTCAGGTACATTATCTGATATGATGTCTTCATATTTAGTCAACAACTCTCTTATCTCATCTGGTTTAGTTTCTTTCTTCACCACCTCAGGCTCCTTAGGAATCAAGGAATTACACATACTTTCCTATTTTAAACCATCCAAAAATTTACTTCCATCTACCAAACAGATTCTAGCATTCCCACATACCACATTTTTAGGATCATCTTCTAAAGGAATCAAAGTAATTCTTTTCCCATTTGCTATTATAGTATATGTATTCTTTCTCCCATCATGTATAGCTTTTCTATCATACTGCCAAGGTCTACCCAACAAGACATGACAAACATCCATAGGCATAATATCACACAAGACTTCATCATGATAAGATCCAATATGAAATTTCACCAAACATTGTTCACTCACCAGTACCTTATGACCATCTTGAATCCATGCTATCTGATAGGGCTTAGGGTGTTCCAATCTTTCCAACTTTAGCTTAGTCACCATCTCCTCTGAAACTAGGTTATCTGAACTACCACTATCAATTACAACTTTACAACACTTACCTCCAGATTTGCATTTAGTTCTGAATAGACTCTTCCTCTATGACGGTTCCTCATTTGTCTCTACTTGAAATAGTGCTCTCCTCATCACCAATGATTCTCCTTTCTCTGGATTGCCAATAGAACTAGGTGATTCAACAGGTTCTTCAACATAGGTTGCTCTTCCATTGTTCTCTGTCTTCTTGCTTGTACTACCCTGATTAAATTCAAATGCTCTATGTCCTTCACCTCCACACTTGAAACAAGTACCTCTAAATGTCTTCTTATCAAATCCTCTTCCTTATCTTCTGTATCCTTCATTCATGTATGCACTAGGGTTTCCTCTCTGGTAAAAATTTATGTCATCTCTTTGATAAGCATCCTTGTCATCCTTTCTAACTAGACTGTCAAACTTGTTCTATTCCACAAATGATCTATCATATCCAGAAAATGATCTTCCTCTTTGAAATTTACCTCCTCTCCCTCTCTGTCTCTGATCATGCTTCTTATTCAGCTTCTCTTCAACTTTCATGGCAAATTGATATGTTTCTTCCAAAGATGTCATCCTTACCAAGCTTAGTTCTTCTTGAATGTTCAATCCTAACCCATTGATATATCTAGCTACTTTCTCCTTGCTTGCTTCACTATGTCTTGTCCTTATAATCATCTTATGAAATTCTTCAGTGTATTCTTTCACAGATTTCTCCTTTTGTCTCAAGTTTTGCAATCTTTTCAACAATTCCAACTTATAGTATGAACTGATTTTTCAACCTTGTTACCATCCGGTCCCACTTTGTAATCTTTTCTTTTCCTCTTCTATTTCTTTCCAACTAAACTTCTTTCCACCATATAGCAACATGTCCTTTCAACTTGTCTTTGCAAATTTTACCTTCTCCAGATCTTCAATCTCCTCATATTCAAAGTATTCTTCCATGTCATTTATCCAGTCAATCAATTCTTCAAGATTCAAATTACCAATATAGTTTGGAACATCAACTCTAGGTCTCTTTCAAATCTTTGAAATAGCTTGCAACATCTTTATCTGATCTGATTCTTCTTCTTCATCACCTTCTAGGGTTTTGCCAATTTGTTCAGTAGATTGAAATTCTTCCTCATCATCACTCTCAACATTAGGTCTCGGTGTCAATCCTCTTCACCTATCTTCTTCAATAGAATCCAAATGAATTCACATTATTCTCATCAATTCCATCATCTCATCCATTATATTAGCCATTGTACCAACAAGAGGAACTCTCCGTGGTGGCATCTTCTTGGGATCAAGTGCAAACTGCCTCAGGTTCAGTGATCGGGCTACAAGCAACAACTGCCTCTCAAGCGGCAATCGGTTGTAGACAAGTAACCTTCATCAGATCGACGATCTACTTACAACAAGATCTTATGGAATCCCCTTTTCTAATTCACTCCAAAGAATCAAACTTTTGCTCTAATACCACTTGGTGTAGTCACGGTAGGAGGGTTCATAGTCTAGACTATGCGGCAAGAGTAAACACAATGGAAACAAGTCAAAGAAATAAAGCAAATGCTGATTCAATCATTCAGTATATCATAGAATTCAAAATAGAGATCCACTAGCAACATGTGGGCTTACAATTAGGGCTCACAGGCCTAATTACATACATGCGCAAGATAAGGCTCTAAAGTTCACTTTACACAAAATCCAAATTATCAGCTATCACTCTATCATGAACTTGATAACTAATTTCCTAAGGATCTATTACATCTTCATATATCATTTTCAAACCAATAGATTCCTCCATGTCAGCCAAGGAAGGTCACAAACTCCAATGAAGAGTTGTAACATGTTCATAGATAGGTCAGACCTAAATGCATAGAACACTTCCTCAAATGAATGGAACAATGTGCGAACCCTTGGGGAAGGTCAGCCATGAACCAAAGAACATTGAATGATGTGTCAATGAGATCCACAAGTTAAGGAATGATCCACAAGCCTTCTCCTTCAGCTAATTATCAGGAACTGTTAGAATGCTCTGCTCTGAGAAAATAGTCAACTTCTGATAGCGATATCTTTCTGGTAACTAATCCAAATGCAAATGCTTGATATGATGTAGATGAATGAATTTAGATGTGCCAAAACTGGACCATAAGCTGAGAACTGCTACTGACTGAATTGCCTGAACTGAACTGGGAAATGAAAGAACTGAAATGCAAATGTTTGTGGTTGATGCAAGATTTCTCTTGAACTAGGGATGCTTTTGCATCGCCTAAACATTCCCATAGAGGAAAGGAATGAATGAAGACCACACCACACCTTAGCCTGGACCTAAATCTAGTCTTACATGCTTCATCATGCTTTCACAATCACCAAAGCATAATCAGAATTAGTGCAAACAACCAAGTTGGCCAAACTTTTGTTAACACAATGAACTTTTAAGCACATGCTTCCTCAAAGATAAACACACCTTGTGAACCTTGTATAAAGCTTTAATACAATCTAGAAAGATCCACAAACATCTTGAAGTCACCTAGAAACCAACAAGTTCAACTACAACAACTTTCACCTGAAGAAAGTTCATAGTCTGCTTACAAACAACATTGTCGAACTCTGCTACACAAGAAATTGCTTTCCAGAGCACCAAATAACAAACCTTCTAGATAGAGGATAGCTAAGGACCTTCTAAGGATATATCCAAAACTGCAACACCTGAAACCATTCTATAGAGAAATGCAAAACAAAATACTTTCTCTCAGACACACTGCCAAACACTGTCTTTAAACTGGTGAACATAACTTTCACTGCACAATGATTTGGAGTAACAAATTCTAGATATAACATCTTCAAACACTTCTCAAAAATATATCCAACCACACACACAAATCTTCAACATGGAAGAAATGTAGAGCAAAACCTTAAACAATATTTTGTAAGCTAGAAGACTTCTTCAACACACTATTTCTAATATTAATCAAATTTTCTCAAAAGCACTTGGAAACCCAGCAAGAGGAACATATTCTTAACACCTTCAACACTTCTTCAAGACAATCACATCATCATTAACTCAACAACTTAATCAAATAACAACAGTAATAGTAGAGAACACAGTTGACACTAATGACAACACAAACATGTTGACATCAATGACAACACCGATTAGCACATACTTGCAACATGGATTGTAAGAAGATATTCCACTTGGTGATCACAAAGTAGGATTTATCATGGAACACAACTCCACAACATATTTTTGTGAGAAGGTCAAATCCTCTAGTCTTAAAAGTAAAAATAAAAATGAAACAATATCCCATGGTGAAAACCACACTGTGACACCATCGAATCCAAAAATAGTAAAAATAAAGGACATATCCAATGGTGAAAAACTCTTTGAGGCATGTCAAGATGGAGGATTTGACCTTCCCTTGACTTCAACATATTAAGAAAAGTCTCCTATTTTGATTGAGAAATCACAAGAAATCAATTTGGGTACCGCATAGAATCCAAAGATCACCTTCCTAGCAACATCCCTTTCAGAGAAAGAGAAAAGGGATTTAACAACTTTCTTTCTAAAAAGAATATTAATCTTTGTTTGGTCATACGCTGACATGCCTAGATTGGATCCTTCACTAGTGGTCCATCACTTTGATGTATTTCCTAATGCAAAGCCTATTAAATAGAAGATTGAAAAGATGCATCGCCAGATAGCATTTCTTGTCAAGGAAGGACTTCAGAAGCTACTAGATGTGAGATTCATTCATCCCATTGACTATCCAAAATGGGTTTCTAATTTGGTACCTATATCCAAAGTCACTATGGGCATTCGTATTTGTACTAATTTTAGGGATCTAAACAAAGCATGTCCAAAAGATGACTTCCCTCTCCTAAATATCGACATCATAGTAGAATTGTTTTTTAAAACCCCTCATTTATGGCCAACATAATTTGAGCTAAACTAATTGTAACATGTTTTTTTTCATCATGTAGAGAATGATGTCTAGATTGGTCAGATGATTTATTTTTCAAAAAAAAATCTAAATCAAAAGTTATTAAAAATAGTAATAAATATCATTTCAAGTTTATGAGTCCCTTTGTTTAAATATTAATTAATCAACAAAAAAATATGTCCAGTAGTATGGAAATTTATATATTTGAAAACTAGACATTGTCACCTATAATGGGTTTTAATTTGCTCCAAAAACTCTATAAAAAAAGTCATCATCCATATTGCTAAAGTCAATTTGTACTCTTGTTGTTAACATGGCATTGCACTTGTAGATCCAAGGTTGAGGGTTGGGTTTCCAAGCCTAAAACTAAAGCAAAACCACTGGTATAAAATTTAAAATTTTATAGAACATGTTCCCTCTCCAAAACATGTACCCATTCTAAAAAATAACTGGTACATACTAAAAAGAAATGAGTACCCATTTTGAAATGTGTACATGTTTGAATTATATGAATTGTTGGCCCAATTTTATCTTTTCAGAATCGGTATGCATCCCTAATGGGGACATGTTACTAATGGGTACCCACTTAGGAAGGAGAGCCCGAACTAAAATGGGCACCCATTCTATATGGGTGAGAGTTTACATTCGGGCTCCCATTTCTAAATTGTGTTGATGTGATGTTTAATCACACTCATAGGAATAATAAGTTCACAAAGCAAATCCTTATTCCTCTTGAAATACTTTAAATTCACTAAGAATCTAAGATCTCAAGTCTCCAATGGTTAGGTCTTGACTACTTGTTGTCACTCAGGGTTTGTTGTGAGTTGTTGTTTTCCATTTTGGGGACTTATAACTTCCAAGTCATTTCTATCAAGATCATGTCATACTTCACTAGTATCCTGCATATTTAATTCAATTTGTGCACAATATCTCTCCAATTTATGTCAAATTCTCAAATGAATAACTAGATTCAAGTATATTACTGCAAATTTGACAACTTTGATCAATTCTTCTAGAATTGCTATTAACTTTGATTAGTTCTTCTGAAATGATTTTAACTTTGATCAATTCTTCTAAAATGACCTCTATTTGAATAATCTTTACACTTAAACTATGAATTTACTTAAAGATCTTCTTTAAAGCATGCAATTCATCAATATTTACGATTATTTGCTTTAGATTTATCATTATTTACAATTTCTTACCATAATTTATGAAATAAAATTCAATAGATTAGGTTAGAAAGGGAAAAATTCTAAGAGTTCTAAATTTCACTAGTAATCCACATGTATATCCAAACATAATCATGAAATGAAGTGAACCTACTCATACTTCACTGGAAACATTCACAGTTACGTATAAGAGGTGTGAATCTTCAAGGAAACTTGATAACAACAAGCATTCGATCAAATACACTTCTAAAGAACACAAAAATTCAATATTATAGGTTAGGAATCAACAAAGACTACTCAAGATTTATGATGGAACTATAATCCCTAGCTTCATGTCCATTATATGTTCAAAAGATACGCAAATGTACACTGATATGAGAAAGAACCATGAAAATAAGTCACAGAGTTGTCAAATCAACAAACTTAGTGCTCAGTAGAGTTCATCAATTCAATCTCACTTTTAGAAGATGATCTAGGTCCTTTAATAGAGTAAGGACCTGAGATCAGTTACAATAAATCAATGGTCAGGATCTCTTTCAAAATATCCATAGTTAAAACTCAAGGCACATGATTGCTAGTTGGCAATTTGGAACAAAAGATAGTTGGAAACATAATATTCTTTACTTTGAGGTACCTTCATCTGGGATATTCCACTTCCCATGTGCTCTACCTCATTCTGTATATGAAGACTCATCATCTATAACTATCATCCCTCTAGAATCCAGGTTCCTATACAAGTCATATGCTTTAACTATTTTGTCTATCTCCAATTTATAAAATTATTGTGCCTTGTTCCTAGCATGACCTTGCATTTGAAGTTAATCATCTATGGATATCCACTTATTAGTCTAGTTACCTAGCTTTTCTCTATATGCTCTTATCTTCATAGATAAGTCCAATGATTTTTTTAGTGGCAAATATTTGCCAATTGGCTAATAGTTGAAATTGGGGATTCAAAATTTGGCTAATAGTACAAGCTATAAGGTGACCTGAATCACCACATTTTTACAAAATTTTATTTTAGTCCTAGTTAAATCGCCAGAATATTTATTTTATTAAAATTTTAAACTCAAAAATTTGCCACAATATTCGATACCTAATTAAATCATATTCGCCTAAATTTTATAAGTTTTAGTAGAAAATGAAATAATTCACCAATAATATTATATAATTATTGGTTGCTTTAGGGCCATATCACCAAGTTTTAATCACCATCATTGATTTTATTTATAATCTAACAACTTTGGTTGTATTCCATGGGTTAAAATGTAACCATGGAGCTCTAATTCCCATTGAGCCTAAAATTGTATTTGGGTTGTTGATCTCAATTTATAATCTAATGGCTAAGGTTAAATTCCATGGGCCAAAATGTACCCACGAAGGTCCAATGCCCATGGGGCCTAAAATTACATTTGGGCCATTGATCTCCATTAAGATCAACATCCCAATTGTAATTTCAGGCCCCATGGGCATTAGAGCTTTGCGGGTACATTTTGGTCCACAAAATAGAACCCAAACTATTAGATTATAAATAAAATCAATAGTGGTGAAAAATAATTTAGGGCCAATTTAAAATATTCAATGTTTGATTTAAAATATTAAGGAATTAAGGAATTATAGACATGAGCACTACACCTTAAACTAGTCAATCACTGTCACCTTCAGGCCTTTACTTTTCCACAGGAATTTAATTTATTTTTTAGGAAGGATTCACCATGGTAATTAATGCATTTTCCTATTTTTTGTCAAGATTCACCAGGATTTTCTACAAATTTCTAGTGATTTAAAATATTCTCAAATAAAATTATTTTTTTTTCAAAAAAATGAAAGATTCGCCAATAGAAATTAATATTGTTTTCCAAAAAATGGAAGATTTGCCAGGATTTTATATCTTTTTTCAAGATAGGTTTCTTAAAGTTATCACTAGATAAGTCCATCACCTGATCTATGGTTGTCTCTAAAAAATGTTCCACCGAATTCTTCAACATAGGCTCAAATCTAGCCTTAAACACCCCCATAGATGCTTGTTCTTCGAAAAATTCCTTTTCATCCATTAGGTTCCCAAGCAATTCTTCTAGGATCTCCACCTCATCTGTTAGGAGGTCATATGCCTCAGTGCTTATGTTAACAGCTTTAAAAGTCTACATCCCTACAGGATATCTGCTTCAAACTTTAGGTCCTTTATCCATACTGATACTTTTGGCATGGTTTGGACTATCATTATATTGTGCCTTAACAACACCTAATCACTTACCTTATAGACATTCTTTAATCTACTAAGCTCTTCATCATTTTGATCAAGCCTTGTTGAACATTCCTTCTTCAAGATGTTTGCTTTTTTCTTGATATATGCCAAAGTATCCCAATTGGATAGTGTAATCTGAATAACTTCTTCCCCATCTTTTATAAACTTTTGAAACCAATTTTGCATTACCTAGGCCTGATGCTTCTTTGCATCTAGGTCAATTATTTCCTCTCGCATTACCAGCATCAGGTTAGCTGGAATCTCTATAATTTGTGCCCCTGGAGCTACCAACCCCTTTGCAAAGGCCTCAAGTTAGGTATTACGCCCTTTCAACTCTTTATTCTTTAGCTTGGTCTTATGGATCTGAGTTGTTGCATCTGCACTACTTTTGAGCTCTTCGATCTCTTGCTCTACAGTTACATGTCCTAAGTCTAGGGCAGTGATTTGATATTCACTAGTTGTGATCTCTCCCTTGGACTTATCCATTGTAGGTATAGCTAAATGTGCTATCCTACGCCCGGTTATGTCTCTTTTAATGACAAACATCGCTCTTGCCTTGCACCTAGGCTTGGATTCCTCTGTATAAAATAAAGCTTTGAAATTAAAAAAAATGGGTTGAAGGGAGGTTCCATTACCTTTGATGCCAGCCATTCTGGTATATCCTATGTTGGTCCTTCCTAACCTAATTGCTCAATTTGAGCATCTTTGACTGTCATATCAATGTCCTTATTTGGACCTTCTTCTTGTTGTGGCACCTTCTCTAGAGGAATCTCCTTCTATCGGGGAATGTCTTCTTGATGAACCTCCTATTGAGGAATCTCAGGATTCTCACATGCATCATGCATTTCTTCATCTCCTTTATCTTGTGGGACCTACTCCTCATGTGGGGCTGATAGTTTCTCTTGCTCTTTTAGTCCTTTTCCTACTAGTTCCTCAGTTTGTTTGATCTGTCCCTCCATAGGAATATCTTGAGTAGCTTCTTCTTGACCTTCTCGATGAGGGGCACCACAACAAATTTATCTATTACTTCTAGCTGGGATGGATCCACTTCTCCCTCATCCACCATTGTTCTTGTGACCGGGTCATCCAATTAACCTTGATCCAATGGATACTGAGGCAATCCTGACCTATCTGTGTTTGATATGTTCTTTACTTTATGATCTTTTATGGTCTCTGGACTCCTTATTACCTCTACTTCATGAGGTCCTTGTTGAAGTGGTGTTGAGTATGCAAGCAGCAAACTGACCAGATTATTGGCCACATCTTGTGTCACCTCATCATCCATTAAGTCAATTACTTGACTTAACGGCAACTATAGTTCCTCAATCTTGGCCTTCTCTTGTACTTTGGCTTCCCCAGCTAGCTCTTATTTTACCTACATTATGTGTTGAGCTGATTGGCCATGTTGCAATTACCTTACCTCTCCTTCAGTTGAGCAGAATAATCCTCCACCTGCCTTGCTAGATATATCTGAAGTGTAGTGTGTGGTGATGGTTAGCCTCCTTGAGGTTGATTGGATGAAAACATGAGCTCCATCTTCATGGGCTCCTTTGTTCCATCCTAAGTATCCACTAGCTTATTTACTGTGCCTCTCATAGGTGCAATAGGTCCCCTTTTCTATTTAGGGATAACCACTATCCCTAATATATTTGTTGGACAACATTCTTTAGTAGGTGTGTTGGAGATGGGGATTGCTATTAAGGGTTGATCCTTTGGTGGTGAGGGCCTTGTAGCAATGGTGATCTCATGTGTTGTTAGGGCTTCAACCGACACTGAAGTCCCTGACTCGGCTAGCATAGCTTCCATTATTCTCCTCTTGTGAATGAGAAAATCATCATACTCCAGATCTTCTCTATCCTTCATCTTTCTCTTCTTATCATAGGTTATTACCACACCTTTGACCTTTATCTCATTCAAATTCTTTTCAACCCACCTCTGAGTGGTGGTAATGCCCCTCTTGGTGATGGTGTTAACAGATGTCTCTTTAGGTTGAGACCAATATGGAGGGGGTAAAGTTTCTTTATATACCTGTTTCTCATCATACTCTGGATCTAGGACCTGGCCATCATCAGATTTGACTTGTGGTGGCACCTTAGAACACTCCAAGTTCCTGATCACATTGAGAATTAATAGATAATATCCTCTTTTCCTCACATCCTCCTCATCGATGCAATCGACCCAAAAGTCTTCTAGGTGAGGGATGTTTTTTAACTTCATCTTTGTATACTTTGCCATCCTGTGATAAGGATCAAAACTCCTTGCAAAAGGGAACAACTACAAATTCAACCTGTGTAACTCAGCCTTGGATAATTTGGCATTGTCAATATTCAAGCATGTATACCAATTAATATCTATTGGGAACCTGATATTGCCTCTCTTATTCTTCGCGACATACACCTCATAAGAAGGTATAATCTGCCTTGTGATCTCTAAAAGTAGTACCTTGTTTATAGGGCATCATGGCAACATGAATGGGTTACCTTCAAATCCTTCCATTTTGATATAGCTAAAGGTAGGGAATTGGTTGGACTAGGACCCATGCAGTTGTATCACTTCTTGAGCCTCATTAGAGAGTCTCTTAGCTTGATCTCCTTCCATTAGCTGAACTAGATGCATCATGAAACATTAATTTACTACCTTGTAGTGTTGGATGGATTGTTTTCTTTCTAACTATGGGTAGTACTCCCACACCAGTTGATCTATCGGTTGGGGCCCTAGTTTACCTGCTATCTACAAGACATTAAACATGGACTTGTATGCACATGCATAAACTACATAGGATGTCATGTAGAACGTCCGTCTTCTCTTCTTCCATGCCACCATTCCTTCATGAAGCAATTCATTGACGAATCTTACCTAGTGCATTACCTTTCCCTTCTCTTTCACCAAATGGATTAGGCAAAACATTCATGGCTCCAGCATCCCCGAATCTACCTTTCCTACCATTCTACTCAATAGGGCTATCATGTACTACACCTCCATATTAAAATCAAACTTATACAAATTTTGGGGCATTTTAGACACTGGCTTTTTCCTAGTGGCTGGGTCCATCCAGGATGTATACATAATTTTCTAGTAGTCTGCAAGGTTAGCATTATATTCTATGGACAATGCATTTGTGTCTACCTTGACCATATCTCAGCCTTTGAGCAACCTGAATGTTTTTGTTATGTCTTTGGTAGAAAAGTCGACATAAACGCACCCCTGATGCTCAACCTTCCTGTCCACTGGGTTATATCTCTGAGATCATTTAGCCACCAATTCTAGGGCTTTAGCAGTGTATAGAAACCTAGCTGCATTATACATTCAACTTGATATAACATTATTTAGTGTGGCATTGTCTTCATGAGCCTAGATTCTTTCTCTGAAGACATCACAATTTGTCTTCCCATAGTGGCTATCTAGTGTGTAACTAGATTTGCTCCACACTCCTCCAGAGGTAGAAGACATGGGCAGTTTGAACTCCTCATCATGACAATCTTGTCTTTTATGCATTTTGTCCTATGTAATACAAGTATCCATAGTTAGTTCTAGCATTGGGGAACTATAGTGCCTAAATTAATCTAAATTTACCAAATGATCCATGATCACTAATAATCCATACATAATGTTGAATTAACTCTACAATTTTACTTTTGTGGCAATGATTTTACCCTCAGTAAAAAAAGATTACTCTAACGGTCAAGTAAGAGGGCTTATCATATTCATACTTGATTATCGGGATATCACCTTGGTTTTTACTGTGCAACAGATTCTATTCACTCGAGCTAAAGCACTATATCAACCTTCTATAATTTCACCTTCGGAGGTAATTCTCTGCACTTATGCTCTTTAAATCTCAAACGGATGGTTTGTGGTTTAATAATGCATTAAGATTAGCTTTTATCTTGCCAAAATTTACTAAGTATGGGTACATTAAATACCCACTGAAGTTTGGTAAGTAATTACTATCTAGTCGTGGGTGGAATTGGCAGCTGGCAAAAAGCTCATATTTCAAATTTAAAATCCAACAACCAAAAACAATCCACAACATGGGAATTAATGCTCAGGAACCAGATGGAGATTTAAAACTTAATGTTTGGTTAGAATATCTAGTTGCATATATCTATTTGACTTTGACAGAGGTTAGGTAGACATCATGGTGGGAACTTGGTTAGGTGATGTCATCAATTTCATGGTCAAACTCTTTTGACTAGATGGATAAGTGACGAGATCTCAGTTGATTCGCAAGGGTCAGGGCATTTGTCAAAATATCCATTATGGAATGTCTATTGCAAAAGATCCAGTTGAAAAGTCAATGGGTTAAGCACTAGGAATTGTTGATAACTGAGAGGGGGGGTGAATCAGTTATCCTAATTGTTTCTTCTTTTGAACCTTCTTAATCAAAGCAGTATTGAATCAAACAGACAAATATCATCATGAAATAAGAAACACATGACACAGTATTTTGACGTGGAAACCTGGTTAAGGAAGAAAACCACGGGGTGATTAACCCAAAGATTATTCTCTATTAGAAGAATAAGGAATTACAAAATGGCACATGCCAATTAGGGCTCACTGCCCGAGCACACTGCTCACAAAGAAGCCCACTGCCTACAAGGAGACACACTGTCTACAAAGTGATAAGAATCACAGTCTTGAACTCGAGAATGACATCTTTACCATGTCCAGATCAGTTCCATTAAGCCCAGAAACATCTGCTCTTCCTTCTGCACTTCTCTTCGCTACTTCACCTTTTTCCACATAAGCCACACTTCAAAATGAACTCACAAATCTTTATTTATACAAGACATCAACTTAGGAACAATCATCTAAGTCGGCAATCAATCATAAGAATATCTGCAAGATGAATGACACATCCGGTCGGCCACCATAAGAACATTCGCAGGATGAACAACTCATCCGGTCGGCTAAACAGAGCAAAAACTTCATCCAGAAGAATATCTTCAATTCCGGGCTCTACTGTCAATGCAGACCAACAACACGACCTCAACATGATCTAGGAACCTTCACAAGCCTGCTTGAATGACCAGGTACGTCCGCATTTCCTTTACTTACTGAAATCTCTTATCCTCCTTATCTGGAACTTCAAGAATACTGTCTGTCGCCACTGTCATAATGCAAGAGGTACTTCTGGACCTCCAAATCATACACAACTCGAGATGGCACATCACAAGGACATCCCAAAGACTCCTTCCAATCCGCAGATTAGGATTATACAGTTCTGGACCTCACCAGACCTTTTGTGATCCTCTGTCACCTCTGAATACTTGCCGGAACCGGTTCTACACCGACAGCCACAACTCCTTCAGATCTTCATGCGGACCTCTGAAATCTTAACTGAAGCATCTCAAGACCCATATCTACAAACCCTTTAATCTGCATCCTTCGGTTCGCATCCTATACAGTACATTTGCCTTCTTCTCATCACTATTCTTTACTGTTCCTGACTGAGGCTAATTTTCTCAATATCCTCAGCACACTGCTCATTGAATCCTTCTTGTCAAAGCAATATGAGTATGTTGACATCAATGACAACACTGGTTTACCTTATACTTGCAACAATCTCCCCCTTTGTCATTGATGGCAACATATGATGTGAAAAACCATCAAGACAAGAAACTTCTCCTTTCTGTCACTTCTCCCCCTATCAACATGTCTTCTCCTCATTTTACTGCTTCTCTTTTGATCATCAGCTACTTGTTTTTCACATGTCTTCTCTCCCTCTTTGACATCAATGGCAAAGGGCTCATACTTGCAATTTTAACATATCAGAATCATACCAGCTGCTCCCCCTTAGTAGCAGCTCCCCATCATCAATCCGGATCACAAGATATGACTGTGATATCCACCGGACTGATGCACATCAGTGCATCCTAGTTAATCACCGGAGGGGCCATGACCCCTAACTTCTCCCAGAGATATTCAAAAGAGTCCTTGGGAAGAGGTTTAGTAAAGATATCGGCAATCTGATCCTTGGAGGGAACATACTCCAACCTGACTTCTTCCTTGTTCACTTGTTCTCTCAAGAAATGAAACTTTATAGATATGTGCTTAGTCTTAGAGTGTAATATCGGATTCTTGGAAATATTAATTGTACTTGAATTATCACAGAAAATTGTGATAGGCTCCGCATATTCAATTTTAATATCTCTTAGCATCTGCTTCATCCATAGGATTTGAGTGCAACTACTTGCTGCTGCAATGTATTCTGCTTCAGTTGTAGACAGAGATATTGCATCTTGTTTCTTGCTTAGCCAAGAAACCAATCTCTTCCCCAAAAAGAATGCTCCACCACTGGTGCTCTTTCGATCATCTACATCTCCTGCCCAATCTGCATCTGTGTAAGCATGAAGAGAGAAATCCAGATCTCTAGGGTACCATAGACCATACTCAATTGTTCCTTTCAAGTACCTAAAAATTCTTTTGATTGCCATAACATGAGATTCTCTAGGATCAGCCTGAAATCTTGCCACAAGACCAACAGCCTGCATTATATCTGGTCTAGTCTGAGTGAGATACAACAATCCACCAATCATTGATCTATACATTGTCTGACCTGCCTTTGGAGAGTCATCATCTTTGCTCAACTTACATCCGGTTGCCATGGGAGTGTTCATTGGTTTTGAATCTTCCATACCAAATTTCCTTAACAATTCTTTCACATATTTGGTCTGAGAAATGAAGATTCCTTTCTTTGTTTGAGAAATTTGCAGACCCATGAAGAAATTCATTTCACCAAGCATGGACATTTCAAACTCACATTTCATCTAATTTGCAAAAGTTTTGCACATACTATCTCTTCCTCCAAAAATGATATCATCTACAAACACTTCAACAATCAAAATGTTTTCATGATCAATTTTGAAATATAAGTTACTATCAGCAGTACCTTTGCTGAATCCAATCTGCACAAGATGCTTATCCAACCTTTCATACCATGCTCTTGGAGCTTGTTTTAATCCATACAATGCTTTCTTTAACTTACAGACCATATCATCATTGTCAGATAATTGAAATCCATCTGGTTGTTCAATGTAAACTTCTTCTTCCAGATCACCATTTAGGAAGGCAGACTTGACATCCATCTGATATACCTTGAAGTCTTTGAAGGCAGCAAATGCAAGAAATAATCTGACTACTTCAATTCTTGCCATGGGAGCAAAGGTCTCTTCATAATCAATTCCTTCTATTTGGGAGTAGCCTTTGCAGACCAATCTAGCTTTGTTTCTGATTACTTTACCAGCTTCATTTAATTTGTTCCGGAAGACCCATTTGGTTCCAATCACATTCCTGTCTCTAGGTCTGGGAACAAGATCCCAAGTACGATTTTTCTCAATTTGCATTAATTCATCTTTCATTGCTTTAGTCTAGTTTTCATCATTGCAGGCTTCATTTACTGTTTTAGGTTCAATCTTTGAAATTAGACAACATTCATCCTAATTTTGAGCAACATTCCTTCTAGTTTGTACACCTTTGCTTCTGTCCCCTATGATCTAATCTTCAGAGTGGTTTAGTGTCACATACCTTGGAATTTTGGGAGTATCCTGCACTGCTACTTCTTGATCAGGCTCATTCAAACCTATCTCTTCTTCCTGATTTACCGGATCAGGCTGACTCTGTCTTACCGGAGAGGATTGAGTTCCTTGAACACTGTCTTGGTCATCTTCATCAGATTCATAAAATCTTGAGGGCTTCTCAATTCCTTCATCAACTTTCACATTAGTGCTTTCTATCATCTTCCTCAGTCTCTTATTGTAACACCGGTATGCTTTGCTTTGAGTGGAGTAGCCCAAGAAAATTCCTTCATCACTTCTAGCATCAAACTTTCCTAGATCTTCATCTCTTTTGATATAACACTTGCTACCAAATACTCTGAAATATTTCACAGTGGGAGTGATGCCAAACCAGAGTTCGTAGGGGGTCTTACCAGTATTGTGTCTAATTTGAACTCGATTTAGAGTGTAGACTGCAGTGCTGATAGCTTCTTTCCAGAACATCTGAGGAACATTTGCTTCCAACATCATTGTCCTAGCAGCTTCCTGGATGGTCCGGTTCTTTCTTTCAACTACTCCATTCTACTGTGGAGTCCTAGGAGCAAACAATTGTCTCCTTATACCCTGCTTCTCACAATAGTCAATGAACTCTCCAGATGTAAATTCACCACCTCTATCAGACCTTAGACACTTTAGTTTTAATCTGGTTTGATTCTCTACCAAAGCTTTGAAGATTTTGAACTTCTCAAATGCTTCAGATTTTTCTTTTAGAAAGGTAACCCACATCATCTAGGAATGATCATCAATTAACAACATGAAATATCTATCACCTTGCAGACTCTTGATTCTTGTCGGACCACAGAGATCAGTATGTACTAATTCCAACAATCCGGTAGAAGACTGATCTTTGCTTTTGAAAGAGACTCTGCTTTGTTTACCTAGCTGACATTCTTTGCACAAACTATTTGTAGGTTTCATCAATTTTGGAAGATCTCTTACAGCCTGAGTATTGCTTATCTTGATGATGTTATCAAAATTTACATGACACATTCTTCTATGCCATAACCAACTCTGATCAATTTGAACAAACAAACAACTTTTATTTGAACCAACCAGATGAAAGATATTACTTTTTGTCTGAGTACCGGATGTAATTTCAGTTCCGGAGCTTGTAAAGATTCTGTATTTTCCATTCTTAAACCGAAGATCATAGCCTTTGTCTACTAACTGAGCAACACTGAGAACATTGTGCTTCAATCCTTCAACATATAGTACATTACCTGCTTTGCTCTTTCCATCAAAGGAAATAGTTCGCCTGCCTCTGATTCTGCCAGCAGAATTGTCACCAAACTTTACCATTCCTCCTTCATACCTTTCCAAATTCAAGAACTTATTCTTGTCACCAGTCATATGGTGAGAACATCCACTGTCAATAACCCAATCATCCTTTTCTTCCACTTGAGCAGCCAAAGCTTTTTCAACAACTTTGTGATTGACAGATTTAGAGAGTATTGAATCTTCTTCCTTGATGGTAATAAACACCCACTCATTTCCGGATTTGCTTCCTAGTTCTGATTCATCATCTGTTACTCCTTCATTGTCATCTTCTTCATGAACATAATAGCAATTCTTTTGAAACCTTTGTCTGTTAGTATTAGACCTTGCAAATCTTTCCGGACATCTTGAAGCAAAATGACCAATCTTATTGCAGTTGAAGCACTTAAAGGGTAGTTTTTCTTCATACTTACCGGATCCTCTTGGTAGTCTTTTTGCAATGAGGGCTTCAAGTTGAGCTATTTTTGCTTCTTCTTCTTCCATGTCTCTTCTTGCTTGATCATACCATGTCATCTTCCTTGAAGAGTTTTCTCCCGGATCAATTCTCTGTTTGCCTTTTACATAGGCACTGGCTTTGAAAGCAGATTCAGTCTTGGGAAGATCATCTCCAAACTCGGTCATTTCAAATGCAGCTAGCTTGCCAGCCAATTGTTCTCTTGTGACAGTTGTGTGGGCTCTGAATTCATCAATTGCAGCAACCTTGATTTTGTAGGCAGCAGGAAGGGATCTAAGGATTTTGCAAACGATCTCATTTTCATCCAAAGTTCCACCAGCATTTCTAATTCCACACACTAGTTCATTCACTCTTGGCATAAAAGTAGTGATGTTTTCATCATCTCTCATCTTCAATCTTTCGAATTTCCCTTTTAGACTTTGCAACCTTGCACTTTTGACAAACTCATCTCCTTCATACAGAAGTTCCAGTTTAGTCAGGATCTCATATGCAGTTGGTAGGTCAATAACATTTGAGAGATATGAGTCATTCAATGCGCTTAGAAGAGCTTCCTTAGTCTGCAGATTGTTTTCAGCTTCTGTGATTTCATTCAGAGTTGTCGGACCACCTTGTGGAGGTACATATGGTTTTGAAACCATGGCCAAGTATGCTTTTCCCATACATTCCAGGTGACATTTCATGCGATCCTTTCAGAGAGTAAAATTGGTTCCATCGAACTTCAGACTATCCTTTTTGTATGACGACATCCTAGATCTCCTCAAGCGGTTAAGCTTCTTTCAGAGGAACCTCGCTCTGATACCAATTGTTGATAACTGAGAGGGGGGGTGAATCAGTTATCCTAATTATTTCTTCTTTTGAACCTTCTTCTTAATCAAAGTAGTATTGAATCAAACAGACAAATATCATCATGAAATAAGAAACACATGACACAGTATTTTGACGTGGAAACCCAGTTAAGGGAGAAAACCACGGGGTGATTAACCCAAAGATTATTCTCTATTAGAAGAATAAGGAATTACAAAATGGCACATGTCAATTAGGGCTCACTGCCCGAGCACACTGCTCACAAAGAGGCCCACTGCCTACAAGGATACACACTATCTACAAAGTGATAAGAATCACAGTCTTGAACTAGAGAATGACATCTTTACCATGTCCAGATCAGTTCCATTAAGCCCAGAAACATCTGCTCTTCCTTCTGCACTTCTCTTCACTACTTCACCTTTTTCCACATAAGCCACACTTCAAAATGAACTCACAAATCTTTATTTATACAAGACATCAACTTAGGAACAATCATCTAAGTCAGCAATCAATCATAAGAATATCCGCAAGATGAATGACACATCCGGTCAGCCACCATAAGAACATTCACAGGATGAACAACTCATCCGGTCGGCTAAACAGAGCAAAAACTTCATCTGGAAGAATATCTTCAATTCCGGGCTCTACTGTCAATGCGGACCAACAACATGACCTCAACATGATCCAGGAACCTTCACAAGCCTGCCTGAATGACCAGGTACGTCCGCATTTCCTTTACTTACTGAAATCTCTTATCCTCCTTATCCGGAACTTCAAGAATATTGTCTGTCGCCACTGTCATAATGCAAGAGGTACTTCCGGACCTCCAAATCATACACAACTCCAGATGGCACATCACAAGGACATCCCAAAGACTCCTTCCAATCCGCAGATTAGGATTATACAGTTCCGGACCTCACCGGACCTTTTGTGATCCTCTGTCACCTCTGAATACTTGCCGGAACTGGTTCTACACTGACAGCCACAACTCCTTCAGATCTTCATGCAGACCTCTGAAATCTTAACTGAAGCATCTCAAGACCCATATCTACAAACCCTTTAATCCGCATCCTCCAGTTCGCATCCTATACAGTACATTTGCCTTCTTCTCATCACTGTTCTTTACTGTTCCTGACTGAGGCTAATTTTCTCAATATCCTCAGCACACTGCTCATTGAATCCTTCTTGTCAAAGCAATATGAGTATGTTGACATCAATGACAACACTGGTTTACCTTATACTTACAACAGGGATAGGATATAGAACTGGATATGGACATGGCCATTTATAAATGGTTCAGTTCTAAATGTCCAGTCTAATATATCTAGTGTGCTAGATCGTTCGTCTATTAAGATAAATTTGACGGCTAGCATTGGATATTGACATGGATAGGACATTTGCTCAATTAATCATTTCCTCTTCAAATATCCGATCCAATAGATGGTTTCATGGCTAGCTACAACAAATTTGATAGTTTCAGACTGGACACGAATATGGATATTTTTAACTTAGGATATTTTTTAACGTTGGGTCGGGATGACAATTCAATGGTTTTAATTCTCTTTTTAGGTCTAGATATTCCCTCCATGTGTTCAAGACCTGACATAAGGACTAGACATGATATTTGGGTGTTTCGAATGTCATGTTCAGCTGACCAAAATATCCAGTTGACTGGAATTTCAAATGAGCACAACTTAGTCATTTCAACAAATTTCAACATGATCCAAAACGAAAAGTCAATTAGAATTTTACCCTCTACCTAATCATGGCTTCCACAAGGGACTATTCCCAACTTGAAATTTGACTTAAATTCAGCCCAAAGGAAGATGATAATTTTACCATTACCACAAGAAATGGAAAGCACACGAGCACAAGGAAAATAAAATTGGGTCCCTATTTTGCCCAGTTGAAATGGGGCATGTTGTGAGACAACACAACTACTTTCCACCAAAGAAAACCACTAAATTCCAACCAAATTAAGCAAGAAGAGTAAATTTAAACATAGTATTTCAAACTTCTATTACACATTACAACTCATCGATATGAAATCAAGTTCACTAATAAAACCAGATTATGAGAAAGAACGAAAGTGTGTGTAATTGATCTGTTCCTTTCCTTCTGAAGGGGTTGAAAGAAATAGTAGTTAGCATTAAGCTACATAGTTTAATTTAACCTTTTGTGCCAATCCTGGATAGAGCCTTGCTGGTAGTTAAGTCTCCATAGCCCTAGCAAGGTTATCACTATAATTCCCCCAAATAGAGCCCTACTGTCAGTCAGGTGTCCATGGCCTCAGTAGAGTAATTTGGATGACCTAAAGAATAAATCTCTTTTCTTTTAATTTTTAATATTTTCCTTTCTATGTAAGATATATCATTTCAGCTCATTGATTTCAAGGTAATGGAACTTGCTATTAGGATAGGAATTATAGTGGTATCAAAGGCAAACCTTTAGATTTTTCAATTAATACAAACACTAGTACTTTCAACCTATTCAAGGAACTTTAAGTTTGTTCTTTAGTGTGATTCCTTAGATAACCTATGTTGTCATTGGTGAATGGGATTTCACATAATGAACCAAAAAAGGCACACCTATGAAGTCACAACCTATGTGAGAGTTTAAAATTCTTTCCTAAATTCCAAAATTCTATTGTTTTCTAAGGTGGCGAGGTGCCCCCAAAGATGCCTAACCAAAATAAGGACTCAACAAACAATTGAAAGAAACATGAGGCAAACAAACAATGTACAAACACTATTTACATATATACAATATTTACAAATGTACAAGGCTTGAGTTCACCCTTTTAAAAATGTTTTAGGAATTGTCCATTGACCGGCTATGGGACATCCTCTCCAGTCAAGGCCTTGAACCTGTAGGTACTATCACCTAAGATTCAACTATTTGAAATGGACCTATCCACAGTTTATCAAATTTTCCATGGTCTCCTTTCCTCTCATGGGATTTATCCCAAGATAACACAAGGTCAGATATCCAAAAGGTCTTAACTTTGGCTCTTTTCTCAAAACAATGTTTGACAATAGCCTGGTGTTTAGAGAAGTGGTAAATGAAATGATCTCTCTTTTCTTTTAAATGCAATAGTTGTAACAACTTGACTTCTAATTTGTCTTCTAAACCTAAATATTCTTGGGAGAACTGTAAGGTGGGGATTTTTAGATTTATGGGGAGTATAGGGTCCACTCCATAAACTAACTAATAGGGGGAATTGCCAAGAGCTGATTTTACTCTGGTCTTGTCAACCCATAACGTGTACTTAATTAAAGTATTCGACTCCCTAGGATTCTTCTCCACTAGTTTTTTAATGATATCTAGTAAATTCATAATAGTGGATTCAACGAGGCCATTTCATTAGGGATATTAATTAGATGAAAATTTCAAGGTAATACCATACTCAAATGCCCAATTAGAAAAATTTAGTGATGTGAAAGAGGGTCCATTATCACATACTAGTGCATATGGGATGCAAAACCTGGTGATGATAGTGCCCTCCAGAAATTTGATCACACCATTAGATGTACATGTTTTATTATGCATAGCCTCAGTCCACCTGGTACAATAATCAATAACTATTAGGATGTACTCATGTTTGGTTGATGATGGAGGGTAAATAGGTTTGATAAAATCAATTCCCCACTATGCGAATAGGCACATTTCCATCACAGGTTGTAACAGTTGGGTTGCATACCTCTCTCTGTTGGTGGCTATTTGACATGTATGACATTTGATATGTTCAACAATATCCTTGAAGATATTACTGTTGGAACCAGACAACTAAGAGGAGGGGGGGTGAATTAGTTGTCCAAAAACTTTTCTTGCCTTTAACCTTTTTTATTATCTTACTATCAGATTAGTGATGTAAACATTAAGCATTAATCAATAGAATTAGAGCAGGAACATAATCAACACTTTTGACACCAAGATTTTGACGTGGAAACCTAGTTAAGGGAAAAATCACGGTGGGGGTTAACCCACAAAATATGTACCCTGTTAAAAGTACTTAATAAAATAGAAGGCACATGCCTTCGAGCGCACTGCCCAAAGCTCACTACTTAAAAGAGAGGCTCACTGCCTACATAATTTATTTAGGAAGAATTAACTAAGAGATAGCATCTACTGCATGCCTAATTCAGTTTCAATGAATGCTCAAGAACTTTCATTCTACCCCAAATTCTTCTTCACACTCTATACTGCTCTCATTCCTATTCTTCTCTGCTCTGCTCCTGATCCTTTCTTTAGATTGAATTGTTTTGCACAAGGATAATTTCAATACCTCTTCAACAAGTATTTATATACTTCATCAACCTTGGAATGATCAACAAGGTCGGCTAAACTTGGCGTGGATCATCACACTGTTGGCCAAACACAACTGAGACTTGAATCTACTTCTACAACCACTCCACGCCTCATAAAAATATTTTTAAGGCATCTGCCACAGGCTAGGAACGTCTGGTCAGCCAAGACTGGGAAGAACATCAACCTCAAGAAGGAATCTTCAATCAAGAGCTCAAACCTCAATGCGGACCTCTAACATAGTAGCCACATGATCCAGAGACCTCCACAAGTACATTGAATTCACTAGTAACATCCATTCTAAACCAAATGATTAGAAGCAATTGAATCTTCCTCTAGAACCTCAAGAACACTCTCTGCCATGACTGTCAAACTAGAAGAATAGCTTGCGGACTTCCAAACCATGAACCACTAGTGTTGATGATGCACATTGACTTCCCAAACCCACCTTTAGAACCGTAGATCATAATTTTATATTACCGGATCAATCCATACCTCTTTCCTATCACTCTGTCTTTCCTGAGTATTGCAGGAACTAGTTCTACTCAGATGGCCATAACTCCTTCAAGTCTTTATGCGGACTTCTCCAATTGTAACTGGAGCAATCTCTGACTATCCTCTACATAGCCACATGATCCGCATGCATTGATTATCATTAATTTTTTCAATATCCTCAATAGTCTGGTCTTCTATGCAGATAACAAAATAGGATATAGTTGACACCAATGGCAACATTGATATGTTGACATCAATGACAACCCACTTAGGCACATATTTGCAACAATCTCCCTGTTTGTCATTGGTGGTAACATATGATGTGAAAAACTAAATCTAACTATCAAGACAAGAACTTCTCCCCCTTTCTCTTCTCACTTCTACAACTACTTTCTTTACTGCTCCCCCTCACATCAGCAACTAGTTTTTCACATGACTTCTCTCCCCCTTTGACATCAATTGCAAAGGGCACATATTTTGCTATCTTTTCTCCCTTTTTGTTTCAGACTGATCCCAAACTTTACATATTGACTACTCCCCCTTTGAGTAGTACCTTCTTAAAATCAATCTGGATCACAAGATATGAATGTGAATTCCACCAAATTGATGCACCTTAGTGCATCTTAGTTTTGCTCAGGAGGGGTAATAACCCCTAACTTCTCTTTGAGATACTCAAAAGTATCCTTGGGAAGAGGCTTAGTGAAGATGTCTACAAGCTAGTCTTTGGAAGGCACAAAATCCAACTTGACTTCATTCTCATTTACTTTCTCTCTCAAGAAATGAAACTTGATAGATATATGCTTTGTTTTTTAATGCAATACCGGATTCTTTGAGATGCTTATTGCACTAGAATTATCACAGAAAATTGTGACTACCTCCTCAAACACAATTCTAATGTCCTTCAACATTTGCTTCATCAAAAAAACTGAGTGCAATTATTTTTTGCTGCTATGTACTCTACTTCTACAGTAGACAAAGATATTACCTCTTACTTTTTACTTATCCAAGAGACCAGTCTTCTCCCCAAGAAGAACACACCACCACTAGTACTTTTTCTGTCATCCACATCTCCTGCCCAATCAGCATCTGTATATGCATGAAGAGTGAAGTTATTTTCCATTGGATACCATAGTCCATAATCAATTGTCCCCTTTAGATATCTAAAAATTATTTTGACTACCATAACATGGGATTCTTTTGGATCAGTTTCAAATCTGGCAACAAGTCCAACTACATTCATGATGTTAGGTCTGGTTTGGGTTAAATAAAGCAATCCTCCAATCATTGATCTATATCTTTTCTAATTTTCCTTGGGAGAGTCATCATCTTCGATTAGGTTCCATCCGGTTACCATAGGTGTACCTACTCACTTTGAGTCTTCCATTCCAAATTTCTTTAGCAATTATTTTACATACTTGGACTGAGATATGAAGATACCTTTATCTGATTGAACAATTTGTAGACCTAGGAAGAAATTCATCTCACCAAACATTGACATCTCAAACTCACTTTTCATCTGATTAGTAAATGCTTTACACATGCATTCATTTCCACTAAAAATGATATCATCAACAAAAACTTCAACAATCAGAATGTTCTCATGATCTATTTTGAAGTAGAGATTACTGTCAGTAGTGCCTTTGCTAAATCCTAGCTTAAGCAAATGCTTATCCAATCTGGCATACCAGGCTCTTGGAGGTTGTTTGAGTCAATATAAGGCTTTTCTTAATATACAAACCTTATCTCCTTGATCAGACAACTGAAATCCTTCTGGTTGCTCAATGTAGACTTCTTCCTCCAAGTCTCCATTCAAAAATATTGATTTTACATCCATTTGATATACTTTAAAATCTTTGAAAGAAGCAAATGCAAGAAATAATCTAACTGCTTGTATCCTTGCCACCAGAGCAAAAGTTTCTTCAAATAAATTCCTTCTACTTGAGAGTAGCCTTTACATACCAACCTTGCCTTATTCCTTACCACTTCACCATCTTCATTCAGTTTATTTCAGAAGACCCATTTGGTTCCAATCACATTTTTGTCCTTAGGTCTAGGAACTAGATCCCATGTGTGATTCTTTTCAATTTGTATCAATTCCTCTTCCATTGCTTTAACCCAGTTTTAATCATTGCAAGATTCACTTACTGATTTAGGTTCAATCCTTGAAATCAACCAAATCTCTTCTTGATCCTCAGACATTTTTCTCCTAGTTTGAACACCTTTATTCTTATCTCCTATGATCTAATCTTCAAGATGATTTAATCTTACATATCTAGGAATTTTGGAGATTGTTTGAGCTTCTGTTTCTTGAACTTGTTCCTCATCATCTGTGTTGACCTCTTGAGTCACTAGTTCAAACTGAATCTGGGTCTGAACTTGAACTTGCCTTCCTTGATTTTGACTTTCATCTTGATCATCTTAATCATATCCGAAGCATCTAGAGTGTCCTTCCTTGCTTTCATCAACTTTAACATTCACACTTTCAACAATCTTCTTCAATTTTTTATTGAAGCACCAATAGGCCTTACTTTGAGTTGAGTATCCCAAAAATGTTCCTTCATCACTTCTTTCCTCAAACTTACCTAAGTCTTCATCTCTTTTGGTATAACATTTACTACCAAAGACTCTGAAGTATCTCACAGTAGGAGGATGACCAAGCCAAAGCTCATAAGGAGTCTTACTAGAATTTCCTTTGATATGCACCTAGTTAAGAGTGTAGACAGCAGTACTCACAACTTCTCTCCAATAAACATGAGGAACATTTGTTTCCATCATCATGGTTCTGTAGCTTCTTGAATGGTCTAGTTCTTTCTTTCCACAACTCCATTTTGGTGAGGAGTCCTAGGAGTAGATAGCTATCTTTTTATTCCATGCTTTTCATAGAAGGTATCAAAGTCAATGGAGATAAATTCTCCACCTCTGTCAGATCTCAGACACTTTAGTTTTCCACCAATCTTATTTTCAACCACCATCTTGAACACCTTAAACTTGTCAAGGGCTTTTGATTTTTCTCTCAGAAAAGTTACCCACATCATCGGGGAGTAATCATCAATTAGCAACATGAAATATATGTCTCCTTGCACACTCCTACTTATAGCAGGACCATAGAGATCCTGTATGTACTAGTTCCAATCTCTCACTTGAACCTTGTTCCTTACTGTTGAATGAAATTTTTTTTTTTGTTTCTCCAATTGACACTCTCTACAAATGTTATTAGATTTCACAAGTCTTGGAAGATCTCTTAGAGCTTGAGTGGAACTTATTTTGACAATGTTGTCAAAATTCACATGACACATCCTCCTATGTCATAGCAAACTTTGATTTGTCTGAGAAATCAAACAACTTTTCCTAGAACTACTTAAGTGAAAGATGTTACCTCTGGTTTAAATATCGGATGCAATTTTAGTTCTGAAGCTTTCCAAGATTCTGCATTTTCCATCCTTGAACCGAAGATCATAACCTTTCTCAACCAATTGTCCAACACTGAGAAGATTATGTTTCATTCCTTCCACATATAGAACATCATTGGTGTTGTTCTTGCCATCAAAAGAGATGGATCCTCTACCACGGATTCTACCGATTGAGTTGTCTCCAAATTTTACAAGTCCTCCTTCATAGTTTTCAAAGTTTACAAACTTACTCTTGTCACCAGTCATGTGATGAGAACATCCACTATCAATTACCCATTCATCCCTTTCAATAACCTGAGAAGCCAAGGCACTTTCCACATTTACACAGCTAGCAGATTTAGTAGACACCGGATCTTCTTCTTTGATAGCAATAAACACCCAATCATTTTCAGAGGAGCCTCCATGATCAGATTCATCATTTGTTACCCCCTCTTCTCCATTTTCTTGAACATAGTAACATTTCTTCTGACCTTTATACCTGTTAGGGTTAGGTTTTGAAAACCTTTCTGGACATCTTGAGGCAAAATGACCAATCTTGTTACAAGCAAAGCATTTGAGTGGTAATTTTCCTTCATACTTATCGGATCCTCTTGGCATTCTTCTGGCAATAATAGCTTCAAGATCTGTTGTTTCTATTTCAACATTTTCAAGATCCTTTCTTGTCTTTACAAATCTATTTGATCTTGCAGAAGAGCTATTTGATCTTGCAGAAGAGCTTTCACTCAGATCATATCTTAGTTTTCCATACACACTAGCTTTAAACGCAGATTCAGACTTGGGAAGAGAATCACCAAACTCACTTAATTCGAAAGCTGAAATTTTGCCAACCAGATGATCTCTTGTAACCTCTGAGACTATCCTGATTTCTTCTATAGCTGCAACCTTATGTTTGTATGAATCTGGTAAAGATCTGAGTACTTTTGATTCAATTTCTGATTCTTCCAAAACTCCACCAGTACACCTGATGCCACACACAAGTTCATTTATCTTTTGCATGTAGATTGTGATGTTTTCATCTTCTCTCATTCTCATAGTTTCAAATTTTCCTCTCAGACTTTGCAGCTTTGCACATTTGAAATATTTGTCACCTTCATACAGATACTCCAATTTTTTCTAGATTTGATGATTAGTTTTTAGACCAAAGACATTTGTCATTTCAGAATCAGTCAGGGCACTCAACAAGGCTTCTTTAGCTCAAAGATTATTTTCAGCATCTTTGACTTGATCGGGAGTTGAAGGACCTTTCTCTGGAGGTTTATACTCAACACTAGTTATTGCCCAATATGCATCGCCCATGCATTGTAAATGGCACTCCATGCAATCTTTCCAAATAGAATAGTTTGTTCCATCAAATCTTGGTCTATCCTTCTTGTAGGTTGACATCCTAGATCTCCTCAAGTGGTTAAGCTTTTATGCGAGGATCTAGCTTTGATACCAATTGTTGGAACTAGACAACTGAGAGGGAGGGTGAATCAGATGTCCCACAAAAACTTTTCTTGCCTTTAACCTTCTTTATTATCTTACTATAAGATTAGTGATGTAAACATTAAGCATTAATCAACAACATAAGAGTAGGAACATAATCAACACATTTGACATCAAGATTTTGACGTGGAAATCTAGTTAAGGGAAAAACCATGGTGGGGGTTAACCCACAAAGTGTATACCCTGTTAAAAGTACTTAATAAAATAGAATGCACATGCCTTCAGGTGCACTGCCCAGAGCTCACTGCTCAAAAGAGAGGCTCATTGCCTACAAAAATTATTTAGAAAGAATTGACTAAGAGATAGCATCTATTGCATGCCTGATTCAGTTTCAATGAATGTTGAAGAACTTTCACTCTGCCCCAAATTCTTCTTCACACTATATACTATTCTCATTCCTTTTCTTCTCTACTCTACTCCTGATCCTTTCTTCAGATTGAACTATTTTGCATAAGGATGATTTCAATACCTCTTCAACAAGTATTTATATACTTCATCAACCTTGGAATGATCAACAAGGTCAGCTAAACTTGACGTGAATCATCACACTATTGGCCAAACACAACTGAGACTTGAATCTACTTCTACAACCACTCCACACCTTATAAAAATGTTTTTAAGGCATCTACCACAGGCTAGGAACATCTAGTCAGCCAAGACTAGGAGGAACATCAACCTCAAACCTCAATGCAAACCTCTAACATAGTAGCCACATGATCCAGAGACCTCCACAAACACATTAAATTCACTAGTAACATCCATTCTAAACCAAATGATTAGAAGCAATTGAATCTTCCTTCAAAACCTCAAGAACACTCTCTGCCATGACTGTCAAACTAGAAGAATAGCTTGCAGACCTCCAAACCATGAACCACTAGTGTTGATGATGCACATTGAATTCCCAAACCTACCTTTGGAACCACAGATCACAATTTTATATTACCGGATCAATCCGGACCTCTTTCCTATCACTCTATCTTTCCTGAGTATTATAGGAACTGGTTCTACTTAGATGGCCATAACTCCTTCAAGTCTTTATGCGGACTTCTCAAATCTTTACTTGATCAATCTCTGACAATCCTCTACACAACCACATGATCTGCATGCATTGATTATCATTAATTTTCTCAATATCCTCAACAATCTGGTCTTCTATGCAGACAACAAAATAGGATATAGTTGACACCAATGGCAACAAGGATATGTTGACAATAATGACAACCCACTTAGGCACATATTTACAACAAGTAGGCCAGTAATATCTAGCTCTAAGAATTTTTTGCATTGTAACTAGATGTGATCCATGAGCTATTCCAAATTTGTCATGCACTTGTGTAAAACTTTGGTTGCTTCTTGTTGATTAAGGCAACTAAGATATATGCCTTCATGATTCTTTTTGAAAAGAATTCCTCTTTTAATCATGTAATTTTGAGCTTTGAAACTTAATGTTCTCCTTTGGGATGCTTTCATATTTGATGGACATCTATCCATGAATAGGATGTGCATGATGTTTGAGTACCAGTCATCTTGCTAATTTGAGTTGACTACAGATTGCTGACTAACCAGGCTAGGATCTGTTTTAGCAATCATCTGCATGAAAGCATGTCCTCTAACTAATTTCATTGGGGTGACATCCATATCATATTCCTAAAAAATGATGATCCACTTCTAGCTCATTTCTCCCTAGGTTCATTCTACATCAATAGCATCTTGACTGTTGAGTTTGGTACGACAGCGATAACTTGACTTCTTAAGATGTACTATCAAAATTTCTTAACCGCTCTAACTAAGGCCAGAGCCTATCATTCCACATCAAGATACCTTAACTCTACCTCTTTAAACAAAATACTCATGAAAGCAATAGGTTTTTCTTCCTTCATATCATTTCTTTGTGTCAAAACAATAGCACATGTATGATTAGAAGCAAACAAATAAATGTAGAATGCCTTTGTGTAATTAGAACTATTCAATACAGTAGCATTGGCAATTGCTCTCTTGATGTCTTCAAATGCAGCTTTTGCTTCAAATGTCCACTCTATTTTGGCATCTTTTTTCAACATAGCATTGAGTGCTCTCACTATCTCAGCAAAATTGGTTATGAATTTTCTGACGAAATTTATTTTTTCAAAATAAGATTTTAGTTCTTTCTTTCTCCTTGGTAATTAGAGTTTCATGATGGAATTCACTTAGTCTAGATCAATGGATATCCCATTCTCTAATATGTGATACATTATTGTTCGCACCTTTTCAATACCTTTCATAAATCAAAAATATGATCTCCCCGACATTTATAAAAAATAGTCAGATCATTCATGTAGATAATAATACATTGGCCCTCTAAACCTTTAAAAGTGATGTCCATGGCATGCTAGAAATTTGCTCCCACATTGATTAGGCCAAATGACATCCTTCTATATGAAAAGATCCCCCATTTGGTTGTGAAAGCAGTTTTCAACCTATCAATCTTGTCAACCATGACCTAATTATATCCCAAGAACCTATCCAGAAAGGACATCATCTAGGCTCCATTAACCATTTGGAGTACTTCATCTAATGAAGGAAGAGGACAACTGTCCTTTTTAGATGCTCTATTAAGATTTTGGAAGTCTACACATAACCAGATATCTCTATTTTTCTTCCTTACTAGGACCAAAATAGTGACCCATGTGGAATATCTGACCAGGAAGATGATACGTGTAGCCAATAGCTTCTTAACTTCTTCAAATATTAAAGGTTCCAATAGAGCATTCACTGGCCTTTGTTTTCGCCTAAAGGGCTTCACACTTGGCTTCAGTGGGATGGTATGTGTCATAAGTTTTGAGCTCATCATATTGTTGGCAATATGTATATAGTGTTGTCATTGATGTCTACCTATAGTGATGTCTATCCACAATATGATGTAGAGTCAGCATGATGTTTAGAGTTTGACATAGTATGTTAAAGATGCAGAGTCAGCTTTACTGAAGTCCAAAAGAATGAAGAGTGACTTGTAAGCAAGTCTGGAAGAATGAAGAATTACTTGTAAGCACCCTATATTCATAGTGAACTTCCTCATACTTGGTATTTACTCACAAGTGTCTTTTAGGAGATTGTGGTGCAGTGGTATTCTTATCTTTTCATCTAAGTGTTTTTGAGAAAATTGTCTAAGGCATGAATAGAGTATTTTTCCAAGACATGGGATTGGAAATTTGCACCGCATTTCTTCGCATTGCAACATATTGGCTTGTGGTTCTAGAATAAGCATTGTGTGTCTTCAAGGAGTCTAATTCTAAAGTTTCATCTCTTAACTCCTTCCATAGTGAAAGTTAGAAGCAACAGATTATCAGACTGTGCAGATAGAGCTTGGAGTTGCAAAGATCAAGTTGAAATGCTCTGTATTCCACCGCATTTGATCCTTTTTGCATGCAGTTTTTAGGAGATGATCAGTAGTAGTTGAAGTTAACCCTATCCAAATTTTAAAGTGTTTGGTGTTCCGCAAGTACCATTTCTTATGAATAGTTGGTTGTTTCTTGCTTTATCTTCACTGGCATCTGTGTGTAGAACTGACCTAAGTGTCTTGGTGATTGAGTAGTGATTGTTCATATGGATAGCATAATTATAAGGGTGATTGAAGGGTGTGACGACCTATTTTTGTGAAGCTCATGTTATGTTTCATCTTCACAAATGCATATGGTGATGTTTTGAAATGTTCATAGGCTAACTTACCACAAGCTACAAGTTTTATCCTTTTAGGTGACCTAATCAATGTTTTGAAGTATTGTGGAGGATATTTATAGAAGATAAAATTCATTTTGTGAGATATAGTGGTGAATGCAAAAAATAGCAGAGCATAGTGCAAGATATGAAGTGTGCAAAATCAGCTTGAAGACATGTATTGAGCAGAAAAAGAAGACTACATTATCAAAATAAGTTAGAAGTTTACTTTACAATAGTCCATGTATTTAATATCTTTGTAAATACTATTGCAGTGAGAAGAACACTTAGGGAGTAGTAGCTTCCTTGGGTTGTAGCCCTAAATCAAAGTTGTAATTATTGTAAGCACTAAATCAGGGAGTAGTAGCTTCCTTGGGTTGTAGCCCCAAAACAATGTTGTAATAATTTTGTAGTGAGCATAATATATTGTGAGTTAATCCTCATTGTAGTTTTTCCCTGTTTTAGGGTTTTCCATGTAAAAATACTGGTGTTATGTGTTGATTCTTGAGTTGCATGATTTCCTTTTAGTTCTTTAGGTTATTCAGTTTTATGTGCAAATATATGTTTAAGTTTTAGTGTGTGTTGATTCACTCCCCTCTCCACACCTCACTGTGTTCAACAATTGGTATCAGAGATAAGTGCCTTTGAGAAGCCTAACAACTAAGGTAGATCCTGCACTTGCACACATGGAATCTAAAGTTATGGACAATGATGTATTTGTATTAGAACCAGATCTAGAAGCAATGGAACCTGAAGGTTGGGATCTTGATGGGTGTGAAGTAGACCTTGAGGGAGAACTCAAGTTATCTCTTGATGAACTAGATGAAGCAAGAGAACTAAATGCTAGAATATGAAGACATACTTGAGAAAGAAAAAGAGACAATTGACAAATTGAAGACAAAGGCCAAAGAATCAAAAGAAGAAATTGGCAAACTAAAAACTCTAATAGAAGGAGATAAAGGAGGTGACATAAATCTCAAGGAGGCAGAAGAAATGATCTCAAATTTGAAAGTCATGGTTGAAGAAGAAAAGAGGATTGAAGATTGCTTAAACATCAAGCTCTATAAGAAATTAGCTAAATGTTCAAAACTTGAGGAAGAACTTGTCACTCTAAGAAAAGAACTGGAAAAGGAAAAAGAATAGATTGAAAAAGGACTAAAACTAAAAGGAAGTTCTGAAAGCCTTGATGAGATAATTAACTCTCAAAAGCCATCAAAAGAAAAATCGGGCCTTAGTTTTGAAAAGGGGAAGAGGCCTATGATCAGTACCTTTGCAAATTTATATGATAACTTCCAATCAGGAGGAAAATCTGGAATAAAGAAGGAAGAGACCTACACTGAAGGTCTTAAGAAGAATGCCTCTAGAGTTACAAAAGAAGATGAATGAATTCACTCCTTTCTGGAGACAAAGGAAGAATATGAAGAAGAATTTCAGAAAGCCTGCACCTATCAGGTATCCTCAAAGTTTCAATGGTAATTTCTATAATTGTAATAAATTTGGTCACAAAGATGTTGATTGTAGAAGTAAAATGAATAAAAATGTTGTAAGGTGTTATACTTGCAATAAGGTTGGTCAAAAAGCTGCTAAATGTAGGAGTAAGTTAAGTCAGAATCCTATAAGGTGTTATATGCTTGCAATAAGATGGGACATAAGGTCAATGAATGCAAAAGTAAAATGCCAAGGAATAATAGGGACAATGCTTAGCCCTTTCATGGATATTGTTACACTTGTAACAAGTTTGGCCACAAGGAAACTAATTGCAGACCTAAGCTGAGGAGAAATGGTAATGCTCAGCAATAAAAAGAAAAGTGAAATCAAACAAGGCACTCTGGAAGGAATATAAGGCCTGCTCCTCAAAAGAAAGTTGATATTGCTCAATAAAAGAAGGAAATGAGCAAAGTATGGAAGAAGAAGGAGGAGTGTGATGTTTCCAAACCTCTGCCTAGTGTAGATGGATCCTCTGATAACTAAAAGATGAAGGTACTGATTTAGGGGGAATCACAACTGCAAAGTTCTTCAAACCCTTGAATAAATAAGATGTTGAATTCCTCAGTGTTTTGGCTAAAATGGAATGAGGATGTTAAGATAATGATATGAAGAAGTTTAATCAAATTTTTGGAGTAATATGAACTATCTGCTAAGGATTGCTAAGTGATCATGGAATTCTACATAAGGAAAAGAAAAAGCTAAACTAATATGCAAAAAGAGAAACCAGAGAAGACTCGTGAAAATGTTTGAAAGACACATTGCTTCTGCCTGGGGAAAAATATTTTATTGTTGATTAGAAGGAAATTATATGGGTCAGTGGGAGAAACTTAGTTTATCAACTTAATCCCCTGATCGGTTGTGGCTTCTCTCAATAGAAATAGGTCTTACAAAATGTCTGACATGGAACCCTCTAGGGAGGACACGGGAAAGGTAATGAGGTTTCATATCCTCAAAACTCTAAAGGAAAATCTCTTAATGCAGAAGATTTCATAATATTTTAGGGTTTCAATGATAAGGGAACCTACCAAAAGGTACTGCATTTATGACAAAAGATTGTTCTATTTAAGTGATTGCCATATGCTTTGATCTCATTCTATATTTGAAGTGTTTAAAGTTTCTTTCCAAGGAGAAAAGGTATACTTGGAGCATTTGAGTAGCAGAGAAAAATAGGGAAACCCTAGTAACAAGTTTCAGAGGTATTCTTCATAGTGGTTAACCCTAATTCATGTTATCATGATTGTTTATGATGGTTGCCTCTTTTACTCCTCAGTTGATCAAAATTGCTGATGAACCCCAACCAAAATTCAAGAAACATCCTTATAAGGCAATGTAAATTGGTAGTAGAAGAGCATTATCTAATGTTCCTGCATTTGTGGTATACATGGAAGATGTTAAGATATATATTCATGTAAAATTGGAAGAGATTGACCATGGCAAATTTTAAACCCTAAGACATAAATTCTTAGATGATGATGATATACATTACAAACCTGAGTATGCCAACATTGAAGCAAAATGGTTAGATGTTTGGAAAGATTTTCTAGATTTCTGTAATGAGCATGACTAGGTCAAGTATATCCAAGTGAGTAGAATTTATGATGAATTCATATACCTTGAAAAACCTCATCAAATAATGAAAGAAGCTATTAGGGTTGTAATAGGTCTATGTTCCACTAGACCCATACTATAGTTGAAATCAATCAAGAATGAAAAGGTCACTGAATTAACCAATGCCAAATTTGACAAGAGGGCCTTAACAATTGATGATATTATTGACCCCAATGTGAGATATGCAACAATAGGAATTGCATACAAAGTGTACTACTACAACCATACACATCGCCTATCAGATGGCTAAAGAGGGTAAGGATTTTGATTTGATTGAAGTTATGAAGGATCAATTGTTAGAGAATCTAAGAAGAACAAAGGAGACATGATGCAACTTTAAGTATGGTTCACTAATCATTTTCCTGGCATTCTATTTCATGAATGAGTTACTGGGATATAAAGGAAAAATATGGCAACAAGATAGGCCAGTAGTAGCACAAATCAAAGAATACATAAGAATCTTTGACTCACAAAGCTATAATACTATCTTCTGGGGTTTTTTCAAGAATTTCCAAATTGAAATGCATAAAAGGGATAGAATTTCTTCTGATTTAGTCAGGAAATTTAAAGATGGCATAACATTTCTTATGGGCAAAGATTGTTGTTATATGGTAGCTGTTGAACTGAGGACTTCATGGATTCCCAAGCTTCCATATGAAGTACCTGATGAAGAAATTAAGGCATATGCTGAGATTTTGTTAAGTCAGCCTAAAGATCCTAAAGGTGAAAGATTTGGAACTTATGAAGAAATTCAGGACTTAATATGTAAGAAAAGGGATGAAGAAGAGGTAGAGAAGAATAAAGAAAAGGTATTCAAAAAGGTTGGTATCCCACCTGGAGGTTTCACTACTCAAAATACTATGGAATATGTTGTACCACTCACTACTGAGCATCCAACACCAAGAAGATCGATAGATCTACTTCTCAATCTACTACTAGTATTCCACAACCCACTTCCTCCATAAAGACAACCTCTACTAGACAGACACGGGTTTCTGAATGTCAAACATAGATGAAATCCAAGGGCAAACAATTAGAGAAGAAGAAAGAAACCATTGTAGAGGAGATTAAGAGTGATAAAGAAGAATTAATGTCAAAGAAATAGGAGAAAGGAAAATAGAAAAAGTAACCAAGAGTCAAGGTGAAGGCCAAAAGGAAGAAGAAACAAGGTATTGAAGCAAGTGAAGAAGAAGAAGATGAGAAAACACCCCCACTCAAGAAGAAAAAGAAAAATGCCACTTAGGTACCAACACCTCCTAGAGAATGTATGTCTCTAGATGCTATTTACAATGTCATTGTTTGTTTCAATTTGTTTAATGAAACTGTGGTGCTTCATTCGGGGTCTTCTCCTAAGGATCAAGCCATCATTGAAAAGGAAGTTGCAATGTACATGATGAGATATAACAAGTCTCTTGATGAAATATTCCCTAAAGTACCAGAAAGGTTACAGAAAGCCCTAAGAAGGGATAGAGATAAAGTTGTGGCACTAGAAGAGAAACTCAGACAAAATGCTTTGGATAAAGCTAGTGCTTCCCTATTTGAGGAAGAAAAAGAAAAAAATGATTCAAAGGCAAGCTGAAGAGCTCAAAACAAAGCATAGAGTAGACACTCTTATGCAGAATAGAAAGGAGGACATTAAACAAATTATAAAAGAAACTAAAGAAATCACTTAGAAGATACTTGGTGAGGTAAGAAAAATAGAGGATGTGGAATAGCCACATGATTCTACACCACACTCACCACATCAAGCCATTACATCTTATCCACAGAACATAGAATAGGATGAAAAAGAGAAGGATGATGAAAATATGGAAGGAGATGTAAACACCTCTACTGTAGAAAATGGTGAATCTGCTCCGTATAATAATGATAAGGAACGTGAAGAGGAAGGAAGATAGAGTGAGAAAACTTCTAAGAAAAATGGACAAGCTAAAAATACTCCTCCTCCTCTGGAAAACACTAAGTATCATGCCAAGGACAAAGAAGATGAAGGGGTACATGGTGATACTACTGATGATGTGGACAATTCCTCTCTAGAGAACCCATAATCACATATTGTCATTGATTCAGGAAAAGAGCAAGTAAATACTAATGGTGAGAGCTCTACACATGACTATGGAGTCTCTCCAATTGACTCCATTAAACATTTCTTAGCACAACAAAGACAAATTCAATTAGTTGCCTCTTCACGATTATTTCAATTACCCACTATGGATGGGCAAATTAATTTGTCTAATATTTCTCCCCTGTAGAAGCTTCAACTAGGAAATATATTTTAGGCTACTACTCAAGAAGAAATTCTGCAATATCAAGTAGAAGGAAGTGAGCTTCTGGAAGAATTAATGAGGGCCTTTGAAAAGGTATTACCAAATGCTAAGAGGGATACATACCTAACTCCTATTCAATAGATGAAGCAACTTTTGGAGTCTTTCAACAATCACTCTACATTTTTGGAGAAGGAAGCTAAGCAAAGAACATTAGAACAAATGAATAATAAAATATTGATAGATTTATCAGAAAATGTTCTAATGCACATAATATGTTGGTAGATGGTGTAAAGAGCATTCAAAATTCTCTAGAAGCAGCAAATATATTATATCAATTCTTCTTAACATGGCCTATGACAACAAAGGTTCTAAAAGACCAAAACGATGGCCTTGAGTTGTAGATATCCAATATTTCTAGAACATATGAACCCTTAAAGGATAAGAAGGGAGAACTAAGGGATGGAATTGAAAAATCTCAAGCACTTATCAAAAAGATTCAAAATAAAAAAGAACAGATCAAGGATCAAACAAGTCAGCTGAGAGAGATTGTTAGCTTGAGAATGGAAGCACTAACATGAATGTTGACAAAAGAGGATAAGGTATTCTAGATGGTAGTTGCACCATGCTCTATAGAAGAAGAAGAGTTATTTCTATAGATCATTAGGTAGACACAAATACTTACTTCTGCCAGGAAGCATTGGGACTCTGCACTATTGCAACTAAAGACCATATACCAAAACATTCTTCCTACTGGCAAGTAACGCTCATTTTTATTATCTTTTGATATAGTGTACATATGCGGAAGAAATGTAAGATAACAATTTTCTGTACATAAATTCTACTAGGAGATAATATAAGTCACCTATGAGGGGGAGCATGAAAATATATATGATAAGATCCACTTTGAGTAAGGGGGAGTAATTTTGGTCAATATATATAGTGCACTCTTTACCCTTGATGTCAAAAAGTGAGAAGTTTTGGAAGTTTTGGCGTATGTTGCCATAAATCACAAAGGGGGAGATTGTTGGCAATATGTATATAGTGTTGCCATTAATGTCAACCTATAATTATGTCTATCCACAATATGATGTAGATTTAGCATGATGTTTATAGCTTGGCATAGTATGTTGTAGATGCAGAGTCAGCTTTACTTAAGTCCAGAAGAATGAAGAATGACTTGTAAGAAAGTTTGAAATAATGAAGAATGACTTGTAACCACCCTATCTTCATATTGAACTTCCTCATACTTGGTAAGTGTCTTTTAGGAGATTGTCGTGTAGTGGTATTCTTATCTTTTCATCCAAGTGTTTTTTAGAAAATTGTCTAAGGCATGAACAAAGTATTTTTCTAAGACATGGGATTGGTAATTTTCTCTACATTGCAACATCTTGGCTTGTGGTTCTAGAATAATCATTGTGTCTTCAAGGAGTCTCATTCCAAACTTTCAGCTCTTAACTCCTTCCGCAATGAAAGTTAGAAGCAACAGAGTACCAGATTCTGTAGATAGAGCTTGGAGTTGTAGAGATCAAATTGGAATGCTCCACATTCCACCGCATTTGATCCTTTTTACATGTGGTTTTCAGGAGATGATCAGTAGTAGTTGAAGTTAAGCCTATCCAAATTTTAGAGTGTTTGGTGTTTTACAAGTACCATTTCTTATGAACAGTTGGTTGCTTCTTGCTTTATCTTCACTGGCATTTGTGTGTAGACCTGACCTAAGTGACTTGGTGATTGAGCGGTCACTGTTCATATGGATAGAAGAATTATAAGGGTGATTGAAGGGTGTGCTGACCTATTTTTCTAAAGCTCATGTTATATTTCATCTTCACAAATGCATATGGTGATGTTTTGAAATGTGCATAGGCTGACTTACCACAAGCTACATGTTTTATCCTTTTGGCTGACCTAATCAATGTTTTGAAGTATTGTGGAGGATATTTATAGAAGATCAAATTAATTTTGTGAGATATAGAGATGAATGCAAAAAATAGTAGAACAGAGTGCAATGAAGTGTGCAGAATTAGTTTGAAGACATGTATTGAGCAGAAAAAGAAGACTACATTATCAACATAAGTCAGATGTTTACAACAATCCATGTATTTAATACCTTTAGAAATCCTATTGTAGTGAGGAAAACACTTAGGGAGTAGTAGCTTCCTTGGGTTGTAGCCCTAAATCAAAGTTGTAATTGTTTTAAGCACTAAATCAGAGAGTAGTAGCTTCCTTGGGTTATAGCCCTAAAACAATGTTGTAATACTTTTGCAGTGAGCATAATATATTGTGAGCTAATCCTCACTGTGGTTTTTCCTTTTTTTAGGGTTTTCCACTTAAAAATACTTGTGTTATGTGTTGATTCTTGAGTTGCATGATTTACTTTCTATTCTTCAAGATATTCAATTTTATGTGTAAATATTTGTTTAAGCTTTAGTGTGTGTTGATTCAACCCCCCTCAACACCTCATTGTGTTCAACACATACAACCAAGCAATCACATGTATATAATTCTTTAAGACTTGGGTTATTCCCTCCCATTCCAATGGGGAGCAGACCCTTCTGATCAGGACCTTTTTGGCTTCTAAATTTTTACTTAAATCAATAAGTTCGTAATCCCCTCCATCTGCTTTAGGTGGGTCTTTCTATTTTACCATGTTATCTAAATCAAACAATTGCTCAAGTTCAACCATCCCTTTGGGGATCTTATTGTCTTGTAGATTGATGATGGACTCTTCATCCCATGTCTGGTCTTCTCAATGCTACTCATCAATCACTTGAGCTTCAAAGATATCTCGGTTAGTGATAAAATCTAGGATATGTCTATCATTTTCAAAAACCTAAAAATTACTAATGTTATCTAGTACTAAGGGAACAAACACCAACTCAATTGAGAATTTCTTCATCCCTAACAAGGTCAATGGTTCCAAAGTACTTGTAGCTATGGCTAATGTGTTAGCTTGATGATTGAGTTTTCTAGGCACATGGGTGATCTTGAAAGCATCAAAATCTTCAATTAAATCCCACACCTAGTGTCTATAACTGGACAGTCATTTATAGTTGCATGAATATTGCTTTCATAACTACTTTACCACTAGTTCAGAGTCTCCAAACACATGAAGAACTTTAACCTTCTTCTTTAGTACAAACAACATACCATGAATTAATGCCTCATATTCTACAATATTATTGGTACAATGAAATTGTAGCCTGTATGCTGCCAGTAATGACTTGTTGGTCATGATGTTAGTCATTCACAAACATAGAATAAAAGTTACACAACAACCTTTACTCATCTTGAAAGATACGATGAATTCAAAGAATTCATGATCCCAAGTCTCCGTTGATTAGGTCTTAATCTACTGACGTTACTCAGTGGTTGATGTGTGTTGCTGTTTTCCATTCAGGGGCCTTACGTGTTTCTGCACTGTTCATCATCATCATCTTCAAATATCCTGCTCTGGATGTTCGCTCTGCATAAGTCTCCAACAATTCTACCTCTGCACTGTAAATTTAGTCAAATAATGTGCATACAGGCTGATATTTGCATGATTTCTACCATTATTTATGATTCTTTGCATGATATTTTCAATACTACATGCATTTAACCAAATATGCTAAGGATCTTCAGTTACCTACGGGATTTCAGCATATTTCACTGTTTCTGCTTGTTATTTATCATGATTTGCAGTTGTGGTGATGAACTAATGAAATTGAAAAAAGGGAAAGGGTTAGAGAGTGAGATTCCTAAAATTACTGGACTTAGATCACTGATTCACATACAAGCTCCCATACCTGCAATGAAAAGAAGGAAAACTAGAAATCATACTTCACCAGGACATTCCACAAATCTGCATGATCTAGTGCAAAGCTTCAAAGGAAAGTTGACAACAACATGTAATGAAATGAAAGCGCTTCCAGTTGAACACAGCATTCACCAGTACATATCCAGAAATCAACAGAAGATTACGTAAAATTTACAATCAGGATGTAATCTGGAACTTCATATTCATTCAGTATGCTCAAGAACAGGTACATTTACAGTGATCTGAAGAAAGAACCTTGACATTTCAACAATTCTATCCTCATTAGTCTCAGTAATCTGATCTCCTAACTTATTCTACAATAATTGACTCTTTGCGCCAGATGCGTCCGTGTATTCTAATGTATTTCCTCCTTCTTTTATGACAAGCTCTGGATGTTATATAGAGCAACTGCCAGAAAACGGTTACAATGATCCAAGGATCAGGATCCTCTCATAACAAACAACGGCCCAGATGAAAAGCACATGCTTCGTCAGTTAGCAAATGTACAGCTGGCACAGAATATTCCAGCATCTTCAACTTGATTCAGCCTCCAGCTGGCGAACAGCATATTTGACAATATCCTCCTCATGTCTGGCCCATGTTGCCTCCATGCGCAACTTTGTAATTAACAGCTTCAGCAGCATCATCATGATCTCAACGCTCAGCTTCAGCAGCATCATCATGATCTCAACGCTCAGCTTCAGCAGCATCATGACGATCTCAATGTTGAGCTTCAGCAGCATCATCACGATTTCCTGCAAGTAAACAGACAAACATTAGGTTCATCATCATCATGATAAACAACAGGAAGTAAACACTTTATTAAACATACCTCCCCATGCGCAGCTACAGGCAATCAGGTCCTACCTGTGAAAATATGCACTAAATGCATAAACGGCATAAAAACAACCAGGTCAACCCTCGTTGACCAAAATCAGGCAGTCAGGCTTTCAAATTTCTATCGCTTCATGTTTTTGCCCATTTTCCTGTATATCGGGTTCGAAATATGATGATGATGATCTCAAATTATACAAGGAAATAATCGCCTTTCAACCATCCTTAGAAACTGGCTTCGCATCATCATCATATTTGCATCGGCGTGACTACATATGATCAGAGTGACAATTTTACCTTAGGCCGACGGCAACAGTTATACCGACGCCAAAAATCATGATGATGACCAACTATATACTTCAAAGTGGCCGCAGGATATCACAAAATATGATGATCCTCCCTTCCTAATGCTCTGATGAAAAGTACATCAGGATGTTTTGCTCTTGCACATTCGGGAAAGAAAGACATCGTCATCATCATCATGATGAAGACAAACAGGAGGACTTGGAAAATGATCCTGCCGCTGAGGAAAATCATGATGACGTCATCGTCATCATCAGGCTTGGCTAAAATGCAAAGGGATGACGTCACCGTCATGTTTCGTTAAGATCAAGAGGTAACTGGAATATCGGGTTCCCTCTAAGGAAGATGATCAGGTGGATGAAAGCAATACGACCCTTTTCGGCCAAGGCTATCCGCTCGAAAGGTCAGGATGATGAACATCATCATCATCATATACGCACTGGGTGATCAAAAATATGATCCTGCCGAAAGTCCTGATGACGTCATCAGGATATCCGGGGCTTGTGTTAATCTTCGAAGATGACGTCATCGTCATCATCATATTGGCGAACAGGATCATACCCTGGAAAATATCATGTCGAAGGAGAAAGGTGATGGTGACGTCATCGTCATCATCATATTCGCAAAAGGTTATACTCGTCGGCAGGATGATATTACGAACTGTTGGGAGAGACGAACAAGATCATGATGATCTTGTTCAACACGACTTAAGAAACGAAAATCACCCTCCGCTTCGAAAGATAAGGTGATCATCAGGATCACGCAAAAGGAGGTCAGGAGGATATTAGGAAATGTCGGGTCTCGAAATATCATGATGATGTTGATCACCAAGACTGTCGTGTGCGCGCAAATTATGCAGATGGCAGATTTCTCTAAGTAAGGTGATATTATAATATCAGCATGATATTATAATATCGGGTGATGCAAAATATCATGATGATGCTCGCAATGTTTCTAAGGTTACTCGACGGGTAAAACACACTAGCACTTAAGATTGACGTCCGGATGTTTCGGGACTGCATGATTTTCATCAGGTGATAGAGTAAGATCATGATGATGACCTTTGGCGATATAAAAGACCGCCTGACGGGGAAAGATTACTACGACTTAAACTTGACGTCCGGATGTTTCGACCTCAAGATATTATCGGGGGCTTTCCAAATATCATGATGATGATGTTCATATAGCAATTATCAGGTTTGACCAAAACTTTGACTGCTCACAACTCCCTCATATGGACGAATTTTCAAGTGATGCAAAAGGCAAACCTGCATGAAATTTCAAGCTCTTTCTAACCATGAAGTCATAGAAACAAAATATGAACTTTGAAAAACTAACCTCATGATGATGACCTACCTCATCTTGACCTTCATGATGATGATGCACCTGACTTATTTTTACCAAACCGCCAGAAACAGACAACACAAGCCAAAACAAAAGCTGGGTCCCTGTTTTGCCAAGTCAAAATGGGGCGTGTTGTGTAACCACACAACAACTTGCCACCAAAGAAAACAACAAAATTCAAATGTTTCAAGTGATATGATCATATTCATCTATAGTATTCTAATTCTGTCTAAGCAAATCATCATGATCCTTGAATGATAAAATTTCATTATGGTGATAAAGCTAACAAAGGATCATGTGTGTGCAGATGATTAATTATCCTCATCTTGAAAGCAAGTTGAAAACATAAGTAACTGGTGTTAAACTACATAGTTGGAGATCATCCCTCATAGCCAACCTGGATAGAGCCTTGCTGCCAGCAGGTGTCTATAACCCCGGCAAGGTTATCTATACAATCTCCCTAAGTAGAGCCCCACTGCCAGCAGGCGTCCATAGCCCCGGTAGAGTTACTTAGATGGCCTAATTTTATTTCATTTCTGATTTTCCTTTAAAAATTTAAATTTGATATCATCATGTCTGCTCATTTGTACAAGGTGTAGTCACTTGCAGCTTTAGGTTGGAGATTGTATTGGTAGCAAGGGAGTCCCTTTAGATTTTTCACTTAACACCTATACTCATATCTTCAACAAACCCAAGGCTGTTAGGTGTTTCATTGTGTTTGATTCACTTTGGACAAGAAAAAGTACCCTGATGAAAAGACATCATAAACCTGATCATGAGTATTTATCAGAATGAATTACAATCTATATCTAAATCTGATCTCATCACTTGAATCCTAACAATTTAGTTATTTTCTTAGGTGATGAAGTGCATCATCCTGACTTACCAGAACAAGGTCCCAACCAACAAACAACAACAACAACAAGCAAACTACACAAACAACTATACAAATATACAATATGATACACAAGACTGTCATGAAGTCACTCAGGCCTGGAAATAATGTTTGAGGAATTGTCCATTTACTGGCAACGGGACATCCTCACCTGTCAGGTTCTTAAGCCTATAAGTGCTGTCTCCTAAAATTTCAGAAATCTGAAAGGGACCTATCCATAGTCTGTCAAACTTACCATGATCACCTTTCCTTTCATGGGCTTTATCCCACATCAGGACTAAATCTGATATCCTGAAAGCTTTAATTCTGGCTCTCTTGTCAAACCAGCGTTTGACAACAGCCTGATGTTTTGCAAATTGGTCAATTGCTTGGCTTCGTTTTTCTTCCAGATGCATCAACTGAAGCAACCTGACTTCTTGTTTATTATCTATGCCTAGATAGTCTTGGGCAAACTGCAGAGTAGGAATTTTCAAGTTTACAGGGAGGATAGGATCTACCCCATATACTAGCTGGAAGGGTGAGTTTCCTAATGCAATTTTCATTCTAGTTCTGTCTACCCATAAGGCATACTTCAGAAATGAATTCCATTCCCTGGGATTTTTCTCTATCAATTTTCTTATGATACTCAGTAAATTCTTATTGGTGGATTCTGCTAATCCATTTCCCTGGGGATAGTAATTGGATGAGAACTTAAGTATAATCCCATGATCAAAAGCCCAACTTGACAATTTAGTGGAAATGAAGGCAGAACCATTATCACTTACCAATGCATAAGGAGTTCCATACCTGGTGACAATGTTGCTTTCCAGAAATTTAATGACATCATCAGCAGTACAAGTTTTGCTGCTGATATCCTCAGTCCATCTGGTACAATAATCAGTAATTGTTAGGACATACCTCTGGCCTGAAGAAGATGGAGGATTGATCGGTCCTATGAAATCCATGCCCCATTGTGCAAATGGGCGCTCTTCCATCACTGGCTGCAATGGTTGTGCAGCATATTTTTCTCTGTTGGCAGCAACCTGGCAAACATGACAACATTTAACATGATTAGCTGTGTCTTTAAAAATGGTAGGCCAGTAATATCCTGCTCTGAGGATTGCATGTGTTGTGGCCAACGCTGATCCGTGGGCAGTTCCAAACTTGTCATGTAACTCTGTCAAGACTTTATTGGCTTCTGGTTTCTCTAAGCATCTCAGGTATATCCCTTCATAATTCTTTTTAAACAAGGCTCCTCCCTTCATCATATATTTCTGGGATCTCATCTTTAAGGCTCTTCTCTGTGAAGCCTGCATCCTCAAAAGACATCTTCCAGTGATCAGGATGTGCCTGATGTCTGAATACCATTCTTTATTGTCTTTCTCATCTATCACATACTGCTGACTGATGATGTTTGGATCAGTTTCAGATATCATCTGGCTCAGAGCCTGTCCTCTTACTAGCTTCATGGGTGTGATCTCCATGTCATATTCTTGTAGTACCGTAATCCATTTGGCCCTTTTTTCACCAGGTTCACTCTGCATCAGCAGCATCTTCACTGCTGCATCTGGTACCACAGCAATCACTTTGCTCCTCAGTATATAATGTCTGAACTTTTTTACTGCTCTGACTAATGCAAGTGCATGTCTTTCAACATCTACATATCTCAACTCAGCATCCCTGAAAGGACATCTCATGAAGGCAATTGGTTTCTCTTCTTTATCTTCATTTCTTTGAGTTAACACTGCTGCAGAAGTATGTTCTGAAGCAAATGAGTAGATGTAGAAATCCTTTGTATAATCTGGACTAATGAGGACAGGAGCATCTGAAATGGCCTTCTTTATATCTTCAAAAGCAGCTCTGGCTTCTGGTGTCCAGTCAATTTGTGCATCTTTTTTCAACATGGCATTCAATGTTCTGACAATCTCAGCAAAGCCAGTGATGAACTGCCTCACAAAATTTATCTTACCAAAATAAGATTTAAGCTCCTTCTTGCTTCCTGGAAGTGGTAATTTCATAATAGATTCCACCCTGTCAGGATCAATGATAATCCCATCTTCTGTGATTAGGTGGCCTAGTAACTTTCCTGTTGTGACCCCGAATATGCACTTCTTGGGATTCAAAGATATTCCATATTCTTCACACTTCTTTAGCACACTTCTGAGGTCAGCAACATGATTTCCCCTTTCTTTGGAGAACACTGTCAGGTCATCCATGTAGATGACTATACATTTTCCTATTAAGCCTCTGAAGGCTATGTCCATTGCTCGCTGGAATGTAGCTCCAGCATTTATCAATCCAAACGGCATACGTCTATATGCAAATATCCCCCATTTTGTGGTGAAGGCAGTCTTTAATCTGTCAATTTTATCAACCATCACTTGGTTGTACCCTGAAAAACCGTCCAAGAAGGACATCATCTTGGCTCCATTTACCATCTGCAGAACTTCATCCAAAGAGGGCAAAGGATAGTTATCCTTTTCTGATGCTCTGTTCAGGTTCCTGAAATCCACACACAATCTGATGTCTCCATTCTTCTTCCTGACTGGTACCAGATTTGCCACCCAAGTGGAGTGCCTTACCGGAAATATTATCCGGGCATTTAACAATTTCTTGACCTCTTCAAGGATGATGGGCTCAAGCAGAGCATTGACTGGCCTCTGCTTCTGTCTGAAAGGTTTTGCGTCTGGCTTGAGGGGTATAGTATGAGTTATGACAGAAGTGTCATACGTCTTCAGCTCGTCATAAGTCCATGCAATTACATGTATATAATCCTTAAGGGCTTGAGTTATTCCATCTAACTCTTCAGGTGTACAAACCTTACCCAACAAGACATTCTTCTTGTCATCAGCTTGTCCAATATTCACCTGTGAATATTGACTTCCATCTGCCTTAGGCAGATCCTTATGTTTGAGCATATTATCCAGATCAAAGGCTCTTTCTAATTCAATCATACCTTTGGGAATTGTGTTGCCAGGCAACTCTAAAATCTCATCTTCTTCCCAGACATGATCTTCCATACCATTTTCATCTATGATCTGAGCTTCAAATACATCTCTGTTTGATATGAAATCCAGGATGTGCTGATCATCATCAAACACTTGGAGATTGGTCACATTGTCAGGTACCGAAGGTACTGACACCAATTCTACTGAAAATCTCTTCAGACTAGATATAGACAGTGGTTCCAGCGTACTGGCAGCTTGAGCAAGTGCATCTGCCCTTTGGTTCTGTTCTCTTGGCACGTGAACGATGTTGAAGGCATCAAAGTCTTCAATCAGGTCCCACACACGATGTCTGTAATTTGACAGCTTTCTGTAGTTACAAGAGTAGATTCCTCGTACTTGCCTCACAACTAGTTCTGAATCTCCAAAGACATGCAGGATCTTTACCTTCTTCTTATGGGCAAACAACAGTCCATGAATCAGAGCTTCATACTCTGTGACATTATTAGTGCAGGGGAACTGTAATCTATAAGCTGCTAAATGGGATTTCCCTGATGGATCAGTAAGATCAATCCCTACTCCAGAACCTTGCTTGGATTTGGATCCATCAAACCTCAGGATCCAAGGCTTATCTTCAGCAGGACATTTATTTGAACTTTCCTTTTTCTTTGCAGCTCTGGCTGCTGCTCCGCCTGATATCCACCTTAACTTAGGTGTGCCATCTTCAAGCTTCCTCTTTCCTTTATCTGATGAGCCTGATGGCTTTTCTGTTTTCTCTTCCATCCTAGCAGGAGGATGATGTTCAGCACATACAACTGCATGCTTCTTCAAAATGTGCAAGCACAGTGAGCAAGTGGTTTCTGAGTGAGGCGCCTCATGCAGCCTACACCAACTTTTGATTAAAACCTCCTGGGGAGATCTACACTGTTGTGTCATTTTTTTTATTTCTTTGACCAGAAATTCTTCAAACTTCGTCAGGTCACTGCCTTTGTCCTCATCAGACAACTCGTAATCCGGTTCCATGAAGCAATCACTACCAGGAGTGATCTTTTCCTTTCTCGCATCATTTGTCTGATTGGATACCAGGATCTCTTCTGTTTTTCGGATATGATCCTCATCAGGATCCGTCGACTCTTCTGTTCCTGCAGAAGACAAATAAAAATTAGTATCATCATCATCATCAGATGTAGCACTCACCTCGGAATATGATGATGATGCTTCACTATACGTCTGCTCCAGCATGATCATGTCCAAGCATGGTTCGCAAGTCTTTTCCGAGTGTACCTCGCCATGTAGTCTGCACCATCCGTCAATCAAAATATCATTAGCAGGTATATTTAATAATTGACAACGTTTTATCTGAGTAGATAAATGCATCTGAAAATCCTTGAAGCGATCTATTTCGTTGTCATTATCAGGATCGTTATTAAGTTCTACGACTGGCATATCCTCATGATAATCATCATCATGATGATGATGAACATCAAGCATCAGGACTTCTTCTATTTGGACAGTTTGCGGCCTGATGTGATAAACTCCAGGTTCTACGTTTACATACATGACCTCATTTGTTCTGTTATATTCGGTGATCATATGTTTCATCCTAGGCTCGGCATCAATCCTGATCTGATTAGGTATACCTTTCCATGGCAACCACATGTGACTGAAGTCTGTGGACATGTATCCGTTAAGCGTTTTAGACCAGTCCCGGCTAAGCAACATCCCATATGTATCAGGTATGTCAACTACCTGAATGTCAATGTAATACTGGATCCTAGGATCAGACGCTAGCTGCATGTGAATATGAGTGAGTTCTCCTACGACACTTACTTCTGTCTTGTCCAGTTGAGTGACCTTCTTTAATGATTTAGCAGGATGCAGTCCTAATGCGTTGCATATTGACAAAGGCATGACATTAGTTGAGGCTCCTGAATCAACTAAACAGTTGTGCAAATTCTTACTGAACATTCTTATGGTGAGGAGAAACGGTGGTGATTCAGTTTTATCTCTGTACAATGTCATGTGAGAGGTTTCAGCAGCTTGGACTGTGGCTGACACTTTGGGCTTGACAGTGCTATCTTTAGCAGTATGGTCTCTGCTATTGGATTGACTCGAAAGGTGATTATCCTCTTTAGAAGCAGGATCATCCAGCGACTTCATGAATGCCTTTTTGATGGCAGGAGTTTTCAGTAACTCAGATAGGGACAGGCTGATCTTGATTTTCTTCATTTCATCAGCCAAATAGCTGACTAACTTGTCAGACTCATGAGGTGCATTTGCAATTTTTGTTACTGTGTTTTGAGGAGACAAGTATTGAGCATTCACCTTAGGGAACCCAGGGTTATTGCTAGCCTTAGGATCAGGAGGTGTGTTGAAGTTGTTTGGAGGTAGAGATGATGTCAATGGACCGGCAGGTCTGTTGGCATTACTCCTCAGGTTATAATTATGCTTACCAGGGTACTGCTACTGGTATGCATGTACTTCCTCATGCTCTCTTGTAGGTTCATTTTCATCCTCAAAAGGGAAGACATAGTTTGCTTCAAAGGTTAAGGCAGATTCTTCACAGGTCTGATTATAATCCTGATGAGGCTGATTAGTGTATGTTTCCAGCACAAAAGCTGAATCATATCCACAAGGAACTATTTCATTTCCTTCTGCCTGAGGTGGATTTCCAGAAGTATTAGACACTTCAGTCTGAAAGATGCTGGCAGCAATCCTAAATTGTGGACAATCTAATTCTGCATGTGCATTGGTGTTGTGAATCCTGCACCAATTGGTAAGGGCTGCCTCAGCAAGATTGACTCTAGTAGTCTGTTTGGCTTCACCAGGAGGCTGATTGTCTAGGGGTGATGGTAATGAACCATTATTTGGCCTGGAGTTCCACACTCTGGGCTGCCTAGGAGGATTATTGTTATTTGCAGCATTACTGTTGAAGTTATTGTTGTATCCTCTGTCAGGGTAATTTGGTCTGTCATTGGAACAACTCCTATTCTGACCTGACTGTGAATAAAACCCTTGATTTCTCAAGTGTGTTACTTCTGTGGTGAGCTTTCTCAACTGAGCAGCAATTTCTTTGATTTCCTCTTTCTCCTCTTGAGCTTTGGCCACTACATTTTCAGGCTGAGGCTGGAAAAAGGAAGATCCATGGTTATTGTGGGATAGGTCTGTACCCTGAGGTGTCTGAGTATGTGCAGGATATTGTGGCAATTGGCCATTTCCATTAGGAGGAGGCATGATACTCAATGGAGGTATTTGCAAAGGTGCAGGCATGATTGCTGGGGGCATCACTGCTCCATTTGGATATTGTGCAGGATATTGCGAAGTATAAGCTGCAGGATACTGTGCTGGATATTGTGATTGCATGCCAGGCAAAGCAGGGAATGCTATATTTGGAGTAGGAGCAGGTATCAGCTGTTGATTTACCTTGATAGCTTCTTGAAAAGCTCCTGTCAATGTGGTGATCGCAGGATGTGTTCTCCTGATGAACATGGCGGTTAATGGATCCAGGGCTGAATAATAAATACTTCTAGCAGCATCATCAGCCACCACATATGGGGTAACTAGCTTGGACAACATTTTCTGGAACCTAGCATTGAAATTTGCAATAGGTTCATGCTCAAATCTCTTGATTGTGGCAAACAGGTGGTAATTCATGGATGGATCAATAGGGACTTTGAATCTGTCAAGAAAAGCCTTCTCTAAGACAGCCCATGAACCTACAGAAGATTGACCAAGACTAATGAACCAATTATAAGCCTCTTCCCCTAAGGAAAAAGGGAATAATCTGCACACCACATCCTGATGCTCAATTCTAGCTCTGCAGCAAGCTTCTTTAAACGTCCTGATATGATCATCCGCATCCTGATAGGGATGGTATTTTGGACAAAGCTTGTCCGGATACTTTGGTAACTCATGATACGTAGTAAAGGTCAATGGTGACTCTGCTGCAAAGAACGACATTGCAACCTGAGGGGGCTGAACTGGTGGTGCAGTTGGCTGAGGTTGGACTAAAGGTATACCCTGAGGTTGAACACGAGGTGTCACTGGTATACCTGAAGGTATTTGCAAACCAACAGGAGTTACAGGAGGAGATCCTGGTGAAGTTCTGGATGCACTAGACTCTGGAGTATGGTGAACGTCTACAGTCCTAGGTCTAAAACCTCTAACAGGCAATTCTTCGAAAATTTCACTATGTCTAGACCTGGTATTTATCCTGTGAGCCAGGATTTCTCGATTTGGAGGCCAATTAGCTGAAACTTTGCAAATATTGGCTGGATTCCACCGGACGAGGTGATATTTGCGATCAACTTGCAAATCAGACTGAATATTTACGCGATATTTGCGAAGATACTGCAAATATGACAGGATATTGGGATATTTCGACCAGTAACACCAGATCTCACGGGTTTAAGGCTCAAATCCTCAAAGTTTGAACAAATTTATGCATCTTTGGCCGATATTTAGTGAATTTAAAGAAATCTACTGTAAAGCTTGCAATATTTATGTGAAATTTGGAAATCTTTACACAGAATGTGCAAATACAAACTTGTCGCAGCAAATATTTACGCAATTTGATGAAATTCACAAATGATCTGAAGTTACCTTACTCTGAGCGTCATCAAACCTGAAAGTACTGATGATGAAAGTGATCTTCAATCCTTTGGCCCTCCTTCTAGCGCCAATTTATGTTGGTCATGATGTTAGTCATTCACAAACATAGAATAAAAGTTACACAACAACCTTTACTCATCTTGAAAGATATGATGAATTCAAAGAATTCATGATCCCAAGTCTCCGTTGATTAGGTCTTAATCTACTGACGTTACTCAGTGGTTGATGTGTGTTGCTGTTTTCCATTCAGGGGCCTTACGTGTTTCTGCACTGTTCATCATCATCATCTTCAAATATCCTGCTCTGGATGTTCGCTCTGCATAAGTCTCCAACAATTCTACCTCTGCACTGTAAATTTAGTCAAATAATGTGCATACAGGCTGATATTTGCATGATTTCTACCATTATTTATGATTCTTTGCATGATATTTTCAATACTACATGCATTTAACCAAATATGCTAAGGATCTTCAGTTACCTACGGGATTTCAGCATATTTCACTGTTTCTGCTTGTTATTTATCATGATTTGCAGTTGTGGTGATGAACTAATGAAATTGAAAAAAGGGAAAGGGTTAGAGAGTGAGATTCCTAAAATTACTGGACTTAGATCACTGATTCACATACAAGCTCCCATACCTGCAATGAAAAGAAGGAAAACTAGAAATCATACTTCACCAGGACATTCCACAAATCCGCATGATCTAGTGCAAAGCTTCAAAGGAAAGTTGACAACAACATGTAATGAAATGAAAGCGCTTCCAGTTGAACACAGCATTCACCAGTACATATCCAGAAATCAACAGAAGATTACGTAAAATTTACAATCAGGATGTAATCTGGAACTTCATATTCATTCAGTATGCTCAAGAACAGGTACATTTACAATGATCTGAAGAAAGAACCTTGACATTTCAACAATTCTATCCTCATTAGTCTCAGTAATCCGATCTCCTAACTTATTCTACAGTAATTGACTCTTTGCGCCAGATGCGTCCGTGTATTCTAATGTATTTCCTCCTTCTTTTATGACAAGCTCTGGATGTTATATAGAGCAACTGCCAGAAAACGGTTACAATGATCCAAGGATCAGGATCCTCTCATAACAAACAACGGCCCAGATGAAAAGCACATGCTTCGTCAGTTAGCAAATGTACAGCTGGCACAGAATATTCCAGCATCTTCAACTTGATTCGGCCTCCAGCTGGTGAACAGCATATTTGACAATATCCTCCTCATGTCTGGCCCATGTTGCCTCCATGCGCAACTTTGTAATTAACAGCTTCAGCAGCATCATCATGATCTCAACGCTCAGCTTCAGCAGCATCATCATGATCTCAACGCTCAGCTTCAGCAGCATCATGACGATCTCAATGTTGAGCTTCAGCAGCATCATCACGATTTCCTGCAAGTAAACAGACAAACATTAGGTTCATCATCATCATGATAAACAACAGGAAGTAAACACTTTATTAAACATACCTCCCCATGCGCAGCTACAGGCAATCAGGTCCTACCTGTGAAAATATGCACTAAATGCATAAACGGCATAAAAACAACCAGGTCAACCCTCGTTGACCAAAATCAGGCAGTCAGGCTTTCAAATTTCTATCGCTTCATGTTTTTTCCCATTTTCCTGTATATCGGGTTCGAAATATGATGATGATGATCTCAAATTATACAAGGAAATAATCGCCTTTCAACCATCCTTAGAAACCAGCTTCGCATCATCATCATATTTGCATCGGCGTGACTACATATGATCAGAGTGACAATTTTACCTTAGGCCGACGGCAACAGTTATACCGACGCCAAAAATCATGATGATGACCAACTATATACTTCAAAGTGGCCGCAGGATATCACAAAATATGATGATCCTCCCTTCCTAATGCTCTGATGAAAAGTACATCAGGATGTTTTGCTCTTGCACATTCGGGAAAGAAAGACATCGTCATCATCATCATGATGAAGACAAACAGGAGGACTTGGAAAATGATCCTGCCGCTGAGGAAAATCATGATGACGTCATCGTCATCATCAGGCTTGGCTAAAATGCAAAGGGATGACGTCACCGTCATGTTTCGTTAAGATCAGGAGGTAACTGGAATATCGGGTTCCCTCTAAGGAAGATGATCAGGTGGATGAAAGCAATACGACCCTTTTTGGCCAAGGCTATCCGCTCGAAAGGTCAGGATGATGAACATCATCATCATCATATACACACTGGGTGATCAAAAATATGATCCTGCCGAAAGTCCTGATGACGTCATCAGGATATCCGGGGCTTGTGTTAATCTTCGAAGATGACGTCATCGTCATCATCATATTGGCGAACAGGATCATACCCTGGAAAATATCATGTCGAAGGAGAAAGGTGATGGTGACGTCATCGTCATCATCATATTCGCAAAAGGTTATACTCGTCGGCAGGATGATATTACGAACTGTTGGGAGAGACGAACAAGATCATGATGATCTTGTTCAACACGACTTAAGAAACGAAAATCACCCTCCGCTTCGAAAGATAAGGTGATCATCAGGATCACGCAAAAGGAGGTCAGGAGGATATTAGGAAATGTCGGGTCTCGAAATATCATGATGATGTTGATCACCAAGACTGTCGTGTGCGCGCAAATTATGCAGATGGCAGATTTCTCTAAGTAAGGTGATATTATAATATCAGCATGATATTATAATATCGGGTGATGCAAAATATCATGATGATGCTCGCAATGTTTCTAAGGTTACTCGACGGGTAAAACACACTAGCACTTAAGATTGACATCCGGATGTTTCGGGACTGCATGATTTTCATCAGGTGATAGAGTAAGATCATGATGATGACCTTTGGCGATATAAAAGACCGCCTGACGGGGAAAGATTACTACGACTTAAACTTGACGTCCGGATGTTTCGACCTCAGGATATTATCGGGGGCTTTCCAAATATCATGATGATGATGTTCATATAGCAATTATCAGGTTTGACCAAAACTTTGACTGCTCACAACTCCCTCATATGGACGAATTTTCAAGTGATGCAAAAGGCAAACCTGCATGAAATTTCAAGCTCTTTCTAACCATGAAGTCATAGAAACAAAATATGAACTTTGAAAAACTAACCTCATGATGATGACCTACCTCATCTTGACCTTCATGATGATGATGCACCTGACTTATTTTTACCAAACCGCCAGAAACAGACAACACAAGCCAAAACAAAAGCTGGGTCCCTGTTTTGCCAAGTCAAAATGGGGCGTGTTGTGTAACCACACAACATGACTTTCCTTACAAATTTATCAAATCAATTCCAAGCCTAGCTCCTTCCTTCAACTTTGATCCATCAAACTTTAGTATCCATGGATCATCATTTTAAGGGTATTTGTCAGGACCTTTCTTGTGCTTAGTATTTGAGGGACTTTCTTCTACAATGTTTTTCGGCTTTTACATTTCACATTGTCCTTGTATCTTCTATTTCAAGGGAATGTGAGTATTTGAACATTTACTCACTTGAGTGTCATCAGGTTTGATATCTGTACAAGGGTTAGATGTTTCTAGTTCAATTATAGGTACTTTTGACCCTTGGTCCAGTCATGTACAACTTTCCTTATCAACCTTTGATTCTACTTTATCCAGAATTTCACTCTGCGAACACAATTTATTTCTTGAGTATGCGTGTTCCTTCCTATGGATTAGGTCTATGCGTAAGGCACACATAGTCTCAGAATGTGAGGTCATGTGCAACCTGCACCATCCTTCTAGTAAAGTTTCTTTAAGTGGAATTCCTTGTAGTCTGTACCTTAGGGCTTCCTTAGACAGATGTCTTTCAAACTCACTCATACCACTTTCTCTATCTTGATTTGAGCACTCATGATTAGATTCTATCAAGGCATCAATTCCTGGTGTAATATGATTTTCCCTATCACTTTCCTATGTTTGGATACATATCAACACCTCTTTAACTTTAATGTCTGAGAGCACAACACGATATACTCCCTACTCTATATCTGCATACAATACTTCATTATTTTGATGATATTCTGTAATCATATGTTTCATTCTTAGTTCAAACTTTATGCATATCTGATTTTGAATACCTCTCCAAGGTAACCACATGTGTGAATATTTGGTTTCCATATATCCATTCAACGTCTTGGACCAATCTTTGTTCAGTAACATACAATAAGTATCTGGGATATCTACCACTTGAATATCAATAAAGTGTTGAAACCTAGGATCAAAAGATAACTGCATATGGATGTGACTCATTTCTCCTATAACATTTACTTTAGACTTGTCTAGTTGAGTAAATTTCTTCATGGACTTGGTGGTTGATAGACTTAGGACTTGACAAACCAACAATGGCATGATATTGGTGGAAGCTCTAGAATCCACTAGACAATTGTGCAAATTCTTACCAAATATCCTTAAGGTTAGGAGATATTGATGGGACTCAATCTTCTCTTTATAAACTGTCAATTGTGCATCTACGGCATCAACTTGCCCTTTGTCCCTAGGCTTGCGTGGAACATCTTTATTAGGGGGTTCCCTAGTCTAGACATTACCAAGGCTACCTTCCTTCAATGAAGGGTCTTCTAAGGACTTCAGAAATTCCTTCTTAATAACCAAGGTTTTAAGTAGCTTGGATAAGGAAAGGCTTATTTTCATCTTTTTAATCTCTTTTACTAAGTAATCAAATTATGTAATTTAGAGAGCTCAATCATACCTCTGGTTAGAGTTGAAGATGGACCAAAATGCTGTTGATTTACCTTTGAAGATACAAGATCATTACTGGCTGATGCATCCGAAGGAGTATTGAAATTATTTAGTGGGATAGAGCTGGTGAAAGTTCTAGATGGCCAGTTATTGTTGTTTCATAGATTGTAATTATGTTCTCTATGGAACTGCTGGAAAGCGTGAAATTCATCCACTTCTTGTTCTGGCTAGTTATCACTTTCAAAAGGGAAAGTGTAAGATTCAAATGCTAAAGTTGATTCTTCACACACAAGAGTATAGTTCTCATATAATATGTTCACTTGTTCTTCCAGAAACATGAAACTTTCCAAGACCATGGCAAACTCGTATCCCAGAGGGATGTGTTGCAAGTATGTGCCTAATCGGTGTTGTCATTGATGTCAACATATCTGTGTTGTCATTGGTGTCAACAGATTTGTGTTGTCATTGGTGTCAACTATGCTCCTATCTTGTTGTCTTCTTGTAATGAGTAAGATGCTTTGTATTTACTTATGTAAGTAATCTTGATGTTGAGGATATTGAGAAAACTAGCCTCTTCAATAGAAACAGAGAGTTGCAATGGAAACATTATATTGCATACAAAAGAACAATCCAGAAGAATGCTTTGCATTTTCTATAGAATGAATATCTTTGTCTGTGGATTGGAAGTTATTCAAAAGTCCATCTAAGTTTGAGCCACTGGTATGAAGAATTGAGTGAGTTGTGTTCACTAGAGTGAAAACATCTTTTTGTATGTTTGGCAAAGATAGGGAGAAAGTGTTATGCTCCACATTCCTCTGCATTGAAGAATTTGATCTATGGGTCTAGAGATAAGTCTAAGATGATGTTAAGTGCCTTCAACTCTAATGGTTTGTGATTTGGTAGTCTGCAAGCTATCTTTTCTTTATGACAATAGATGACAGTGTTGTTCTTGTGCTCCAGTTTGAAGAATCCCCTTGACCTAGTGGTTAGAGAGTATACAGTTGTTCTTGGTGATTAAAATGTGCTTGTGGATGTCTCCTGATCATCTTCCTACCTTTGGATTGGTCCGCAAAGAGAAGTGTGGATCGTGAAAGAAGAATGTTCTTAGAAAACCTAGTGTTAACTCCAGTTTTGGCTAACTTGGTTGTTTTCACTATTTGCAGAGATGTATTGTTGTGGCATGGAGGATTGCATTTGAGTCCTAGCTAAGGTATGGCATGTTCATCATACTTCTTTGAGCATCTTTCCTTAGCTAAATTTTATAATAGGTCTAGACCTATTTCTATGTATATTTTCTAATACCGACCTTGGAGATTGTTCCAATGGTTGATGAAGGTAATGCCGACCTTGATGAACATTCCAAGGTTGATGAATCGTATAAAAGCATGTAATAGAGTAGTGAAAAAGGGGGATTGGATGAATATGAAGAGATAAGTGAAAAGGTGTGAAAGAGCAGAGTAGAGAAGTTATATTGTGCTTTAATGGAATTGAATCCCAGCATAGAGTAGATGTTAGTTAATCAGTTCACCCCTTGGCAATGAGCCACCCTGTGGTAGCGAGCCATTCTTTGCAGTGAGCAATTTGGACAATGAGCCTCTTTTTTTGGTATTGTTATAACTCATATATTTTTGTGGGCTAACACCCACTGTGGTTTTTCCCTTTTAGGGTTTTCCACGTAAAAATCTGGTGTCTACTATGTTGAATCTTTGTTTGTGATTAAGTTTATGGTTTCATGCATTCATGATTAAGTCTGATTATAAGCAATTAAGTTGTTGATTGTTTGATGTTCATATGAAGCTAAGTTTTTGTGACAACTGATTCACCCCCCTTCTCAGTTGTCTAGTGTATTTCAACAATTGGTATCAGAGCAAGGTTGCTTGGTGGAAAGCTTAACAGCTTGAGGTAGATCCAAGATGTCTTACAAGAAGGAAGCTCCACAGTTTGATCGGAGGAATTATGCAACTTGGAAGATTCACATGAAGAGCCATCTACTTTGTATTGGTTATAAAGTATGGCAAGAAACACAAATCGAATACACCATGCCAGAGAATGGTCTAACAACTGAAGATGAAGTCAAAGAATATGAGGTAAATATAAAAATGAGAGATACCCTGTTGAGTGCATTAACTGAATATGATTTAATAAAGGTCATGGATTATGAGTATGCTAAAGAAGTCTGGGTTAAGCTGAGTAATATGTATGAAGGAGATGATTCTATAAAGAGTGCCAAATTGTAGGGACTGAAAGCCAAATATGAAGGTCTTAAAATGGGAGAATATGAAAACATAACATCCTTCATGCAGAAGGTTGATGAACTTGTTACTGGAATCAAAGGTATGGGAGGAACTGTTGATGAAACTAAAGTTGTGATGAAAATTCTTAGGTCATTACCTAAATCCTATGCACACAAATAGCTGTAATTGAAGAAATAATGATTGTGAAAAGGATTAATAAGGATCAGTTGCTTGGTAAGATTACTGCCTTTGAAATGAGAAAGTTTGGTGATGCTCTGCCAAAACTAGAAACTACTTTCAAAGCCAGTATTTCAAAAAAGATCTCCAGAGTAGAAAAATACAAGGTAGAACCTGATGATGAGCTTGATGAAATTGAAGCCAACTTTGTTTCTAGACTACAAAGAGGTTCTGGTAAGTTCAAAGGCAAATTACCTTTCAAATGTATCTCATGTGATAAAGTAGGTCATTATGCTTCTAGATGTCCTCAAAGAATTGAAAGGAATAGAAAAAGATTTGAGAACAGGCCTAGAGCTCCAAAGAAATGCTACTATGTTAGATATTTGATGATGAAGATGTGACGGATGATGAATCTAATGATGCTAGTACTAGTGCAAATGAATTCTTGTTTATTGCTAATAAAGAAGAACCTATGTCTACTAATCCTGCTAGTCGTGTGAAGGAAGAAAAACCCATGGAAGAAAGTGCTTTGGCTTTTCAAGTTGAAAAATATAAGGATGAATGGATTATTGATAGTGGATGCTCACATCACATGACTAGTGATAAAAGTAAGTTTGTAAGTTTGGAAAAATATGATGGAGGACTAGTTAGGTTTGGAGACAATGCAGCTTGTAAGATTTCTGGAAAATGATCTATTTCATTTGATGGTAAGCATAACACTGACAATGTTCTCTATGTGAAGGGTTTAAAGCATAATCTTTTAAGTCTTGGTCAAATGTGTGGCAAAGGCTATGATCTAAGATTCAAAGACAATGGATGCAAGACAATGGAAAGCTCCAGAGCTGTGATTGCTACTGGTAAGAAGACCAGAGGTAACATCTATCAATTAAGAGGAACTTATAATTACTATTTATTAGCCCAAGCAGATGAAAGTTAATTGTGGCATAGAAGGTTGTGTAAAATAAATTTTGCTACTTTGGTAAAGATAAGTTTAGGACAGACTATAAGAGATCTACCAAAACTTGTAAAATCCTCCAATACTATTTGCAAGGAATGTCAGTTGGGGAAGCAGACAAGTTCCAAGAGTAAAGAACAATTCTCTACCGGTTTGCTAGATCTAGTTGATACAGATCTATGTGGTCCTACAAGGATAAGTAGTGTACAAGGTGACAGGTACTTCATGTTCATTATTGATGATTATTCTTGAATAACTTGGGTTACTTTTCTAAGAGACAAATCAGAAGACCTAGAGAAGTGAAAATCCTTCAAAGCTATGGTTGAAAATGAAATAGAACTAAAAATCAAATGCCTAAGGTCTGATAGAGGAGGTGAGTTGACATCAAATGAATTCAACATTTTCTATGAAGAACAAGCAATAAAAAGACAATTGTCTGCACCTAGAACTCCTTAGCAAAATGGAGTTGTGGAAAGGAAGAACAAGACAGTTCAAGAAGCTTCTAGAACAATGATGAAGGAAGGAGGCCTACCAGAATTCTTCTTGAAAGAAGCTATACATACTATTGTCTATATTCAAAATAGAGTTCAAGTGAAAGGTAATGGCACTAAAACCCCCTATGAATTGTGGTATGGAAGAATTCTAATAGTAAGATACTTCAAAGTCTTTGAAAGTAAATGCTATATCAGAAGAGATGAAGACCTAGGGAAATTTGATGCAAGATGTGATGAAGGAATCTTCCTTGGATACTCTACCAAGAGTAAGGCCTACCAGTGCTACAACAAAAGGTTGAAGAAGATTGTGGAGAGTTCAAATGTGAAAGTGGATGAAGGCAAAGGAAAAACATCAGTTCAGAGTAGCTATGAGGTGGATGAACCTACTGATATAACTCATGAAGAAAAAGTTAAACAAGAAGACAATCAAAGTGAAGAAGAAAGGGCTCCAGAAATTGCTAAAACTCCCAGGTATGTAAGAATCAATCACTCTAAAGATCAAATTATTGGTGACACAGAGAAAGGAGTGTTGAAAAGGAAAAGAGTTGTAGAAGAACAAGTGAATTATTGTCTGCTCTCTACAGTTGAACCAAAAACTGTGAATGAAGCTTGCAATGATGAAAATTGTGTTAAGGCAATGGAAGAAGAACTATTACAGATATAGAAGAAGGAAACTTAGGAATTAGTTCCTAGGCCCACTAACAAAAGTATCATTGGAACTAAATGGGTCTTCAGGAATAAGCTGAATGAAAATGCAGAAGTTGTAAGGAATAGGCAAGGCTTGTGTACAAAGGATATTCTCAAATTGAAGGGATAGATTTTGAAGAATTCTAATAGTAAGATACTTCAAAGTCTTTGAAAGCAAATGCTATATCAGAAGAGATGAAGACCTAGGGAAATTTCATGCAAGATGTGATGAAGGAATCTTCCTTGGATACTCTACCAAGAGTAAGGCCTACTGGTGCTACAACAAAAGGTTGAAGAAGATTGTGGAGAGTGCAAATGTGAAATTGGATGAAGGCAAAAAAAAACATCAATTTAGAGTGGCTATGAGTCAGATGAACCTACTGATATAACTCATGAAGAAAAAGTTAAACAAGAAGACAATCAAAGTGAAGAAGAAAGAGCTCCAAAAATTGCTAAAACTCCTAGGTATGTAAGAATCAATCACTCTGATGATCAAATTATTGGAGATAGAGAAAGGAGTGCTAACAAGGAAAAGAACTGCAGAAGAACAAGTGAATTACTGTTTGGTCTCTACAGTTGAACCAAAAATTATGAATGAAGCCTGCAATGATGAAAATTGGGTTAAGGCAATGGAAGAAGAACTAATGCAGATAGATATGAATGAAACTTGGGAATTAGTTCCTAGACCCACTAACAAAAGTATCATTGGAACTAAATGGGTCTTCAGGAATAAATGGAGAAGTTGTAAGGACTAAAGCAAGGCTTGTGTGCAAAGGATATTCTCAAATTGAAGGGATAGATTTTGAAGAGACTTTTGCTCTAGTAGCTCAGATTGAAGCAATCAGAATGTTTCTGGCATTTGCAGCTCACAAAGATTTCCAAGTGTATCAGATGGATGTGAAGTTTGCATTCCTGAATGGTGAGTTAGAAGAGGAAGTCCACATTGAACAACAAGAAGGATTCCAACTATCAAATCAAGGTGATATGGTATGTAGGTTGAAGAAAGTATTATATGGACTCAAGCAAGCTCCCAGAGCATGGTATGAAAGGTTGGAGAAATGCTTATTGTAGTTAGGATTCAGTAAAGGCACTACTGACAGTAATGTTTACTTCAAGATTAATGGTGATCAAAATTTGATTGTTCAAGTCTTTGTTGATGATATCATCTTTGGTGGAAATGAAGGTATGTGTATGAAATTTGTTGGTAAAATGTAGAAATAGTTTGAGATGTCTATGTTTGGTGAGATAAATTTCTTTTTGGGTCTGTAAATCAATCAATCAGATAAAGGAATCTTCATTTCTCAGTCTAAGTATGTAAAAGAGTTGTTAAAGAAGTTTGGGATGGAAGACTCTAAACCGGTATGTACTCCTAGGGTGACTGGCTGTCAATTGAGCAAAACTGATGAATCACCCAAGACTAATAAGAAAAAGTACAGATACATGATTGGAGGATTACTTTATCTAACTCAAACTAGACCTGATATTATGAATGTAATTTGTCTTGTTGCAAGATTTCAAGCTGATCCAAGAGAATGACATGTGATGGCAGTAAAGAGAATCCTGAGCTATTTAAAAGGCACTCTAGATCATGGCTTATGGTATCCAAAGGATAATAATTTTACTCTCAGTGCTTATACAGATGCTGATTGGGCAGGAGATGCTGATGATAAAAAAAGTACAAGTGGAGGTGCTTTCTTCTTGGGAAATAGATTGGTTTCATGGTTGAGAAAGAAACAAGATTCAATCTCATTGTCAACTGTAAAAGCAGAGTATATTGTAGTAGCATGTTGTTGTACTCAAGTGTTATGGATGAAGTAGACTTTGAAGGATATAACAGTTGTTTATGAAGATCCAATTGCAATCTTGTGTGACAATACAAGTGCCATAAATACTTCCAAGAATCCAATGATGCACTCAAGAACAAAGTATATATCCATAAGGTATCACTTTTTGAGGGAAAAGGTGATAGAGAATGAAGTTAAGTTGGAATATGTCTCCACAAAGGATCAGATTGCAAACATTTTCACTAAGCCTTTGCCTAAAGATACTTTTGAGTATCTCAAGAAAAAATTAGGGGTCATTACCCCTCCAGCTCTGAACTAAGATGTAAAGGAATGCATCAGTCCAGTGGTGCCCAAATATTCATTCCTTGATTTGGATTGATGTTCTGAGAGCTACCTCTCAGAGGGAGTAGTTGAATGATGATAAAAAGTTGGTTGCAGAAGTTCAAATTTGTTCAGAGCAAAAGAGTGCAAGTATGTGCCCTTTGCCATTGATGTCAAAGGGGGAGAGAAATCATGTGAAAAACTTAGAAGTGTAGATGTGTAAAGAGAAAGGGGGAGAATCATGTCCTAATGGTCTTTACAAATTTTGACATCATATGTTGCCATCAATCACAAAGGGGAAGATTGTTGCAAGTATGTGCCTAATCGGTGTTGTCATTGATGTCAACATATCTATGTTGTCATTGGTGTCAACTATGCTCCTATCTTGTTGTATTCTTGTAATGAGTAAGATCCTTTGTATTTACTTATGTAAGTAGTCTTGATGTTGAGGATATTGAGAAAATTAGCCTCTCCGGTAGAAATAGTGAGTTCCATTGGAAACAATGTATTGCACACAGAAGGACAGTCTAAAAGAATGCTCTGCATTTTCTGTAGAATGAATATCTTTGTCTGTAGATTGGAAGTTATTTAGAAGTCCATCTAAAGATGCTATGTTTTGATTTTGAGCCTCTGGTATGAAGAATTGAGTGAGTTATGTTCACTAGAGTGAAAACAACTATTTTTGTATGTTCGGGAAAGACAGGGAGAAAGTGTTATGTTCCGCATTCCTTTGCATTGAAGTATTTTGATCTGCGGTTCTAGAAATAAGTCTGAGATACTGTTAAGTGCCTTCAACTCCAATGGTTTGTGATTTGGCGGTCAACAAGCTATCTTTTCTTTATGACAGTAGCTAACAGTGTTGTTCTTGTGCTCTAGTTTGAAGAATCCTCTTGACAGAGTGGTTAGAGATCATGCAGTTGTTCCTAGAGATTAAAATGTGCTTGTGGATGTCTCCTGATCATGTTCCTACCTTTGGATTGGTCCGCAAAGAGAAGTGTGAATTGTGAAAGAAGAATATTCTTAGAGAACCTAGTGTTAACTCTAGTCTTGGAGGACTTGGTTGTTTTCACTATTTGCGAATATGCATTAAAGAATGTAGAAGCATGTTGTGGCATGGAGGATTGTGTTTGAGTCCCAACTAAGGTGTGGCATTTTCATTATACTTCTCCTCATCTTTCCTTAGCTAAATTTTGTAATAGGTCTAGACCTATTTCTATATATGTTTTGTAATGCCAACCTTGGAGATTGTTCCAATGGTTGATGAATGTAATGCTGACCTTGATAAACAGTCCAAGGTTGATGAATTGTATAAAAGTATGTAATAGAGTAGCGAAAAAGGGGGAGTGGGTGAATATGTAGAGATAAGTACGAAGGTATGAAAGAGCAGAGTAGAGAAGTTATATTGTGCTTCAATGGAACTAAATAATGGCATGGAGTAGATGCTACTTAATCAATTCACCCCTTGGCAGTGAGCCACCCTCTGACAGTGAGCCATTCTTTGCATTGAGCAATTTGGGTAGTGATCCCTGTAGGCAGTGAGCCTCTATTTTTGGTATTGTTATAACTCATATATTTCTATGGACTAACACCCATTGTAGTTTTTCCCTTTTAGTGTTTTCCATGTAAAAATATGGTGTCTACTGTATTGAATCTTTATTTGTGATTAAGTTTATGGTTTCATGCTTCCATGGTTAAATCTGGTTATAAGCAATCAAGTTGTTGATGGTTTCATGTTCATATGAAGCTATGTTTTTATGACAATTGATTCACCCCCCCTCTCAGTTGTCTGGTGTATTTCAACAAGATGATCTCATTTCCTTCAGGAAAGCTAGTCTCCCTTTCAGTATTTTTCACTTATGCTTGAAATATACTTGCAACAATCCTGAACTATGGACAATCCAATTCTATGTGAGCACTAGTATTGTGTATTCTATACCAATTATTTGTGGTGGCCTTAGCTAAGTTAACTCTAGTTGTCTACCTTGGCTCTATGGGGACCTGATTGTCCAAAGGTAAGGGTAGGCTTCCATTGTTTGGTCTGGTATTCTACACCCTTGGAGGTCAGAGTGCATTATATCCTCTATTTTGATGAGTGTCTCTATTATTTTGAGCATAGAATCTCTAATTTCTTAGGTTAGCTACTTTGGTAGTCAATCTCTTTAGTTGAACTATGATTTCTCTCATATCTTATTTCTCTTACTGAACTTTCGCTACTGCATTATCTTGAGGTGTGAGAAAGAAGGAAGTACCATTCCCATTTGGTCAAAGTTTAGAAAATGCATGTCCAGGCCATAGGACCATTTGATTGTTCCCCTGAGGTTGCAACACGTTAATCAGAGGGACTACCAGAGGGTTCATCAAAGGAGCATGGTTCATCAGAGCTCCATTAATCTGTTGCATTTGATTAGATACAAAAGGAGGTCTTGTACTCAATAGAGGACCATATCTTACTTGTTTCATTTTATTATTAATTTTTATTGCCTCGACATAAGCACTAGATAGAGACGTAACACCAGGATTTACTCTTCTAACGAACATCACGATCAATGGATCTAGGGTGGAGTAATACACTAATAGGGCCACATCCTCTAGAATGTTATATAGGGTGGTTAATCTAGAATATACCCTCTGGAACCTATCATTGAAGGTTGTGATAAATTCACTTTCCCCTCTTTTGATCTCAGAAAATTGATGATACATTTTTGTTGCATTGATTGAAACTCTAAATCTAGCTTTAAAGGTTGCTTCCATTAATTACCAAGGGGTGATGGAGTTTTTTGATAAATTGACATACTAGCAATATGCTTTTTCTCTAAGCGTATATGGAAACAATTTACAAACTACGTCTTCATGCTGAATTCGAGCCATGAAACATGCTTCTTTGAAAGTTCTACGATGATCCTCTGCATCTTGATGGACATGATATTTTAGACATAATTTGTCTAGATTCTTTGGCATATCATTATATGCTGTGAATCAAATGGGTGACTCACCATTAAAGAAGGCCATGGGGACCTGTACTTTAACTACTAGTGTTGCAGGGATAGGATGTCTTAGTTGTACACTTACTGAACGTGATCTTTGCCTCACACTAGGTAGTTCATGCAACAGACCACTGGATTGGGATCTTGTAGCACGTTGATGAGCCAACTCAACAAATTCAAGACGAACATTGAAGCTTTGGACCAGATCTTTGCAAAGACACCTCCTAATGTCCAAGTATGAGAGATACTTATGGTAAACTAGTTAAGGACGTGGAGTATTGACAGGATCTTTGAAAGAACACCAAATGAAGCTATCGCCCTCCTTCTAGCACCATTTCTATTGATGTAATGTTCAATCACACTCACAAAAATAATACGTTCACAAAGAAAACCCTTATTCCTCTTAAAAGACTTTAAATTCACTAAGAATCTAAGATCTCAAGTCTCTGATGGTCAGGTCTTGACTACTTGTTGTCACTCAAGGTTTGTTGTGAGTTGTTGTTTTCCATTTTGGGGACTTACAGCTTCCAAGTCATTTCTATCAAGATCATGTCATACTTCATTCATATCCTGCATATTTAATTCAACCTGCACAATATCTCTCCAATTTATGTCAAAATCTCAAATGAATAACTAGATTTCAAGTATATTACTGCAACTTGGACATAAATTTGGTCAATTCTTCTGGAATTGTTGTTAACTTTGATTAGTTCTAAAATTATTCTAAATTTTATCAATTCTTCTGAAATGACCTCTTTTTGAACTAATATTTACACATAAACTATGAATTTGCCTAAAGATCTTCTTTAAAGCATGTAATTCATCAATATTTATGATTATTTGCTTTAGATTTATCATTATTTACAATTTCTCACCACAATTCATGAAATAAAAATGAGAAGATCAGGTTACAAAGGGAAAAATTCTAAGAATTCTAAATTTCACCAGAAATCCACATGTATATCCAGACATAATCATGAAATGAAGTGAACCTACTCAATCTTCACCAAAAACATTCACAGTTACATATAAGAGGTGCAAATCTTCAAGGAAACTTGATAACAACAAGCAATCGGTCGAATGCACTTCTAAAGAATGCATCAATTCAACATTATATGCTAGAATTCAACAAAGAGTACTCATGATTTATGATGGAACTATAATATGTAGCTTAATGTCCATTATAGGTTCAAAAGATACGCAATTGTACACTAATATGAGAAAGAACCATGAAAATAAGTCACAAAGTTGTTAAATCAACAAACTTAGTGCTCAATAGAGTTCATCAATTTAGTCTCACTTTTTACAAGATGATCTAGGTCCTTTTATAGAGTAAGGACCTGAAATCAATTACAATACATCAATGGTCAGGATCTCTTTTAAAATACCCATGGTCAAAACTCAAGGCACATGATTGCTAGTTGGCAATCTGGAACAAAAGACAACTGGCACAAGAATATTCTTCACTTCGAGGTACCTTCATCTAGAATATTCCACTTCCCATGTGCTCTACCTCATTATGTATTTGAAGGCTCATCCTCTGTAAATATCATCCCTCTAGAATCTAGGTTCTTATACAAGTCATATGCTTTAACTATTTTGTCTATCTGCATGTTATCAAATTGTTATGCCATGTTCCCAGCATGACCTTGCATTTGAAGTTGATAATCTATGGATATCCATTTATTAGTCTGGTTACCTAGATTTTCTATATATGCTCTTATCTTCATAGATAAGTCCATCACCTGATCTATGGTTGCCTTTGAAAAATGTTCCACCATATTCTTCAACACAAGGTCAAATATGGCCTTAAACACCCTAACGGATGCCTATTTTCCTCTTCATCCATTAGGATCCCAAGAAATTCTTCCAAGATCTCCACCTCATTTGTTAAGAGGTCATATTCCTTGGTTCTTATGTTAATAACTTTAAGTCTATATCCCTTCAGGATATCTGCTTCAAACTTTAGGTCCTTTATCCATATTGATACTTTTGCCATGGTTTGGATTGTTATTATATTGTGCCTTAACAACACTTGATCACTTAGCTTACAGACATTCTTCAATTTACTAAAGTCTTGATCATTCTGATCAAGCCTTGTCACACATTCTTTCTTCAATATGTATTCTTTTGTTCTAATATATGCTAGACTATCCCAATTGGATAGTGCAATCTGAATAACTTCTTTTACATCTTTTATAAACTTTTGAAACCAATTTTGCATTCCCTAGGCCTAATTCTTATTTTCATCCAAGTCACTTATTTCTTCCTATGTTACCAACGTCAGGTTGGCTAGAACCTCTATAATTTGTGCCCCTATAACTACCAACCCCTTCTCAAAGACCTCAAGTTGGGTATTGCACCCTTTCAACTCTTTATTCTTCAGCTTGGTCTTATGGATCCGAGTTACTATTGCATCCGCACTGCTTTTGAGCTCTTCAATCTCTTGCTCTCAAGTTACATGTCCTAATTCTAGGGTAGTGATTTTATATTCACTAGTTGTAATCTATCCCTTGGACTTATCCATTGTAGGAAGTATAGATAAATGTGCTATTCTATACCCAGTTCTGTCTCTTGTAATGGCAGACACCACCCTTGCCTTGCGCCTAGGCTTGGATTCCTCTATACAAAATAAAGCTTTGAAATCAAAAGGAATTAGGTTGATAGGATGCTCCATTATCTCTGATGCCAACCATTCAGGTATATTCTGTGCTAGTCCTCCCTGACTTGATCGTTCAATTTGAGCATCTTTGACTATCATATCAATGTCCTTATATGAACCTTCTTGTTGTGGTACTTTCTCCCAAGGAATCTTCTCTTGTTGGGGAATGTCTTCTTGATGAACCTCTTGTTGAGGAATCTCTGGATTCTCACATGCATCATGAATTTCTTCATCTCCTTTATCTTGTGGGACCTGCTCCTCATATGGGGCTGATTGTTGCTCTTTCTCTTCTAGTCCTTTTCCTACTGGTTCCTTAATTTATTTGATTTCTCCATCCATAGGAATATCTTAAGTAACTTCTTCGTTACTTTTTTTATGAGGGGCATCCATAGTAGATTTATCTATTACTTTTAGTCGGGATGGATCCACTTCCCCCTCATCCATTGTTATTCTTGTGACTAGGTCATCCAATTGACCTTGGCCCAATAGCTCTTGAGGTGATCCTGACCTATCTATGTCTAATATGTTCTCTACTTCAAGATATTTTATTGTCTCTAGACTTTTTATTACCTCTACTTGATGAGGTCCTTGTCGAGGTGGTGTTGAGTATGCAAGAAGTGAACCCACCAGATCATTAGTCACATCCCGTGTGAACTCATCATCAGTTAAGTCAATTACTCAACTTAACATCAACTGTAGTGTTGCAAGTATGTGCTAACTAGTGTTGTCATTGATGTCAACATGTTTGTGTTGTCATTGGTGCCAATTGTGTCTTCTGATATTGTTGTTTGTTGATTGATTGAGTTGTCATGTTGAGGACATTGTCTGAGTTTTTGCTCCGCATTTCCTCTGTGTTCAAGACCGGAGTATGGGATTTGGATATGTTCTAGAGAAGTATTTGAAGATGTTGAATCTAGAATTTGGTGGTCCAGATCACTATGGAGAAAAAATTCTATTCACCAGTTTGAAGACTATGCCCGGCAGTGTTTGCAGTGTGACAGGGAGAAAGTATTTTGCTCTGCATTTCTCTGTAGTTTGGATTTGGTCTTTTGATTCTAGACTTAAGTTTACAAGGTTCTTAGCTATCTTCATTCCAAAGTATTTGTGATTTGCTTCTCAGGAAAGCATGTTTTTGTGTAGCAGAGTTTGACAGTATTGTTTATGAGTAGATAGTAAATCCTCCTCCAATGAAAAGTGTTGTGGATCTTTTTGGTGATTCTTCGGTAACTAAAGGTTGTTCGTGGATGTCTCTAGATCATGTTGAAGTGTTGTGCCTAGTCCACAAGTCATGCTAGTGTTCATGGAAGCATGTACCTAAGTACTTTTGGTGTTTACACCAATTTTGGCTGACTTAGTTTTTTACACTTGTTGCCGAGGTGCTTTGTGGATTGTGGAGGCATGTTGAAGCATACGAAGACATAATTAGGTCCAAGCTAAGCTATGAAGTGTTCATCCTTCATTCATTTTCTCTACAAGTTTGTTTAGGTGTAGACCTAATCTAAATTATGTATGTATACCAACCTTGGAGATAGTTCCAATGGTTGTAGATTGTATTGCCGACCTTGATGAATGTTCCAAGGTTAATGATTGGTATAAATATATGTAATGAATACGTGAGTGATGTGAGAGTGTGTGAAGATAAAGCATGTGTGTTGTGAAGGTAGTGAAGGAGAAATGTATTGCGCTTCAATGTGTAACGTCAGAAATTGTACAATTTCCCTCAGTTTAGCTCCTCACTCTTGGTGACCTCTCAACCTTTTCTTTTTTGGCCTTCCTGAAACCTTGATTGACTTAGTCTAGGAGCAATCTATTCACTTTTTGAGGTAACTGATTGATAAAAATTAGAAAAAGGTTTGAGATTAGGGTCCCTAAGACCCCCAAAAATGCAGATCCAAGTTGAAATTGGGGGCTTGGACTTGGTCGCCCCTACCCTAGTCCTCCCTAGTTTCATGGGATTTTGAATTTTGGTGGGGTGTTGGTTCCCGCTATGTGCCTCGGGATTCCGTTTTCAAATTCTTGGTTTTTGCGCAATATCGAGACGTTACTTCAAAAATTGAATTCCCTAAAGCTTGATATAAAAAGACATTTACAGATCATCTTAACAGACACAATTCTTATGCAAGCTTGATGCCAAAACTCTGCTGCAATTGCCATTGAAGATCAGTGACTTGTTGAAGCTATTCGAAGTATTCTTTGTTTGCCATCTTGGAGATAATAGATGAAGGTTAGGAATCAAGATCTTGAGTCTATCTTGCTCTTCTTAGGGTTTGTACACCCTTTACATGATTGGTAGAAGGGTTGAAGCCTCCAATAGTAAGCTTGGAGATCCTCCATGGACATTGTTGATTCACCTTCTTGTTCATGCAAGTCTTCATTTGTTTCATCTCCTTGAGGTGAAGTTGTATGTATTTATTGATGCAAAGCAAGTTGTGGATCTTCCCTTGATTGAGACATCTGGGGTTTGATTTTTATGCATGGACACATTGTTAGGTTTGCACACACTTCTACAAAACTTTATCTCTGGCTATTGTTGAGGTAGAAATACCAAAGATGGGGCTTGACTAAGGCAAGTTCCTATATAGCCGCAATAATTTCCTTCTTTTGTATATGCAGATTGTGTTTCACAGGTTTCGGTGAAAAGAAGCTATAGGAAGAAGGATATTGCAGATACATTCACAACAGACTTTCAAATTTTCAAATTCCAAGACTTGCAGGACATTAGGGTGGGTGCCCTAGTCCAACCAGGTGTTTTGTCCAGGATTCAGGAGCCTTTTGATAGTCTCAGACACCTTGAACGGAAGGTTTTTCTATTCAAGAATTTGTAGGAAATTAGGGAAGGCGCCCTAGTCTAGGTGGCCCTGAAATTTTGGGTAAACTATCTCTGAAACCCCTCCTCTGCACTTCTGTGATCAATTTTACTAGATACTTCATCATTTTTTGTCTATTATTAAATTGAGTTTTAATTAGGGTTTTACTTGGTTCAAAGTACAACACTTGGAAAAATCTTGATTAGGGCCTTAGGTTTCATAACCATGCAAGCATAAAAAGGGAGGCAAAGAAATTAGAAGCTTGTCTACAAGCTCGATCCTTGTCTCCCCAATGTTTAAAGGTGAAATTTGGGATATTTGACCTAGAGTAAACAAACCATCAAATTTTACACTAAACATTTTGGTGAACCCGAGCTTTAAAGAATTTACATCCTTGATAAACTTCATATTTGATATAATTCATTGTTCTAAAGCATAATTGGATTGGAAAACCACTTTAGTGAAATTGCATATGTTCACTTGTGAATTATATTCTTTATCTTTTCACTAAAAGGGTTGGAAATTAGCATTTTATTGTTGAAAGTTATATTTCATTTGCAAAGGGCATCATTGTGCATTTAAATCTTGGTTTAAATAGAGCATGTTAGAATGTCAAATTATTTTTTGCAAGATTTTCATGCTTATGATGAGCCGTTTAGTCATGATGACTTCAATATGTTAGATGAAGCCCTTGAGGACTTTATCTCAATTAAACATTCTACTACGGCCTCAAAGCCGTCACTGTTTCAAAGGTTTGTAAATGTGATTTATGTTCCTAAATCTAAAGAAGAGATTGAAAAATTGAAAATTGTGGTTACTCTATGTGCAAATGTGGTTCAACCATCCTCTAAACCTGTGCTTGTTGTTAAAGGTCTTTCATCTTCTTCTCAATCTCCTTATCACATTTATGATTGTACAAAACAAATTGTGAAACAAAACTTACAACAAACCAATCATAATGTGGTTGCTCATGCATATAACACTAAGAATAACAAACAAAGTACACAACAAGCAAATGTTTCGATATCTTTACCAGCTTCTCAACCTATGCTTCCTCAAGCACCTCATTTAACATATAAAGGTGGTAAAGACTATGATCTTGTAGAGAAGCTTCACGCTACTCCTACAAAGATATCTCTTTGGGAACTTATACAAACTACACCTAATTACCATGGAATGCTACAAGAAGCTTTACAAAAGGTGATTGTTCCTCTTGCTGTTAAACCAAATGATGTTGTCTCTTTACTAGACTACCTGCATGCAACAAAAATAGATATTTTATTTCAACAACATGAGTTACCATCTCTCGAAGTTCAGAAATAGTATGATCTTTTGGTTATCTTTATTACGATCAACAAAACATTGGTTAACAGAGTTATGATTAATAATGGGTCAGCCCTTAATGTTTGTGGTATTGATCTATTGCATAAGGTTTAAAGTTGATATATCTGCTATCAAACCAGAATCATTAAGTATTTATGGATTTGATAATGTTGGACAACAATCTGTGGGCACTATAACTTTACCTATACAAGTTGGACCTGTGATGGTGCCGACCTTGATTCATGTAATGCCTTGTTCTCTATCTTACAACATGATTTTGGGTAGACCTTAGATACATCCGTTATGAGTAGTTCCTTCTACTTTACACTGTTCAATTAAGTTTATCTTCAAAGGAAAATTGCATACTATCCATTTGGATCCTGAACCTAACAATTGTTTGCAAATGGAAGTGCATAGGCATATTGTTGGTCCTAAGATTTTAAACAATTTGAAAGCTGGATTGCCAACTCCTCTTGCCTCTAAAAACATTATGCAAGAGCCCAAGCAATCAAATGCATTTGTTGGTGATGACTAGGGTTCACTAGACTTTACATTTTCCTCCACATGAGACTATAAACTTAAAAACCCCATCCCTAAAACATCAAATATCACATCGATCACATCACATGCTTCGAATGGTAAACACAAGATCTCTTTGTTGAGAAATAAGGATAATACTCTTAGTTATACTACTGATTATGATACTTATGAAGCTCCACCTTCGTCTAAAGAAATGGTCTCTCTCTATGGCAGAGGATTCTGAATCCTTTACAAAAATTATGACTGTAGGTAATGGTTGTGGCATAAATCAACAAGGAATCAAAGTCCCTATAGAATCCACTTTGTAACATTAGTCAAGTGGCATTGGATATAATCCTTTCAAGGAATCTAAAGCCTACAAACATCCTACTCTAAATGTGAATACCATATCAACACTTAGTTTGATATACCCTGAGATGATTGACACCAATTATCCTCTAGGATCACTTCCTTTAGATATATTTATGATAGATGAAGCGATAATGGAATTCTTAGGTGCTTATGATGGTATTCCTTGTTATCACCATAAATGTGGCCTACCTTATTGTTTAAACAATGATGCATATTTTGGAAGGACTACTAGCACAATAACTACTACAGTAGAGCATAATAAAGAAATTGAAGAACAATTACAATCCTACAATCCCCTGACCATAGCACTCTTCTTAACAAAAAGACTATTGATGTTGTTATGGATAAGGATAATCTTGAAAAAGTTATCCCTATTGGTGATTGTTTGGATGTGGAAGAAAAAGAAGAAATGACTAAATTATTTAGTGAATTCTCAGAATTGTTTGCTTGGAAATATTTAGACATTCTTGGTATAGATCCTCAGATTGTAACGCACAATATTTTGTTGAAACTAGATGTTAAGCCATTCAAACAAAAGATTCGTAAGATGAATCTTAAGATTGCTTTACTTGTTAAAACAGAAATAGAAAAACTCTTACAAGCTAGTTTTATTCAACCTATTGATTACTCTCTGTGGATCTCAAATATTGTTGTCGTCACTAAGCCGGATGGTCGTATAAGAATGTACATAGATTTCCAAGATTTAAATTTGGCATTTTTGAAAGATGATTTTCTGCTTCCTAATATTGATATGATCATTGATTCCATAGCCGGACATGAGTTGCTATCTTTCATGGATGGATTTTCAGGATATAATCAAATCCTTATAAATACTCTTGATCAATATAAAATAGCCTTTATAACACCTTGGGGTAGATTTTGTTGGGTAGTCGTGTCGTTTGGACTTAAGAATGTAGGAGCTACTTACCAACGTGCGATGACTCTTATATTTCATGACTACATGCATAATATTTTAGAAGATTATAATGATGACATCCTAGCGAAGTCTATCCATCATAAGGATCATGTTACAAATCTTCAATAAATATTGGAGTGCATATGAAAATGTAATATGCGATTGAATCCCCATAAGTGTGTTTTTGGCATGGATAATGGAAAGTTACTTGGATTTATCATTTCAAATCAAGGTATAGAAGTTGATATGAAAAAGATAGATGTGATTGTTAATATGCCAATACCAAAGAACATATCTCAACTTTGTAGTTTGCAAGGAAAGATATAGGCCATTCGCTGGTTTGTTTCACAACTAGCGGATAGGACTCGCCCCTTTACACAACTACTAAAGAAAGATTCTCGTTTCCAATGGAATTCTGAACTTCAAAAAGATTTCGATGAATTAAAGGATTACTTAGCTAATCCACCTATTTTACAACCTATTGTTTCTGATAAACCATTCCTATTATACATCTCAGCATCTAACAATGCCCTAGTAGCTTTGTTAGCACAACATAATGCTGAAGGCAAAGAATGTGCTATCTACTGCATCAGTCATACTTTGCTCGATTATGAAGTATGGTACACAGTTATAAAGAAGCATTTCCTAGCTTTAGTGTTTGCCACTCAAAATCTTAGACATTACCTCTTAAATGCTAAAGTGCATGTAATGGTGAAATTTGACCCTTTGAAACATCTCTTCACAAGAACAGATTTATCGGGTCATCTGGTTAAGTGGGTTATGTTGTTAACAAAGTTTGACCTAAAATTTATTTCTCAAAAATCAATTAAAGGGAAAGTGATAGCTGACCAGTTAGCTAAATCTCCCTCACCCTTTTCTATACAAAATGTCGATACTTTTCCTGATGAACAGATTCTAACAGTCTCTACGGAAGAGAAATGGGAGTTATACTTTGATGGAGCAAAATGTCAAACTAGCTCTGGAGCTAGTGTTATATTAATACCTCCTATGGGTAAGCTAATTCCCTTATCTTACCATTTAGCTTTCTTATACACAAACAACATAGCTTAATACAAAGCTCTTATAGCTTGACTTCATGCAGCTTTGGCTCTTAGTATCAAGAATATTGCAATATGTGGAGATTCTTAGTTAATTTTTAAACAGATAACATGATCATATCAAACTAAGCATGATAAGCTATCTCAGTATCGTGAGTTTGCATTATCTCTCTTAAAATAGTTCAAATCATATATGATTGACACTATTCCTAGGAAAGATAACTAGCATGCGGATGCAATGGCAAGCATAGCTTTCCTTATATCCCTTGATGGTTCTCCCAAGGAATTTACCTTCATTGTTCATAATCTTAAGACATCGGTAATTGAAAGCCCTATAGTTGTGAATTCAGAACTCTATGGTACTACATACATTGATGAATGGTTCTCCTATATATTCAACTATTTACATGATGGAACCATTCCAGACTCGACATCTAAGAATGCCTGAATCCATTTATGCAAACTAGCAACTTGATACATTATATTATCGAACGTCTTGTATCGACAAAGTTATAATGGTGTTTTACTCTAATGTTTAAGTAATGCAGAGATTCTGGTAGCTTTAGAAGAAGCTCACTCTAGTGTCTATGGAGGGCATTTCAGTGGAAAATTGTTGGTACAAAAATTGTTACGTATGGGGTTCTATTGGTAACATATGGAACAAGATTCCTTCACTTACGTCAAGAGATGCCCACAATGTCAACAACATAAACACTTCATCCATGCTCCCCCTCAAGAGCTTCGTGCCTAGGTGTCACCATGGCCATCTCTATCTAGGGTTTGGATGTAATTGGCAAGATTTCCCTGCCCTCCTCTCAAGGACAGATGTTTATCATTACTACTACTAATTATTTTACAGAATGGGTCAAAGTGGTCCCTTTGCAATCCACAACAGCCGAAGTAATCTATCTATTCATACAAGATAACATAATTTCTCAATTTGGAATACCTACCTCCTTAGTGTCAGACAATGGTACACCATTCAAGAACAAGGATGTGAAAAAGTTCCTCAAAAAATATCATATACAACATGGCTTCTCTACGCCTTATTAGACAGATTTTAAGGAAAACTATTAATAAACATCAAAAAGATTGGCATATTCACTTATCCTATGCACTATGGGCTTACAAAACAAGTATTCAAATAGCTATGGGTAACACACCGTATAATCTTGTCTATGGCATAGACGCAATAATACCCTTAGAGTTAGAAATTCCTTCTTTACAAATTTCCCTAAGAGACATCATGGATGATGACATAGAATGAGAGAAAATATTACAGGAACTTGAGATGCTTGATGAAAGATGTGTTAACACTCTTGAACATCTCAAGGCTTATCAAAAAGGAATACAACAAGCCTATAATGTGCAGGTCATACAACATTCATTTAATGTTGGAGACTTGGTTCTCTATGAAAATCAACACAATGTAAACGCGCCGCCTGGTGAAAAAGGTAAAATGAACCGTAATTGGCTTGGAACGTATATAATCACTGAAACCTTTGGATCTGGAGCATATAAATTAACTTATGAGCAAGGTATGCCACTTATGGAACCTATTAATGCGGCACACCTCAAAAGTTTTATGCTTAAAGATCTAATGTTAAATGTTCATAAGCTAATTTAACACAGATTAACTTCAATTTTGACAAGATAGTATTGTTTTGTCTTAATTCATTTTGCATTATATCTTTGTTTAGTTGATCATTGTTGCATCGTGTTTAAGTAGTAATTGCTTGGATCACTTTTGCATTAACTAAATGAAGCATGGAAATTAAAGTTATGTGTAAAATAATTAATCATTGTGCTTGTTACTACATGTTCTTTTTAGAATTGCTAGTATATCACAATAGCATTAATTATAGAATTTAGACTTCATCACTAGTTGCATTTTACAAAAATCACATGTGATAGATCAAAAGCCATTACACATAGATCAAAAGAAATAAACATCATAAATATATCTCAGTTTCAAGTATACATCTGAGTCGACTATCCATCAAAACAAAATGGGATGTTGTAGGACCTAAAGTCTAGGAATCACATAGTAGAACCTCGATCGCTTGTACCCTCAGGCCCTCATGGTGTGTGAGTGACAGAAGCCTGACCATGAGTGGCTATGGATCGTGAATGACTCCTAGAGACACTTCACGATCGTAACCCCCTGATCTCACCTCTCATCTCTATCATCTACTCATGTACCTCCTGGTACATCCTCTGGTACCGGTCTCTCTCGGCCTGAACCCTGTCTCTGTCAGCTCTTGCCTACTAGAGCTCCCACAGTAAGAACTCACTGACAGCTGGCTCTCCCTCTGATGTAGGAACCACTAATGTCTACTCTTGCTATGCTCTAAGCTCAGCCTCGGCATGCTCAACTCTCCATCGAAACTCCTCTCTCTCATGCAGACTGCTCTCGCATGGCCTCTGTAGTAGTCCTGTATCTGATGATAGGCATAAGTAACTTAGCATGCCACCTAATGGATGATCGTGGTAAATGATCTACCTGCACCCGCTGCTCTGAGGAATCTATCGGTAATATGTCTCTGATGACACGACTCAAAAAGTCTTACCATGTGTCTGTCCCAACTGCAAAACAGAGGATGAGATAGATGTTAGACTTCCATATAAAAAAATCATAAATAATAAATTATACTAAAACATAAAATAATAAATCAAACCTTACTCGGATCTCCATCTCGCTAGGATGGATTGCAGATCGCTGATGGTGTGATGAGCTATGCTATCTAATCTATAGTTGGGGGCATAGGCCTACTACTCTCGCATCGCTCTGTTTGACTAGGCCTCACATCGTCTGCAGGAATAGGACCACAAGCCTTGGACCGCAGTCTTGACACAGTCTCCTCGTCAGTGTCTACCTCCTGTTGGCTCTGTCGTGATCTTGCTCTGAAGATGTACTATGATGGGACCTCCTCAAACTCATCCTCATCCTCCTCCATACCCTCCTCAAGATCATAGTATCCCACGAAGTCACTGACATCGTCCTCCACCCCTGTGTCACTAGCGTGACCGACCCAAGGTCGGGCATCTCATGTAGGATGCCTGGGTGGAAAGATAGGTGTAGGCCGTGCTATGTGCCACCAGGTCCGATATGCTCAGGTACACCTAACATCATCTATGCTCGATACTAGCTCTGTATCCTCAAGAGCCTCATCGTCACTAAGTGGTACGTCTGCTATAGTCGGTCGTCGGATAGTATTGACTCTAACTGCACTCTGAGTTGCACTGGCATAGCTTAGATGAATGGTAGGAACATCCTGTACCTATCTAAACTGTCATGCCACCCTGTCATAGTAGAACCAAGATACAGAATGATCAAGGCAACCAGCCATCAGTCAATGCCTCTGCATTAGAGTTAACTGCCTCTGCTCACCAGGCCATCTGATGAAGCCATGATATGATCTCTAAATGATGTCACTAGGCTGTAATCTGTCAAATACTAGTCTCCAGTATAATAGATTGTAGTGCCTCCAACACCTGACTAATGGGTAGGCGTAGACGCATGGATGGGTGAACACTACCTTTGTAGGAAAACCCATCGGTCATGTGCACTTGATGTGCTCAAAGGCCCAAACCTGTAACAATGTGTAGACTAGCAGACTCTGCATCTCGTAGTGGACATATAACCCTAAGTCACGATATAGGTGTGCAAGCATATTGCACCCCCATGCGTAGATAGTCTGGCGCATCTCCATCACTCTAATAGTATGAATGAGACCCCCATGAAGGTGAGTGCCTCGTCCATTTGGTGCGATGGCTAGTGTAACTGTGACAATCATGATCCTCTGTAGTAAGGGTATGTCTATGTATCCCTCCTCTAGCAAACAGAGTTGAATGTGTCCTTGCTCTACTTGTGACATGGTACAACCCGAACAATACAGCTAACTCTCATGATTATACTCCTCTGATTGGTTTCCAACAAACCTCACTATCTCTCCTTAGATCGGCAGTCGAAGGATCCTGAATACATCCTCTAGTGTGATGGTAATCTCACTAGTCAGTAAATGGAATGTGGAAGTATCTACATCCCATCTCTCCATCAGTACCATAAGCAACACGTAGTGGAATCTGATTGTGGGCATCTCAAACACCCACCATAGGTCCACTGTTTGTAAGTTCTCTCTCCCTATGGCCATCAAAGCACTAACGTGATTTCATAGAAGTGCCATCAAATGACCACCTGTGTGCTCCTGCATCTCAGGGACATTCTGCAAATTGGAAAGAAAGTAAGAGTATCATAATCCCTACTAGAAACTAAAATAAGCTATCAAGAACTGAATAGAGTGCCTGTGCCTAGGGCATGTGTCCTTTATGGACTAGGGTGCCCCAAGAAGACTAGCGTGCCCTAGAGGGACACTGGTGCCCCTGTTGGACTAGGGCACCCCAGAGAGACTCTAGTGCCCTAGGTGGACCTGGGCGCCCCTGTTTGGGAACCCTGTCCACCTTCCCCTCTTGGCACAAACATCGACAAATGTGAAAGCAAAATATGACGAAAGATGATAGAAGGATGGAATTAGGACCCTACCTCAGCCTTGAAGCATCTCTTCGCCACTCGGGCTCGAAGCATCTCTAGTCGTGGTGGATGGTATTGACATCAGCTTGACATGATTGCTCTCATGTTCTCCTTCTCTCTCTCTACAATACAAAGAAACAAAAATGAGTTAAGTGATAAGTGACAACTCCCTTTTTACATAAAGTAAGTGAGTGAGAAATCATATCCCTGACTAGGTGCAGAAGTGCACTCTTTCACTCTGGAGCCCTTTTCTTGAGATGTCAAACTCTGATCTCCATGGTATTTGCTGCAACGGAATCTTGGTTCCGCTCTTTTGCTTACCCAATGTGTTGTGTTGAGCATTGTTCCTTCAAATAACCCTCACAACACATTTCCCTTGAAATTGACGTGTGGGTATCTCCTTATTTCTACTCTCAGACTAAGCAAGCAGAAACAAGGGGGGGCATATATCTCCCTCGATTTCCTCCCTCACCATATTTCATCACTCAACCCCCTTAGCATTTTTTGATACTGACTCATTCGTGGTGGTTGTAGGTTGATTTGATTTTAATTTATCTGACAAGTGTTCCTTTGCAGGATGCAGTTCCTAACTTTGTGCTCTTGCAGGATTGCAGAACTGGGGGCTTCTTCTTGTTCATCGACAATGCCTTGACTTCCTCTATAGTATCCTTTTGGGTATCCTTTTCATGATTGATGTATTTACTTTCCTTTAGTTGCATATGCATGTAGTGTCATATGACCACTAAACTGGGGGCTAAATGTATCCTTTTGGGTATCCTCCTGTATGGAATGGTACAATTTCCCTTGGTTTAGCTCCTCACTCTTGGTGACCTCTCAACCTTTTCTTTTTTAGCCTTCTTGAAACCCTAATTGACTTAGTCTAGGAGCAATCTATTCACTTTTTGAGGTAACTGATTGATAAAACTCAGAAAGAGGTTTGAGATTAGGGTCCTTAGGACCCCCAAAAATGTAGATCTGAGTTGAAATTGGGGGCTTGGACTTGGGCACCTATGCCCTAGTCCTCCCCAGTTTCACGAGATTTTGAATTTTGGCGGGGTGTCGGTTCCTGCCAAGTGCCTTGGGATTCTGTTTTTAAATTCTTAGTTTTCATGTGATATCGAGACGTTACTTCAAAATTTGAATCCCCTAAAGCTTGATATAAAAAGACATTTGCAAATCATTTTAACAGATACAATTCTTATGCAATCTTGATGCCAAAACGCTGCTGCAATTGCCATTGAAGATCAGTGACTTGTTGAAGCTATTCGAAGTATTCTTTATTTTCTATCTTGGAGACAATGGATGAAGGTTAGGAATCAAGATCTTGAGTCTATCTCTCTCTTCCTAGGGTTCGTACACCATTTGCATGATTGGGAGAAGGGTTGAAGCCTCCAACAACAAGCTTGGAGATCCACCATGAACATTGTTGATTCGCCTTCTTGTTCATGCAAGTCTTCATTTGTTTCATCTCCTTGAGGTGAAGTTGTATGTATTTACTGATGCAAAGCAAGTTGTTGATCTTCCCTTGATTGAGACATCTAGGGTTTGATTTTTATGTATACACACATTGTTAGGTTTGCACACACTTCTGCAAATCTTTATCTCTGGCTATTGTTGAGGTACAAATACCAAAGATTGCGCTTGACTCAGGCAAGCTCCTATATAGCCGCAACAATTTCCTTCTTTTGTATATGCAAATCATGTTTTGTAGGTTTTGACGAAAAGAAGCTACAGGAAGAAGGATATTGCGGTTATAGTCGCGACAAACTTTCATATTTTTGGATTCTGAGACTTGCGGGACATTGGGGAGGGCCTCCTAGTCCAACTAGGTGTTTTGTGCAAGATTTGGGAGCCTTCTGACAGTCTCAGACACCCGGTGTGGAAGGTTTTCTTGTTTAGGAATTTGTAGGACATTGAGGCGGGCGCCCTAGTCTAGGTGGCCCTCAAATTCTGGGTACACTATGTTTGAAAACCCTCCTCTGCACTTCTATGATCAATTTTACCAGATACTTCATCAGTTTCTGTATATTGTTAAATTAAGGCCTAATTAGGGTTTTACTTGGTTCAAAGTACAACACTTGGCAAAATCTTGATTAGCACCTTAGGTTTCATAACCACACAAGCATAAAAAGGGAGGAAAAGAGATTAGAAGCTTGTCTACAAGCTCGATCCTTGTCTCCCCAATGTTCAAAGGTGAAATTTGGGGTATTTGACCTAGAGTAAACAAACCATCAAATTTTACACTAAACACAATGGAACTAAACTCAGGCATGTTGTAGATGCTATCAAATTAGTTCATCATAGTGAGCCACCCTCTTGGTAGTGAGCCACCTCTTGGATAATGAGTCCTTTTAGGCAGTGAGCTCTAGGTAGTGAGACCTAAGGTAGTGAGCCTCTTTGTAATTCGGTATTATTACTACATTATATTGTGAGCTAACACTCATCGTGGTTTTTCCCTTTTAGGGTTTTCCATGTAAACATTTGGAGTCCATGTGTGTATGGTGTTGATGTGTTTAAGTTCTATTTCTACATTTTATGTTTAATCTTCATAACAGATTAAGGAGTTAAAGTAAGTGAATGTGAATTTGATTTTGTTTAAAGAAGCTAAGGTTTTTGATACAATTGACTCACTCCCCTCTCAGTTATCTTGTGCCTTCAACAATTGGTATCAGAGTGAGGTTCCTTGGAAGAAAGCCTAACAGCTTAAGATAGATTTGAGATGGCACATAGAAAGGACATTCCTTAGTTTGATGGATCTGACTATGCCTATTGGAAGGTACGAATGTAAATTTATCTTATTTCTATTAGTTATAATGTTTGGAAGATGGTCAAAGATAAATACATAGTACCTAAAAGTGGTCTGAAGTCTGATGAAGAGACTAAGGATTATGAGACTAATCACAAAGCTAAAAATGCTCTATTAAATGCTTTGTCTAACATTGAAATGGTGAAAGTTGTGGATCTAGAAACTACTCATAAGATATGAGACAAATTGAAAAACATCTATGAAGGTTATGAATCTGTCAAGAAGGCTAAGTTGCAGAACTTGAAGACCACATATGAAACCATGCGAATGTCTGAGAATGAGAACATAACAAGTTACATATAGAAGATTGATGAAGTTGTCAGCAGCATCAAGGGTCTTGGTGGAAAGATAGAAGATGGGGATGTAGTAGATAAGATACTCAGAACTCTTCCTAAATCTTATAGTCACAAGGTATCTTCCATTGAAGAATTGTTTGATACGGGCAAGGTTACAAAATATCAATTTCTTGGTTAACTAACCAGTTTTGAGATGAGAGAATTTGGTACTATTGATGGCCCTGTGAAAATTGAGACTGCCTTTAAGGCCAAGGAAGAAAAGACTACTAGATCAGATAAATATGCCATGGAATCAGATGAAGAAGATTTTGAAGAACTTGAGGAAAAATTTGCAAGCAGAATGAAAAGAGGGAGTAGAGGAAAGTTCAAAGGTACGTTACCTTTCAAATGTTTTAATTGTGGTAAAATCGGTCACTATGCTACAAGATGTCCTGACAGAGCTTTGAAGTTCAAAAACAATGAAAGTAAAGGAAAAATGGTAAGAAAGAGTTACTATGTTAGAGATGATGATGGTGTAATTGATGATGAACCTGATTTTGATGATGGTAATGGTAGTGAATGCTTGTTTATTGCACTAAGAGAAGAACCTATTTCTGCTAACCTTGCAAGTTGTGTGATTGAAGGAAATCTAGGAGAGTTGTCTACATTTCATTCTGAAAAGGAAGATGAATGGATCATTGATAGTGGATGTTCAAATCACATGATAGGAGATAAGAGTAAGTTTGTTAAGTTTGAAAAATATGATGGATGACTAGTTAGGTTTGGTGATGATACAGCTGGTAAGATTTGTGGAAAATGATCAATTACTTTTGATGGCAAGCATAATACAAATGATGTTATTTATGTCAAAGGCTTAAAGCATAATCTTCTAAGCATTGGACAAATGTGTGACAAAGGGTATAATCTGGTGTTTAAGGATAATGGGTGTGAGATAAGGAGAAGCTCTTGAACTTTAACTGCTGCTGGTAAGAAGACTCATGGTTATGTTTATCATTTGAAGGGTATTGATAATTGTTGTTTATTGGCTCAAACAAATGAAATATGGTTATGGCATAAGAGAATGTGTCACATTAACTTTAACAATTTGGTGAGAATAAGTACAGTACAAGCAGTAAGAGACGTGTCTAAGATTGTGAAGTCTAGCAATGTTATGTGCAAAGAATGTCAGTTTGGAAAAATGACAAAGACTACTTTCAAGAGAAAAGAACAACTCTCTACTAGTTTTCTAGAGTTGGTACATACAAACTTATGTGGCCCTACAAGAATAAGAAGTCTACAAGGTGATAGGTATTTTATGCTTCTTATTGATTTTTATTGAAGAATGACTTGGGTTACCTTTGTTGAAGAAAAATTAGAAGCCCTAGACAAGTTTAAGGCATTCAAATCTATGGTTGAAAATGAGTTGGATTTGAGAATTAAGTGTTTGAGATCTGATAGAGGTGGTGAGTTTACTTCAAATGAGTTTTATACTTTTTGTGAAGAACATGGAATAAAAAGACATTTGTCTGCCCCCTAGGATCCTCAACAAAATGGAGTGGTTGAAAGGAAGAATAGAACTGTTCAAGAAGCTACTAGAACAATGATCAAGGAAGTAGATCTACTAGAAGTATATTGGAAAGAAGCAATACACACTATTATCTACATTCAAAATAGAGTGCAAGTTAGAGCAAAAGAAACAAAGACACCTTATGAGCTGTGGTATGGTAGAACTCCTACTGTTAAATACTTCAATGTTTTTGGAAGAAAATGTTACATCAGAAGAGATGAAGAATTAGGAAAGTTTGATACTAGATTTAATGAAGGCATATTCCTTGGGTACTCTACTAAGAGAAAGGTTTATTGGTGCTATAACAAAAGACTAAAAAAGATCATTGAAAGTGCAAATGTGAAGGTAGATGATGATATTAAAAAAACCTCAGAGCTAGATGGATATGAGTCAGGTGGATCTGCTGATACATAAAAGGTTGAAAAAGATAAAAAAGGAAGTTCAGACTAAATTACAAATTGCTCCAGAAGAAGAAGTTCAAGCTGAAGCTCCAAAAAGAATTCTGAAAACCCCCACATATGTGCAAAGAGATCACTCTGAAGATCAGATTATTGGTGATAAAAGGAAACATGTGTTGACAAGAAGCATAGCTGCAGAAGATCAAGCAAATCTTTGTTTACTCTCAAAGGTGGAACTTAAAATAGTAAATGAAGCATGCAAAGATGAACATTGGGTCAAAGCAATGGAAGAAGAACTAATGTAGATTGAGAAGAACAAGACTTGGGAACTTGTCTCTAGACCTACAGACAAGAGTGTGATTGAAACAAAGTGGGTGTTCCAGAACAAATTGAATGAAGTTGGAGAAGTTGTGATAAACAAGGAAAGACTTGTGTGTAAAGGTTACTCACAGGTAGAAGGAATAGACTATGAAGAGACCTTTGCTCCGGTGGCAAGACTGGAAGCTATTAGACTATTTTTAGCATTTGCAGCATATAGAAATTTCAAGGTATACCAGATGGGTGTGAAGTTTGCTTTCTTAAATGGTGAGTTAGAAGAAGAGGTCTACATAGAGCAACTAGATGGATTTCAGCTATCAGACAAACCAAATATGGTATGCAAGTTGAAGAAGGCTTTGTATGGATTAAAGCAAGCTCCCAGAGTTTGGTATGCAAGACTTGATAAGTATTTATTGTAACAAGGATTCAGTAAAGGGTCTACAGATAGTAATTTGTACACCAAGATGAGTGAAGACCAAATTTTGATTATTGAGGTCTATGTTGATGACATTATATTCAGTGGAAATGAAGGTATGTGTAAGAAGTTTGTAGGTGACATGCAAAATTAGTTTGAGATCTCTATGTGTAGTGAGATGAACTTCTTCCTTGGACTGCAAATCAATCAAACTAATAAAGGTATCTTCATTTATCAATCCAAGTATGTTAAGGAATTGTTGAAGAAGTTTGGAATGGAGGACTCTAAACTAGCATGTACTCCTATGATTATTGGTTGCAATTTGAGTAAGAATGATGAATCTCCAAAGGCTAATTAGAGAAAGTATAGGTCAATGATTGGAGGATTGCTTTATCTGACTACTACTAGACTTAATATCATGCATACAATATGTCTTGTGGTATTAGATTTTTTGGTTATAGCCCTAAAACAATGTTTTAATACTTTTGCAATGAGCATAATATATTGTGAGCCAATCCTCACTATGGTTTTTCCTTTTTTTTAGGGTTTTCCATATAAAAATACTTGTGTTATGTGTTGATTCTTGAGTTGCATGATTTCCTTTCTATTCTTCAAGATATTCAATTTTATGTGTAAATATTTGTTTAAGTTTCAGTGTGTGTTGATTCACCCTCCCCCCCCAACACCTCATTGTGTTCAACACATACAACCAAGAAATCACATGTATATAATTCTTCAAGGCTTGGGTTTTTCCCTCCCATTCCAATGGGGAGCAGACCTTTCTGATCAGGACCTTTCTGGATTCTAAATTTTCACTTAAATCAACAAGTTTGTAATCCCCTCCATCTTCTTTAGGTGGGTCTTTCTATTTTACCATGTTATCTAAATCAAACAATCACTCAAGTTCAACCATCCCTTTGGGGATCTTATTGTCCTGTAGATTGATGATGGACTCTTCATCCCATGCTTAATCTTCTTGATGCTACTCATCAATCACTTCAGCTTCGAAGATATCTCGGTTAGTGATAAAATCTAGGATATGCTGATCATTTCCAAAAACCTAAAAATTACTAACGTTATCTGGTACTAGGGGAACAGACACCAACTCAATTGAGAATTTATTCATCCAAAGTACTTGCAGCTATGGCTAATGTGTTAGCTGGATGATTAAATTTTCTAGGCACATGGGTGACGTTGAAAGCATCAAAATCTTCAATTAAATCCCACATCTAGTGTCTGTAACTGGATAGTCATTTATAGTTTCATGAATATTTCTTTTGTAACTACTTGACCGCTAGTTTAGAGTCTCCAAACACATGAAGCACTTTAACCTTCTTCTTTAGTACAAATAACAGACCATGAATTAATGCCTCATATTCCACAATATTATTGGTACAATGAAATTGTAGCCTGTATGTTGCTAGTAATGACTTTCCTTACAGATTTATCAGATGAATTCCAACCCTAGCTCCTTCCTTCAACTTTGATCCATCAAACTTCAGTATCCATGGATCATCATTTTAAGATTATTTTTTAGAACCTTGCTTGCGCTTAGTATTTAAGGGACTTTCTTCTATAGTGTTTTTTATCTTTTGCATTTCACATTGTCCTTGTATCTTCTATTTCAAGGGAATGTGAGTATTCAAACATTTACTCACTTGAGTGTTGTCAGGTTTGATATCTATACAAGGTTTAGATGTTTCTAGTTCAATTCTAGGTACCTCTGAGACTTGGTCCAATCATGTACAACTTTCCTTATCAACCTTTGATTCTACTTTATCCAAAATTTCACTCTACGAACCTGATTTGTTTCTTTAGTATGTGTGTTCCTTCCTATGGATTAGGTCTATGCATAAGGTGTTGATAACTGAGAGGGGGGGGGTGAATCAGTTATCCTAATTATTTCTTCTTTTGAACCTTCTTATTAATCAAAGCAGTATTGAATCAAACAAACAAACATTACCATGAAATGAGAAACACATGACACAGTATTTTTGATGTGGAAACCCGGTTAAGGGAGAAAACCACGGGGTGATTAACCCAAAGATTATTCTCTGTTAGAAGAATAAGGAATTACAAAATGGCACTTGCCAATTAGGGCTCACTGCCTGAGCACACTGCTCACAAAGAGGCCCACTGCCTACAAGGAGACACACTATCTACAAAGTGATAAGAATCACAGTCTTGAACTAGAGAATGACATCTTTACCATGTCTGGATCAGTTCCATTTAAGCCCAGAAACATCTGCTCTGCCTTCTGTACTTCTCTTCGCTACTACACTCTCATCCACACCCTACACACTTCAAAATGAACTCACAAACCTTTATTTATACAAGACATTGACTTAGGAACAATCATCTAAGTTGGCAATCAACCATAAGAATATCTGCAAGATGAATAACACATCCAGTCGGCCACCATAAGAACATTCGCAGGATGAACAACTCATCCGGTCGGCTAAATAGAGCAAGAACTTCATCCGGAGGAATATCTTCAATTCTGGGCTCTACTATCAATGCAGACCAACAACACAACCTCAACATGATCCAAGAACCTTCACAAGCCTACCAGAATGACCAGGTACGTCCGCATTTCCTTTACTTACTGAAATCTCTTATCCTCCTTATCCAGAACTTCAAGAACACTGTCTGTTGCCACTGTCATAATGCAAGAGGTACTTTCGGACCTCCAAATCATACACAACTCAAGATGGCACATCATAAGGACATCCCAAAGACTCCTTCCAATCCGCAGATTAGGATTATATAGTTCCGGACCTCACCGGACCTTTTTGTGATCCTCTGTCACCTCTAAATACTTGCCGGAACCGGTTCTACACCGACAGCCACAACTCCTTCAGATCTTCATGCGGACCTCTGAAATCTTAACTGAAGCATCTCAAGACTCATATCTACAAACCCTTTAATCCGCATCCTTCGGTTCGCATCCTATACAGTACATTTGCCTTCTTCTCATCACTGTTCTTTACTGTTCCTGACTGAGGCTAATTTTCTCAATATCCTCAGCACACTGCTCATTGAATCCTTCTTGTCAAAGCAATATGAGTATGTTGACATCAATGACAACACTGGTTTACCTCATACTTGCAACAATCTCCCCCTTTGTCATTGATGGCAACATATGATGTGAAAAACCATCAAGACAAGAAACTTCTCCTTTCTGTCACTTCTCCCCCTATCAGCAACATGTCTTCTCCTCATTTACTGCTCCCCCTTTGATCATCAGCTACTTATTTTTCACATGTCTTCTCTCCCCCTTTGAAATCAATGGCAAAGGGCTCATATTTGCGATTCTAACACATTAGAATCATACCAACTGCTCCCCCTTAGTAGCAGCTCCCCATCATCAATCCGGATCACAAGATATGACTGTGATATCCACCGGACTGATGCACATCAGTGCATCCTAGTTCATCACCGGAGGGGGCATGACCCCTAACTTCTCTCGAAGATATTTAAAAGAGTCCTTGGGAAGAGGTTTAGTAAAGATATCTGCAATCTGATCCTTGGAGGTAACATACTCCAACCTGACTTCTTCCTTGCTCACTTGTTCTCTCAAGAAATGAAACTTGATAGATATGTGCTTAGTCTTAGAGTGTAATATCGGATTCTTGGAAATATTAATTGCACTTGAATTATCATAGAAAATTGTGATAGGCTCCGCATATTCAATTTTAATATCTCTTAGCATCTGCTTCATCCATAGGATTTGAGTGCAACTACTTATTGCTGCAATGTATTCTGCTTCAGTTGTAGACAGAGATATTGCATCTTGTTTCTTGCTTAGCCAAGAAACCAATCTCTTCCCCAAAAAGAATGCTCCACCACTGGTGCTCTTTCGATCATCTACATCTCCTGCCCAATCTGCATCTGTGTAAGCATGAAGAGAGAAATCTGGATCTCTAGGGTACCATAGACCATACTCAACTGTTCCTTTCAAGTACCTAAAAATTCTTTTGATTGCCATAACATGAGATTCTCTAGGATCAGCCTGGAATCTTGCCACAAGACCAACAGCCTGCATTATATCTGGTCTGGTCTGAGTGAGATACAACAATCCACCAATCATTGATCTATACATTGTCTGATCTGCCTTTGGAGAGTCATCATCTTTGCTCAACTTACATCTGGTTGCCATGGGAGTGTTCATTAGTTTTGAATCTTCCATACCAAATTTCCTTAACAATTCTTTCACATATTTGGTCTGAGAAATGAAGATTCCTTTCTTTGTTTGAGTAATTTGCAGACCCAAGAAGAAATTCATTTCACCAAGCATAGACATTTCAAACTCACATTTCATCTGATTTGCAAAAGTTTTGCACATACTATCTTTTCCTCCAAAAATGATATCATCTACAAACACTTCAACAATCAAAATGTTTTCATGATCAATTTTGAAATATAAGTTACTGTCAGCGGTACCTTTGCTGAATCCAATCTACACAAGATGCTTATCCAACCTTTCATACCATGCTCTTGGAGCTTGTTTTAATCCATACAATGCTTTCTTTAACTTACAGACCATATCATCATTGTCAGATAATTGAAATCCATCCGGTTGTTCAATGTAAACTTCTTCTTCCAGATCACCATTTAGGAAGGCAGACTTGACATCCATCTGATATACCTTGAAGTCTTTGAAGGCAGCAAATGCAAGAAATAATCTGACTGCTTCAATTCTTGCCACGGGAGCAAAGGTCTCTTCATAATCAATTCCTTCTATTTAGGAGTAGCCTTTGCAGACCAATCTAGCTTTGTTTCTGATTACTTTACCAGCTTCATCTAATTTGTTCCGGAAGACCCATTTGGTTCCAATCACATTCCTGTCTCTAGGTCTGGGAACAAGATCCCAAGTATGATTTTTCTCAATTTGCATTAATTCATCTTTCATTGCTTTAGTCCAGTTTTCATCATTGCAGGCTTCATTTACTGTTTTAGGTTCAATCTTTGAAATCAGACAACATTCATCCTGATTTTGAGCAACATTCCTTCTAGTTTGCACACCTTTGCTTCTGTCCCCTATGATCTGATTTTCAGAGTGGTTTAGTGTCACATACCTTGGAATTTTGGGAGTATCCTACACTGCTGCTTCTTGATCAGGCTCACTCAAACCTATCTCTTCTTCCTGATTTACCGGATCAGGCTGACTCTGTCTTACCGGAGAGGATTGAGTTCCTTGAACACTGTCTTGGTCATCTTCATCAGATTCATAAAATCTTGAGGGCTTCTCAATTCCTTCATCAACTTTCACATTAGTGCTTTCTATCATCTTCCTCAGTCTCTTATTGTAACACCGGTATGCTTTGCTTTGAGTGGAGTAGCCCAAGAAAATTCCTTCATCACTTCTAGCATCAAACTTTCCTAGATCTTCATCTCTTTTGATATAACACTTGCTACCAAATACTCTGAAATATTTCACAGTGGGAGTGATGCCAAACCAGAGTTCGTAGGGGGTCTTACCGGTATTGTTTTTGATTTGAACTCGATTTAGAGTGTAGACTGCAGTGCTGATAGCTTCTTTCCAGAACATCTGAGGAACATTTTCTTCCAACATCATTGTCCTGGCAGCTTCCTGGATGGTCCGGTTCTTTCTTTCAACTACTCCATTCTGCTGTGGAGTCCTAGGAGTAGACAATTGTCTCCTTATACCCTGCTTCTCACAATAGTCAATGAACTCTCCAGATGTAAATTCACCACCTCTATCAGACCTTAGACACTTTAGTTTTAATCCGGTTTGATTTCTCTACCAAAGCTTTGAAGATTTTGAACTTCTCAAATGCTTCAGATTTTTCTTTTAGAAAGGTAACCCACATCATCCGGGAATGATCATCAATTAACAACATGAAATATCTATCACCTTGTAGACTCCTGATTCTTGTCGGACCACAGAGATCAGTATGTACTAATTCCAACAATCCGGTAGAAGACTGATCTTTGCTTTTGAAAGAGACTCTGCTTTGTTTACCTAGCTGACATTCTTTGCACAAACTATTTGTAGGTTTCATCAATTTTGGAAGATCTCTTACAGCCTGAGTATTGCTTATCTTGATGATGTTATCAAAATTTATATGACACATTCTTCTATTCCATAACCAACTCTGATCAATTTGAACAAACAAACAACTTTTATTTGAACCAACCAGATGAAAGATATTACCTTTTGTCTGAGTACCGGATGCAATTTCAGTTCTGGAGCTTGTAAAGATTCTGCATTTTCCATTCTTAAACCGAAGATCATAGCCTTTGTCTACTAACTGACCAACACTAAGAAGATTTTGCTTGAATCCTTCAACATATAGTACATTACCTGTTTTGCTCTTTCCATCAAAGGAAATAGTTCGCCTGCCTCTGATTCTGCCAGCAGAATTGTCACCAAACTTTACCATTCCTCCTTCATACCTTTCCAAATTCAAGAACTTATTCTTGTCACCAGTCATATGGTGAGAACATCCACTGTCAATAACCCAATCATCCTTTTCTTCCACTTGAGCAGCCAAAGCTTTTTCAACAACTTTGTGATTGACAGATTCAGAGAGTATTGAATCTTCTTCCTTGATGGCAATAAACACCCACTCATTTCCAGATTTGCTTCCTAGTTCTGATTCATCATCTGTTACTCCTTCATTGTCATCTTCTTCATGAACATAATAGCAATTCTTTTGAAACCTTTGTCTGTTAGTATTAGACCTTGCAGATCTTTCCGGACATCTTGAAGCAAAATGACCAATCTTATTGCAGTTGAAGCACTTAAAGGGTAGTTTTCCTTCATACTTACCGGATCCTCTTGGTAGTCTTTTTGCAATGAGGGCTTCAAGTTGACCTGTTTTTGCTTCTTCTTCTTCCATGTCTCTTCTTGCTTGATCATACCATGTCATCTTCCTTGAAGAGTTTTCTCCCGGATCAATTCTCTGTTTGCCTTTCACATAGGCACTGGCTTTGAAAGCAGATTCAATCTTGGGAAGATCATCTCCAAACTCGGTCATTTCAAATGCAGCTAGCTTGCCAGCCAATTGTTCTCTTGTGACAGTTGTGTGGGCTCTGAATTCATCAATTGCAGCAACCTTGATTTTGTAGGCAGCAGGAAGGGATCTAAGGATTTTGCAAACAATCTCATTTTCATCCAGAGTTCCACCAGCATTTCTAATTCCACACACTAGTTCATTCACTCTTGGCATAAAAGTAGTGATATTTTCATCATCTCTCATCTTCAATCTTTCGAATTTCCCTTTCAGACTTTGCAACCTTGCACTTTTGACAAACTCATCTCCTTCATACAGAAGTTCCAGTTTAGTCAGGATCTCATATGCAGTTGGTAGGTCAATAACATTTGAGAGATCTGAGTCATTCAATGCGCTTAGAAGAGCTTCCTTGGTCTGCAGATTGTTTTCAGCTTCTGTGATTTCATTCAGAGTTGTCGGACCACCTTGTGGAGGTACATATGGTTTTGAAACCATGGCCAAGTATGCTTTTCCCATACATTCCAGGTGACATTTCATGCGACCCTTCCAGAGAGTAAAATTGGTTCCATCGAACTTCAGACTATCCTTTTTGTATGACAACATCCTAGATCTCCTCAAGCGGTTAAGCTTCTTTCAGAGGAACCTCGCTCTGATACCAATTGTTGATAACTGAGAGGGGGGGGGGGTGAATCAGTTATCCTAATTATTTCTTCTTTTGAACCTTCTTATTAATCAAAGCAGTATTGAATCAAACAAACAAACATTACCATGAAATGAGAAACACATGACATAGTATTTTTGACGTGGAAACCTGGTTAAGGGAGAAAACCACGGGGTGATTAACCCAAAGATTATTCTCTGTTAGAAGAATAAGGAATTACAAAATGGCACTTGCCAATTAGGGCTCACTGCCCGAGCACACTGCTCACAAAGAGGCCCACTGCCTACAAGGAGACACACTGTCTACAAAGTGATAAGAATCACAGTCTTGAACTAGAGAATGACATCTTTACCATGTCTGGATCAGTTCCATTTAAGCCCAGAAACATCTGCTCTACCTTCTGTACTTCTCTTCGCTACTACACTCTCATCCACACCATACACACTTCAAAATGAACTCACAAACCTTTATTTATACAAGACATCGACTTAGGAACAATCATCTAAGTCAGCAATTAACCATAAGAATATCTGCAAGATGAATAACACATATGGTCGGCCACCATAAGAACATTCGCATGATGAACAACTCATCCGGTCGGCTAAACAGAGCAAGAACTTCATCCGGAGGAATATCTTCAGTTCTGGGCTCTACTATCAATGCGGACCAACAACACAACCTCAACATGATCCAAGAACCTTCACAAGCCTGCCAGAATGACCAGGTACGTCCACATTTCCTTTACTTACTAAAATCTCTTATCCTCCTTATCCAGAACTTCAAGAACACTGTCTGTCACCACTGTCATAATGCAAGAGGTACTTCCATACCTCCAAAACATACACAACTCGAGATGGCACATCATAAGGACATCCCAAAGACTCCTTCCAATCCGCAGATTAGGATTATATAGTTCCGGACCTCACCGGACCTTTTTGTGATCCTCTGTCACCTCTGAATACTTGCCGGAACCGGTTCTACACCGACAGCCACAACTCCTTCAGATCTTCATGCGGACCTCTGAAATCTTAACTGAAGCATCTCAAGACTCATATCTACAAACCCTTTAATCCGCATCCTTTGGTTCACATCCTATACAGTACATTTGCCTTCTTCTCATCACTGTTCTTTATTGTTCCTGATTGAGGCTAATTTTCTCAATATCCTCAGCACACTGCTCATTGAATCCTTCTTGTCAAAGCAATATGAGTATGTTGACATCAATGACAACACTGGTTTACCTCATACTTGCAACATAAGGCACATGTAGTCTTAGAATGTGAGGTCTTATGCAACCTGCACCATCCTTCTAGTAAAGTTTCTTTAAGCAAAATTCCTTGTAGTCTATACCTTAGGGTTTCCTTAGACAGATGTCTTTCAAACTCACTCATTCCACTTCCTCTATCTCGATTTGAGCACTCATGATCAAATTCTATCAAGGCATCAGTTCCTATTGCAATATGATTTTCCCTATCACTTTCCTATGTTTAGATACATATCAACACCTCTTCAACTGTAATGTCTGAGACCACAATACGATATACTCCCTGCTCTAGGTCTACATACAATACTTCATTGTTCTGATGATATTCTGTAATCATATTTTTCATTCTCTGTTCAACCTCTATGCGTATTTGATTTTGAATACCTCTCCAAGGTAACCACATGTGTGAATATTTGGTTTCTGTATATCCATTCAACGTCTTGGACCAATCTCTGTTCAGTAACATACCATAAGTATCTGGGATTTCTGCCACTTGAATATCAATAAAGTGTTGAAACCTGGGATCAAAAGCTAACTGCATATGGATGTGACTCATTTCTCCTATAACATTTACTTTAGACTTGTCTAGTTGAGTAACTTTCTTCATGGACTTGGCGGTTGACACACCTAGGACTTGACAAACTGATAATGGCATGATATTGGTGGAAATTCCAGAATCCACTAGATAATTGTGCAAATTCTTACCACATATCCTTAAGGTCAGGAGAAATGGAGGGGACTCAGTCTTCTCTTTATAAACTACCAATTGTGCATCTACATCATCAACTTGCCCTTTTTCGCTAGGCTTGCGTGGAACATCTTTATGAGGGGGTTCCCTAGTCTGGACATTACCAGGGGTACCTTCCTTCAATGAAGGGTCTTCTAAGGACTTCAGAAAGGCCTTCTTAATAACCAAGATTTTAAGTAGCTCGGATGAGGAAAGGCTTATTTTCATCTTTTTAATCTCTTCTGCTAAGTAAGTAATCAAATTATCTAATTTAGAGAGCTCAATCATACCCCTGGATAGAGTCGAAGACGGAGCGAAATGCTGTTGATTTACCTTTCAAGGAACAAGATCATTGCTGGCTAATGCATATGAAGGAGTATTGAAATTATTCAGTGGGATAGAGCTGGTCAAAGGTCTGGATGGCTAGTTATTTTTGTTTTGTAGATTGTAATTATGTCCTCTATGGAACTACTAGAAAGCATGAAATTCATCCACTTCTTGTTCTGGCTAGTTATCACTTTCAAAAGGGAAAGTGTAAGATTCAAATGCTAAAGTTGATTCTTCACACACAAGAGTTTAGTTCTCATGTACTGTGTTCACTTGTTCTTTTGGAAATATGAAACTTTCCAAGACCATGGCGGACTCGTATCCAAGAGGGACATTTTGCAAGTATGTACCTAATCGGTGTTGTCATTGATGTCAACATATCTGTGTTGTCATTGGTGTCAACTATGCTCCTATCTTATTGTTTGCTTGTAATGAGTAAGATGCTTTGTATTTACTTATGTAAGTAATCTTGATGTTGAGGATATTGAGAAAACTAACCTCTCTGGTAGTAACAGTGAGTTGCAATGGAAACAATGTATTGCATACAAAAGAACAATCCAGAAGAATGCTTTGCATTTTTTGTAGAATGAATATCTTTGTCTGCAGATTGGAAGTTATTTAGAAGTCCATATGAAGATGCTATCTTCTGAGTTTAAGCCACTGCTATGAAGAATTGAGCGAGTTATGTTCACTAGAGTGAAAACAACTTTTTTGTATGTTTGGCAAAGACAGGGAGAAAGTGTTATGCTCCACATTCCTCTGCATTCCTCCGCATTGAAGTATTTTGTGTATACGCCTAAAAATGACATGACTCTGTCTAAATAAATATTTTTAATATTTATTTCATTCTATTTCCTCTATCAATAAATAAATTTAGTTATTTATTCGATTCATATTCTTCTAAGTTAATTATTTATATCAAAATATTTAATTACCTCTTCTAAAGTCCAAATTGAATAAAATTCTTTATTTAATTTAAATTCTTCCAAAACAATTAAATAATTCTTAATTATTTAATTAAGACAATTCTTCCTCCAAATTTAAATAAATCAATCAAATTTATTTAAATCCTCTCATTCTCTAAAAAAAAATATAATCAAATATTTTATTTATTCTTCCAAATCATGCGCACACAATTAAATAAATTTATTTATTTAATTTTCTTTCTTATCTTCTAAATTCCCAGGAATCTTCCAAATCTTCTAAAAATAAGTCTTCTTCTTCATTAAATAATTTATTATTTAATTCCTCTCAAATCATGCAAAAGCAAATCATGAGTTAACTAATTGATTCTAAAACTCCTAAAATAGAAAAAAGATTTCTATTTTATGACATCATATCTTATCTTCAATAAATAGTAAAATAGTTAACTCAAAATAGCTTTTGTGTGACACTTGTTCTCTTTCTACTTGCACACATTCTCTCATTCTTTCTCAACCATTGATCTTCTCATTCTTTCTATACTATTGATCTCTTCTCTCATAAGTCCATAAATTGAACCCTCTTCTTCCATTTCATTCATCCAAGCTTTCAGTATCGTTACTCTATAGGAATTTCATTTGTTTGTGGTCAAATTGTTACCATATCACTATTAACATTGTTGTGAATCTCATCTTCATTGCAATCAACTATCATGGCCATTCCCACTTGACATCTTGGAATAGAAAGGAAGTGTATCTTCTAAGGGCCTTATTCATAGAAAAGATCATTTGCAATAGGCCACCAATTGAAGCCATAAGGTAAAGAGGTTTGTTGAGGTATTGTTCATCGTTTCAGATCTTTTTTTTTCCATATTTCATTGAGTTATGGTTTTATTGATATCATTAATATTCACGCATAATTTCCCCTAACATTTTTGGCACCCACCATGGGGCCCTGCCCTGATCTAACCAAAAAACTAATTCTTTTGTGCAAAGGTTCCGTACACAGGAGGATTCAGTACATCTAAGCAATTCTAGCATGCATCTAAGCTCTGTTCTGGTGCATATGATCTTTCGGTGCATCTGACCTCTAAAGCTATGCATACATCTTCTGTCACAGTGCATCTGATATTCTTGTGCATATGCTCTCTGTTCTTGTACTTTTATACTCTATTTCTATGCTTTTAAAGTTTCTGCGCTTCTAAGCTCTATTTTTGCGCATTCAGGCTCTGAAGCTGTGCATCTATTTTGAATAGTGATTTTAGGGTATTTTCTGTGGTTTTTGCTAACACTAACACTTTTTTGCAGGGATATTCTCTCATCTGCTTGCAGGATTAGGGGTTGGTTTAGTCATTCTAGTTGCATTCTTAGAACACATCATCTTTTTAAAGGATAGTAATCGAATGTTCATGCAAAATCACATCTAGATCTAACTAGGAAGGGAGTAACTTGAATCCTGTTGCATCAACAAATTGAATCTAGTCAGAATGCTAGGAGGATAAAATTGAACCACTGCTATCTTGCTTTTCAAAGTTAACAACTTGCGTGTGTGCCCAAGTAGATAGCTCATATAGTCTTTTTCATTTTAACTAGGGGAAAAGAAAAACTGTCTTTCATGTTTTTAGGAATGATACCAGTCCTATGCTCTCCGCTATCTTGGGTGACCAAAATGCTAGACATATCATTTTTGCATGTGTTGAACCTTCAAAGAGGCCTGCCCTCGGATATCCTTCTGTCCTTGGGGAATGACCTTAAGTGGTAACAAGCTAAAGCTAAGGCCTACTAAACCACTATAAATAATTTGTGTTTGGAGTGAAAGCTTCAAGCAACGAGTGTTGTTGTGTTATACCAACAACCAACCTCCCCCAAAACCCTTCAAGGCATAACCCTTAAAGGCTGGGAGACTCCATAACAGAGAGTAGCGCTATCATAAGTATAACCACTTGAACGGTTGCCTTTACTAGTCATCCTTTTGTTTTAGTGGACCGAAATCCTTCTATTTGTTGGCACAAAAGGTGGGACCTTTGAAGCTTCCCCGATTCATGTGGTTCTTAGTAGAGATAGCAAGGACAATCTTAAGGTTCGGTGGGGGTACGAGCCTTAGGAAACTTGGATCTTGGTATGCATGAGAAGTGAGTGCCATGGAGGGGAGCCAGTGCTACCAAGATCCTGAAGCTATCCACTTTGAATAGGCACAACTAGGGGACTCAACAAATATTGTCTTTGCTAGCCTAGGATTTTACTTGTTTTTGTGTCAAAAAGAGTTCAATAAAAAATACAAAAAAGATCAAAAATCATGAAAAATTCTTTGTGTTTGCTATGTTTTACTTGTCATAATTAAGAAAATCAGATCAAAAACACTAACTTGCAACCAAGAAACCAAAAAAATCAAAAAATGTGCCAAAAATTGCAAAAACAGTCAAGAAAACCAGAGCTGCGCATCTGTCCTACATACCTATGCATATACCTTGACCTGCTGCGTATACATTTTGACTTGCTACACATCTGCCACCTGTTAGTGTGCCTTTAAATTTCACCAGAACTATGCTTCTGTCTCGACTTCCTATGCATATATCCTCTATTTCAGCGCTTTTGTTTCTACGCATCCACAATAGTGAGCATTTTTGTACCTTTTCAGAGAAAAAATTTAGGTTTTCCAGATACCCATTTCAGCCTTATTCCAGTTTCTGAGACCAGATCTATCGTGCAGTCACCTTTTTCCTCCATCTCCATAACGTACCCTCTCTTTCGTCAGTCGTCTCATCCACCTTCTACCAGGTCTCTCCAAAACAAAAGTCAGAGTTACATATCAGATTGGTGCAAGACCCTTTTTAGATCATTTCAGATTCAAGTAAACCTAGTAGGTCACAGAACTTTGCTAGTGGTCTTGGTGGAAGACTAGTCTCTACATAGTAAATGGGTACCAAAAACCCTTACTTGTGGCTATCGTCTTGTATTAGCCAACTCAAAATCATTGATCAAAAGAGTCCCTTGTTCAAATCTTGTCACAAGTATCCTCTTCTAAACAATCTCCAACAACACCATACCGAAATCTCTAGTTTCATCCCACCTCGCCTCACATGGTTTTAACTAGATCTCAATACCAAAAACAACTTCAAATGGTTGGATCATCCAACCGCATTGTCACCCCTCACGATAGTGATGAGGAAATATCTCATGAAGAATACCAAGGAACCCTCCAAGATCAGAAATTTCAATGCATGCTAGAAAAAGTGCTCCATGAGGACCCTCACAAGTACTTTCTTTATCTTGTAAATCTAGGAATTAAACTCCCCTTAGACTTTGATCTCAACAAACTAAAAGATACTGTAGAGGAAACTCATGAAAATCACACTATTGAGGACAAAGGAAAGAAAGTTGTAGACCCAAACATACCTATGGAATAGATGAGGAAACAAATCAAGGACCTAACACAACAAATGGTAGATCTCAAAGAAGGGCTGCCCACTAAAACTTATTCCTTGGAAGACATCACACCATATCCCTTTGGCAAAAGCTTGAACATGGTACCCTTCCCCTTTTGGTTCGAAGTTCCTAAGTTTGAAAAGTACAAAGGAAAAGGGGACCCAAGAGATCACATTAGGGAATTTAACGTCGTGTGCATGGAAGTAGCTCATAACAAAACTTTCTTAATGAGACTATTCCCTAGATCTCTAGGTGGTCAAGCCATAGAATGGTTCTCACGACTTCCACCGGGTATCAAAACTTTTGATGAGTTAGTAAACAAGTTCATCACACACTTCTCATATAGCATTGAACATGAAGTCTCCATGCTTGACTTATGCAATACAAAGCAAAAAGGTAGTGAATCCTTTGCCTCTTTCTTACAAAGGTGGAGACAACTTGCGAGCAAATGCTCATATGATGTACCTAAGAAGCAAATGATGGAGATGTTTGTCCACAACCTTAATCCTGATCTATGCTACCAAATCCAAATTCAATGCCCTACCTCATTTTTGAAAGTCATTGAGATGGGATTATTTATCGAGAAAGCTATGATCACCAAGGGGCAAATAAAGTTGTATAAGGACACTCCTAACTCTAACTAAACCATGGACAAGTCAAAGTTTTGGACAAAGAACAAAAATGTCATTAATGATGGAGTAGTTGATGCCAAAGTGGTGGCTCCCAAACAACAACCAATCTTCACTCTCAAAGGAGAAGCAAATGATGCTATGTAAAACAAAGCCCTCTCTTGCAACCCAAAGCAAGGGTTCAACTCCAACCCTAGGTGAAAATTCACACCACTAGGGGAGTCCCAAGAGTGTGCATTAAGAAAGCTATTGGACAACAATGAGATCACTCTTCCACCAACTAGTGACTATGAACCTCAAATAAAACCTCACTACTGGAAAGATACAGATTTCTGCAAATATCACAGAGGAAGAGGCCACACGACCAACAACTGTGTCCATCTCAAACACATTATTCAAGACATACTTGACTGAAATCAGGTAGGCACTCAACAACATACCTCTAACGAGATGCATGTGGCATACAAGGATCCACTCCTCAATCACGACAGGCCATACAACAACAACAACAATAACAATCACAATAGGTAGAATCAAAACAACAAAAACAACAATGCAAACTATGCAAGTGTGCCATTCGATTATATTGTCAACTGCATATAGGAGAACATCTCATAAGTCAATGTGGTCACACCCAATCAATAATCAGGACCCAACAAAACTGATTACAGCATCATCATCTACAGTGGCAAGGTCACATTAAACATGCTTCCTCCAGGGTTGTCACCTTCTCCATCTAATCCCCATACGTACAGTGTCATGGACCAACTTTGGAAAACTCCTACCCACATATCTATCTTAGAGTTGTTGTGTCTATCTCATTCCCATAGGGAAATTCTTGATAAAGCCCTAGTGGAAACAACTATATCCACGAACCTAGCCCAAGAGAAGTTTCAAGCCATGGTAGGAAATCTAACCTCCTCAAGCATCATCTCGTTTATCGAGTAAGATGATCTTTTAGCATCTCAGCCTCCTAACACACCCTTACATATCGTTGCATTCTTTCATAGACACCGTATCAAAAGGGTTCTTATTAATGGAGGAGCTAGTTTAAATATTTGCACACTCAAGCTAGTCCTTACATTGGGGTTCTCTGAAATTGCAATGGATCCTAGGAAAAAGATCACCATTAAGGCCTATCATGAAGAAGAAAGAACTACCAAAGGGACAATAGTGTTACCAATACGAGTTGGACTAGCGATAAGGGATGTTGTTTGCCAAGTCCTTGACAAGGAACTAGCCTATAATATCCTCCTAGGTAGACCCTGGATGCATGCCATGCAAGCTGTGCCTTCTACCTACCACCAATGCATCAAATTTCCTCATAACAGCAAATAGATCACCATCCAAGGTGATCCTGATCCCTTCCAACATTGCAACACTATCCCCACAAAGCCTGATTGCATCATTCCCAACAATGGAGCTTTGACATCCCCATCTCACAGCATGATTTTTCTTCCAAAGCTTCCTCATTAGTAGAAAATCACCATCAAAGAAACTAGAGTAGGGGAATACTCAATTGAGCACAGCCTCAACTTAGCCAAACTGCCCCTATCTCCAAGATCCTTTGGGCGACCTACACCTTTTTCAAAACCTTCTGCTCCTCTCAAAGTTCCTACATCTCCCTTTGTCAAATGGGGGACCCTATCAAATGAAATAGTAGAAAGAGATATCTTGCAATGGCTCAACACAGAGGAAGATAACACACAACAAGAACCACCTAAGGTCCCAATGGAAATCTATGGGTGTGGTGAGTCTATCCTACGCAGAATGAGTTATGACGAACAAGGTCCCATTGGCCTAAGAAAAGAAGGAATAATAGAACATATCCAACCCTCTTCATCCTCATTGGCAAGAAATACAAAAGGGTTGGGATACAAGGACAAAGGCAAAGCTAAGGCCAATGCTTGTTTTGTGGGACAGATCCATGCCCCACAAGAAGACAGTGACACAGACTCTAACAAGTATGAGTGGGAGGAACTCACAGAGCACTCTTATGAATACAAAGGAGTTGAAACCATTCAAACCTATAGCCCCTACCATGAGGGACAAACGCTAATGCATAGACCATTAGAGTCTGATTCACCTACTCCTGAGAGTACAACTTTCGAGGAAGGTCAGAGTTCTATCACGATAAACAATTTGGAGGAAAGTACCATCTTGGATCCTATCTCTACCAATCTAAATCCTAACCATATATCCATTCAAACTATCAATGAATCAGATCTATCTTTTGATTCCTTTCCCCTTGTGCATACTGAACTTATCAACTAGGATCTACAAGGAACCCCGCAACTAGACATGTTCCAAAATGATGATGCCTATATTGACTACATGGAACTTAGAGACTATCTACCTGCAGGAGATTATAAAGCTGGCTTCACAATTGAAGTCAACACCGTGGCTTACTTTGGAGAGGGTGCCAATCCTTCCAATTGTAAAAACATAAAAATAAAAAATGGATCTGATGGTGAAAACCACTCTGCAGTAGTATCAGATCCCAAACTAGTAAAAAGAAAGGACACATCGAATGGTGAAAACCTCTCTAAGGTGCCAGACGATGGAAGGCTTGACACTCTCCCCACTGACATGTATCAAGAGAAGTCGCAGATTGTTGTGGAACCTACAGAACTTGTCAACATTGGAACAGAGGACAATCCCAAGATCATTCACTTTGCAAAGTCTCTGTCTCCACCAGAAAAGACCAAGTTTGTACCATTCTTCAAGAGAAAGCAAGTCAACTTTTCTTGGTCATACACAGATATGCCTGGTTTACATCCAAATTTGATTCTACATCATCTTCCACTAGATCCAGGGGTTAAACCAGTTAAGCAGAAACTCAAAAAAATGCATCCACACATTGCATTACTAGTAAAGGAGGAACTCAAAAAACTACTGGATGTAGGGTTCATGAGGGCAATAGACTATCTAGAGTGGGTATGAAGCATAGTACCAGTATCCAAACCTGATGGCAGAGCCAAAATATGCAATGATTTATGAGATCTAAACAAAGCTTGTCGCAAGGATGAGTTGTTGTTGCCTAATATTGATATCATAGTCGACTTGATAGCAATACACACCATGCTTTCTCTTATGGATGACTTATTAGGATATAATCAAATCAGGATAACACCAGAAGACCAACATAAAATAGCTTTCACTTGTCCATGGGGAACCTTCTGCTGGAATGTCATGCCATTTGGGTTAAAGAACGCAGGAGCAACATATCAACGTGCTATGACCACTATCTTCCATGACATGATGCACATCACAATGGAGGACTATGTAGATGATATCCTTGCAAAGTCACTAACAAGAGAATCCCACCTTGATGTACTAGAGAAGGTCTTTAAGAGACTAGAACAATTCAAAGTCAGGTTGAACCTAAAGAAATGTGTGTTTGGAGTCACCTCCGACAGGCTCCTAGGCTTCATTGTATCAACAAAGGGGATAGAGGTTGACTCTGCCAAGGTCAAGGCTATCATAGAAATGCCACCGCAAAAGAACATCACTTAATTGCGGTCTCTAGAAGGAAAGTTACAACCAATCCGCTGGTTCATATCATAACTAGCAAACAAGTACCAACCTTTTAGTCATCTCATACATAAAAACATTCCATTCATGTGGGATAAAAAGAATTTGGCAAACTGAAAGAATATCTCATGAACCCTCCTATTCTAATGTCGCCTATCCAAGGTAAGTTGCTATTACTTTACATATATGCTACACAGACAGCTATGGGTGCCCTATTAGCACAACAGGACTATGAAGGTAAAGAAAGGGCTATCTACTATATCAGTCACACATTGGTGGGCTACGAACTGCAATATTCTCAAATAGAAAGATCTTGTCTTGCTGTGGTTTTTGCTTCCCAAAAACTATGACATTACATTCTAGCACATTCAGTCAAGCTTATTGTAAAGATAGATCCACTGAAATACCTATTCAGCAAAGCAACTCTTACAGGTCACCTACCAAAGTGGATAATGCTCCTAAGCGAATATGACATTGAGTATGTAGAATGGAAGGCTATCAAAGGTCAAATCATTGTCGATCAGTTAGCAGAAGCACCATTATAGGATACCACACCAATGACATTCAAGTTTCCAAATGAAGCCATCTTCAGTATCACAACACACTTATGGAAACTCTACTTTGATGGATCCTATACAAACCATGGATCGAGGGCAGGAATCTTGTTGGTCACTCCTCATGGTGATACCATACCTAAGTCTTATCATCTGTTATTCCCATGCACAAACAATGTCATAGAGTATGAATCCTTGGTCATTGTTCTCAAATTAGCAACATAATGGAAAATCAAGGAACTACATGTCTATGGCGACTGCCAACTAGTAATCAATCAAGTCAACGAGGACTATCAAACCAAAGATGAAAAGTTAATCCCATACAAGCACATGGTCGATGACTTTAAAGAGTACTTTCTGATCATCTCCTTTGAGCAGATACATAGCATTGAAAACAAGGTAGCAGATGCCATGGCAACCATTGCCTCGCTCCTTGAGATCCCAAAGAATGAGTCACAGTATGAGTTCTTAGTTGAGACAGTTATGCAACTAGCTTATGATCTTCCTAAAACCCACTCCATATGCCTATTAGTCATATTTGATTCACCTTGGTATGGTAAGATTTACACTTACCTCAAGGATAACACCCTACCGCCTGACTTGTCTTCTAACCAACGCCAAACCTTCATTAGCCAAATCTCACATTACACCATTATTGCTGATACCCTATACCACCAAGGTTTGGATGGTACTTTACTCCGATGTTTAGAACAGGAAGAATCTCAAACCACCTTATGAGATGTACATGAAGGAATTTGTAGAACACACTCTAGCAGTCCTTCTTTAGCTAAGAAACTCATGCGTTTGGGATACTATTGGCCAAACATGGAAACAAATTCATAGTAGTTTGTGAAGAAATGCAAGCAGTGCTAGATACATGGAAACCTAATATATGCGCTAGCTCAAGAGTTATGACCTTTAATGACACCTTGGCCCTTTTGTCAATGGGGACTCGACCTTATGGGAAAAATTCACCCTCCATCATCCAACAGCCACAAGTTCATAATAACTGCCACTAAATATTTTACCAAGTGGATTGAAGCCATTCCCCTCACCAATGTCAGAGGAAAATAGATCGCCTCATTCATCCTCAATTACCTCATCTGTAGATACAGAATTCCCTCATCCATTGTCACGGATAACGGAAGACCTTTCAAAAACTAGAATGTCTAGGAGCTTTGTGACAAATTCAAAATCTAACACCGTTTCTCCACCCCCTATTATCAGCAAGGTAACGTCCAAGCAGAGGCATCCAACAAAACAATTTTGAAAATCCTTAAGAAGACTATCAATGATGCTGGCCGTGATTGGCACATTCATCTGAATCCCTCTCTATGGGCCTATCAAACTAGTATATGCACTCCTATAGGTGCCACCCCTTATGCCCTTGTCTATGGATCAGAAGCCATTTTGCCCATCAAGGTTGAGTTACCATCCCTAAGAGTATCGTTAAAAGGTCTCATCACTGATGTAGACTACAAAGTTTCCAGACTGCACAAGTTAGAACTATTGGAAGAGAGAAGGTAGCATGCCTTTGACCATCTCAAAGCATATCAGCAGAGGATGTCATGAAGCTACAATCATAGAGTCTATCCAAGGGTCTTCTATGTTGGTGATCTAGTACTCAAGGAAAATCCCCGTAATCAATAGGATCAAGAAAAGAAAGGTAAGTTTGAGCCTAATTAGCTTGGTCCTTATGTCATCATTGTTGCATATGGATCGGGGGCATATCAGTTAGCGACTTTAGAGGGTGAGCTGTTTGAAGACCCAATCAACAGTATGCATCTTCATCAATTCTATACCTAAGAGAACCCCAATGTAAGGGGGCAAAAATTCGAAAAAGGCAAAAATTCAAAAGAGGAAAAAAATCAAAAAAATTAAAAAAAGGAAAAAAAATCAAAAAAATAGAAAAACAACAAAAAAATTGTCCTCTGGTGGAAAATTGGAAAATAGGTGCCTTGGATAGGTACCATGATGAAAACTTGGCAAACTGGCATCGTGTGTACTTCTAGCTTTTGTGCAAATAAAAAAATGTGGTGAAAACTTGGTAAACAGGTGCTACTTGTGATGAACCACCTTCTCCATCTTTGGGAAACCAATAACCCTGCGTCCATTCTTCTTGTCAACATTCCTCATCCAATCCATATTTGTTCCACAATAAAACACCTTGTGTAACCTAATGATAACCTATCATGGTTTGATACTTTATCTCTTTTACCGCCTTGTCAACTAAAGGTCTTATCTAGTATCCTATCCACAGTGTTAGCCTAGCATAGCGTCTGTTGTCGGTATCACAGTGTCAACCTCGAACTACGCTACCTCTGCGTTGTCACGTAGGCAAGGTAAATTTCAATGCGCCCATAGGGCTCCATTTCCCATCCATCCCATATCTTGTTGTCTATCCTCTAGTCCATCCATGGTCCAAGTCCTCAAACTATGTTGCCTCTTCATCATCACGTAGGCAAGGCCATTTAGCAATGCGCCCCTGAGGCACTAGGTCAATCCCTTAGAGTCTGTTTTACCAGACATGCATATCAGTACAAGCAAAATCCGCTTTCAAACAGAAATCTTGATGCAAGACATCAACCTATCCAAAGCAAAGAAAGCAAGTACCTAAAACACTCTAAATTATTCTATCAACATTATGGAAAGAAAAACACATCTAATGCAAGAATGTTTTGTGTTTGTGATTAGGTTAACTTATGGAGTCTTGATTTTGGGTTATTATGTCTTCCTATGCTACTCAAGGATATCAAAAACTAGAGATGCTATGATGGGGGCATAATCATTTTCTTTGTTTCCTATTTGTGGATTAATCTTTAGTAATGTGAAGCCTTGTCTAATGAAATGATCGGAAAAAGATCATTGAGGACTTCAAAGGTCTAACATGAATAGGGGCAATCCTTGTCTATTGATATGCAAGAAATACTCAAATCATCTTGGTTCAATTATACCTAGATGCTTGTATTACCTTGCTAAATCAAAATCCATGTAAATGATACTCAGGTCATCTCGATTCAATTATACCTAGATGCTTGTATTTTCTTACAACATTTTAAAATGCCCAATGATGAAACAAAGCACTTCAAAATACTTGCAACATCAAGATTACAAACCATTTCATATCCATAACATATCCAATTTCATTTCATATACCATCCAACAATAAAGATTCTATGCAGAGTATCAATACAAATAAAAGCTTGTAAGCTCCTTCTATCGAGTCATTCTTCCATCAGCCAATCTTCTATCCATCATTGTGTCATTTCTATGTCGATTGAGTACATTTGGACATAGAAAAAACATAGCATAAGTTGTATATCATATCACATGAGATAGTCATTAACATGATTAAATCCTTTGCATACATAATAAGTCAATTAGATCATCCATATACGTTTTGTAGTCATAATATAGTGTCAAAATAAAACTCAAAAACATAGATAAATATCATCGCATAAACTACATAATCACATAGATAACATTCGCATATACATACATAAAAGTGCATCAGATCATCGTGAAATCATCTAATTCTACACTAGAATCATATCTCATAAAGCATCATAGTGTAGAAACATTAAACTACATTATCATGTAGAACACCACATAGCATCATATAGACATAATAAACATGTGCATCACATATAAAAAATCATAAAGATAGAATGCATCCATGACATATAGCATAAACAACTGCATATATAGATCATCAATAGCTGCATCATCAAATAAATATCAAATAAAACATGTCCAAATGTATAATATCAAAGTCCATCTCTAAGTCAATGTCATATACGGTGTGTACATCACATAAATAAATGATACATGTTGCGGTACAAAAATGATACAAGTATATGCATATCAGGCTATATGAGCAATCAAAAAGTGTATACATAAGCCAAAATCTGTACAAGTGTGTCAGCTAGCCTTGCTGCCGTGGGGCACTACTCCTAGCACTACCCTCTCCATCCCCTCCTCTACTGGCCCCTAACTACTATGGGTCCCTCATCGAATCCCCTGACTATGAACCCCCTACCCTCTATGAAGCCACAGACTGGATCCTATAACTCAGTGCATGCTAGTCTACTGGCACCGCCCTGTGGTACAATCCTCTATAATATTGTGTCTGAGCCTGTGCCCTAGCAAGGTCACCCTATACTTGTGCCAGTTGTGTCTATAGTTGCTAAACCTGGGCTTGTCCTTGATACACCTATGTAACCAAGAAGGTAATGGCCCCGTTTATCCCCAAGGCCGCTAAGGCCATGTCTCTCTCCAGTCTCAAGGCCTGTACCCTCACCTCTATTACATCCTGTTCTGTAGTGACCCTAGCTAAGACTCATGCATCTGAGTCCCTCCAAGAAACTGCTTCTCAAAGATGTGTCCTAAGCTGTCAAATCTTACCCTCAAACGTAGCAATGGCATGCTATTTCCAGTCAGGCTGAGGAGCCTGAGGAACGTACAGCTGGGCTACCTGTTGGAGCACCTATTGTGGTGGCAGCATCTATCTCTATTAACCAACCTGCTGTGTCGGCACCTATGCCTATGATGCATCTTGTGGCTACACTATCTACTGCTGCTGGGAGGGTCCCTCCCCAGCTCTCCTCCTCTACCTTTGTTTGCCTCCTCTACTGCCTCCTCCACCTCCCCCATCTCCCCTGTCTCCACCATCACCTCCTTCTCCCCATCCTCCTCTACCCCTCCTTTGTCTCCTCCTCCTCCTGCTAGCCCCATCCTCATCCTCTGAATCCTCCTCATCTATGCGTAGAACCAACTCTTCAGGTCCTAAGTACCTCAGAAAGGGATGAGCTATGAACCACTCATCATAATCAGGAGTCTTCCCTGCATCTATAATCTCTCTCCTCATAGGCCAAGCTATGTAAGGCATCTTTTGAAACTCTGCCAAGGCCTCCTCATATGAAGCAATTAGACCCCATCTAAATCTCTTTGCATGTGTGCGCTTAAAAATGGAATGTCCCTGGGGCATGCCCTATCTCCTGCCAAACTACCTTCGAACCCTACTCACAATCTATTTCTCCAGTATGTGCCGTGTCCTACCAATGAGCCATCGAGTTTGAAAGCAATATGGCAGCTCATCATCCTTGTCATCCCATGGCTCACACTCCAGGTAAGGGCGCTAGACAACTCTATCAACATTATCTAACACATGTCTCCAGTACTCTAGCTTTCCCATCTTGTGCGCAGAAATAATTCCTGCATACCCATAACTATACATCTCACCCCTCTACCTGGCAAAGACACATATCAGCTGAGTGATCGCAATATGCTCCCATAGCCAAAACTGTAACAGTGAGACCTCTACTGACAAACTAGCACCCCTATGGTATACCACCTGGTGCATATCGTGGTATAGGTGAGCCAAGACACAGACACCCCATGCATAGTGGGTGCCCTCTGTAATCATCCTCTCCATGATCTATCCCCAACCAATAGGGAACCCATGCGACCTCCTATCAGGGCATACAACGCCTCCAATCAGCTCTGCCACTATCCCTGGGAAGTAGTCATAATAGTCATGAATATCCTTCCAAGAGATAACCTGACCCTCTAACTCACAGTCATCAAAAACTCACCTGCACTGCCAATCCTGCATGTTGCTGAGGATTGTACTCTACAAGCTCACTCTGTATTAGTAAATACAGAATCCTATAAACATCTTCAAGTGTAATCGCCATCTCACTAGTGGGTAGGTGAAAGGTCCCATCCTCGCTATGAAATCGCTCCACAATGGCAGTCAATAAACTAAGGTTCGCATGAACCTCAGGCATGAAGCAAACATAGTCATGTCCCATCACACCAAGAGCCTCTTGATCTTTCTTAGTGAGCATGTAGTGGTGCAACATCGGTAATGGAAACTACTCCCATAACATAAGCACATTGTGAATGTCCTATAATCAAGCAAAACAATGCATGAACCAAATCTACATAACTACTCAAAACTATTTATAGCATCATATCACTTACTTAACATATCAAATTGATTAAAGCAACATACAATAGCTCTTGACTAGATTCCTACAATCTCCGAGATCACTTATCGATTGATGCATCAAGCAAGATGCCAATTGAGTCAATTTTGTTAAGAAAATTCACTATCTCAAGAAAATGCACCAAACCAGAAGGCACATGCACCATTTCACAGCAAATACACCACTTCTAGCAAATGTGCCACCAAATTGAGTAAAAGCGCAATCCCATATCAAAAGCGCAGCTTCTCAACTCATGCGCTGCAACATATCCTATATGAGCGGCCTCTGTGTATGCGTAGTTTTGCATACCATATGTGCACTTTCTTGGTGTATGCACTGACTCATACCATATATGCACAACAAATATGCATACGCAGTTTCTTATCCTAAATGCATCGTAGAATATCATATGCGTAGTTCTACATAGCATATGCGCCAAATTGTGAACTTGCACATCTATCCTAGTTAAACTTTCCCTAGCATTTATTGCGCTAATAATTGACTCTAGGTGAGATTTTTCAAGTTACATATTGGTGGTTCTACCTCAGTTAGCCGATCAAACCGTCAAACTCACTCAAAATGGTGCTCCTCGCGTGGAATGTCCATATCTATCTTGACTACTCTATGCTCCTGTACTCTCCTAAGCTTTCAAAGACCTATCAACAAAAGCCAAGTGTGCAAATGCCTAGGATTGTGGACCCAACTTGTATATATAGTAAGTGTACCCTAACTGGCTATGTGGCATTCGTGACTACTTCCTAGACCTGTTTCTTCTTGTTTCTCTGAATCGTGACCTATTTTTCTTCATTCTAACCTATTTTTCACCTTCTTCATCGTGAGATTGTCCATTTCACGTCCTCCTGCCTTCTTCCCATCCAATCTCCTAAGGGGGCATCCTGTCATCATAACCTATACTAGGGGCAAACTGGGGCATGTATCATTATAAAAAATTCTTATTCTTTGAAGCAACACCGTAAACTGTATTGCATCAAAGAGGGGCAAACTGTATATTTATTCGATTCATATTCTTCTAAGTTAATTAAATATCAAAATATTTAATTACCTCTTCTAAAGTCAAAATTGAATAAAATCCTTTATTTAATTTAAATTCTTCTAAAACAATTAAATAATTCTTAATTATTTAATTAAGCCAATTCTTCCTCCAAATTTAAATAAATAAATCAAATTTATTTAAATCCTCTCATTCTCTAAAAATAAAATATAATCAAATATTTTATTTATTCTTCCAAATCATGTGTGCACAATTAAATAAATTTATTTATTTAATTTGCTTTCTTATCTTCTAAATTCCCAAGAATCTTCCAAATCTTCTAAAAATAAGTCTTCTTCTTCATTAAATAATTTATTATTTAATTCCTCTCAAATCATGCAAAAGAAAATCATGAGTTAACTAATTGATTCTAAAACTCCTAAAATAGAAAAAAACTTTCTATTTTTTGACAGCATATGTTATCTTCAATAAATAGAAAAACAGTTAACTCAAAATAGCTTTTGTGTGACACTTGTTCTCTTTCTACTCATGCACATTCTCTCATTCTTTCTCAACCATTGATCTTCTCATTCTTTCTATACCATTGATCTTTTCTCTCATAAGTCTATAAATTGAACCTTCTTCTTCCATTTCATTCATCCAAGCTTTCAGTATCGTTACTCTGCAGGAATTTCATTTTCTTACGATTAACTTGTTACCATATCACCATTAACATTGTTGTGAAGCTCATCTTCATTGCAATCAACTATCATGGCCATTCCCACTTGACATCTTGGAATAGAAAGGAAGTCTATCTTCTGAGGGACTTATTCATAGACAAGATCATTTGCGATAGGCCACCAATGGAAGCCATGCGGTAAAGAGGTTTGTTGAGGTATTGTTCATCATTTTAGATCTTCTTTATTTCTATATTTCATTGAGTTATGGGTATTATTGATATCATTGATATTCATGCATAATTTCCCCTAACATTTTGATCTGTGGTTCCAGAGATAAGTCTGAGATAATGTTAAGTGCCTTCAACTCCAATGATTCATGATTTGGCAGTCTGCAAGCTATCTTTTCTTTATGATAGTAGCTGACAGTGTTGTTCTTGTGCTCAGGTTTGAATAATCCCCTTGACCTAGTGGTTAGAGATCGTACGGTTGTTCCTGGTAATTAAAATGTACTTGTGGACGTCTCCTGATCGTGTTCCTACCTTTGGATTGGTCTGCAAAGAGAAGTGTGGATCGTGAATGAAGAATGTTCTTAGAAAACCTAGTGTTAACTCCAGTCTTGGATGACTTGGTTGTTTTCACTATTTGCGGAGATGCATTGAAGATTCTAGAAGCATGTTGTGGCATGGAGGATTGCGTTTGAGTCCCTGCTAAGGCATGGCGTGTTCATCATACATTTCCTCATCTTTCCTTAGCTAAATTTTATAATAGGTCTAGACCTATTTCTGTGTATGTTTTATAATGCCAACCTTGGGGATTGTTCCAATGGCTAATGAATGTAATGCCAACCTTGATGAACATTCCAAGGTTGATGAATTGTATAAAAACATGTAATAGAGTAGCAAAAAAGGGGGATTGGGTGAATATGAAGAGATAAGTGCGAAGGTGTGAAAGAGCATAGCAGAGAAGTTATATTTTTCTTCAATGGAACTAAATCCTGACATGGAGTGGATGCTACTTAATTAGTTCACCCCTTGGTAGTGAGCCACCCTCTAGAAGCGAGCCATTCTTTGCAGTAAGCAATTTGGGCAGTGAGCCTATTTTTTTGGTATTGTTATAACTCATATATTTCTATGGGCTAACACCCACCATGGTTTTTCCCTTTTAGGGTATTCCACATAAAAATATGGTGTCTATTGTGTTGAATGTTTGTTTGTGATTAAGTTTATGGTTTCATGCCTTCAAGGTTAAATCTGATTATAAGCAATTAAGTTGTTGATGGTTTGATGTTCATATGAAGCTAAGTTTTTGTGGCAATTGATTCACCCCCCCCTCTCAGTTGTCTAGTGTATTTCAACAATTGGTATCAGAGCAACATTCCTTGGTGGAAATCTTAACAACTTGAGGTAGATCGAGAATTTCTTAAAAAAAGGAAGCTTTGTAGTTTGATGGGAGGAATTATGCAACTTGGAAGATTCACATGAAGAGCCATCTCCTTTGTATTGGTTATAAAGTATGGAAAGATACACAAACTGAATACACCATGCCAGAGAATGGTTTGACAACTAAAGATGAAGTCAAAGAATATGAGGTAAATATCAAAGCTAGAGATAGTCTGTTGAGTGCACTAACTGACTCTAATTTGATAAAGGTCATGGATTATGAGTATACTAAAGAAGTCTGGGTTAAGCTGAGTATTCTATATGAAGGAGACAATTCTATGAAGAGTACCAAATTGGAAGGACTAAAACCCAAATATGAAGGTCTTAAAATGGGAGAAGATGAAAACATAACATCCTTCATGCAAAAGGTTGATGAACTTGTTACTGGAATTATGGGAGGAACTGTTGATGAAACTAAAGTTGTGATGAAAATTCTTAGGTCATTACCAAAATCCTATGCACACAAAGTAGCTGTAATTGAAGAAATAATGACTGTGAAAATGATTAATAAGGATCAGTTGCTTGGTAAGATTACTACATTTGAAATGAGAAAGTTTGGTGATGCTCTGCCAAAAGTAGAAACTGCTTTCAAAGACAGCACTTTAGAAAAGATCTCCAAAGTAGAAAAAATACAAGGTAGAACCTAATGATAAACTTGATGAAATTGAAGCCAACTTTGTTGACAGACTGCAAAGAGGTTCTGGTAAGTTCAAAGGCAAATTACCTTTTAAATATCTCTCATGTGGTAAAGTAGGTCATTATGTTTCTAGATGTCCAGAAAGAATTGAAATGAATAGAAAAATATTTGAGAACAGGCCTAGAGCTCCAAAGAAATGCTACTATATTAGAGATTTTGATGATGAAGATGTGACGAATGATGAATTTGATGATGCTAGTACTAGTGCAAATGAATGCTTGTTTATTGCTATTAAAGAAGAACCTATGTCTACTAATCCTGCTAGCCGTGTGAAGGAAGAAAAACTAGTGGAAGAAAGTTCTTTGGCTATTTAGGTTGAAAAAGCTAAGGAAGAATGGATTATTGATAGTGGATGCTCACATCACATGACCAGTGATAAAAGTAAGTTTGTAAGTTTGGAAAAATATGATGGAGGACTGGTTAGGTTTGGAGACAATGCAACTGGTAAGATTTGTGGAAAATGATCTATTTCATTTGATGGTAAGCATAACACTGACAATGTTCTCTATGTGAAGGGCTTAAAACATAAAATTTTGAGTGTTGGTCAAATGTGTGGTGAAGACTATGATCTGAGATTCAAAGACAATGGATGCAAGATAATGGAAAGCTCCGGAGCTATGATTGCTATTGGTAAGAAGACCAGAGGTAACATATATCAATTAAGAGGAACTAATAATTACTGTTTATTAGCCCAAGCAGATGAAAGTTAGTTGTGGCATAGAAGGTTGTGTCATATAAATTTTGGTAATCTGGTAAAGATAAGTTCAGGACAGACTGTAAGAGATCCACCAAAACTTGTAAAACCCTCCAATAATATTTGCAAGGAATGTCAGTTGGGGAAGCAGACAAGTTTCAAGAGAAAAGAGCAATTCTCTATCAGTTTGCTGGATCTAGTTCATACAGATCTATATGGTCCTACAAGGATAAGAAGTCTGCAAGGTGACAGGTACTTCATGTTGATTATTGATGATTATTCTAGAATGACTTGGGTTACTTTTCTAAGAGACAAATCAGAAGCCCTAGAGAAGTGCAAATCTCTCAAAGCTATGGTTGAAAATGAAATAGAACTAAAAATCAAATGCTTGAGGTCTGATAGAGGAGGTGAGTTGACATCAAATGAATTCAACATTTTCTATGAAGAGAAAGGAATAAAAAGATAGTTGTCTATACCTAGAGCTCCTCAACAAAATGGAGTTGTGGAAAGGAAGAACATGACAGTTCAAGAAGCTGCTAGAACAATGATGAAGGAAGAAGGCCTACCAGAAGTCTTCAAGAAAGAAGCTGTACATACTGTTGTCTATACTCAAAACAGAGTTCAAGTGAAAGGTAATGGCACTAAAACCCCCTATGAATTGTGGTATGGAAGAATTCCAATAGGAAGATACTTCAAAGTCTTTGTAAGCAAATGCTATATCAAAAGAGATGAAAGCCTAGGGAAATTTAATGCAAGATGTGATGAAGGAATCTTCCTTGGATACTCTACCAAGAGTAAGGCCTACCGGTGCTACAACAAAAGGTTGAAGAAGATTGTGGAGAGTTCAAATGTGAAAGTGGATGAAGGCAAAGGAAAAACATCAGTTCAGAGCGGCTATGAGTTGGATGAACCTGCTGATATAACTCATGAAGAAAAAGTTAAACAAGAAGACAATCAAAGTGAAGAAGAAAGGGCTCCAGAAATTGCTAAAACTCCCAGGTATGTAAGAATCAATCACTCTAAAGATCAAATTATTGGCGACACAGAGAAAGGAGCTCTGAAAAGGAAAAGAGCTGCAGAAGAACAAGTGAATTATTGTCTGCTTCTATAGTTGAACCGAAAACTATGAATGAAGCTTGCAATGATGAAAATTGCGTTAAGGCAATGGAAGAAGAACAATTACAGATATAGAAGAAGGAAACTTAGGAATTAGTTCCTAGGCCTACTGACAAAAGTATCATTGGAACTAAATGGGTCTTCAGGAATAAGCTAAATGAAAATGGAGAAGTTGTAAGGAATAAGGCAAGGCTTGTGTACAAAGGATATTCTCGAATTGAAGGGATAGATTTTGAAGAGACTTTTACTCCAGTAGCTTAGATTGAAGTAGTCAGAATGTTTCTGGCATTTATAGCTCACAAAGTTTTCAAAGTGTATCAAATGGATGTGAAATCTGCATTCCTAAATGGGAAGTTAGAAGAGGAAGTCCATATTGAGCAACCGGAAGGATTCCAACTATCAAATCAAGGTGATATGGTATGCAGGTTGAAGAAAGCATTATATGGACTCAAGCAAGCTCTCAGAGAATGCTATGCAAGGTTGGAGAAATACTTATTGCCGTGAGGATTTAGTAAAGGCACTGCTGATAGTAATGTTTATTTCAAGATTAATGGTGATCAAATTTTGATTGTTGAAGTCTTTGTTGATGATATCATCTTTGGTGGAAATGAAGGTATGTGTATGATATTTGTTGGTGAAATGCATAAATCATTTGAGATGTCTATGTTTGGTGAGATGAATTTATTTTTGGGTCTGTAAATCTCAGATAAAGGAATCTTCATTTCTTAGTCTAAGTATGTAAAAGAGTTGTTAAAGAAGTTTTGGATGGAAGACTCTAAACTGGTATGTACTCCCATGGTGATTGGCTACAAATTGAGCAAAATTTATGAATCACCCAAGGCTGATAAGGAAAAGTATAGATCCATGATTGGAGGATTACTTTATCTAACTCAAACCAGACCTGATATTATGCATGTAGTTTGTCTTGTTGCAAGATTTCAAGATGATCCAAGAGAATCACATGTCATGGCAGTAAAGAGAATCCTAAGGGATTTAAAAGGCACTCCAGATCATGGCTTATGGTATCGAAAGGATAATAATTTTACTCTCAGAGCTTATACAGATGCTAATTGGGTAGGAGATGTTGATGACAGAAAAAGTAGAAGTGGAGGTGCTTTCTTCTTGGGAAATAGATTGCTTTCATGGTTGAGCAAGAAACAAGATTCAATCTCATTGTCAACTACAGAAGTAGAGTATATTGCAGTAGCATGTTGTACTCAAGTGTTATGGATGAAGAAGACTTTAAGGGATATAAGAGTTGTTTATGAAGATCCAATTGCAATCTTGTGTGACAATACAAGTGCCATAAATATTTCCAAGAATCCAGTATGCACTCAAGAACAAAGCATATATCCATAAGGTATCACTTTTTGAGGGAAAAGGTGACAGAGAATGAAGTTAAGTTGGAATATGTGTCCACAAAGGATCAGATTATAGATATTTTCACTAAGCCTCTGCCTAAAGATACTTTTGAGTATCTCAGGAAAAAATTAGGGGTCATTACCCCTCCATCTCTAAACTAAGATGCAAAGGAATACATTAGTCCATTGGTTCCCAAAGATTCATTCCTTGATCTGGATTGATGTTCTAAGAGCTACCTCTCAGGGGGAATAGTTGAATGATGACAAAAAGTTGGTTGCATAAGTTCAAATTTGTTCAGAGCAACAGAGTGCAAGAATGTACCCTTTGCCATTGATGTCAAAGGGGGAGAGAAATCATGTCAAAAAATTAGAAGTGTAGATGTGTAAAGAGAAAGGGGGAGAATTGTGTCCTGATGGTCTTTATAGTTTTTCACATCATATGTTGCCATCAATGACAAAGTGGGAGATTGTTGCAAGTATGTGCCTAATCGGTGTTGTCATTGATGTCAACATATTTGTGTTGTCATTGGTGTCAATTGTGCTCCTATCTTGTTGTATGCTTGTAATGAGTAAGATGATTTATATTTACTTATGTAAGTAATCTTGATGTTGAGGATATTGAGAAAATTAGCCTCTCCCTTAGAAATAGTGAGTTGCAGTGGAAACAGTGTATTGCACACAAAAGAATAGTCTAGAAGAATGCTCTGCATTTTCTGTAGAATGAATATCTTTGTCTACAGATTGGAAGTTATTTAGAAGTCCATCTGAAGATGCTATGTTTTGAGTTTGAGCCTCTGGTATGAAGAATTGAGTGAGTTATGTTCACTAGAGTGAAAACAATTTTTTTTGAATGTTCGACAAAGACACGAGAAAGTGTTATGCTCTGCATTCCTCTGCATTGAAGTATTTTGATCTATGGCTCTAGAGATAAGTCAATTAATGGAAAGTGCCTTCAACTCCAATGGTTCATGATTTGGCGGTCCTCAAGCTATCTTTTTTTATGACAGTAGTTAACAATGTTTTTCTTGTGCTCCAGTTTGAAGAATCCTCTTGACAGAGTGGTTAGAGATTGTGTGGTTGTTCCTGGTGATTGAAATGTGCTTGTGGATGTCTTATGATCATGTTCCTACCTTTGGATTGGTCTGCAAAGAGAAGTGTGGATCATGAAAGAAGAATGTTCTTAGAAAACCTAGTGTCAACTCCAATCTTGGCTGTCTTGGTTGTTTTCACTATTTGCATATATGCATTGAAGATTGTAGAAACATGTTGTGGCATGGAGGATTGCATTTGAGTCCTAGCTAAGGCATGGTGTGTTCATCATACTTCTCCTGATCTTTCCTTAACTAAATTTTATAATAGGTCTAGACCTATTTCTATATATGTTTTGTAATGCCGAGCTTGGAGATTGTTCCAATGGTTGATGAATGTAATGCCGACCTCAATGAACATTTCAAGGTTGATGAATTATATAAAAGTATGTAATAGAGTAGCAAAAAAGGGGGAGTGGGTGAATATGAAGAGGTAAGTGTGAAGGTGTGAAAGAGCAGAGCAAAGAAGTTATATTGTGCTTCAATGGAACTAAATCCTCACATGGAGTAGATGGTACTTAATCAGTTCACCCCTTGGTAGTGAGCCACCCTCTGGCAGTGATCCATTCTTTGCAGTGAGCAATTTGGGTAGTGAGCCCTGTAGGCAGTGAGCCTCTATTTTCAATATTGTTATAACTCATATATTTCTGTGGGCTAACACCCACAGTGGTTTTTCCCTTTTAGGGTTTTCCACGTAAAAATCTAGTGTCTACTGTGTTAAATGTTTGATTGTGATTAAGTTTATGGTTTCATGATTCCATGGTTAAATATGATTATAAGCAATTAAGTTATTGATGGTTTGATGTTCATATGAAGCTAAGTTTTTGTGACAACTAATTCACCCGCCCCTCTTAGTTGTCTGATTTATTTCAACAGGATGATCTCATTTCCTTTGGGAAAGCTAGTCTCCCTTTCAGTATTTTTCACTTCTACTTGAAATATACTTGCAACAATCCTAAACTGTGGACAATCCAATTCTATGTGAGCACTAGTATTATGTATTCTGCACCAATTATTTGTGGTGGCCTCAGCTAAGTTAACTCTATTTATCTTCTTGGGGTCTATGGGGACCTGATTGTCCAAAGGTAAGGGTTGCCTCCCATTGTTTGGTCTAGTATTCTAGACCATTGGAGGTCAAAGTACATTATATCCTCTATTTTGATGAGTGTCTCTATTATTCTGAGCATAGAAGCTCTAATTTCTCAACTGAGCTACTTTGGTAGTCAATCTTTTCAATTGAGCTATGATTTCTCTCATATCTTCTTTCTCTTCTTGAACTTTCTCTACTACATTGTCTTGAGATGTGAGAAAGAAAGAAGTACCATTCTTGTTTGGTCAAACTTTAGCAAATGCATGTCCAGGGTGTAGGACCATTTGATTATTCCCCTGAGGTTGCACCACATTAATTAGAGGGACTGCTAGAGGGTTCATCAAAGGAGCATGGTTCATTAGAGCTCCATTAATCTACTGCATTTGATTAGATACATAAGGAGGTCCTATACTCAACATAGGACCATATCTTACTTGTTTCATTTCAATATTAATTTTTATTGCCTCAACATAAGCACCAGATAGAGACGTAACACTAGGATTTACTCTTCTAATGAACATCATGATCAATGGATCTAGGGTGGAGTAATACACTAATAGGACCACATCCTCTAGAATGTTATATGGGACAGTTAATCTAGAATATGCCCTCTTGAACCTATCATTGAAGGTTGTGATAAATTCACTTTCCCCTCTTTTGATCTTAGCCAACTGATGATACATTGTTGTTGCGTCGATTGAAACTCTAAATCTAGATTTAAAGGTTGGTTCCATTAATTACCAGGTGGTGATGGAGTATTTTAGTAAATTGACATACTAGAAATATACTTTTTCTCTGAGAGTATATGGAAACAATCTACAAACTATGTCTTCATGCTGAATTCAAGCCATGAAACATGCTTCCTTGAAAGTTCTACGATGATCCTATGTATCTTGATGGACATTATATTTTGAACATAATTTATCTAGATTCTTTGGCATATCATTATATGCTGTGAAGCCAATGGGTGACTCACCATTAAAGAAGGCCATCATGACCTGTACTGGAACTACTAGTGTTGCAAGGATAAGAGGTCTTAGTTGTACACTTACTGAATGTGATCTTTTCTTACACTAGGTAGTTCATGCAATAGACCACTGGATTGGGATCTTGTAGCAGGCTGATGAGCCAGCTCAACAAATTCAAGATGAACATTGAAGCTTTGGACTGGATCTTTGCAAAGCCACCTCCTAATGTTCAAGTACTAGAGATATTTACAGAAAACTAGTTAAGGACGTGGAGTATTGACAGGATCTTTGAAATAACAACAACTGAAGCTATCGCCCTCCTTCTAGCGCCATTTCTATTGATGTAATGTTCAATCACACTCACAAGAATAATAAGTTCGCAAAAGAAAATCCTTATTCCTCTTAAAAGACTTTAAATTCACTAAGAATCTAAGATCTCAAGTCTTTGATGGTCAAGTCTTGACTACTTGTTGTCACTTAGGGTTTGTTGTGAGTTGTTTTCCATTTTGGGGACTTATGGCTTCCAAGTCATTTCTATCAAGATCATGTCATACTTCACTAGTATCCTGCATATTTAATTCAACCTGCACAATATCTCTCCAATTTATGTCAAAATCTCAAATGAATAACTAGATTTCAAGTATATTACTGCAAATTTGACATAAATTTGATCAATTCTTCTGAAATGATCTCTATTTGAACTAATATTTACACATAAACTATGAATTTGCCTAAATATCTTCTTTAAAGCATGCAATTCATCAATATTTATGATTATTTACTTTAGATTTATCATTATTTCTAATTTCTCACCAGAATTTGTCAAATAAAAATGAAAAGATCAGGTTAGAAAGGGAAAATTTCTAAGAATTCTAAATTTCACCAGCAATCCACATGTATATCTAGACATAATCATGAAATGAAGTGAACCTACTCATACTTCACCACAAACATTCACAGTTACATATAAGAGGTGCGAATCTTCAAGGAAACTTGATAACAACAAGCAATCGGTCGGATGCACTTCTAAAGAATGTATCAATTCAACATTACATGCTAGAATTCAATAAAGAGTACTCATGATTTATGATGGAACTATAATCTATAGCTTCATGTCCATTAGATGTTCAAAGGATATGCAAATGTACACTGATATGAGAAAGAACCATGAAAATAAGTCACAAAGTTGTTAATTCAATAAACTTAGTGCTTAGTAGAGTTCATCAATTCAGTCTCACTTTTTACAAGATGATCTAGGTCCTTTTATAGAGTAAGGACCTAAAATTGATTACAATACATCAATGGTCAGGATCTCTTTCAAAATACCCATGGTCAAAACTCAAGGCACGTGATTGCCAGTTGGCAATCTGGAACAAAAGACAACTGACACAAGAATATTCTTCACTTCGAGGTACCTTCATCTGGAATATTCCACTTCCCATGTTTTCTACCTCATTATGTATCTGAAGGCTCATCCCTCTAGAATCCAGGTTCTTATACAAGTCATATGCTTTAACTGTTTTGTCTATCTCCACTTTATCAAATTGTTGTGCCCTATTCCCAACATGACCTTGTATTTGAAGTTGATAATCTATGGACATCCATTTATTAGTCTGGTTACCTAGATTTTTTGTATATGCTCTTATCTTCACAGATAAGTCCATCACCTGATCTATGGTTGCCTTTGAAAAATGTTCCACTGGATTCTTCAACACAGGCTCAAATTTGACCTTAAACACCCTAATGAATGCCTATTCTTCATAAGTTTCCTCTTCATCCATTAGTGTCCCAAGAAATTCTTCTAGGATCTCCACCTCATTTTTTAAGAGGTTATATTCCTCAGCGCTTATGTCAATAACTTTAAGTCTATATCCCTTCAAGATATCCTCTTCAAACTTTAGGTCCTTTATCCATATTGATAATTTTGCCATGGTTTGGATTGTTATTATATTGTGCCTTAACAACACCTGATCACATAGCTTATAGACCTTCTTCAATTTACTAAGGTCTTGATCATTTTGATCAAGCCTTGTGACACATTCTTTCTTTAATATGTATTCTTTTGTTTTGATATATGCTAGATTATCCTAATTGGATAGTGCAATCTGAATAACTTCTTTTACATCTTTTATAAAATTTTGAAACCAATTTTGCATTACCTGGGCCTAATGCTTATTTGCATCCAAGTCACTTATTTCTTCCTATGTTACCAATGTTAGGTTGGCTAGAACCTCTATAATTTATGCCCCTGTAGATACCAACCCCTTCTCAAAGACCTCAAGTTGGGCATTACGCCCTTACAACTTTTTATTCTTTAGCTTGGTCTTACAGATCCGAGCTGCTGTTGCATCCACACTACTTTTGAGCTCTTCAATCTCTTTCTCTGCAGTTACATGTCCTATGTCTAGGACCGTAGTGATTTTATATTCACTAGTTGTAATCTATCCCTTGGACTTATCCACTATAGGATGTATAGCTAAATGTGCTATTCTTTGCCTGGTTGTGTCTCTTATAATGGTAGACACTGCCCTTGCCTTGCGCCTGGGATTGGATTCCTCTATACAAAATAAAGCTTTGAAATCAAAAGGAATTAGGTTGATAGGAGGCTCCATTACCTCTGAGGCCAACCATTCAGGTATATTCTATGCTAGTCCTCCCTAACCTGATTGTTCGATTTGAGCATCTTTGACTGTCATATCAATGTCCTTATACAAACCTTCTTGTTGGGACACTTTCTCCTGAGGAATCACCTCCTATTGGGGAATGTCTTCTTGATGAACCTTTTGTTGAGGAATCTCTGGATTCTCACATGCATCATGAATTTCTTCATCTCCTTTATCTTGTGGGACCTACTCCTCATATGGGGCTGATTATTTCTCTTTCTCTTTTAGTCCTTTTCCTACTAGTTCCTTAGTTTGTTTGATTTCTCCCTCCATATGAATATCTTGAGCAACTTATTTGTTACCTTTTTTATGAGGGACATCCATAGTAGATTTATCTATTACTTTTGGTCAGGATAGATCCACTTCTCCCTCATCCGTTGTTATTCTTGTGACTAGGTCATCCAGTTGACCTTGACCCAATAGCTCCTGAGGTGATCCTAACCTATCTATGTCTAATATGTTCTCTACTTCAAGATCTTTTATTGTCTCTAGACTCCTTATTACCTCTACTTGATGAGGTCCTTGTCGAGGTAGTGCTGAGTATGCAAGCAGTGAACCCACCGGACCATTGGTCACATCCTGTGTGACCTCATCATCAGTTAAGTCAATTACTCAACTTAATAGCAACTGTAGTGTTGCAAGTATGTGCTAACTGGTGTTGTCATTGATGTCAACATATTTGTGTTGTCATTGGTGCCAACTATGTCTTATGATATTGTTATTTGTTGATTGATTGAGTTGTCATGTTGAGGACACTGTCTGAGTTTTTGCTCCGCATTTCCTTTGTGTTGAAGACCAGAGTATGAGATTTGGATATGTTTTAGAGAAGTATTTGAAGATGCTAAATCTAGAATTTGGTGATCCAGATCATTATGCAGAAAAAGTTCTATTCACCAATTTGAAGACTATGCCTGGTAGTGTTTGCAATGTGATAGGGAGAAAGTATTTTGCTCCGCATTTCTCCACAATTTGGATTTTGGTCTTGTGATTTTGGACTTACATTTACAAGGTTCTTAGCTATCTTCATTCCAAAGGATTTGTGATTTACTTCTCTTGAAAGCATGTTTTTGTGTAGTAGAGTTTGACAATACTGTTTATGAGTAGATAGTAAATCCTCCTCAAATGAAAAGTGTTGTGGACCTTTTTGGTGATTCTTTGGTAACTAAAGGTTGTTCATGGATGGTCTAGATAATGTTGAAGTGTTGTGCCTAGTCAGCAAGTCGTGATGGTGTTCATGGAAGCATGTGCCTAAGTGCTTTTGGTGTTTACACTAGTTTTAGTCGACTCAATTTTTTACACTTGTTGCGAAGGTGCCTCGTGGATTGTGGAGGCATGTTGAAGCATGTGAATACATAATTGGGACCAAGCTAAGCTGTGAAGTGTTCATCCTTCATTTAGTTTCTTTGCAAGTTTGTTTAGCTAGAGAACTAATCTTAATTATGTATGTATGCCAACCTTGGAGACAGTTCCAATGGTTGTAGATTGTATTGCCAACCTTGATGAATCTTCCTGTTGATGATTATTTTTACACATTCATAACAAAAGTTAAAATTCACAAAATGAACCTAACTGTCTTGAAAGATATGAAGAAATCAATTAAGATTACTTAATCCCATGTTTATGTATGGTCAGATCTTGACCTTGTAGATAATTCAGTAGGTTAATGTGAGGTTGTAATATGCAAGGGGCCTTACTTGATTTAAGGTGATTGATGACTTATTGGACTCTAATTATGTAAAATAATGCAAATATCAACATTTTGTTCATTTCTTTACATAAATTTGTTACTGTATCACAAAGCTTTAGATGATTTATATTAACACAAGCTTTTCTTTTCAAATATTATGAAAATTGTCAAATATTAACTCAATTGTTCATGTTTTCTTCAAATATCAGACAATCTCCTTTAAATTTCTGCATTAAAGCTAAGTATTTCAAATGTTTTGGAAAAGTTAGAGAAATTTAAATAAAACTTCATTCTGCTATAGGATCTAAATGCTCTGTTATTCACGTTGTAAGCAGTATAGAAAACTTGATTAAATCCACAGACTAAACCTTTAAATGTAAGCCCTGAGTATTTTCATGAACATACATTCAAGATTGCAAGCTTTTGAAGAGATAATATTTCAAATACAAACAAGAGCTAGAAAACACTTCTCAAGTAGACATAGAATTCTAGATGTATTTGTATTCAAAATAGACAGTCACATATGATTTACAATGTATGAATGACTCTTTGCTTCATTAATCAACTTATAGAAAACTTACAAAATGTCTTACAGATACAGTAAGGAAGCTAGATGCTCCACGCATTCCTTAGTGCAGACACAGGTGACCTCCTCTAAACTAAAATTCTTTTCTTCTAGTCAAAATATTCAAACAACTACAATTGCTAGCTATTCTCTCAAAATCCCTGTGTAATTAATGTACAAGTAACAAAGTTCCTTATATAGATTTTGAAACTTCTCATTGCTACAGCTACCAACTTCATCTACGGTTGAGATTCCTCCATTATTGATCAAGGGTGCACACTCATCTCTAACCGTCTGCCAAAATATCTAAATGGCATCTTTTCCTTCTCAAAGGATGCTGTTAGAATCTTTTCAAAAAAATAAGATTCCCCTTTTCTTTGACTTATGTTAGCTAATACTCTTTACTTGACCTTTCCCAAAACTGTTGCGTCCTTTACTTTTTCATTCTTTTAAGTATGATTTGAAGTTATTGATTACACCTTCTAAAAAGGTGCGGTCCCTCCCCTCCTGGACTCTTTGTCCATATATACTCCTACAGAGTAACTCCCTCCTTTAATTTATTTTCTCTATTTTCTAAGTCTTTGCTTCTTTTCTTGTACTTCTTCATTTTAGCATTGTCTTCCATTAATGAATCCATCATTTGTTTAGTCAAGTATGCATCAGGATTTTCCATGCATGGTGCAAAAATGGCATTAAATTCTGTCAAAGCTCTTTCCAATCCATATGCTGGTATGTCCATGCATTCATGCTCTAAGAGTCTTTCTACTATCTTTTTGTGCATTCTAATCATTTCATCTACTTTTTCTCCTAAATCTTGAGCAATTGTTATACATTTTCTTAGATTGTCTTCCTCAATTTTAAGTTCTAATCTCACCTGTGGCACTTGATTTGCCATTGCAACAGTAATTACTCCTTCATTGATCAATTCCTCTACTCTTTCTTCAACTTTTGTCAACTATTCCAGTTTAGACCTGCATTCTTCCTTTCTGAATTGGCAATTATGTACAAGTATCATGCATTTGTTCTTTTCTCTTGCAACCATCTCCCAACTTTTCACAACTTGCTTTATTACTTGTTCACCTTCCTGCATAAAATCTTTGAACCATTCATCAAAAACATTAGCCTTAAGCTTTTTATTTTCAATGTCCCTTATTTCTTCTTTGGATATAATTGCTATGTCACCGGGCAGTTCTGGGACTATTATACTGGGATCAAATATCCCTTTAATAAATTGTTGCAGTTTGACAATGTGTCCCTTTAGATATTCTTGGTTGTCTTTGTCTTTTTTCAACATCTCTGCTATCACTTGGTGCATATCTTCCCACTCAGTGATATGTTTCTCCCGTGTAGTATGCCCAAGGTCAAAATTTAGTATCTTATACTCTTCTAAGGTTATTTCACCTTTTGCCTTCTCCTGTTGAGGTATGGCTAGATTTAGCACCCTAGATCCATCTGGACCTCTTTGAATAGCTGACATTGTTCTAGCCTTTCTTCTTTCTTTTCCTGGTGTTGTATTACCTAATAAGCTCTTAATATCAATTGGTACCAATTGTAACTCTTACTTTTCTTTTCTTATCTCTCCTCCTAACCATGCAGGAATATCTTTGGTGCCTTCTACAGTTTTATCTTCATCAATTACTTCTTCATGAGGTTTTTTTGTTTCAGCCTCTCCTTGTTGCTGTTGTTCCTGTTGTTGCTATTGAGGTGGTTGTTGTTGTTGTGGAATTTGCTGTTGAGGTGGAGGCTATTGTTCTTGAGGTGCTTCTTCTTGGACCATGGGATTATCCTGCTGCTTCGACTCACCCTCATTTTCTTCTTCTTCTATTTTTGTGTCCCCTCCATCCTTAGCTTCTTCTTCAGGATCTTCTTCTTTTGATGTTTCTTTCTCCTGATCTTCTTCTGTATGTATTTGTTCTACATTTGGCATATTTATGTCTTCTGTTTGTTCATCAACTTTAATTTCATCCATCTTTTCTAGCTTTTCTTCATCTTCAGGCCTCTCGGTTGTGTCTTCTATATTGATTGTACTTCCTATATCTTCACTTTCTTTTTGTTCCTTTTCAAACATATTAATTTGTTCTGTAGGTGTAGAGGATCCTACCACTGTTCTTTCCTCTTTTGCTTCTTTTTCCTCTTCTTGTCTTCTTTCTATGTTTTTCTCTTCTTCATTTTTCTCATCATACATATTAAGCATATTTAAGGCATCTATACCAGAAGTGCCATCTTTTGTTTCTTCTTCTGCTTGAGCATGTTTTTATGTGATTATCTCCTCAGGTACACTTTCTTTTTCATCTTCTTCAATTTTATGTGCCTCCTCTTGCACATCTTTAATCATTTCAAGAGGGACTAGTGTACCAAATGTATGCACTGCTCCTTCTTCCTGTACCCTTTCTTCTTCATGCTCTGGGCCTTGTTCTATTTCCATTTCGGCCTAAGTACTTTGATCTTCCTCTTCACTTAGGAAATCACTAGACCCCTCCTCTATTTCAATCTCCTTTCCAGTATACATTCCTCTTTCTTCACTTTCACTGCTATCATCCACAATATGTAGAGTCTCAGTGGTTTGCTTGTGTATACGCCTAAAAATGACACAAATCATCCTAAATAAATATTCTAAATATTTATTCCATTCTTCTATTAATTAAATAAATATTCCAAATTTATTTAATCAATTCACTATCCCATAATTAAATAAATTGTATTTATTTAATTATAATTCTTCTATTTGTCCTTCACAATTAAATAATCATAAATTATTTAATTAAGCCTAATTCCTCTATCCTAAAGTTCTAAATTCAAAATTCCACATCACCTTTTACACATCACCTTTACACCTCACCTTGTCCACCTCATCAGGTTGCACATGTAATTAAATATATTTAATATTTAATTACCTTACTTTCCCTCACCCACATGGCCTATTTCTTCTCCAATCAGAGGTCAGTTAACCAATCAATCAAATCTGTTAACTAACCTGTCAGTTGAGTCAAATCCTCAATCAATTCAGTCAGTTCCACAATCCACTCTTCTAACTGATCAATCAAGTCTGTTAACAGACCAGTCAATGGAGTTAACTCTCCAATCAGTTTTGTCACATCCCACCTTTCATGATGGAGCTGGGACACTTGTCATGTTTCTACTGGTTGCACATTCCTCAACCATCCTCAACCGTTGATCTTCATATCTCCTCTCAACCGTTGATTCCTATTCCTCCGAGTCTATAAATGAAGCTTCATCCCTCCATTCTAATCATCCAGGCTTTTGACATCGTTACTCTGCAGAAATATCACCAGCGCGCCTTTGGCACCCACTTGTCATCTACAAGCTTGAGATCACCATTGTTGCATTGGAGCTCACCTTCATTGCACATCACACCATAGCCGTTCACCATCGACTTCCTCAAACAGCTTTAAAAGATTGCACTCTCTGAGGGCTCATCTCATCTGCGAAAGGACGATTCGTGATAGGCGAACAACAAAAGTTTCGAAATGGAAGAGGTTTGCTGTGTTTGTTCATTGCTTTGTTTACTTGAATCTTCTTTGTTTCTCTATTCTGTTGATGTTTGGGTCATCTATTATTCATTTGATTGATCACTATTTTACCCTCACATTTTTGGTACCCACCGTGGGGCCGTTGCCCCTTTATTTCACCATTTTTGAGCTTTTTTGAAGGCAGGTTCCGTACAGGTCCCGCAGAGTCACGCACAGGTTCTTTCGGCGCATCTGTTCATTTTTACGGCGCTTTTGAAGACTGTTACGGTGCTTTTGAAAATCCTGCGCATCTGTGTATTCTTGCTGCGCTTTTACAGACTGTTACGGCACTTTTGTTAAAACTGTGCATTTGTTGACTGTTACTGCGCTTTCATAGACTGTTGTTGCGCATCTGTTATAATGGCGCATCTGTTGACTGTTACGGCGCTTCTGACGACTATTGCTGCGCATACGTTAAAACTGCGCATTTATTCATTTTAACGGCGCATACGTTCAAAACTACGGCGCATTCGTTAATGCTACGCTTCTGTTGATCACTTCTGCGCATTTGTAACTAGCTCAGGTTTTAGTACTTTTCTAGAGGATTTTGCTAATGCTAACCCTTTTGCAGGTGTTTGCTGGAGCGGTTTTGCAGGATAGGCTTAGGTTTAGTTACATGTAGTTGCATGTAACTAGCTCACATTTCATTTTCTAGGAAAGAGTAAAATGGTTGTTCATTACAAATCTTCATCTAGTCTTAATTAGGGAGGAAGTAACTGGTTTATTTCATGCTTGCATTTTAAACAACTTCCAAGTTATTGCTATCTAAGATTTAAAATTGAACTCATCACTGATCTTGCAGTTAAAATGAACCATTGCTATATCGTGAGACCTGAATTTCAAAGTTAACAATCTCGTGCAACGTGGACTTAAAATTGAACTCACAACTACTTTTTGAAGTTAAAATGAACCATTGCTATATCGTGAGACCTGAATTTCAAAGTTAACAATCTCGTGCAACGTGGACTTAAAATTGAACTCACAACTGCTTTCTGGGATTTAAAATTGAACCACTGTAATATTGTTGAAATCACTTCAAAGTTCTGTTTGAGTAGCTTAGCCCATTTAGTTTTTATCTTTTAACTAGGGTGGATCAATCAGTGTATTCTGTGCTTGTGAATGACAATAGGCTTATGCTCTCCCCTGTTCTGGGTGATCAGAGTGCCAGACTTGTCATTCTATTTGTTTAAACTTTAGGAGGGGCCTGCCCTTGGATGCACGCTTGTCCAAGCGGGAACGACCCTGAGTGGTAACAGGCTAACGCCAAGCCCTACCGAGCCACTTAAAATAAATTGTGCTTGAGGTGAAAACCTCCTGCAATGAGTGCTGTTATGTTACACCGATGGCCAACCTCCCCCAAAACCCTCTCAAGCGTAACCCTTTGAGGCTGGGAGACTCCATAACGGAGAGTAGCGCCGCCGCACGTGTAACCACTTGAACGGTTGCCTGAATTAAATACCTCTTGTTTTAGTGGCCCAAGTCCCTTATAATCCATTTCTCGCCTAGGATTTTGTGCTTGCTTTTGTCCAAAATAGAGTCGAAAAACTACAAAAATAATGGAAAACTACAAAATACTCTTTGTGCTTGTCGTGTTTTCTTGCTAAATTTATTCATAATATCAAATTAGGAAGACCTTTTCCAGCCAAAGAATACCAAAAACAGAGAAAAATCCCAAAAATTTGCAAAAAATACCAGAACTGCGCATATACACTTTTCTGCTGCGCATATACAGCGACTTGCTACGCTTTTGCACCGACTGGCTGCGCATACATACATTTCTGCTGCGCATATACACATTTTTGCTGCACTTTTACAGTGACTTGCTGCGCATATGCACCGACTTGCTACACATATACTTTTATGTTGCGCATTTACACACTGTCACTGCGCATACGTACTTCACCAGAGCGGCGCATATACAGCGACTTACGGCGCATTTGCTCATTCTTGCTGCGCATCTATTTCTGCGCATGTGTGACAGTGAGCATCTGCCCTATTTTTGAGAAATTTTCGTCAGCTGTTTAGAGTACCCATTTCAGCCTAGTTTCATTTTCTGAGGTCAGAATCAACCTTGTAGTCAATCTTCATCCATTTCACCCAATTCTCTCTCTTTCGTCGGTCGTCCCAGTCACCTTCTGTCCAACGTCATTCTGTCCCATACCGATTCGACATAGGTCCTTCTTCGTTTCATTCGTGAATTCACGTAAGCCTAGTAGGTCACAGTACCTTTTGCTAGTAGTCTTGTCGAACGACTAAGCCCTACACAGTGAGACTGGTATCGACTACCCTTGCTAGTGGCTAGAGTCTTGTGTCAACCGTCTTACCTGAATTCATTGAGCGAGAGAACCCTTTGTCCAAGTCTTGCCATAGATACCCCATCCATTACAGTCTTAGTCGACACCTTGCCAAAATTTTTAACCCTAGTCCATTTCATCCCACCCCACCTTGCATGGTTCTTACTCGATCCCAGTACAACAAGCTAACTGAAATGGCCGACTCTTCCGATCACATCGCCCCACCACGCGATGATGATGAAGAAATTTCTTGTGAAGAATTAGTGGCACACATGCAAGATAGCAAATTCCAACGCCTAGTGGAGAAAGTGCTCCTTGAGGACCCCACCAAATATTTCCATCATCTTGCTAGTCTCGGAATCAAACTCCCCGTAGACTTTGACATTAGCTCCATCATGGAAAATGCAGACAATGAACGTGAGAGGGACACAAATGACACCGTCCCAAATGCACATGAGAGGGGCACAAATGACATGGTCCCCCAGGCCAATGAGAGAGGAAAACAACCCATTGACCAAAATGCTCCTATGGCAGATGTGAGACAATAAATTGAGAATCTAAAGCTAGAAATCTCCAACCTTAAGATTGGCACAAGTTCTAAGAACTACTCCTTGGAAGATATAGCACCATACCCCTTTGATAGAAGTTTGGTCATGAAACCATTCCCCTTTCAGTTCGGAATCCCAAAATTTGACAAATACAAAGGGAAGGGGGACCCTAGAGATCATATCCGGGAATTCACTGCAGCATGTTTAGAAGTAGCTCACAACGAGACCTACTTAATGAGACTATTCCCAAGATCTTTAGGAGGTCAAGCTATGGAGTGGTTCTCGCGTCTTCCACCAGGAATCAAAACTTTTGATGAACTTGTCAATAAATTCATAACGCACTTCTCTTACAACATAGAACACGAAGTATCTATGCTAGACCTATGCAACACCAAACAAAAAGGTGGTGAGTCTTTCGCCACCTTCTTACAACGATGGAGACAGCTAGCTACTAAGTGTTCTTACGACATGCCTGAGAAACAACTATTGGAAATGTTTGTCCACAATTTGAATCCCGATCTTAGCTATCAGATTCAGATACAATGCCCTACCTCATTCACCAAAGTCATTGAAATGGGGCTATTCATTGAGAAAGCTATGATCGCTAAAGGAACTCTCAAGCTCTACAAGGACACACCTCCTTCCAATTACACAACTGACAAGTCAAAGTTTTGGACCAAGAACAAGAATGTGGTCAACGATGGAGTAGTGGATGCCAAGGCGGCAGCCCCTAAACAACAACCCATATTCACTCTTAAGGAAGAAGCAAATAACGGTGCACTCAACAAGCCACCCCCTCGGGAATCTAGACCTTGGTTCAATTCAAATCCAAGGAGAAAATTCACGCCGTTAGGAGAATCTCAAGAGTCTTCTCTCAGGAAGTTGTTGGCTAACAATGAAATTTCTCTACCGCCAACAAGTGACTATGAGCCTATAGTCAAACCTCCCTATTGGAAGGACACAGACTATTGTGAGTATCATCAAGGAAGGGGGCACACAACCAATAATTGCATTCACCTCAAGAATGTCATACAAGATATACTGGATCAGAATCAGGGAGGAACACAACAGCATACCTCCAATGAATCTCATGTGGCCTACCGCGATCCTCTTCTAAACCACAACCGGCCGTATAACAACAATCACAACAGCAGCCACAACAACAATGGTTACAACCACAACAATGGTCACAATGGCAACAACTCCAATGGCCATAACAATAATGACAACAATCACAACAGGCCAAACAAGAATAGTGGGTCGAGTAATGCTAACTATGCAAGCGTTCCCTTTGAGTACACCATTAACTGCATTTCTGAGCATGTTCCGCAAGTCAACGTCATATCCCCCAACCAACAACCAGGACCTAACGGAACTGGTTGTAGTATAATTACTCGCAGTGGTAGAGTCACGATCAACACCACTCCTCCAAGGTCGTCGCCATCTCTGTCTAACTCCCGCCCATATAATGTCATCGACCAATTGCAAAAGACTCCGGCTCACATTTCTATATTGGAGCTCTTGCGTCTATCTCCTTCTCATAAGGAGATTCTTGAGAAAGCCTTAGTGGAAACTACTGTCCCCACTAACCTAGCCCAAGAAAAGTTTCAAACCATGGTGGGTAATTTGACATCCTCCACTTCCATCTCGTTTACAGAACAAGATGACCTTTCCATGTCTCAACCCCACAACACTCCTCTACACATTGTCGCATTCGTACACAGGCACCGCATCAAGAGGGTTCTCATTGATGGGGGTGCCGATTTGAATATTTGCACTTTGAAGCTAGTCCTTGCATTGGGGTTCTCTGAACAGGTGGTAGATCCAAGACAGAAAATTACTATCAAAGCCTATGACGAGGAGGAACGAACCACAAAGGGCATGGTTGTCCTACCCATTCAAGTGGGACCGGTAATTAAAGATGTGGTGTGCCAAGTCCTTGATCGGGAGCTTGCTTACAATATTCTACTAGGGAGACCATGGATCCACACCATGAAAGTTGTCCCCTCCACCTACCATCAATGCATAAAGTTCCCACACGATGGCAAGCAGGTCACCATACACGGCGATCCTGATCCCTACCAACACTGCAATTCTTTCCAAACTAAACCTGAATGCGTCATTCCCAACAATAGAGCTTACATTTCCCCTACTCCGCCACAAGACCATTCCGCCGAAGCCTCCTCCTCACGGCCTAAACCAATGAAAATCACCATAAAAGAAAATGGCGTGGGGGAATACCAGATTGAGCACAGCCTCAACCTTGCAAAAATGCCCTTGTCTCCTTGCTCCTTTGGCCAGCCCAAGCATCAACCCAGGCATTTTCCAAAGCCCTCCACTCCTCCTATCACTCCTGCAAACCCCTTTGTAAAATGGGGGACCTTATCCGATGAATCAGAGGAGTGAGATCTCTTGCAATGGCTTTATGCCGAAGAAGAAAACACACCCCAAGAGCCACCTAGACTCCCTACAGAACTCTATGGACGGGGTGAAACCATCTTGCATAGGATGGGATATGAAGGACAAGGCCCTATCGGCCTCAGAAAAGAAGGGATCATCGAACCCATACAACCTTCTTCCTCCTCTTCGGCTAGAAACACGACTGGCCTAGGGTACAAAAGCAAGGGTAAAGCCAAGGAAAATGCCTGCCTAGTGGAGACAATTCAAACACTCCAAGAGGATAGTGACGCAGATTTGGATGATTCCAATCAGTATGAGTGGGACGAGCTAACAGAGCACTCCTACGATGACAAAGAGATTGACACCATCCAAACTCTTAGCCCATATCATGAGAGACAAACACAATGGGACAGACCACTGGAGTCTGATTTGCCCCTCCCTGAGGTTATGGCTTTCAAGGAAAGTATAGATTCCATTGCGATAAACAATCTGGAAGAAAGTACCACCCAAAACACTACCCCCACCTGTGCTCCTAATATTTCCATCCACACTATCAATAAATCAGGTCTTTCATCCGACTTCCTTCCCCTCTTACACCCTGAGCTTATTGACTGGGACCTGCAAGGGACCCCTCAATTAGATATGTTCCAGAACGATGATTCCTACTTTGACTATATGGGACTTAGAGATCATTTACCAAAAGGAGATCATAAAGCTAGTTTCGCTATCAAACTCAATACTGTAGCTTACTTCGGGGAGGGTGCCAAGCCTTCTAGTCGCAAAAATGTAAAGATCAAAAAGGGATCTGATGGTGAAAACCGCCATGCGGCGGTGTCAGATTATAAAACAGTAAAAAGAAAGGACGTATCTGAAGGTGAAAACCCAACTGTGGCACCTGACGATGGATTGCTTGACACCCTCCCAAGTGATATGTATCAAGAAAGGTCACAGATCGTGGTAGAGCCAACAGAGCCAGTGAACATTGGAACCAAAGAGCAGCCTCAGCTTATCCACTTTGCAAAATCTCTCACGCCGCCTGAGAAAACCAAGTTTGTACCATTCTTTAAAAAGAAGAGAGGCAGCTTTGCTTGGTCATATGCCGACATGCCAGGTTTGGACCCAAACCTGATTCTACATCACTTGCCATTGGATCTAGGGGTGAAGCCCGTAAAGCAAAAACTGAGAAAGATGCATCCCCATATAGCCCTACTGGTCAAGGAAGAACTCAAGAAATTGTTAGACGTGGGGTTCATCAGAGCCATAGATTACCCTGAATGGATATCTAATATTGTGTCGGTGTCTAAACCAGATGGCAGGGTTCGACTATGCAATGATTTTAGAGATTTAAACAAAGCATGCCGAAAAGATGACTTTCCCTTGCCTAACATCGATATCATAGTCAACCTCACGGCAGGACATACAATGCTGTCACTTATGGATGGATTCTCAGGGTACAACCAGATCAAAATAGCACCAGAGGATCAGCACAAAACTGCTTTCACTTGTCCATGGGGTACCTTTTGCTAGAATGTCATGCCATTTGGGCTAAAAAACGTAGGTGCTACATATCAGCGGGCCATGACAACTATATTTCACGACATGATGCATGTGACCATGGAAGATTATGTTGATGACATCTTGGCAAAATCACTCACCAGGGACTCACACCTAGACACATTAGAGAAAGTCTTCCAACGGCTGGACCAATTCCAAGTAAAATTGAACCCGAAGAAATGTGTGTTTGGGGTAACATCGGGCAAGCTGCTAGGCTTCATTGTGTCAGCAAACGGCATAGAGGTAGACCCGGCCAAGGTCAAAGCAATCATGGACATGCCTCTGCCCAAAACTCTAACACAGTTGAGATCCTTACAGGGCAAGCTACAGGCCATCCGCAGGTTCATCTCACAGCTGGTAGACAAGTGCCATCCTTTCAGCCATCTCCTACATAAGAACGTTCCATTTAAATGGGATGAGCAGTGCGAAGAGGCATTCAACAAGCTCAAGGAGTACCTCATGAATCCTCCTATACTCATGCCTCCGATCTAAGGAAAACCTTTGATTCTCTACATATCTGCTACACCTACTGCTCTTGGGGCTCTCCTAGCGCAGCAAGACTATGAGAACAAGGAAAGAGCTGTGTACTACATCAGTCGAACCTTAGTGGGCTACGAGCTGCAGTACTCACAGGTGGAACGTTCATGCCTTGCGGTGGTTTTTGCCTCACAAAAACTCCGACACTACATGTTGGCACATCCTGTCAAACTCATTGCTAAGATCGACCCACTAAAATATCTTCTCAGCAAAGCAGCTCTCACAGGTCGACTAGCCAAATGGGTTATGCTTCTTAGCGAATATGATATAGAGTATGTGGACAGAAAATCCATCAAGGGGCAAATCATCGCTGACCAACTAGCTGAGGCACCATTACAGGACACTTCACCCATGCAGTTTGAGTTCCCCGATGAATCTTTATTCACTCTGTCAACATCTGCTTGGAAACTCTACTTCAACGGGTCTTACACCAACCATGGATCAGGGGCAGGTATCTTGTTCATCACTGCCCAAGGCGACACAATTCCAAAGTCCTACAGGTTGTTATTTCCATGCACTAACAATATAGTGGAGTATGAGGCTTTGGTAATTGGTCTCAAGATGGCCACTGAGTGGAAAATCCAAGCACTATGTGTCTACGGTGATTCTCAGCTTGTCATAAACCAGGTCAACGACGAGTATCAGACCAAAGATGAGAAGCTCATCCCATACAAGCGAATGGTCGACGACCTCAAAGAGCATTTTGGGACCATTTCATTTGAGCAAATACCTAGGATAGAGAACAAAGCAGCCAATGCAATGGCGACCATAGCCTCTCTTCTTGAGATACTTGAACATGAGTCACAGTATGAGTTCTTAGTAGAAACAATTCAACAGCCGGCTTATGATCTCCTCGAAACCCATTCCATTTACCACCTAGTAGGATCTGATTCACCTTGGTATGGTAAGACCTACACTTACCTCAAGGACAATGTCCTTCCTTTGGACCTCTCTCCCAACCAAAAACGAACTTTCATCCGACAAGCCTCCCGTTACACCATTATCGCCAATACCCTTTACCGACGTGGTCTGGATGGTACTTTACTCCGTTGTCTAGAACAAGAAGAATCTATAACTGCCTTGCGAGACGTGCACGAAGGGATCTATGGAACACACTCCAGTAGTCCTTCCTTAGCTAAGAAACTCATGCATTTAGGTTATTACTGGCCTAATATGGAAATGGATTCATATCAATTCGTCAAAAAGTGCAAACAGTGCCAGATACATGGGAACCTGATTCATGCACCTGCTCAGGAGTTGAGACCTCTAACGACACCCTGGCCCTTTTGCCAGTGGGGACTTGACCTCGTGGGAAAGATTCATCCGCCCTCTTCCAACGGCCATAAATTCATCATAACCGCCACTGAATACTTTACAAAGTGGATTGAAGCCATTCCCTTATCAACCGTCACAGGAAAGCAAATTTCCTCTTTCATTCTGAATTACATTATCTGCTGATATGGCATCCCTTCATCCATCATAACGGATAATGGGAGACCCTTAAAAAATCAGGATGTCCAGGAACTTTGTGAATGTTTCAAGATCCAACATCGCTTCTCCACTCCATATTACCCCCAAGGTAACGGCCAAGCTGAGGCATCGAACAAAACCATTCTGAAAATCCTAAAGAAGACTGTCAATGAAGCTGGTCGCGATTGGCACGTCCAACTCAATCCCGCTCTGTGGGCCTATCGAACCAGCATACGCACTCCCACAGGTGCTACACCCTACGCCCTCGTCTATGGTTCCGAAGCCATCCTTCCCATTGAGGTCGAACTCCCATCCCTTCGGGTGTCGTTGAAAGGTCTCATATCAGACGAAGAGTACAGAGTCTCCAGACTACAAGAGCTAGAACTGCTAGAGGAAAGGTGCCAGAAAGCTTTTGACCATCTCAAAGCCTATCAACAGATGATGTCAAGAAGCTACAACCACAAGGTTAGACCAAGATGCTTCAAGGTTGGGGACCTCGTCCTAAAAGAGAACCCTCGCAATCATCAGGACAGAGAAAAGAAAGGTGAGTTCGAGCCTAACTGGCTTGGACCCTATGTAATTGTAGCGGCTTACGGATCGGGGGCATATCAGTTGGCCACATCAGAAGGTGAGTTGTTTGATGACCCAATCAACAGCATGCACCTTTGCCGGTTCTATACCTAAGAGAACCCCAGTGCAAGGGGGTACAATAAAGTCAAAAAATCAAAAAATCAAAAAAATCAAAAAAGTTACAAAGAGAAAATACAAAAAAAAGGGAAAAAAATAGAAAGCATACAAAAAAATCGTCCTTTGGTGAAAACCTGGCAAACAGGCGCCTTGGATAGGTATCATGATGAAAACCTGGCAATCAGGCGTCATGTTACTTTCTAGCTTCTCGTGCAAATAAAAGCAAGTGATGAAAACCTGGTAAACAGGCGTTACTTGTGACAAACCGCATTCTCCATCTTTGGGAATCCAATCACCTTGAGCCCATTCTCCCTCTATTTTCCCCATTCGACCCATATCCATCCCACAATAAACGCTTGACAGTTACCTATCATGGCTTGATACTCACCTTGTGGCCTTGTCAACCAAGGTTTTGTCCCATACCGTCTCCTCAATGTAAGCCTAGTGTAGTGTCTCTCGTCAGTGTCTGTGGTCCGAATCTGTGAACTACGTTGCCTCTGCGCCGTCACGTAGGCAAGGCCATTATTCTAATGCGCCCCCAAGGCTTCCATCTCTCCCAAAGTCCCATTCGTCTCCTTTCTTGTCTTCATTCTTGTCGTCTTTCTTCTAGTCCATCCATGGTCCATTAGGGTTTACCCCGAACTACGTTGCCTCTGCATCGTCACGTAGGCAAGGCCATTTAGCAATGAGCCCCCGAGGCACTAGGTCAGTCCCTTAGGGTCCGTCTTCTCAATAAGGATTGTGCAACCTTCTCATCAAGTACGCAAATGCAAGCAAACACCCGCACTTCAAGCAGACATCTCGACAATGAGCATCTTAACTTATCCAATGCAAAGCAAATACCCAAGGTCTTCTAAAATGATTTTATGCAAATTAAGGCAAGAAATAAACACATATCAACGCAAATGTGCTTTTGTAGATTGGAACCTAGGGTTAAGTTACAGAGTCTTGATTTTTGCTATCATACCTTCCTATGCTACTCAAGGATGCCAAAAGCTAGAGATGCTATAATGGGGGCATGATTACTTTCGTTGTTTGTTGTTTGTGGATTAAACTTTAGTAATGTGAAGCCTTGTCTAAAGACATGATCGGCAAAAGATCATCGAGGACATCAAAGGTCTTACAGGAACGGGGGCAATCCTTGCTTGTTGAAACCCAAGAGGTACTCAGGTCATCTAGATTCAATTTTGACTAGATGCTTGTATTGACTTGTTAAATCACACTCCATGTAAGCGATACTCAGGTCATCTCGGTTCAATTATACCTCGATGCTTGTATTCACTTACAACATTCAAAAAAGTACCAAAAACAAAATGCCCAATGATGAAATAAAGCAATCTAAAAGCAAAACATCCGTCCTATATCCATACACCCATACATACAATCCTCATTATTCAAACTATGCAGAGTAACGATATCAAGAAAAGTTCCTAAGTCATTCTTTCGCAACCATTCCTCTATCCATCATGTCATTCTTATGTCGATAGAGTACATTTGGACATCACAAAAACAAGGCATATAGGAGCATATCATATCATTCGTAGAAACTAGTCATGCACATGATTAGGTTAATGCACCATCCAATGCATTAGGTCACCAATACATTTGCATCACATCTTAATCTTAAAAGCCCAGAATATCAAACAACATAGCTAAGTGCATCACATATATAGTTACATCACCACATAGTACTCATGTTACAACTGCATACATTCAAAGCATTACATCATATAAACATCCAATAGCATCTCACATATCTATACAGCATCATAACATAGAAATCATGTTCCATACATATACATTTGCATTAGATCATATAGACATCACATATATAGTTACATCATAACATAGAAATCATGTTTCATATACATACATTTGCATCATCACATAGACATCATATTACATTTTGCATTCATTTGTCACATTATATCATATAGACATCATATAGCAGCATATCAAAGTATTTCTCATATAGCATCATATAGACCATCTAACTATGCAATAGAATCACATCATACAATAGAAGTAAAATCATCATCTCATAACGCATGCAATAGATACACAAAGCTGCATCGTCATCCATACTATCATATACAAAGAGGTCCAAATGTACAATATCACCATCTCTCTCAAAATCAAAGTGTCATATACAATATGCGTCTAAATAGACGGTGATACATGTCCCAAAAATGTACAAAATCTGGTCTGTGTCTACCCCTGCGGCTGTGGGCCACCACTGCCAGCTCCTGACTGTTGAGGTCCCATCACGGATGCCCCTGACTACGAAGGACCTGCTCTGTGAGCCACCCCAGACTGACTCCTGAAACTCCCTACCCTCTGGCTCGATGCCACAGCACCATGGTACAAGCCTCGGTAGTACTGTGCCTACTGCTACGCTCTGGCTAGGTCTGTCTGCGCCTGTGCCAACTACGTCTGCAACTGGCCTACCTGTGCCTGTGCCTGCTGCACCTGCCCAACCAGAAATGAGCTCGCTGCGTCTGTACCATGGCAGCCACTGCTGTGTCCCTCTCTACTCGGATAAGGCGTACCTGGGCATCTGCCATGTCTCGCTCGCGAGTCAAACCAGCGATCACCGCTGCGTCTGTATCTCACCTCCTCTCCACTCTCCTCAGCTATGCCTGCAGCTCTCGCACCTGTCCCCTTAGGCTGGCTATAGTCCTCTCATGTGCCTCACCCTGCACTGGCCCCTGTGCTGCCTCTGCCTGTCCTAGCCCCTGCTGCTGGGGCACCTGCTGCTGTGGCACCTGTTGCTGTGGCACCTGCTGCTGTGGCACCTGCTGCTGCGGCACCTGCTGCTGTGGTACCTGCTGCTGTGGTACCTGCTGGGGTGGTGGCATCTGTGCCTGCTGCTGCACCTGCTGCTGTACCTCTCCCTGTCCTCTCACTGCCTGCCCAGCTCGATCTATCCTCCTCCACTGCCTCGGCCTCTCTGCAGCCCGGCCACCCCGTCCTCGTCCTCCTCTAGCGGCCCTCCACCCTGGGCCAGCCTCTCCCTCCTCCTCTGAGTCCGCCTCGTCAATACGAGGCACCAGCATGCCAGGTCCTGAATATCTCAGGAATGGATGTGCAGTAATCCAGTCCTCATACTCCTGTGTAACCCCCGCATCTGCTATCTCTCGCCTCATGTCCCATGCCACGTAAGGCAACTGCTGGAACTCTGCCAGGGCCTCCTCATAAGAAGCCATCGGCCCCCATCGGACCCTCTCTGCATGTGTCCGTGCAAACATGGCCTGTCCCTGCGGCATGCCCTGTCTCCTGCCGAATTGTCTCAGCACTCGGCCCACCATCTGCCTCTCCAGTATGTGCCGTGTCCGGCCTATCAACCACCTGGTCTGGAAGCAGTAGGGTAGCTCATCTCCCTCATCATCCCAGGGCTTGCAATCTAGATATGGCCGCCAGACGACCACATCTACCCCATCCAAGGTATGCTGCCAGTACTCTAGCTTCCCCAGCCTGTGCTGGGAAATCACTCTTGCATAGCCATAGCTGTATGGCTCTCCTCACTGCCTAGCAAAGACGCATATCGGCCTGGTCACTGCTATGTGCTCCCACAGCCAAAACTGTAATAGCAACACCCTGGCCGATAAACTCATGCTGCGGTGGTACACCACCTGATGCATGTCGTGATATAGGTGGGCTAGCACGCAGGGTCCCCACGCATATCGGGTGCCCTCGGTCAACATCCGCTCCATGATCCTGCCCCATCCAATGGGGAACCTGTGCGATCTCCTGTCCGGGCATACAACGCCCGCAATCAGTCCAGCCACAATCCCAGGGAAGTAGTCATAACAGTCATAGATATCCTGCCACGGGATGACCTGTCCCACCAGCTCGGGATCGTCAAATACTCGCTGACACTCGGCAAGTCCCGCATCCCATTGTGCATCATACTCCACTAACTCGCCTACCACGGGCAAGTGTAGTATCCTGTAGACGTCCTCCAGTGTCACCGTCATCTCTCCAGTAGGGAAGTGGAAGGTCCTGTCCTCACTGTGGAATCTCTCCACAGCAGCTGTCAATAGTCCTCGGTTCACCCGCACCTCGGGCATAAAGCAAATGTAATCTAAACCCATGGCACCAAGCGCCACTTTCTCAGCCTCCGTCAACATGTATCTCTGCAATAAAGGCATGGGGAACGTCTCCCTCGACTGCAGAGTCTCTCGTATCTCCTCCTGCAAGCATGCAAAGCAAGGCGTCAGTCTCAAGCTGCATATACCATACTCAACATATCTATTGAACTATATCAACTAAACTTAGCATTTCAAATTGATCAAAACAGCACACTACATCTCTTGACTAGATTCTTGCAATCTCGGAGATAGCTCATTGATTCCTGCGTCAAACAGGACGCTAATCGAATCAATTTGGCTAAGTAATTTGCCCTCTCGAGCAAATGCGCCACTATAGGTGGTAAAAGCATCGTTTCTGGTATATGCGCCACAATAATCAACATATGCGCCGCAAAATTGCATATGCGCCACTACAGGGCACATATGCGCTGTTCTAATGCATGCGCCGTAGAAATCCACGTATGTGCCGCAAAATTACGGATGCGCCGCAGGAAGTCACATATGCACAACTTTAACAAATGCGCTACTATATTTCACGCATGCGCAGCAGAAATACAAAAGCGCCGCCCAATTACGAAAGTGCAACTAGAATGCACAAATGCGCAGCTTTCACGCATGCGCCGCCGAAACCGACATATGCACCGCGAAATTACAAAAGCGCAGCTTCGCGAGGCATATGCACCGTTCTGCGTTTCGGCGCATCTATTTCACCTATTTTCTACGTGCATTTATGACACCTAAACTTGACCCTAGGAGAAATTTTTCGAAGCACATACCGGGGATCCTGCCTCTGCTGGCTGCCTGAATCGTCGGACTCGCTCGAATCGGTGCTCCTCGCGTGGAATGTCTGCTGCTCTGGCTGCCATGCTGCTCTAAGTTTTCTCTGAGCTCTCTTTCTCCAATCCAAATCAACCAAGTGTGCAAATGACTATTCTTGTGGACCCAGCTCCTATTTATAGCCTCCAAACCCTAATTCTGGCTAGGTGATGACTGTGACTACTTCCCGTGTCCGTTTTTTTTCTCCCATTTTCTTCCCGCATCCCTGACCGCGTCCCTTTTCCTCCAACCTATCCTAACCCCTTCCTCGTCGTGAGATCGTCCGTCTCCAAAACTTTCGCCGTTTTTCCCATCCAATCTCTAGAGGGGGCATCCTATCGTCATTTAACCTATACCAGGGGCAAACTGGGGCATGTATCATCACTCAGACTATCAATTTCTTTGAAGCAATGCTGTAAACTGCATTGCATCAAAGAGGGGCAAAATGTATATGCCTAAAAATGACACAAATCATCCTAAATAAATATTTTAAATATTTATTCCATTCTTCTATTAATTAAATAAATATTCTAAATTTATTTAATCAATTCACTATCCCATAATTAAATAAATTCTATTTATTTAATTATAATTCTTCTATTTGTCCTTCACAATTAAATAATCATAAATTGTTTAATTAAGCCTAATTCCTCTATCCTAAAGTTCTAAATTCAAAATTCCACATCACCTTTTACACATCACCTTTACACCTCACCTTGTCCACCTCATCAGGTTGCACATGTAATTAAATATATTTAATATTTAATTACCTTATTTTCCCTCACCCACATGGCCTATTTCTTCTCCAATCAGAGGTCAGTTAACCAATCAATCAAATCTGTTAACTAACCTGTCAGTTGAGTCAAATCCTCAATCAATTCAGTCAGTTCCACAATCCACTCTTCTAACTGATCAATCAAGTCTGTTAACAGACCAGTCAATGGAGTTAACTCTCCAATCAGTTTTGTCACATCCCACCTTTCATGATGGAGCTGGGACACTTGTCACGTTTCTACTGGTTGCACATTCCTCAACCATCCTCAACCATTGATCTTCATATCTCCTCTCAACCGTTGATTCCTATTCCTCCGAGTCTATAAATGAAGCTTCATCCCTCCATTCTAATCATTCAGGCTTTTGACATCGTTACTCTGCAGAAATATCACCAGCGCGCCTTTGGCACCCACTTGTCATCTACAAGCTTGAGATCACCATTGTTGCATTAGAGCTCACCTTCATTGCACATCACACCATAGCCGTTCACCATCGACTTCTTCAAACAGCTTTAAAAGATTGCACTCTCTGAGGGCTCATCTCATCTACGAAAGGACGATTCGTGATAGGTGAACAACAGAAGTTTCAAAACGGAAGAGGTTTGCTGTGTTTGTTCATTGCTTTGTTTACTTGAATCTTCTTTGTTTCTCTATTCTGTTGATGTTTGGGTCATCTATTATTCATTTGATTGATCACTATTTTACCCTCACAGCTTGGCTTCATGTAATTGTGACCCTTGCAGCCTTTCTCCAGCCAATTCTGTCTTCACTTGAATATATGTCCATTTCTTTTCTATTGAAGTGGAGGCACTAGGTATGTTACTCAACTTTTCACCTATTTGTTTTGCTCCAACTACCTCACTTGTTTTAGAAGGCTCCCCTTTTGATAAACTTATTTGTATTTCCTTCCTAATTTGCTTTCTTGCTGCCTTTTTGGAAGTCTATGCTTCCTCTACATTAACCTCATGACTTAGTGACTTTGCATCTACAAAGGTATCTGATGCCACTGCTACTGTTATTCCTAATGCATAGGGATCCATCAGAGTAGCATTCTTATCTTTTTCTACAATCTTAGCCTCTACAATTTTTCTCTTTTTCTCATAAAAACACTAGGGGTTCTCATTGGGTTATCTTACTCTCTTCCTCCCCTTCTTAGGGTATGTTATTTCCTTCCCCACAGCTTTGATTTCTTTGATCCTATCTTTTAACCATGTCTTTGAAAATAATTTAACTGGTTTGGACAATTTGTCCAAAGATTTATTCCAAGGCTGTGACCAATTAGGCTCTATAATAGGAGCCAGCCTGGCCTCTACATAACTGTGATGCAGTAATTTACCATCCTCTTGAACCTCTGGAGAAACATATATGTCACCCATGGTTCTCATTTTCTCAATTGTTAATCTTTTATGGACCCTTTTCCTCACTTCTTTATCTTGCAATCAGACCAGAAATCTTCAATATGTATCTGATGCTTATACTTTTTGTTAACTATATTCTAAATCCTATGGAAAGGATCAAACTTTCTAGCCACATCAAATTCTTCAAATCCATAGTATCTTAATTCTTTCTCTGAACATCCAGCAACTTCCTCACTATAACAGGAGTGCCTTCCAATGGCCCAAGGTAGCTTAAAGTTTCCTTTGCTAAACTTCCTTTTATACATTATAAAGGCATTCAAATTTTGCCTTGAAAACTCCAACACAATCAATTTATCAAAAGGATACCGGGGTAGCATAAAAGGTTTTCCTTTAATTCGTTCAGTCCTGATACATGTAAAATGTGGAAATTGAATATACCATGAATTGTGCAACCCAATTGCATCTTCTGCATCCTTAGACCATCTTTTATTAGGTTCTTCCCTTAGAATTCTAACCATGTAGGTATAAAAGACATCATTAACCAAAGCAAATTTATTCAATGCATTCTCTTCGTGTAAATTAGGGTAATGTTCATACACTAATTTCTATCTTGGACCACTTCCTAAGGTCCCAACCCTTTCTATCCCATGTATGAAAGGTCTAATTTTCGCTGCACATGAATACAATACATATGAAGACAAATAGAAAGGAAGTAATTTCTACTTCCTTAGAATGGCCTGTTTCCATATAGCTGTACTTATTATTTTGGCCCAGTGAATTTGCTCTTGTTCCTTTTCTGCTTTTCTTATGAACTCAATAACAGTAAACATCCAGGGCTCACATTTAGTGCCCTCTCTCAATCCTACCAACCTACTCAGCATTGTCATCATCAAATAGATTTCCTCGAAATATATTCTCATTAGATTCTTGTGTACCTTGGCTACAGCCTTGGGTTTATTTTTTTGGCTATACCAACTATGAAATATTTTACCTTTGCACTCCCTTTCATTGATTTGAAAATCCCCATTGTATTGATCAATGTCAATGTCTATCATTTACTCATTGATTTCCAAACCAAATGTCCTTGCAATACCTTCTGTGGATAGATCAGCAATGAGTCTGTCATAAAGCATTATCTTCCTGGTTGATAAATCATATAAAGTTACACAATCTAAACTCAAATCTCTGGCCTCCATAGTTAATGGAAATCCTGCAGCCCTGTACATTCCACTTTCCCATTTACATTTCATATCCGGTGAAGAATCTGCAGCTGTGATTTTTTGTAAAACATCATCTCAGTCATAATTTCCAATGTTGGTATTTGTCACCAGCCCAGAGTAACTAATCAATGTCTGATATCCTCTGTGCAAGGGCAACTCTTCTTTTTCTATCTCCTTTCGTGGCTTCCTCTCCTTTTTCACCTCACCCTCTGTATCTACCTTTTTCTGTTTAGGGGCCATCCTGTAGAAAATGCAACTTTTAACTTTTGTTTTACTTTCCTAGGGTTTTACTATGAATTTCCTTTTCTTTACCATTTTAACCCCAACCCAGTTTGTCCTTTCTATTTTGACTTTTAAATTTGTTAAACTCTACCCAGTTAATCAACATCTAAAATAGTAATTTGACAAATATCTACGTTTTATAACAAAATTACTAAAATTTACATGCATTTTTACCATTTGAAATGGAATGGTGCTTTGAGATAAATACTTGTATTTCTTTGACTACTTGACTTCAATCGTTGACTTACTTTTACCATTTTGCTTTCGTCCAGCTACCATAATTCCTTCGCTCAGATGAGTTCTATTCAAATTACTGTAACAATTCTTTCTTCTGTAATTTTAACTCTTAACAATGTATATCTGAAAGCAAAATATGTTAAATTTGCCCTAACTCTCATTAAATTTTACTCTTTTTTAAGTGTTAGATTGGCATTAATTATAGCAATTAATGCACCAAAACTTCGGCCTTCTATTTCAGTGTTTGCATTATTTTAAAACTTTTTTACCGTTAGTTTAATTTTGGCATACATTGTTATATTTCTTTATATTTTCCTTTTTATGTTACCTTTGTATGTTTTTAACATACAAACGCTCATGCAAGAAATCAAACCAATGTTCCTTCCCTTTTCTCTTTTTCTGTATATGTATCTTTGCTTTGTATATCACCTTTTGTATGTTATCTTGTGTAAGTGAATATGCAAACCACCTATAAAAACCCTCTCTTTACCTTTTTATCTCTCGCCGTGCCTTTTATTTCTTTGTATCTAAAATATGTATATCATAAACATACAAGCACTCCAAACATACAAAGACTTTTCTATATTGAACTTCCTTTTCACCTCCAGTTTGTATCTCCTATTTGCATCTTTTCATGTACATCGGCTTATATATTGAAGATATACATTGTTTTGATACAAGCCTGATATGTAAGTGGTGGGACCCATTTTATTCTTCACTTGTATTTCTATGCTACAATAATACTTGTATAAACCTCTTAGATACAAGCTTGATACATACAAATTCAATTGTATCTTTCTTTTCAGACTTCTCATGTTTATAAACCACAATTCATTAACTTTTCAGCCCCGACATGTATATAAAATGAAATGCATCTTTTGGTATACATTAAGGTATGATGCATCATTTATACCAAACTTTAACTTCCTTTGAGTTCAGTGTTGTATGTATATCACAATTTATGTATCCAAAACATACACATACAAAGCACAAAACATACCTCAATAAAACCACACTTCATACTCTTTTCGATTCTGCGACGTGTATATCATGTTGTATATCACTTTGTACATCATAAACATACAGACCTAAGATACATTCGGTAGACTTAAACAATTATTCATTTTACCTCTTAATTCTGTCGGGTCCGTCTTGTATGTAAGGATAAAGCGTTAGCGAAATGCATATAAGTATAACGATGTAATAAACCCGATAACTCTTTTATGTGACTCATACAACAACACCACATACAAATGCCTTTGTATATGCAACATACAAACCCTCCTATACTGCATTTACTAAAAAACACACATATCTTGCAAAATATTGGGAATTTTAAAATGGTTCAAAAAGCAACCCTTACTCATTTTTGACAAGGAATTCTCCTATACTTAGCTCTAGTACTTAATGCTATTTTTATTTATTTTCAACAAGGTTTGTAACACTTCACTTCCTTTTCCCTTTTACCACCAAGCAGACCTACACCTAAGCAAAAAACCACACCCACAGCAGGGGTCCTCATTTTGCTAAGAAGTAAAATGGGGCATGTTGTGAGCATCACAACAACTAGCAACCAAACAAAACAATTAAATTAAAACCATTAAATAAAACTAAATGAAATAAATTCACAACTTCCAACTATGTTTTCTACAAATCATTACTTAACTTGAGACTTAATGTATTCAATAAGGTGCATGAATTTTCCTTTCAGTTTAAGTGGGTGCACATTTTTAATAATCCTCATCTTGAAAATCAGTTGAATGAACCAGTGACTAATATTAACCTACATAGTTGATGTCATTCCCTCATAGCCAACCAGATAGAGCCTTACTACCAGTAGGCATCTATAGCCCCAACAAGGTTATCGTTACCATTCTCCTAAGTAGAGCCCCACTTCCAGTAAGTGTCCATAGCCCCGGTAGAGTTACTTAGATGGCTTAATCTGGAATTTCAGTAAAATCTATTTTTATTCATTTATTTATTTTATATTTTGGGTAAGATAAAGACTTTATAAGATATCACATTTGTAACTTCATGATGTAAGGAATGATCACTTGCTGGAATTAAGCTGAGAATTGTAATGGTAGCAAGGGTGACCTCTAATTTTTCACCTAATATGTACACTGGTATGTTCAACAAACCCAAGGATTTTAGGTGTGTCATTGTGAGAAACTTCCCTTGAATACTCAACCCACAGTTATTGACTACAAAACTTTACAAGCTCAAACAACTTTCCACATTCATGACAGTCATAACAAATTATGCATAAATTTCAAATAATTAACCTGAATGTTCTAAATTTTCTATTATTTTCAGTGGTTGTTAATCTTCTCATGTATACTTTAAAACAAAACAAACATCCCTACCAAGGCAACACAACAAAACTAAACAACAAAAAAAAACAAGGCAACAACAAACAAAACAGAATTGTACACTATTTGCATTATGATACAGAACATCTCAAATACTCTAACCTCAAGCCTGAAAGTAATGTTTCAAATGTTGGCCATTAACTAGTAATGGTACATCTTCTCCAGTCAAGGTCTTGAGCCTAAAAGTATTATCTCCTATTATTTATGCGTCTTGTAATGGACCCAACCATAATTTGTCAAATTTTCCATGATTTCTTTTCTTTTCATGTGCTTTATCCCAACATAGCTCTAAGTCTGATATTCTGAATGTTTTGACTCTAGCTCTTTTACCAAACCATCTTTTAACCACTACTTGATGTTTAGCAAAATTCTCAATAGCTTGATCTCTCTTCTCATCTAATTGTAACATTTGGATTAATCTGGCTTCCCTGTAATCATCAAAGCCTAAATATTCATTAGCAAACTTCTAGACAGGTATTCTTAAATTCACTGGAAGTATGGGATCAGTCCCATAAACTAAGTGATAAGGTGCATTACCTAAGGCTGACTTAACCTTAGTCCTATCTACCCACATCACATACTTTAGCAATGTATTCCATTCTCTAGGATTCTTTTCAATTAGCTTCTTGATTATATCCAATAAAATCTTATTTGTAGATTCAGCTAATCCATTCCCCTAAGGATAATAATTTGAAGAAAACTTTGAAACTATCCCATATTCAAAAGCCCATTTAGAAATTTTCAAAGAAGAAAATGCATGGCCATTATCACATACCAGTGAATATGGAGCTCTAAACCTTGTTATGATGTTTTCTTCAAGGAATTTGATAACTAGCTCAGTAGTAGAGAACTTGCAACATGTGGCTTCAGTCCACATTGTACAATAATTAGTCACCATCAATATAAACTTGTGTCCTACAGATGGAGGATTTATGACTCCAATGAAATCTAAGCCCCATTGTACAAATGGCCTAGACTCAATGACTCGCTGTAATGGATTAGCCTGATTCCTTCCTTTGTCTACTATAGTTTGACAGATGTGACAACTTTGAATGTGACTCTCTGTATCTTTAAACATTGTAGGCAAATAGTATCCTACTCTTAATATCTTATGTGTAGTAGCTAGATGAGAACCATGAGCAGTTCCATACTTATCATGCAACTCTGACAATACCTTATATGTTTCAGCTCTGTTTAAGCATCTTAAATATATGCCTTCATGGTTCTTCTTGAATAGAAGACCTCCTTGTACCATGTACTTATATGCTTTAATCTTTAAATCTCTCCTTTGAGAAGATTTCATCTTACTTGGATATTTCCCTGATATCAGAAAAGTATTTAAATCATCATACCAGGCTGATGCATCATTAGAATTTAATACATACTGTTGTTTCACCAAGTTTGGATCTGTGTTTGCTATGGTCTACACTAATGCTCATCCTCTAACCAACTTCATCGGAATAATCTCCATATCAAACTCTTGCAATGTGGTAATCCATTTGGCTCTTTTCTCTCTAGGCTCATTCTGCATCAATAGCATCTTCACTGCTGCATCTGGTAGTATGGCCTCAACTTGACTTCGTAAGATGTAATGTCTAAACTTTTTCACTACTCTTACCAGTGCAAATGCCTATCTTTCTGTATCAAGATATTTTAGTTGTGTATCTTTCAAAGGTGCACTCATAAAAGCTATAGCTTTTTCTGCATTATCTTCTCCCTTTTGTGTCAAAGCAGCTGCAACTTAATGTGAAGATGCAAAAGAATATATGTAAAATGGCTTTGTATAATCTGGACTTGCTAATATAGGAGCATCAGAAATGGCTTCCTTAATATCCTCAAATGCAGCTTTAGCTACTAGTGTCCATTCTATCTTTGCATCCTTCTTAAGCATGGTGTTCAATGGTTGCATAATTTTTGCAAATCTTGTAATAAACTTTCTGACAAAGTTAATCTTACCAAAAAAGGACTTTAATTCTTTCTTACTATTTGGTAATTGCAATTTGTTTATTCCTTCTACTCTATCAGGATCAATGGATATCCCATTCTTAGAAATGACATGTCCTAATAATTTTCCTTCAGTTACACCAAACGAACATTTCTTTGGGTTTAGAGAAATTTTGTACCTTTCACATCTTTTAAGTGCTCTTCTCAAATCCTCAGCATGAGTGGATCCATCCTTAGAATAAATAGTTAAATCATCCATATAAATAATAATGCATTTACCTGATAATCCATGAATTGCAATGTCCATGGCTCTCTAAAAAGTGGCACCTGCATTGATTAGACTGAAAGGCATTCTTCTATATGCATAATTTCCCCACTTGCAAGTAAAAGTAGTCTTCAACGTATCCTCTTTATCAACTAAGACCTAGTTATATCCTGAAAATCCATCTAGAAAAGACATCATCTTAGCCCCATTTACTGCTTGCAGCACTTGATCTATTGGAGGCAAGGGATAATTATCTTTTTTAGAGGCCTTATTCAAATTTCTAAAGTCTACACATAACCTAATGTCTCCACTTTTCTTTCTCACAGGCACTAAATTAGCTACCCAGGTTGAATGTCTGACTGGGAACATTATCCTAGCAGACAACAATTTTTTAACTTCTTCAAAGATTAAAGGCTCTAAAATAGCATTCACAGGCCTTTGTTTCTGCCTAAATGGTTTAACATCTAGTTTCAAGGGTATTACATGAGTTATGATGGACGTATCATATGTTTTCAAATCTTCATATGTACATGCTATGACATGTTTGTATTCTTTTAGAACATCCACAATTTCTTTTCTTAATTCCTTAGAGCAAGCATTTCTAATCAGTACATTATGTGGACTCTGCTCTATTCCAAAGTTATATGGATCACATTTACCCCCTTCAGTTTTGGGTAAATCTTTCTATCTTACTACTCCATCAAAGTCAAAGATCTATTCTAACTCAATTACTCCCTTGGGTAAGAAGTTGCTTTTCATGTTGATGTGTCTTGGCCTTTCTTGTTCATCAATGATTTGAGCTTCAAATACCTCATTACAAGTTAGAAAATCTACAATTTGTTGATCCCCTTCAAATACCTGAAAATAAGTAACATTATCTGGTATACTAGGAACATTTACTAATTCAATAGCAAATCGTTTCAAACCTGACAATGTTAAGGGTTCCAAAGTGCTAGCAGCAACTACTAATGCATCTGGCCTATGATTCAATTCTCTAGGAATATGTTCTATGTTAAAGGCATCAAATGAATCAATTAAATCCCACACCCTATGCCTATAACAAACCATCTTCTTATAATTGCATTCATACAACTTTCTTACTTGTCTGACCACTAACTCAGAATCTAAAAACACTCTGATCACTTTCACCTTTTTCTTGATAGCCATAACAAGTCCGTAGATCAAAGCTTCATATTCTACTACATTATTAGTGCAAGGAAATTGTAGCCTATATATTGCCAAAAATGACTTACCCTTAGAATCTATGAGTTTCATGCCTGCACCTGCACCTTGTTTAGATTTAGATCCATCACACTTTAGTGTCCACATGCCCTCTTTATTCTTTTGAACTTTTATTTTGGCATGATTTGCCTTTTCTATTACATGTGAGGTACTATATGGTTTCTTCATGTGCACTTCATTTTGATCTACTTGCATATTTATACTTTCAGTTTGTAAATTAGAATGACATACACTTGTGTCTTTTGTTTCTTTTCCTAAATCTCGAATTATCACCTTCATACTATCCTGAAAGTATTTCTTTGGTTGATTAGGATTAACCTTTCCTTCCTGCAGTTCCATCTTCTTTGTACACTTTATATGATGCTCAATAATGTCTCTGCACATTCCACAATTTTCTTCAGAGTGTGGCTTATTATGGACTCTGCACATGTTTTTGTACAACTTGCATTGAACAGGAATCTTTTGTTCAATGTACCTTTCCATTTCCTATCTAATGATCTGACCAAAACTATTTATTGCATTATCTTCCTCATCAGAAGAATTTCCATCAAACTCAATGAATAATACTATTTTTTTACTGACATGTTTTTCTCTAAAATTTAACATCAGGATTTCTTCAATTTGTACTCCCCTATTGGTAACTCTATAAACACCAGGTTCAATAGAAGAATACAATATCTCATTAGTCCTATTTTATTCTATAATCATGTGTTTCATCCTGGGTTCTACTTCTATCCTGATCTGATTTGGAACACCCCTCCAAGGTAACCACATATGTGAAAAATCAGTGGCCATATATCCATTCAATGTTTTGGACTAGTCCCTACTCAACAACATCCCATAATTATCAGGTATATCTACTACCTAAATGTCAATAAACTGACTTACCCTAGGATCTAAGGCTAACTGCATTTGAATACGCATTAGTTCTCCTATCACACTAACCTCAGTTTTATCCAATTGCGTAACAACTTTAGCAGATTTAGTGGGAGTCAACCCTAAAGTTTTGCATATCCCTAAAGGCATTACATTAGTTGATGCACCAGAATCTACCATACAATTATGTATGTTCTTTCCACACATCCTAATAGTTAACAAGAAAGGAGGATCTTCCCTCTTATCAGCATACATGACCACCTTAGTATTGGAAGGTTGTTCAGTTTTCTTACTCTTTTCTGTAGGCTATGAATCTTTATTAGGAACATTCACATAAGCAGAGACTTCACCTATCACAGATGTATCCAAGGATTTTATGAAAGCATTTTTGACCCCTGGACTTTTCAATAATTCACACAAAGGTATACTGACCATAATTTTCTTTATCTCTTCTGACAAGTAACTCATTAACCTCATTGTTTCTATTGTCTCTATTTTACCTGTTTGGACTTTTGGTGCTACTGTTCCACTATTCACATGATGATTGGCCTTCAGTATAGAAGGATTATTGCTAGCATGTTGATCAAGAGGAGTATTGAAATTGTTAGGAGGAGTGGAAGTAGTGAAACAACCTCCTGGCCTAGTGTTATTTCTCAAATTGTAGGTATGATTTTTGTTAGACTGCTGAAAAGCCTATACCTCTTCTATTTCATATAACACTTCATTTTTAGTTTCAAAAGGAAACTAAAAAGCATTCAATACTAAAGCTAATTCAGGATATAGGTTTTCACAAAAGTAAGGTTCATCTTCCAACAATTGATCTTCTTCCCTAGTTGCAAAGGTAAATGTCTCTAAGTCTAAAGCAGTCTCATATCCTGAGGGCACTATTTCATTACCTTTGGGAATAAGGAACTCAGAGGTGGGAGCCTATAAATCTACATTGAAAATACTTGCTGCCAAATGAAACTGAGGGCAGTCTAATTCAGCATGGGTACTGGTATTATGAATTTTGCACTAATTCTTTAATGCTACGTTAGCCATTTGAATTCTAGCTGGTTGTTTTCTCTCCTGATTATCCAAATTCTCAAATGGAGAAGCTAGAGTACCATTATTTGGCCTTGTATTCCATGTCTTAGGTGGCCTTGGCTGATTCTGATTCCTATTGTTGTTACCCCAGGCTCTATTATCTACAATAGGTCCCCTGTTTTGTATTGCTTGTCCCTAATTATGATTTTGACCCTAACTGTAATTCTGACCCTGATTAGAATTCTGGTTATGATTTTGGTTATGATTCTGGTTGTATCCTTGATTATTTCCACCATAGAAATTTTCATTTCTCAGTTTTGTCATTTCAGTAGTCAATCTTCTTAAATGTGCAGTAATCTCCTTGATTTCTTCCCTATCCTCTTGTGCCTTTGCCACAAATGTATCCTAAGGAGGCTGGAAGAAAGATAGACCATTACTCTGATTGTTATTGGTAATGTTACTAGTATAAGGGACTATAGCCCGGATTGGGGTAGGATTATACACAGGTGTGTATGTAGGAACTAGATTCAACAATGGAGTATTATGTGTAGGAACTCCATTCCATGATTGTGTTTGACTTTGTATCCCAGGGTTTCCTCCATTAAGAAATGGATTATAAGTTCTTTGTCTCATCTCCTGGTTTACTGAGGCTGCCTCCTTATAAGCTTTGGATATTGTATCTATGTCAACCTTTCTTTTGACAAACATAGCAGTTAATGGATCAAGGGTGACATAATACATGGCTAATAATGCATCTGCATTTACTATGTAAGGATCCACTAACCTAGAGTAAGCCTTTTCAAACCTATCATTAAAATTATCAATCAGTTCCCCTTCACCTCTCTTAATTGCAGCTAATTTGTGATATAAGGTGGAAGGATCAATTGGTCCTCTAAACCTAGACAAAAATGCTTCCTCCATAAGTGCCCAAGAATAAATGTATCCATTAGGAAAATTAACATACCAGTTAGATGCTTGCTCATTGAAGGTGTAAGGAAACAACCTACACACAACATCTTCATACTCCAATTTGGCCCTAAAGCATGCCTCCTTGAATATCCTAATGTGATCTTCTAGATCCTGATGCAATTGATATTTAGGACATATTTTTTCAGGATTTTTTGGCATCTCATGATAATCAGGGAATGCTATAGGAGAATTGACATTAAAATAAGCCATTACAGGTACTTGTGCCTAACTTGGACCTGTGGGAATACCTATATTTCTTGGTGCACTTGGATTTCTAAGAGGACTAGGACCTCTAGGGGGACCTAAACTGAGATTCAAATATCTAAATGAAGAACTGTCAGGACTCACTATGTTATGAATATTAAAAGGTGATCCAGGAGGTGTTCCAGATGAACCTCCTATGTTTCATATTCTAGGATTCCAAATCAAAGAATCTTTGCTCTGCCTCCTATCAGGTAATTGTACAAATATATCTTCTGAACTAGATCTAGACCTAGTCACTCTACCACTATTATGAGCCAGGTTTACTCAAATCCAACCTTAACTCCAATCAAGCCCTCCTTCTAGTGCCAAAAAACTATTGATGATTGTTTTTACACATTCATAACAAAAGTTAAAATTCACAAAATGAACCTAACTGTCTTGAAAGATATGAAGAAATCAATTAAGATTACTTAATCCCAAGTTTCTGTATGGTCAGATCTTGACCTTGTAGATAATTCAGTAGGTTAATGCGAAGCTGTAATATGCAAGAGGCCTTACTTGATTTAAGGTGACTGATGACTTATTAGACTCTAATTATGCAAAATATTGCAAATATCAACATTTTGTTCATTTCTTTGCATAAATTTGTTACCGTATCACAAAGCTTTATATGATTTATATTAACACAAGCTTTTCTTTTCAAATATTATGAAAATTGTCAAATATCAACTCAATTGTTCATGTTTTCTTCAAATATTAGATAATCTCCTTTAAATTTCTGCATTTAAGCTAAGTATTTCAAATGTTTTGGAAAAGTTAGAGAAATTTAAATCAAAATTCATTCTTCTATAGGATCTAAATGCTCTGTTATTCATATTGTAAGCAGTACAACAAACTTGATTAAATCCATAGACTAAACCTTTAAATGTAAGCCCTGAGTATTTTCATGAACATACATTCAAGATTACAAGCTTTCAAAGAGATAATATTTCAAATACAAACAAGAGCTAGAAAACACTTCTCAAGTAGACGCAAAATTCCAGATGTATTTGTATTCAAAATAAACAGTCACATATGATTTACAATGTATGAATGACTCTTTGCTTCATTAATTAGCTTACAGAAAACTTACAAAACGTCTTATAGATACATGTTGATGATGATGTTCGTCATAAACACACATAGAATAAAAGTTACACAACAACCTTTACTCATCTTGAAAGATACAATGAACTCAAAGAATTCATGATCCCAAGTCTCCGTTAATTAGTTCATAATCTACTTACATTACTTAGTGATTGATGTGTGTTATTGTTAATCATTCAGGGGCCTTACGTTCTTTAGTAATTTCTACAAAGTTCATCAGTATTTCTCTAGATATCTTGTCCTTTATATCTGCTCTACATAAATCTCCAACAATTCTACCTCTGCACTATGAATTCACTCAAATAATGTGCCTACAGGTTGATATTTGCATGATTTTTACCATTATTTGTAATTCTTTGCATGATATTCTCAACACTACATGCATTTAGCTCAAATATGCTAATGATATTTAGTTATCTATGAGATGTCAGCATATTTCTCTATTCTGCCTATTATTTATCATGATTTGCAATTATGGAAGTGATCCACTAAAATTAAAATAAGAAAAAGGGTTAGAGAATGAGATTCCCAAAATTAATTGACTGAGATCACTAATCCACATACATGTTCCCATATAGTAATGAAGAGAAGAAAACTAGAATCATACTTCACCAGGACATTCCACAAATCCGCATGATCTAGTGCAAATCTTCAAAGGAAAAGTTGACAACAACATGTAATAAAATGAAAGCACTTCTATTTAAACACAACATTCACCATTACATATCCAGAAATCAACTTGAAGATTACGTAAAGTTTACAATCAGGGTGTAATCTGAAGCTTCATCTCCATTTAGTATGCTTTAGAACAAGTACATTTACAATGATCTGAAGAAAGAACCTTGACATTTCAACAATTCAGCCCTCATTAGTCTCGGTAATCTGATCTCTTCTTAATTCTACAGTAATTGGCCTTATTTTGCTAGATATTCTCTCCCTTTAATTTGGATAAGTTCTAGCTCTTTTATAGAACAAAGGCCAGAAAATACTTACATTGATCCAATGATCTAGATCCTCTCATAACATTCAATGGTCCAGATGAACAGGACATGCCTACTAGTTGGCAATTACACATCTGGCACAGAATATTCCAGCATCTTCAGCCTGGTCCATCCTCCAGCTGGCAAACAACACATTTGACAATATCCTCCTCAGCTTAGGTTCATGTTGCCTTTGCGTCTGTAACTTTGCAATTTTCAGCCAAACTTCAAATAGCTTCAACCTCCTGCAACAAACAGACAAGAATTAATCATCATCATTCTATAAAATAGCGATAAAATAAACATTTATATTTTATCAGGCTGTGAATGTGCAAACCTATACATATCGGGTTATGAATATTGAGCATCTGTGAAAATTTACGTATCTAAATGTCCATAGGTAATCAAGAGGGTCCGATCGACTATCGTTGACTGGAAAACATGCTATCAAGCCCTAAAATGGCTTCAATATCTAATCAGGTCTAGGGTCATTTAAGTGATTTTTTTTGGTAAAAATATCAAAAATGTAATTTTTGTGTTTTCTACATCTTAGTAAATTGCATTTTCGGAGGCCTTAGGAGCGGAATTAGGGCTCAAGACTTTGTCGATAACTTGGCATTAAGCCTAAGTAACTGAGCAACTCAAACTAGATAATTAGTTTATCTTGCCAATGAGTCCAAAAAGTTTAAATTCTGACAAAATAGCTAGGAGTTATGACCTTGCCAAGGAGAAGATCAAAAATTTCGTAATTTTTTGAGTTTCTTTGAATTTTTTGCAAATAGTTTCACCTTGTAGTAGCTCCTTTTGTATTCCAAGGGTGATGTGACCCTTCATATGATATGCAAGCGTATATATTTCAAATGGAAGTGAATAAAAATTAGTTTTCCGAAGGTAATTCACAACTCTCAGCGAGTTTGCCTATTTGTAGAAACTTAATTCTTCTTTGTTTATTTTATTGCATTGCAATACCACAGGTTCGGCACTAGGTATTGTCCAGATCAATATCTTACATTTTCAATTTTGTATCTCTCTGTGTATATCGCATGCATAAGATCATGCATATGCAATACATGCGCTTTTGTTCACTAAATTCCATTGAGTAACACTATCGGGTCCGGGTATGCACATTAGTTAATATGAGGGATATTAACTAATATGACTCTCTTCATAGATCGAGATATGATGATGATGTCATCATCATGGACAGGCTTCGTTAAAATGTGAAAGGCTGACGTCATGGTCATATTGAAGGAAATCAGGATGTTAAGAAATATGACCCTGATATTGAGGAATATCACCCTCCGAATAAGATGACATCACAGTCATGTCGAGCTTTTTATATCAGGTCAAAATGATGTCACCATCATGTTAGGAAAGATCAGTCATATTAGAAAAGATGACAGATGTTAGAAATTAGATGACCTTCGAAGTTCAAGTTGATTGATGATGTCATCATCATATCAGGTCCATTGTGGAATGGGATAAGCTGACGTCATTATCTTGTTAACAAAGATGAGCCATATTAATGAATGTGACCCCCTTTTGAAAGATCAGGATGATGTCACCATCATGTTATTTAAAAGGGTGATCATTGGATACGTACCTCCGCGAGGTAAAAAGGATGATGACGTCACTGTCAGGGTGATTTCCTGATTTCTTTGTTCATCAGGATTGGATGACATCATCAGCATATTGACACTGGGGTGATATTTGAAATATCAGGTGATATTCGCAAGATCAGGTGATATTTGAAATATGATCCCCGCAAAATATATGAAGCCATTTGACGGGCAAATATAGTTATTACCTAAAATTGACATCTAGAGTTCGTGGACCAAATGATTATCAGGTGATAAACTGGCATCAGGGTGATCTAACGTAAGGTGATTGATGTTAAGGAATATGACCCCCCCAAGAATATCAGGTTTGACTAGGACTTTGACTTGTCATAACTTTTGTTCCTTAAGGAATATCAAGGTGATTCAAAAGGCAAACCTGCATGAAATTTTATACTCTTTTCAACCATGAGGTTATTGATATGAAATATTAACTTTGATCAATTGACCTCATCATGATGACTTACCCACTTCCCTTATGCAGGGTCACCTGTATGACTTACTTTTACCAGACCACCGAAGAGCAAAAAAACAACACAAGCCAAAGCAACAAAAAGTTGGGTCCCTATTTTGTCAAGTCAAAAGATGGGGCATGTTGTGTAAGCACACAACAATACAGTAAGGAAGCTAGATGCTCCACGCATTCCTTAGTGTAGACACATGCGACCTCCTCTAAACTAAAATGTTTTTCTTCTAATCAAAATATTCAAACAACTACAATTGCCAGCTACTCTCTCAAAATCCATATGTAATTAATGTACAAGTAGCAAAGTTCCTTATATAGATTTTGAAACTTCTCATTGCTATGGCTACCAACTTCATCTACGGTTGAGATTCCTCCATTATTGATCAAGGGTGCACATTCATCTCTAACCGTCTTGCAAAATATCTAAATGACATCTTTTCCTTCTCAAAGGACGCTGTTGGAATCTTTTCAAAAAAATAAGATTCCCCTTTTCTTTGACTTATGTTCGCTAATACTCTTTACTTGACCTTTCCCAAAACTGTTGCTTCCTTTACCATTTCATTCTTTTAAGTATGATTTGAAGTTATTGATTACACCTTCTACAAAGGTGCGGTCCCCTCCTAGACTCTTTGTCCATATATACTCTTGCAGAGTAACTCCCTCCTTTAATTTATTTTCTCTATTTTCTAAGTCTTTGCTTCTTTTCTTGTACTTCTTCATTTTAGCATTGTCTTCCATTAATGAATCCATCATTTGTTTGGTCAAGTATGCATCAGGATTTTCCATGCATGGTGCAAAAATGGCATTAAATTCTATCATAGCTCTTTCCAATCCATATGCTGGTATGTCCATGCATTCATGCTCTAAGAGTCTTTCTACTATCTTTTTGTGCATTCTAATCATTTCATCTACTTTTTCTCCTAAATCCTGAGCAATTGTTATACATTTTCTCATATTGTCTTCCTCAAATTTAAGTTCTATTCTCACCTATGGCACTTGATTTGCCATTGCAATAGTAATTACTCCTTCATTGATCAATTCCTTTGCTCTTTCTTCAACTTCTGTCAACTGTTCCAGTTCAGACCTGCATTCTTCCTTTCTGAATTGGCAATTATGTACAAGTATCATGCATTTGTTCTTTTCTCTTGCAACCATCTCCCAACTTTTCACAGCCTACTTTATTACTTGTTCACCTTCCTGCATAAAATCTTTTAACCATTAATCAAAAACATTAGCCTTAAGCTTTTTATTTTCCATGTCCCTTATTTCTTCTTTGGATATAATTGCTATGTCACTAGGCAGTTTTGGGACTATTATACTAGGATCAAATATCCCTTTAATAAATTGTTGTAGTTGGACAATGTGTTCCTTCAGATATTTTTGCTTGTCTTTGTCTTTTTTCAACATCTCTACTGTCACTTGGTGCATATCTTCCCACTCAGTGATATGTTGCTCTCGTGTAGTATGCCCAAGGTCAAAATTTAGTATATTATACTCTTTGAAGGTTATTTCACCATTTGCCTTCTCTTGTTGAGGTATGGCTAGATTCAGCACCCTAGGTCCATTTGGACCTATTTGAATAGCCGACATTGTTCTAGCCTTTCTTCTTTCTTTTCCTGGTGTTGTATTACCAAATAAGCTCTTAATATCAATTGGTACCAATTGTACCTCTTTCTTTTCTTTTCTTATCTCTCCTCATAACCATGAAGGAATCTCTTTGGTGCCTTCTACAGTTTTATCTTCATCAATTACTTCTTCATGAGGTTTTTCTATTTCAACCTCTCCTTGTTGTTGTTCTTGTTGTTGCTGTTGAGGTGGTTGTTGTTGTTGTTGTGGAATTTACTGTTGAGGTGGAAATTGTTGTTCTTAAGGTGCTTCTTCTTGGACCGTGGGATTATCCTACTACTTGGACTCACCCTCATTTTCTTCTTCTTCTATTTCTGTGTCCCCTCCATCCTCAGCTTCTTCTTCAGGACCTTCTTCTTTTGATGTTTCTTTCTCCTGATCTTCCTCTGTATGTATTTGTTCTACATTTGGCATATTTATGTCTTCTGTTTGTTCATCAAATTTAATTTCATCTATCTTTTCTGGCTTTTCTTCATCTTCAAGCCTCTCAATTGTGTCTTCTGTATTGATTGCACTCCCTATATCTTCACTTTCTTTTTGTTCCTTTTCAGACATATTAATTTGTTCTGTAGGTGTAGAAGATCCTACCACTGTACTTCCTCTTTTGCTTCTTTTTCCTCTTCTTATCTACTTTATGTGTTTTTCTCTTCTTCACTTTACTCATCATACATATTAAGTATATTTAAGGCATCTATACCTGAAGTGCCATCTTTTGTTTCTTCTTCTACTTGAGCATGCTTTTCTATGATTATCTCCTTAGGTACACTTTCTTTTTCAGCTTCTTCAATTTTATGTGCCTCCTCTTTCACATCTTTAATGATATCAGGAGGGACTAGGGTACCAAATGGATGCACTGCTCCTTCTTCTTCCTGTACCCTTTCTTCTTCATGCTCTGGGCCTTGTTCTATTTCCATTTCGGCCTGAGTACTTTGTTCTTCCTCTTCACTTAGGAAATCACTGGACCCCTCCTCTATTTCAATCTCCTTTCCATCATACATTCCTTTTTCTTCACTTTCATTTCTATCATCCACAATGTGTACAGTCTCAATGGTTTGCTTGGCTTCATGTGATTGTGACTCTTGTAGCCTTTCTCCAGCCAATTTTGTCTTCACTTGAATATATGCCTATTTCTTTTCTGTTGAAGTGGAGGCACTAGGTATATTACTCAACTTTTCAGCTATTTGTTGTGCTCCAACTATCTCACTTGTTTTAGAAGGCTCCCCTTTTGATAAACTTATTGGTATTGCCTTCCTAATTTGCTGTCCTACTACCATTTTGGAAGTTTGTGATTCCTTTGCACTAAGCTCATGACTTAGTGACTTTGCATCTACAAAGGTATCTGATGCCATTGCTACTGTTATTCCTAATGCATAGGGATCCATCAAAGTAACATTCTTATCTTTTTCTACAATCTTAGCCTCTACAATTTTTCTCTTTTTCTCATAAAAACACTGGGGGTCCTCACTGGGTTCTCTTACTCTCTTCCTCCCCTTCTTAGGGTATGTTGTTTCCTTCCCCTTAGCTTTGAGTTCTTCAATCCTGTCTTTTAACCATGTGTTTAAAAATAATATAACTGGTTTGGACAATTTGTCCAAAGATTTATTCCAAGGCTGTGACCAATCAGGCTTTGTAATAGGAGCCAGCCTGGCCTCTGCATAACTGTGATGTAGTAATTTACCATCCTCTTAAAGCTCTGGAGGAACATATATGTCACCCATGGTTCTCATTTGCTCAATTGTTAATCTTTTATGGGCCCTTTTCCTCACTTCTTAATCATTCTTGCAATCAGACCAGAAATCTTCAATATGTATCTGATGCTTATACTTTTTGTCAACTGTATTCTGGATCCTATGGAAAGGATCAAACTTTCTAGCTACATCAAATTCTTCAAATCCATAGTATCTTAATTCTTACTCTGAACATCTAGCAACTTCCTTACTATAACAGGAGTGCCTTCCAATGGCCCAAGGTAGCTTAAGGTTTCCTCTGCTAAACTTCCTTTTATACATTCTAAAGGCATTCAAATTTTTCCTTGAAAACTCCAACACAATCAATTTATCAGAAGGATACTGGGGTAGCATAAAAGGTTTTCCCTCAAATCCTTCAGTCCTAATACAAGTAAAATGTGGAAATTGAATATACCATGAACTGTGCAACCCAATTGCATGTTCTGCATCCTTAGACAATCTTTTATCAGGTTCTTCCCTCAGAATTCTAACCATGTAGGTATAAAACACATCATTAACCAAAGCAAATTTCTTCAATGCATTCTCTTCTTGTAAATCTGGGTAATGTTCATACACCAATTTATGTCCTAGACCACTTCCTAAGGTCCCAACCCTTTCTATCCCATGTATGAAAGGTCTAATTTCTGTTGCACATGAATACAATACATTTGAAGACAAATAGAAAGGAAGTAATTTTTGCTTTCTTAGCATGACCTGTTTCTATATAGCTGTACTTATTATTTTGGTCCAGTGAATTTGCTCTTGTTCCTTTTCTATTTTTCTTATGAACTCAATAATAGTAAACATCCAGGGCTCACATTTAGTGCCCTCTCTCAATCCTACCAACCTACTCAGCATTGTCATCATCAAATAGATTTCCTCCTTGAAATATATTCTCATTAGATTCTTGTGTACCCTAGCTACAGCCTTGGGTTTATTTTCTGGGCTATACCAACTATGAAATATTTTACCTTTGCACTCCCTTTCATTGATTTGAAAATCCTCATTGTATTGATCAATGTCAATGTCTTTCATTTTCTCATTGATTTCCAAACCGAATGTCCTTGCAATACCTTATGTGGACAGATCAGCAATGAGTCTGTCATAAAGCATTATCTTCTTGGTTGATAAATCATATAAAGTTACACAATCTAAACACAAATCTCTGGCGTCCATAGCCAATGGAAATCCTGCAGCCCTGTACAGTCCACTTTCCCATATACATTTCATATCTAGTGAAGCATTTGCATCATAATTTCTAATGTTGGTATTTGTCCCCACCCCAGAGTAACTAAGCAATGTCTGATATCCTCTGTGCAAGGGTAACTCTTCTTTTTCTATCTCCTTTCATGGCTTCCTCTCCTTTTTCACCTTGCCCTCTGTATCTACCTTTTTCTATTTAGGGGACATCCTGTAGAAAATGTAGCTTTTAACTTTTGTTTTACTTTCCTAGGGTTTTACTATGAATTTCCTTTTCTTTACCATTTTAACTCCAACCCAGTTTGTCCTTTCTGTTTTGAATTTTAAATTTGTTAGACTCTACCCAGTTAATTAACATCTAAAATAGTAATTTGACAAATGTCTACATTTTATAATGAAATTACTGAAATTTACATGCATTTTTACCATTTGAAATGTAATGATGCTTTGAGATAAATACCTGTATTTCTTTGACTACTTGACTTCAGTCATTGACTTACTTTTACCATTTTGCTTTTATCTAGCTACAGTAATTCCTTCACTCAGATGAGTTCTGTTCAAATTACTATAACAATTCTTTCTTCTACAATTTTAACTCTTAACAATGTATATCTGAAAGCAAAATACGTTAAATTTTCCCTAACTCTTGTTAAATTTTACTCTTTTTTGAGTGTTAGATCGACATTAATTATAGCAATTAATGCGCCAAAACATCAGCCTTCTATTTCAGTGTTTGCATTTTTTTAAAACTTTTTTACTGTTAGTTTAATTTCAACATACATTGTTACATTTTTTTATATTTTCCTCTGTATGTTTCCTTTTATGTTACCTTTGTATGTTTTTAACATACAAACGCTCATGCAAGAAATGAAACTAACATTCCTTCCCTTTTCTCTTTTTCCATATATGTATCTTTGCTTTGTATATTGCCTTTTGTATGTTATCTTGTATAAGCGCATATACAAACCACCTATACAAACCCTCTCTTTACCTTTTATCTCTCGCGGTGCCTTTTATTTATTTGTATCAAAAATATGTATATCATAAACATACAAGCACTCCAAACATACAAAGACTTTTCTATATTGAACTTCCTTTTCACCTCCGGTTTGTATCTCCTATTTGCATCTTTTCTTGTACATCGTCTTGTATATCGAAGATATACATTATTTTGATACAAGCCCAATATGCAAGTGGTGGGACCCACTTTATTCTTCACTTGTATTTCCATGCTACAACAATACTTGTATCAACCTCTTAGATACAAGCTTGATACATACAAATTCAATTGTATCTTTCTTTTCGGACTTCTCATGTTTATAAACCACAATTCATTAACTTTTCAGCCCTGACATGTATATTAAATGGAATGCATCTTTTGATATACATTAAGGTATGATGAATCATTTATACCAAACTTTAACTTCCTTTGAGTTCCGCGTTGTATGTATATCACAATGTATGTATCTGAAACATACACATACAAAGCATGAAACATACCTCAATAAAACCACACTTCATACTCTTTTCGGTTCCGCGACATGTATATCATGTTGTATATCACTTTGTATCTCATAAACATACAAACCTAAGATACATCTGGTGGACTTAACCAATTATTCATTTTACCTCTTAATTTTGTCAAGTCTGAATTGTAAGTAAGGATATAGCGTTAGTGAAATGCATACAAGTATAACGATGTAATAAACCCGATAACTCTTTTATGCGACTCATACAACAACACCAAACACAAAGGCCTTTGTATATGCAACATACAAACCCTCCTATAGTGCATTTACAAAAAAACACACATATCTTGCAAAATATTGGGAATTTTAAAATGGTTCAAAAAGCAACCCTTACTCATTTTTGACAAGGAATTCACCTATACTTAGCTCTGGTACTTAATGCTATTTTTCTTTATTTTCAACAAGATTTGTAACACTTCACTTCCTTTTCCCTTTTACCACCAAGTAGACCTACACCCAAGCAAAAAGCCACAGCCACAACAGGGGTCCTCATTTTGCTAAGAAGTGAAATGGGGTGTGTTGTCAGCATCACAACAACTAGCAACCAAACAAAACAATTAAATTAAAACCATTATATAAAACTAAATAAACTAAATTCACAACTTCCAACTATCTTTTCTGCAAATCATTACTTAACTTGAGACTTAATGTATTCAATAAGGTGCATGAATTTTCCTTTCAGTTTAAGTGGGTGCATGTGATTAATAATCCTTATCTTGAAAATTAGTTGAATGAACCAGTGACTAATATTAACCTACATAGTTGATGTCATTCCCTCATAGCCAACCGGATAGAGCCTTGCTGCCAGTAGGCGTCTATAGCCCCAACAAGGTTATCGTTACAATTCTCCTAAGTAGAGCCCCACTGCCAGCAAGCGTCCATAGCCCCGGTAGAGTTACTTAGATGGCTTAATCTAGATTTTTAGTAAAATCCATTTTTATTCATTTACTTATTTTATATTTTGGGTAAGATAAAGACTTTATAAGATATCACATTTGTAACTTCATGATGTAAGGAATGATCACTTGCTGAAATTAAGCTGAGAATTGTAATGGTAGCAAGGGTGACCTCTAATTTTTCACCTAATATCTACACTGGTATGTTCAAGAAACCCAAGGATTTTAGGTGTGTCATTGTGAGAAATTTTCCTTGAATACTCAACCCACAGTTATTGACTACAAAACTTCACAAGCTCAAACAACTTTCCACATTCATGACAGTCACAACAAGTTATGCATAAATTTCAAATAATTAATCTGAATGTTCTATATTTTCCATTATTTTCAGTGGTTGTTAATCTGCTCATTTATACTTTAAAACAAAACAAACATCTCTACCAAGGCAACACAACAACAACCCAACACAACAAAACAAAACAAGGCAACAACAAACAAAACTAAACTATACACTATTTGCATTATGATACAGAACATCTCAAATACTCTCACCTCAAGCCTAAAAGTAATGTTTCAAATGTTGGCCATTAACTGGTAATGGCACATCTTCTCCAATCAAGGTCTTGAGCCTAAAAGTATTATCTCCTATTATTTCTGTGACTTGTAATGGACCCAACCATAATTTGTTGAATTTTCCATGATTTCCTTTCTTTTCATGTGCTTTATCCCAACATAGCTCTAAGTCTGATATTCTTAATGTTTTGACTCTAGCTCTTTTACCAAACCATTTTTTAACCACTGCTTGATGTTTAGCAAATTTCTCAATAGCTTGATCTCTCTTCTCATCCAATTGTAACATTTGGATTAATCTGGCTTCCCTGTGATCATCAAAGCCTAAATATTCATTAGCAAACTTCCAGACAGGTATTCTTAAATTCACTAGAAGTATGGGATTAGTCCCATAAACTAAGTGATAAGGTACATTGCCTAAGGCTGACTTAACCTTAGTCCTATCTACCCACATCGCATACTTTAGCAATGTATTCCATTCTCTAGGATTCTTTTCAATTAGCTTCTTGATTATATCCAATAAAATCTTATTTGTAGATTCAGCTAATCCATTCCCCTGAGGATAATATGGAAACCCTCTCTTTACCTTTTATCTCTCATGGTGCCTTTTATTTCTTTGTATCTAAAATATGTATAGCATAACATACAAGCGCTTCAAACATACAAAGAATTTTCTATATTGAACTTCCTTTTCACCTCCAGTTTGTATCTCCTATTTGCATCTTTTCTTGTACATCAGCTTGTATATCGAAGATATACATTGTTTTGATACAAGCTCGATATGCAAGTGGTGGGACCCACTTTATTCTTCACTTGTATTTCCATGATACAACAATACTTGTATCAACCTCTTAGATACAAGCCTAATACATACAAATTCAATTGTATCTTTCTTTTTGGACTTCTCATGTTTATAAACCACATTTCATTAACTTTTTGGCCTCGACATGTATATAAAATGAAATGCATCTTTCGATATATGTTAAGGTATGACGCATGATTTATACCAAACTTTAACTTCCTTTGAGTTCCACGTTGTATGTATACCGCACTGTATGTATCTGAAACATACACATACAAAGCACAGAACATACCTCAATAAAGCCACACTTCATATTTTTAGTTCCACAACATGTATATCATGTTGTATATCACTTTATATGTCATAAACATACAAACCTAAGATACATCCGGCGGACTTAACCAATTATTCATTGAACCTCTTAATTATGTCAGGTCCAACTTGTATGTAAGGATAAAGCATTAGCGAAATGCATACAAGTATAACGATGTAATAAACCCGATAACTCTTTTATGTGACTCAAACAACAACACCACATACAAACGCCTTTGTATATGCAACATACAAACCCTCCTATAGTGCATTTACCAAAAAACACACATATCTTGCAAAATATTGGGAATTTTAAAATAGTTCAAAAAGCAATCCTTACTCATTTTTGATAGGGAATTCACCTATACTTAGCTCTGGTACTTAATGCTATTTTTCTTTATTTTCAACAAGGTTTGTAACACTTCACTTCCTTTTCCCTTTTACCACCAAGCAGACCTACACCCAAGCAAAAAGCCACAGCCATAGCAGGGGTCCTCATTTTGCTAAGAAGTAAAATGGGGCATGTTGTGAGCATCACAATAGTTCCAGGGTTGATGATTGGTATAAATATATGTAATGAATCCATGAGTGATGTGAGAGTGTCTGAAGATAAAGCATGTGTGTTGTAAAGGTAGCGAAGGAGAGATGTATTGCACTTTAATGGAACTAAACTCAGGCATGTTGTAGATGCTATCAAATCAGTTCATCATAGTGAGCCACCCTCTTGGCAGTGAGCCACTCTTTGGTAGTGAGCCACCCTTTGGCAATGAGCCACCTTTTGGATAGTGAGTCCTTTTAGGCAGTGAGCACTGGGTAGTGAGGCCTAATGCAGTGAGCATATTTGTAAGTTAGTATTTTTACTACATTATATTGTCAGCTAACACTCACCATGGTTTTTCCCTTTTAGGGTTTTCCATTTAAAAATTTGGAGTCCATGTGTGTATGGTGTTGATGTGTTTAAGTTCTATTTCTGCATTTTATGCTTAATCTTCATAACAGATTAAGTAGTTAAAGTAAGTGAATGTGAATTTGATTTTGTTTAAAGAAGTTAAGGTTTTTGATACAACTGATTCACCCCCCTCTCAGTTATCTTGTGCCTTCAACAATTGGTATCAAAGTGAGGTTCCTTGGTAGAAAGCCTAACAACTTAAGGTAGATCTGGGATGGCACACAGAAAGGACATTCCTTAGTTTGATGGATCTAACTATGCCTATTGGAAGGTATGAATGTAAATTTATCTTATTTCTATTAGTTATAATGTCTGGAAGATGGTCAAAGATAAATACACAATACCTAAAAGTGGTTTGAAGTTTGATGAAGAGATTAAGGATTATGAGACTAATCACAAAGCTGAAAATGCTCTATTAAATGCTTTGTCTAACACAGAAATGGTGAAAGTTGTGGATCTGGAAACTACTCATAAGATATGAGACAAATTGAAAAACATCTATGAAGGTGATGAATCTGTCAAGAAGGCTAAGTTGTAGAACTTGAAGATCACATATGAAACCATGTGAATGTCTGAGGATGAGAACATAACAAGTTACATATAGAAGATTGATGAAGTTGTCAGCAACATCAAGGGTCTTGGTCGAAAGATAGAAGATGGGGATGTAGTAGATAAGATACTCAGAAATCTTCCCAAATCTTATAGTCACAAGGTATTTTCCATTGAAGAATTGTTTGATATGGGCAAGCTTACAAAATATCAATTGCTTGGTAAACTAACTATTTTTGAGATGAGAGAATTTGGTACTATTGATGGCCCTGTGAAAATTGAGTCTACCTTTAAGGCCAAGGAAGAAAAGACTGCTAGATCAGATAAATATGCCATGGAATCAAATGAAAAAGACTTTGAAGAACTTGAGGAAAAATTTGCAAGCAGAATGAAAAGAGGCAATAGAGGAAAGTTCAAAGGTAAGTTACCTTTCAAATGTTTTAATTGTGGTAAAATTGGTCACTATGCTACAAGATGTCCTGATAGAGCTTTGAAGTTCAAAAACAATGAAAGTAAAGGAAAAATGGTAAGAAAGAGTTACTATGTTAGAGATGATGATGGTGTAACTAATGATGAACCTGATTCTAATGATGGTAATGGTAGTGAATGCTTGTTTATTGCACTAAGAGAACCTATTTCTGGTAACCTTGCAAGTTTTGTAAAGGAAGGAAGTACAGGAGAGTTGTCTAAATTTCATGTTAAAAATGAAGATGAATGGATCATTGATAGTGGATGTTCAAATCACATGATAGGAGATAAGAGTAAGTTTGTTAGGTTTGAAAAATATGATGGATGACTAGTTAGGTTTGGTGATGATACAACTGGTAAGATTTGTGGAAAAAGATCAATTACTTTTGATGGCAAGTATAATATAGACGATGTTATTTATGTTAAAGGCTTAAAGCATAATCTTCTAAGCGTTGGACAAATGTGTGACAAAGGGTATAATCTAGTGTTTAAGGACAATGGGTGTGAGATAAGGAAAAGCTCTGGAACTTTAACTGCTGCTAGTAAGAAGACTCATGGTAATGTTTATCATTTGAAGGGTATTGATAATTATTGTTTATTGGCTCAGAGAAATGAAAGATGGTTATGACATAGGAGAATGTGTCACATTAACTTTGACAATTTGGTGAGAATAAGCACAGTACAAGTAGTAAGAGACTTGCCTAAGATTGTGAAGTCTGGTAATGTTATGTGTAAAGAATGTCAGTTTGGAAAAATGACAAAGACTACTTTCAAGAGAAAATAACAACTCTCTACTAGTTTGCTAGAGTTGGTACATACAAACTTATGTGGCCCTACAAGAATAAGAAGTCTACAAGGTGATAGGTATTTTATGCTTCTTATTGATGATTATTCAAGAATGACATGGGTTACCTTTCTTAAATAAAAATCAAAAGCCCTAGGCAAGTTTAAGCCATTCAGAGCTATGGTTGAAAATGAGTTGGATTTGAGAATTAAGTGTTTGAGATCTAACAGAGGTGGTGAATTTACTTCAAATGAGTTTTATGCTTTTTGTGAAGAACATGGAATAAAAAGACATTTGTCTGCCCCCCAGAATCCTCAACAATATGAAGTGGTTGAAAGGAAGAATAGAATTGTTCAAGAAACTGCTAGAAGAATGAACAAGGAAGCAAATCTACCAGAAGTATATTGGAAAGAATAAATACACACTGCTATCTACATTCAAAATAGAGTGCAAGTCAGAGAAAAACAAACAAAGACACCTTATGAGCTGTGGTATGGTAGAACTCCTACTATTGAATACTTCAAAGTTTTTGGAAGCAAATGTTACATCAGAAGAGATGAAGAAATAGGAATGTTTGATGCTAGATGTGATGAAGGCATATTCCTTGGGTACTCTACTAAGAGAAAGGCTTATTGGTGCTATAACAAAAGACTAAGAAAGATCATTGAAAGTGCAAATGTGAAAGTACATGATGATATTAAAAAAACCTCAGAGCTAGATGGATATGAGTCAGGTGGATCTGCTGATACAGAAAAGGTTGAAAAAGATTAAAAAAAAGGAAGTTCAGACTAAAGTACAAATTGCTCCAAAAGAAGAAGTTCAAGCTGAAGCTCCAAAAAGAATTCCTAAAACCTCCAGATATGTGCAAAGAGATCACTCTGAAGATTAGATTATTGGTTACAAAAGGAAAGGTGTGTTGACAAGAAGCAGAGCTATAGAAGATCAAGCAAATCTCTATTTACTCTCAAAGGTGGAACCTGGAATAGTAAATGAAGCATGCAAAGATGGACATTGGGTCAAAGCAATGGAAGAAGAACTAATGAAGATTGAGAAGAACAAGACTTGGGAACTTGTCCCTAGACTTGCAGACAAGAATGTGATTGAAACAAAGTGGGTGTTCCAAAACAAACTGAATGAAGTTGGAGAAGTTGTGATAAACAAGGAAAGACTTGTGTGTAAAGGTTACTCACAAGTGGAAGGAATAGACTATGAAGAGACCTTTGCTCCAGTGGCAAGACTGGAAGCTATCGGACTATTTTTAGCATTTGCAACACATAGAAATTTCAAGGTATACCAGATGGGTGTGAATTCTGCTTTCCTGAATGGTGAGCTAGAAGAAGAGGTCTACATAGAGCAACTAGATGGATTCCAGGTATCAGACAAACCAAATATGGTATGTAAGTTGAAGAAAGCTTTGTATGGATTAAAGCAAGCTCCCAGAGCTTGGTATGGAAGACTCAATAAGTACTTGTTGTAACAAGGATTCAGTAAAGGGTCCACAAATAGTAATTTGTACACCAAGATGAGTGAAGAACAAATTTTGATTGTTGAGGTCTATGTTGATGACATTGTATTAGGTGGAAATGAAGGTATGTGTAAGAAGTTTGTAGGTGACATGCAAAAGTAGTTTGAGATGTCTATGTGTGGTGAGATGAACTTCTTCCTTATACTAGAAATCAATCAAACTAATATAGGTATCTTCATTTCTGAATCCAAGTATGTTAAGGAATTGTTGAAGGAGTTTTGAATGGAGGACTCTAAACTGGTATGTACTCCTATGATTATTGGTTGCAAGTTGAGCAAGAATGATGAATCTCCTAATGCTGATTAGAGAAAGTATAAGTCAATGATTAGAGAATTACTTTATCCGACTGCTACTAGACCAAATATCGTGCATATAGTCTATCTTGTGGTCAAATTTCAATCAGATCCTAGAGAATGACATGTTGTGGTAGTGAAGAGGATTCTCAGGTATTTGAAGGGCACTAGGGATCATGGATTTTGGTATCCTAAGAACAATGACTTTTCCTTAAGTGCATATACAGATGTAGATTGGGTTTGACGTGTTGATGATAGGAAAAGCACGAGTGGAGGTACATTCTTCCTTAGAGATAGAGTAGTATCCTGGCATAACAAGAAACAAGAATCAGTTTCCCCATCTACTATAGAGGCAAAATATATTATTGCAGCATCATGTTGCACTCAGGTGCTGTGGATGAAATAGGCCTTGAAGGATATCAAAGTTGAGTTTGATGAGCCAACCCTTATTCTTTGTGATAACAAAAGTGCCATAAATATTTCAAAGAATCAAGTGATGCATTCAAAGACAAAGTGAATTTCAATTAAGTATCACTTTTTGAGGGAGAAAGTTGCAGAGAATGAAGTCAAGCTTGAGTATGTGCCTACAAAAGATCAAGTTGCTGATATATTTACTAAGGCTCTTCCAAAGGATACATTTGAGTATCTCCGGGGGAAGTTAGGGGTTGTTTCCCCTCCTTCCTTGAACTAAATGGATAAGGAGATGCATCAATCCAGTGTGCCTCAAAGTACATTTCTCCTTTTGGACTGATGTTGGAGGCTACCTCTTAGGGGGAGAAAGTAGTGATTTGAGATGATTATTGCAGTTAGGGGGAGTAAAGAATGGTTCCAGAATGATCAAAGAAGTAGTGTACAAGTATGTGAAGTGGAAGAGATGTGATACCATTTTCCATTGATGTAAAAGGGGGAGAGAGATCATGTGAAAAACTTAGGGGGAGAAAGAGTTCAAATGTGTAAAAAGAAAGGGGAAGTTCTGATGCAGAGTTGTGTCTTGATGGAGGAACATGTTTAGTTTTTCACATCATATGTTTCCATCAATGACAAAGGAGGATATTGTTGCAAGTATGTACTAACTAGTGTGGTCATTGATGTCAACATGTTTGTGTTGTCATTGGTGCCAACTATGTCTTCTGATATTGTTGTTTGTTGATTGATTGAGTTATCATGTTAAGGAGAGTATCTATGTTTTTTCTCTGCATTTCCTCTATGTTGAAGACCAAAGTATGAGATTTGGATAAGTTTTAGAGAAGTGTTTGAAGATGCTAAATCTAGAATTTGGTGGTCTTAATCACGGTGCAGAAAAAGTTCTATTCACCAGTTTGAAGACTGCTCCTGGTAGTCTTTACAGTGTGATAGAGAGAAAGCATTTTTCTCTGCATTTCTTGGTAGTTTGGATTTTGGTCTTGTGGTTCTGGACTTAATTTTACAAGGTTCTTAGCTATCTTCAATCCAAATTATTTGTGATTTGGTGCTTCAGAAAACAAGTTTTTGTGTAGCAGAGTTTGACGATGTTGTTTATGTGTAGACAGTAAATCCTCCTCAAATGAAAAGTGTTGCGGATCGGCGATTCCTTTGGTAACTATTGTGATGTTCACAACACGCCCCATTATTGCTCCTTAGCAAAATGGGGACCCCTGCTGTTGCTTTGCTTTTTGCTTCTGCTTGTGTTTTTCTGCTTTCTGGCGGTTTGGTAAAAATGAGTCAGGTGCATCATCATCATGATATTGGATGAGGTTGGTCATCATCATGAGGTCAGTTTGTCAAAGTTCATATTTTGTTTCTATGACCTCATATTTAGAAAGAGCTTGAAATTCCATGTAGGTTTGCCTTTTACTTCATTTGAAAATTTGTCCATATGTGGAAGTTATGCACAGTCAAAGTTTTGGTCAAACCTGATAATCGCAAGTGATCATCATATTTTTTTATCCTCAGTCATGTTGTCAAGGTCATCATGATCTTGGTCTATCACCCGATAAAAATCATGCAGTCGCAATATCCGGACGTCAATCTTAGGTGATAGTGCCCTTTACCCGTCAAATGGCCTTATGCGCATCGTGAGCATCATGATTTTAGGAGGGTCATATTTTATAAACTCGGTTTTGCTGTATGAAGAACATCATCATCATATTTGAAACGCCCCCCTGATAATATCCTGAGGTTCAAATATCCGGACGTCAACTTTAAGTCATAGTAAGTTTTCCCCGTCGAGCGGTCTTTTGTATCGCGAGCATCATGCTGATATTTTAACATTACCTGATATTATAATATCATGCTGATATTAAATATCACCCTGACTTAGAAAATCCACCATCTGCATAATTTGCATGCGCATGACAAAATCCTATCGGAGGGTCATCATCCTGATCTTTCACAAGAGGGTCATACTTGCTGAAGTTCGCTAAGATGATGATGACGTCTTCATATCCTCCTGATCTCCTTTTGCATGATCATGATGATCACCCTATCTTTTAAGGGAAGGCTGATATTCCATTCCTCAACAGCATGATCATATTTTAAATATCACCCTAGCGCTAACCTGATGATGACCTCAACTCATCCTCATGCTTCGAAGGTGGAAAATGATGGAGACATCATCATAATTCGATGAGGAGGATCATCATTTTTTTTAATCCTGTCATATTGTCAAGATCATCATGATCTTGTTTGTCTACCTGATATTTCGTGAAGTCCTCCTGCCGAGAAATATGACCTTTTGCAAATATCCTGATGATCATCATCATCAGATTTCCCTTCGGCAGGATATTTTCCAAAACATGATCCGGTTAGCGAAACATCCTGATGACGTCATGTTCTAAGTTTAACAAAGGCTCCGGATATCATGATGACGTCATCCCGATCTAATAAACGAAGAACCTAATATCCTGATGATCATCATCATCACATTTCCCTTCGGCAGGATATTTTCCAAAACACGATCCGGTTCGCGAATATGATGATGACGTCTTATTCTAAGTTCGACAAAAGCCCCAAATATCCTGATCATCATCATCATCCTGATCTTTCGAGAGGGTTACCTTGGCCGCAAAGGGGTCATATTACATTTATCATCCTGATCATGCTCCTTAGGTGACCCGATATTACAATTATCCCCTAATCTTAACTGAACATGATGATGACATCATCTTTTGCATTTTAATGAAGCCCGAATATGACGATGACGTCACCATCATTTTCCTTTCCTCAGCAGTAGGATCATATTCCATATCCTCCTATTCTCCTTCAACATGATGATGATGATGATGTTGTTCTTTTCCCCAATATACAGAAGCGAAACATCCTGATGACGTCATCTGGACCTTCAGAAGGGAGAGCATCATATTTCCAGAATATCATGCAGATGAAGTGAACATCGGCCAAATAGAGAATATCGGCCAACATGTTTTTTGACACGCCGATAGCGATAGTTATGTCGATGGGCGGGAAATGAAGCGGTGGAGTTTTAAACCATTTTTTGGCGCCCGTAGCATTTTTTCGGTCAGCGATGGTTGACCCGATGGGTTTTGAGCGGTCTGAATGCGTTTTGAACGTATTTTAAGAGTATTTTGAACCTGATTTCCATGATTTTGCGCAGTCACCTGGATTTAAACGATTATTTTAATTTCCTGCTGTTTATGTGATAAATGAAATACTTATTGCTTGTCTTGTCTTGCAAGCTTGCAGTTGAGGAAGCAGCTGGAAAGTCAACACAGTGACCTCATGGAGGAAGGAAATCTGATCTCAGGAGCAGGAAGATAAAGATGAAGTGCGAAAAAGTCAATGCCATTCAAGTAAAGAACAAGGTTGCAGCTGAGAGTATTACTACAATAGACAAACAGAAGTTATTACCCAGCTGCCAGAACTTCTCAGAAGGGGCAATATTTCGCCCAGTTTTGACACTTCTCAGAGATATTTTGAAGAGCTGGTTCACCTGTATTTATTGCTGTAACCAGGGGTTTGAACCAGGGGTTCAGTTAGGTTTCTGCTGTAGTGAAGACAATCAGAATGTCTTTATATTGTGCCTCTCTACACTGTAATACTTTACAACAGGGATTTTAGGAAAACAATAGGGGCTACACAGGATTTTTTTTAGTATTTTGCCAGAATTGTAGAGTCTTTCTGGGCATAGTTTAGTGTAGAAGAAGGAGGTCGCCTATTTGTCTACAGTAAGGTGCGCGTGGAATGTCTGGCTGTCTTACTGTATCTGTAAAGCTTGTAAGTTCTCTGTAGTATGATCAATGAAACTAAGAGTCATTCCTACATTGTAAATCATGTATGACTATTCGTTTCTAATACAATAGAATCTGGAGTTCTGCATCTATCTTCTGAGTGTTCTCCTGCTCTTCTTTGTGTTTTGAAATATTTTCTTTGAGAGCTTGCAATTTTAAATGTATGTTTGTGAAAATGCTCAGAACTTACATTTAAGGTTTTTACTGTGGATTTGATCAAATTACTGTGGTATTTACATAGTGCATAACAGAAACAATTAGATCCTTCGGTAGATTAAATGAGGTATAGATTAGATCTTTCTAACTTTTCCCAACCCATCTGAAATATTTAGCTAAAAACGTAGAAATCTAAAGGAAATTATCTCAAATTTGAAGAAGCATGCATAACAGAGCTATAAGTAGACAGTTTTCATAAATAGATAAAGAAGAAAGCTGCAAAAATTCAAGAAAACCATCTAAAACTTGCAGCACAGTAACACTTTTATGCAAAGGAATGAAAAGTATTGACATATCTCATGACCTTTTTGCATATTCTTAGTCCAGTAAACCACCAAACAAACCTAAACTACGTAAGGCCCCTTGAACATTACAGCTTCACATTGACCAACTGAAGTTGACCAACCGAACCATTGTAGACTTGGGATTAGTTGAATCTCAAATGATTCCTTCTTATCTTTCAAGTATAGTTTCAGTTCATTACATGTGAATTTTAACTTATTGTTATGATTGCATCAAAACAATCATCAACAGTTTTCTGGCGCTAGAAGGAGGGCCTGATTTGGTTTAGGGTTAAAATTTTGAGTTTTAAATGTTATATTCTGAGATATGTTAGATCTCATAAAATTTCAAAGGCCTAAAAAGTTGAAAGAAGGTCCCCTTTTTTTTATGGACTGATATAGGGACAGTTTTCAAGTTGACATTCCTTCGTTTCAAAAAGCTTTGAATAACCAGCTTTATCCTAAAAATTTATATAGCTATGGTTTATTTGGAAGGTGTAGGATACATAAGTCCGCAGAGCATGGTGAGCTTAATTGTATAGCTTTCCTTACAAGTTTAGATTTATATTTGAAAGGACTAATCTCTCTCTCAGATGTGTATAAGACTGAAAGTTGGCAGGGAAATGAGGAGATTATTGAGCGACAGGAGGATGCAGCATCAACGGTCATTAAATGTGCAGAGGATACAAAGATGGAACCAATGCTAGGAATAAAGGATAATAGGATCTCTTGGCAGGAATCATGTGATGGTAAGAAAAAAAATATGTCTTTTCGTCAGGATCCGGCTGTGATTAAAGTTAGTGAAAAGTATAAATATCCTAAAAAATACAGAGAAGAAATCACAGCTCATGTCCCTTTTCTAGATAATAAGCAAAAAGGATTTAATGAAAAAGAAAAGGAAAGTGAGGTTCATCTTGATACATTTGATAAATATATAGAACTACTAAGGAATATTTGTCAAGAAGAAACCTCTGGGTCTGACCTGAAAAGTTTTAACAAACATGATTTGGCAAAGAAATGTAAACAAGCATTGGCAATATTAAAATACACTAAAACTGATAAGATCCCTACTGTAGAAACTAGTGAAGTCATAGAAAAGAAAGAAAATCCTAGTGTTATGACCGACTTCTTTAAATTGAATGACCAAGTTCAAGATTATTGTAGGTCAATAGGATTAGACTCTTCACTGAATGATAAATGTGAGTTATATGATGAACAATTCTTGAAAGAAGAGGATACAGAGGATCATGGAGCTGCTGTACACAATCAGACATCACCCCCATGCCATGTTGAAAATAAAACAGGGGAGTACTCCTGTCAATCAAAAGATGTTGTCCCACCTTTACTCTCAAGTGATTTAGAAATAATTAATTTCTGTATATCAGATTATGATGATGAGGATACTTACTTAGGTGCTGATGTGCAGGAAACTAATGAGAACATTGAGAGGTTTGCTGAATTTGAAGATAAACTGAACATCCATAATGAAGGAACAAGGCTAGATGAAGATGAAGAAATGATACATCTAGAGTCATTCATCTTTCAACTTGAAAAAGGACTAGACATAGAGCTGGGCAATGAAAATGCAGAGTTAAATGGAGAGCCAGCTATTAATGAACAAGTGTGTTCCACAGAGCTAAGGGCACATCAGGTTGTCTCTTTCCTTTCCTTAGTAAATAATGATAAATGCTATTTTGATTATGGAAATTCAAGAGATAGGACCTGCATATGGATTAATCATAAACCTGATGAGCAGCCTCAGTTACTAATTAAGAGCTATTCTGATAAACACAATGAATCTAGAATACCAAATTTTTTTTTTCAGAATTCAAAGATAAATCTGCTAGGATGAGAACCATAACTAATACCCTGTTACTCCTGCACAACCTAAAGAAATATGCAAGTAGGGGTGTTTTTGGGTCTTTTTCCTGGGTTTCTAATTACCTTGTAGAGGCTTGTATATAGTCTGGTAGGGTAGTTGTTTTTGTTTTTGTGTTCTTCTTTTGCTGTTTTCTTTTGGGTTGGCTGTTTGTATAGCTTGTCCTCTGTTTGTTTTTGCTTTTTGTTTCTTTCTGTTTATACAGTTTTTTCTTTTGTTGTGTTGTTTGTACAGCCTGTTTGTTTGGTTTGTTTGTTGTCTCCTCAGCAGGGATCTTTATTTTACTTTAGAGTATTAAGGAGCAAAACTAGCAACCATTCAAAACAGTATAAAATTTAGGATATTCACGTTAACCATTTGCAATTTACACATAATTTGTCACTGTCATGAATGTAGAGAGTTATTCATCTTCTGAAGTTTTGTATTCAATAAATGTGATTGAGAATTCGAAGCAGGTTTCTCACGATGACACACCTAAAACCCTTGGGTTTGTTGAACTTACCAGTGTAGATATTAGGTGAAAAATCAGAGGTCACCCTTGCTACCATTACAATTCTCAGCTTAATTTCAGCAAGTGCCCACTCCTTGCATCATGAAGTTACAAATTGCTATATCTTATGAAATCTTTCAAAATTAGAAAACAAAAAATAAATAAATAAATAAATAAAGCAGATTATATTGAAAATCTAGATTAAGCCATCTAAGTAACTCTACCAGGGCTATAGACGCTCGCTGGCAGTGGGGCTCTACTTAGGAGAATTGTAACGATAACCTTGCCGGGGCTATAGACGCTCGCTGGCAGCAAGGCTCTATCCGGTCGGCTATGAGGGAATATCCTCACCTACGTAGGCTAATGTCAGTCGCTGGTTTGTTCAACTGATCTTCAAGATGAGGATAATTAATCACGTGCACACAACTAAACTGAAAATGGAAGTTCATGCATCTTTATTGAATACTCTGAGTCTCAAGCTGAATAGTAATTTGCAAGAAAGATAGTTGGAAGTTATGAGTTTATTTCATCTAGTTTCCTTGAACACTCTGAATTTAATTGTTTTGTTTTGGTTGCTAGTTGTTGTGATGTTCACAACACGCCCCATTATTGCTCCTTAGCAAAATGGGGACCCCTACTGTCGCTTTGCTTTTTGCTTCTGCTTGTGTTTTTCTGCTTTCTGACGATTTGGTAAAAATGAGTCAGGTGCATCATCTTCATGATATTGGATGAGGTTGGTCATCATCATGAGGTCAGTTTGTCAAAGTTCATATTTTGTTTCTGTGACCTCATATTTAGAAAGAGCTTGAAATTCCATGCAGGTTTGCCTTTTACTTCACTTGAAAATTCGTCCATATGTGGAAGTTATGCACAGTCAAAGTTTTGGTCAAACCTGATAATCACAAGTGATCATCATATTTTTTTATCCTCAGTCATGTTGTCAAGGTCATCATGATCTTGGTCTATCACCCGATAAAAATCATGCAGTCGCAATATCCGGACGTCAATCTTAGGTGATAGTGCCCTTTACCCGTCAAATGGCCTTATGCGCATCGTGAGCATCATGATTTTAGGAGGGTCATATTTTATAAACTCGGTTTTGCTGTATGAAAAACATCATCATCATATTTGAAACGCCCCCCTGATAATATCCTGAGGTTCAAATATCCGGACGTCAACTTTAAGTCATAGTAAGTTTTCCCTGTCGAGTGGTCTTTTGTATCGCGAGCATCATGCTGATATTTTAACATTACCTGATATTATAATATCATGCTGATATTAAATATCACCCTGACTTAGAAAATCCACCATCTGCATAATTTGCATGTGCATGACAAAATCCTATCGGAGGGTCATCATCCTGATCTTTCACAAGAGGGTCATATTTGCTGAAGTTCGCTAAGATGATGATGACGTCTTCATATCCTCCTGATCTCCTTTTGCATGATCATGATGATCACCCTATCTTTTAAGGGAAGGCTGATATTCCATTCCTCAACAGCATGATCATATTTTAAATATCACCCTAGCGCTAACCTGATGATGACCTCAACTCATCCTCATGCTTCGAAGGTGGAAAATGATGGAGACATCATCATAATTCGATGAGGAGGATCATCATTTTTTTTAATCCTGTCATATTGTCAAGATCATCATGTTCTTGTTTGTCTACCCGATATTTCGTGAAGTCCTCCTACCGAGAAATATGACCTTTTGCAAATATTCTGATGATCATCATCATCACATTTCCCTTCGGCAGGATATTTTCCAAAACATGATCCGGTTAGCGAAACATCCTGATGACGTCATGTTCTAAGTTTAACAAAGGCTCCGGATATCATGATGACGTCATCCCAATCTGATAAACGAAGAACCTAATATCCTGATGATCATCATCATCACATTTCCCTTCGGCAGGATATTTTCCAAAACACGATCCGGTTCGCGAATATGATGATGACGTCTTATTCTAAGTTTGACAAAAGCCCCAAATATCCTGATCATCATCATCATCCTGATCTTTCGAGAGGGTTACCTTGGCCGCAAAGGGGTCATATTACATTCATCATCCTGATCATGCTCCTTAGGTGACCCGATATTACAATTATCCCCTGATCTTAACTGAACATGATGATGACATCATCTTTTGCATTTTAATGAAGCCCGAATATGACGATGACGTCACCATCATTTTCCTTTCCTCAGCAGCAGGATCATATTCCATAACCTCCTATTCTCCTTCAACATGATGATGATGATGATGTTGTTCTTTTCCCCAATATACAGAAGCGAAACATCCTGATGACGTCATCTAGACCTTCAGAAGGGAGAGCATCATATTTCCAGAATATCATGCAGATGAAGTGAACATCGGCCAAATAGAGAATATCGGCCAACATGTTTTTTGACACGCCGATAGCGATAGTTATGCCGATGGGCGGGAAATGAAGCGGTGGAGTTTTAAACCATTTTTTGGCGCCCGTAGCATTTTTTCGGTCAGCGATGGTTGACCCGATGGGTTTTGAGCGGTCTGAATGTGTTTTGAACACGTTTTAAGAGTATTTTGAACCCGATTTCCATGATTTTGTGCAGTCACCTGGATTTAAACGATTATTTTAATTTCATGCTGTTTATGTGATAAATGAAATACTTATTGCTTGTCTTGTCTTGCAGGCTTGCAGTTGAGGAAGCAGCTGGAAAGTCAACACAGTGACCTCATGGAGGAAGGAAATCTGATCTCAGGAGCAGGAAGATAAAGACGAAGTGTGAAAAAGTCAAGGCCATTCAAGTAAAGAACAAGGTTGCAGCTGAGAGTATTACTACAATAGACAAATAGAAGTTATTACCCAGCTGCCGGAACTTCTCAGAAGGGGCAATATTTCACCCAGATTTGACACTGCTCAGAGATATTTTGAAGAGCTGGTTCACCTGTATTTATTGCTGTAACCAGGGGTTTGAACCAGGGGTTCAGTTAGGTTTCTGCTGTAGTGAAGACAATCAGAATGTCTTTATATTGTGCCTCTCTACACTGTAATACTTTACAACAGGGATTTTAGGAAAACAACAGGGGCTACACAGGATTTTTTTTAGTATTTTGCCAGAATTGTAGAGTCTTTCTGGGCATAGTTTAGTGTAGAAGAAGGAGGTCACCTGTTTGTCTGCAGTAAGGTGCGCGTGGAATGTCTGGCTGTCTTACTGTATCTGTAAAGCTTGTAAGTTCTCTGTAGTATGATCAATGAAACTAAGAGTCATTCCTACATTGTAAATCATGTATGACTATTCGTTTCTAATACAATAGAATCTGGAGTTCTGCATCTATCTTCTGAGTGTTCTCCTGCTCTTCTTTGTGTTTTGAAATATTTTCTTTGAGAGCTTGCAATTTTAAATGTATGTTTGTGAAAATGCTCAGAACTTACATTTAAGGTTTTTACTGTGGATTTGATCAAATTACTGTGGTATTTACATAGTGCATAACAGAAACAATTAGATCCTTCGGTAGATTAAATGAGGTATAGATTAGATCTTTCTAACTTTTCCCAACCCATCTGAAATATTTAGCTAAAAACGTAGAAATCTAAAGGAAATTGTCTCAAATTTGAAGAAGCATGCATAACAGAGCTATAAGTAGATAGTTTTCATAAATAGATAAAGAAGAAAGCTGCAAAAATTCAAGAAAACCATCTAAAACTTGCAGCACAGTAACACTTTTATGCAAAGGAATGAAAAGTATTGACATATCTCATGACCTTTTTGCATATTCTTAGTCCAGTAAACCACCAAACAAACCTAAACTACGTAAGGCCCCTTGAACATTACAGCTTCACATTGACCAACTGAACTTGACCAACTGAACCATTGTAGACTTGGGATTAGTTGAATCTCAAATGATTCCTTCTTATCTTTCAAGTATAGTTTCAGTTCATTACATGTGAATTTTAACTTATTGTTATGATTGCATCAAAACAATCATCAACAATAACTAAAGGTTGTTTGTGGATGTCTCTAGAGCATGTTGAAGTGTCATGTCTGGTCCATAAGTCATGCCAGTGTTCATGGAAGTGTGTGCCTATGTGTTTTTGGCATTTACACTAGTTCTATCCGACTCAGTTGTTTACACTTGTCGCAGAGGTGCTTTGTGGATTGTGGAGGTATGTTGAAGCATGTGAAGACATAATTGGGTCCAAGCTAAGTTGTGAAGTGTTCATCCTTCATTCATTTTCTCTGTAAGTTTGTTTAAGTCCAAACCTAATCTAAATTATGTATGTATGCTGACCTTGGAGACAGTTCCAATAGTTGTAGATTGTATTACTGACCTTGATGAATGTTCCAAGGTTGATGATTGGTATAAATATATGTAATGAATCCTTTAATGATGTGAGAGTGTGCAAAGATGCAAAGATAAAGTGTGTGTGTTGTAAATGTAGTAAAGGAGAGATGTATTGTACTCAATGGAACTAAACTTAGGCATGTTATAGATGCTATCAAATCAGTTCATGGCAGTGAGCCACCCTCTTGGTAGTGAGCCACCCTTTGACAGTGAGCCACCCTTTGGTAGTGAGCCACCATTTAGATATTGAGTCCTTTTCGGTAGTGAGCCCTAGGTAGTGAGCCTCTTTGTAATTTGGTATTGTTACTACATTATATTGTGAGCTAACACTCATTGTTGTTTTTCCCTTTTAGGGTTTTACATGTAAAAATATGGAGTCTATGTGTGTATGGTGTTGATGTGTTTAAGTTCTATTTTTGCATTTCATGTTTAATCTTCATAATAGATTAAGGAGTTAAAGTAAGTGAATGTAAATGTGATTTTGTTTAAAGAAGTTAAGGTTTTTCATACAACTGATTCACCCCCCCTCTCAGTTGTCTTGTGCCTTCAACATGTAGTTCCTTAGTCCTATCCTACTATTGTGCTTTGGCTTCCTCAGCTAGCTCCCATTTTACCTACATTATGTGTTGAGTTGATTGGCCATGTTTCAATTACCTTACCTCTCCTTCAGTCAGAGCACAATAATCCTCCACCTACCTTGCTAGATATGTTTGAAGTGTAGCGTGTGGTGATGGTGGGCCTCCTTGAGGTTGATTGAATGTAAACATGAGCTCCATCTTTGTGGGCTCCTATGTTCTAGCCTGAGTATCCATTGGCTTATTTACTGCACCTCTCATAGACATAACAAGTCCCCTTTTCTATTTAGGGATAACCACTGCCCCTAATATATCCATTGGATGATGTTCTTCAATAGGTGTGCTAGAGATGGGGATTGCTATTAAGGTCTAATCCCTTGGAGGTGAGGGCCTTGTAGAAATGGTGATCCCCTCTATTGTTAGGGCTTCGTCCAATGCTAAATTCCTTGACTCAGCTAACTTAACCTCCATTATTCTCCCCTTGTGAATGAGAAAAACATCATACTCCAAATCTTCTCTATCCTTCATCTTTCTCTTTTTATCATAGGTTATAGCCATGCCTTTAGCCTTTAGCTCATTTAGTTTCTCTTCAACCCACCTCTGAGTGGTGGTCATGACCCTCTTGGTGATGGCATCAATGGACGTCTCTTCAGGTTGAGACCAATTTGGAGGCAGTAAAGTTTCTTTATATACCTATTTCTCATCATACTCTAGATCTAGGACCTGGCCATCATCAGATTTGACTTGTGGCAGCACCTTGGAACACCCTAAGGTCCTAATCTGATTGAGATTTAATCGTTGATATCCTCTTTTCCTCACATCCTCCTCATCGATGTAGTCAGTTCAAAAGTATTCTATGTGAGGGATGCGTTTTAAATTCATCTTTGTATACTTATCCATTCTGTGATAAGGATCAAAACTCCTTCCAAGAGGGAATGACTATAAAATCAACTTGTAAAACTGAGCCTCAGATAATTTGGCATTATCAATATTCAGGCATGTATACCAATTGATATCTATTGGGATCCTAGTATTGCCTCTCTTATTCTTTGTGACATACACCTCATAAGAATGTATAATCTTCCTTGTGATCTCTAGAAGCAGTACCTTGTCTGTAGGGCATCATGGCGACATGAATAGGTCACCTTCAAATCCTTCCATTCTTATATAGGTAATGGAAGGGAATTAGATGAACTAGGACCCATGTGGCTATATAACATCTTGAGCCTCCATAGAATCTGTTAGCTCAATCTCCTTCCATCAGTCAAACCAGATGCATCATGAAACAATCATACATTGTCTCATAGTGTTGGATGGATTATTTTCTTTCCAACTGTGGGTAGTACTCCCACACCATTTGATATGTCGTTTGGGGCCCTAGTTTACCTATTGTCTACAATGCATTGAACCTGGACCTGTATGCACATGGATAAACTACATAGAATGTCATGCAGAACATATGTCTTCTATTCTTCCATGCTACCATTCCTTCATGAAGTGAGTCACTGATGAATCTTACCCAGTGTATTACCTTTCCCTTCTCTTTCACCAAATGGATTAGGACAAACATCCATGGCTCCAGTATCCCCGAATCTACCTTTCTTGTCATTCTACTCAGTAGGGCTATCATGTATTACACCTCTGGGTTGAAATCAAACTTATACAAATTTTGGGGCATTTTAGACACCGCCTTTTTCCTAGTGGACCTTGGGTCCATCCAGGATGTATACATGATTTTCTAGTTGTCTGCAAGGTTACCATTATATTCTATGGACAATGCATTTACGTCTACCACGACCATATCTCAGTCTTTGGGTAGATTGAATGTTTCTATTATGCCTTTGGTAGAAAAGTTAGCATAAACATGCCCCTGATGCTCAACCTTCCTATCCACTAGGTTATATATCTGAGAGCATTCAACCACCAATTCTAGGGCTTCAGTAGCATATGAAAACCCAGCTGCATTATACATTTCAATTGATACAATGTTATTCAGAGTGCCATCATCTTCATGAGTCAGGATTCTTGCTCTGAAGACATTAGGATCTATCTTTCCATAGTAGGTATCCAACACAGAACTAGGTTTACTCCACACTCCTCCAGAAGTAGAAGACATGGGCGATTTGAACTCCTCATCATGGCGATATTGTCTTTTCTAAATTTTGTCTTGCATAATATAGGTATCCGTTGTTAGTTCTAGCATTGGGGAACAACAATGGGTAAAGTAATCTAAATTTACCAAATGATCAATGATCACTAATAATCCATATGTAATGTTGAATTAACCCTACAATTTTACATTTGTAGCAATGATTTTACCCTCAATAAGAAAAGATTATTGTAATAATCAAGTAAAAGGGTTTTTTGTATTCATACCTGATTATGAGGATATCACCTTGGTTTTTATTGTGCAATGGATTTCGTTCACTCGAGCTAAAGTGTTGTATCAACCTTCTACAATTTTGCCTTCAAAGGTAATTCTCTGCACTTATGCTCTTTCAATCTTAAATGGAAACTTTGTGGTTCAATAATGTATTAAGATTAGATTTTATCCTGCCAAAATTCACTAAGTATGGGTGCATTAAGTGCCCATTGTAGTTTGGTAAGTAATTACTATTTAGCTGCATGTTGAATTGGTAGGTAAAAAAAAGCTCATATTTTGAATTTAAAATTCAATGGCCAAAAACAATCCACAACATGGGAATTAAGGCTCAGGGACCAGATGGACATTTAAAACTTAATGTTTGGTTAGAATAGCTAGTTGCATATAACCATTTGAATTTGACAAAGGTTAGGTAGTTATCATTGTGGGAACTTGGTCAGGTGACATCATCAATTTCATGTTCAAACTCTTTTGACCGGATGGGTAAGTGATGGGATCTCAGTTGATTCATGAGGGTTAGGACATTTGTCAAAATATCCATTACAAAATGTCCATTACAAAATATCTAGTTGAAATTTCAATAGGTTAAGCGCTAGGGATAGGATATAGAACTGGATATTGACATGGCCATTTATAAATGGTTTGGTTCTAAATGTCTGGTCTAATATATCTGGTGTGCTGGGTTGTTCATATGTTAAGGTAAATTTGATGGCTAGCACTAGATATGGACATGGATAGGACATTTTCTCAATTAATCATGTCCTATTAAAAATATCCTATCCAGTAGATAGTTTTACGGCTAGCTACAACAAATTTGACAGTTTCAGACCAGACATGGATATGGATATTTTTAACTTAGGATATTTTTTGACATTGGGTCAGGATGACAATTCAATGATTTTAATTCTCTTTTTAGGTCTAGATATTACCTCCATGTGTTTGGAACTTGACATAAGGACTGGACATGATATTTTCACATTTTGAATGCCATGTCCAGTTAACCAAAATATTTGGTCGACCAAAATTTCAAATGAGCACAACTTGGTCATTTCAACAAATTTCAACATGATCCAAAAGGCAAAGTTGATTAGAATTTTACCCTCTACCTAATTGTGGCTTCCACAAGGGACTATTCCCAACTTGAAATTTGACTTAAATTCAGCCCAATGGAAGATGATAATTTTACCATTACCGCTAGAAACGAAAAGCACACAAGCACAAGGAAAAGAAAATTGGGTCCCCATTTTGCTAAGGCGAGATGGGGCATGTTGTGAGACTACGCAACAAATTGTACTATCAAAATTGTATACCCCTTTACAATTTCACTAAGTTTAGCACTTGTTGTGACTTACATGATCATCTATGTTTACACCATGCAAATTCTAGTACTTCTATGATAAACAAGGCACAATCCTCTATCACCTAGAATTTGGATAGGCTAAATTACCAGGACTAGGGTGCCTAGGCACTAGAGTCCTAGAAATTTGCCCTCAATTCAATTCAATGACTTATGTGATCCACCTTGTTGGCCTCAATTCAATTGGGTGCTCGGAAAGTAATTGAGATGCATATATAAACAAGTTCCTCTCACTTACTCCTAATGACCTAATGGAAAAATGAGTCTAGATGCTCTTTAAGAAGATTCTCTCTAACAAGTTCTTATCTGCAAGTTTGTATCTCTACAGGTTATTTGTTGTGTACTAACCCTTGTTGTAGATCTTCAAGGAACCTCCTTCCTCCTTTATAGTCTCCTTGTGGTGATTTGATAGTGACATCATCCCATCAAGGGTTTCATGTTCATGGTAACATATTTCCTTCATGTTTGTTTGCATTTATCTTTGATTATTTAGATATGCCTTTTCCTACCTAGGGCACACACTCTTGATCTAATCTCTGTTGTTATAGAAGTGGTAACACTTACACATGGGCTTAACTAAGGTAAGCTCCTTTACAACACCACCATTTTCCCTATTTCATGTTTGTAGATCACATCAGAAGGTTTTGACATGAAACAATGATAGGAAGATGGAAGATCCTTGGACATAGATCACTAGTTCAAAATTTAGCCTAAATCCCTAGGACAAGGGTACCTGGGCACCCTAGTCCCCCATAGCTGGCCCCTATTTGTGGCTATGGGCCTTGACAGATCTGTATAGCCCTAATTTGCTCCTGGTACTTGCATAATGAATCTGTGACACCTGTACATTGTTCATTTTGTTAATTAGGTAACTTAAAACCCTAGATCTAGTCATTGTCAAATCAATCTCATCTATTACACCAGAAAAGAACCAAGCTCTAGATGATTTGGCTCTCCTTTAAGGATTGTAGCCAAATACACAAGTCTTGGTCAGCTTGTGTTATAATATTGTATAGGAAAGATTGATCTAGTTAGTGTACAAATTGATTGGATCTCTTTCCATATGTAACATTTTGGTGAACTTGACGTATCCTACACTTGCACTTAGTGATTTCATTCCTCAAATTTGTAGATGTGTTTAATTAGTTGATTCAATCTGATTACACATTTATGTTGCATATCTTCTTTTATCTCACTTAGAAAGCAACACATTTTTAGATGTTCATTGTTGTGGTTACCAAAATTTCACATTTTGGCAAATCCAACACATCTTACATTTACAATTTTTTTGATTTTTTGTATCAGACCTGATTAGTATTGAAGTGATTAAATATTTCCTATTGGCACATCTTGCATTTATACTTCTTCATTGTTGTGGTTACGGAAAACCTCACCTTTTTGGTAAACCCCGCTAGTCTTGCACATAGTCGTCATGATTAGAAATATTATTTCAGATATTTTCTACATTAATTATTTGCTAAATCTGATTTCAAATTTTTGTAGCATATCATACATGTCATAAATGTTTAATTTAGAAAGATAGAACATTCATTCATATACCTTTTCTTTGAGATTTCAAAGAAAAACACTTATAGATCCTTATTGTTGTGGTTATCAAAACCTTACATTTTGGATATCTTACATTCATGCAACTCTCTTTGCTATGTTTAATCAACTGATACATTCATTAGACACTTCTATTATTCTTTCATGTGCTTACAAAATAAAACATTTAAACATATCAAACAAAAACCAAAATAATCAAAACATAATCATGCTCTCTTTTCTTCCCTCTCCTATTCCTCATACTTGTGAGTATATTTTGGCACAAGAGAATGAAATCATTGACACATTCCTTAACATTACTTTACCTCTTCTTCATTTGGATGATCTCTCTTTTAGAGATGAGGCATTAGTGGATGTTGAGCATATCACTTCTACTTATACCACATCTTCCATAGTCCATGCTGATTCCATGACTCATCCTATGGATCTTCCTCCTTTAGTTACATGTTTAAGGCCCTTGGATATCATGAAGGATGTGAAGACCTCTTTCCTTCCTCCTTTGGTTGCATGTTGAAGTCCCTTGGATATCACGAAGGATGTGAAGACCTCTTTTCTTCCTCCTTTGGTTGCATGTTCAAGGCCATTGGATATCATGAAGGATGTGAAGACCCCTTTGCTTCCTCCTTTGGTTGAACATTGGTTGCATGTTCAAGTCCCTTAGATATCATGAAGGATGTGAAGACCTCTTTTCTTCCTACTTTGGTTGCATGTTCAAGACCATTGGATATCATGAAGGATGTGGAAACCTCTTTTCTTCCTCCTTTGGTTGTGTGTTCAAGTCCCTTGGATATCATGAAGGATCTGAAGACCTCTTTTCTTCCTCCTTTGGTTGCATGTTCAAATCCCTTAGATATCATGAAGGATTTGAAGACCTCTTTTCTTCCTCCTTTGATTGCATGTTCAAGTCCCTTGGATATCACGAAGGATATGAAGACCTCTTTTCCTCCTCCTTTGTTTGCATGTTCAAAACAATTGAATATCACTCACAATACAATTCTCAATATCAATTTACATACTCTTTATTCTAGTGTCCTCCATTGTAGAAATAAAACTTCCATGAAGGAAGACTCAAAGCTCACATCAGATTCCACACAAGTACATGATTACAACAACAAAATCAACACAGTTTATGCTCCTGGTTCCCAAAAAGAACCTGTGAAGCCTAAAATTGTTGTGCATCTTTGTTCTAACCCTATAATCTTTGTTTAAGGTGTTAAAAACCCACCTCGGCCTCCTCATTACATTCTAAACTTTGTAAAACAACTTACTCAAAACAACCAACTTGTTCACAACGTTTTCAAGCAACCTAGTTACCTCGAAGTTGCTCACACATAAAATACTCACAACAACAATCAAAGTAAACAAAACAACATTCATTCCTACTTCTCTTCCACCTTCTCAACCTTTTCTTCCTCCACCACCTTATCTTTCTCAACACACTAATATAAAATAGATCTTGTTGAGCAGATTTGTGCTATTCCAACTAATATCTCACTCTAAGAGTTAATACAAACCTTGCCTACATACCACGAATTGCTCTAGGAGGCTCTACAAAAGGTATTTGTTACACCTTCTATTAGACCAAATGATGTAGTAGCTATGTTCAATTATATGCATGTCACGAGTTTGGATAACGTCTCTCAACAACATGAATTACCTCATCTTTAAATTCAAGAACAATATGATCCTCTTACGATTTTGGTCCTCATTGCTACAAATGGAAATAAAAATGGAATAAAACATACTCTAATCAATAACGGACCAGGCCTTAATATTTGTGGGATAGATTTGTTGCATAAGATTGGTATATATACCTCGCTTATCAAGCCTGACACTCTTCATGCCCGTGGCTTTGATAATGTTGGTAAAAAATCACTAAGTACAGTCACACTACCTATTGAAGTTAGACTATTGACATTGCTTACACTCATTCATGTCATTCATGGCTATTTCATATAATCTTCTTCTTAGAAGACTGTGGATTCATACCATGGGGTAGTCTCATCTACTCTTCATCAAACTTTGAAGTTCATACATAACAACAAACTCTATATGGTTGAGGATCATCTGAATTCAAAACCCAGATACCAACCTCATCCTTCTACATCTCTCAACACTTTGATTCCTTATTCAACAAAAGCTGAACCACTATTCTCCACTGCTAACAATAGTGATGATCAAAATAGTGCTTTGCCTTTGAGTGCATTTTTTGGTGACTATTGGAGTTCATTAGATTTTACACCCTCCTTTATTGGAGAGTACAAAATCCCGCAATCTAAACCTAAGACCCCAAAGGTGGCTTTAGTAAACTCTACATAATCTATTCCTTCTTCTAAACTCACCACTCAAACTTCTACTTCAACAAATTCTCAAACACTTTTCTCACATTCTATTCATGATGATAAACCTTCTTCTTCTAATGCATGTCTTGGTGGATTGGGGCTCTTTAGATTTTGACCCACATGGACCTATTAAATCTAAGATTGACCCTCCTCACCTTGACATCTCAATGTTAAGGGAAAATTGGTGTAAATGAATAATCAATGTATATCAACAATACCCAATAACTCAATGAAATAAGAAACAAAGAATCAATCAAACAAAGAACTTCAAACCTTTGCAAACCTCTTCACTTCATGGCTTCCATTGATTGCCTATCACAAATGATCTTATCTATGAATTATGGCCCTCAGAAGGTGCATTTCCTTGCTATTCCAATATGTCAAATGGGAATGGCTATGATAGTTTATTGCAATGAAGGTGAGCTTCACAACAGTGGTATGATATGGTAACAAGTTGATCGCAAGCAAATGGAATGAATTGCGTGCCAAAGGCACATTGTAATTCCTACAGAGTAACAATACTAAAAGCTTGGATCAATGAAATAGAAGAATAGGGTTCAATTTATAGACTTGAGAGAGAGAAGATCAATGGTATAGAAAGAATGAGAAGATCAACGGTATAGAAGACTTAAGAGGATGTGTGTGAATAGAAAGAAGACACGTTTCACACAAAAAGTTGTTTTGTTTGAGTTAACTACTTTCTTTTATAAAGATAAGATTTGATTTCATAAATTAGAAAGCTTTTTTCTAATTTAAGAGTTGTTGATAAAAACAAGATTGATTTAAATCAATTAACTCAACTTGAGATTTGCTTTTTGCATGACTTGAGAGAAATTAAATAATAAATTATTTAATTTTACGTGCATGAAGAAGAAGACTTATTTTTAGAAGATTTAGAAGATATTTGAAGAATTAGAAGATAAGAAAGCAAATTAATTAAATAAATTTATTTAATTGTTTGTGCATGATTTGGAAGAATAAATAAAATATTTGATTATATTTTATTTTTAGAGATTGAGAGAATTTAAATAAATTTGATTTATTTATTTCAATTTGGAGGAAGAATTTGACTTAATTAAATAATTAAGAATTATTTAATTGTTTGGAAGAATTTAAATTAAATAAAGGATTTTATTTAATTTTGACTTTAGAAGAGGTAATTAAATAATTTGATATTTAATTAATTTAGAGGAATATGAATTGAATAAATAAATAAATTGATTTACTTATTGATAGAAAAATTAGAATGGAATAAATATTAAGAATATTTATTTAGACAGAGTTGTGTCATTTTTAGGTGTATACATTTTGCCCCTCTTTGATGTGATGTTTGAGATGATGAGATTTATGTTGAGTAACATCATTTCAAAGAAGCTAAGGTATGGATAGAAGAAAAAGATGGTAATGGAAAGATAGGATGAGAATTCCCCCTCAAGAGATTGGATGGGGAGAGAGTTTTGAGGGTGTGAGACAGACAATCTCATGATGAAGAAGGTGGAAGAACAAGATTAGGGTGAAGAAAATAGTTGAAGAAAGAGCCAAATGATACGCGAAAAAAGATAAATTGATAACACACACAAGCAAGTAAGAAAGTATGTACGAATGATACAAGAAAAAACAAGGTATTGCCCACGTCCAGTTGTAAACCAATGATTAATCGATATGGATTGACGATAGTGTTGTCATGGTGGGGAACACTAGGTCCCTAGAGTAAAATGATAAGCATGGGAAATGTATATCCCACTGATACTTATGACTGATTGAGTTGGTTTACGTCAAGGCAAGGATCAAGACCACTAATTGTGATTAGATCATTTGACAAGATTGACTTGACTCGATTGATATGGATTAAGGATGGACTTGCATTTGGATCATTGCTTGAAATGACTGGATAATGATGAAAGAAGAATCGATAGATAGAAATTTGATTGAAGACTGACTCGGCAGAAGGACTCATAAGCTTTTATTTGTATTGATACTCTGCATTTTGGATCTTTATTGCATGGGATATGGATGTAAATGGATACGATATGGATGTGAAATGGTTTTTGCCATCTTTGATACTGCAAGTAATTTGAAGTGCTTATTTCATCATTGGGCAATTTTTTTTGGTACTTTTTCCAAATGTTGTATGTTAATACAAGCATCTAGGTATAATTGAACTTAGATGACCTAAGTATCACTTACATGGCTTGTGATTTAGCAAGTTAATACAAGCATCTAGGTATAATTGAACCAAGATGACTTGAGTATTTCTTATGTATCAATACACAAGGATTGCCCCCTTTCATGTTGGACCTTTGATGTCCTTGATGATCTTTTGCCGATCATGTAGTTAGACAAGGCTTCACATTACTAAAGATTAATCAAAAAACAACAAACAAAGAAAATGATTATTCCCCCATCATAGCATCTCTAGTTTTTGACATCCTCGAGTAGCATAGGAAGACATAATAACAAAAATCAAGACTCTGTAAGTTAACCTGATCACAAACACAAAGCATTCTTGCATTAGATGTGTTTTCTTGCCATAATTTAGATAAAATTAGTTTGAGTATTTAGGTACTTGTTTGCTTTTCTTTGGATAGGTTGATGCCTTGCATCAAAATTTCTACTTTGGAAATGGGCTTTGCGTGTACTTGCATGTGTGCCTGGTAAAACAAACCCTAAGGGACTGACCTAGTGCCTTGGGGGCACATTACTAAATGGCCTTGCCTATGTGACGATGCAGAGGCAACGTAGTTTGGGGTTGACCCTATGATACTGACGACAGACGCTATGCTAGGGTAACAGTGTAGATAGGATACTAGATAAGACTTTAGTTGATAAGGCGACATAAGAGATAGAGTATCAAGCCATGATAGGTTATCGTCAGGTCACACAAGGTGTTTTATTATGGAACAAATATGGATCGGATGAGAGATGATGGTAGGAAGAATGGACACAAGGTGATTGGTTTCCCAAAGATGGAGAAGGTGGTTTATCACAAGTAACACCTGTTTACCAAGTTTTCACCACTTGTTTTTATTTGCACAGAAGCTAAAAGTACAATTGATGCTTGTTTGCCAGGTTTTCATCATGGTACCTATCCAAGGTGCATGTTTACCAGGTTTTCACCAAAGGACAATTTTTCTTGTTGTTTTTCCATTTTTTGATTTTTTTGCTTTTTTTTTATTTTTTTATTTTTTGAATTTTTGCCCCCCTTACATTGGGGTTATCTTAGGTATAGAACTAGAAAAGATGCATACTGTTGATTGGGTCATCGAATAGCTCACTTTATGATGTTACTAACTGATATGCCCTTGATCCATAGGCAGCAGTGATGACATAAGGACCAACCCAGTTGAGCTCAAACTTACCTTTCTTTTCTCGATCCTACTGATTGCGGGGATTTTCCTTAAGCAGTAGATCACCAACATTGAAGACCCTTGGGATGGACCCTGTGATTGTAGCTTCGTGACATCCTTTGTTGATATGCCTTAAGATGATTAAAAGCATTTTGTCTCTTCTCTTCTAACAACTCTAACTCTTGCAATTTGGAAACTCTGTAGTCTTCATCAATGATAAGACCTTTTAACGACACCCTTAGAGATGGTAACTCGACCTCGATTGAAAAATGGCTTCTGATCCATAGACAAGGGCATATCAGGTAGCACCTGTGGGAGTGCTTATACTTGTTTGATAGGCCCACATAGCGGGATTCAGTTGTATGTGCCAATCACGGCCAACATCGATAACTATCTTCTTGAGGATTTTCAAGATTATTTTGTTGGATGCCTCTGATTGGTTGTTGCCTTGTGGATAGTGTTATGTGGTTACACAACATGCCCCATTTTGGCTTGACAAAACAAGGACCCAACTTTTCTTTCTGTTTTGGCTTGTTTGTTTTTTTTGCTTTGGGTGGTTTGGTAAAATCAGTCATGCATGTAACCTTATAAGAGGGTGGATTTGTCACTATGATGAAGTTAGTTGCCAAATTTGATAGTTCCCATTATTAACTTCATGGTTGGGAATTACGAAAAATTCCAAGCAGGTTTTCCTTTTAGATCACTCCAAAATTGTCTAAGGGAAGAGAGTTATGTTAAGTCAAAGTTTGGTCAAACCTGATATCCTGTGCAGATGGGAGTCATATTTTTAACATCAATCATATTTGATAAGATAACCTTGATATAGGATTATCACCTAATAATCACCTGGTGTACGATGTGTGGACATCAAATTTAAGTAAGAGCCAATATCTACCTGTCAAAAGACTTTAGTTGTCTCGCAGGGGTTCATATTTTTAACATCAGTCATCTTACGAATATCACCCTCTTCACAAATATCACCCTATGTCAATATGATGGTGACGTCATCTGATTTTAGTGAATTAAGGAAATCACCTTGATGGTGACATCATCATTCCATCTAAACCATGAAGGGGGGTATGTATCTGATATCTGTCATATTCTGTAATATGATGATAACATCATTAAAACATAACAAGAAAATGGCATCACCGAAATGATGATGTCACCTCGATCTTTTTTGAGGGGGGTCATTTTATCCACGGGGGTCATATTTTGAGATATCCCCTAATCTTAATTTAATAACCTGATATACACATGGTCAAACTTTGACCATATCACCTAATTCTTTACACTTAGTGATCCCACACAAAAGCAAAGGGGGGTCATATTACAGGGAGGAGGTCATATTTTGAATATCCCCTAATTTTTTCTAAGATCAGCCCCCCTTTTTTGACATTAAATGCAATTAAATGCGGTAGATGAACTCCCGCTGATTACAAATACAAATTGAACACTTGGTAGCATCTACGGATTCCATGCAGATGATCAACAGATTTAATCAGGATAATGCATTTTTACCCTAATCTGTCATGTTGATTTGTTTTAAAGGTAAAATTCAAAGATCATTTTCATTCACCTTACGATAAATCAAGAAATTATAGAGCTCTAAAGTCAAACCCTCACCAGCTACTTGTAATGGATTGGATTCTTTGACATAACGGAACGGGTGATCTTAAGTGTTTATAGTCTTTCTCCATAATCAATTATCTAATACAAAAGAAAGCACTGTTAGGTAAGTAACTTTAAAACCCTCCCATTGTCATTTTCTATAATTTCAGGTAGGGTGTTCATTTTTACTGGGGTATGGCTTTGTGTAATACATATAATAGTAAAATGAAGATTAATATAAAGAGAATAAGTGATAGAAGTACATAATGTTGTAAGAGTAATATGAACACTATAGGGTAAAGTATATCTTATTTATTGTAGGAATCCATGGTAGATTTCAGAAGAAATAGGTCTAAGGTAGAGTTCCTCAAGCCCATGTTTGTGCAGCCTGAGGGAGTGCAGTTCAAGTATGGAGTTATTGGTGATACACATCAAGGGGATATGGATCTAGCAGTATGGTAGACCAAATTGGATCATGATAAGGATAATCCCATTCTGGATGTGGTGTTTATCTTAGGAATGTGGCATGCAGCTAGTTTTCCTTATGCTATGGATGGTCCAGAGTTGGTACTGGAGTGTACAAGAAATTATAACCCTGAAACTAGGCAGGTAGAGAAGCATGGGAGGATATACATAGACTTCTCAGTCAAGGGCATTACTGCCACTTTCAATTTGCCAGTTGGGAAGAAGATAGTGAGTGTGGACCTGCGTAAATTGGAAACAGAGTATAATAATAACAAGAAGAATGCGAGGAAGATGTATCAATGGAGATCAAAGAGTAGTACATACACTACCTCAGGAAAGCTACCTGGTCATTTGTACAAGTTTGATTTTGATGATGAATACCAATGTGTGATTGCCCTGCTATGCAGGATGACTGGCAGGCCTCATGCTAGAAATTTTGAGAATTAGATGTTTGGGATCATATAAATGGTCTTATATGCAAACAACCAGCCCTTCTGGGCAAAGATTATCAGTGATGCATTGGATGAAGGAATGAGGAGCCTGGGAGGCCAAACATGTTTATTTTACATGACTTCATATGTCGTGTATTCTTGTACATATAAGGGAACTTTTGATGCTTTGAAGACTGTGGGTAAGACTGGTGGTGATGCTGATGATGCACACATATCGGATCATTATCCCCAATTGCAAAGAAAGGCATACCTCCTGGACTAAAAACTGGTCAATGATGCATTCTCTATGCATCTAGTTAGAACTATGGAGGATAGGACTAAAAGGGTGAGCATGGAAGCTCAAGAAATTATTTATCGACATGGAGCCTAGTTTATCTAGTTTGCCACTTTCTCATACATTAGGATAGAGGGATTTGAGGGACAGCCTCTTATGTTGCCAAGATACCCCACTGATGGGGTCGTCTTGATGGAATTTGTTAGCTATGTATCCACAATAGTCGAAGCCTACAAGGCACAGAATAAGATACCTCCAGTTTTATTTCTAGCATCCATGGGCCTATACATGTGTCCAGATTCAAAGAGTATAAAGCATGTCATTGGGGGGTTAAAATTGATGTATTTACATCCATTTCCCCTAGCCAAATCATATGATCCTTATGGCTGGATGCAGAAGATACTAGGAAAACCAATACATCAAAAGCATCTAGAAGAATTCTAGACTGATTGTGATGATGAGGCTAAGGTAAGAAGAAGGAAATATCAATGACTCACCTTGAACCAAATCAAAACCTTTGACTGCATCTCAGTGCCAGTACAGCTGTGTAAGGATGATGGGAAAATCATGTCTAATGAATATGAGGACAAAAAGGTGTATAATGACACCATATCAGCCCCAGATCTTACACAACAGGGAGATATATCCTTAGATCAGTTGACAAATGGGGTGATCTAGCTAGCCTAGGCTTGGGTAGATGAAGAGATATCCTGATTAAAGAAAAGCGGTGTTGCCCTTACAGTTGATACCAAGAAGAAAAGACAGGAGGTGTCTGATGAGGAATATGATGATTTCCTCACTGAAAAGAAATAATCTAATGGGGAAAGATTGCCTACAGAAAAATAAAGGAGAATCCCCCCTAAGGGTAAGAAAGGTGAAGATGAATCAAAGGGGGTGATAATTAAGAGGATTGCCACTATAGCCATAGGTACATCTACATCAGCTCAGGCATCTATATCATCTGCACAGCCTCTAATGAAAAAACCAAAGACTAAACAAATTTTGAAGCCTACTGTTGAGGCTACAGAGATGTAGGTGGAAGGCCAGACCCTATAGCAGGAAGTGGAAGAGGGAGTCCCTTTGGAAGAAGAATAGTTAAATAAGGAGCCTGAAGATGATGACTTGCTGGTGGCCAGTAAGAAGAGGAGGGGGATGCCGGTGATGTCACCACCCAAGAAACAAAGAATGACCCTGAGGCGGGATATCTGTGCTGACCCCATCATTCTAAGAGGAGCTTGTGGTGAAGTTTTCAGGAAGGAACTATAGCATGATGTTCCTCTTCCCACCATAATTAAATTCAAAACTAAAAATGCAGAGGAGCATACTAGAGAAACACTCAGGACAAGGAAGGGGGTTCCTTTCTCTTTAGATGACACAGTGGACTTATCTAATGATGAGGTGGTCCAAGATGTGGCCACTCAACAAATGGAAACTCTAGTTTCCAATACCTAAATGACTCCTCATAGAACCCCATTAGCTCAGATGGCAGTGGTGAAACAAACAGAGGAAGTGAAAGAAGGTAGCCCAAAAAGGGCATCCCAACAGATATGGCTCGACAATTTGGTTGATCAGGTTACTACTCCTGCAGCCATAAATTAAACATATAGGGGTGATACAGGCCCAAGCAAAGAAGAAGGTGCACTCGGAAAGCCTAGGAAGACTAGAGTGGTAGAAATTACAGAGAAGGATGGCATTGCTCTTGATCAGGTTCAACAACGGCATGAGGCACCCACAAAACTGAAAATATCAAAAGTCCAACAGAAGGATGGGGGTGATCAAGATATAACAGATACTGCTATTTCTCAGACTTAGGGAGGTTCCTCATTACCTCTAGGTAAAGAGGATCAGGAGGTGCTACTTAGAGAAGTCCCAAGAACAAAGGACAAATCAAGCCAAGATAACCCCAAGCCATAGGATATTAGTGCGCCAGCTGGAAGTCAAGAGGTGACCCATGATTAGGGTGATCCTCAAGGGCAAAATACACAGGCATCCAAAGATTTCAATATGCCATAGGATGAGAAGAATAATAAAGAAGATGAAAATCTAAAGGAGGGAGTATAGGATCGAGCACATGATCAAAATGTGGAAATTCCATAGGATCCTCCTTTGTAGAAGGTGACCCCTCAACAAGAAAAACTCTGACAAGATCCCCCTCATGAGGAGGTACATGAGGATGAAATTAAGAAGGTGCCTTCTCCACCAAGGGTAGAAATGGACACTGGAGAGATGGACACACATGATATTACCAAAGGTCATCAAGAGTCTGGAGGTGATGTACCTCATTGGCTGGAGAAAGAAATATGTACAGAACAAGTGTTAGAAATTCAAGAGTTTGATGTCTCCACCTTGTTCGCTAAGAACATGATGAAACTAAGGAGGAAGACCAGATTAACATCTACCATAAAAAGATATCTTACCATAGGCAGAAGAACTACATAGATAGCCCTTCCCATAGTAGAAAAAGAGAAAGGTAAAATAAGCCTAGAGGAATTCCAAATCACAAATGTTGATCTGGGTTTTGCTAATGAGGATCAAGAAGGCCAAGAAGGGAAAGATATTATTGATTCTTTAACCCAAAGGGTGAAGAGGGAAAAGGAGAAAAATAAAGTACACAAGGAGCACATTGCTCAATTGCATTCTTTCATAAAAGGGTTAATTAACCCTGATAATGCACCAATTGATCCTATAGTCCTATTGACTGTCATATCACAGGAAGAGGTCACCAAATTGGACCTGATGAAACATGAGGCAATGATGATGGAAAAGTGGATGTTTTTCAGCACTCACTAGGGCTAAAGATGTATTAAGAACCTATCTACAGAGGTGGAATTCTTTGAGTAGTCTAAAGAGGAAGATAGATAAAATGCAGAATGATATAGGAAAATGGTCATTCTAGTTGGAAAAGGACCTGACTGCTCTGAGTGAAATGAAGAGAATTGATTCACAAATTTTGATAAGCAATAAAGTATTGGATAATAATACTACCCTGCTGACAAGTATATGGTATGAAGATATCAGGTTTGAGTGTGATATCTTGAAGAAGTGTAGCGACAAACTCAACGATATTAGTGTTAAGTTACATAGCATTATGGCATATGAAGCAAGAATCCTGGAGGCCTTGGAAGGGAAAATAGAGGGCAAAATTGAGAATCAAGATGCAGATTTTGCTATTAAGGCTCTGCATGATAATTTTAATTCAATAGCAGATGACCTTCTCACCCACTTGATAGAAGAGGTAATGAATTGAATTATGAGAATGAAGGTTAAAGTAAAAACATACAATGAGACATTAAACAATAGGAAAGGTAAGCTGGAAGCTCTCAAGGCTAAATTCCAATCTCATAAACATGCAATAGAAATAGGTAGAATCTAGGATAGGGGAGAGGTTGATAGAATAGTACAAGCACATGAACATATCAGGACAACAGCAAAAGGTCCACATGAAAGAGGATGTATATTAGAGTGATAGTGATGGTGAAAGTGATGAACATGAAGAGACCAATGAGCAAGAAGAAAATAAAGAAGAAGAACCTGAGGAGTGAATGAAGATGTATTACTAAGTGAATGTATGTATGAGGTGATCATAAATGGTGAGTAATACAGATGGTTGCCAACTAGCAACCTATGCTATGAGGGAAGTTGACTAATTCATAGGAGGATGTCAACCGTTGATTTGAACTAATAAATCTTGACCATTGGTCAATTATAACTACCTCCTCACCTTATTCTATAAAAGGTGAAGGGGTGCAATCTTTTAGTCATTTGGAACTTTATTGAAATCTGATTGATAAAGAATTTAGGACTTATTTCAAAGTTATTGTGAATATACATGTTTTTGTATACTTAATGAAAGAGAAGCTAGTTTAATTACAAATCATTGTAAATCTTGAGTAATCTGTGATTGAAATCTAGTTATATGCATTGATTAGCTACATCCCTTGGAGTGCTTTTCAGCCTGCATATATTGTTTTCATTCTTAGTTCCTTTGAAGTTAGCATCAACCATACCTAGCTGTGGAACATCCTGGTGACTTATGGTTTAATTCCTTCTCTCCATGAATGTATATTGTGTGTATGTGATTCAATAACTAAAGGTTCACTAAAAGTAGAAGTATTCTTTTAAATTTCTTTGAATTTCATTACAGATCATCTCCATAATTGCAAATAACACATAATTAAAAGAAAATAAAACATGAAATATGCAGATATCTCGTAGGTAATTGAAAATATAGAGCATATTTTGAGTGAAAGCATGTCAAATTGATAAATATCATGCAAATTCAGATAAAAATCCATGAAATACATATAAATATCCACTTATAGACATGTCATTTAAATAGATATGCAGTGTAGAAGAAGGAGTAAGTTCATAATGATCAATGATCAGAAGAATTGATCAAACTTACAAATATCTCAACAACCTTTGAAAATATAGTAGGATTGACCTCTTTGTGGAGTGAATTTGTAGAATATAGTGCAATACCGATCACCTAGACAAATGTAAGACCCCTTGAAATGGAAAACAACATGTCACATCAACCTCTGAGTAACATCAGATGATCATGACCTAATCAATGGAGACTTGGAGTCATCAACTTATCTTAAGTTGATCATACTTTACAAGATAATAAAGGTTTGTTGTGCAAATTTTTATGCATGTTATGAACAACAATCATCATCAACATAAATTGGTGCTAGAAGGAGGGCCATGATAAATATCTGAGGGTGATTCAGTGAGATAGAAGAAAAGGTAATACTCAAGTAGCTTTGTACTTCAAGTCGTGTGCAAAGATTTGTTGTTTTGTGTCCATTTATGCTTATCCATTGCAAATTTTCAAAATTGAGCATAAATATTTCAAGCTTTGCGGTCGATCGCTGTGATATTCAAAAGATAAGTTCTCTTTCAAGTCTTTTTACTAAAACTTTGAAGTAATTCACTTAAGAGACCTGATATCCTGTTGCTTGTGTCCAAAAGTCTCACATCACCTCATATTTGCATCATTTCTACAAATATTGGATTAATATCTAGTCAGTTTCAGATTCTGATCATAAATACATCTTTTGCATGAGTATTTTAGCTGAACTTTACAGTAAACAAGCCAAATTTTCTTAAATTCAAGAAATCCTGGCTCTCAGGCCAAATACTAGGTCCAGATCCAGTGGACTCTTTGAAGAATTGCCTATCCGGGGACTTAGACCTAGAACAATAGACATTCATCATTCTCCTAGTTCTAGTGCATCAGGAGCTTCACCAGAACACACTCTGACAACTCCTATTGGGTTGTAAATACCTACTGAACCATTTTTCACATCCCCAATCCAACCTCCACCAATCACAATGTCATTCTTTACTGCAGAGTCACCTCTGACTTTCACTGCATATCATCCTTTACCTAAAAATCCTAACAAGATTTGTCCTAAATATCTTCCATATCAGGATGTTGACAATCACATTAGAACATTCAAGGAAGCTTGTTGTAGAGCAAGAATTGAACATTAGGATGTGGTATGTAGGTTATTTCCATTTTCCTTAGGGGAAGAGGCATATAATTGGTATATCAGTCTTGGTCAAGGTTCAGTTGGTTCATGGGCTGCCTTGGAGAAAGCCTTTAAGGATAGATTCAAAATACCTATAGATCCTTCAATGAATTATCATCTCTTTTCCACAATTAAGAGATTTGAGGGAGAACCTATTGCCAATTTCAATGCAAGATTCCAAAAGATGTTCTTAAAGCTAGTTGCTCCCTATATTGTAGCAGATGAAGTTGGTAGGAGTATATACTACTCAACATTAGATCCCCTGACTTCCATGTTTATCAGAACACATCCTTGTGTCACAACCTTGGCAGGAGATTTTGAAGAAGCCATCAAAGTCAGCCAACAGTTGATTCCTACTCCAACACCTAATATTGCATTTCCTACACTCCCTGTTTATCCTACATATCCTACTCAACAACAAACCAATGGAGCCATGATACCTCCAACTATAATGCCAAGCCCTTTATAGATACCTCCACTTAGTATCATGCCACCTCCAAATGGAAATGGTCAAGTGCTATAATATCCAGGACATACATAGGTACCTCAGGTTGTGGAATAGTCTAATAACAATAACAATGGCTCTTCCTTCTTTAAACCCCAAATAGAGAATGTAGTATCCAAAGTTCAGGAAGAAAAGGAAGAAATTAAAGAGATATCAGCACAACTGAGGAAACTTACTACTAAGATCACTTATTTGAGGAGTCAGAATTTCTATTCTCAACTAAATCAGAATAGAGGATATGTCAATGATAGATCTAGTTATCCTAATAGGGGATACAATAACAACTATAATAACAACAGTGGTAACAATAATCCCCCTAGACAACCTAGAGTGTGGAACACTAGGCCAAACAATGGTTCTCTGCCATCACCCCTAGATAATCAGCCTTCTAGTGAACCTAGGTAGACCACTAGAGTGAACCTGGCAGAAGCAACTCTTACAAAATGGTGTATGATACATAATACCAATGATCATGCAGAGCTGGATTGTCCACAGTTTAGGATAGCCGCTAGTATATTCCAAGTTGAAGTATCTAATACTATAGGTAATCCACATTGTGTTGAAGGAAAAGAAATTATCCCTTGTGGATATGATTTTGCTCTTTTATATGAAAGTTTTATCAATCATCCTCATCAGCAGATAATGTCACCTCATGAGAATTACACCTTAGCATATGAAGAGTTAGCTATGTCTTTTGAAACCAGTTATTTTTTTTCCATTTGAAGATGAAAATGAGCCATCAGTTGAACATGAAGAGGTGCATGCTTATTAGCAGCAGTATCAGGGTAGACATAATTACAACCTAAGGAATAACTCCAATCAACCTATTGGTCCTTTGACTACATTCTTGCCTCCAAATAATTTCAACACTCCTCTTGATCCTACGGCAAGCAATAATCCTGGACTTCCTAAAGTTAATGCTCAATACTTAGCACCACAAAATGCAGTACCAAAAGTTGCTAATCTGTCCCCTGAGTCTGATAAATTAGTCACATACTTAGCAGATGAAATGAAAAAGATCAAGATCAGTCTGTCATTGTCAAAACTACTCAAAACCCCAGCTATTAAAAAAGCTTTCATGAAATCCTTAGATGATCCTACTCCAAAAGAAGACAATCATACCTCAAGTTAGACTTTGAATAAAGATCATGCCATTAAGGATATTAATGTTAAACACAAAACTCTAGCTATTGTTCAGGCTGTAGAAACTTCACACGTGACTCTTTACAGAGATAAAACTGAATCACCTCCTTTTCTCCTTACCATAAGGATGTTTAGTAAAAAATTGCATAATTGCTTAGTAGATTCAGGTGCATCTACAAATGTAATGCCTCTGTCCATATGTAACGCCTTAGGGTTGCATCCTGCCAAGTCATTAAAGAAAGTAACATAGATAAAATAGAGGTGAGTGTCATAGGAGAATTGACTCACATCCCATATGCAGTTAGCATCAGATCCAAGAATCTAATACTACATCGATATTCAGGTGGTAGAGATACCGGATACCTATGGGATGTTGCTCAATAGGAATTGGTCAAAAACACTCAATGGATACATGTCCACTGATTTTAGTCACATGTGGTTACCTTGGAAAGGAATACCTAACCAAATAAGGATAGATGCTGAACCTCGCATGAAACATATGATCACTGAGTACAATAAAACCAATGAGATCATGTATGTAGATGTTGAACCTAGAGTGTATTCCATCAGACCCCAGACCGTCGAGATAGAGGAGATCCTCATATATGATGTTTATGTTGATAATGACAATCTTTAGGATGATAGAATAATTTTAGACTCTGATTTTAGTTCTGAAAATGAGCTAGAAGTAGATCACTTCAAGAATTTTGAAATGCACTTGTCCAAAGAAGTGCAACATTGCCAATTGTTAAAAATGTTTGTTGACGATGTTCTAATTGAAGGATGGTGTAGGTTACATGACGAAGCACATTCTAAAAAGACCTGTGATGCTTTCTTAGATATGATGGAATTGGAACAAGCATATAGTGAGAAGGCATCATCATCATCCAGGGTATGTTTTGCAGATAGTGACAGTGATACTGATTTTTGTTTGTTATTTGCAAGAATAGAAGAAACCGTATAGCCTGATGAAATCCCTATTCAAATAATAGAAGAGATATTTGTGTGTAACGAGAGTAATTCTAAGAGCAACAAGAATATCACCCCAAGAACTGATTGCTTGGTTGAGTCAGATTATGAAATATCTGATGAAGATGGAGACAGTAATTTGTCCAAGTTTGAGGAATTTTTATCAAAACAAATTCAGAAAATGATACAACAGCACACTTCCCCATAGGATGTTCTAATTGAGGGATGGTACAGGTTACATGAAGCACCACATTTAGAAACTACTTGCTCATTATGTTTGCATATTCTAGAAAAATAGATGGTACCTTGTTTAAAAGATCCTCCTTCTGATGATAAAGAAGAAAAAAGAATTTCGTCTTCACATCAGTCAGATAAGGTGAAGTTCGAGGAGATTGAAACATCAAAATCAAGATGGATATCAAGTGGTGCAGCTGCTAGAGCTAAAAAGAAAAGAGAAGGCCCAGACAAACCTTTAACTAAAGATAAGCCATGGATCCTCAAGTTTGATGGATCTAAATCAAAACAAGGGGCTGGAGTAGGAATAGATCTTATTGATCCAGTTGGTAAATCCTACTTGGCAGCATATAGATTGTAATTCCCATGCACAAATAATGTGACTGAGTATGAAGCCCTGATCCATGGGTTATTGTTTGCACTCAGAAAGAATGTAAAGATTTTACATGTCTATGGAGACTCAGAATTGGTAGTAAGACAAGTAAGAGGCATATATTCTTGTAATTACAAGAAGTTGTCTAATTATAGACATAGGGTATGGGATCTGATAGAAGATTTTGATGCATTTAACATCACCCATGTGCCTAGAAAACAAAATCATAGGGAAGATGCCTTGGCCCAAGCCACAAGTACTTTGGAACCATTATCCATATCTGGTTTGAAGAGATTTTTAGTTGAATTAGTGTCAGTACCTTTTGTACCAGACAATGTCATTAACCTTCAAGTGTTTGATGATGACCAGCATTTTTAGACTTCATATCCAATAGAGATGTATTTGATACATAGATCATAGATGAAAGAAATGTGGAAGATCATACCTAGGAAGAAGAAGAAATCATAGAACTACCTAGTAACAAGATTCCCAAAGGAATGATAGAATCAGAAAGAGCATTTGATTTAGATAACATGCTGAAACAGAAAGATCTCCCTAAAGCAAATGGAGGAGAATATTCACTAGTCAATGTAGGACATGATGTATATAAAAGGAATGTCCTAATTGGAAAAGTGTGTATAGAGGAAGAAATGGTAGGGATAACCCAGGCACTTAAAGATTATATTCATGTTATTTCTTGGACATATGATGAGTTGAAAACTTATGATACTTCAATCATCAATCATACTATACCTTTAAAGCTAGATGTCAAGCCCTTTAGACAAAAACAGGGGCCTATTAATGCTTTGCTAGAGCCCATCATTTTTGAAGAAGTGAAGAAGTTCCTTAATGCCATAATCATATTCCCTGTGAGACATTTTACATGGGTGGCTAACTTGATCCATGTAAGGAAGAAGAATGGTGACATTAGGTTGTGTGTAGACTTCAAGAATTTAAATAGAGCTTCTAAAAAGGATAATTATCCTTTGCTTTCATTGGATGAGGTCTTGCAGATAGTAAATGGTGCAAAGATGATGTCATTTTTAGATGGTTTTTCAGGATACAACCAAGTGATGGTAGACAAGATAGATAGATTGAAGACTGCATTCACCACTAAGTGGGGAATATTTGCCTACAGGTGCATGCCCTTTGGTTTGATAAATGCTGGGGCCACCTTTTAGCAAGAAATGGATATAGCCTTTAGGGGATTAATTGGTAAATATATTGTCATATACATGGATGACTTGACCATTTTCTCTAAAGAGAGAGGGAATCATGTAGAAGACCTTAGGAAACTATCAAGTAAGTGTGAACATTACAGAATATCCCTAAATCCTAAGAAATGCATATTTGGGGTAACCACAGGGAAGTTGTTAGGTCACCTAATAACAAAGAATGGGATCATCATTGACCCTGCAAGAGTAGAATCAATCATGAAGATACAACTTCCTAGGAGTAAGAAGGAGCTCAAATCTTATTTTGGTAAGATCAATTTCGTTAGAAAGTTCATTATTGGTTTTGTAGAGATTGTCAAACCATTGAATGCAATGCTCAAGAAGGATGCTAAAATTGAGTGGACACCTAAAGCTAGAGAAGCTTTTGAAGATATCAAGAAAGCTATATCTAATGCTCATGTTTTGATTAGTCTAGATTATACCAAATATTTTTACATATACTCATTTGCTCCAGAGCATATATTTGCAATAGTACTAACACAAAGAAATGAGGCTGAAGAAGAAAAGCCTATAGCCTTCATGAGTTGTCCTTTCAGGGATGCAGAACTTAGATATATGGATGTTGAAAGACAAGAACTTGCTCTAGTCTGAGCAGTCAAGAAGTTTAGACATTACAACTTGAGAAGTAAAGTGATTGCCGTAGTACTAGATGCAGCGGTAAAGATGCTTTTAATGCAAAGTGAGCCAGGTGAAAAGAGAGACAAATGGATAACTATCCTCCAAGAGTATGATATGGACATAACACCCATGAAATTAGTAAGAGGACAAGCCTTGAGTCAGATGATATTTGAAATTGATCCTAACATCATGAGTCAACAATATGTCATAAATACAAAGGAAATTGGATAATGGTATTCAGACATCAGGCATATCTTGATTATTGGAAGATGTCCTTCAAGGTTGCAGGCCTCACAAAGGAGAACCTTGAAGATAAGATCACAAAAGTACATGATAAAAGGAGGAGTTCTTTTCAAAAGGAATTATGAAGGAATATATCTTAGGTGCCTAGAAAGGCAAGAAGTAGACAAAATGTTAACAGAATTACATGACAAGTTTGGAACCGCACATGGATCATACTTAGCCACCACTCATGCTATCCTTAGAGCAGGATATTCCTAGCCCACTATTTTTAAAAATACTGTTGAACACACAAATGTTGTCATATGTGTCAGGTTGCTGCAAATAAAGAAAGGTATGCTGCTCAGCCCTTGCAACTAGTGATGGAGATGCGCCCGTGAATGGGGCATGGATTTCATAGGACTTATCAATCCTCCATCATCTTCAGGCCACAGGTATGTGTTAACTATTACTGATTATTGCACTAGGTGGACTGAAGCTGTTAGTAGTAAGACATGCAATGCAAAGGATGTGATCAAGTTCTTGGAAAGCAACATAGTAACCAGGTATGGAGTTCCTTATGCTGTAGCATGTGACAATGGATCTGCCTTTGCATCGATAAGATTATCAAGTTGGGCTTTTGATCATGGAATTATTTTGAAGTTTTCTTCAAATTACTATCCTCAAGGGAATGAACTAGTAGAGTCTACAAACAAGAATTTGTTGAACATCATAAAGAAATTGATAGAGAAAAACCCAAGGGAGTGGAACATCTTATTAAAATACGCATTGTGGGTAGATAGAATCAGGATGAAGGCTGCATTAGGAAATTCTCCTTTTCACCTAGTATATGGGGTGGATCCCATCCTCCCTGTTAACCTAAAGATCCCCACATTGCAATTTGCACAAGAGTATCTAGTATAGACAACAAACAAGAAGTCAAGTTACTTCAGTTAATGCACCTAGAAGAAAAAAGAAGTAGAGCAATTGATAGATTTGCTAAACATCAAGCTGTTGTCAAATGTTGGTTTGAAAAAAGAGCCAAAGTTAGGGCTTTCAGAATTTCAGATTTAGTCCTTATGTGGGATAAAGCACATGAAAGGAAAGGGGATCATGATAAGTTTGATAAACTTTGGATAGGTCCTTTTCAAATTTCAGAAATCCTAGGAGACAGTACCTACAGGTTCAAGACTTTAACCATAGAGGATGTCCCATTACCAATTAATGGACAGTTCCTCAAGAATTATTTTCAAGCTTGAAACATTGTCATGAAGATCTAATGTATCATAATGTGCATATTGTATAGTTGTTTGTACAGTTTTGTTTGTTTGTTTGTTTGCCTGTTGAGTTTTGTTTTGGTTAGCCAAGATGATGCAACTTATCACTTTGTGAAAATAACCAAATTGTTAGGATTCAAGTGGTGAGAACAAATTCCTATATAGGTTATGACTCATTTTGAGGAGTATCCATGATCAGGTCTGTGATATCCTTTTCATCATGGTGCCTTTTCTTAACCGAAGTGATTCTTCACAATGATCCACCTAACAGCCTTGGGTTTGTGGAACACATAAGTATAGGTGTTAAGTGAAAAATCTAAAGGGACTCCCTTGCTACCAATGCAATATCCAACCTAAATCAGCAAGTGAACATCCCTTTCACATTAATCTTACATGATGAAATCATATGAACAAAAGAAATAAATATTGAAAATTCAAAAGGAATAAAATTAGGCCATCTAAGTAACCCTACTGGGGCTATAGATGCCTATCGGCAGTGGGGCTCTACTTAGGGGGATTATATAGATAACCTTATCAGGGCTATAGACGCCTACTAGCAGCAAGGCTCTATCTAGGTTGGCTATGAGGGATGCTCCCAAAATATGTAGCTTAACATCAGTTACTCATGTTTTCAACTTACTTTCAAGATGAGGATAATTAATCATCTGTACACACCTGATCCTTTAATAGCATTGTTACCATGATGAAAACCCTATCATTCAGAAAGATCATAATACTTATGCTTAAAAAGAGTTAAAATACTATGTTAGAATGTGATCACATCACTTGAATAGTTGGAATTTGGTTATTTTCTTTGGTGGCAAGTTGTGTGGTTACACAACATGCCCCATTTTGCCTTGACAAAACAAGGACCCAACTTTTCTTTCTATTTTGGCTTGTTTGTTTTTTTTGCTTTGGGCTGTTTAGTAAAACCAATCATGCATGTAACCTTATAAGAGGGTGGATTTTTCACTATGATGAATTCAGTTGCCAAAGTTGGTAGTTCCCATTATTAACTTCATGGTTGGGAAGTACACAAGATTCCAAGCAGGTTTGCCTTTTAGATCACCCCAAAATTGTCTAAGGGAAGAGAGTTATGTTGAGTCAAAGTTTGGTCAAGCCTGATATCCCACGCAGAGGGGGGTCATATTTTTAACATCAATCATATTTGATAAGATTGCCCTGATATAGGATTATCACTTGATAATCGCCCGGTGTATGATGTGCAGATGTCAAATTTAAGTAAGAGCCGATATCTACCTATCAAAAGACTTTAGTTGTCTCGGGGGGGGGTCATATTTTTAACATCAGTCATCTTACGAATATAACCCTCTTCACAAATATCACCCTATGTCAATATGATGGTGATGTCATCCAATTTTAGTGAATTAAAGAAATCACCCTGATGGTGACATCATCATTCTGTCTAAACCATGAAGGGGGGTATGTATCCGATATCCATCATATTCTTTAATATGATGATGATGTCATTAAAACATAAGTAAATGATGTCACCGACATGATGATGTCACCTTGATTTTTTCCAAGGGGGGGTCATTTTATCTATGGGGGTCATATTTTGAGATATCCCCTAAACTTAATTTTGTGACCCGATATACGTATGGTCAAACTTTGACCATATCACCCGATTCTTTACACTTAGTGATCCTGCGCAAAAGCAAAGGGGGGTCATATTACAGGGAAGAGGTCATATTTTGAATATCCCCTAATTTTTTCTAAGATCATCCCCCCTTTTTTTGACATTAAATGGAATTAAATGTGGTAGATGAACTCCTACAGACTACAAATACAAATTGAACACTTGGCAGCATCTACGGATTCCATGTAGATGATCAACAAATTTAATCAAGACAACGCATTTTACCCTAATATGTCCTGTTGATTTGTTTTAAAGGTAAAATTCAAAGATCATTTTCATTCACCTTGCGATAAATCAAGAAATTATAGAGCTCTGAAGTCAAACCCTCACCAGCTACCTGTCAATGGATTGGATTCTTCAACGTAACAGAATAGGTGATCGTAAGCGTTTATAGTCTATCTCTGTAATCACTTATCTAATACAAAAGAAAGTACTGTTAGGTAAGTAACTGTAAAACCCTCCCCTTGTCATTTTCTATAATTTCAGGTAGGGTGTTCATTTTTACTGGGGTATGGCTTTGTGTAATACATATAGTAGTAAAATGAAGAATAATATATAGAGTATACATGATAGAAGTACATAATGTTGTAAGAGTGCATATGAACATTGTATGGTAAAGTATATCTGTTTATTACAGGAATCCATGGCAGATCTCAGAAGAAATAGGTCTAAGGTGGAGTTCCTCAAGCCCATGTTTGTGTAGCCTGAGGGAGTGCAGTTCAAGTACGGAGTTATTGGTGATACACATCAAGGGGATACAGATTTGGTAGTATGGTCGACCAAATTGGATCATGATAAGGATAATCCCATTCTGGATGGGGTGTTTGTCTCAAGAATGTGGCATGTAGCTAGTTTTCCTTATGCTACGGATGCTCCAGAGTTGGTAGTGGAGTGCACAAGAAATTATAACCTTGAAACAAGGCGGGTAGAGAAGCATGGAAGGATATACGCAGACTTCTCAGTCAAGGGCATTACTACCACTTTCAATTTGGGAAGAAGATAGTGAGTGTGGACCTATATAAATTGGAAACAGAGTATAATAATAAAAAGAAGAATGTGAGGAAGAAGATGTATCAATGGAGATCAAAGAGTTTACATACACTGCCTCAGCCAAGGTACCTGTGCATTTGTATAAGTTTGATTTTGATGATGAATACCAATATTTGATTGCCCTACTGAGCAGGATGACTAGCAGGCCTCATGCTAGAAATTTTGAGAATTAGATGTTTGGGATTAGCTAAATGGTCTTAAATGTAGACAACCAACCCCTATGGGCAAAGATTATCAGTGATGCATTGGATGAAGGAATGAGGAGCCTGGGAGGCCAAACATGTTTATTTTACATGACATCATATGTTGTGTATTCTTGTGCATATAAGGGAACTTTTGATGCTTTGAAGACTATGGATAAGACTGGCGGTGATGCTGGATGAACACATATGGGATCATTATCCCCAATTACAAAGAAAGGCATACCTCCTGAACTACAAACTAGTGAATGATGCATTCTCTATGCATCCGGTTAGAACTATGGTTGAGGATAGGACTAAAAGGTTGAGCATGGAAGCTCAAGAAATTATATATTGACATGGAGCCTGGTTTATCTAGTTTGCCACTTTCTCATACATTAGGATAGAGGGATTTGAGGGACAACCTCTTATGTTGCCAAGATACCCCACTGATGGGGTCGTCTTGATGGAATTTGTCAAGCAGGTATCCATAATTGTTGAAGCCTACAAGGCACAGAATAAGATACCTCTAGTTTTATTTGCAGTATCCATGGGCTAGTACATGTGCCTAGATTCAAAGAGTATAAAGCATGTCATTGGTGGGTTAAAGTTGATGTATTTACAGCCATTTCCCCTAGCCAGATCATATGATCCTTATGGCAGGATGCACAAGATACTAGAAAAACTAATACATCAAAAGCATCTAGAAGACTTCTGGATCGATTATGATGATGAGGCTGAGGTGAGAAGAAGGAAATATCAACGACTCACCTTGAATCAAATCAAAACCTTTGACTGCATCCTGATGCCAGCACAGCTGTGTAAGGATGATGGGAAAATCATGTCCAATGAATATGAGGACAAAAAGGTGTATAATGACACCATATCAGCCCTAGATCTTACACAACAGAGAGATTTATTCTTAGATCAGCTGACAAATGGGGTGATCCAGCTAACCTAGGCCTGGGTAGATGAAGAGATATCTAGATTAAAGAAAAGGGGTGTTGCCCTTACAATTGATACCAAGAAGAAAAGATAGGAGGTGTCTGATGAGGAATATGATGATATCCTCACTGAAAAGAGAAAATCTAATGGGGAAAGATTGCCTACAGAAAAATAAAGGAGAATCCCCCCTAAGGGTAAGAAAGGTGAAGATGAACCAAAGGGGGTGATAATTGAGAGGATTTCCACTATAACTACACATACATCTACATCAGCTTAGGCATCTACATCATCTGCACAACCTCTAATGGAAAAACCAAAGACTAAAAGAATTTTGAAGCCTACTGTTGAGGCTATAGAGATGCAGGTGGAAGGCCAGACCCTGTAGCAGGAAGTGGAAGAGGGAATCCCTTTGGAAGAAGAATATTTAAATAAGGAGCCTGAAGATGATGACTTGCTGGTGGCCAGCAAGAAGATGAGGGGGATGCCATTGATGTCACCACCCAAGAAACAAAGAACGGCCATGAGGGGGGATATCTGTGCTGACCCCATCATTCTAAGAGGAGCTGGTGGTAAAGTTTTCAGGAAGGAACTGCAGCATGATGTTCCTCTTCCCACCATAATTAAATTCAAAACTAAAAAAGCAGAGGAGCAGACTAGAGAAACACTTAGGACGAGGAAGGGGGTTCCTTTCTAGTTAGATGGCATAGTGGACTTATCTGATGATGAGGTGGTCCAAGATGTGGCCGCTCAACAAATGGGAACCCTGGTTTCCAATACCCAAATGACTCCTCATGGAACCCCATTAGCTCAGATGGTGGTGGTGGAAGAGGTGAAACAAACAGAAGAAGTGAAACAAGGTAGCCCAGAAAGGGTAGCCCAACAGATAGGGCTCGACAATTTGGTTGATCAGGTTACTAGTCCTGTAGCCATAGATTTAACATATAGGGGTGATACAAGCCCAAACAAAGAAGAAGGTACACCCGGAGAGCCTAAGAAGACTAGAGTAGTAGAAATTACAAAGAAGGATGAAACTGCTCTTGATTAGGCTCAACAACGGCATGAGGCACCCACCAAACCCAAAATATCAGAAGTCCAATAGAAGGATGGGGGTGATCAGGATATATTAGATGCTGCTGTTGTTTAGACTAAGTGAGGTTCCGCATTACCTCTGGATAAAGAGGATTAGGAGGTGCTACTTAGAGAAGTCCCAAGAATAGAGGATAAATCAGGCCAAGATGACCCCAAGCCACAAGATATCAGTGCACCAGCTAGAAGTTAGGAGGTCACCCATGATCAGGGTGATCCTCAAGGGCAAAATACATAGGCATCCAAAGATGTCAATATGCCATAGGATGAGAAGACTAATAAAGAAGATGAAAATCTAAAGGAGGGAGTACAGGATTGAGCACAAGATCAAAATGTGGAAATTCCACAAGGTCCTCCTTTGTAGAAGGTGATCCCTCGATAAGAAAAACTCCAACAAGATCCCCCTCATGAGGAGCTACATGAGGATGAAATTAAGAAGGTGCCTTCTCCATCAAGGGTAGAAACATACACTGGAGAGATGGACACACATGATATTACCAAAGGTCATCAAGAGTCTGGAGGTGATGTACCTCATTGGCTGGAGAAAGAAATATGTATAGAACAAGTGTCAGAAATTCAAGAGTTTGATGTCTTCACCTTGTTTGCTATGAACATGATGAAACCAAGGAGGAAGGCCAGATTAACATCTACCATAAAAATAGATCCTACCACAGGCAGAAGAACCGCACAAATAGCCCTTCCCATAGTAGAAAAAGAGAAAGGCAAAATAAGCCTAGAGGAATTCTAAATCACAAATGTTGATCTAGGTTTTGCCAATGAGGATCAGGAAGGCCAAGAAGGGAAATATATTATTGATTTTTTAACCCAAAGGGTGAAGAGGGAAAAGAAGCAAAATAAAGTACACAAGGAGCACATTGCTCAATTGCATTCTTTCATAAAAGGGTTAATTAACCCTGATAATGCACCTGTTGATCCTGCAGTCCCATTGACTGTCATATCATAGGAGGAAGTCACCAAATTGGAACTGATGAAACATGAGGCGATGATGATGGAAAAGTTGATGTTTTCAGCGCTCACTAGGGCTAAAGATGTATTGACAACCTCTCTGTAGAGGTGGAATTCTTTGAGTAGTCTAAAGAGGAAGGTAGATAAAATGCGGAATGATACAGGAAAATGGTCATTCTAGTTGGAAAAGGACCTGACTACTCTTAGTGAAATGAAGAGAATTGATTCACAAATTTTGATAAGCAATAAAGTATTGGATAATAATACTGCCCTGCTGACAAGTATATGGTATGAAGATATCAGGTTTGAGTGTGATATCTTGAAGAAGTGTAGTGGCAAACTTAGGGATATTAGTGTTAAGTTACATAGCATGATGGCATATGAAGCAGAAATCCTGGAGGCCTTGGAAGAGAAAATAGAGGGCAAAATTGAGAATCAGGATGCAAATTTTACTATTAAGGCTCTGCATGATAGTTTTAAGTCAGTAGCAGATGACCCTCTCACCCACTTGACAGAAGAGGTACTAACTAGAATTATGAGAATGAAAGTTAAAGTAGAAACATACAATGAGACATTAAAAAGTAGGAAAGGTAATCTGGAAGCTCTCAAGGCTAAATTCCAATCTCATAAACATAAAATAGTAAAAGTTAGATTCCAGGACGGGGGGGAGGTTGATAGAATAATACAAGCATATGAACATATCAGGATAGCAATCAATGTCCACATGAAAGAGAATGTATATCAGAGTGATAGTGATGGTGAAAGTGATGAAGATGAAGAGAATGATGAGAAATAAGAAAATAAAGAAGAAGAACCTGAGGAGTGAATGAAGATGCATCACTAAGTGAACGTATGCATGAGGTGCTCATAAATGGTGAGTCATACAGATGGTTTCCAGCTGGCAACCTATTCTACAGGGGAAGTTGACTAAGTCATAGGAGGATTGTCAACCATTGATCTGAATTGATAAATCTTGAGCGTTGGTCAATTGTAACTACCTCCTCACCTTATTCTATAAAAGGTGTAGGGGTGCAATCTTTTAGTCATTCAAAACTTAATTGAAATCTAATTGCTGAAGAATTTAAGACTTATTTCAAAGTTATTGTGAATATACATGTGTTTTTATACTTAATGAAAGAGATGCTAGTTTGATTACAAATCATTATAAATCTTGAGTAATATGTGATTGAAATATGGATATATGCATTGATTAGCTGCGTCCCTTTGAGTGCTTTTCAGCCTGCATGTATTGTTTTCATTCTTAGTTCCTTTGAAGTTAGCATCAATCATACCTAGCTGTGGAACATCCTGGTGACTTATGGTTTGATTCCTTCTCTCCATGAATGTATCTTGTATGTATGTGATTCAATAACTAAAGGTTCACTAAAAGTAGAAGTATTTTTTTAAATTTCTTTGAATTTCATTACAGATCATCTCTATAATTGCAAATAACGAACAATCAAAAGCAAATAAAACATGAAATATGCAGATATCTCATAGGTAATTGAAAATACAGAGCATATTTTGAGTGAAAGCATGTCAAATTGATAAATATCATGCAAATTCAAATAATATATCCATGAAATACATATAAATATCCACTTATAGACATATTATTTAAATAGATATGCAATGTAGAAGAAGGAGTAAGTTCATAATGATCAATGATCAGAATAATTGATCAAACTTACAAATATCTCAGCAACATTTGAAAATAGAGTAGGATTGACCTCTCTATGGAGTGAATTTGCAGAATATAGTGCAATACCGATCACCTAGATGAATGTAAGATCCCTTGAAATTGAAAACAACATGTCACATCAACCTCTGAGTAATGTCAAACGATCATGACCTGATCAACGGAGACTTGGAGTCGTCAACTTATCTTAAGCTGATCATACTTTACAAGATAATAAAGGTTTGTTGTGCAAAATTTTATGCATGTTGTTATGGACAGCAATCATCATCAATAGATAGTAGGGGGTGGAGGAATGGAGTTGGATTTTGAATTTGTCACAAAGCTCTTGGACATCTTGGTTCTTGAAAGGTCTTCCATTATCCATGACAATGGATGAGGGAATTCTGAATCTGCAGATGAGGTAATTGAGAATGAATGAGGCAATCTATTTGCCTGTGACATTGGTGAGTGGAACGGCTTCAATCCACTTGGTAAAATATTTAGTGGGGGTGTATTATGAACTTGTGGCCGTTGGATGATGGAGGGTGAATTTTGCCCACAAGGTCAAGTCCCCATTGACAGAATGGCCAAGGTGTCATTAAAGCTTGTAGCTCTTGAGATGGTGCATGGATGAAGTTTCCATGTATTTGGCACTGCTTGCATTTCTTCACAAACTGATATGAATCAGTTTCCATGTTTGGCCAATAGTATCCCAAATGCATGAGTTTCTTAGCTAAAGCAGGACTGCTAGAGTGTGTTCCACAAATTCCTTTGTGTACATCTTGTAAGGTGGTTTGAGATTCTTCCTGTTCTAAACATCAGAGTAAAGTACCGTCTAGACCTCGGCAATATAGGGTGTCAACGATAATGGTGTAATGGGAGGTTTGGTGAATGAAGGTTTGGCATTGGTTAGAAGACAAGTCAGGAAGTAGGGTGTTATCCTTGAGGTAAGTGTAAATCTTACCATACCAAGGTGAATCAGATCTGACTAATAGGCATATGGAGTGTGTTTTAGGAAGATCATAAGATGGTTGCATAACTGCTCTACCAAGAATTCATACCATGACTCATTCTTTGGGATCTCAAGGAGCAAGACAATGGTTGCCATGGCATCTGCTGCTTTGTTTTTAATGAGAGGTATCTCCTCAAAGGAGATGATCACAAAGTACTCTTTAAAGTCATCTACCATATGCTTATATGGGATTAACTTGTCATCTTTAGTCTGATGGTCATTGTTGACTTGATTGATTACCAGTTGAGAGTCTCCATAGACATCTAGCTCCTTTATTTTCCATCCTGTTGCCATTTTGAGACCAATTACCAAGTCCTCAAACTATGCTATATTGTTTGTGCATGGGAATAATAGATGATAAGACTTAGGTATGGTGTTGCCGTGAGGAGTGACCAACAAGATTCCTGCCCCAAATCCATGGTTTGTATAGGATCCATCAAAGTAGAGTTTCCATGAGTGTGTTGTGATACTGATTATGGATTCATCTAGAAACTCGAATGTCATTGGTGTGGTATCCTGTAATGGTGCTTCTACTAACCGATCAATAATGATTTGACCTTTGATAGCCTTCCTTTCTACATACTCAATGTCGTATTCTCTTAGGAGCATTACCCACTTAGCTAGGTGACCTATGAGATCTACTTTGATTAATAGGTACTTTAATGGATCTATCTTTGCAGTAAGCTTGACTCAATGTGGTAGCATGTAATGTCATAGTTTTTGGGAAGCAAAAACCATAGAAAGACATGATCTTTCTATTTGAGAATATTACAGTTCATAGCCCACCAATGTGTGACTGATGTAGTAGATAGCCCTTTCTTTGCCTTCATAATCTTGTTGTGCTAATAAGGCCCCAAGAGCTGTTGGCGTAGTAGATATACATAGATACAGTGGCTTGCCTTAGATAGGTGACATCAGAATAGGTGGATTCATGAGGTATTCCTTTGTCTTGCAAAATCCTTCCTCACACTTTTCATCTGACCGAAATGGTATGTTTTTGTGCAATAGGTGAGTAAAAGGTTAACACTTGTCTGCCAGTTGTGAGATGAACTGACGAATTGCCTGTAACTTGCCTTGTAGAGACCACAATTGAGTGATGTTCTTTAGCAGTGGCATTCCCATGATAGCTTTGACATTGGAAGGATCTACTTTGATCCCATTTGCTGATACAATGAACCCTAAGAGCTTTTCGGAGGTGACTCCAAACACACATTTCTTCAGATTCAACCTAACTTTGAAGTGCTCCAGTTTTTGAAAGACCTTCTCTAGTACATCCAGGTGGGATTCTCTTGTGAGTGACTTTGTAAGGATGTCATCTACATAGTCCTCCATTGTGACGTGCATCATATCATGGAAGATAGTGGTCATAGCAGGTTGATATGTTTCCCCTGCATTCTTTAACCCAAATGGCATGATGTTCCAGTAGAAGGTTCCCCATGGGCAAGTGAAAGTTGTTTTATGTTGGTCTTCTAGTACTATCCTAATTTGATTGTACCTGGAGAAGCCATCCATAAGAGATAACATGGTATGTCCTACTGTCAAGTCGACTATGATATCAATGTTAGGCAAACAGAAAGTCATCCTTACGGCAAGCTTTGTTTAGATTTTAGAAATCATTGCATAGTCTAACTTTGCCATCAGGTTTGGATACTGGCACTATGTTGGATACCCACTCTGGATAGTCTATTTCTCTAATGAACCCTACATCTAGCAGTTTCTTGAGTTCCTCTTTTACTAGTAATGCAATGTGTGGATGCATTTTTCTGAGCTTCTACTTGACTGGTTTGACCCCTGGATCTAGTGGAAGATGATGTATAATCAAATCTAGATCTAAACCAGGCATATCTGCTTATGACCAAGCAAAGTTGACTTTGTTTTTCTTGAAGAATGGTACAAACTTTGTCTTTTCCAGTGGAGATAGAGACTTTACAAAGTGAATGATCTTAGGATTATTCTCTATTCCAATGTTGACAGGTTTTGTAGGTTCCACAACAATCTAAGACTTCTCCTGATACATGTTGGTGGAGAGAGTGTCAAGCCTTCCATCGTCTGGCACATCAGAGAGCTTTTTACCATTCAATGCGTCCTTTCTTTTTACTATTTTGGCATCCAATACTGTTGTAAAGTGGTTTTCACCATCAGATCTAGTTTTTATTTTTATGTTTTTACGACTGGAAGGCTTGACACCCTCTCTGAAATAAGGCACGGTGTTGAGTTCAATGGCAAAACCAACTTTATGATCTCCTATAGGTAGGTGGTCCCTAAATTCCATGTAGTCAATATAGGCATCATCATTTTGGAACATGTCTAGTTGCGAGATTTCTTGTAAATCGCAGTTGATAAGTTCATGATGTACAAGGGGAAGGGAGTCAGAAGATAGATCTAATTCATTAGGTGTGATAGTTTGAATGGATATATGCTTAGGATTTAGATTGGTAGGGATAGGATCTGAGATGGTACTTTCCTCCAGATTATTTATTGCAATGGAACTCTAACCTTCCTTGAAAGTTGTGCTTTCAGGAGTTGGTGAATTAGACTCTAATGGTCTATACGTTAGCATTTGTCCCTCACGATAGGGGCTATAGGTTTGAATGATGTCAACTCCTTTGTCCTCATAGGAGTGCTCTGTGAGTTCATCCCACTCATATTTGTTAGAATCTATGTCACCGTCTTCTTGTAGGGCATGGATTTGTTCCACAAAACAAGCATTGGCCTTAGCTTTGCCTTTGTCCTTATACCCTAACTTGGATGGGTTCTATTATTCCTTCTTTTCTTAGGCCAATGGGACCTTGTCCCTCATAACCCATTATGTGTAGGATAGACTCACCACGCCCATATATTTCCATTGGGAGCTTAAGTGGTTCTTGTTGTGTGTTATCTTCCTATGTGTAGAGCCATTGCAAGACATCTCTTTCTTCACTCTCTCTGATAGGGCCCCCCATTGTACAAAGGGAGCTTTGGGAGGTTCAGGAGAAGTAGAAGGTTTTGGAAAGTACTTAGGTGTAGGTTGCCCAAAGGATCTTGGAGATAGAGGCATTTTGGCTAAGCTAAGGTTGTGCTCGATGGAGTATTCCCCTACCCCTGTTTCTTTGATTGTGATTTTCTGCTCTTTTGGCTTGGATGAGGAAGCTTCAGTGGTAGAATCATGCTATGAGATGGGGGATGTAGAAGCTCTATTGTTGGGAATGATGTAATCAGGCTTTGAGCAGATAGTGTTGCAGTGCTGGAAAGTATCGGGATCAGCTTGGATGGTAATCTACTTTTCGTTATGAGGAAATTTGATGCATTGGTGGTAGGTAGAAGGCACATCTTTCATGGCATGAATCCAGGGTCTACCTAGGAGGATGTTATAGGCAAGCTCCCTATCTAGGACTTGGCAAACAATGTCCTTTATCACTGGTTCAACTTGTATTGGTAACACCACTATTCCTTTAGTAGTTCTTTCCTATTCATCATAGGCCTGAATAGTGATTTTTTTCCTAGGATCCACTATAGTTTCAGAGAACCCCAATGTAAGGACTAGCTTGAGCATGCAAATATTTAAACTGGGTCCTCCATCAATGAGGATTCTTTTGATACGATGTTTATGAATGAAGGCGATGATATGCAAGGGTGTGTTATGAGGCTGAGACACCAAAAGGTCATTCTGTTCAATGAATGATATGGTGCTTGAGGAGGTTAGATTTCCTACCATGGCTTGAAACTTCTCTTGGGCTAAGTTCATGGGCATAGTTGTTTCCACTAGGGTTTTATTGATAATTTCCTTATGGGAGGGAGATAGACGCAACAACTCTAAGATAGATATGTGGGCAGGAGTTTTCTGAAGTTGGTCTATGGCATTGTACGTATGGGAGTTAGATGAAGAAGGTGACAACCTTGTAGGACGTGTTTAAAGTCACCTTACCACTGCGGTTGATGATGCTGCAATTAGTTTTGTTGTGTCCTGATTGTTGGTTGAATGTGACCATATTGACTTGTGGGATGTGCTCTGATATGCAGTTGACAGTATAATCGAATGGCATGCTCACATAGTTAGCATTGTTGTGTCTGTTGTTTTGATTCTACCTATTGTGATTGTTATTGTTGTTGTAAGGCCTATCGTGATTGAGGAGTGGATCCTTGTATGCCACATGTGTCTCGTTAGAGGTATGTTCTTTATTGCCTACCTGATTTTGATCAAGTATGTCCTAAATGACGTGTTTGAGATGGATACAGTCATTGGTCTTGTGGCCTCTTCCTCTATGTTATTCGTAGAAATCAGTATATTTCCAGTAATGAGGTTTTATTTGACATTCCTAGTCGCTAGTGGGGGGAAGAGTGATCTCATTGTTGGCTAATAGCTTTCTTAATGTAGACTCCTGGGACTCCCCTGGTGGTGTGAATTTTTGTCTAGGGTTGGAGGTGAACCATGGCTTTAGCTCACAAGAGAAGGTTTTCTTTGGCATAACATTGCTTACTTCTCCTTTGAGAGTGAAGATTGGTTGTTGTTTGGGAGCCGCCACTTTGGCATCAACTACTCCATCATTGACGACATTTTTGTTCTTTGTCCAAAACTTCAACTTGTCTATGGTGTAGTTAGAGTTAGGGGTGTCCTTGTACAACTTTATTTGCCCCTTGGTGATCATATCTTTCTCGATAAATAATCCCATCTCAATGACTTTTGTAAATGAGGTAGGGCATTGAATTTAGATTTGGTAACTTAGATCAGGATTAAGGTTGTGGACAAACATCTCCATCAATTGCTTCTTAGGCATATCATATGAGCATTTGTTTGTGATTTGTCTCCACCTTTGTAAGAAAGAGGCGAAAGATTCACCACCCTTTTTCTTGGTATTACATAGATCAAGCATGGAAACTTCGTGTTCAATGTTATATGAGAAGTGTGTGACGAACTTGTTTACTAAGTAATAAAAATTTTTGATACTTGGGGGAAGTCATGAGAACCATTCCATGGCTTGACCACCTAGAGATCTAGGGAATAGTCTCATTAGGAAAGTTTCATTATGAGCTACTTCTAGGCATGCGGTGTTAAATTTTCTAATGTGATCTCTTGGGTCTCCTTTCTCTTTGTATTTGTCAAACTTAGGAACTTCGAACCGAAAGGGGAAGGGTACCATGTTCAAACTTTTGTAAAGGGATATAGTGCGATGTCTTCCAAAGAATACATTTTAGTGCTTGTTCCTATTTTGAGATCCGTCATTTGCTGTGTTAGGCTCTTGATTTGTTTCTGCAATGTTTCCATAGGTATGTTTGGGTCTATGACTTTCTTTCCTTTGTCTTTGTCAAGGGATTTTTCCTCAGTTGTGCTCTTTTCATGAGTTCTTTCTTCTCCTGGTTCTTTTAATGCCTCAACGTCAAAGTTGGCAGGGAGTTTAAATCCTAGGTTTGCAAGATGAAGAAAGTACTTTTGAGGGTTCTCTTGAGCACTTTAGCTAGCATGCGTTGAAATTTCTGATCTTGGAGGGCTCCGTGGTATTGCTCATGGAAGATTTCCTCATCACTATCATGAAGGGACACAATACAGTCAGATGTTCTGACCATTTCAAGTTGTTTTTGGTATTGGGATCTAGTTAAGACCATGCAAGGCAAAAAATGTAAAGAGAAAATTGGTGTAAATGAATAATCAATGTATATCAACAATACCCAATAACTCAATAAAGTAATAAACAAAGAAATCAATCAAATAAAGAACTTCAAACCTTTGTAAACCTTCACTTCATGGCTTCCATTGATGGCCTATCACAAATGATCTTGTCTATGAATTATGGCCCTCAGAAGGTGCACTTCCTTGCCATTCCAAGATGTCAAATGGGAATGGCTATGATAGTTTATTGCAATTAAGGTGAGATTCACAACAATAATAATGATATGGTAACAAGTTGATTGCAAGCAAATGGAATGACTTGGGTGCCAAAGGCGCACTGTAATTCCTGCAGAGTAACGATACTAAAATCTTGGATCAATGAAATGGAAGAATAGGGTTCAATTTATAGACTTGAGAGAGAAAAGATCAATAGTATAGAAAGAATGAGAAGATCAATGGTATAGAAGATTTGGGAGGATGTGCGCAAATAGAAAGAAGACACGTGTCACACAAAAAGCTATTTTGTTTGAGTTAACTGCTTTCTTTTATAAAGATAAGATTTGATTTCATAAATTAGAAAGCTTTTTTCTAATTTGAGAGTTGTTGATAAAAACAAGATTGATTTAAATCAATTAACTCAACTTGAGATTTGCTTTTTTAATGATTTGAGAGAAATTAAATAATAAATTATTTAATTTTGCATGCATGAAGAAGAAGACTTATTTTTAGAAGATTTGGAAGATATTTGAAGAATTAGAAGATAAGAAAGCAAATTAAATAAATAAATTTATTTAATTGTTTGTGCATGATTTGGAAGAATAAATAAAATATTTGATTATATTTTATTTTTAGAGATTGAGAGAATTTAAATAAATTTGATTGATTTATTTAAATTTGGAGGAAGAATTTAACTTAATTAAATAATTAAGAATTATTTAATTGTTTGGAAGAATTTAAATTAAATAAAGGATTTTATTTAATTTTGACTTTAGAAGAGGTAGTTAAATAATTTGATATTTAATTAATTTAGAGGAATATGAATCAAATAAATAAATAAATTGATTCATTTATTGATAGAGGAATTAGAATGGAATAAATATTAAGAATATTTATTTAGATAGAGTCGTGTCATTTTTAGGTGTATACACTCAACACTCAACAAGGATCTGCATCCTTGCAAAAGGATTGATTTCCCTCCTCATATCAATTCTACTACTTCTTCAACATATAATCATGCTTCTCATTCCAAGAAAGCCCATAATGTGGCTTATCCTCCTCTTTCTCATTTGGAGACATGCTATGTGCCTGGATTCAAATTTTTTTCTAAACATGGATATAATGGAAATAGTTTAGGGTGCTTGGAACAAGGAGTTAAGGTTCATGTGAGACCAAAACCACACTTTTCTAAAGTAGGTTTAGGTTTTTGGCTTTCTCTGACACATCCCCTCCACCATTGTATAATGTGACCTCCATGGCTCCTATTCAGAAATCAAACTTTTCTCCACAAGATAAAGGGTTGCTTCCTCCTCCACCCACTTCTTCTCTTCTATCTCATGAAGAGTGTATTTTTTGAGTCTACTCAAAGGTTGCTTGATCACTCTTCCTCCTCCAACATTGAAAAGGATTTCAGAAAACAATCAATCAATACTTCCTTTTTGTACATATCATCGAGTGCTTGGCCATTTCACTAGTGAATATCGAGCCTTTCATGACAAAATTTAACACCTTCATGACACGTGCTTGCACCTCCCTTTCTACGGTAGCACCTCTTCTTTCTTTAAATAACAAATGTCTTCTCTCTACATAATCATGATTAAGTCTCCTTTTTTATGGCATCAGGCACCTCTTCCATCACATTGTGATAGACTCCACCACTGTTCATTTCCAAAATAATTCTCTTTTGCATGCTTCCTTTGCATTTAACATTAGTCACCTCAATTGTGATGCTCCACTTCCCCATTTTTGGTGGTAAGAAGTTTTTTAATCCATTTATGGTGACCCTACTATAACTTTTACTTTCATTCATGCTTCATGCTCTATCCTTGGAGATCTCTCTTTTTCTCCTTGAGATATAGACTTCATTAATCACTTCAATAGTGACATTTGGCAATTATAACTTTTTCTAGCTCATTACTATGCATGGTGAGACAATACCATTTCTTTCTTTCTAATAACATGAGTACTTTTTTTCATGGTTGTTATCACCCATACTCTGGGGGGTAGAAAGACAACCTGTTAAATGGGTATGCATTCTTTTTAAGGAATTCACCTCTTCATACACTTTCCCCTCTTATTTACCTTAAAAACATTTGCATACTATGCATGCAAACATTAAAGAGGGGGCATATATATTCCCTATGCACTTGTGCATCCACACATGCACCCTTGTTCATTCATTCCTCTTGAGTTTTATCTTATTGATGTGCCCCTTACGGAAGTGTTTTTCATAGTGCCTCTTGAGGCATTGTTATCAATACGATTCCTAAGGCATTGATAGTAGACATGATACTTCCATAGTCCATGATAGATTATTTAATCGATCTTCTAGAAACACTGAGGTGCTATGCTCCCTGAGGCATTATTTATCCATGCTACCTAAGGCATTGTTTATTTTGTTGTGCTCCCTGAGGTGCTACGCTCTCTAAGGCATTGTTTTGTTACATTCCTTGAGGAGCTACGCTCCCTAAGGCATTCTTCATTTTGAGCTCCCTAAGGGGCTATGCTCCCTAAGGCATTATTTATCCATGCTCCCTGAGGCATTGGTAAAATAAAGTCACCTAGCATAACACAACTTGCTAGCTTGTGATCCATTTAGTCTATGAGCCACCTACCATAATGTAACTTGCTAGCCTATGTGCTTCATATGACCATAACTCATGGTCACCTAGCATAACAAAACTTGCTAGCCTATGATCCATGAGGGTATCTTAACTTACATGGCCCTAGTGACAGAGCAAGCTACTTCTAGAGTCATGTACTCCTCTTCGTTCAATTGGGACATCCTTTCAACCAATGTCTCTTTATGTAATGTCCCCTTTTTGTCCTCCTTAGCTGAGTCGACTTCACCTAATCCAAGTTGAAGTTAATTTGAGCCAATTTTGAAAAGTACTTTATAAAGTGAATTTATAATAACTTGGAGAAAGGAAAGTCAATTAAGTGTAGCAAAAGTGACTTGGAGAAAGAAAATTTAGTTAAATGAAAATATAATAAAATGACAAATACAATATTATTTTATTTGAGAAGTGGGCTGGGCCATTTGAGAGAGAACAATGAATTAAAAATAATATTTTATTTATACATGGTGGCACACCTCTTATGGATTCCAAAATTATATTAAAAAAATTGCAAATGATGTTGATTCTCTCAGAGGCTTTAAAAGGAGGTGTTTAGAGGTTCATTTCATCATATTGTATTTTGTCATTTACATATTGGATATTTTCCTTTGAGCTACAACACAGGTTCATCCATTTCTAAGGACGGAAACCCTTGGAAATTTGTGGATTGGACGAAAACTTAATGCCACTTGAGAGGTGAATCCATCCAAGATTTGCTATTGAGCTTATTTGTAGGTTTTGTCATAGATTTGGAGCTTCAAAAAATATTATTTCTATAGGTTTATATCAGCTAGGGTTTAAAGACCAAATTGATAAGATTTGTCCCAAATATCAATTCGAGATTGAGGCGATTTGAGGAGAAACAATGGCAGGCCACTTAGGGTTTGAATTTCATTGATAACATAAGCAATTGTGAAGGAATCAATGCATTCATGATGGTAGATCTGTTTTAGTGTATTGTTGGTCCTAGGGTTTGATGGCATTTATGTAGATTTAGGTGCATTATATTGGCATATCAAAGTTTTTGGAGGTAGTTTTATCATCTTTTGGGCATCCACTATTGCCTAGGGTTTAGGCACTCAAATTGGAGATCTAGCACTACATTCTTAGAGGGTTTGTGGGCATTTTCCATCATCATTTTTGTATATCAAAATTTAGTTTTGTGTAGTTTCTGTCATATTAGATCTCTAGCACTCATATTCAGTCATCTTTCATTACTATTCAAGTATATCTTTGTAAAAATTGAAGAAGACACAATTCTGGGTATGTTTGACAAGTTTAGCTATTCAAATCTTTAATTTGAATAGGGTTTGTAATCATTGTCATAGTTGTATCAGACCTCTTATGATGAAATTAAAGATATGGTTGGTGTGGTATTTTGATGTTTTATGAATGCAAAGTTTAATGTTATGTTTCTACTCTATTGCCATATGTATTCCTCATGAAAACCATCACAAACACACATCAAACAAACAATCAAACTCAGAAGTCAGAACTCAATCACTTCGCATGCCATGTGTTTGAAAAAATGTCAAACCATTGAAATCAAAAAATTTAGGGTAGATTTTGTTGGGGTTCTTACAGTGGTATTAGAGATTAGCATCCTGCTAACCTGTTGGGTGTGTGATTTAGAAAATTTTAGAGTTATGACAATAAATTTTAGTAGAGTTGAAGATCAGATCAAAAGGAATTATGAACAAGAGGCCATCCAAATTTTTTATGGATATCAAAGAACTCCTAATAGGTTTAAAAAATAGGTTTGTTTTGATTATTTCTTGAGTCTAGTTGTAACATTGAAACCTGGTAAAAGAGGCCTGGTAAACTACATAAGAAGATCAAGGAAAGAAAAAGAAGAAGGAAGAAAGAGAAGAAAGAATGTGAAAAGAAGAGCTTTAAAATGTATAAACCATTTCAACAATCTTCTAATCAGCCACAAAGGAAAAGAAAAAATTAGTTGAGGAATGAACATCATTGCTTCATATGCCATGAAGTATGGACACCTAGTCATACATGTGGAAACAAAGAAAAATCACTTAGTGCATCTACAAGTGGGAGTCTCTATGATGATAATAAAGTTGATAAGAATGTTGATACATGGAATTTGTCAAATCAACAACTATTGATCATACATATGAAGACAATACCACCTATAATGTCCCCATTTTGAGCTTAAATATCTTAATTGAGCTTGGTCATATGGAAGCTTGGAAAAGGGAATATTGCTCTACCCCTAGAATTTGGAAAGTTAGATTTCTAGTGGCTCAACTATTTTTTATTGATGAAATGAAGTTGGCATTTGGCTTTTGGTATTTTTGTGATAATTATTGAAAAGTCAAAAATATTAAAATAATTAGCCAAGGCATGGAGTGACCCAATTGGAGAATTGAAAAAAATGGGAAAAAAGGGTGGAAAAAAGGGAAATGAGAAGAAAAAACAATTGTATAGTATTTTATTATCAAAATATTATATTTTTCTCCAAAGTCACCACCCAAGAGGAAAACAAAATAAAATATTAATATTTTTTATTTTCTCTCTCCTAGCCATCCAAAATTTAGAAAGTAGAAAGAAAAGAAAATAATATTATTTTATGTCGGTGGTGGACTTTAAAATCATTAAAATATGTTGAAATTGGGTACCCAAGTTGAGAAAAATAAAAGGAGGTGAATTGAGGTCATTTTCATCAATCGAGTATTTGGCATTTTACTTCTTAGAGAGTTTTCTCTTGGTTGCAACTTTGTTTCAATGTGATTTAAGGATGAAAACCCTTGGATTTTAGTGGTTTGGAGGAAAATCCATTCTTCTTTGAGAGATGGATTCACCTAGGATCTATTATTGAGCTTATTTGGAGGTATTTCATGGAAATAGAGCTTCAAACAACTAGGGTTTGAAGATATTATGCAGGTTGAAGGAAAAACAATTCAAATCTAAGTGATATTTTGTCACATTTTCATCAATAAGTGTCGAATAAGGATTTGTAGGTGGAGCACTCATCATTTGGAGGTGTTTTAGTTGATTGGCAACTCATTTTGGTATTCTGATATATCAGACCTCTGCAAGTTTAGTTCAGTCATAGATCAGAGGGTTTCATCTTCAAATATTGAAGCTACAAGGGCATACAATCATTCTATACCCTAATCGCCTCATTCTTGGGCATAGCTACTTTGCATTTGAGTCATTTTTGGGCTTGAATTAGCTAGGGTTTGTGATCAAACTTCATATCAGTAGCTATAGGTTTCATATCAGTCATATATTGTTGGGATTATCTTCATTTCTTCATAAGGGATCATCATACCTAAGGTAGCCAGCAAAGGAGGACAACACTTCATCATTGTATGGGGGTTTGGATCACATTTGGATCATTTTTATATGCATTTGTAAGTTAGGAATTGAAATTAGACTTTGATTGTTGTAATTCAATAAAATTGCCTAGCTTCATCATTCAGGGATATTCTATTATGTTACCTAATTCCATATCTTCAATTTGGTATTGTTTGTTTACTAGTTCACTCTATTTCATTCATCTATTTGGTGTCATTTGAGTGCTATATTGTTCTTTTTCCATCTTCATATCATTGCAAAAATTTGTGGTAATAAAACATCAAAACACCAAGCAAAACATAAAAAAACTAAATCAAAAAATTCAGGACAGTGAGCTAAAAATCATATTAGAGCTATTAGGGGTTCTTACACCACCTTTGAAGAGCATGCATCTATAAATGTTGAGGATATATTTAATGAAGATGACACAATAATAGCCATGGGTACAAATTTTGATTTAGCCAATGAAGTTGAAGGAGAGCATGAAGAACTCAATGAGCCGAACACTGCCCTAGCCTCAAATCAAAAATTGTGTAAAGAAGAGGTCATAGAGGTATCCAATTGTGAGAGTCAAGGTCTTCAAGATCAATTAACAAATTGATTTTGTGGAGGTATGGGTACTATTGATGATCCATTACTTGAGCATAACATTGTTTCACCATCTTTACGTAATGTTTGTAAGGAATTAGTTAGTAAGTTACCTGACTTAAAATGAGATATTGTTCATATACATAGCATAGAAGATGTTATAAGGACCCAAGCCATGTGTGATGAATGGCTAAGGAAAGCTAGAGAAGCTAAGTTAATTGTTGCTCAAGCAAAACAACACCTATAGAAAATTAAGGAAAAAACATGCTCACATAGATTATGAAAAGCAACAACTAAGGCAATGACTATGGGCATTACTTCAAAGGGAACACAATATGATGGTAGAACATGAAGACTCTAACATTCCTTGTGTTGATAATTTGATTGGGATGTACATCAAGAATATGGAGCCTTGAGATTAGAGGGGAAATGTTCACATGGAGGTACAATTTGCAACCATGAGGTAGAGGTTATGACAAGTAATACATTTGGTTTTCAGCGTAATACACCTATTGGATTAGAACATAACGATGAACATCCATCCATTAAAAAAATTGAACATGAAGACTATGATGAAATTATTGGAAGGCATGATGAAAATGTTGATTATATGATTGTGAACAACAGTCCATTATCTTCATATGATTTTATTAATCATAAGGTGACGGAAAGGTTCTATGTGGGTGACATTGGAGCATGAGATGGTCAACTTAACACTTTGATTTTGAGTGTTAATGAGGGATTATTAGCTTATGACAGTGGAAGCGGTCCTTGTGGAGTCTAAGTCAGATTTTCAATTTTAACATTGTTGTCATCTTTTGCACCCGTAACTTTAAGGAAGTATGTGTGAGTATTATGGATCTTATGATGAGAGATGCTTCTCATTTCATGTTGAGTATGTATGGTGATACAAGAAGGATATGGGATCCTAGTATCTTGTGAAATTAGTCAGCCATTCATATATGATTGCTTGAGGACAAGCAATCTTGGTGTTGGAGGACTTGTAATGTCCCCTTTTTGTCCTCAGCTGAGTTGAATTCACCTAAGCCAAGTTGAAGTTAAGTTGAGACAATTTTGAAAAGTACTTTATAAAGTGACTTTGAAACAACTTGGAGAAAGGAAATTTAGTTAAGTGTAGCAAAAGGGACTTGGAGGAAGGAAAGTCACTTTGTAAAAAGGAAAACTAAAATACAATAAAATGACAAATACAATATTATTTTATTTGAAAAGTGGGTCGACCCATTTGAGGGAAAAAAGTGAATTAAAAATAATATTTTATTTACACATGGTGGCACACCTCTTATGGATTCCAAAATTATATTCAAAATTGCAAATGAGGTCGATTCTCTTGGAGGATTTAAAAAGAGATGTTTGGAGGTTCATTTCATCATATTGTATCTTGTCATTTGTATATTGGATATTTTCCTTTGAGCTGCAACATAGGTTCAACCATTTCTAAGGATGAAAACCATTGGAAATTCATGGATTGGATGAAACCCTAATGCCACATGAGAGGTGAATCCATCCAAGATTTGGTATTGAGATTATTTGCAAGTTTTGGCATAGATTTAGAGCTTCAAAACATATTATATCTGCATGTTTATATTAGCTAGGGTTTGAAGACCAAATTGATAAGATTTGTCCCAAATATCAATTTGAGATTGAGGTGATTTGATGAGAACAATGGCAAGCCACTTAGGGTTTGAATTTCATTGATATCATAAGTAATTGTGAAGGAATTGATGCATTCAAGATGGCTGATCTGATTTGGTGTTTGTTGGTCCTAGGGTTTGATGGCATTTATGCATATTTAGGTGCATTATATTGGTAGATCAAAGGTTTTGGAGGTAATTTTATCATCTTTTGGGCATCCACTATCGCCTAGGGTTTAGGCGCTCACATTGAAGATCCAACGCTACATTCTTAGAGGGTTCGTGGGAATTTTCCATCATCATTTTGATAAATCAAAATTTAGTTTGGCATAGCTACTATCATATCAAATCTCTAACACTCATATTCAATCATCTTTCATTGCATTTCAAGTATATCTTTGTAAAAATGAAGGTGACACAATTTCGGGTATGTTTGACAAGTTTAGCTACTTAAATCTTTAATTTGAATAGGTTTTGTAATCACTGTCATAATTGTATTAGGCCTATCACAATTTGTAATCAGACCTCTTATGATGAAAATAAAGATATGGTTGGTGTGGTATTTTGATGTTTTATGAATGCAAAGTTTAATGTTATGTTTCTACTCTATTGCCATATGTATTTCTCATGAAAATCATCACAAACACACATAAAACAAACATTCAAACTCAGAAATCAGAACTCAGTCACTTTACATGCCAAGTGTTTGACAAAATGTCAAGAAATTGAAATAAAAAATTTAGGGTAGATTTGTTTGGGGTTCTTACACTTTACTTTGGTTGACTCAAATTTTTCTTTTTCATTCACTCATGTGCTTGCTCACTTCATGATTGGATGCTCTTTTTTTCCATGTAGACTCTATGCTTTATGAATGCTTCATGTTTTCATGTATGCTTTGTATGCGTTGTCAATGTCTTCCATGTCTCTTTCATGTCTTCCATGTGCATGCTCTATGTTCTCCATGTGTATGTTTCATGTTTTCCATTTGTATGCTATGTGTTTTCTATGAATGCTTTGTGTATGCTCCATGTGTACTTTGTGAGTGTTCTATGATCTATGTTGTGTGTTTTCTATATGTATAACATATTTTATCTAGGTGTTGTAAACTTAAAGTTTCCTAAGCTTGGGGGCTAGCACACCTCTCAAACTTAGTGATATTCTATGGCTTCAACATCTTGGCAAAGAGATTTTGTCTTCTATTTATTTTAGCGAGAGTATGAACGTAATTTCATACCCTCACTAAAGTGGGGGCTAAATGTATTATCAAAAATTGTATACCCCTTTACAATTTCACTAATTTTAGCACTCGTTGTGACTTACATGATCATCTCTATTTACACCATGCAATTTCTAGTACTTCTATGATAAACAAGGCACAATCCTTTGTCACTTGGCATTTCGATAGCCCAAATTACTAGGACTAGGGTGCCTAGGTGCTAGAGTCCTGGCAATTTGTCCATGACAACTCATATCTTAATGTCATCCTTATGACTTAAGTGATCCACCTTGTCGGCCTCAATTTTGGGCCCATAGAAAGTAATTGAGATGCATATATAAACAAGTTCCTCTCACTCATTTACTCTTAATGACCTAATGGATGCTCTTTATGAAGATTCTCTCTAACAAGATTTTATCTACAAGATATGTATATTTGTAGGTTATTTGTTGTGTACTAACCCTTGTTGCAAATCTTCAAGGAAGCCCCGTCCTCCTTCATTCTCTCCTTGTGGTGATTTGATAGTGAAATCATCCTATCAAGGGTTTCATGTTCATGGTAATAACTTTCCTTCATGTTTGTTTGCATTTATCTTTGATTGTTTAGATCTGCCTCTGCCTACCTAGGGCACACACTCTTGATCTAATCTCTTTTGTTGTGGAAGTGGGAAAATTACATAGGGGCTTGACCAAGGAAAGCTCCTATATAGCACCACCATTTTCCCTCTTTCATGTGTGCAGATCGGATTGGAAGGTTTCAACATGAAGACAGAATATCCTCAGGTGCATATCACCAGTTCAAATTTTAGCCTAAAACCCTAGGACAAGGGCATCCAGGTGTCCTAGTCCCACAGATTTGGCCCCTATTTCTGGTTGTGGGCCCCGACAGGTCTGCATAGTCCTGATCTGCTCTCGGTAGCTACACAGTCAATCTATGACACCTACAAGTTGTTCTTTTTGTCAATTAGGTCACTTAAAAACCTAGATCTAGCCATTATCAAATTAATCTCATCTATTACAATAGAAAAGAACCAAGCTCCGAACAATTTGGCTCTCCTTTGAGTACAATAGCCAAATACACAAGTCTTGGTTGACTTGTGTTCTAATGTTGTATAAGAAAGGTTGATCTATTTAGTGTACAAATTGATTAGATCTCTTTTCCTATGTAACATAAGTTATGTGTACACATTTTTATGAAATGCGTACCCATTCCTATCAGGGTTTTTTTTATCCTGCGAGACATCCACTAAAACTGGACCCAACTTCTTGTGTAGGTTCTTGTGCCTACTCGAGGACACATCTATTGATGGTTGAAATGACACAATCAACTTAGGAACAATAAATTCAATATCTCTCTTCAAAAGAGACAAAACACTTAGCATTGTCTCTCCAAGATCTATACAATTAGGTCTTCACTCACCTAAAACACCTTAGAGGCCTATGTTATTTTTATTCAAGGGTTTCTTTTAGTGATTGCTAGGATATCTAAGTTTCTTTTTGTTAAGATTATATTTCTTTCAATAGAATTCACTCTACTCTTAGTTGGTTTCAATCTATTATCAAGTGTAAACCTAATTTAAATCAGTTTTCTTGACTCAATATCTATGTAAATGCATAGTTTGAAGATTAAATCAGATTTTACCTATTTATTCCAATCACACAAAATAAAATTTAATTTAAATCTAATTTAATTCATTTATATGTATTCTAATTTATCCCTAAAACTAACTAGAGTTTATAAAAAATGTCAAAAGAGATGGGATAAATAAAGAACGAAGCTAGATTGTCTAAGTTCATATGTTCAATTGACAAGGTAGATAGATTCAACATCAAACCTCTAATAGTAGTGTCTAACAATAGTGTCTATCAATAGTGTCTATCAGCATGCAACTACTTCACTATTGAGGTTGTTGCTAATCCAACCATCTCCAAATAGGTCATTGTTGTTTCTAATCCACCCATCATCACCACCACATTTCACATGTAGGCCATGAATATTAAATCCCAAAAATACTTATGTCTATATAGATTTACTAATTTAAACTAATTTTATAAACTATCATCTTATACTTGAATTATAGAGATAGAGTTACTCAACTCTCGGTGCTTAGAAAAATGAGAAAATCAAGAAAAGGAAAAATAAAACTAATTTGATTGATAAATCTATAATTGTTACAATTTTAGTTTTGTTTATTAAATTCTCTTCTATTTTTTTTTTACAATTGGGATTTTATAATATTCCCATCAAACTTTACTCATATTCCTTCAGTTCCAATGGCATTAGATATATAATCGGGATTTTATAATATTCCTATCAAACTTGACTCATATTCTTTTAGTTCCAATATCATTAGATAAGTGTTTTGATTACATTAGATGTCTTTGACTAACTCAATCAATAATTTGTTATAGTACTTAAAATTGCAATTGATGAAAATTGCTTGTCCTCCCATGCTTGAGCATGAAGCCAAATTCTATTATTTATTCTACTTATCTAGCAATGTCAAGTTCTTTTTTGGTCTAGATATAAGTCACATCATGCTCATAGATATTAATGTAAGGAAGCAAGGTATGTGGAAACAACTTCCTGCGCTAATCTATGAGACGAATGTTATGCAAATAATTTCAAATATAATATAAATTTATAACAGAAAATAGAGAAACACATAAATCAGCAATAGACAATAAACAATAAACCATAACACAATGATTTATGTGGGGAAAACCATTTTTTGGAGAAAAACCTCACTCCAAAAATCTATATAATGTATTATCAAATCAATAAAGAATTACAACATTTGCAAACTCTCATAATACAAACTACTTGACAAGCTCTCAATTTATAGACTTTCGGAAACTGGAAACCATTGTGGTTTACAAAATCATGTGCAAAACCTCCCATGAGGTGTGGTGCACAAAATACGCAAGATTTCTATCCAAAATTATGCTCTTACATGTGATCTTACACATCTTATAGCTAATCATTGATTCCAAAGCAACTCCCTCTATTCTTGGCTCTTACATGTCATAAAATCTGTCAGAGGATCTTAGAAAAGTAGGACATCCCATTTTGTTAAAGATAATATCAAAATAAAATATTATTGACACTTGTCATAACTACCACATCAAATTCCAACACCACAATTTGTATTGAAGCTAAATATTAAATAATGACAATAATATGTACTAATTGTGGAAAAATATTAAATGATAAATAGATAATAAAGAGAAATTTGTAACGTTGAGATACCTCATTTCTAACAATTAATAGACTAATTATAAAAATACATGCCAATTCTCACACCAACACATCAATGTTGAGATTCCTTATGGCTTATTCTCATCACGTTAGACTCTTGGAAATGATACCAGGTTTGCAATATGACATGGATGCGAAATTTAATGAAATTGTTTCTTTTCTATGTCTAGTTAGAAACTTCTAGCTATCCTACATTTGACTTGTTGCACGTTTTGGTAAGTGGTGACTCATAGCCACTATTATTGAATGTGAATTATTTTGCCTTTCATCAAACTTTTTCAATCCTTGTCAGTACCTCAACGTGATACATTGATGACCATGAAACTGTATCTCCTCAATTAAGTGGTCTACATCCTTGTGAATAGCAGATAAAATTTTATAGCTTATGCAAGAATGTTTTCCCTCTTCTAGATTTTCTGCTCAGTTTCATTTAAAGACTTCATTGTATTTTCCCATGCGACAATATTTTTCAATGCTTTGTGGTACTTGTTCTTGGTTTCTGCTATGCCATTGTCTCCCCATGCTTTGACAAGAACCTTTCTATTTTCTTCGTTAACCTTTGTTGAAACAACATCTCTGTTAATTTCCAATGGTTTGGACTTGAATTAACAACTATGAGAGCTCAATTTCATTCTTGTATTTGCACAGTAGTAAAAATAGACTACCTAATTGATGAATCGTAGGGCAAATGCCAATTGCTCAAAGTCTTATAATAATCACAGAACCATGCATTTCCTTGACTTATAAAGTCTTCTCTTGACTTGTATTTCCTTACCATCAACTCCTTTCCATTATCACGCCCACCTTAATCAACAATGCCATATTTAAATGCAAATGATGGGCACCAACATCAAAATGCATTATATAGCTGATTCCTACCAAAAACAGTAGTTCAGTCAAGCACAGGGTAATGCCTGAACATCGTTTGGAAAATTAACTTACAGGAAACTTAAGTTTGATTGGGCACATTTTGTTTCATTTCCTGTGTTGGGGAGCATCTTATATTTTATTTTACTTTTTTAAATCATAAGCATTAGATCCAACCATATTATTTGGTACATATTTAAAGGATTCTCAAGTCTGAAAGATTTTGAAATGTGTTCCCTGAGACAAACACCAACACAGACTCCATTTACAAAATAGGTTTAAAAAGACTCGGTTCTGGATTATACATTCAAACTGTGAGAGACTTTAGGCACGCAGGGTTGATTATACATTACCCTGTTAAAGGACTCTCAGCTCTGCTTATGTTTTTCCATGACTTTTGGGTGTATTATTCAAGTCTTATGTTTTATTTCCAGCACATACATCTTCATCGAGGCCTAAATTTGACAGTCTACCTTGGCTATTAAGCAAAACAAATTTATATTTTTTATTATTGTCACTTCAATTTTTTTAAATGCAAGTTAAATTTTATATAATAAATACATAAAAATAATCTTTACAAATGATTTTAGAGTATTCATTTCATATGATTAAAAATAAATTTACATCTTACAATACAAAATCTAAAGGAATTATAAAAATCTTAGACATAAAAGAACTAAGCAAAAATACCAATTGATTTCTCGTTCCTCATATTGTCATGGGAGTGAAAATTTTGGAATGTTTGGACCATTTGATGTATGTTGGTTTTGACCACACAAATTCAAACAATAGTAAATTTATTACTTCTGTCTCATGCTATAGCGGTCCAAAATACAAGGTAAACCTTGGATAAAACAATATTGAACGATGATTTTTCAAACACAAATGATAGAAGGGAAGATTTACATGTTAAATTAATATTTTTGTCCTTTGTATATAGGTTAACAACATCCTTATCTCAAGAAAACATGGCTTGTCAATGGATTACAATGTCTTATGAATTATGAACCTCATTATCACTCAGTTTAATATCATCTAGTTTAATATAAATTCAATGTTTCAATTCCTTTGCTTTTTCTTGTGAATCTCAAATTTTAAAAAGATGAGTTAAATTTATCTAAAAATATATATACTAATTAGAAGTTGTTGAACAAATTAATAGAAATGGATTCCTCTTGCAACGTTGAAACTCTAGAATGCATCAATTTTCTTGGATGTTATTCATTTATATATAAAAAGAATGAAATACTTTATAACTTTCTTAAAGAATATATAAAAATGTTACAAGCTAAAACTAAAATTCTTTCAACTTTCAAGTGCTAGTAGCTTTGGAAGACCATTGTTTATATATAAAATTTCTATATGCAAAAGTTTTTAAAAAAATATAATTTTTTTTATAAATATAACGATTTAGAAAATTAGTTTAAAATAATAGAAGTTTCTACTAAACAATTTAGAAATAAAATGAAAAAATAAATGTATTTATAATTTTATATTATTTTTAATTATAACAAAATATCAAATGAAACAATATGGAAGAGCAAACTAGTGGCCAAAAGGAATGCCAAAGTTATTGACTCACCAATTCCAAGCTCACCACCAAGCTCATCGATAGAAATGCCATTAATAGCCTCTACGGTTCACCAAGATTTAGGACATTCTACAATGGATTAGGGAATACAAATTATAGGGTGAGTGCAAGATCATGATGGGCCAAACAATACCTGTAAATGACAATGAAAATCCTAAAAACATACTTAAATAACTTCGCATCAAATATTGAATGAGTTATCTACATAAAGTGAACATAAGGTAGTAATAAAGTTGTAGGAAATTGAATGTAGTTTATGGGCTACTACTTTTTAAAAAATATAATAAAATTAATTTTGTGAATATTGGATATTTGAATGAGACAATACTAAAATTGTTAGAAAAATGTAAAAAGTAGGTGTAATTGCGGCCAACCTAAGTATGAGAAAAAGAAAGTATTTTTCCTTCAAACTTTAGATTTAAGTAAAGTACACATGAGCAGATGTGATGCATATTTTCTTGATTTTTTTTCAATAAATAAATAAATATTTATAATTTTTTTATTGTGACTTTTAAGAATATAAAAAAAAAAAATTCCGACCAACCTAACATGGTCAAAAATATTTGAAATTAAAAACTTTTGTTTTAACCTAGATAGCCAATAAAGCTAGAATATGACACATCTTTTGGATTTAAAAAAGGAAAAATAGCTTGAAAGTTATGAATGTTTTTACATATATATCAATCATAAAGTTAGGCATAGTGTATGTAGAAAATTAATAATTACCTATTAAAATTATAATGAGGCATTTATTATATATTAAAAATATTGATAGTTTCCTCTACAAACCTTTTTTGTTTTATTAAATCTAGTTACAAAAATGTATGTCATCTTCAAGGATGAAGTAATGGAAAATGTTAGGATAATTCTAAATGAGTGGTTTTGCAAGTTTATATGGCATGTTTTAGGACTCCCACTTGCATAAATCTAAGGTAATCCCAAGGTATTTTTGGAGGGATTCCATATTTGAGCTCAAAATATTAGCATTTTAATCCAAATTTAAATGTCTAAATGTTAGCAATTTTTCATGTAATAGGATTTTTTTAATATTGTCACTATTTATCCCATCATGATCTTACACACACCTAGTACTAAAAAGTCTTTCCAAAGAACCTACAAACCCATCAAACTAAAATTAGGTGATCTTGTCAAAAAATAAATAATTAAAAATGAAGAATCTTTGCTAAGAATGTGTTACTAGGTAGATTCAATCATTTATGGCCAAGCCTTCTAGAGCTACATCAATGGATCATTGAGACATGGTGGCCTATTATTGAAGGTAATCTTGAAATCTATCCCTGCACTTGTGGATTTTTTATTGTGGTTTTCGATAGTGTGAATGATCAAAACACTATCCTCTTCTTATGTTAAAATGGTTGCATCATGCCTTCAATCCCATCTTTGAATCTTTTCTATCATGCTACTATGGGTCTGCCTTCCTAATCTAAACTACTTCATTGCTATATGCAAGTAAATGTAAACCTAACTAAGTAGAAAATGCTAGCATAACCTATTCAATCTACATTCAAATACAACCTCAAGATTAAACTAAGAGTTAGTAAACATCAATGAAAACAAAAGGGTTCTCACCAACACCAGCTCTTATTGCACCTAAGTTTGTGCTCAAAAGAATTTTGTTGTTGAGAGGAGATGTGTTAGGTGCTCAAAGTGGCAGCATAACATTGCATTCAAGGATTGATTAAAAATATCTTGAGGAAGGTTCAATTTATAGATTTCCATGGAGGATGATCAAGGGATAGGATTTATTAGAGAGATCAATGGTTGACGATGCTTTAAAGGATTGGATGTATGAGAGGTGTTCAAGTGACATCTTATGGTTGGTGCACAAGTAGAGGCCCATAATCCAAAGGATTTTCAAAGGAATGAGATTTTCTTGGAGAAAATGGAGGGTGAGGATTCAAAAAATCCTTTTTTGGAGCCATGTATATGTCTTGATCCAAATGCAAATCTTGAGCCATGTGTAATATTTGCCTTGACTAATCATGATTTAGGTTGTGCAAATGATTGGATAGTTAAATGATTATTTTTAGCCAACTAATTTGATTGGAGAGGAAAATAGGAATTACATAAATAGGATGTATTTATTTAATTTTTAGAATGGGGATGATGAACCTAGTTAAATAAATATTGGATTTATTTGGCTAAGGATGGACTATAGAAAAGAGATGACTTGTTTGATTAATTAAATAAATTGTCATGATTTATTTATTTAATTCTTGCAAAATGTCAATTAAATTATTAATAACTATTTAATTAATGTCAATACAAAAACTGGAATAATTAATTAAATAAATATAATTGATTAAGGGACAAGACTGCTGACAATAGGAATGGCGTGAGATAATTTTAGGTGTCTACATTTTGCCACTCTTTGAAATGGCATTTAAATGATGTCATTTCAAAAAACATATATATTGTTTTGTAAGGAGGAAGGGGTGACATGATGCCCCTATAAGTTAGAAAAATAATAGATTAGGATGGAGGGATGATGCCCTCTTGAGAGGTCATTCTAGAAAAAAAAGAGCATGGATGGGCTCTTGAAAGGAGAAATAGGTAAAAAAGTGATAAAGGAGGAGAAATGAGGAGCAATAGAAGAAGAATGGGTGAAGAAGGCCAACAAATAAAGAAATGAGGTGAGGAGGAGTGAAAAGTTTGATTAGGGGGGGAAATGGGGGTTGGGGTGAATAAATAGGGGTGGAGGGGTGAAAAATTATTCTTTTTCACCCTCAAAGTTAGAGCACTTAAAAAGAAGAAGAGAAAGGAGTTGAGAAGAGATGAATAACATGCCAATCTAGGAGCATCACACAGAGTGGGTGAGGATTTATAGGTAGACATTAGGCAACAATTTAGGGGTATGTATGATTTTTTTTTAGTTTAGGTGATTTATGGTATATTTATGGTAGGGGCAAGCTGGGTACAAGTGCACTAAACCACAAAATCCATCATTCAATGTTCACATGATGCTTTGTAGTGAAAACATGGCATGGATTGGTGTATACAAAGTGTTGTGGCATATGCATCACAAAGAAGCATAGACATTAAGAAATAGTATGTGCATTAAACCTAAAATGTTTCCAGGTTTTAGCATGTGCATGGTAGATTAGTGTATATGTGGATTTCAAAACTTGTATACATTTCATCTTAAGCTATGTGCATTTTTTTATGTGTTTAGGGTGAAATGTATTTATATGATGATTCAATGCATGTATTTATATATTAGCATGTCCACATGAAAGGAAAAGATGACAAGATCTGACATGGTGTTGGCTAGATGTATGATCGATTGCTGCCACTGGTGGCTTGGGGGAGGTAGTTGTGCATGGTGTAGCTAAAAGAACACTAGGATAAGCACAAATGGGGTTACTTAGAGTAAGTTAGGCTCTAGTACATATTGTGCATATGCCCATGATTAGGGCACATAAAGGGATGTTGATGGAACTAATGGAGTGGTGGAAGCCTGGATATCAACACCTTCCACTTACCAATGGGGGAGGTCATGTTGACTTTACAGGATGTGTGGAGGATTCTTTGAATTCCCATTTGGGGGAGGATAGTGTATTGCAGGTCTTGAGATCTAGACGGTGCCTTGTTTAGACTATTTGGGAGGGAGGATCTACCTCAATATGAACTCTCCTTAGATATTAGTGCATGTGAAGCTTAGTCTTGTAGATTGTGTGGTATACATGTGGGTGCATGAGTGATAGTTTGCATGGGGGCCATCCATGCTACCCTAGTTGTATAGGACCTTCATCTAATCACAATAGGGGAGAATGCAACATTGGTTTGGTGACACTATTATAGATATGGGCATGGGAGCATATTGTAGTGGTCAAGCTAGTGCGATATAGGGCAAAGAAGTCTGTGGAAGAGCCTTATATGTTTTCATTGGAGGTGAGATGGAGGTATAATCATCTAAGTGATTAGCTACATTGGGAGTGAGTACAAAATGAGGTAGAGGTAGTGATATGGTGGTTGTGGCTAAGTCACAAGGCTTGGATGGATGATTTATATTTTTTTGAGGTGGTACAAAGTGTATGCTACATCAATAGTTATCATCACCACATTATAGAGTAGTATAGGCTAGATCATGTATAGTGGTAGTTTGGGTAGACACATGATGTCGCAAGATAGGATATATGTATAATTACATGGGTGGCCTTTGAGGAGGATAAGTGGGGCCTAAGGATAGACTCAAGGATAGCCATGTTGAGCTAAAGCCATGCATTAGTGGTATAGTGGGAGTACAAGGCTGAGTGTAGGATCATCATGGGCCAAATAGTGACAATAGGAAAAAAATGTGTTTTACATTGCCAAAGTCATGAAATGATCAAGTTTGACTTTTTTTATGGGTTGGAGAGGATATCCATTTTGGTTTGGAATGCTAAACCAAAATGAATATCCGTTGGGTGAAACCTAAAATGGATATCCATTTTGGAAAAGGTAAAAATAAAAAAGGGCCTTACGTTTTGCAAAACCCACAACTTGCAAAATGAAGAGCTCTAGAAATGGTTATTAGATAAGTAGGATGAATATCCAATTCAAGGAGGAGGCAAATTCAAAGAGGTAAGGTCTCATTCTTCTCTTTTTTGATTTTTTTTGTAAATCAAATGAATTTTTTTTGTTTTACATCATAAATTGGTATTTTTTAAATTTTAAATAGGTAAAAAGGATGAAGAACATTGAATGTTAAACCCTAACCCTCGCCCACCAAACCCTCCAACAATCCAAGAGAAAATTGAAATAAATATTGATGAAATAAGTAGGATTATAGAAATTTATCGGTACCACCCTCGATTGTCTTCAATGACATCAAACTTAGAGGGGATTATTACTCATGTCCGAACCCTCACAAGCCAACACAAATCATTTAAGAAATGGTGAGACACCAAGAAGGAAGAATATGTTAATTGTTCATCATACGACCAAGTGAAAGAGTTAGACATTACGAAAGCTATGTTAGCCCAATATTTTGTCAATCCTAAAACTAGATCACATGTTGATGTTTGTAAGCCTAAGTATTCAATCAAATGGTGTACACATCAGAGTATTACTTAGAATTATTGGGATCATTGGTAGATGGTTTTTGATAAACCACCCAACAATAATTTTGACGTACCTTTATATTTACTTCGTAAACTATATATAGAGTTTATAATGGGTCATCATGTGAATTATTTTGATTCTAGAGAGTTCTAGGGAGTAGGTAAGGGAATGCCTCAATATAGACTTGGGGAAATGAGACAAGTGCAAGGTCCTTTTATTCCCCCTCCTATTACCCCTTCTCAACCTCCAATTCAACACCCAGACGTTGTTGCAAATGCAACACAACAGCACCTCATTGCCATACACTCTTTGACTAAGCACTTGATTACATAGACCTCTCAATTTGCACAATGACATGATATTGGAGGTCATATTGGATCACCTGATATTACTAGACCCTCCTTGTCCACACATGTGCCTCATCATTGCATTTTTTGCAATCAATTGTGCTTAGGTCCTCTTGGGGAGAGTAGTGAGCCACCTCTAAACACTTCAGAGTATGATGTCCCTCATACATCACCTTCACAAGTTGAGGCAGTGGGGTCCAGAACTCAAGTTGAGAGGTCGAGGACAAGAGCACAAGCACATGCATTAGGGGGTAGAGAAGGAGATGAGCAAGGCCAATCTTTTTTAGAGGTAAAATTTAAAGTTAAATTTCATGGTGTATTCCATTTGAATATAATATAAACAAATATTAGTACTAATGTATCTAAGGGGGATAATAGTTGATGACAGAGGAGGAGTTGACATATGTTCACCATGGAACTCTTTCTACCATCCAATTTGGCCTAGACTTGCTAGTATAAATTTTTCTACACATCTAATTTTTTATTGTATGCATTTATTTTTTTGTGAGTAATTATATATTAATTTATATCTTGATGTTACTTTACTTTTATAGTCTATCCAAAATGTGAGTGATGTGGCATCTTTGCCAATATTCTTTAATCAAACTCTTGATTGACCCAAGGGAGCATCATTTGCCGAATGAATTTCAAAATGCCAACAAAGGATGGAGGTAATTCAATTGAACTGTACTTTAATTGATAATTTAGAAAACTTAAATATTTGATTATAGTCATTTAAATAAATAATAAAATAGAGAATCATGGTGTTTGTGACATGTTTGATCATATAAAAAAATCTTTAAAAGAATGAAAATGAGAAAGAAAGAAAGAAAAATGTATTATCCATTATTCATAATATAGATTTCATCTTTACTAAGACATCAATTACTCGTTTAAATATTCATATAGATTTTGCAATTGATTCACTTAATGATTATGTGATCCATTTTAGTGCATTGATTAATTCATCTTATGAGGATTCCGTTATGACATACAATGTTCATTGATTGCCAAGATAATTGTGTGTATTGATAAATTGATGCTATATCATTTACATACACACATCAACATATAAAATACACATAAACATACAAGGAAACTAAAATTCCATGAAAAACATAGATCATATAGATTCCCATGCCATAAACCAATAAATATGAAGACCAAGCATACATATCAAAGTCTCCAATACCAAATGTCATCAACATAACAAAAATCATAACATGATCAGGTACATATAATAGTGGGAACACATATTCTAATCCTCCTTCACCTTTTGATCCTCTTGAACCCACTCCTCTACCTACATATAATGGATATAATAGTTGGGATACATCTTCTACGAATAATCTCTATGTATTTGTGACTCTGCATCATCCTCAACTACAACTTTAATTGGCTCATCTCCATCATCGTCATTAGTAAATTCATGAGTGGAAAATGGTGGTCTATCTATCTCCCAAGGCCTAAGTGGTGAGTTTTGGTGCCTCCTATATATTTGAGGTTTTAGTGGAACATCCTACTAGATAACAAACTATTTGAGGATCCACTTATAATGAAAACACTCCTAATATGTAGACAAATACTATTATTGTGTGTAGAACTACTGAGGTGGCAATATACATGCATTGGAATACTTCATATTATATGTTTATCCTATGACAAATGTAAAAGGTGAGTACAATAAATAACTTGTATTCTCTCATGAAATGTAAGAGGTTGTAAAAAAATCCATGATAGCTCGTTTCATTGAATTTTTTAAAATTCATTTTAAGGACACTTCTCACTAGATGTGTTGATGTGGAGAGTTGCATGATGAGTCACACCTCTAAACCTTAGATGTAGATAGGAGTGAGTCCATATCACATTTCTAAAAAATAGGGGTCCTACAATATTCCACATAACTTCTACATGGTCGTAAAGTTATCCCTAATGACTAATAGCTCCTCTCCCCTAATGCTAGTGAGAATTTGTTTTGTTTTGTTTAAATTGATCTATTAATTTAAAAGTTATTATGATTATTTGTATACATAGAGTCTTGCATTCTTGTCATTTTTCATACAGGAAATATTAGTTGGTTCATCCATGATGAGTCCTTCTCAGTCGATGCGGGAGGCCTTGTTGGTGGTATGTACTTGTTTTCTAGTAGATAAGTTTCTATTTAGTGTAGTCTAGATTGTTTATGTGTAACACATCTAACCTTTTTAATGTATGCATTTCCTTTTTTGTTATTAATTATATATTAATTTATTTTAATGTTATTTTACTATTATAGTCAATTGAGAAAGTAAGTGATATGACACCTTTGCTATCATGCTTCAGTAGGACACCTGATCATATTAAGAGACAATCATTTGCAGAACGACTTTCTAAACAACAAGAAAGAGTTGAGGTAATTGAGTTGAATTTTTGTAAGTAATTAATAGTTTAGAGAGGTCTTATAGTTGATTGTAGTGATTTAGATGTATCTTAATAAATGAAAGTTCTAAATTGTAGTAGATAAGTTTCTATTTACTAACTCTAACTTATTCATATTTATGATTGAACTAATTAATCAAATTTGTGGTTTGATTTGTTAATGCAGTCAACTTTACATCCATTAACTACTAGACATCATGGCACAAAGAGGACACTTATTGAGGATCCATCACAGGTTGAGGATTTTCCAGAGACATAGGGTCAAGTGGAACTTTAGTATTTGATGTAGCTATTCGAAATGTAGATTGTATATAGATTTTGAGATGGCATATGCCACATTTTGTTAAGAATGTTTTGAATTGGCATATTTGCCAAATTTTTGTATATGTCTACCATTATGGACTAGATTTTAATATATGTATACACCTTGATATACATTATAATTGAAATTCCTTATATGCATGTATTCCTACTTTGAAACTTAAAAGTTTAATGTATAATAAGTTTACAATGATTGAGTTATGATAAATAACATGTTATAGATTGATTTCTTGTTATATATGATTATTTTTCTTGGTAGAAAGATGATACATGTAGTTTCAAACCTCAATACATAACTTGATCTTAATTTCCATGTGATTATAGTTTTAGTTAGATATAAGATTTTCTTATAACATTTGACATGTGAGCTTTTTTCCTTCAAATGATAATGCGTTGTCCAAGCACCATTAAGAAGACCTTCTTGTTGTTTACATACTGATGACTATGTTATTACTCGCATAAAACCAGAGATTTGTACATAAGTAGATGTTATATGAGTTACTATATATTTATATATATGGATACCCTAATTAGTAATAATTAATAAAAAAAAGCCTAATTACAATCATATGAAATCTATATTTAACATTTCATTTTAATTTATGCTAAGTTAGTACATACTTGTTCAAAATTTGTTTATGATAAATTATTACATGGATGCTTAGTGTTAGTTAGCATATTTGTTGTACTGGACTCTTTTTGTATACATCTCATAACAATCATGATATAGAAACTACTAGATTTGATATAATAATAATTGATAATTTCTCATCTTACATGTTAAACATGTAAGATACATGTTAAAAATGACAAAACTTATGATGTTTTTTGTTCAATCTAAGATAGTTATTTTTGTATTAATGAGAAAAGACATGTTTGTGTGTTTACCCATTTCATTATCTAGTTTATGCAAAGAAATGTCATCCACAACCCAAATTCAATAGTCGTTGCATTTGGAAATGTAAATAGGTGTACATCTTAAATGGAAGTATGATTTAATATCATATATACTCCATGTTTCAATATCATATCGTCATTTCATGGTCTGTAGGTCTAGCATAGCCTCATTTCACCTTCTATATGGGTTATGGAAAGAGAATCTAATGAGGTAGAGAGGAAGAGAGAGACATAGGGGGAGAGATGTACATTTGGCATGATTCACATATCCTCATTTCATAGGTCCACATGTTTTACATGATTCACTTATCCTCATTTCACCTACTATATGTATAATTGTTATGGAGTAAAAAGTGGACACATGCCTTTTTACCTCCTAGTTTAGCTCCTAGGTACCCATGTTTACACTCTACAAGGAAAAATATTCATCCCAATGAGAAATCCCCCAAAACCCATGTCAAATAGGAACTAGGGGCCTATTTAATACTTAGGTCCTGACCAAAAAGGGACCTTGGGACTTCGGTGCCCTTGCCTAAGTCCACCTTGATTGATCAGGGTAAAATTTAAGGGATGTCAGCATAGGACTTTTAAATGGACCGTCCCAATTCCTTGTCAGCTCTTTCAATTAATTTGTGAAAGTTTAATGGGATAGCATATATAAAAAAGTGTTTGAATTCATTTTGTGACAAGTTGATGATAGCAAGGTTATGATATTGAGGAAAGGAGCATTTAAGGAATTCATTGTGTTATTTGTTGCAGATTTGTGTTTGTGTACATGTTTGTTGTAGATTTGGAATCATCATCAACATCCTTATGAGTTGAAGACTCTTCATCCTCCTAAGGACTTCACCTCTGAGGTGACATCATCTTTATTTGAATCATTTCATCATCATTTGGATTATCTTTAGCCTCTATCCTAGAAGGAGATGCTCTCTCTCTAATAATGGTGTTGGGAAAGCTTGAATGCAAACCCAAGATTTGAGTGAGGCAAATCCTTAAACACCACAACCCCTAAACCCCTTTTCTTCTTGTGTGCAGATTAGAGATGTGAGGATTGAAGAAGTGAAGGTATAGGGATGTTGTTCAATGGATAGGGTTTCAAGATCCATAAATAGGTTGTGGAAATTCCTTTGCAGAAGACTCAGTCATCTGTCCTAGTGTCCTTCTATTGAATCAGACACTGGATACAACATCTGGACATTCTCACTATTCTCCAATTCTGAGTTTCAGGAGATTCAAACTTTTAGGAATTGGGTGCCTGCCCGAGCATCCTTCGACACCTCTACTTCTAGAATCAAGTTCTCCTCTATTCACTAATCTTAGTGCTTCTTTCAGATTGTCTGTATCTATCATGGTTTAAAAGTTATGCTCCATTTATGATAGAACTAGGGTTTGATAAAAGGCTTGATTAAATTATATCTTTCCATAGAAAACAGGAACACAAAATTAGTAGTTGAGTCCTCTTGCATCTTGAAGTGACTTATCTTGGTTTAGTCCTTGAATGTTGTAGTGAAAGAGGGTTTGATCTAGTATACTTACATGTTTCCATTCATCTCTCTTTTAACCTATAACATTTTGGTGAACCCGTGTTTTAAGAATTTGCATCTTGTTGAGTGTTGTAATCAGATCTTACATTAATTCATATCATACTTATCATTCTTCATTGAAAAATCTTGCAAACATTTGAAATAAGTGAAAAAAAAGCATTCTAGGCTTGCATAAAGGCTTAGTCTCATAGTCTAGCATTATTTTCATTGCATATCATTGGAAGCATTTGATTTTCTAATTTTTACATCAGATCTGATCTATAATACAGCAATTAATCATTTCATGATATCACATCTTGCATTTGCATATCCCATTTGTTAGATTTTTGTTGAAAACATGCATTTTTCCATATAACCTAGTTTTTTGTAAAAGCTAGGGTTTGCAGCCAAAATCTTATTTCAAATTTTTCTACTTTGTTTAAACATTCATTCAAATCTGATTTTGAGTTGTAGTGTTGCTTCATTGTGCATCCTTGCATTAAAATTTCAAAATTTACAATTACACGGTGTGTATTTCAACATTAAGGGTTTTTAACACTTTCTTCACAACTATTTAAGAAAACTTTTAAATCATTCATATTGCCTTGTTGTGAAGCACTATTTACATCATACTTATTTTGTTTGTAGTGAAATTAGTGCATTTTTCATCCGCAAAAATCCAATTTCCTCAAACTAGTGTGCAACAAGATATCATACTTTCATCATGGATGCTTCTTGTTATTCATCTTTGGAAGCTTTGTTTGCATACATCATAGATATTGATAATTTCTCCAAATTCATTAATAAGCATCCTCAAGTATTAAAGTAAATAGCATGCATATATGATGTTGATATTTCTATGTGTTCCACATATGAAATCCTTTGTTATATATCTAATTTTGATAGTTTCACAACTCTCATGGGAATATATCCTTCAATATTCGATGATCTCACTAAATTCATAGATAATAATAAATATGATGCATCATTTAGTAGTGATGACTTCAATATGTTAGATAAAGCCCTAGATGACTTTATCTCTATTAGACATTCTACTAGGACTCCTATTGCTTAAGGTCATGGTCATGCCTTGGATCTAGTCTCTAATACATGTGATTGTAACTTACTTTTACCTTATGATCTCTCTCCCAAAGTTATTCCCTCTTATGAGGACATTTTGGTTCAAGAGAATGAAATCATTGACACATCCCTTAATCATGTATTCTCTTCATGACTTCTTCGTGTCTTGCATGACCACATTCATGTCTTCTCTATCTATTGTGTGCTTTCACTATCTTCTCTATGTATTGCGTGCTTCCTTATTATATTTACTATGTCGTATGTGATTATTTAGCATTTTCTTATTTTTGCCTAAGTCTGGGGGCTTCAATCTTAGGGTGTGTCTTCATTCAAGTGTTTGACGTGTTTGATGTGTTTTGATATGATTTGATCATACTTTGATGCATGTGCTAAATCGTAGGATCGCACACATTAAAGTGGGGGCTAAATGTTATGGCCTAAAAAGTAGACACATGCCTTTTTACCTCCTAGTTTAGCTCCTAGGTCCCCCGTGTTTACACTCTAGAAGGCAAAATATTCATCCCGATGAGAAATCCCCTGAAACCCATGTCAAATGGGAACTAGGGGCCCATTTAATGCTTAGGTCCTAACAAAAAAGGTACCTTGGGACTTGGGTACCCATGCCCAAGTCTACCTTGATTGCTTGACATAAAATTTAAGAGATGTCGACATATGACTTTTAAATGGGTCCATCCTTGTTGACTCTTTCAATTAATTTGTGAAAGTTTAACGGGATAGCATATATAAACAAGTGTTTGAATTCATTTTGTGACAAGTTGATGATAGCAAGGTTATGTTATTGAGCAAAGGAGCATTCAAGGCATTCATTGTGTTATTGTTGTAGATTTGTGTTAGCATTGTGTTTATTGCAGATTTGGAATCATCATCAACATCCTTGTGAGTTGAAGAATCTTGATCCTCCTAAGGACTTCACCACCAAGGTGACATCATTGTGTTTGAGTCATTTCATCATCATTTGAATTATCTTTAGCCTTTGTCCTACAAGGATGCTCTCTCTCTCTAACAATGGTGTTGGGAAAGCTTGAATGCTAACCTGAGATTTGATTGAGGCAAGTCCCTAACACCACAACCCCCAAACCCCTTTTCTTCTTATGTGCAAGTTATAGGTGTGGGAATTGTAGAAGTGAAGGTACATGGAGGTTATTTAAGGGATAAAGATTCAAGATCTGAAAACAGAGTGTGGAAATTACCTTGTAGTAGACCTGGGCACTAGCTCTAGTGTCTAGTAGCTAAAACAGACCCTGGATACAACATTATAGCATCATTTATGACATTTTTCTAGTTCTAAGTTTCTAGAGATCAGGACTTTCTGGACTCAGGCGCTAGCCCCGAAGTCTTCTGACATTTCATCTTCTGAGGAATAGGTTATGACATCTCATTGATCATCCTGGTACTTTCATATCCTAGCTTTCCATTGTTGTTTGTTTGTTATAAGTTGATTATCTCAATTCTAGGGTTTGATAAAAAGCTTGAATGAATTACATCTTTCCATAGCAAACAAGAGCACAAAATCAGTAGTTGAGTCCTCTTGCATCTTGAAGTGACTTAGGTCAGTTTTGTCCTTGAATGTTGTAGTGAAAGAGGGTTTGATCTAGTGTACTTACATGCTTGAATTCATCTCTTCTAACCTATAACAATAACATATCCTCATTTCACCTTCTACATTTATAATGTATCCTCATTTCATCTTCTATATGTTTGACATTATTTGCTTACCCTCATTTCACCTTCTATATGTTTAACATGATTTTCCTATCATCATTTCATTATCTATAGGTCTAGTATACCCTCATTTCACCTGTTATATGGGTTATTGAAAGAGCAGAATGAGGTAGAGAGAAAGAGAGAGATATATATAGAGATACATAGGGAGAGAGATGTACATTTGGCATGATTCACAATCCTTATTTCACCTTCTATATGGTCTACATACTTTGCATATCCTCATTTTCCTCATGTCTACATGTTTGACATGATTTGCTTATCTTCATTTCACCTTCGTATGTATAACATATCCTCATCTCACCTTCTATATGTTTAACATGATTTTCCTATCATCATTTCATTATCTATAGGTCTAGGATACCCTGATTTTACCTTCTATATGGGTTATGGAAAGAGAAGAATGAGGTAGAGAGGAAAATAGAGACATAGGGAGAGAGACTCATTTATTGGTAGTGTAGGGTACACATCAAATAACTTCCAGTACCATGTGGTTGCAAATTTCAAATTGGGGATGAGTTGTGCCCTCGGTGTGTTCCAATGATTGTGGTGGAGTAAACATTTTGCCCTTGCAAATGATGAAGATGACTACATAGGGAGAGAGATAAATTTGCATTGATTTGCATTTGGACATAAATAACAACACTGATAGGTCAGGGTGGGTGGTTTATGCTAGTGGAGGCCCTATTTCATTCCCCAGGTGTCCCAATCGAATCAAGCTACATTGTACCAACAAATTATCTTAAGAGACCTAAGAGAAAAAAACTACTAGACTTTGACAGAGTAGTTCTCAGACTTCATGGCACCTATGAATGATTAATTTGGACCTATGGCTAGATGTCAGGTCCCTCCATAATAACCTCTCTTGGTTTTGACCAACTTAACATCGTTTGACTGTGCCAACGACTGATGCATTCTTGAAAAATGCCTTAGTGGCATTTAGTGTAAAGGTGCCAAGAGCCATAGTTTGCATTCTTCAATGTATGGGACCTAATTGATAGTGCTGATAGGTTAGGGTGGATGGGTTTATGCTAGTGGAGGCCATGTTTTGTTCCACATACACCCCAATTGAATTGGGCTACAGTGTACCAGTAAAGTCTCTTAAGAGACCTAAGAGCAAAAAATTACCAGACTTTGACCGAGTAGTTCTTAGACTTCATGGCACCTTGGAATGATCTGTTTTGAGCTATGGATGAATGTTAGGTCCCTCCACAATAACCTCTCTTAGTTTTGATCAACTCAACATCGTTTGACCATGCCACCGATGGATGCATTCTTCAAAAATGCCTTGGTGGCATTTAGTGTAAAGGTGCCAAGAGCCATATTTTACATTCTTCAGCCCATGGGGCCTAACTGACAGTGCCGAATGGTTAGGGTGGGTGGGTTTTTTCTAGTGGAGGCATTTTTTCATTGCTGATGCATCCCAATCAAATCGAGCTATAGTGTACCGACAAAGTCTCTTAAGAGACCTAAGAGAAAAAAATTGTCAGACTTTAATGCAGTAGTTCTTGGACTTTATAGCACTTACAAATGATCTGTTTGGACCTATGGATGGATGTCATGTTCCTCCACAATAACCTCTCTCATTTTTATCAACTCAACATCATTTGACCATGCAAATGGCGGATGCATTCTTGAAACATGCCTCAATGGCATTTAGTGTAAAGGTGCCAAGAGCCATACTTGGTGTTCTTCACCTTGTGGGACCTAATTGACTATTCCAATAGGTTAATGTGGGTGGGTTTATGCTAGTGAAGGCCCTATTTCATTCCCCGTGCATCCCAATCGAATCGAGCTACAGTGTACTGGCAAAGTCTCTTAAGAGACCTAAGAGCAAAAAAATGCCAGACTTTGACAGAGTAGTTCTCAGACTTGATGGCACCTATGAATGATTTGTTTGGACCTATGAATGGATGTTAGGCCACTCCACAATAACCTCTCTTAGTTTTGAGCAACTCAACATCGTTTGACCGTGCCAATGACAGATGCATTTTTGAAAAATATCTCAGTAATTACTTCAATTTCTTCCAATGTAACTTTCCTCCTTTTTCCTTTATGACAACTATTTCTCCCCATAAGGGGAACAAAAATATCACCCTAATTATTGAAACAAGAAAATTTTGTGTCCAAAAGTGTATAAAAGTGTTTTTTGACTATAACAGGCAGATATCATAGTTTTCTCGACAACAGAGGGTCTGTGGGCATCATTTCCAAGCCCAATAATATTATTTTTGCCTTTTTTCAGCTTTTACCATTTCTAAAAATAGATATCCATTACTTAAAGACAAATTCTTTAGGCAACAGATATCTATGTAACGAATATCCTTTCTAGAAAACAAATATTCGTTGTAGAAAATGGATATCCGTTCCATTTTCCTATGTTATTTAATTGAGGAAAAGTATAAGAAGTGAAAGAGATCTAAATTGAAAAGTAACTCGGTGGCCTTTTCAACAAGATGAGGACCAAATGATTGATTTCCAAAGGTAGAGTTATAGTTCCTAGATTAGACTTTAGAGAGACATTGGGAGAAACTAGAGGAAAAAAGGATGACAAAGGAGCAATTGCTGAAGTAATTAGGGGGCATGGCCCTTTGAATTAATCACTTAGTAAATAAAATGGGAGTTCACATGGATTAAAAATCCATTTGCAATAAGGGTATTTATTAGAAAGAGGTGTTAAAGAGTAAGGTGATTTTTGGTGACACAACCAACACTAGGTAAAGTGGAGGAATAGTTTCCCTATATGAAATAGGTGATTGTTCCATGGAACAATGGAGTTGTGTCTCTAGATAATCAACTCTGAATAGTTAGAGAGTGAGATGCCATGAATGCAGTGTCATTGATTGAGGAAAGATATTGGTTTGATGTTGATGTGGATAATTTGAAAATAATTTTTTGAGAAGATCAATGATGCTCTTTAAAATAATGACCTAATAGGGTAAACCAAAAGACTTATGTGCAGATGAAAGAAGAGAATGTGATCTTCATTGGGTAAGTGCAGGAAGATGGGGGGCCAAAAAGGGGTCTTAAGTGGCCACTTTTTTTCTTAAATCAGGAAATACTAGCCTTGGATGAGAAATTGAGCATAGTTACACTCAAAATTTGGAGATGCAACCAAAACAATGTTCGTAGTGCTCTGAGTCTACTTTCTAAACTACTATTTTGTTTTGAAAATGGCATAGATTAAGGGGTTCAAAAGAGGGAGCCACAGAAATTGGTGTTGTTTCTATCAAAAAAACATAACATAACATGTTTTGTGGCTCCCTCAAAAGGTCAACTTTTTTTTGGTATTTTTAAAATCGCTTTGGTGAGAAATTAGCTAATAGCATATAGTTTATGCTCGATTTTTCTAATAATTTTTTGATGAATATTTGATTTTTTACTAATTTTCAAAGTGGACACATCCTACCCTATAAATTTTGAAAACTAATTGAAAATCATTTTTTTATTTTTTTAATATTTGTAGAATGGAGTCTAGTTTCTAAATATGTAATTTTTTTGAAATTTGAATGAATAATTATTTTACAATGAAAAAAAGACCAAACAATGGTTTTTGCCTAAAAACTGACACACAAACAAAAGAAATTAAAGATGAAAGGCTTAACCTTGTTAAAATGTGAAAAAAATCACATCGTCAAATAGCTAAGAGAAAGCCTAACATTACCCATGTGTTTGATTTGTTCGACCTTGAAACACATGCAAATCTAAAGGTTAGCACGAATGAAATTATGTGAAATTTTGAAGAATATAGAAAAACACGTCTGTGACTGTTCATAAGGCACTCCAAGCCTCTAGGTTGGAAATCCAAAGCAAATCCGAAGCCCAAGGCTTGGATTCCCAAAGTAAGAAATAACATGAGCTCATTATAACACGCTTGCGTTATGTTTTGCCTTGCATTTTTCTTTCCCGCAAGTCTATTTTTTGTCATGTTTGACATAACGTGAGCGCGTTATAATGCGCTCGCGTTATGTTCCCCTCAAATTTTTTTACATTCAAGGCTATTAATCATGAGGGTTAAAGGATAAGGGATAGAGTTGGAGGGTTTAGGGATAAGGGATTAGCGTTTAAGGTATAGTATCGAGCCCGTTGAGGGTCTAGGAATAGGGATAGTGTTTAAGGTTTAGGGATGAGGGATGACAAATTAGGGTTGAGGGTTTAGGGATAGGGTTGAGGGTCGAGGGATCAGAGTTAAGGGTTGAGGAATTAGGGTTTGACATTGAGGGTTGAGGGTTGAGGTTCAAGGGTCAAGGGTTTAGGGATAGGGTTTAGGGTCGAGGGATTAGGGTTAAAGTAGAGTGTGGAGGGTGTAAGGATTAGGGATAGGGTTGGAGGGTTTAGGGATAAGGGATTAGGGTTTAAGGTATAGTATTGAGTTTGTTGAGGGTTTAGGAATAGGGATAGCATTTAGGGTTTAGTGATGAGGGATTATAGTTGAGGGATGATGGATTAGGGTTGAGGGTTGAGGGATTAGGGTTTAGGGATAAGGTTTAGGGTTGAGGGTTGAGGGATTAGGGTTTAAGGTCTAGTGTTGAGGGTTGAGGGTTGAGGGCTTAGGAATAGGGTTTAGGGTTGACAGATTAGCATTTAATGTCAAGGTTAGGGTTAGAGTGTCGAGGGTAGAGGGATTAGGGATAGGGTTTAGGGTTGAAGGTTTAAGGATTAAGGGTTGAGGCTTTAGGGATGAGGGTTTAAGGCTTAAGATATAGTGTCAAGTGTTGAGGGTGTAGGGATAGGGTTTAAGTTTTAATGGTTAAGGGTTGAGGGATAGGGATTAGGGTTTAAGGTATAGTGTTGAGGGTCGAGGGATCAGAGTTAAGGGTTGAGGGATTAGGGTTTGACATTGAGGGTTGAGGTTCGAGGGTCAAGGGTTTAGGGATAGGGTTGAGGGTCTAGGAATTAGGGTTAAAGTAGAGTGTGGAAGGTATAAGGATTAGGGATAGGGTTGGAGGGTTTAGGGATAAGGGATTAGGGTTTAAGGTATACTATCGATTCTGTTGAGGGTGTAGGAATAGGGATAGCATTTAGGGTTTAGGGATGAGGGATTAGAGTTGAGGGATGACAGATTAGGGTTGAGGGTTAAGGGATTAGGGTTTAGGGATAAGGTTTAGGGTTGAGGGCTGAGGGATTAGGGTTTAAGGTATAGTGTTGAGGGTTTAGGGATAGGGTTTATGTTTAAGGGATTAAAGTGAAGGGTTGAGGGACTAGGATTTGACGTTGAGGGTTGAGGGTTTAGGGTTTAGGGTTTAGGGTTAGGGTTGAGAGATGAGGGATCAAAGTTAAGGGTTGAGGGATTAGGGTTTGACGTCAAGGGTTGAGGGTTGAGGTTCAAGGGTCAAGGGTTTAGGGATAGGGTTGAGGTTGAAGGGATTAGGGTTAAAGTAGAGTGTGGAGGGTGTAAGGATTAGGGATAGGGTTGGAGGGTTTAGGGATAAGGGATTAGAGTTGAAGGTATATTATCTAGTTTGTTGAGGGTTTAGGAATAGGGATAGCATTTAGGGTTTAGGGATGAGGGATTAGAGTTGAGGGATGATGGATTAGGGTTGAGGGTTGAGGGATTAGGGTTTAGGGATAAGGTTTAGGGTTGAGGGTTGAGGGATTAGGGTTTAAGGTATAGTGTTGAGGGTTGATGGTTTAGGGATAGGGTTTAGGTTTGAGGGATTAGGGTTTAGGGTTTGATGAATTAGGGTTTAGGGACAGGGTTAATGGTCAAGGGATTAGGGTTAAATAAGAGTGTCGAGGGTAGAGGGATTAGGGTTTAAGGTATAGTATCGAGCCTATTGAGGGTCTAGGAATAGGGATAGCATTTAGGGTTTAGGAATGAGGGATTAGAGTTGAGGGATGATGGATGACAGATTAGGGTTAAGGGTTGAGGGATTAGGGTTTAGGGACAAGGTTTAGGGTTAGGGTTGAGGGATTAGGGTTTAAGGTATAGTGTTGAGGGTTAAGGGATAGGGTTTAGGGTTGAGGGATTAGAGTGAAGGGTTGAGGGTTTAGGGATAGGGTTGGACGTCGAGGGATCAGAGTTAAGGGTTGAGGGATTAGGGTTTGATGTTGAGGGTTGAGGGTTGAGGTTCGAGGGTCAAAGGTTTAGGGATAGCGTTAAGGGTCAAGGAATTAGGGTTAAAGTAGAGTGTGGAGGGTATAAGGATTAGGGATAGGGTTGAAGGGTTTAGGGATAAGGGATTAGAGTTTAAGGTATATTATCGAGTCTGTTGAGGGTTTAGGAATAGGGATAGCATTTAGGGTTTAGGGATGAGGGATTAGAGTTGAGGGATGAGGGATTAGGTTTGAGGGTTGAGGGATTAGGGTTTAGGGATAAGGATTAGGGTTGAGGGTTGAGGGATTAGGGTTTAAGGTATAGTGTTTAGGGTTGATGGTTTAGGGATAGGGTTTAGGTTTGAGGGATTAGGGTTTAGGGTTGATGAATTATGGTTTAATGTTGAGAGTTGAGGGTTCAGGGTTAAGGGTTGAGGTTGAGGGATAGGGTTAATGGTCAAGGGATTAGGGTTTAAGGTATAGTATCGAGCCTGTTGAGGGTCTAGGAATAGGGATAGCATTTAGGGTTTAGGAATGAGGGATTAGAGTTGAGGGATGATGGATGACAGATTAGGGTTAAGGGTTGAGGGATTAGGGTTTAGGGACAAGGTTTAGGGTTAGGGTTGAGGGATTAGGGTTTAAGGTATAGTGTTGAGGGTTAAGGGATAGGGTTTAGGGTTGAGGGATTAGAGTGAAGGGTTGAGGGTTTAGGGATAGGGTTGGAGGTCGAGGGATCAGAGTTAAGGGTTGAGGGATTAGGGTTTGATGTTGAGGGTTGAGGGTTGAGGTTCGAGGGTCAAAGGTTTAGGGATAGGGTTAAGGGTCAAGGAATTAGGGTTAAAGTAGAGTGTGGAGGGTATAAGGATTAGGGATAGGGTTAAAGGGTTTAGGGATAAGGGATTAGAGTTTAAGGTATAGTATCGAGTCTGTTGAGGGTTTAGGAATAGGGATAGCATTTAGGGTTTAGGGATGAGGGATTAGAGTTGAGGGATGAGGGATTAGGTTTGAGGGTTGAGGGATTAGGGTTTAGGGATAAGGATTAGGGTTGAGGGTTGAGGGATTAGGGTTTAAGGTATAGTGTTTAGGGTTGATGGTTTAGGGATAGGGTTTAGGTTTGAGGGATTAGGGTTTAGGGTTGATGAATTATGGTTTAATGTTGAGAGTTGAGGGTTCAGGGTTAAGGGTTGAGGTTGAGGGATAGGGTTAATGGTCAAGGGATTAGGGTTTAAGGTATAGTATCGAGCCTGTTGAGGGTCTAGGAATATGGATAGCATTTAGGGTTTAGGAATGAGGGATTAGAGTTGAGGGATCACGGATAACAGATTAGGGTTGAGGGTTGAGGGATTAGGGTTTAGGGACATGGTTTAGGGTTAGGGTTGAGGGATTAGGGTTTAAGGTATAGTGCTGAGGTTTTAGGGATAATGTTTAGGGTTGAGGGATTAGAGTGAAGGGTTGAGGGATTAGAATTTGACGTTGAGGGTTGAGGGTTTAGGGATAGGGTTGAAGGTCAAGGGATCAGAGTTAAGGGTTGAGGGATTAGGGTTTGATGTTGAGGGTTGAGGGTTGAGGTTCGAGGGTCAAGGGTTTAGGGATAGGGTTGAGGGTTGAGGAATTAGGGTTAAAGTAGAGTGTGGAGGGTATAAGGATTAGGGATAGGGTTGGAGGGTTTAGGGATAAGGGATTAGAGTTTAAGGTATAGTATCAAGTCTGTTGAGGGTTTAGGAATAGGGATAGCATTTAGGGTTTAGGGATGAGGGATTAGAGTTGAGGGATGAGGGATTAGGGTTGAGGGTTGAGGGATTAGGGTTTAGGGATAAGGTTTAGGGTTAAGGGTTGAGGGATTAGGGTTTAAGGTATAGTGTTGAGGGTTGATGGTTTAGGGATAGGGTTTAGGTTTGAGGGATTAGGGTTTTGGGTTGATGAATTAGGGTTTAATGTTGAGAGTTAAGGGTTGAGGGTTGAGGGTTGAGGTTGAGGGATAGGGTTAATGGTCAAGGGATTAGGGTTAAATAAGAGTGTCAAGTGTAGAGGGATTAGGGTTTAAGGTATAGTATCGAGCCTGTTGAGGGTCTAGGAATAGGGATAGCGTTTAGGGTTTAGGAATGAGGGATTAGAGTTGAGGGATGACGGATGACAGATTAGGGTTGAGGGTTGAGGGATTAGGGTTTAGGGACAAGGTTTAGGGTTAGGGTTGAGGGATTAGGGTTTAAGGTATAGTGTTGAGGGTTAAGGCATAGGGTTTAGGGTTGAGGGATTAGAGTGAAGGGTTGAGGGATTAGAATTTGACGTTGAGGGTTGAGGGTTTAGGGATAGGTTTGAAGGTTGAGGGATCAGAGTTAAGGGTTGAGGGATTAGGGTTTGATGTTAAGGGTTGAGGGTTGAGGTTTGAGGGTCAAGGGTTTAGGGATAAGGTTGAGGGTCGAGGAATTAGGGTTAAAGTAGAGTGTGGAGGGTATAAGGATTAGGGATAGGGTTCGAGGGTTTAGGGATAAGGGATTAGAGTTTAAGGTATAGTATCGAGTCTATTGAGGGTTTAGGAATAGGGATAGCATTTAGGGTTTAGGGATGAGGGATTAGAGTTGAGGGATGATGGATTAGGGTTGAGGGTTGAGGGATTAGGGTTTAGGGATAAGGTTTAGGGTTGAGGGTTGCAGGATTAGGGTTTAAGGTATAATGTTGAGGGTTGAGGGTTAAGGGTTTAGGATTAGGTTTTAGGGTTGATAGATTAGCATTTAATGTTGAGGTTAGGGTTAGAGTGTCAAGGGTAGAGGGATTAGGGATATGGTTTAGGGTTGAAGGTTTAAGGATTGAGGGTTGAGGCTTTAGGGATGAGGGTTTAAGGCTTGAGAGATGAGGGATTAGAGTTAAGAGTTGAGGGATTAGGGTTTGATGTCAAGGGTTAAGGGTTGAGGTTCAAGGGTCAAGGGTTTAGGGATAGGATTGAGGTTGAAGGGATCAGGGTTTAAGGTATAGTGTTGAGGGTTGATGGATTAGAGTTAAGGGTTGAGGGATTAGGGTTTGACGTTGAACGTTGAGGGTTGAGGTTTGAGGGTCAAGGGTTTAGGGATAGGGTTGAGGTTCAAGGGATTAGTGTTAAAGTAGAGTGTGGAGGGTGTAAGGATTAGGGATAGGGTTGGAGGGTTTAGGGATAAGGGATTAGAATTTAAGGTATAGTATCGAGTCTGTTGAGGGTGTAGGATAAGGGATAGCATTTAGGGTTTAGGGATGAGGGATTAGAGTTGAGGGATGATGGATTAGGGTTGAGGAATTAGGATTTGACATTGAGGGTTGAGGGTTGAGGGATTAGGATTTTACGTTGAGGGTTGAGGGTTTAGGGATAGGGTTGAGGGTTGAGGGATTAGGATTTGACATCGAGGGTTGAGGGTCGAGGGTCGAGGGATCAGAGTTGAGGGTTTAGGGATTAGGGTTTGACATTGAGGGTTGAGGGCATTTTCTATCAAGAACTTGATTATGAGGGCTTGCCCCTTCATTGTTATGCCTATCATATGGCAAAGCATCTGGCAAGCCCTTGCAGGAAAAAGATGTGATCAATGCAATGGATGTGATGAATCTATAGCAGGACAAAATGCGAGTGCATTATAGCGCGAACGCATTATAATGCGCTCGCATTTTGTATTTCTATTGAAATGGTAAAAATGTGGTTACCCTCATGATCTAGGCCCACATGCTCTATTTTCTTACTGATTCTGTGCATGCTCCGACAAAAAAGAAGTACTTTCATGCTATTGGGAAGTTCACATGCACATTTGACACATTATACCACCTTTGCATGATCTTTCCACCACCTTTTCTACTTTACCAACTTGAGAAGCAGGAAATAACATAGTTTTCACACCAAGTTTGATATATATCTATTCAAGTTTCAATTTTTGTAGTGTTGCAATGTTAATTGTGATTCAATTTTAGGAATTTAACATTGAAAAAGAAGCAAGTGGTGAAAAACTCAAATTGTTGAGGAGTTTGATGCAAGAAGATAAAAACACTACATAATTGGGTACTCTCTCTATTCAAATCTTCATTTTTTAGGTATGTCAAGTCTTTACATGCATGTTCTTTACATTTTCCTTATTTCAGATTGAATTACTTTATCATGCTTTATCATACATGTTTAAAATAGACACATTCCCAATCAAGAAAGCAGCCTACAATCTCACATGATGCCATGTATATTTTCTACACTTAAGCTCTTTAATAATTATGTGTAATAAACAAACCTTAGTTCATACCATGATGTCAAACTATACAAGAATAAGTCCTTACAACATAAAAAAATACAATCCCACTATTATCTTGTATTCATTTCTTAGGAACTAATATTGGTCTCTTTATCATGCTACAGACAAATTCTCTGTCATGCCGAGGAAATGATCAAGAATTAAACCAACACAAGAAGAGATAGAAGCTAAGAATGTAAAGAAAGCAGTGGCTATGAGGGAACTTCGTGAGAAGAGGAAATTGGACATGATAAATGAAGACATACCAATTGAAGAGGAACCACAACCATCACAAAGAGATATGGTATTGGTGGCACAAAGAGAACGAATGCAAAAACTTCATGGTACGAGAGATTTGAAAACCATAGTTGGAGACACGTCCTTTACCGCAAGTCAAAATGTAGGGACAGCATCTACCACATCTCAAGTTGAGAGTACATCATCACTCACATGTGATGAAGGACATATGCCATCGTTCCCACCTCAACCTCAAGGTATGTCATCTATTCCATCTTCGATCAAAGGTATGCCATCTAACCCATCTCATTTAAATATTGATGAAATTCCTAATGTTGAGATGAATTTACCTAACTTAACACCACCTAAAATTTTGCATAGAAAGCCAAAGTATTTGATTGATATTGATGATAATATTTTGCAGCCAATGGAAGGTAAGATTCCAAAACACACTTGTAGAAGATATGCTAATAAGATTTGGAGATTGTTCTTTGAAAAGTTAAATGAGACTGCAAGATGTCAACTATTCGTTGAAATGATGTGAAGTATAAAGTATAGGTCTATCATGAAGATTCTTGGGTTGAGAACATCAGAGGCTTCAAGTGAAAAATCTATTGTCAAGAATCTAATGAGTGCGTATGAGAGTGTGGGTAACACCTCACGCACAAAAGATAGTAATGCAACACAGCGTGTGATTACATCAACTATAGTAAGTAGTCAAACAAGGAAAGCTCATCTCATTAGAAAGACAAGTCAAGAATTGAGAATTAATAGGAAAATTTTATCAAGAGCCATTGGAAGACACCAAAGAATTGAGGACACTAATGCCAATGAATTATGGGCATTCTCGGGGAGACTACCACGAAAAGATAAACCAATTGTTGAAGCATTGAGATCACTAATTGAAGACTTTTGGAAGAATTACACAAGGGTATCTCCGAATCAAAGGGATGTGGTAAGAAGGAGAATTGGTAGTTAGAACTGCGAGCCACATCCAAAGCATTTTTTGGATGAGACTCAAACATAGTTTTATGGTAAATTTCTAGAGAAGTATCCTCAAATTAAAATTTGTCAAAGATATTTTGAATTGCTAAAACCTTTCTATGTTAAGATAAATCACACACGCACTACTTGTTGTTGTAGATTACATATTAAATTTTCTAACCATTTTGATGCTTATAGGTCTATATGTTTAGATATGCATACTAACAATGATTTGTAGGGTTGTGCCATATGTGCCCCACCAACATCTTCAAGAGACTTCATATCAAGAATTTTATGTGAAAGAGATGAAGGTCAAATATTCTACAAGAAATTATGCTTGGATGGCACATGTCATCGTTGTGGTGGCTTGCAACATTTGCCAGTATGTGAACATATGGAAATAACACATGCGGTTGGAAATGAACTAGTAGAGCTTGGCAAGTATAAAATAGTGGCATACAATACAAAAGATGGTAAAGAAGCAAAGATGTGTGAATTAGTTATTGAAAAGATTCCAGTGTATCAGTTTATACTTATATTTTGTGACAACATAGTGTATGTGTATGCAAGACATGCCCATAGAGCTCGATGGTTGGACTTGCAATTCAAGTTATGCAAGGACACATTTCCGGTTGGTAGCATTGTTTTAGTTGTCAACTTTGCAGAGAACTATAGTCTACAGCCACAACGTGAGGTGCAATCACAATATTACAACTCCACATAGGTTTCTATATTTGTGCACATCGCATTTATTCATGTGAATGATAGTATAGAGGATGACAGAAAGATCATAAGGGAGTATAATTTCTATATTAGTGATGATCACACACATTCTACGGAGTTCGTGCAAGGTTGCTTTCAGGTGTTCTACAATGATTTGGCTAGAAGGGGCATATCGTTCAGTCAGCATATCATATGGTCGGATAACTGTGCATCACAATTCAAGAACTCGCAGAATTTCTATTGGCTGAGTAGGAGGCATAATTTTACAGGTATTCAACATATGTGGAACTTTTGTGAGGCTGGGCATGGAAAGGGGGAGCATGATGGTGCAGGAGCATGTATCAAAAGAGCCATAGCACGAGAAGAGTTAAAGTATAAAGACAATGCAAAGTTGATAGATGCAAAATCAATTGTCGAGTGGTGTAATGCTTCCATGGGTCCAGGTAATGAAGGTAAGTCTTTAGTTCGTAGATTTTTTTTGTTGATAGATGATACTAACATTGCACCATATGAGGATTGTTGTACACTGATAGGATCAAATGAGATGCACTCTTTCAGAAGCTCAATTACAGGTTCATGGAGTATCCATACACGAAAGATGTCATGCTTTTGTTCTTCCTGTACAATTCAAGTCTCAGATGAGTGTGAGTCAAAGGAGTCGGTTGACAAATGGTAGTTAAGTTATCTTAGTCCACTTGACACGTATCGACCCCTAATGGCACTGGAACTAACACAGATGGAATCATCAGTTGACTTTGACCACATATCAGATTTAGTTCAACCAAGTAATATAGGGCACGCATATGCATCTAATTTCATCTAGTTCAACCAGGTAATGTCATCTTACCTTGTAGAGTTTTTGTAATGTTGACTAATTTCATCTAATTTGATACACATATCAATGTAGGGCACGTATATGCAGTTATTGCAGATGAAGATAATGAAGAGGGAATAGATTATTACTTATGCCATTGTGTTGAGGCTAAAAAGAAATTGGAGGCCCCTATTATAGATGGAGAAAATATCGAATACCCTACAGGATCAGTGGTTATTACTGGAACATGGCTTAGAAGGTACCCACATAAGAGTGTTAATATTTAGCTATTTCAGGACTTTGACATGCATCGGAAGATTCTTCATTACTCGAACCTTGTCGTGGCATCCAATGTTCATTTGATAAAGTATCCAGGTAGATCTTTGAACAAAATATTGTGGAAGGTGCATGAGTCTGACCATGAAGCAATACTTGACACAATAAAGAGTAGAGCAGACCCAGATGGTTCATTGGATTAATTTGTAAGTATTCACATTGATTTTGTAAAGTTATGTTACATTGAGTTGTAAGTATGCACATTAACTTGTAAGGTTTGTCTTTTTTTATTTCCTCCTGCATTTTTACACATATGTACACATTTTTATATCATCATGTTATGCATTTTTGGTGTCCTGCTCCTGATGCGACCAAACTCATAACTCACCCTACTAGACACCATTTGATGATCTCTCCAACACTCTGGATCCAGGGCACCCAATCATGATGATGACTTATATACCATTCTCCCAAGGCACTCATAATGAATGAAAAGAAGACCAAGGGCACCCAAGCTTAATAGACTTATTTCTTTCAATTTTGATGATCCAAACTCTTGCAATATGACATCCACTTTCATGCCTTTAGATCTTCCTTCACATATAGGGCACCAAATTAAGTTGAAAAATCTACTTAAGGGTGCCAAACTGGATGAAAGGAGACATGAAATGCACCTTAGGACTCCATGCTAAGGTTTGAGCCACTAAAGTCTCTTGATATTAGGCGCTCATGATGATGAAACTTAGAGCTTTTTCCTTTCCTATGTGCTCATCTAAGATGTTTGAATGATAAAGAGTGCCTCGACCTCTATAATGTACATTGGGCACGAAATCAAGGTGATTTTATGTCACTTTGAGTCATTTGGGGTCAGTTTGAGTCTTTGAGTCATGTTGCAAAAAAGTGTCAATGTTGTCAAGTTGCACAAAGCAACTTTTGCATTTTTGGTGGCCTGCTCATGATGTGACCAAACTGACTGTTCCAATGCATCTGGATGGGTACATTTATGCTAGGCATGGTCCTGTTTTTCACCCAAACATGTCGAAACAGTCTGAGCTACATTGTACCGACGATATCCCTGAAGAGTCCAAAGTGCAAAAAGGCTGCAATCTTTAACAAGATGTTACTCAAAAACCATGTCACTTAGAAACATTCTATCTAAAGAAACGCGATCACGTAAAGTGTCTCTACAATAGCCTCTCTCAGTTTTTTATATCTCTAAGGCATTTGCCCATGGTGAAAGGTTTTCTGCTGCCCCAAAAATCATCAAAAGGAGGTAGTGTAAAGTTGCAAAGGGGTGTAACTTTTGTCCTGCTCCTGATGCGACTAAACTGACTATTCCAACACATCTGAATGGGTACATTTATGCTAGGCATGGTCCTATTTTTCACCCAAACATGTCGAAACAGTCCGAGCTACATTGTACCCATGATATCCCTAAAGAGTCCAAAGTGCAAAAAGGCTGTAATCTTTGACGAGATGTTACTCAAAAACCATGTCACTTAGAAACATTCTGTCTAAGGCAACGTGATCATGTAGAGTGCCTCTACAATAACCTCTCTCAATTTTTTATAGCTCTGAGGCATTTGCCCATGGTGAAAGGTTTTCTGCTGCCCCAAAAATTATCAGAAGGAGGCAGTGTAAAGTTGCAAAGTGGTGTAACTTTCATCCTGCTCCTGATGTGACCAAACTAACTGTTCCAACGCATCCAAATGGGTATATTTATGCTAGGCATGATCCTATTTTTCACCCAAACATGTCGAAACAGTCAGAGCTACATTGTACCGATGATATCCCTGAAGAGTCTAAAGTGCAAAAAGGCAGCAATCTTTGACGAGATGTTACTCAAAAACCATGTCACTTAGAAACATTCCATCTAAGGAAATGCGATCATGTAGAGTGCCTCTACAATAACCTCTCTCAATTTTTTATAGCTCTGAGGCATTTGCCCATGCTGAAAGGTTTTCTGCTGCCCAAAAAATCATCAGAAGGAGGCAGTGTAAAGTTGCAAAGGGGTGTAACTTTCATCTTGCTTCTAATGCGACCAAACTGACTATTCCAACACATCCAAATGGGTACATTTATGCTAGGGAAGGTCCTATTTTTCACCCAAACATGTCGAAACAGTCGGAGCTACATTGTACCGATGATATCCCTGAAGAGTCTAAAGTGCAAAAAGGCAACAATCTTTGACGGGATGTTACTCAAAAACCATGTCACTTAGAAACATTCCATCTGAGGCAACACGATCATGTAGAGTGCCTCTACAATAACCTTTCTCAATTTTTTATAGTTCTGAGGCATTTGCCCATGGTGAAAGGTTTTCTACTGCCCCAAAAGTTGTCAGAAGGAGGTAGTGTAAAGTTGCAAAGGGGTGTAACTTTCGTCCTGCTCCTGATGCGACCAAACTAACTATTCCAACGTATCCGAATGGGTACATTTACACTAGGCATGGTCCTATTTTTCACCCAAACATGTCGAAACAGTTAGAGCTACATTGTACCAACGATATCCCTAAAGAGTCCAAAGTGCAAAAAGGCAGCAATTGTTGACAAGATGTTACTCAAAAACTGTGTCACTTAGAAACATTCCCTCTAAGGAAACACGATCACATAAAGTGCCTCTACAATAACCTCTCTCAATTTTTTATAGCTCTGAGGCATTTGCTCGTGGTGAAAGGTTTTCTGTTGCCCCAAAAATATCAGAAGGAGGCAGTGTAAAGTTGCAAAGGGGTGTAACTTTCATCTTGCTCCTGATGCGACCAAACTGACTATTCTAATGCATCTGAATGGGTACATTTATGCTAGGCATGGTCCTATTTTTCACCCAAACATGTCGAAACAGTCAGAGCTACATTGTACCAATGATATCCCTGAAGAGTCTAAAGTGTAAAAAAGCAGCAATCTTTGATGAGATGTTACTCAAAAATCATGTCACTTAGAAACATTCCATTTGAGGCAACACAATCATGTAGAGTGCCTCTACAATAACCTTTCTCAGTTTTTTATAGCTCTGAGGCATTTGCCCGTGGTGAAAAGTTTTTTGCTGCCCCAAAAATTATCAGAAGGAGGCAGTGTAAAGTTGCAAAGGGGTGTAACTTTTGTCCTGCTCCTGATGTGACCTAACTGACTATTCCAACGCGTCTGAATGGGCACATTTATGCTAGACATGGTCCTATTTTTCACCCAAACATGTCGAAACAGTCAGAGCTACATTGTACCGATGATATCCCTGAAGAGTCCAAAGTGCAAAAAGCCAGCAATCTTTGATGAGATGTTACTCAAAAACTATCACTTAGAAACATTCCGTCTAAGACAACGCAATCATGTAAAGTGCCTCTACAATAACCTCTCTCAATTTTTTATAGCTCTGAGGCATTTGCCCATGGTGAAAGGTTTTCTGCTGCCCCAAAAATCATCAAGAGGCAGTGTAAAGTTGCAAAGGGGTGTAACTTTCATCCTACTCTTGATGCGACCAAACTAACTGTTCCAATGCATCTGAATGGGTACATTTACGCTAGGCATGGTCTTGTTTTTCACCCAAACATGTCAAAACAGTCAGAGCTACATTGTACCGACAATATCCTTGAAGAGTCCAAAGTGCAAAAAGGCAGCAATCTTTGACGAGATGTTACTCAAAAACTGTGTCACTTAGAAACATTCCATTTGAGGCAACGCGATCAAATAGAGTGCTTCTACAATAACCTCTCTCAATTTTTTATAGCTCTGAGGCATTTGCCCGTGGTGAAAGGTTTTCTGCGGCCCCAAAAATCATCAGAAGGAGGCAGTGTATTAAGTCAGGATGAAAGCCTATTCACTCTAGGCACCTATTTTTCACCAAGTCACACATGCGCCTTGAACAAGTGATGCTACAAGTGGTGAAAAAAATGGGCGCCTTGAAGAATTGAGCCCTCCAAGACATCTTGCAATTGCCTAAAAGTCCAAAATTTTCATAAGTGAGTTAAGGCACCATTTTCCATCTCCAGAGCCTCCTTTGAGCGCCTTAACATGGAGTGAATGTTTTAGTCTATGAAAGATTGCGCCTAAAGAATATAACAACCCCTTGAGTCACTAGGATGAACTAAGTTAATAAAATGAACTTCATTAAGGGAGGCACACTTGTTCATCTAGACAACTCCAGTTTAGCGCTTGAGAAAAAGCATGTTTAGAGACACCCCTTGAATGAACCCTCTAGAACCAATAACCATAGCTCAAGATCCATAACCATGAGAAGATAAAAGCATTAAAAAAATTCATCTAAATGATGGGAAATACCTCTTAGATGATAGTCTGCCGAGTAGACCAAGAGTGGGGAATGAGAATGCTCGTCGAAGATACACCAAGCCACAATGACTCTCTCCAATAAGAATCTTCTCTAGGTCCATAATTAACTCACACCCATATCCAAGTGAAAGTCTCCTTGGTCTTCCTGCTAAAACCTCTAAAGGGTAACCATCTCAACAAATGTCTCTAATCCCAAGAGAACTCTAGCCTCACCCAAGTCTCGAAGTATGTATGAGAACCTACAACCAATCAATCCATGTTAAGCTCCAAATACAACACCACATTATCATGAAGCTCCCAAGCACATGACCAATGTACTCAATACCAAGAGAACCAACAAGACCACTGTCAAAACTCCAACTACAAAATTAGGTATCCAAACATGACATCATGATCTAACATCTCCTCCTAGAAGCTCACATGCACCAATACAGACATCCTAGTCTCAAGAGAACTTGTATCATGCTAATACTCTAATCTAGAATCAAGAGTCCACCAAGACACACTACCAAACACCACTAAACCAAGGATCAACATCTACAACCACATGAAGATAACCATTACACCCAACCACTATATAAGATCATCCATCACTAGGTGACAAATACACATCACTATCAAAGCAACATCCATCCTCTCATCCCAATGCAACATACCAATACGCAAATGAGCATAGACAAGGAAAAATAACAAAGTCATCATGTGGATATAGGCAATATGCATTCAAGTCATCCCACTACAATCAATGAGGTGTGCATCCCAAAAAAATGCATAACTTGTAGATCCCAACCATTGAAAACATGCAAAATCATCATCACATTAGTAATCATCATCACATTAGTAAACTAGTAAACATCATTTGCATCCATACTTAAACCAATCTTATTGTTGTGTTTGATGTGTCCTCTTTCAAACAACCATTTAACAAAATTTGAGTCCAAACAATAAACATTTACAACCATAAACATCTCAAAGTCCAAAATCCAAACATTCTATCATCCTTAATCATTTCCATCATGGACCCTTGGTTTGAAAAAATCATTATGCAAGATAAAAACCCTATGCCTATAACCTTGTCCGAGGCTCATGCAAAACCCAAAATGATTAGCCTAGTACCATGTGTCATGTCCCCGTTCCCGGCTTGATCATCAAGTGTATAATGGATTAGCCTATTCCTCATTCCCGGAGGCTATTTCCAAATGATGAGGGAATGAATTGGTTTCAAACTAACTCTATCTATTTGTTTTGCAGGAACAAGGTCAGAACCATAAAATTTGACTAAGTATGGAAGCTTGGGAGCCTAGGCGCCCATTTCACTCCAGTTTTCCTTACTAAGCGCCTAGCACAAGGATCATCCAAATTAAGTGCCTAAGAACCTCAAGGTGCCTATACATGTTTCTAGGGATCCTCCAATTGAACGTCTAGCATAGATGGATGAAGATTGAAAGTTTTCAAATTAAAGATGTCCTTTGGGTAAACTCACAGCACTGGGCGCTTGTGTTGGTTGGAACTCCTTGGATCTGGCACCTAGGATTCAAAGACTTTGATGAGGAGAGAAGTCTCAAGGCCTGGTCTAGCGCCCTCACTTGCCTACCCCACCCTCAGAATGCACCTAACCTTCATAAGGTGTTAACACTCTATTTTGAGCACCTAGCAGGGGGTAATGGATAGATTGAAGGCTTGGGAGCTAAGGAAGGTCACTTAGATGAATAATCAAGATTGAAATGAGAAACTCCTAGCCAAGGCACAAAATTCCTCAATTCTGGTATCTAGAAATCAAATCTAAGTAAGGCACTCTTTCCCTTTTGCCAAAGACTCTATTAGCGCCCTTGGTTGATGATCTCTCCAGACACTTGAAATGGTGCCTAGTGGATCTTTCAACTTGTATCAGGAAGAAGGGAAGCATTCTCAGTGTTGTTCAGATAATCTAAGTTGTAAAGTTAACAAGGAATAGAGCCAGAGGACAAGGCACACTTATTGGTCTCCATCACCTTAGAAATGCGCCTAATGCAGTTGGTGTCAACTTCCCTCTTTCTAGCCTCCAAATGGCACCTAGAGTCAAAAAAGGATTTCACTGAATAATGTTAATGTTTTGAGCATCAAACTCTGCTTGGCGCATACCTATGCTCTTGCAACCTCAAATTGGTGCCTAGGGTTTAGTCATCCTCCTAAGGCATGGTTCTGCTCCTCCATAACCCTGTTTTGGCACCTAAACTTGGAAGTACCTTGAAGACTTGGATTAAGATGGAATTCACCTCCAGAATGTTAGGCGCTTGATAGAAGATAAAGGTGCTAGGGTAAAAGAGCTTCAAAAGTTTGATGTCAAGTGTGAATTGAGATAATAGGCGCTGATACCAGTTGACATTACTCCAAACATGCGCCTAAGAGAGATGCAAGTCCCCAAGACCAATTTTGGAACAAGGCGCTCCATCAGAGGGTAAGATGATAATCCTTGGAAGTCAAGTGTTTCAAAGATTCTTTGAGAAATTGACAACTTGTAACCTAGGTGCCAAAACCCCTGAGAATCCTTCTATCTGGCGCCTAGTCAGAAGAACACTAATATTGTGCCTAAGTGAATTTGAGTGTCAATATAGAGTCATCAAACCCCACCAGACGTTCATCCATGTCTGTACCACCTCAAGGAAGTGCCTAGCTTAGGATGGCGCCTAGTTTGGTCTCTACTACCTTCAATTGGCTCCTAACCCTAAGAGTCTTGCAACTATGACGTTCATCCATGCAACAAGCAAGGTGATGCTCCCTTGTGATATTGTGAGGTGTTGACATTCAGTTGACATCATTAAGTTTGATTGAGTTGATCAAGTGTAGACGCCATTGTAAACATCAAGGCTTCAAGGCCTTTCTTTTGTATCTCCATTGAATAAGTTGTAACTTCATGCTATTGAAAGCATTATCCATGTAATAAGACATTGCAAGTTGATTGAGTCAAATAAATAGACAAGTACCCAACTCTAAGGTTGATTCATTCAAGTAGTTATCTTTGATGTATATCTTTGTGTTGTTGAAGTAGTTGATGAATTGATAGCAAGTAAAATTGTTTAAGTAAGGAAAAATTTTCGTAGAACTAGTTGGGTATCTTACACCATGCCTATCCATCAAACATTACAATGCAATCAAAATCCTAACAACATGCCCATGATCCAAGAACAAGTGCAATCATGCAAAGATATTATCAATCACAAGCCTATTAAGAATGAACTAGAGTCTTCTAGTACCATACTTTTCCATCAAACACCATCATGTAATCCATGGCCTATCAAGCCTATCAAAGAAAATGCAAACATCCTATGTAATACAATCGGACTTTAAATATTTGAAGTAGTCATCTACAAATATCCATTCAAAAGTGGATTTATAATGCAAGTATGGACGCCATCAGTAAAAAAGATTTGTATTAACCAAATATCCATATAGGCATACATCAATATCTGTCGATATAAGTATAACATATATACAAAATAGCCATATAGGCTTACAAGAATGCCATATAGGCATACAATGTCAACTATGTACAATACAAAATATATGTCCACAAATGCCATATAGGCATACAACAAAGGAACACAATAAAAATTCATTCCCCTCTGGATGGTGAAGAGAATAAATCACGAGCAACCTTTGATCTTCTAGGGGATGGAGACATGCATGTGGGTGGTCTACTACGAACCCGAGGGCTACTCCTCCAATTTAGTTCTTCCTACACCTTTACCTGTTACAATAAAAAGTATAGACATTAATATATAGAAATTACATGTTATAAAAAAATGAAACATTTAACAAAATAATCACTTACCGCTAACATATAATCTGTCTCCTTGCTTGCCTCAGTAGCAAGAATAGGCCCTGGTGATGTCATGTCCTATAGAAACCATCCAAATAGAAATTAAACTTCAAATCAATAATCTTTTGATTTTTCAAAAATAGACAACTATAACAATGAATGTAAATTGAAATTTACTAATCTGCCTCATACCCCTGTCAATGCCATGGAGCTATAAATCGTAGAGGCCACATCCTGCTCCATTGCCCTATGAACATGGGGAGGTGTCTCCGCAGCCTGCATCATTTGGAAATAAAACAACATTATTCAATTATGAAAACTATAATAGTGATGCAAATCATGGCTCCTAACATACACACATGTTCATCTAAACATGGAAGTACACACAATAAAACACACAAATCACATACAAAAATTTAGTAAGTACAATTCATTCATTAAACTATTTATTTTATTACCTCTATAAAGCTTTGAAGTCCACCACCGCTAGCAGGTGTTGCCATGAAATCTACAATATTAACCTATTCAACATCCAAAATCAGAAATTAGAATACCATTCATATAACGATGCTATTCACATGTAATATTTATAATTGTTTACTAGTTACATACCTCAACAGTAGATGATCTAGTGAAAAATGCAGGTGGAGAACCACTGAAAACTGCATCGACGCTATGACCTTGAAATTTCATTAAAATCATCAATTTAAATTAGTTAATCTTGTATTTCAAAAATGAAATTTAATAAACTAAATTCAATAAACTTGCTAATATTTACCTGAGTATCAAGGCCGAAAGTCTCACTCAGAAGGGTATCTGTCATCACCATCTGCTCAGCTGCAGATGTAGCCTGTGCACCTACGTCCTGACTGTCCATGGGGTCATAACCACAGGCTGACCCGCAAGCCTGGCAAGTATGCAGTGGGACCCTACTCCTCGCACTATCTCCCAACCCACTCTGTGTTGCAGGACCGGCATGCTCTATGATGCTCTAGGTCAAGGCACTAATCAACCTTAGTGTATCGACCTCAACACTCTCCTTCACAATGGAAGGGATAGAAACATGCTCGTGGGCTGGTCTGCTGATTACTCGTCTCACTACCCGCTGTGGGTCAAGACGTGCCCTTGGTCTATCTTGTGTTGAGCCCCCACCTCTACCCTGGAAATCCCGCATATCAAAATAGTTTGGCACTTTATTGAGGACAAACTCGCAGTAGAGTTTCCTCAAAAAGTATTGTGGGACCTCATTATTATTGCATGGAGGATGGTCAAAAACCATCCACCACATCTGCTCGAAATTGTCCCTTATTGCTTGGTTGTTGCACCAATGGATAGGGAACCTCTTGCATGTAATGGGTGGAGGTTGATTTGTTTGTGGGTTTGTGAAAATTGAACACAAGTCTAATTTTGTAATTTGTAATTTTTTAACATCTTGGTATGACAACTTGTCTGCATAGTAATCTCTAAACTCTCTCTTTTTATCGGTCGAACTAGTTATTTGCTTGCTAATTGAATTTACATTTGATAACATAGACTCAAGAGATTCGGCAAGCGTGGACCTATGTAAGGTTGAAGTGGAAGGATCTTTCAACCTTGTAATTATATCTTCAATTTCTTTTTTGTTGTTTTCAATTTGCCCCATTATATTATCTTGTGTTCTAAGGGCATGTCGAGGAATGAATGGAGGAGGTTGTTGTTCTACAGGTATTTCCTCCTTAGGATTTTGTGGATTTTGAGGAGGAGAAGGAGGAGGAGGAGGAGGTGCATTAACATTTCCTGACAATTAATGAAATATACATCAAAAATCAACAAAAACCTACCTATTTAGAAAGAAATTCAAACAAAAAAATAAAGATAACTCACCCCTTTGGCGTACTCGACATCGCAGCGGCATTTTGGCGATGAATTGATAAGTTTTTTGTGTTGATTGGCATTTTGCAGAACGCGAGCGCGTTTTTGAGGGTTTGGAAGCCGCGGGCAGAGGAGAAAATGAGAATGAAATGAAATTCAAATGCTTTTTTTATTATTTATACTAGGTCATAACGCGAGCGCGTTATGGCTTGGTCATTACCAAGCCATAACATGAGCGCGTTATAATGCGCTCGTGTTATGACTTAAATTTTTTTGAAATTATTTTGGCCACTTTTTGGCCCCCCATCTTCTTGCACTTACCTCATTAAGGATTAGGAGCTTCAGAAGTGATACTTGAAGAAGGAGATACATTGGAGGATTGTGATCTCTAGATTGTTCCCATAGAAGGAACAATTTTCCATGGAATGTGTCTATGGATTGCCATAGCCTTAGGAAGGCAATAGTTCTAACTTCATAGTTGAAAACACATTTGCGAGAATGTGATAAGGGTTGAGTGGCGACTCTAGGATTGTAGATATATGCTTTTCAAAAAAGTAGAGAAGTTAAATGAGTTGTCATCTAGGGTGTCATCTCGAGTGAATATAATAAGTTCTAGTGTCATGGTTAACATATAAATTGAGGAGTGAACATGCATGTATTATGGTAGTAGCTTGGTGCAAACTAAAAATCCAGAGGATGGATCTAGAAGACAAACACCATTCTAGATGACTATTGGAGATATTGTCAAAGGTGTTGATGGCACAATAGAGATTTCAAGTGGCAAAGGCACTACTGTAACCTATGAAATTTTTATAGGGATCATATAGAATATCATGTACAATATACATATTAAGGAATGCATCATGATACTTGGTATGGGTATGTGAGACTAGTAGAGTTGCTTGGTTGGAAGAGGCCAAGTGTAGAAAAGAAGAGGAATTTCACCAAGGTGTAGATGGACAAGAAATTATAGATTAGAGGATATTGAGATAGTCTATGATGACACTTGAAAGGATAAAAGCCTAGAATGGGAAATAGGTGGATAAAAGATGTATGAACCAATAAAAAAGAAAATATATGAGGTTGTGGTCAAAACATAATGGACATAGACCCATGAAATGATGGAATAGTAAGGGTAGGAAGGAAAGAGAGGTAACAAAAAATGACCATAAGAAGAAGATGTAGATTGAAGGGATTAATGGCATATTTTGTGCTTATAGATTTTTGGTGACACAACCAACATTAGGTAAAGAGGAGGAATAGTTTACCTATAAGAAATATGTGATTGTTCCATGGAACAATGGAGTTGTGGCTAGATAATCGACTCTGAATAAGTCCACAAATTCATTTGCTAAAGGATAAGTCAAAATGTCATATGCCAAAGGATTATGAAATATTTTAGTAGTGTCTTTTTTTGGTGGAACACTTTGTGCATGAGTATCAACATATCATTCTAGATTGTCAATCCTAGTAATGAAGTAGTTCAAATAAGGTGAAATATCATTCTCAATATGTCTCAAACTCACATGTGTATTCCTCGTGTCATATGTAACAATGGTGGAGGGTGTCAGAGATATATTATCAACTAATGCCACCTTATCCTCACATATACCAAGTAAAAATTGTAAAAGATCCTCATGTTGTTATTCATTCTTAAATATGTCTCTATCATGTGCAAGATGGGATATAGGATGAGGTACTCCATAAGTACTTAAAGATATGACATGTGAAAGTATGAATGGATCCAAATGGGGGTCTCTACTAATTTGGTATATCATACTGATGCATAGAAAACTTAATGGGATCTACTACAAATGGGCAACTAGAAGGAGAAGAAATAAAACCATGAGGAAAATATTGTCTATGGAAAATAGTAAAGTGATCTATGAAAGCACATGACAATGCATGAAAGGATGTATGAGAATCATGACATGAATTAAATCATTATTTAGTGGTAAAAATTAATGTATCACTAAATGTTTGTATCAAAATATAGTCATCATGTATAGAACAATAATTTGAAGATATCAATTATCTAGCATGCACATGTTTACATCTTCATTACCACTAAATGACTCTAGCATATGTGTATTAAGAGAATTTTCATCATCAATCACATAAACATGTAACAAAGAGTCATTAACCTCATCATAAGAAGATAAAGAAATATCACTATGCTCATCACTAAACATATCATCAATAGACCATGAGCTACAAGATAGAGAAGATGGATCATCATGAATTACATGGGAGGTAATGACCTCATGTGAAGTTGAACAAGGTGTATCATGTATAGGCCTATCACTAGTGAGAGATGAAGTACAATCATCATAAATCTCATCACTAGGATAATCATCATAGATAGGTAATTAAATTCAAAAAGTATATCATTAGGCATTGATAGAGATGAATAATCATCACATCTAGTTAAAGGTAAGGTATATATATCTACATTATAAGTGCCCATAGGTTTAACATGAGATATAAAAAAATGATCATCATTATGCTCATCATCATGTATTAAAAAGGGTAATTCATTCAAAGAACATGAATCTATGGACATAGGACCAACATGACATGTCAAATATATATCATCAAGATAGGGGCCCTCTCTCTATATAGACGCTCTCGAGCCCATCCCCATAGGTTGAGCCCTATATATCTAAGGGATACTAGGCTTAGGCTATATCTATATATAGTCGGTAGTTAGGTTGGCACCCCTGACAAGGTGTTGTTGTACCTCATCATTTAATCATATTTCAGATGTCAAAATCTAGGGGCTGTGTCCTCGGCTGTCTGCAATTAGGGATTTTACAGTTACCAATTTTCCTAGCTAATCTTAATAACTTCTACCAATTTGAAAAAATTAATCTGTCTACTTACTGAATGGATTTAATGAATGCTAAAAATAGAATTAAACAGGAAGTTACTTAAAGTAATCTTAAAAAGAGTAACATGCATCTATCTATCAAAATCAGTAAATACTTGTCACAGCAAAATTTGAAGTAACAAAACAGTGGTACTAGCCTTCTGCCTTGGTGGTGAGATTGGGCCCTTGCTCCACACCCTTGGGGTTGAAGGCTACAGTAGAGAATCAACACAAAAGAAGAAGATCACAACTAAATCCGGTCTAATTCCATTTACTTTGCATTCATGAAAAATATTGATATCAGAAAAAAACTGAGATTATCGAGAATTAGAATAATCCAATCATTGTATATCTTTTTTGTTGTTTCTATCAGTCTATATAAAATGAGTGATAACATATCACTTATCTTATCTACCAGTTCTTCTATGAGATGACATCCATCTCTTTATTACACTAGCTATCTAACTATGGAAAAATAATTATGCAATAAAAGTAGACTAAGTGGAACAGAAGTCCACTCAGAATTCTAAGTTTGAGTCTTAATACATTTGGGTAGGGAGGCCCTGAAAATATGGATATTGAACCAGTTCTATCTGTAACTCATGCAAAAACTTTAAAAAGATAAAAACTCTAGCAGTTAACTAAAGATGACCCTTCACCACTCAGGTGATGATTTGAGTGAAATGAGGGGTATTACGATCACTCCTGAGAGTGCCTGATCGGCAGCTTATGCTAGAAATATGCCCTGCTCTCAGGAGGTACCAGAGATATCTGTCCCTGTCTGCAGCTCTAGAGATATGTCTATAGCTCTGCAGATATGTCTATAGCTCCAGAGATACCATTGTGACCTTTTTGTTCAGCTCTGGAGATGCTCTAGACTGTTGCCCAGCTCCGAAGAGGCTTTTCTCTTTACTTCAAAACTTCTAGTGTCATGGTACTCTGGTATTGTCTCTAGAGATCATTGAAGACTACCTCTAAAGATGCACAAAATTGTTGTTCCAAGAATCTACACCTGTTGATTCAAAAAGAGAGAAGTTTCTGAATTTTTCCATCAATTCCATGCACATTAGTCCCTCAACCAGAAATTATGATCTTAAGTAATTTATCTCAATTAATCATTATCTAGAACAATCTTGCTACCTTATTCGGGTGCAAGCATTAAGAAAAATGGGATTAGGAAGGAGAAAAAGAGAGGTAAAAAGATGTATTTCATGGGTACAACTTGGCACTCATCATCCCGCCATACCTAAGGTTTGGCAGGTCCTCCTGCCTCTCACAATCTAGATTTTTTCTGGTGAAGTAGCTTGTCAGTCAAGCTATAATCCTGTGCATAGGTAGACTAAGTTGTATGGTTGGTATTACCATTGCCTCTGTATTGATCAACCTGCTTCAACCAGTCTTGCAATTTCTCCTCTTCCATTTGCTCAGCCCAAACAAGGAGTGGCTGAATTATGAGAGGGGGCCTAAACTATCCACCTATCCATTCCTGCTTATGCTTATCCATCATTTTGGATATTAACTTTGCCTTTCTCATAAATAATCTTAAGTTTGCAGGGGTAACCACCTCTCTCATTTTCTACTCTGAGGTCAAAACATTCCATCTTTTCTTTGCTATGGCAAGTACTGGGTTTGCTGAACTGTTAATGAAAAGACCAAAATTGATGGAGCACTCTTGCAAACTTTTTAGGTATAATGGAAAAAATTTGTTCTTACTCTTAGGGTGATAGATATAGGACCTAAATTGGGTCTTAAAAGCATTGGGATTGGGACATTCCTTCCTGATGAAGAGATCTGTTTCTATATCTTTCTTGAGATGATCTTCCATTCGTTCATTCCAGATATGATGATTCCCCATTAGGGACATAAATGCTTTAAGCTAGCATTCTCCCACAAAATGATTAAGAATGAAGGTTACATCATTAACACAGAAACCATGTAGGTATAATTCACATAGGAAATTCTTGTCCTCATCATTACTCCTTGTATATGCTATCATGAATCCTTCTATTGTCTCTGTATCCTCAATCAGGTCAGATAGGACTAAAGAGAATTTCCTCTGCATGACTCTTTCTTGTAAGAACATAGAATAGCTGGCACTTGGAGGCCTACAGGATAGAATTTCTGAAGAAAGGGAGGCCATTTCAATGATTTTTCCTTCCAGATTTTCTATTCTTTTTTTTGGCAGTGACTACCCTTTGTAATTGCAGCATAGGCTTGGAAGCCTCATATTCTCTACACTTCTTCTCCCAATGGAACAGGGCCTTAGGAATGTCAATGGGGATTGGACCCACATATGCATTTGTATGTATTTCCTACTCATTGTTTGCCCTTGGGCCAACCAACTCTTGAATATATTCCTCTTGGTCATCTAGTTTGTTGTTGGCCCAAGTTAACTGTCTATCCTGGCTATGTATTTTCTCAATCAATGCTGCCATTATTATGAGGCTATTGTCTCTAACCATGGTGAGCTCAGAAACACTCTATGCTGCCTCTATCTCCTTTTCTTTCAACAGTTTGGCTACTTCAATTTTCTGGGCCTCCAATTCTGCTTCTTTCTCCTGGATGATCTATCTTTTGCTCTGGAGCTCTGTTTGTAGATTTTCAATAACTTGTTTTTTCTCCATTTCTGCCTCCATTCTGACCTTCTTGAGGTCAATAATAATTTGATTTTTCCTCCAGAGTAGTCTCTTTAGGTTTTCAATTTCTTCTAACATTTGTTGTTCTTTTGAAATTTCAACATCCTCTTGATCAGAGGGGTGAGGGAAAGTTTTTGCTTCTACTTCTGTTTCTATTTGCTGATCATTAGGGTTTTCCATGGCCATCTATCTTGTACTGTCAACTTTACCCATTTGCCTTGTTTCATCTTTTTCTGCAGACTGCCCGTCTTGAGGGTCCTCTTGGGGTTCTTTTGCTTCTGTTGGCACCGATGAAGGCCCAGCCTTATCCTCATATGTTCTAAAACCTAGGAGTACCTCAGCTAGGAGAACAGTATCTTCCTCATCCTGTGAGAGTTGTCTTTTCCTTTTGCTTCTCTATAGCAGAGGTGGGGTAGGTGCCTCTAGAGCAAGTCTCTCATCCTCAAAATCTGAGGAAATAGTAAGAGCTTGTCTGTGTTCTATCTCTGGAGCATGTGATGGTTCTAAAATTGGACTTGACCCCAGATGGACAAATGGCACTGGGGAAACTTCTCTTTGTTTTCTCTTCTTGACTAGAGGGATCTTATCTAAACCATAAGATGTTTCCTCAACCTAGGTTTTCTCTATTTTCTATCTTAACCTCTCCCCTATTAATTCCTTAGGGAAATATTCCTTAGAGTCATCTTTCTCTGAACTGATCAAGTCATGTATGGGGTTTGTTTAGGAGCAGACTCTATAATTTATTTTCCTCTCTTCTTTTTATTAGGACCAGGGGTTGCAGATGAAGTTGCCTCCTATGAGGACTTCTTTCCTCTTTGAATAGCTATGGAAGAGGTTGAAGGCTTAGTTTCTTCTTCTTGGTGAGTAGGGGAACCCTCACCTCCTAGCTGTGCTATCTCTAGTTCTCTATCTTGGGAATTTTGTTCAAGAAAGTTTTTCCATAATTCTTCCCCATTGGCCTGAGACAAGAAGTGGTGTTTAACTACTAGAAAGATGAGGCCATGATGTTTCATGGGACCCTTATTTTGCTGATATTTTTCTATAGTTGCCCTGATGGCAGAATATAGGAAATTGGGAATGTTTATGCTAAACTCAGGGTGTCCATTCCCATGTCTTAGAAAAATCAGCATTTTCATTATTGGTCCTAAAACTACAGAAAATTGACCATCACAAGTGAAGTATTTCATCAACTAGGTGGCAACAGATTGCTAAGGGTTTGGAAGTGTGGACTTAAGAATTCCTTTTGCTTCATTTTTATTTGAATGCAGTTGTATTGCAGGTTCACCTTGAATAGAGAAATTCTTAATGAAATCAGTGTATAAGGTTTTTAGGTGATAAAACCTCTCACCTTGTTCAGGCAGCCTAGAAATGTGACTGAGAGTGGCTGAGGAGAGATTGATTCAGACTCCTCTGATAGCTGTCTGATTGTCCCTTAAATTTATAAGGAATTCATCCACGACATCTTCTTGAAACCCTTCAAATTTTTCTAGAAAGTCTAACCATCCTGTAGTTCTCAAAATGTTTGTTGCAGCTTCATCTTGCAATAGACCTGCAACACTTTCTGGTTTAGACTTCTTCTTTACCCCCATTGCCAAATTGGTTCCACCTTCTGTGCTTAATTCCTCACTTTTCTATCTACAATTTGTCCCTTCTTCTTAACTCCCTAGGCTCCAGAGGACTGTTGAATTTACTCTATTCTTTAGGGTATTTTAGAAGTTCGAATAAGGATTGTTATGTCTCTCAGCTTAGGCTTATGGAAGATTTGCAAATTAGTTAGAGTACCTAGGTAGTCATAAATGTAATAGAGTGATAGGACACTCTAGAGGCAAGGTGACAGTACAGCACATATGGTGGCATGCATGAATTTGGAAAAGAAAATGATGGCAAGAGGACATGTCATAGTGGCAACACCCAAAAAAAGAAAGACAAAATAGTTGCTATTAATGCTTAATTTAAGATAGAATTACCTAGATCATTTTTAATGATGAGGAGAAAATGTACACAGTAGAGATGCTGCATCATTTTATGACACTGCACGTGTCGTGGCACATGATCAGCTTTTGGTGGCTTGAGATGACGCCCACTACTCCATTGGTACGTGACCTACAATCATTTCACTGAGTGGTTCGAGAATCCACGTTCCTTGGGTGACATCAGCACCATCTTTATGAATACCTCTGCAAATGAAATACGTGTTGATTTTATTTTATTCCTGTGATAAAGTAGAGGATGAGTCATGATGACCTCATCATGTGATGTGTCCACTTTATTCCTGGAGAGGTGGGTCCCCTCCCCTATTATTGAAATTGACTCTTTATTGATGGAGTGCCGGAGGTGCTCCTAGTTTGGGAAGCACTGGAGGTGCTCCTGGTTTAGGAAGCACCAGAGGTGCTCCTAGTTTGGGAAGCACCGGAGGTGCCTTTGACTAACTCCCGGCACCTGATTACCTCTACAGATCAATTGTTTTCAAATATCTTGAAGAAGGGAACCACCATTTGCTGGTTTTCAACTCCCTTGGTCAAGAAAGATAGCCATTTATTGGTTTTCCATCTTTCTCTCTTTTTTTTTCAGAAGGCCGCCATTTACTGGTTTTCAACCTTTTTTTTCTTTTTTTTAGAAGGTTGCCATTTGCTGGTTTTCAACCTTCCTTTTTTTTAATCAATCCAACACTATGACAGAGGAGGTATCCCCTATATCAAAACACAAATCATTAAGAAACTCCTCTTTAGTAGATGGTCTTTTATAGAGTCTAATTTGGTGACCATTTACTAAGAATGTGTCTGTGCTTCCATCAATAGTTTTGATAATACTATTCTATTTTCAAAAACTTACTTTATTTGATAGCGACCCATCCAATGAGTTTGTAATTTTCCCTTGAACTCTTTGAATTTAGAATCATAAAGAAGAACCTAATCGCCTTGCTGAAATGTCCTCCTTTTGATGTGTTGGTCATGCCATTTCTTCCTTTGATACTAAACTAGTTCTGTTTGCTGAATGGCCTCTATTCAAATTTCATCGAACTCATTGAGCTGAAGAATTTTATTCTGTTGAGTTATAGACAATGGTAGACCAATATCCAATACAGTTTTAAGTGTCTAGATTCAAATTCTATAGACAAAATAGGCTTTTTCCCATAAACCAATTCATATGGTGAGAACTTTGTTGTGGACTTCCAAGTGGTATTGTAAGCCCAAACTGCTTCAGGTAATCTATTAGCCCAATCTTTTCTGTTCATTGCTACTGTCCTTGTCAGAATATTTTCAAGTTCCCTATTAGTGACTTCTACCTGTCCATTCCCTTGAGGATGGTAAGGTGAAGATTTTATGTGCTTGACTTGATATAAATTTGTGAATGCTTTGATTACCTATGAAGTAAACTGAGGTCCTCTATCTGAAACTATTGATCTTAGGGCTCCAAACCTTAAGAAAATCTTATTATAAAGGAAATCAACAACTTTTTCTTCTCTTACAAATTATAATGCTTGAACTTCAACCCATTTAGTAACATAGTATGTGCATACTAGAATGTACTCCTTGCCTAATGATGGTGGGAAAATTGGTCCCACAAATTCTAAACCCCATTGCTCAAATGGTTCCATCATGACTTGAGGATGCAGTAGCATCTACTGGGTAAAGGTTGGTTGTCCCATCCTTTGGCACTGGTCACAGTGCTGCACATACTTTTTTGTATCTTTATGGAGAGAGGGCCAGTAGTAACTAGCTTTGAGGATCTTGTGGATTATCTGGTGGAAGGAGTAATGGCCACCAGAAGGTTCATCATGACATGCTTTCAACACATCAAAAATCTCATCAGCTTTTAAACACCTGCGTAGAATGAAATCAGGACCACATTTAAATAGTAAACCATTCAACCATTTGTAAGATAAACTTTCTTTAACTAAACATTTTTTTTGTTTTGAGGTAAAATGGGATGGATACAAGCCTGTAGCTAAAAGATTAGCCATGTCAGCAAACCAAGGTGTAGTAGAGGAGATAGCAAAAAGATGTTCACCTGGGAACTTGTCCTCCACTGGTTAGTTTTCTCCTCCTGTATGCAATCTTGACAAAAAATTAGCAACCAAATTAAACTTTCCTGGATTATCAACTATGGTAATATCAAATTCCTGCAATAGCAATAACCACCTGATGATCCTTGCACCCACTATTGGTTTATTCATTAGGTACTTGATGGCTACATGATCAGTGTGTACAAATATTTTATATCCAGTGATATAATGCCAGAATTTATTTAGAGCATAGATGACTGCTAAGAATTCTTTTTCAATTGTGGTGTAATTTCTTTCTACAGAGGTAAGGTTTTTGCTGATGTAATAAATGGCATGCATACTTTGTTCTTCCTCCTTTTGTCCTAAAACTACCCCAATGGACTCATTCAAAGCATCAATCTGTATGTGAAATGGTAAAGTCCAATTAGGTCCTCTCAAAATTGGTGTGACAGTAAGCTTCTCTTTCAAGGTTTTAAATGCTGATTGACAGTCATCTGTCCATAGAAATTTCGTGTCTTTGTTAAGCAGGGTAAACAGGGGGGCAGCTATTCTACTGAAATTTTCTATGAATCTCCTATAGCAGCTTGCATGACCCAAAAAACTTCTAACATCTATTTGATTTTTGGGTGAAGGCAACTGTGTGATCACTTCTATCTTGTTTTGATCCACTTTGATCCCCTTTTCTGAAATGTGGTGTCCCAAAACAATTCCTTCCTCCACCATCATAAAGCATTTTTCATGGATAAGGGATAATTGATTTTTCTCACAGCATTTCAGTACTTTCTCAAGGTTTGTGAGAGATTCTTTCAAATTATCCCCATACACAGTAAAGTCATCCATATAGATCTCCATGCATTCATTAGCTAGTTCAATAAAAATAGCTAAAACAAGTCTCTGAAATGTAGTTAGGGCATTGCATTGTCCAAAGGGAAGAACTTTGTAAGCAAAAGTTCCCCAAGAGCATGTGAAGGTGGTTTTGTACTAGTCTTCAGGTGCTACTTGAATTTGATTATACATACTGAATCCATCTAGAAAAGAAAAATACTTTCTCCCAGCAAGGTTGTCCAGTACTTGGTCAATGAATGTTAAGAGAAAGTAGTCCTTTTTTGTGGCCTTGTTGAGTTCTCTATAATTAATACACACCCTCCATTTCCCATTCTTTTTAGGCACTATGACAAGGGGTGAGACCCATTGACTATCTGAGATTGGATATATAAACCCTACTTGAAGTAATTTTTCTATTTCAGTTTTGACAATGTCCTTTAAAGCAGGATTCAATCTTCTCTGGGGTTGTTTGACAGGTTTAATATCCTTAGTATATATATGATGGGTACATATCACAGGAGGTATGCCTTTCATATCTTGGTATTCCCAAGCAAAAGCTATTGAATGGGAAATCAGAAGTTGGATAAGTTTTTCTTCCTGATTTGTTGTTAACTGAGTATTGATATTAAGTGTTTTCCCTGGTAAAATCATGACCTATTTTGTGATTTGATCCATAGATGTAGTTAATCCATACATTGGAGTCATGGTATTGAGAGGACAAGAATGTGGAAGCAACATGTGGAAAGTGGCTAAGTCTCTGTAAAAGGTTTCCCCACAAGGAATGATGTTGGCAAGGGTACAATGAGAAGAAGTAAGAAGTTATCTCCTAGAATCTTGGGTGAGCTCCATCACATCCTTATTGATTAGGATGTGAGTAATGTCTTCTATTGTATCATAGTATATTTATTCTTCTAACTCTCCCAGATGTTCCTTGATGGTTACCATAGCTACTGAGGCACTATTGTCATTATTCTCTGGTTCATCCACCCATACTCTTCCTGTATAATATATTGATGGTTTAGCTGGAGGATACCAAGATATTTTTTTCAAATCTATCCCATTAGAAATGACCATATCTCCAGTTCGACAATCAATAGATGATGCTACTGTAGCCAGCCATGGTCTTCCTAAAATCAGTGGATAAGCATTTCTCTAGTTTCTAGGTTCTAATATCAGGAAGTCCACTAGAAATTCCCATGAATCTATCACAACTGGTACATCAGTAATTACTCCTTTTGGAACAGCTACTGACTGGTCATCAAGTAGAAGAATTGTAGTTGTGGATTGGATACTTGATAGAGCTAATTTGTTCATTGTGTGAACTGTCATCACATTAATTGTTGCTCCCAAATCAACCAGAACATTTGCAATTTCTACCCCTAAGATGAAAATAGTTATGATAGGATTTCCAAGGTCTACATATTTTGGGAGGAGAATTTCTCCCATCAATAGATCTACTACTTTTCCTTCCACCTGTATTGTGGAAGGAAAGTTTTTCTTCCTACCTTGCGTTTTGATACATTACTGTTTAATGAACTGATTTAGTTCTGGTACATCTCTGATTGCTTGGAGAAGAGGAGTTTCAATGTTTAGTTGCTTGATTTCTTGTAAAAGTTCTGATTCTAGGTTGGTTTGGACTTGTTTTTGTAAGATCCTTTTATGGGGAACATAATGTTTAAGCCATTCTAGGTATGGTGCTAGTTTTTCCATCTCTGGAGTATCTCTGAAGCTATTGTCAGAATTGTGTTTAGGAATGTTCTCTAGAGTCAGTCTTTTAGGGGCAACTCTGAAGTTGTCCAAGGATGATTCTTTTAGCACTTTTTTGTTAGTAATCTCCTCCGGAAGTTGAGTGGACAAATTTTCAGGTTCCTCATCATTGGTTACTTCAACTATAGTTGGAGGAGATGGTTTTGGAAATGCTTTCCTAAAACGTAGTTGGAGATTATTTGAATATATAGCATTAATTCTAGCCATATTTTCTTGCTTTGTCATGTAAATAGTTGCTCCCTGTTTATTCTGTGGGTTTGGTATAGGCTAAGCTGGTAAAGGTGGTTAGCTAACTAGTTCATTTTGTGATTGACCTTGTGTGTTGGAGGGTCCAGTTAGTAATGCTTGTTGTTGAGGTTGGAAACATCTAGGTTGTCCTTGGTATTGTTGATTATATCCCTATTGAGAACCCCATTAAGGTTGCATGTTTTGTGATCCAAACTGTGGTGGCCACTGTTGATTTCCCCAAGGCTAATTTTGCCAATTTTGGTTTTGCCAATGTTGACTTGGCCAATCTTGTTGTCCCCAAGGAGGATTATTTTGAGGCCCATGCCAAGTTGGATTCCACTAATTATTTCCCCAATTAGAAGGACCCCTATAAGAAGGTTGGTTTGGATACTGATTATAAGGGAAATTCCCAGCTTGTTTTCGTCCCACATAGTTCAATTCATCTTCTATTATAGCATTCTTCTTACTCAGCCTTTTCAAGGCTAGAAGTTGACTACATTGACTGGTGGGATGTTTCCTATCACAGATCTGACAAATCTCTAATTTGTCCAAAGGGCATTCTCTCAATAGATGCTTGAATCCCATCTAATGTGGTATTTAATTGGACCAAAATGTTTGTTTTTGGATTTGCAATCTCTTCCATTACCTATCCTATTTCATTCTTCCCTTTAAAAGTTTTGGATGACCTCACTCCATCTTGGGTTCTAGAATAGTTCTTGTAGATTTCCTCTATAGCAGCTATATCCATTTTGTTGATATTTCCTTTTCCCATTAGATCCAGTGCCTGTTTTGATTCTTTATCCAGTCCTTTTACAAACAGGGTTCTGGCCAAGGAGTGATCTACTAGGTTGCCATACCTTCTCAAGGAAAAAATTAAACTTATCCACATAGTCCTCTAAGGTCTCTTCCTCCCCTGCCTAATTTTAAACAATTCTTCATTTTTATTACTGGATCTATGGTAATCTTGATACTTTCCCAAAAATTATGTTTCCATCTGATCCCAAGAATGGATAGAATTATGGGGTAAACCCATAAACCATCTCATCATAGAATCTTTCAAGGTTGAAGGGAACAGTTTAAGTTTTTGGTTATCTGATCCATAATCATAAGTTTGGAAGACTACTTTGAATTCAAACAAAAACTGATCTAGATCCTTAGAAGAAAGTCCTCTAAAATTTGGCAAGTGTGCTGGTGAGATATTTTTCATAGGAGCATTATGTCCAATAGCCAAAACAATAGGATATGAGAAGGTTCTTGGAGCTTGATTTTCCTCTTCTTCATGATTATCATTGTCCATGTTTAGTACTGGTTCTTCTCCCTGAGGTTCTAGGAAATTAGGTTCTATCAAAGGATTTGCCTGAAACTTTTGTTGTAATTCTTGGATATAATCGGCAAGTGGAAGATTTGGAGGATCTAAGGGATTATTGATTTGAGGTGCAGTTTCTAAAGTAGGTTCTAGGTTTCTCTCTTCAACAAGATCTTGTGCCACCCTACTTCTTTCCCCTATGGCTTGTTGATGGGGTGTCTATTTTATATATCTTCCTTTGGAATCTCTATCTCTAACCATACAGATCTATCCTAAAAATTGTTTTAATTAAGTTTCCCTAATTAACACAATACTTCCCCAGCAACGGCGCCAAAAATGAGAGAGGTGGTCACCCTTGCAAACTTAAGATCATTTATGAGAAAGGCAAAGTTAATATCGAAAATGATGGATAAGCATAAGAAGGAATGGATAGGTGGACGGTTCAGGCCCCCTCTCATAATTCAGCCACTCCCTATTTGGGCTGAACAAATGGAAGAGGAGAAATTATAGGACTAGTTGAAGGAGGTTGATCAATATAGAGGCAATGGTAATACCAACCACACAACTTGGTCTACCTATGCACAAGACTATAGCTTGACTGATAAGCTACTTCACCAGAATAAATCTAGATTGTGAGAAGCAGGAGGACCTTCCAAACCTTAGGTATGGGGGGATGATGAGTGCCAAGTTGCACCCATGAAATACATCTTTTTACCTCTCTTTTTCTCCTTCCTGATTCAATCTTTCTTAATGTCTGCACTTGAATAAGCTAGCAAGATCATTCTCAATAATGATTAATTGAGATAAATTACTTAAGATCATAATTTCTGGTTGAGGGACTAATGTGCATGGAATTGATGGAAAAATGTAGAAACTTCTCTCTTTTTGAATCAATAGGTGTAGATGCTCAGAATGGCAGTTTTGTGCATCTCTGAAGGTAGTCTTCAATGATCTTCAGAGACAATACCAAAGTACCATGACACTAGAAGTTTTGAAGTAAAGAGAAAAGCCTCTCCGGAGCTGGGCAGGAGAGGCTTTTCTCTTTACTTCAAAACTTTTGGTGTCATGGTACTCTGGTATTGTCTCCAGAGATCATAGAAGACTACCTCCAGAGATGCACAAAATTATTGTTCCGAGCATCTACACCTATTGATTCAAAAACAGAGAAGTTTCTATATTTTTCCATCAATTCCATGCACATTAGTCTCTCAACCAAAAATTATGATCTTAAGTAATTTATCTCAATTAATCATTATCTAGAACGATCTTGCTAGCTTATTTAGGTGCATACATTAAGAAAGATGGGATCAGGAAGGAGAAAAAGAGAGGTAAAAAGATGTATTTCATGGGTGCAACTTGGCACTCATCTAGCCCCTCCCCCAGCACAATGAACCACTACTAATATGATGCATAGGTGAGGGAGGTGTGATATCATCAATATAAATCATACTATATGTATCATAACACTTTATGAATCCATACTAGATGTATCACTACCATAGTTTTTCATTCAATCTTTTGAACCGCCTAAAACCAAACTTATGACCACCTATGCATTCTTATCTTCTTCCACATCATCCCCTACTATATATGATGATGTTGTGGAACCTATATAGCCTTCTATAAATCCTCTTGAGCCTTCCACATCTTCTATCATTCCAGGTGAGGACTTCATCACTATTGAACTTCTACCTTGCCTCCTATTATTCTCCTTCCTTTGGCATTGATTCACTCCCTCATGCTTATAGTGGCAGTCTCTTTAATTCTAATGTTGATATTCCTCCACTTGCTTCTATTTTGACACCTACTCCTATTTATCCTAGCTCTCTTGAGTTCTTGTCTAGGCTTACTCCCACCAAGTGGGCTAATGATGATTCTCTCAATTCTAATGTGTTTACAAGTTTCACCCTCTTCTTCTGACTTCACCCTCCATGCTGATGACTTTTTTATTTAAATTCAATAAAATGAAAAGGGTTTATTGAAGAAATTCTTAGCTTTCTAAAAATATAAGATCTTCTTGATTATCATATTATTAAATAATTATTAATAATTTTCAATATAGAGTGTGTCTGAAATCTTGATGGACACACTGATTGAAAAACATCCATAACTTTCAAATCGTTTCACCTTTTTCAAAGCTAAAAGATGTGTCACATTATATGCTTTATTGGCTATAGGTTTAAAAATTTTGAATTCCAATTATTTTTGATTGAGTTAGGTTGGATGGAAAATTACTTTTTAGTTTTTAAAAAAAAGCTATAGTAAAAAAATTATAACTAATGTTGATGTCAAGTTTTGGAAGGAGAAAGTCATCCTTTAGAGAAGACTTGTTGAGATCCCTAAAATCTATACAACTCAGATTCCCTTAGGACTTTGTTGATTGAAACTATGTTGGATATCCATTCAAGGTAGTCAAGAATACACATGAAGCCCACTTCTGTAAGTTTTTGTAGTTCCTATTTGACTAGAAAAGTGATTTATGGATGTATTTTTTTACAGTTTTTGCTTTACCAAGTTAGCATCAGGATAGACCACGAGGTGGTGAACCATGAGGGAGGGGTTTAGTCCTAGCATGTCATTATAGGATAGATGATATGCTTTGTGCTTCTACAACTATGAGAGGCAACTATGTAGGTGATCCTCTAATTATCTTTTGTTCCCAAGTTTATTTCTTGTGTTTCTTCAATTAAGATGGTAGAGTGCTCTTTCCAATATGGAAGTGTCAAGGGTAGGTTAGGTTGCTCATTTGTTGATGCCTCAAAGAGGTTTTCATCAATAGACACATCATTATTTATTTCTCTTATGTATTATATAACCTTAGATATGTTTTCACTAGAGAACTTTGCTTTTTTTTCTTTTTCTATCTTTTTGACTAAGGAAATCTTCCTACTCCTCAAAATAGGTAGTGGTGTTAAGATTGATGTCAAATCCTATTTTGTGATCTTCATTTGGAATGTTGTCACAGAGCCCCAAGAATTTGAAAATTACCTCATTGTTCTAAAATGTATCTAAAGACACACGATCTTGTTGGTCCCAATCGATGAGGTTAGGGTATTAAAGGGGTAAGTCAATGGTGAGGATAGAGGTTTCATGGAGATGGTTGGAGATATCAACGTCACTAAAAGAGGTGATGATGGTTCAACTTTCAATACTTTTAATAGCACTAAAGGTTTCTTCCACACTCATAGAAGCTGCATGGAGTTTGTTAGATTCCTTACCAAGTGACATGTATCCTAGCCTGTGATGATCAACATAGTATTGTACTTGAATCAACTCAAGAATGCCTTGCTTGTGGAGTCTAGGTCCCTTACCCTTATAATTCATATTTTCACACATGTGTAATGGCTTAGGATAATTATGTTTCACATATCCAGGTGCAAATTCTACTTTATTTATATATAGGTAGGAGTTAATGGAACCTTCTATCTCTTCTTTGATTAAGGACCTTGTTGACATGAAGGTGGTGGGCCCACATTGTATATTTTTTGTGCCTTTTATTATGATTGTTGTTGAGGATGACCATAGGATCACAAATATAGAAGCAATTTTCTAACTTGAAAGGTATTATGTAACTTATACTCTCCAAAACTAGTGTTGACAATCTTGATCATTGTGGATTTGGGATTTTGGGATGAGGATGATGTAGAGACAAGGGTGTTGAGACCAATATATAATAATGAGGCCTTGACCTTGTTGTAGGGAGTGATGTTAGTACTAGGGAAATGATTTGTTTTGTGGTAGAAATCCTCCATGGCTTTGTAGTACTTGAAAGGTTGCCCGGATCAACATGAATAGTGAATCACACACCATTATGGAGGAATTTTAGGTATTTATTTTAGGTGGATTAAATGGATTGCATGGTATGGAGATGTGGGTAGTCAAGGAGGAGGGTAGAGGGGTGATCAAAATCAATAACATGACACATAGTTTGTTGTAGGATGGGCTCCATCTATATGGGAAGGCAAATGGTACCTTCAAATTCTAATTCCACATTGTTGTGGGCCTTGATTATAACTACATATGACTCCAAGTTAGCAATAGAATAACCCAATTATTTTATGATCCTTAAAGTGCATAGATTTTAATCAAACCTATTATCCAAAAGGACACTTTTGACCTTGTGTTTGGTGATAAGGACTTTGATATGAAGGGCTTTACTACAAGATGGTTCTATGGGAGGCATATCAGTTTGGCTAGAAGAAAGTTGATTGGTGGATGGAAGGTGTCCCACAAGGGCTTGGAATTAGTCAAGGTTGATGTCATTAGGGACTCATGACTTTTGTAAGGTGTGATCAAATATATATCTATGGACAAGGAATGTTTTGAGTAGCTCATGGATGGATATTTGCACTAGAGTTTTCCTAAGATTCTCTATAAGATATTGTATTAGGTGGCCTATTGTAAGATAGAAAATAGGGCCTAATCAATTATGAACTAACTGGATCAATCTTTCCTATCAAACATTAGAAAACAAGCCAACAAAGAGTTTACACTTAGCTACAGTCCTCAAGGGAGATCCAAGATGTCTGGGCTCTGTTCCTTTGTTGTAATAGTGGAGAATGGATTTGAGAATAGCAAGATCAAGGGTTTTAAGTGACCCAATTGACTAGATGAACAACATGTAGATGTTATAGACCAAATATACAGAAACAAGAAGAAGATTGGGGATAAATAGGACAGACGGAACCTATCACTAGAAGTGGGGGTAGATCTGATAGGTCTATGGCATTGGGTGCCCTATGTTAAAATTAGGGTTGACAACTGAGAGGGGAGGTGAATCAATTGCCTTAAAACTTTTAAAGCTTGCTATAGCTAATTCTTCTTTATCACTTCTTAATAGATTAATGGCATAATCATGAAAAGCAAGAATTAATAAAACATGAGTGGAAGCATAAATAACACACTTGACACCAAGATTTTGATGTGGAAACCTGGTTAAGGGAAAAATCATGGTGGGGGTTAACCCACAAAGATTATACTCTATTAAAAGTAATACAAAGGGGAAGGTGCATGCCTTCGGGCTCACTGCCCAGAGCTCATTGCTCAAGAGAGGCTCACTGCCTACAAGAATGAATACAAAAGGATTACAGATTGTTTGAACTGATAAGTAGCATCTGTCAATGCAAGAATTTAGTTCTGGTTAAGCACAGAATACTAATTTTACACACTTCATCTTTATTCTACCCTGTTTACTATTTTGCCATAATCCGAACCTTAGATCTCTTCTCTTTCACACTCCTATCTATCATTTTCACACTTACTCCATATTTGCATCACTAACTCACACCACATCACTCGAATCCATTAGTTATTTATAGCTGTATCAACAAACTCAATAACTTATCTGTTGGCCTTATGAAGAACTTAACAATACAAGTACTCTGTTTTGTCAGCTAAATCCATACATCAATATTGATGTGTACCAGAAATAACACTTGCAAGTCACCATTCATGTTGGCTACTAACATTATATCCCATACACAACTCACCAAAACACTTCTACTAGATCCATACAAGGATCTAACACAAGTTGGCTTGTTCTTCACTGATCTGTCCTGTCATATTAGGACCTGGTACTCAGATGCTCATAAATTTTAATCCCTTTGTCACCGAAGGCTAAAATCTTGGATTTGGATTATTATGACATTCCTCTACACTCCCTCAGATTCATAACATGCAATAATTAACTGGAGAGATCCACTTACCAAAATACTAAAATTTGCCATATACCTTGTTCCTGTCTATCCAGACTGGATAAATCTTGGAACTAACTTCTGGTATGAACTAAAAATATACTATGGATGTGTGGAAAGGTCTTAGTTGCCATAAATGACAACACCTATCATGCATAGCAGTGTCTCTTGGCAACAATCTCCCCGTTTGGCATTGATGGCAACACTTAGTGAAAATTGACTAAGTGTCATGACTTACTCCCCCTACTGTGTACACTATATATTCTTCCACTGCTCCCCCTTTGATGGATTCTTCATTTCCTTTCATTTTTTTCTTTCTCTCACTCCCCCTTTGACATTAATGGCAAGGGGTGGGGTCTACAAATCAAAATTTCCACAAGAAATCTGTATGAAAGGTCGCATATGTACAAATAATCCATGCATTATATTTACATGAACTTAAGGATATCTGCAAAATTATTTTTCAACTACACAAGTTCAGAGGCCCAACTACTTTTCATGCCATCCAAAATTGAACTATGTTCTCCTAGTAGGAATGCATGTGTTTCTACTTTCTTTAGATCTGAAGGATCACATGTCTGGACTACAACTTGAGATTCTGATAAAGCAGAAAACATTGTTTCTAACTTGGGGGCAATTAATCCCTAGAGCTCACACATTCTCTTCACAATATTGCTCTTTTCTTTAACAAGCTTCTTTATTTCATGAATCAAGCTGATTGCTTGACACTCCTGACTTACCGAAGAAACTGTTAGAGGGTCAAAATTTTGAGATAGATTTAGCAATCTTTGTTCCTACTCTTTTATCTTCTTCTCAATATCCTCAATTACTTTGGGCCAAGATAGACAAAAATTTTATACATCACCTCCATCATTGAGAGCATTTTGAATACTCATTATACTAATATCAAGTATCCTTTTATCATTCCTTATTAGGCCCTTTAGCTCACTAAATCTCTTATCCAAAAATTCATTCTAGATTTTAATCTCTGCAGACTTCTCAAAAGACTCAAAGTGTGTGCTTACGGAATTTACAAGGTTCTTCAGATTACCAGAGGGAGAATTAGATGGATTCTTCTAGAAGGTTGGCATTATCTTCTCCAATACATCAGATGCAAGGCCTAATAGCTCAATGTCCTCTATGTGGGATTTCAATATCTTTTTACTTGCCTTAGCTTGTGTGAAAGATGCTATCTTCATCATTTGGATTGGAGAGAGAGTATCCAGGTTGATTGGTCCTTGAATCAGTTCTGGTTCATCAAACTCTAGCATCTCTTTACTCAGGAAACTCTTTATTGCATCTGCAGTGTCTCTTGTCACAATTTCTGGACTACCTTCCTTTTCTTGAGTTTTCTTAGTATCAAAAATATTTTATTTGGGTGCATCAATATTTGTACCATCTTCTTCTACTTTATCTTTCTTACCTTTGACTTCTTCTTTCTCTACTTCACCTTTCTCTATGTTATCTAGAGGAAGATTCTTTCCTTTGTCCTCACCATTTGCAGTTTGTTTTGGAGGATCTTGTGTAGTAGCAGTATTCTCAACATTGTCTTCTTTACCGGATTGATTAGGAAGAGCTAGAGTATCTCTTGCATCATTAGTTTTATCCACCATCTCTATATCTTCCTTGTTTATTTGCTCCACTTCTAGAACTGAGGAGCCATCTACCTTGGTCTGCTGCTCATCAATTTTTATTTCTTCAATATCTGGGATTGATGAATCAATCCCATCATCAGTCTCTTCTTCAACAAATGGAAGATTGTGTCTCTTCAATGCACTTAGACATATTTCTTGTGTTTCTTTAACTATTTTGTCTAATTCTCCAAGCATCAGTTTGTTCATTCTCTTCTTGCTTTTGAATTCATCATTTAATTCTTTGAATATCATATTCATTTGAACTTGAGTTATCTGAGGGGATAGTTTTATCAATATATGTTCTCTAAGCTCTAAATCCTTTCTTTTTGCATTTTCTTTCCTCAACTTCAAAATGCCTGCAAGACTTTGAGGAATCTCAGAAGTTATTTCAATCAGGGCTTTATTATAGATATTTCGATATCTAATAGTTGCTTCCTCTAACACCCTCTTATCTGTATAATTGTATTCATCATAGAATCCAGTCATGGGTTTCAAATTTCCATCCACAGTGACTGATTTTATTACATCTTCCACAGAAAGTGTGGGCTTCTCAACATATGTATCTATCTTCTACCTTTTGTTTACCCTTTTGCTTCTAGAGGGCTTCTTCTTAGTCACCTTGGAAGCTTTTGTTCAAGAGAATTTCAACTTCTTTACCTCAACATCTGAATTTATTTCTTCTACATCAACTTTTGTGCTCTTATAGGTTCTTGTGGCCTTTGTTTTTACTCTTTTCCCTTCTTTTACTAATGATTTTCAATTTGGTTTCTTAGGATTGGCAGGTTTTGGGGGAATAGGGCAGAAGTAGAGCTTCTAGTAGTCCTTGATGTGGAGGTAGATCCTACTAGAGCACTTCCTTGTTTATTATCATGCTTCTCCTTCTCTGCCTTTTCAGTTCTTTCCCTGAATTGCCTCACGGCTTCCTTTGTGAGACCTAGATTCTCGACCAATTGCTCAACTTTTTTTCTTACTTTTCTATTGGTTTTAGGTTCCCTAAGCTCAACATGCAATTCTAAACTTATCTCCTCATATGTCCCAAATCTTTCAACTGTTGTGTCTTTTGGCTTGCTCAGAAGATGTTGAGCATACATATTCAGGATTTTTCCATCTACTTCATACCCCATGGGCATGATCCAAACAGTTCTGGGTTCCACTACTTCCATTAAACATTGATTAGTGTTAACCATAAAACATATTTCATTCTTGTACTTCTCAACAATCAATTTAGGGATTCTTTCCCTTGAATGCATCATACTTTGAAAATTCTTGAAGTATCCCCAGATTGTAGTTTTCTGAGCTTTATAATCACCAATGTTGCGTAGATGATCTCTGATTTGAATGGCAACTGGCTCATCATTAGTCTAGTGAACACCATTTACTCCATGTACTTCATTCATAAAGTAGAAGAACAAGCATAGAACCAATGTACCATAGTTAAAAGTGTTTTTCTTATCTTTCTTCATTTTGTTCAAGTTCTCAATCAGTTGGTTCTGGAACAGCTCCCATAGGTCATAACCTGCATTCTCCTTCAACATTTGATCTGTTACATATATGGTAGTTCCAAAGATAGAATTCTCCCTACTGGAGTGATATATATTGTAGCCAATCACCATGGAAGCAAACTTAACATCCGGTTCTCTAATGTCATTAATGGTCATTAACCTCTTGTCAAACTTTGCATCGATAATAGTTTGGTTTTTCACATATTTCAACATGGGTAATCCACCAGTTGAATTTAACCTAATCAGAATTCTGATAACATCCTTGGTAATCTTGAATGGTTTTAACATCCATATGAATTCATCATGCATCTGACTCAAAACATACTGGATCCACTCATCTTCATTGAATGTTGGAAACCCCATAATCTGAATAAAATGTTTATCAAGTAGTACCTTATACTCGGGTTTAAGGTTGTGATTTTCATCCTTGAGATGACTCTCAAACAAATCTACATACCTTGAGTCCCCAAATTCATCTATGTTTGCATGAATATAAACCCTAATATCTTCAGTATGCAGCACACCATATGGAACACTTGAAAATGCACCTAATGGGTTGACTTCTATTGACTTGTGTGGATGCTTTTTAAATTTTGGTCAAGGCCTTTCAGTAATATCAACAACCAAAGGTGTAGCCATTGCAAAAATAATTACAAGTTCAAAGCTTCGTAGATAAATACCTTTTTCACAAAATTAGGGTTGATGGATAAATTCACTAGTCGCACTTCAATCTTTGTAATCTCAGTTCAGACACTATTCTTCTTGCTTTCTTTAGGTGCAAAGTGATTCAAATGAGGAATGAATGACCTTTTTATGCTCCACAAAACCTAATTTGCCTTTGTAATAAATGCTCTGCCCTAACACATCTAGTTACACTGTTTCTGCATACAGTCGATCTTCAATTGCTTCACAAATCGTCATATCCACTTTTTATCTTCCAAAAATCATTTCAAATGATGTATAATAATCCAAATAAGAATCCAAATTATTTTCTCTCATTGTGCCAAATTCAGGCACCCACTTACTGGCTAGGGAAATTTAGATTTTATTGCAGCTCCCCTTGAGCCAAAGCTCCTAATTTAATTCCTAGAGGAATTATCAACACCGGATTCTAGTGCGGACCCATTACTATTATTCACAACACTTTTCTTGACCCATGTGTTGCTCATTTCATTTTGGATCTCATTCACATCAATTTTGCCTTTGCCTTTATCTTGTCTCTGCTCATCCAGTTTTCTATTTACCAGACCTCTTCTTTCATTATTCCTACTTCTGCAAAAACTTGCAATATGACCAGATCTTTTGCAATTAAAGCACACAACATTTCTTTTCTTGTATACGTGATTTCCTCTTGATCTGCACTAATTAGCCATGTGTCCAAATCCATTGCAAGTAAAGTAGTAACCATTGAAAGAGTTGCCATTTCCTTTAGAGTTATTCATTATCATACTTCTACATTCACTTGATCTATGACCATACCTCTTACACTTAAAGCATTGACCGGAGAAGGATGGACCATTTTGACTTACTCTACTTCTACACTGAGTAGATTTATGACCAAATTTATTGCATTTGAAGCAATTTCCATTGATGGATGGATATCTTTGAGCATTAGGTTGTCTTACCAAAGGTCTTCTAGGTCTGTTTCTCCCATTCCTTGGTTGAAATTTTCTTTGTCCGGATCCGGAGCTTTCACCTTTCTTATATCCAAGACCATGCTTGTCATCACCCTTTTTCTAACTTTCAAGCAGTGCTTCAAGTTTATCTGAGCTTATCTTGAACTTCTCCTTGTATTCATTTGCAACTTCTAGGTCATGTCTGAGAATGAAAATTTGCCTCTCAAGTTCTTTCTCATTGTCTCTACTTTCTTGTAGATTAGGTTCTAGGAGGCTAGCTATTCCATCCAATCTACAACATTCTTCAGTTCTTTCTTTTAGATTTTGATTCAAGTTTTCTTTAGTTTTCTTCCTATCTTCAATTTCCTTGGTTAGCCTCTTCACCCCGGATTCCATCTCATGTTTTAGGACAACAACTTCTTTAGCTAACTTCTCACATTCCTTTGTTGTCTCTTTTAGGGCCTTGTCCTTGTCATTGTCTTCATAGTGATTTCCCAGTTGAAGAGGTTGATCCTTCCTCTTTTCATTAGATTTGCTCAATTTTACTTTTAAAGTCTTAATGAGGTCTTCAGCATTTTTAAGGTCCTCTTGCAACTCTTGGGCTTCTCCTCTGGACTGCTCAAGATCTTCTAATGTGAGTTTAGGTTGTCCTTGGAGGTTGTATTCATCCATTTAACTACCTGCCCAAATCTTCCTCAAGTTGTAAAACTTTTCAAAGGAACTTTGCTCTGATACCAATTGTTGAAATTAGGGCTGACAATTAAGAGGGGGTGAATCAGTTGTTTTAAAAATTTTAAAGCTTGCTGCAACTAATTCTTCTTTATCACTTCTTAATAGATTAATGACATAATCATGAAAAGCAAGAATTAATAAAACATGAGCAAAAACATAAATAACACACTTGACACCGAGATTTTGACGTGGAAACCTGGTTAAGGGAAAAACCACAGTGGGGGTTAACCCACAAAGATTATACTCTGTTAAAAGTATTACAAAGGAGAAGGCACATGCCTTCAGGCTCACTACCCAGAGCTCACTACTCAAGAGAGGCTCACTACCTACAAGAATGATTACAAAAGGATTATAGATTGTTTGAACTAATAAGTAGCATCTATCAATGCAAGAATTTAGTTCCAGTTAAGCACAAAATACTGATTTTACACACTTCATCTTTATTCTGCCCTGTTTACTACTCTGCCATAATTCAGACCTCAGATCTCTTCTCTTTCACACTTCTGTCTACCCTTTTCACACTTAGTCCATATTCACATCACTAACTCACACCACATCACTAGAATCCATTAGTTATATATATCCGTATCAACAAACTCAATCACCTATCTGTCGGCCTTATGAAGAACTTAACAATACAAGTACTCTATTCTATCAGCTAAATCCATACATCAATATTGATGCGTTCCAGAAATAACACTTGTAGGTCACCATTCATGTTGGTCACTAACATTATATCCCATACACAACTCACCAAAACACTTCTACTAGATCCATACAAGGATCTAACACAAGTTGGCCTGTTCTTTACTGAACTGTCCTATCATATTAGGACTCGGTACTCAGATGCTCATAACTTTTAATCCCTTTGTCACCGGAGGATGAAATCTTGGATTTGGATTATTCTAACATTCCTCTACACTCCCTTAGATTCACAACATGCAATAATTAATTGGAGAGATCTGCTAACCAAAATACTGAAGTCTGTCATATACCCTATTCCTGTCTATCCGGACTGGATAAATCTTGGAACTAACTTCTGATATGAACTAAAAATTTACTATGGATGTGTGGAAAGATCTTAGTTGCCATCAATGACAACACTTGTCATCATAGTAGTGTCTCTTGTGAACACCCTATTCCTATAGTTTATGTGTTGACGAAACATGTGTGCAACAAACTTTTTTTCATCTTCTTGTCGCTTGTCAGTGCTTGAAACTCTCGATTCAAATCTGCACATATAAAATAGGGAAAATAGTTGTGTTGTATAGGGGCTTGCCTCAATCAAACCTTGGGTAGGTGTTCTCACCTCCACAACAACAATGATAATGATGGTAGAGAGTGTATTCTCAAGATGAGTATAGGCAAAACATATTATAATTGTTGAACACACCAAGCTACTCAGAGGGGGGTGAATCGGTATCTTAATAATCTTCAATTTTAACAACTTCAACTTATCTGAAGAAGATTAAAACTTAAGCATCACAATATTAACATAAGCATTAAAGATTAATGTAATGCACATCAACACATAACACCAGATATATGTGGAAAACCCTAGAAGGGAAAAACCATGGTGAGGATTAACTCACAATATATGAAGCTCAAAAATAATAACTTTGTTTTAGAGCTACAACCCAAGGAAGCTACTAGACTCCCTAAAAACTTTGATTTAGGGTCACTCCCAAGGAAGCTACTACTCTCTGAATTAAGAACATACTTACAAAAGGTTATAGTATGACAATCCTTCTACTGTCTGAAAAATGACACTAAAACTCACACCTTTGATGATTACAATTCTATCTACACTTTCTTCTGATGATCTTATTGGTTAGGCACTCTCTACACTTGATCACTATCACATATAAGTCTTCAAGATGAATTAGGATAGCATCAACAACTTCTTCTCTTTCTCCTTCAGTCGTACATCAGAATGTAGTCATTCTACTCTTTTACTTTCTTGCGAACCTTATCAATCACTTTGCAATCACACCTCACCTAACTCACTTTGATTTGAAATTTATACATGATATTACATTGATTACATTTCTTGTTAGCCAAAGACAACAGGAAAAATACATTTAGAAGTCAGCTAGACAACACACAACATGAAACATGTAGAGGACAAGTCCTAAATAAGACTACGTGCTACACCAGTAGAAGACCCATGCCTTGCGAACATAAAAAATTTCTTAATTATGTCCTAAAAATCTTTCAAATCATCAACCACCAAGGAATTACATCCACACACTCTGCTCATTTGAAAATAGGACAAATTTAAGCAAAAAAACATAAACCTTGAAGCATAACAACCACAATAACTTGAAAACCTTGTGTGGTACTAGAAACAAGAAAGATCTTCATGAAACTCTTCTAGATGAGTCTACAAGACTCATAAAACATCTCCAAACACTCCTTTACCTCTGTACATCAAATATTTTGCACTGTACATCTTTAATCATGAACTCTGAGAACAACATGTCATCCAAAACACATTGCAAAATACCGTCATTGAGAAACTGAGCTTGTGGACCACCAAGAACCTTGAAACTACAGGAAAACATATAATTCACATCCATTAACTTGTATATAAAAATACAAAGGAAACCATTCACTTTTAGAGGAATGTGGAGCATTCCAACAGGTCTTCAACACTAGCTCACTCTGCCAAAACATATGTTGGTACTCTATCATGCATAACTTTCATAGCGGAAGGACAAATGATCTGAAACTTTGGAATTGTCACCTTCACTGTACCTTGAATATAGTTCTAGAACCACATAACCATATCTGCAAATGTAAAGGAATGTGGGGCATTCCATTGTCCTACACAGAAAACCTTCATAGAAACAACACTATCTTCAGTCTATCAACAGTAAAACATTCTTCCAGTAATACAATCATCATGAAACTTGGAACATTCATGCATCATGCCATCAATAACATCTTCTAACATTAGCAACATATCTGATCTTCTTAGTAATTCTAGTTCCCATATTAATATTACTTCATACTCAACTATACACTGACCAAGGCATGACATCCAACCATGAACTTTAGTAATCCACATTTCATTCAACATGACATCCAACCATGAACTATATCTTCTCTATTGGATGGGGCATGACATCCGACCATGAATTATGTCTTCTTTACACATGACATCCAACCACGAACACCATCACACCTTCATGATACCATGAACTATGTCTTCTTTGCACATGACATCCAACCATGAACACCATCACACCTCCATGATAGTGTTGACATTAATGACCACCTCGTGATAGTGTTGACATCAATGACAACCCTAGGAACCATATGTGTAACAATCTCCCCCTTTGGCATTGATGGCAACACATACTTACACATTTCTCCCCCTTTGACATCAAGGACAAAGGGAAACCACTACCTACTCATTAGTGACCACATACATGCACACATTCTTTCTTAGGGAATAACTTCTTCTTGTAGCAAACAGACTCCCCTATCATCATCAACCACTACCTGCTCCCCCTGAGAGGTAGCCACCATCAGTCAAGGAATAAGATATAACATGAACTCCCCTTGGACAGATGCACCATTATGCATTTAGCAAGAAGAACAAGGGAAAATTACCCCTAATCTCTATTGGAGATCCTCAAAAGTATCCTTTGCAAAATCCTTAGTGAAAATATCTTCCATTTGATCCTTTGTTGGAACATATTCCAACTTCACTTCCTTATTTGCAACCTTCTCTCTCAAAAAGTGATACCTGATTGATATGTTCTTGGTTATATAATGCATAATTAGATTCTTGGAAATATTGATAGCACTTGTATTGTCACACAAGATACGAATAAGCTCATCATACAATACCTTGATATCCTTTAGGGTTTGCTTCATCTACAACACTTGTGTACAATAGGATGTTGCTGCAATGTACTCTACCTCTGCAGTTGATAAGGACATTGAATCTTGCTTCTTGCTCTACCATGGAACCAATTTGCTTCATAAAAAGAAAGTACCACCACTTGTACTTCTTCTATCATCAACACAACCAGACTAATCAGCATCAGTGTAAGCACTCAAATCAAATTCATTACCTCTTGGATACCATAGGCCATAATCTGGAGTTCCTTTTAAATATCTAAATATCCTTTTTATTTCCTTCTCATGTGTTTGCTTGGGATTGTCTTGATATCTAGCAACCACACATACTGCATGCATAATATCAAATCTAGAAGAAATTAGGTACAAGAAACCTCCAATCATAGATCTATAGATAGTCTGATCCACCTCTAGAGACTCATCATCTTTGCTCAAGTGACATCCAGTGACCATGGGAGTACTCACTAGTTTTGAATCCTCCATAGCAAATTTCTTCAACAACTCTTTAACATAATTAGGTTGAGAAATATAGATACCACCATCTAGCTGAGTAATTTGAACTCTAAAGAAGAAAGACATTTCACCAATCATAGACATCTCAAACTCTTTTTACATCTCCTCTATAAACTTCTTACACATATCATCATCTCCACCAAAGATGATACCATCAACATATACTGAAACTATAAATATCATGTCTCCTTTCCTGATGTAAATAATTCTATCTATAGTACCTTTCTTGAAGCCTTGTTGAAGTAAGTACTTGTCCAACCTAGCATACCAAGCCCTAGGTGCTTACTTAATATCATACAAAGCCTTCTTGAGTCTGCACACCATGTCTGGATCTTCTGATATCTAGAAACCATCTGGTTGTTCTATGTAGACTTCTTCTTGTAGATCACCATTCAAGAATGCTGACTTAACATCCATCTAATATGCCTTAAAGTTCTTATGAGCAGCAAGAACAAGGAACATTCTGATTACCTCCATCTTGGCTACCGGAGCAAAAATCTCCTCAAAATCAATACGTTCAACTTGTGTGTATCCTTTGCATAACAATCTTTCTTTGTTACTTACAAATTCACCTTCTTCATTCATCTTGTTCTGGAACACCCACTTTGTTCCTATAACATTCTTATTTGATTATCTGGGAACCAATTCCCATGTCTGATTCTTCTCAATCTGATCTAATTCTTCTCCCATGGCCTTTATCCATCCATCATCTTTGCTAGCATCAACAAAGTTTTTGGGTTCTACCTTTGATAACAAACACAAGTTTACTTGCTCATGTGTCTTAGAAATTATTCTCTTTGTCTGCACTCCTTCATCCTTATCTCCAATGATCTAATCTACTGAGTGGTTCTTCTGAACATACTTTGCTAAAGTCTTAGGCATATACTCTAGTTCTTGTTCCTTTTCTTCTTTCACTTCTTCTTCTTCATCTTCAATGCATGGAAAGATATCAGATTTAGAGTCCTCTAATTCATGTGAGATCTTATATAGGTCTTCATCTACCTTGACATTCATGCTTTCAATCATCTTTCTCAACCTCTTGTTGTAGCATCTATAAGCCTTTCTTCTGATTGAGTAACAAAGAAAGATTCCTTCATCACTTCTTGAATCAAACTTTCCTAGGTCTTCTTCATCTCTTCTGATGTAGCATTTATTGCCAAAGATCTTGAAGTATCTGACAATGGGAGGTCTTCCATACCATAGCTCATAAGGGGTCTTAGTACTGTTAACCCTCAGTTGCAATCTGTTGATTAGATAGATAGTAGTGTGAATTGCTTCCTTCCAGTACATATCAGGTAGATCTACATCTTTCAACATTGCCCTATACATCTCTTGCATAGTCCTAATCTTTCTTTCCACTACCACATTTTACTGAGGGGTCCTAGGAGCTGACTGGTGCAAGAGCACCCAAGACACTGAGGATCAATAGGATCCCCACTCTTTTGTCTAAGTTGTCTTATCATGTTTGTAAGGCCTTAGCGCCATATGCAGTCATACGTGGTCAAGTAACGACATAAAATTGAGTTTGTATATGTGTTGTAACCAAACTGAATGGCAGAGGTGGTTATAGGGTGGTTCACCTTCCATCTTGTGTAACTGCCGATATGAGAGTCTATATAGTCGATCTATGTTTGTGAAGAAAATGTGAGGCACACACGGAGAAAATCAATTTGTATGTATAGTTTCTGAGCAATAAAAAGTTCTATTTGATCTAATCGCAGAGATGTAGATTGGAAGCATTCCACTGGTTGAGATTTCTTTGAAATTAGTGGAATGACTTCCTTAGAAGTAGATTATTTCTCATTCTAATGAGTTTTGTTGTTTCTATGTGAGTTTTTTGGTTGTAAAGTTGCAGAGGTTGTCATCGGAGTAAGTTTCGTATCATTTGGCCGAACATGTATTGTGAATGCATATTGCAAAAACATGTTGAGAATGTATCTTTAGAATGTATTTTGGGAATGTGCATTACGTCAGATACAAAAGGTGACCAGCCATAACTGTGAAATCAGGGTGGAGATACATTAGTTCACTGGTAATAACAAGTCAACTAATGTATATGAGTTGATCTTAACAAAGCATCAGTATATCAGTGTAGTAAATCCTAAAGTGGCTGATAATAATTGTCTGGATGACAAGTGAGGTTCAAAGGTGATAAGCAAAGTTCAAAGAGTTTGATGTTCAAGGAGTTCAATGGTTCAACTGGTTCAATAGTTCATAATTTGATCTATTTTGTCTGCTTCCATTGTGCACTCTGCATCAAATTTGTATCAGAGGTAGCAAAAGGTCTAGGTAGTAAGAAAGAAGATGAAGAGTTGAGGCAAAATGTTTGGTTAGTGACCATTTTGAAAATAGAGATCATAGAAGGTATTTTTGAAGGTTGACAATAGTTGCTAAACTGTTGCAGATGCTCGTGCCATCTAGTTGCAAGAAGGAATAGGATTCCTGTAGGTAGATGATGATGAGGTCTATCAAGACCATTCACCAATAGAGGTTTGGCTGGAAGAGGGTGTAGAATGAGGCCACTGTGAGAGAGAGTGATAGTGCATCTCTAGGATCTGCTATTGGACGAGAGGAATGGGTATGTAGCAGCATGTAGGATGGACATCTGAATGAGCATTGTGTTTTAGTCATTGAGAATTTGATCAGTCTGAGAGTACTCCATTGTTGGTTGGTTGGTCACTATTCCATTGATTTGAAGATTTGAAGCCTGAAGCTGAAGAGATAGAGTGAAAGATGCCGCTGAACAAATAGAGATATAGGAAAATAGTTTTGTTTTGCAGATACATTTCCAAGGGACTTGGAAATATTTGTTGGTTGGTTGTATAGTGCAGGAACACTCAAGACACTAAGGATCAGTAGGATCCCTACTCTTTTGTCTAAGTTTTCTTATCATGTTTGTAACGCCTTAGTGCCATATGGAGTCATACTTGGCCAAGTAACGGCATAAAACAGAGTCTGTATACATGTTGTAACCGAACTGAATGGATGTAACTGAATGACAAAGGTGATTATAGGGTGGTTCACCTTCCATCTTATGTAATTGCCAATATGAGAGTATATATAGTCGATCTGTGTTCGTGAAGAAAGTGTGAGGCACAGATAGAGAAAATTGATTTGTATGTATAGTTTCTGAGGAATAAAAAGTTTTGTTTGATCTAATCATAGAGATGTAGATCAGAAGTATTCCACTAGTTGAGATTTCTTCAAAATCAGTGGAATGACTTCCTTAGGAGTAGATTATTTCTCATTCTGTTGAGTTTTGTTGTTTCTGTGTGAGTTGTTCGGTTGCAAAGTTGCAGAGGTTGTCATCGGCGTAAGTTTCATATTATTTCACCAAACGTGTATCGTGAATGCATATCACAAAAACACGTTGAGAATGTATCTTTAGATTGTATGTTGGGAATGTACATTACGTCAGATATAAAAGGTGACTGGCCGTAATGGTAAAATTAGGGTGGAGATACATTAGTTCACTGTCAAGTGATGTATATGAGTTGATCTTAACAAAGCATCGGTATATCGGTGTAGTGAATCCTAAAGCGGCCGATAATAATTGGCTGGCCGACAAGTGAGGTTCAAAGGTGATAAGTGAAGTTCAAAGAGTTTGACGGTTCAAGGAGTTCAATGGTTCAACTAGTTTAATAGTTCATAATTTGATCTATTTTGTCCGCTTCCATTGTGCATTCTGCATCACTGACAGATGTCTCTTAATACCATGATCTTCACAAAACTTTTCAAATTCATTTGAATTAAACTCAACTCCTCTATTAGACCTCAAACATTTGATCTTGACATCTACTTCATTCTCAACCATATCTTTGAACACTTTAAATTTATCAGAAGCATCTGATTTTTCTCTTAAGAAAGTAACCCAAGTCATTCTAGAATAATCATTAATAAGCAACATGAAATACCTCTCACCTTGTTGACTCTTTACTCTTGTAGGGCCACATAGATCAGTGTGAATCAGCTCTAATAGCTTTGAATAAGAGTACTCCTTGCTTTTGAAACTTGTCTTTGTCTTCTTTCCCATTTGACATTCCTTGCATACTATGTTTGTAGGCTTGATTATCTTAGGCATGTCTCTCACTGTATGAGTAGAACCAATCTTTCCCATATTATCAAAATTGTTGTGTCCCATCCTCTTGTGCCATAGCCAAAACTCATTGGATTGAACCAATAAACATGTTCTTCCATTTACCTCCTTTAGATGATAGATATCACCATATGTCTTGATACCTTCTACAACTAGTTTTCTGGACCCTAACTTCTGTTGCAAGTATGAGATGAGCCTATGTTGTCATTGATGTCAACATACTCATATTGCATTGACAAGAAGGATTGGATGAGCTGTGTGCTGAGGACATTGAGAAAATTAGCCTCAGTCAGGAACAGTGAAGAACAGTGATGAGAAGAAGGCAAATATATTGTATAGGTTGAGAACCGGAGGATGCGGATTAAAGGGTTTGTAGATATGAGTCTTGAGATGCTTTAGTTAAGATTTCAGAGGTCCGCATGAAGATCTGAAGGAGTTGTGGCTATCGGTGTAGAACCAGTTCCGGCAAGTATCCAGAGGTGACAGAGGATCACAAAAAGGTCCAGTGAGGTCCAAAATTGTATTATCCTAATCTGCGGATTGGAAGGAGTGTTTGGGATGTCCTTGTGATGTGTCATCCTAATTTGTGTATCATTTGGAGGTCTGGAAGTACCTCTTGCATTATGACAGTGGCGACAGACAGTGTTCTTGAAGTTCCAGATAAGGAAGAGAAGAGATTCCAGTAAGTAAAGAAAGTGCGGATGTACCTGGTCATTCAGGTAGGCTTGTGAAGGTTCTTGGATCATGTTGAGGTTGTGTTGTCGGTCCACATTGATAGTAGAGCCCAAAATTGAAGTTATTCTTCCAGATGAAGTTCTTGCTCTGTTTAGCCGACCGGATGAGTTGTTCATCCTGCGAATGTTCTTGTGGTGGCCGACCGGATGTGTTATTCATCTTGTGGATACTCTTATGGTTGTTTTCCGACTTAGATGTTTGTTCCTAAGTCGATGTCTTGTATAAATAACGGTTTGTGAGTTCATTTCGATGTGTGGATTATGTGGATGAGTGTGGCATAGCGAAGAGAAGTGCGAAAGGCAGAGCAGAGGTTTTTGGACTTAAATGGAACTGATTCGGACATGGTAGAGATGTCATTCTCCAGTTCAAGACTGTGATTTTTATCACTTTGTAGACAGTGTGTCTCCTTGTAGGCAGTGGGCCTCTTTGTGAGCAGTGTGCTCGGGCAGTGAGCCCTAATTGGCATGTGCCATTCATTCTTCTTTATTCTTCTAACAGAGAATAATTCTTGGGTTAATCACCCCATGGTTTTTCCCTTAACCGGGTTTTCCACGTCAAAATCTTGGTGTTCAATGTGTTGATGTTCATCTGCTCTGAGTTTATGCATTATGCTTCCATAGATGGTTAATTGATATGCTGTTAACTAACAAAGAACAATCAAGTGTTTAAAATAAGAGCAAGTTTTATACAACTGATTCACCCCCCCCTCTCAGTTGTATGCCCTAGATCCAACAATTGGTATCAGAGCCAAGTTCCTCTGAAAGGAGCTTAACCACTTGAGGAGATCCAGGATGTCATCATACAAGAAGGATAGTCCGAAGTTCGATGGAACCAACTTCACTCTCTGGAAAGGTCGCATGAAGTGTCACTTGGAATGTATGGGAAAAGCATACTTGGCTATGGTTTCAAAACCATATGTACCTCCACAAGGTGGTCCAACAACTCTGAATGAAATCACAGAAGCTGAAAACAATCTGCGGACCAAGGAAGCTCTTATAAGCGCATTGAATGACTCAGATCTCTCAAATGTTATTGACCTACCAACTGCATATGAGATCCTGACTAAACTGGAACTTCTGTATGAAGGAGATGAGTTTGTCAAAAGTGCAAGGTTGCAAAGTCTGAAAGGGAAATTTGAAAGATTGAAGATGAGAGATGATGAAAACATCACTACCTTTATGCCAAGAGTGAATGAGCTGGTATGTGGAATTAGAAATGCTGGTGGAACTCTAGATGAAAATGAGATTGTCTGCAAAATCCTAAGATCCCTTCCTGCTACCTACAAAATCAAGGTTGCTGCCATTGATGAATTCAGAGCCCACACAACTGTCACAAGAGAACAACTAGCTGGCAAACTAGCTGCATTTGAAATGACCGAGTTTGGAGATGATCCTCCCAAGACTGAATCTGCTTTCAAAGCCAGTGCCTATGTGAAAGGCAAACAGAGATTTGATCCGGGAGAAAACTCATCAAGGAAAATGTCATGGTACGATCAAGCAAGAAGAGACATGGAAGAAGAACAAGCAGAAACAGCTCAACTTGAAGCCCTCATTGCAAAGAGACTGCCAAGAGGATCCGGTAAGTATGAAGGAAAATTACCCTTTAAGTGTTTCAACTGCAATAAGATTGGTCATTTTGCTTCAAGATGTCTGGAAAGATCTGCAAGGTCTAATACTAACAGACAAAAGTTTCAAAAGAATTGCTATTATGTTCATGAAGAAGATGACAATGAAGGAGTAACAGATGATGAATCAGAACTAGGAAGCAAATCCAGAAATGAGTGGGTGTTTATTGCTATCAAGGAAGAAGATTCAATACTCTCTGAATCTGTCAATCACAAAGTTGTTGAAAAAGCTTTGGCTACTCAAGTGGAAGAAAAGGATGATTGGGTTATTGATAGTGGATGTTCTCACCATATGACTGGTGACAAGAATAAGTTCTTGAATTTGGAAAGGTATGAAGGAGGAATGGTAAAGTTTGGTGACAATTCTGCTAGCAGAATCAGAGGCAGGGGAACTATTTCCTTTGATGGAAAGAGCAAAACAGGTAACGTACTATATGTTGAAGGATTGAAGCACAATCTTCTCAGTGTTGGTCAGTTAGTGGATAAAGGCTATGATCTCCGGTTCAAGAATGGAAAATGTAGAATCTTTACAAGCTCCGGAACTGAAATTGCATCCGGTACTCAGACAAAAGGTAATATCTTTCATCTGGTTGGTTCAAATAAAAGTTGTTTGTTTGTTCAAATTGATCAGAGTTGGTTATGGCATAGAAGAATGTGTCATGTAAATTTTGATAACATCATCAAGATAAGCAATACTCAGGCTGTAAGAGATCTTCCAAAATTGATGAAACCTACAAATAGTTTGTGCAAAGAATGTCAGCTAGGTAAACAAAGCAGAGTCTCTTTCAAAAGCTAAGATCAGTCTTCTACTGGATTGTTGGAATTAGTACATACTGATCTCTGTGGTCCAACAAGAATCAAGAGTCTGCAAGGTGATAGATATTTCATGTTGTTAATTGATGATCATTCCCGGATGATGTGGGTTACCTTTCTAAAAGAAAAATCAGAAGCATTTGAGAAGTTCAAAATCTTCAAAGCTATGGTAGAGAATCAAACTGGATTGAAACTAAAGTTTCTAAGGTCTGATAGAGGTGGTGAATTTACATCTGGTGAGTTCATTGACTTGTGTGAGAAGCAGGGTATAAGGAGACAGTTGTCTACTCCTAGGACTCCACAGCAGAATGGAGTAGTTGAGAGAAAGAACCGGACCATCCAGGAAGCTGCCAGGACAATGATGTTGGAAGCAAATGTTCCTCAAATGTTTTGGAAAGAAGCTATCAGCACTGCAGTCTACACTCTCAATCGAGTTCAAATCAGAAACAACACTAGTAAGACCCCCTATGAACTCTGGTTTGGCATCACTCCTACTGTGAAATATTTCAGAGTATTTGGTAGCAAGTGTTATATTAAAAGAGATGAAGATCTAGGAAAGTTTGATGCTAGAAGTGATGAAGGAATTTTCTTGGGTTACTCCACTCAAAGCAAAGCATACCGGTGTTACAATAAGAGATTGAGGAAGATGATAGAAAGCACCAATGTGAAAGTTGATGAAGGAATTGAGAAGCCTTCAAGATTTTATGAGTTTGATGAAGATGACCAAGACAGTGTTCAAGGAACTCAATCCTCTCCGGTGAGACAGAGTCAGCCTGATCTGGTAAATCAGGAAGAAGAGATAGGTTTGAATGAGCCTGATCAAGAAACAGCAGTGCAGGATACTCCCAAAATTCCAAGGTATGTAAGACTGAACCACTCTGAAGATCAGATCATAGGTGACAAAAGCAAAGGTGTACAAACTAGAAGGAATGTTGCTCAAAATCAGGATGAATGTTGTCTGATTTCAAAGATTGAACCTAAAACAATAAATGAAGCCTGCAATGATGAAAACTGGACCAAAGCAATGGAAGATGAATTGATGCAAATTGAGAAAAATCATACTTGGGATCTTGTTCCCAGACCTAGAGATAGGAATGTAATTGGAACCAAGTGGGTCTTCCGGAACAAACTAAATGAAGCTGGTGAAGTAATCAGAAACAAAGCTAGATTGGTCTGCAAAGGGTACTCTCAAATAGAAGGAATTGACTTTGAAGAGACTTTTGCTCCGGTGGCAAGAATTGAAGCAGTCAGATTACTTCTTGCATTTGCTACCTTCAAAGACTTCAAGGTATATCAGATGGATGTCAAGTCTGCCTTCCTAAATGGTGATCTGGAAGAAGAAGTCTACATTGAACAACCGGATGGATTTCAATTGTCTGATAATAATGATATGGTCTGCAAGTTGAAGAAAGCTTTGTATGGATTGAAGCAAGCCCCAAGAGCATGGTATGAAAGGTTGGATAAGCATCTTGTGCAGATTGGATTCAACAAAGGTACTGTTGACAGCAACTTATATTTCAAAATTGATCATGAAAACATTTTGATTGTTGAAGTGTTTGTGGATGATATCATTTTTGGAGGAAGAGATAGTATGTGCAAAACTTTTGCAAATCAGATGAAAAGTGAGTTTGAAATGTCTATGCTTGGTGAAATGAATTTCTTCTTGGGTCTGCAAATTACTCAAACAAAAGAAGGGATCTTCATTTCTCAGACCAAATATGTGAAAGAATTGTTAAGGAAATTTGGTATGGAAGACTTAAAGCCAATGAACACTCCTATGGCAACCGGATGTAAGTTAAGCAAAGATGATGATTCTCCAAAGGCAGATCAGACAAAGTATAGATCAATGATTGGTGGATTGTTGTATCTCACTCAAACTAGACCAGATATAATGTAGGCTATTGGTCTTGTGGCAAGATTCCAGGCTGATCCTAGAGAATCTCATGTTATTGCAATCAAAAGAATTTTTAGGTACTTGAAAGGAACAGTTGAGTATGGTCTATGGTACCCTAGAGATCTGGATTTCTCTCTTCATTCTTACACAGATGCAGATTGGGCAGGAGATGTGGATGACCGGAAGAGCACTAGTGGTGGAGCATTCTTTTTGGGGAAGAGATTGGTTTCTTGGTTAAGCAAGAAACAAGATGCAATATCTCTGTCTACAACTGAAGCAGAATACATTGTAGCAGCAGGTAGTTGCACTCAAATCTTATGGATGAAGTAGATGCTAAGAGACATTAAAGTTGAATATGAGGAGCCTATCACAATTTTCTGTGATAATTCAAGTGCAATTAATATTTCTAAGAATCCGGTATTGCATTCTAAGACTAAGCACATATCTATCAAGTTTCACTTCTTGAGAGAACAAGTGAACAAGGAAGAAGTCAGATTGGAGTATGTTCCCTCCAAGGATCAGATTGTAGATATCTTTACTAAACCTCTTCCCAAAGACTCTTTTGAATATCTCCGAGAGAAGTTAGGGGTCATGGCCCCTCCGGTGATGAACTAGGATGCACTGATGTGCATCAGTCCGATGGATATCACAGTCATATCTTGTGATCTGAATTGATGATGGGGAGCTGCAACTAAGGGGGAGCAGCTGGTATGATTCTGATGTATGAGAATTGCAAGTATGAGCCCTTTTCCATTGATGTCAAAGGGGGAGAGAAGACATGTGAAAAACAAGTGGTTGATGATCAAAGGGGGAGCAGTAAAGGAAGAGAAGACATGTGAAAAGTTGTTGTTGATAGGGGGAGCTGTGACAGAAAGGAGAAGTTCTTGTCTTGATGGTTTTTCACATCATATGTTGCCATCAATGACAAAGGGGGAGATTGTTGCAAGTATGAGATGAGACTGTGTTGTCATTGATGTCAACATACTCATATTGCATTGACAAGAAGGATTGGATGAGCTGTGTGCTGAGGACATTGAGAAAATTAGCCTCAGTCAGGAACAGTGAAGAACAGTGATGAGAAGAAGGCAAATGTATTGTATAGGTTGAGAACCGGAGGATGCGGATTAAAGGGTTTGTAGATATGAGTCTTGAGATGCTTCAGTTAAGATTTCAGAGGTCCGCATGAAGATCTGAAGGAGTTGTGGCTATCGGTGTAGAACCAGTTCCGGCAAGTATCCAGAGGTGACAGAGGATCACAAAAATGTCCGGTGAGGTCCAGAATTGTATTATCCTAATCTGCGGATTGGAAGGAGTGTTTGGGATGTCCTTGTGATGTGTCATCCTGATTTGTGTATGATTTGGAGGTCCGGAAGTACCTCTTGCATTATGACAGTGGCGACAGACAGTGTTCTTGAAGTTCCGGATAAGGAAGAAAAGAGATTCCAGTAAGTAAAGAAAGTGCGGATGTACCTGGTCATTCAGGCAGGCTTGTGAAGGTTCTTGGATCATGTTGAGGTTGTGTTGTCGGTCCGCATTGATAGTAGAGCCCAGAATTGAAGTTATTCTTCCGGATGAAGTTCTTGCTCTGTTTAGCCGACCGGATGAGTTGTTCATCCTGTGAATGTTCTTGTGGTGGCCGACCGGATGTGTTATTCATCTTGCAGATACTCTTATGGTTGTTTTCCGACTTAGATGTTTGTTCCTAAGTTGATGTCTTGTATAAATAACGGTTTGTGAGTTCATTTCGATGTGTGGATTATGTGGATGAGTGTGGCATAGCGAAGAGAAGTGCAAAAGGCAGAGCAGAGGTTTTTGGGCTTAAATGGAACTGATCCGGACATGGTAGAGATGTCATTCTCCAGTTCAAGACTGTGATTTTTATCACTTTGTAGATAGTGTGTCTCCTTGTAGGCAATGGGCCTCTTTGTGAGTAGTGTGCTCGGGCAGTGAGCCCTAATTGGCATGTGCCATTCATTCTTCTTTATTCTTCTAACAGAGAATAATTCTTGGGTTAATCACCCCGTGGTTTTTCCCTTAACCGAGTTTTCCACGTCAAAATCTTGGTGTTCAATGTGTTGATGTTCATCTGCTCTGTGTTTATGCATTATGCTTCCATAGATGGTTAATTGATATGCTGTTAACTAACAAAGAACAATCAAGTGTTTAAAATAAGAGCAAGTTTTATACAACTGATTCACCCCCCCTGTCAGTTGTATGCCCTAGATCCAACAACTTCCTGATTTCACAACCCTTGGGATGAAAGATGAGATTATAACCCTTGCTGTACATCTAACTGACATTGAAAAGATTGTGTTTTATCCCTTTGACATAGAGGACATCCTCAGTCTTATTTGTCCCATCAATAGTTATAGCACCTTTTCCATAGATTTGTGTTGACTCTTCACCACCAAACTTGATAGCACCACCATCCCACTTCTCAAGGCTAATAAACTTCTCCTTGTCACCAGCCATATGATTTGAGCAACCACTATCAATTACCCAAGCCTTAGCTTCTTCTTTTACATGAAAAGCAATCCATACAATTATTAATCTGTCATTGTTTTCATTTGTTTGTAAGGCATCAGTGTTCTCACATTTTCCAACATCATCCTTTTTGTCACCAACACTCAAGGCCTTGAAAAGTGTTTCATCATTTGAATCATCATGATCCTCATCTTTTGAAGAATAACTATTCTCTATGAAATGCATACTTCTTTTGAACTTGTCTCTCTTGTTACTACCCCTTGATTCCTTAAAAGGACATTTAGAAGCAAAGTGACCAACCTTTCCACAATTGAAACATTTGAAAGGTAACTTACCTTTGTATTTCCTAGTGCCTTTATTCAGTCTTCTCACAAAATTTGCTTCAACTTCATCAGAGTTCTCATCTTCATCAGCAACTTCTTCCTTTGTCTTCATATTGGCTTTGAAAGAAGCTTCTTTCTTTGGATCATCACTACCAAACTCTCTCATTCCAAAGGTAGTAAGGGAGCCAAATAGTTTATCTATACTGTATGTATCTAAATCTGCATTCTTGATGCAGTCAAGGTACGAGGGTCCAGTGAAGGACTATCTAGCCTTGTAGCCTTAAACAACCAATACCATGATCATAACAAGATGCAATGGAAACATACAGCTAATAATAGAATGATAGGATATATTCATAAACACATGACACAAGATTTATCCTAGGAAAACCCTCAAAGAGAAAAACCCATCCTTCAAAGATCACTTCTCATTATATTATAATTCCAAACCTCATTACATATGCCTCTAGGGATTTTCATGTGTTAGGTCATAGCTCAGGTTTACAAAAGATTCACACAACAACCTTTTTTCCATGTCTTCTTTGTCTTTCTCCTTCTCTATTCACTACTCTATCTTCTACTTCTGTTCTACTACCTTCCCAGATTCTATTCTTTGTTTTGTCTTCTGATTCGGCTTTGTTACCTTTTCGGATAAAAGTAATTCATCTTTTCACATCATGTAATTGCACACTTTGTCCCTTCCTTGAAAAAATCCTTTACCCTTCATTTATATCCTCCACAAGCCTTGAAAACATTATTTTGTTGGCATAATTGTAACGTGTAATATGAAACATGTAGGAAACAACTAGGTCAGTGTCCAACACTCAACAATGCTCCACAAATGATGGAAAATCAATGCAATTCTCCATGAAGGTTGGACAAGTCCCAAATTACCTTGAATGATGTTCCATTAGGGTTCGCAAGCCATGGAATTGCTCCACAAACCCATTAGGCTTAAAATGAACACTGAATGCTCCACTCTGAGAAAACTGATGATCTTCTGATAGAGATAACTTTTAACAGACAAATCAAAAGGACCTGAAACTTGAATATGATGTAGATGCTATGTCAGAGAAACTAAATCCCACTCTACAAGATCTAAGATGAAGATGCGATGAAATGCAGTAGTCTCCAATGTCTCTCCCTGGCACTCTGTAACTCAACATTAACTGTCCCAATTTACTTGAATGACTTTTAGATGCTCCTACATTAGACTCTCAGGGTTAATCAAAAAGTGAGCCTCCTCACTTTGGTCTATATTCTATTAGAATCAATTATATCTCTTACGATATGTTTGACAGTCTATTCACAGGTACTTGCAATTGCCTCAAGTTTGGCGATTTGTTCAAGTCCTCCAAGCAAACTGCCTCAAGTTTGGCAATCTGTTCACAAATCACTACACTACCTTATGGTTAGTAGTCTATACAGGTCCTTCATGCAAATACCTTAGGTTTCTTCTCTGTTGAATACAAGGAATACTAAGAGGGGGGGTGTATCAGTATTCTGCAAAACTACTTCTTAACAAGTTTATTTATCCAATTTCCAAAATCAATAACATGAGAGCAGGATAAGCATAAGAACAACAAACATAAACACATAACACATGGACACCAGGATTTTTATGTGGAAAAACTAAAAATGGAAAAACCATGGTGAGTGTTAGCTCACAATATATTATGATAGGTCAATACTAGATTACAAGAAGGTTCACTACCTTAGGGCTCACTGCTCTATGAAGAAGTGTTCACTACACAAAGGCTCACTGCCAAGAGAAAAGAAAGGAGATGGCTCACTACCAAAATGAACTTCTTAGATTGCATCTACACATGCATGAATGCAGCTTCAATGTATACTCAAAATACTGTCTCAAAATTTTTCATCTTTATTGCTCTGTTTCACAGCTCTGCTTTTACATTAGACAAAATCTCTCTTCTTCAGGTTTTTGTCACCTAATCTATAGTTCACATTCTACACACATTCATATGCGCATCACACACACACCAAATACTGAAATCAATCCTATATATATCTGCAACAAACAAAATCTTCATATTAGGTTGGCCTAATAAAGTGTGTCTTGTAGTTCTGCATTATGTGCTTTGTTGGCCAAATTTATTTCCCAAAATCTATGCCAAACCCAAACAATATTTGGAACACCATCACACATGTTGGTCTCTACTATTTTTAAACTTAGGATTAACTTCCAAACACTAAAACTTTACTACACACACGTCATACTTATTATGTCAGCCTTATTCACAGACTGTTTACTAGTTTAGTTCAACTGTCAGACAACATCTTCCACTATGGACCACAAGACTTGCTCAAATCCATATCAGAGAATTTCACTCATCATAGATCATATCTATAGAACCACAATACAAATTATGCAACTGCGGAGAAATGCGGACCCTTTTTCTCAAACACTATGCATTGCTCCTGTCTTAGTTCTACTCACCCGAACTTAGACCAATCACTACTTAACTTTCGGAAGTCATCAGGACTTGTAATCTTGAACATAGTGCCTCCAAACAATCCTAAATAACATACCTAAATCATATACCTTGAGCATCAATTGTGGAGGAATATCATTTGAGTCTCTGCTACTAACTCTGTGTTATTAGTACTTAGCCATTCTGCCTTAGTCTTTTGTGCCCAGACCATAACCTTGTATATAGGCTATTCCAAGTTGAGTTCCCAATCATCCTTAGCTCCATTGTGCTTTGTTTGCCTTGTTGCCATCAATGGCGACATTACCCAATCAACAGTGTCTCTTGACTATGTTGCCAACAATCTCCCCCTTTGGCATTGATGGCAACACTTAGTGAAAATTGTGTATCTGCTCCCCCTTACTCTGTATTTCTTCTCCCCCTAAGATGTTTTCCCATTTATAATTGGTCTTCTTTGCCCCCTTTGACATCAATGCCAAAGGTGTATGTACAAGAGTCAAAATTGAACCAAAACTGTAAAAATCTTCATACTCTGCTGCATATGTACACATATAATACTTCAACTCAATTAGTTGTTGGTGAAAGAATATCCTTATACACAATCTTTAATTGTGTAATCTCTTCATCCCATTGAATCTTAGCTCTTTCCAAAATTTGAATGTGATCATTTATTAAAAAGACTGATTCTTCTACCTTTTGCGCATAAGAATTTGTGTCAATTTGTGAAGCTTCCTCTACTTCTGTTGCAATACTGATCATTGAATCTAACTTAGGACTAATTAGTCCTCTCAACTGACACATTTTATTTTTCATCTGATCCCTCTTATTTACAATATCACTTAACTCATTATGAATATTAATTACTTGTATTTCTTTGTTGCTTATCAATTTAGCTATTGGATCAAATGTTTTGGAAATATTTATTAGCTACAGTTTCAAATCCTTTATCTTTTCTTCTATCTCTTTTGTGGCTACTGGCCAGGATAGGAAAAAATTTTATAGGTCACTTGCTTCTCTAATAGCTTTCTGTAAGCCTTTCATTTTATTGTCTAGGAGAGCTTTATCATTTATTATTATAGTCTTCAACTCATTTAATCTTTTCTCATCAAATTCTTGTCTTACTTTTGTCTCAGTAGATCTCTCAAAAGATTCAAAATGCTTACTTACAGAATTTATGAGTTCTTTTAGTTGACTTATTGAACACAAAGAGTGTTTTTTGATATGATGGCATCAGCTTCCCCAAAATGCTAGATGCCTCACCGATTAGTTCGCTATCATGTATGTGAGACTTCAAAATCTCTTCCTGTGCCTTTGCCTGCACAATTGATACCAGTTTGAGTTTCTGTACAGGGGACATTGACTCCAAGTTTATTGGTCCTTGCAAAAATTCCAGGTCATCCAAGACCTATTTCTCTTTCTCTTAAAAGTCTTTAATCGATTCTGCAGTGTCTCTTGCTATACCAGAGACTTCTTCTTCTTTGTTTAGCTCCAAAGTATCTAAATCCATTGCTTCATTTGCACCATCCTTTTGTTCTGGTGGAGGGATTTCCTTGTCTTGTTTCTCTTCTTGATCATCAGACTTGTCCATCTTCTCAGTCTCCTCCATTTCTATCTTGTCATCTATTTGTTTTTTCCGGAGGGAGACTAGTCTCAATAACTGTAGCAGGGGCTTCCTTCTCTTTAGCCACTTTGTCATCTAACCCCTAGTCCAAATTCATTTTTGGAACAGATGTATCATCTCCAACATTCATTTCATCATTGTCATATATTGTTGGGAGATGATGATCCCTTAACAGTTTCAAGGTGATTTCCTTTGTATCCTTTACTACTATCTCAATGTAATATGACATGAGAGTGTTCATTCTTTTCTTGGTTCTAAATTCCTTTTGCAGCACTTTGGTGACTTTCGCTTTATCTTTTGGTGTGATCTCCAGAGATAACTTTATCAGTGTATATTCTTTGAGCTCCACATCCTTAGCCATAGCTGCCTCCTTTCTTGCAGTCATTATACTGCCCAATCTATTTGGAAGATTAGCAATGATCTGAATAAGGGCTTTGTTGTAGATGTCTAGATATCTGACAATAGTAGTCTCAATAATCCTTTTATCTAGATCATTATACTCATCATATAGTTGGGCTATGGGATTTAAGTTTCCATCAATAGTTATAGCCTTTAGGACATCCTCAATATTTATAGTGGTTTCTCCTGTCTCATCTTGCCCTGGCCTTTTTCAACTTTACCCTTACCAAAAGATTTCTTCTTACTGCTTCTAGAGGCTTTGGTGGCCTTAGTTTTCATTTTCTTAACTTCTTCATCTAATTTAATCTCTTCCTCATCAGCTCCTATAATAACATACATCCTATGACCTTTGGTTTTCTCTCTCTTGTGGCTTGTTGCATAGGTTTCCACACTTGCAAAGGGTGTAGAACCGGAGGACATAGATGCAATTCCTATAGAAGTAGAACCTCTAGTTCTTCTTTTGGTTACTGTTGGGTTTTCTGGTTTCTTCTTTGGCACTTCTGGATCCTTAACTGGTTCATTTTCTTTTCTCTCTTTTGCTTCTCTCTCTGCTTGTGCCTTTTCTCTCATCTATTTGATTTGTACTTTGGTGAAACCCCTTTTTAAGGCATAATCCTCTACCATCTTCTGGGCCTTTCTTGAGATTTTAGGTTTTCTCACCTCAACATGTATTTTTGTAGAAAGTTCTTCATAAGTCCCAAATCTTTCTTCATTGGGATCTCTAGGCTTACTTAGCAAATGTTGGGCATAATTTTCCAATGTTCCTCCATCTACCTCATAGCCCATTGACATAACCCATACTATTCTAGGCTCAATGACCTCCATCAAGCATTGATCTTTTGTCACAATAAAGCAGATAGTGTCCTTGTATTTTTCAACAATTGATCTAGGGATCCTTTCCCTAGATTGCATTAACTTCTAGAAATTTTTGAAATAGCCCCATAGGGCTGAATTTGTTGAACTACACCAGACAACTGAGAGGGGGGGTGAATTAGTTTTCCTAAAACTTTTAACCAATTATGAACATCAACTTATCAATTACTTATATTCAGAAATAACCATTAAAGCATGAAATGAGAAGTTTAACACAATAACATAATCAACATAGAAGACACCAGATTTTTACGTGGAAAACCCTAAAAGGGAAAAAACATGGTGGGAGTTAACCCAAAGAAATATATTTGTTATATCAATATGAAAATAGAGGCTCATTGCAAGAGCGTCTCACTGCCAAAGGGTGGCTAACTACCAAGGGTAGGCTCACTACCAAAAGGGTGAACTGATTAATTAGCATCTACTCCATGCCTGGGTTTAGTTCCTTTGATGTACAATAAAATTCCTCTTCTCTACTCATTCACACCTTCATACTTATCTCCTCATATTCACACATTCATCATCTTTTCACAATTCATTACAAATCTTTATACAAGTCATCAACCTTGGAATGTAAATCAAGGTCGACAATACATTCATCAACCATTGGAACAATCTCTAAGGTTGGCATTACAAACATACATAGAATAGGTCTGGACCTAATAAAAAATCAACTAAGGAAAATATGTAATGATGTATATGGATCACATTTCTCCTTATCTGGGACTGAAATGCAATCTTCCACATCACGTCACACCTCTACATTCTTCAATACTTCTTTGCAGTTAATGAAATCAACTAAGTCAACCAAGACTGTTGAGAACATTAGGTCTTCTAAGATCATTCTTCAACCACAATCCAAATTTCTCTCCGTAGACCAATCCAAAGGTAGGAATAGAATCAGGAGACATCCACAAGTACATTATAATCATTAGGAATACCTACACAATCTCTAATCACTCTGTCAATAAGATTCTTCAAACCGAAGCACAAGAACAAAACTGTTACCCACTGTCATGAGTAAAAGATAGCTTGCAGACCACTAAATCTTGAACTGTTACAATTGAAGGCACTTAACATCATCACAGACTTAATTCCAGAACTGCAAACGAAAATACTTCAATGCAGAGGAATGCGGAGAAAAACACTTTCTCCCTATCACCACCAAGCGTACAGAAAAAATAGTTTTCTCATTGGTGAACACAACTTACTCAAATATTCATTCCAGAGGCTCAACCTTGGAATATAACATCTTTAGATAGGCTTCTAAATAACTTCCAATCTGTAGACAAAGATATTTATTCTACAGGAAATGTGGAGCATTCTTCTGAACTGTTCTTCTACATGTAATGCACTATTTCTAATACAATTTACTATTTTTACTGGATGAACTAATTTTCTCAATATCATCAACATCTACAAGCAAGTAACAAAATTAGGGCATAGTTGACACCAATGACAACACATATATGTTGCTTCAATGACAACACCGATTAGGCACATACTTGCAACAATCTCCCCCTTTGTCATTGATGGCAACATATGATGTGAAAAACTGAAAAAGACCATCAAGACAAGATTCTCCCCTTTTGTCTTTACACATTTACATTATTTCTCCCCCTGATTTTTTCACATGATTTATCTCCCCCTTTTACATCAATGGCAAAGGGCACATACTTGCATGTTGCTGCTCTAATCCACTTACTTTATCAGAAACATCTAGCTACTCCCCCTGAGGGGTAGCCATCATAACATCAATCCAGATCAAATAATGACACTTTGATCTCCATTGGATTGATGCATTCCTATGCATGATCTTAGTTCAGGACAGGAGGGGTAATTACCCCTAACTTTTCTCTGAGATATTCAAAGGTATCTTTAGGCAGAGGCTTAGTGAAGATGTTTACAATCTGATCCTTTGTTGACACATATTCCAACTTTACTTCATTCTCTGTCACCTTCTCTCTCAAAAAGTGATACCTTATTGATACATTCTTTGTTCTTCAATGCATCACTAGATTGTTTGAAATGTTTATGGCACTTGTATGTCACAAAAGATTGCAATTGGATCTTCATACACAACTCTTATGTCCTTCAAAGTCTACTTCATCCATAACACTTGAGTGCAACAACATGCTGCTACAATATACTCTGCTTCTACAATTGACAAAGAGATTGAATCTTGTTTCTTGCTCAGCCATGAGACCAATCTATTACCCAAGAAGAAAGCACCTCCACTTGTATTGTTCCTATCATTAACATCTTCAGCTCAATCAGCATCTGTATAAGCACTGAGAGTGAAATCATTGTGCTTTGGATACCATAAGCCATGATCCAAAATACCTTTTAAATATCTCAGTATTCTATTACCTTCCATCACATGTGATTCTCTTGGATCAGCTTGAAACCTTGCAACAAGACAAACTACATGCATAATATCTGTAATAGGTGAAATCAACTGAAGATAATAACTAATCTAATTTATAAACAAACGATTATACCTTCAATGATGATTCACAAATCCATGTAGGAAGGAGCTTGCACCCAATAGAGCTCCTTAGATGTTTCCCTGATTAGTGTGTAGATGTGGATTGCTCAAATGCTCACAACACAATGTAGATGAGATTAGATGATAGATTGGATAGGATTGAGCCAAGATTTTGGCAGAGGTTTGATAGGATTAGGAGATTGTGGACTGATTTGGGCAGAGTTCTAATGCCTGAAGTGGTCTCCGGAGAGATTTGGGTAGAGATTTGGTGCATGGAATGGTCTCCCTAATGGCTTAGAGAGGGGTCCTATTTATATGATTTTGGAGATGAGGATCAATGGTGAGGATTCAATTGACAAGATCAAGGGCTAGGAATAAAAGTGATTCTTTTATTCCATAGTGGATGAATTAAAATTTCCCATTTTGGGAAGAGTGGAGGAGTGGATGAATAAATAATTCATCTTTGGGGAGAGTGAAGGATAATGGGGGACAACTAAATATTAAATTCAGTTTAGTGGATGAGAGTGGGGGACAAGTGAATTTTAAATTCAGTTTAGTGGATGAGTGGGAGACAAGGTTAATTAAGTGTTTTCTTAATTAACTTAAGTTTAGATTAATTAGATAATCAGGATTTATCTAATTAATCAAGGATTAGGAAAATGGATAAATCATCTAAATAAATATTAGGAATATTCATTTAATTGATAGGATAGGGTTGTAAGGTTAAATGGATCAATTAGGTGAATTAATTGATCACCAGGGATACACAGATTGGGGGAGTAGATGAGTGCGAGGTACTGAAAATTGGTTTGCAGAGAAGTCCAATTTTAGGTGTCTACATTTTGCCCCTCTTTGAGATGGTGTTGCGGCTAAGCAACATCATTTCAAAGAAGTTAAAACATAGATCTGGATTGGATAGAAAAAAGATTTTGGTTTGGAAGAATAAGGCTTGGGGATAATTGGTAAGGGTGATGCCCCCTCGAGAGGATAGGCGGGTTGTGAGAACACGGTTGTGCTCTCGAAATGGATGGGACAGATTGGTAGAACGGGTTAGAGGATAAGTGGTGGGATGAAAGGATGATGATGTTGGGATATGATTGGTGGATGATCATTGTGCTGAAACTGAATTTGAGCAATCCTAGGTTTGATGTAGCAAAGTGGATATGTTCACCAAGGTATAGAAGACCAGGGTGATGATGTTTATCCAACATTTGCATGGACTAGACACGCAAACAAAAGGAAGATCCCATGCATGCCCAAGATAGTACAACCTTGTCTTGACGAGGGAAGGCGACTTATAGCATAAGCTCTTAGTACCAAAAAAGGTATGATGAACCTTAGATGCATAAGGAGATCAATATGCTAGAACTGACCCTATGATTGATCAAGATATGAATACTAGCTTGGAGTAATGAAACCAACCCATAAACACAGCATGCAAAAGCAAGACTATGCCCCATTCTAGATGTTTTTGCCACATACCATGATATAGTAAGATCAAGGTAGCTTTGATGTAATCTTCGAATAGGACAAAAGATAAAAATCAAAAAAATAAAGACCAACGAACCAAACAAGTGACCATTGTATCTTTTGCCAAGATAGATAATGATGTGACAGATTTAGCCTATCGTAGGAAAGATATATCCTATGGCAAGAATCGAGTGATGATTGGATAGATTCTACCTATCGTAGGAACAATATATCCTAAGGCAAGAATCGATTGATGATTGGATCATGTTTTGTTGATGTAAGATTGGCTCAAGATATGACAGTGACAAGTTGTGATTGATGCTGATTTGATAGTTGATGATTTTTTATTAAGGACAATGCTTTGATAGGTGATGCAATGCTTGGATCTGGTGTAAGCTTATTGATGATAGATGTGATGACGAACAAATTATTTTTGGAATTTTGTGTTTTCTATTGTTTTGGTATTTTTTGATATTTGCGATGTTTTTGGATTTTGGATTTTTTATGTTTTTTGATGTTTTGATTTTTTTATTTTTTTGGACAAGGAAAGGTTTATTATGATGGTGTCTTAGATTTTGTGTGGATAGCCTTTGTGCTAAATACCAATGACAAGGGAACACCAAGTGTAGAGGTGAAAGTGGATAAGAAATGGATGAATGATATGGAATGCAAGATAAAAAGATGACACACACAAGCAAGTCAGCAAGTATGCACGAATGATGCAAGCACAAACAAGGTATTGCCCGTGTCAAGCGGTAAACCCATGATATAGATTGATGATGTCTAGTTTCAAGAATGAAGTATCTCATATAAGACTTCGGGTCTAGTTTCAACAATGCGACATCCTGTCTAAGACATATGATAATGATATACGACAGTTTTGTCATGGCTAGGAGTGATGTATCCCTAGAGCAACATGAAGGATAGTTATGACTGATGGATATGGTTTACGACTGGACAAGGATCAAGACCACTGATTGTGATCGGATCATTTGACAAGATTGACTTGACTTGATTGGCATGGATTAAGGATAGACTTGCAATTGGATACAGTATGGATATGAGATGTGATTGGATATGAGACACAATTTGATATGGTATGGATATGGAGATGGATATTTGTCACCTTGAGATAGTAAGTATTTTGAAGCGCTTTCATCATTGGGCTTTATTATGTTGTAAGAAAATACAAGCATGTAGGTATAATTGAACTGAGATGACCTGAGTATTACTTACATGGATTTTTGATATAGCAAGTCGATACAAGCATCTAGCCAAAATTGAATCTAGATGACCTGAGTATTGCTTGCATTTTAACAAACAAGGATTGCCCCTTTTCATGTTTAGACCTCAGAGTCCTCGATGATCTTTTGCTGATCATGTCGTTAGACAAAAGTCATCACATTACTAAAGTTTGATCCACAAGCAGTAGACAAAGAAAAAGATTATGCCCCCATCATAGCATCTCTAGCTTTTGGCATCCTTAAGTAGCATAGGAAGACATAATAGCATAAATCAAGACTCTTAATCTAACCAACACAAAACATTCTTGCATTTAGATGTGTCTTTTTGCCATAATTGATATAGAATTTAGCATGAATGTTTCAGTATGGTGCTCTATTTTGCCTTGGATAGGTTGATGTTGTGCGTCAAGATTTTTGTTGTTTTGAGAAGCATGCTTTTCTGCGTGCTCTTGTCTAGAGAAAGGTGCAGACACAAACAGATAGTGGGACAGACAGCAAGACATGGGATGGATGGGAAAGTGGAGTAGACTTAGATGGATAGAAAGACTAGACATGGGACAGACAGGAAAGTGGAACCTCGGGGGCGCATTGATAATGGCCTTGCCTACGTGACAATGCAGAGGCAGCGTAGTTTGGGGCTTAGACCATGGATGGACTAGAGGATAGACGACAAGATATGAGATAGACAAGGAAGCAGAGCCTCGGGGGCACATTAAAAATGGCCTTGCCTACATGACGACGCAGAGGCAATGTAGTTCGATAAGAACCCTAATGGACCTAAGATATGGATTAGATGAGACGTGATATGGAACTGATATGGATCAGATAAGACACGATATGGAATCGATATGGAACAAACGATACTTATGACAAGGAACCACCACGGATAGGTAGATGTATGGAAGATAGTAGATACAGAGGTAGAAGTAACCAAGGATGTGATATCCAAGGACTATGTCGCATAAGTGTAACATGCCCCATTATTGGTAGAATACTTAGGATTTTTCATGGCAATGTTTATGACGATAGGAGGATGAGAGGATAATGAAGGATTTGGATGTTTTGGAGGGATAAGGTATGTCAAGAGACATCTAGAACATTTGTCCACATTGTGCCCCCAATCTTTATCAAGACCAAAGAATAGAGGAAAGGAAGTTTGGATGGATGGACAAGACAGGATAGGTATGTAATGGATAGAGGATAGGATAGGAAATGGTATGAAAGGAAACTAGTAGGAGGAGAGTGACATGCTGATGAGACAAAGTACCCCCAAGTGGGAGTGACGTAGAAGATCAACTTACATATGACACCTGTTCACCAGGTTTTCATCATGGTACTTATCCAAGGTGCCTGTTTGCCTAGTTTTCACCATTGGATGAGGGGATTTTTCTTTACTATTTTCTTTTTTTCTTTTTTTTTTGAATATTGAGATTAGAGAAGTTGGATATGGAAAGACATTAGCATATAGTTCCTTGAAAGGGGAGAGTCCTGCTAGATAGATACGGTCTAATGGACCATGTCCAATGCTCTCACAGATGTTGGTAGGGGATCGTATGAAAGTGATATGGCATAGGTTGATAGTGGATTATGATGTAGAATATGAAGGGAAGGCTTATGCAACAGCATGGACCATAGGCCTAGGATGAGGAAGATGTATAGGATAATGGATGTAAGATGGGGAGATGTAGTTATGTGGAGGAGTTGTGAAGTGGAAAGGAACCATGGCCAATGGCTGCACACATCATGATAAACATTGGAGCTTTTGATGAGATGGTGGTGTAGGAAGCAATGGAGATGGTTGATGAAGTGATTTAGGAACCCACATAGATTTATTATTTTTGGTGCTTTTGTTTTGCTTGTGGGATTTGTGAAGGGAATGGAAGTTTTGGATGGAAGTAGGCTTTGGGATGGATATAGGTGGTTGGGATTCCTGAGATATGGACGAGGATGCCTCATTTGACTTGCTAGCTATTTTCTTAGGAACCCAAACCATGTTGCTTTTGTGCTTTGCATTTGGGGGTAAGGGTTTAGATGGCTGTTTAGATGAGCTTTGCTGTGATTTTGATTCTTTATGTCCTAAGGTACGAAGACAATTAGGATTTTTGGTAGGATTTTTAGCTTTATGGATAAAGGCATCAAACTTTTTGCTTTGGAATCCCTTGGGGTGGGTGGAGTGGATGGAATGATTGGAAGCTATATGCTTAAATGATGTGTGCTTTTGTTGGCCATGTTTAGGGATGTAAGGATACTTATGAAGGAGAGGTATGTTAGGTGTCAGAAGCAACAGTGGCAAGGTGGATGGAAAGACTTTGGGAGTTGGAAGGAGTGGAGGTAAAGTGGATGGTGGAAGGTGTATGAACACATGCTTTTGACATTTATAGGATGATGGAGGTGGAATGGCGACATAAGTTTTGGGGATATGATAGGGTCTGCAATGGAAAGTGGTAGACTTAGGAGGAGTGGAGGAAGTACCAACATCTTGAGTTTGTACACCTTGGGGTATGTATCCAAGGCCGTATGAAGGTGGAGGAACGTTGACATGGATAGGTTCCAAATTACCTTGTTCATGAAGGCCTAAGCCTTTACCTTGATAGTTCATATGCTGAAGTATACGGTGGACAGTGGGATTATGTGTAGGTAGAACATTAGACACAAGTTCATTATGGGATGGAGAAGGTGAGATAATGGATAATGGTTGCTGGTGTTCCAAGAAAGAACATTCATGCATGAAGGTAGTAAGACCAAGGATATATGGTGGATTTGAAGTGGAAGCGATGGTGGATGTGGACGGAGAATCATTAGGATCGTGATTAGCACTATGTTCACTAAGATCCAAGTTATTTGTTTGATCTTTTATGCTTACTTGGGGGACAAGTGTCTCATCATGACAAGTGGATGTTGTGGGATCATGGCTAGAGGAAGAGATCTCTTTGCTTTGAAGGAAGGCCATGAAACAGGGTGAATGCTGAAGTAGGTCAACAAGACTTTCATTGGATAAAGCATGTAGGTCTTGGGTGTCTTGTTCATGGATAGTTGTAGGGGTATGAATAGGATCAAGTTGCTCATGGAGAGATTCATCATTATGGCTATCATCTTGATCATGGAAAAGATACATATTATGGATAGGTTGAATTTGGATAGCGTGCTCGTGAATGGTTGTTGGGGGATGGATAGGATCAAGTGGCTCATGGAGAGGTTCACGATTATGGATATCATCTAGATCATAGAAAAGCCATTGGATCTCTAGCTCAGGCATAGGATCAAGTTGCTCATGGATAGCTTCTTCATCAATGGTAGTATCTTGATCAGGGAAAAGATATAGGTTATGCCTAGTGGGAAATTGGACGAGGGTGCTTTGATCTTGATTTAGACAAAGGGTAAATGTTTCCACATGCTCTAAAGTGTGCTCTTGACATACATCTTGGGTTGCTTGAATGGAAGTAGAAGGCTTGTGGATAGGCTCTTGGTTGGCAATATGGATGGTTGAGGGACCTTGACTTTGGTTCATGATAGGAGGTTCTGCGATAAGCTCAAGGGGTTGCGGATGACATGAAGGGGTTGGAGGATTTGCCATTGACAAGACATTGGAAGAATCTTTGGTAAGGCCAAGGATTGAAGTTTGGGGACATGGTTGACTCTCTGCTGATAGTCCTTGAATCACATCCTTCGTAGGTGTAGGAGTACATGGATGAGGTGATGGATGAGTGGATTTTGGAATTCTCCATAGCTTTTCATATGTTGCATATCTTTCCCAAAAATCATCCAAGAATGTTTTGTTTGTTGGTTTAGACAGTGGGGAACTTGAGGTCGGTCTTGGTGTAGCACTGGTATGTTTTGGAATATGTGTCTTAGAAGATAGCACAGAAGGACTAGTAGATAGAGTGGTATACGATTTATGACTTAAGGGGGCGGTTGCCTTGTCATGAGTACAAGAAAAGGATATGTGATTTTGGGGTGAGGCATAGCTAGTACTAGCACGTTCAGCTTGCAAGCTTGTCCATTCTTGTTGTAAGATGTCGAGTTGTTGAATAATTGCTATACACTCTTGGGGCGAGGGACCTAAGTTGATTTGCAATTGCAGAGATTGGATTTTTTGCTTAAGATATTCTAATTTGTTTGCCATTGACCCAAGACTAGAAAAACTGACTTGTTTGGATGGCGAAATGGCTGATTTGCCCAGTTTCAATCAGATTTTGAAAAACTGAAACAGGTTTTTGAAAAATGGTTTTTGATAGTTTTGCTCTTGGAAAGCACTAAATTTTTTTGTTCTCTAGTTCAAATGCGCAACAAGTCAATATGCATGCGCAATACTGGTTAAGTTTGTATGCACAAAAATAGAGTCCAGATGCGCAATAGTGTCAAATGCGCAAAAAGTCATTTTAAATGCGCAAAAGGTCAGTACAAATGTGCAAATATGGCTCTTTGTTTGTGTTTTCTCAGAATTTTAGAAATTTTAGATAGTTGTTAGGATTTTTTAGTGTTTTTAGTTTGAAAAATTTGGTGTTTCTGCTGAGGTTGATATTCAATTATGGAAAAAGCACAGCAAACACAGAAGTTTTCCATGATTTTTATCTTTTTATATATTTTTTGTATTTTTGGACTGTTTTGACTCTAAAAACAAGTACACCCTACGCTGGATAGGCTAGTAGAGGATTTTGGCTTGCTAAAAAAATTTGGTTCTTAGTTAGGGCAACCGTTCAAGTGGTTACACATGCGGCGGCACTACTCTCCGTTATGGAGTCTCCCAACCTCAAAGGGTTGTGCCTATGAGGGTTTTGGGGGAGGTTGGCCATCGGTGTAACACAGCAGCACTTATTGCTTGAGGTTTTCACCCCAAGCATAATTTATTTTAAGTGGCTTGGTAGGGCTTGGCGTTAGCCTGTTACTACTCAAGGTCGTTCCCACTTGGACAAGCGTGCATCCAAGGGTAGGCCCCCCTAAAGGTTTGACAAATAAAATGACAAGTCTGGCACTTTGATCACCCAATTAAGGGGAGAGCATAAGCCTATTGTCATTCGCAAGCACAGAAAACACTTGTTAATCCAACCTAGTTAATAGTAGAAACACTATGAGTTAAGCTACTTGTGCACTCACACGATTGTTAACTTGGAAGTGTTTAATCATAGCAATGTTCATTTCCTGGTTGTTAACTTTGAAAGTGATTAATCATAGCATTGTTCTTTTCCTGTTTGTAAAGATAGCAGTGATCTAACTAGGAAAATAATCAACAATGCAAAGATAGCAAATGGGTCTAATTACTTTCTTCCTAGTTATGAGCTATGTGGAAGTTGTATACAATGCACTTGGTTACTTTTCCCTTAATAATTCTAAATGAACTAGACAAAGCAACTAAATGATCTAATCTAGCCACTAGTCCTGCAAAAATGATCGTTAGCTCAAACACACAAAATCAGAAACCCTAAAGACAAAAAGTAGAATTAGAAGCACCGCATTGCAGTCTGAATGCACAGAAACAGAGATTGCATGTGGCATTTTACAAAAGTGCTAAGACAGGTGTCAAAAGCACTGTAACAAGAGATATATACGCTATTTTAACAGATGCGTCGAATCAGAGGACATATGCACAGAAAGAAACAATCAGTCTGCAGAAATTTGCATTTTCTAATCCTAGTTTGTTAAGATGTATGTAGATGATCTCTTAGCTCAAATCTCACCTCACCATTACGTCCGAGGGGCATTTCCATAAATTTTGACTACAAATTTGCCTAGATTTCATGAAAAATAGAGCGTTTGGCGAAGAAAACAACTTTCTTAAAATTCACTACAAAACATATGCGCAATTTCAGAGGACATATGCGCAATTTCAGAGGACATATGCACAATTCTAGAGGTCATATGCGCAATTTCAATGTATATGCGCAGTTTGATAGAACAGATGCACAACGATATAGGGTAAATGCGCAACTCTGACGGATGCACAATTGTAGAGGTCAAATGCACAAAAAAAGGTCATATGCGCAACTGTGGAGGTCAAATGCGCAAAACTAAGAGGTAAATGTGCAACTGTGGAGGTCAAATGTGCAAAATTGTCATATACATAGTTGTGGAGGACAAATGCGCAACTGTGGAGTGTAAATGCATAAAACTGGCATATGTACAACTACAGAGTGTGAATGCGCAACTGTGGAGAACAAATGCGCAGCTGCGGGGTGTAAATGCACAAAACTGGCGTATGCGTAACTGCAGAGTGTGAATGCACAACTGTGGAGAAAAAATGCACAGTATTGTCAAATGCGCAGCTGCGGGGTGTAAATGCGCAACTATAGAATGTGAATGCGCAAAACTACCGCCAGAAGCCTATTTTTCACCTGTTTCTTCACCTGCACGGACCTGCAACTTAAAACAGCTAGCTTTTTGGATTAGTAAAGGGGCAAGTGTTGATAACTGAGAGGGGGGGTGAATCAGTTATCCTAATTATTTCTTCTTTTGAACTTTCTTATTAATCAAAGCAGCATTGAATCAAACAAACAAACATTACCATGAAATGAGAAACACATGACACAGTATTTTTGACGTGGAAACCCAGTTAAGGGAGAAAACCACGAGGTGATTAACCCAAAGATTATTCTCAGTTAGAAGAATAAGGAATTACAAAATGGCACTTGCCAATTAGGGCTCACTGCCCGAGCACACTGCTCACAAAGAGGCACACTGCTCACAAAGAGGCACACTGCCTACAAGGAGACACACTGTCTACAAAAGAATGTAATACAATACTTGAACTGATTGGAAGCATCTTCATATGCTGGAGTTCAGTTCTGGTTAGGCTCAGTATACTGATCTGCTGCACTTCATCTTTCCTCTATTCTTTATTCTGCTATCTTTTCACATACCGGATCTTTCTTACTGCTTCTCTTCTGTTCTGTATTTATTCGCATACACCTTCACACCATTACAGTTTTCACAACTAAATCCATCCTCTATATATATCCGCACTAGTGATTTCATTATCTTTCTAGTCGGCACCCGAAATAATCTATCTTCTCACAAACTCTGTTCTGTCAGTTGTATCCTTGCATATCAAGTAATGCGGATCAAGCATATACTTGTAGATATCATTAATCATGTCGGCCAAACATGATTCATGCCTTCACAACCTTTACCATCAATAGTAACACATCCGGAAAATAGTCTGATACTCTGTCAATCAGTTCTTCCTCTGTTCTCACTGTCTCTCAGGAATCCGGTACTCAACTATTCATATCTTTTTATTTGTTCATCACCGGAGGCTAAATCCTTGGAATATACTACTCAAGGTAGTCCTCTTGACTTCCCCAAATCTGCACTGCACCAAGACACTTCCTCTGAGAGATCCGGACCAATCTGTCGGACCTTGCCACATGCTCTGTTCTTGTTCACCGGACCACAACAATCTTCATTCTGACTTCCGGTAGAGACACACCATGACTTGTGGATATGTGGGATGACCTTTGTTGCCATCAATGACAACAACCATGAATCCATATACTGTCTCTTGCCAACAATCTCCCCCTTTGGCATTGATGGAAACACTTAGTGAAAAATGACTAAGTGTTTACACTATGCTCCCCCTTAGCTGATGCTCTATCTTTATATACAATTTTTGGAACTCCCCCTTAGTTGGATTCCTCATTTTTCACTGCTCCTCACTCCCCCTTTGACATCAATGGCAAAGGGTAGGGTCCGCACACCAAAATTTTCAAAAATTTTCTATACATAGCCGCATATTTACATACTCACATATACTGAAGAATGTCTGCAAAAGATGTCTTCAGTTGGATCAGTTCTGTAGCCCAACTTTGCTTCATTCTATCCAAAATTGAAATGTGACCACTCAACAAAAATGCAAATGCATCTGCCCTTTTTAGATCTTTCGGATCACTTGTCTGGGCTGTGATTTGAGCTTCTGCTATGGACTCATGCATGGCCTCTAGCTTAGGGACAATTAACCCCCTGAGCTCACTCAACCTGCTTATTCTATTTTTCCTTTCCTTCTCCAATTTCTTGATTTCACTCAAGACTGCAATAGTCTGACATTCTTGATTTGTTATAGAGGAAGAAAGAGGATCAAAACTTTGAGACAAGCTGAGTAGTGTGTCCTCTTGCTCTTTTATTTTCTTCTCAATGTCCACTGTTACCTTGGACCAGGAGATACAAAATTTGTATATTTCACCGCCATCCTTAAGAGCATTTTCTAAGCTCTTTATCCCAATGTTCATGTTTCTCCTATCATTAATGATCAGACCCTGAACCTCAGAGAACCTTTTATCCAAAAACTCCTTCTGGACCTTTTCTTCAGCTGATTTTTCTAGAGATTCAAAATGTGTACTAACACTACTGACTAAGGTTTTGAGATTACCGGAAGAGGAGGCTATGGGATCCTTCTGAAAAGATGGCATGATCTTTTCCAGCACTCCAGATGCTACCTCCATAAGCTCACAGTCTTCCATGTGAGATTTCAGTAGTTTCTCTTTGACTTTCTCATTTGCAAATGAGGCTATTTTCATTGTTTGTACCGGTGACAAAGAGTCAAAATCTAATGGTCCTTTTAGCAGGTCCGGTTCATCAATTTCTATAGTGGCTTTTGTCAAGAATTCTTGAACAGTTTGTGCAGTGTCTCTTGCCGAAGACAGATGTTTCTTCTCTTCTGCAGTTTTGTCCTTTGGAATCTTTTCTCCTTCCTTACTCTTACCACTTTCAGTTGTGGTTTTCTCTGTTGGGGTCTTCTCTTTCTCTACATCCTTGGTGCTGTCAACCTCTTTTTCTTTAACTGCTGCTTCTTTCTCCTGTAGTTTCTCTTCTCCTTGGGATCCGGAGACTGTAGGGGAAACCGGAGGAGAGATGTTAGTCTGTTCAAGGGCCACTTCTTCCGGAGCAGATGATTCCAAGTCCACAGCTGTTTCTGCACCTAAGTCCTCTACAACAGAAAGATTAAACCTTTTGAAGGTTTTCCGGAGAATCTCTTCAGTGTCCTTGGCTACCTTGTCGGTCTCACCAAGCATAAGCTGATTCATCCTTGCTTTGCTCCTGAATTCATCCTTGCAGTCTTTGAATACCATGTTCATTGTTTTGTGATCAATTGAAGGATATAGCTGAATAGCTATCTGTTCCCTGATCTCAAGGTCTTTTGCCATGGCATTGTTCTTTCTTATCTCTAATTCCATCTCTAGGCTCTTTGGGATTTCAGAGATAATCTCAATAAAAGCTTTATTGTAGATGTTCAAGTACCTTATTATAGCTTCTTGCAGGATCTTTTGATCTGCCTCATTGTATTCATCATAGAATTCAGCCACCGGTTGAAGGTTCCCATCCATAGTGACTGATTTGACTACACTGTCTAGAGACAGAGTGGGCTTTTCAGCAAATTCCTCTGCCATTTCTTCCTTGTCTTGGCCTGTGGAGGGTTTCCCGGATCCATTCTTCTTCTGCTTCTTTATTTCTTTTACTCCCTCATCTGACTCAGTTTCCTCTTCATCCTTTTGGCTTTCATAAGCCCTTGTGGCTTTTGTCTTAGATCTTTTACTGGATGCCTGGACTTCCGGTTTTGAACTTTTGGTTGTGGGAGGTGCAGATCTTTTTGATGATCTGGTCCAGGTGGAAGTTTCAACCGGAACACTTTCTTTACTTTTCTTTTCTTCCTTAGCCTTTCTCCTCTTTTCCTGGCTGGCATCAAGTGCCTCTTTTGAGATGCCTAGGCCTTGAGCAATATGCTCTACTTCTTTTCTCACCTTCCTCTTTATCTTAGGTTCCCTGAGTTCTACATGGATCTTTACACTCAGCTCCTCAAAGGTTCCAAACCTTTCTGCCTTTGGATCTTTGGGCTGACTTAGCATGTGTTGAACATGCAGCTCCACTATCTGTTCATCCACTCCATACCCCATGGGCATGATCCAGACAGTCCTTGGCTCCACTGCTTCCATTAGGCACTGATCAGTGTCCACCATAAAGCACACTGAGTCTTTGTATTTTTCAACAAGAGACTGGGGAATTCTTTCTCTTGCTTGCATCATGCTTTGGAAGTTTTTGAAGTATCCCCATAGGGCTGTATTTCTTGCTTTGGCATCCCCAAGCCCATGTAGATAGTCTCTTATCTGGACTGCAACAGGTTTGTCATTCTGCCATGCCCATCCACTTGATCCGGGCAGCTCATTCATGAAGTAGAAAAATAGACATAATATAAGAGTACCATACTTAAAGGAATTCTTTTTGTCCTTGATTTTCTGTATATTTTCCATTAATTGGCTTAAGAGCAGTTCGCAGAGATCATATTCTGCATTCTTCCTTAGCATTTCATAGGCAGTATACACTGCAGTTCTGGATACAGAATTCTCCCTGCTGGAGTGATAGATCTTGTATCCTATTATCATGGATGCATACTTGATATCCGGATCAGAAATATCTTCAATGGTCATTGCCCTCTTATCAAATTTTGATCCGGTGGCCTCAGTTACAATGTTATTTTTGACAGATTTGAGGATAGGTATCCCTCTGGAAGAGTATAGACCAGTTACTGCCCTAATTGCCTCTTTTGTGATCTTGCAGGGTCTATCCAGCCATAGGAAGTTGTCATGCATCCTGCTCAGTATATACCGGACCCATTCATCTTCTTCAAAGCAGGGGAAATGAATGAATTGATCAAATTGTTTCTTCTGGATACCCTTATACTCTGGTTTAAGCTCAAAAGCATTGTCTATCAGTTGTTTGTGATAGAGATCTCTCAATTTGAATTCCCCAAATTCCTCAATGCTTGCATGTATGTAAACCCTAATGTCTTCTGTGTGTAAAACTCCATGAGGAACACTAGAAAATGCTCCTAAGGGATCTACCTCCAATGACTTGTATGGATGTTTCTTAAATTCAGGTCGGGCCTATCTGAGATTTTTACTATATTTGGAGTAGCCATTTCTTCAAAAGATTTGTAGTAAGATATCGAAAGTGGAAAATACCTTTTGCGTCTTCGGTTGCACGGAGTGGCTGGATTGATTTCTGTATGTAATGACTTCAGCAGGAGATCTTCGGTGAACTTGATGAATTTTGTTTCAGAGCTCCGCTTTTCGCTTCTTCTTGGATGTGGAATGATCAAGTGATTGTTGAGAAATCCCTTATATCATTTCGCAAACCCTAATATCTATTTGCAATAAATGCTTCACCTATATTATTCTAGTTTGCCTTGTCCGGATAGCTTGGAGTATCCCGGATTAGTCCTGATCTATGAACATCATGCGGATCTTTCAATCATGAATAAATCGTGATGACACATTACAAGAACATCCCAAACATTCTGTCCAGTCTGCAGAGTAAAATAATGTACTTCCGGATCTCTTCGGACCCTTTTGTAGTCCTCTGTCATTTCGGAGCATCTCCCGGAACAGGTCTTTACTTGATCGATCACAACTTCTTTACATCTTCATGCGGACCTCTGAAATCTTGTCTGGATCATCTCAGGACTTGTATCTTCAAACCCTTTACTCCGCATCTTGTGTCACATCCAGCACCACTTGATTGGCTGGGGGAACAGGATTTTCTTTGAGTCTCCCCCTGAGCCAGAGCTCACTTTTTAATTTCTGGAAGAAATATCAGCACCAGAGTCTGGTGCGGATCCAACCTCTACATTCTCTGAACTTTTCTTCACCCAAATCTTGTTCATCTGATTCCTAACTTCATCCGCATTCATCTTTTGTTTACCCTTGTCTTGATTCTGATTATACACCGGACCTCTTTTGTCCTGATTCTTGCTTCTGAAGACTTTAGCATTATGACCGGACCTATTACAGATTTGGCAAATAACATTTCTTTGCATATTTGACTGATAACCTCTTGATCTGCATTGATTAGCCATATGACCTACTCTATTGCATGTAAAACATCTACCATTGAATGATTTGTTTACTTGCATATTTCTGCATTCATGAGACTTGTGTCCATACCTTTTGCAGTTAAAGCACTGTCCGGAGAAGGATGGATTAGTTTGATTCATCCTTTTTCTACACTGATTAGCTTTGTGACCAAAGTGATTGCAGCTGTGGCAGTATCCATTGAAAGATGGATATCTTTGAGCATTGGGCTGTCTTACCGAAGGTCTTCTAGGCCTATTCCTTGGATTTTCTGATCCAAAATTCTTTTGACCAGATTCGGAGCTTTCTCCTTTCTCATATCCCAAACCATACTTGTCATCTGTCCTCTTTTGACTTCCAAGAAGTACTTCAAGTTGGGTAGAACTTATCTTGAATTTTTCTTTATATTCATTTGCTGTTTGAAGATCTCTTTTGAGAGAGACAATTTGATCCTCAAGTTTTTCTTCATTATCTTTGGCATCTTCAAGATCAGATTCAAGATGTCTGATATGTTGGATCTAGGGCATACAACTGAGAGGGGGGGGTGAATCAGTTGTATAGAACTTGTTCTCTTTCAAACACTTAATTCTCTGTTGTTAGTTAGCAGCATATCAAATAATCATTCATGGAAGCACAATACATAAACACAAGAGCAGATAAGCATCAACACATTGAACACCAAGATTTTGACGTGGAAAACCCGGTTAAGGGAAAAACCACGGGGTGATTAACCCAAGAATTATTCTCTGTTAGAAGAATAAGGAAAAATGAATGGCACATGCCAATAAGGGCTCACTGCCCGAGCACACTGCTCACAAAGAGGCCCACTGCCTACAAGGAGACACACTGTCTACAGAGTGATAAAAATCACAGTCTTGAACTGGAGAATGACATCTCTACTATGTCCGGATCAGTTCCAATTAAGCCCAACAATCTCTGCTCTGCCTTTCGCACCTTTCTTCGCTATATCCTACTCATCCACATGCCACACACTGAAATGAATTCATAAATCATTATTTATACAAGACATCGACTTAGGAACAAGCATCTAAGTCGGCAAACAACCATAGGAGTATCCGCAAGATGAATAACACATCCGGTCGGCTATCACAAGAACATTCGCAGGATGAACAACTCATCCGGTCGGCTAAACAGAGCAATAACTTTATCCGGAAGAATAACTTCAATTCCGGGCTCTACCATCAATGCGGACCAACAACACAACCTAAACATGATTCAAGAACCTTCACAAATCTGTCTGAATGTCCGGATACATCCGCACTTCCTCTGCTTACTGGGATCTCTTGTCTTCCTCATCCGGAACATCAAGAACACAGTCTGTCGCCACTGTCATAATGCAGGAGGTACTTCCGGACCTCCAAATCACACACAAATCAGGATGACACATCACAAGGACATCTCAAACACTCCTTCCAATCTGCAGATTATGATAATACAATTCCGGACCTCACCGGACCTTTTTGTGATCCTCTGTCACCTCCGGATACTTGCCGGACCCGGTTCTATACCGGCAGCCATAACTCCTTCAGATCTTCATGCGGACCTCTGAAATCTTAACTGTAGCATCTCAAGATTCATATCTACTAACCCTTTAATCCGCATCCTCCGGTTCTCATCCTATACAGTATATTTACCTTCTTCTCATCACTGTTCTTCACTGTTCCTGACTGAGGCTAATTTTCTCAATATCCTCAGCACAAAGCTCATCAAATCCTTCTTGTCAGTGCAGTATGAGTATGTTGACATCAATGACAACACTGGCTCACCTCATACTTGCCAACATGATAATCCTGTCCATCTGGTGGCATTCTTCTGATTTCTCTTTAAGAGATTGTCTTAGATTGTCTTCAGCTTTTCTTTTTTCTTCAATCTCTTGAGTAAACTTTATAGTTCCTGATTCCATTTCATGTCTTAACATGATGACTTCTTTTGATAATTTTTCACATAACTTGGTTTTCTCAGTCAATTCTTCATCTGTATTGCTTTCTTCACTTTGTCTTGCCAATTGTTGGAGCAGCTCCTTTCTCTTTTTCATAGAGAGACTTAATTTGTCCTTTAATTCTCTCATGAATTCATCAGCCTATTTGAGTCTTTCCTTTAATTCATTGACTTCAGAATTTGACTATTCAAGATCCTCAAGGGCAGTCTTGAGTTGCTCCCTTAAACCATATGCATCCATTTGAACTCCCAGATCTTCCTCAAGCTGTTAGGCTCTATTAGGAGGAACCTTGCTCTGATACCAATTGTTGATAATTGAGAGGGGGGGGTGAATCAGTTATCCTAATTATTTCTTCTTTTGAACTTTCTTATTAATCAAAGCAGCATTGAATCAAACAAACAAACATTACCATGAAATGAGAAACACATGACACAGTATTTTTGACGTGGAAACCCGGTTAAGGGAGAAAACCACAGGGTGATTAACCCAAAGATTATTCTCTGTTAGAAGAATAAGGAATTACAAAATGGCACTTGCCAATTAGGGCTCACTGCCCGAGCACACTGCTCACAAAGAGGCACACTGCCTACAAGGAGACACACTGTCTACAAAAGAATGTAATACAATACTTGAACTGATTGGAAGCATCTTCATATGCTGGAGTTCAGTTCCGGTTAGGCTCAGTATACTGATCTGCTGCACTTCATCTTTCCTTTGTTCTTTATTCTGCTATCTTTTCACATACCAGATCTTTCTTACTGCTTCTGCTCTGTTCTGTATTTATTCGCATACACCTTCACACCATTACACTTTTCACAACTAAATCCATCCTCTATATATATCCGCACTAGTGATTTCATTATCTTTCTAGTCGGCACCCGGAATAATCTATCTTCTCACAAACTCTATTCTATCAGCTGAATCCTTGCATATCAAGTAATGCGGATCAAGCATATACTTGTAGATATCATTAATCATGTCGGCCAAACATGATTCATGCCTTCACAACCTTTACCATCAATAGTAACACATCCAGAAAATAGTCTGATACTCTGTCAGTCAGTTCTTCCTCTGTTCTCACTGTCTCTCAGGAATCCGGTACTCAACTATTCATATCTTTTTCTTTGTTCATCACCGGAGGATAAATCCTTGGAATATACTACTCAAGGTAGTCCTCTTGACTTCCCCAAATCCATACTGTACCAAGACACTTCCTCTGAGAGATCCGGACCAATCTGTCGGACCTTGCCACATGCTCTGTTCTTGTTCACCAGACCACAACAATCTTCATTCTGACTTCTGGTAGAGACACACCATGACTTGCGGATATGTGGGATGACCTTTGTTGCCATCAATGACAACAACCATGAATCCATATAGTGTCTCTTGCCAACAGCAAGGCCCCACGGTGGGTGCCAAAATGTGAGAGGGAGAATGAGAAGTTAGTCAAATACATGAAAAACCTAAAAACCCAAACATCAATAGAATGTGAAGGCAAAGAGGAATCAAACCAAACAAGTATAAATACTTACAAAACTCCCTTTTACCTATCATTTTCCATTGTTGCCTATCTTGCTTTGATCTTGATTGAAGCCCTCAGAAGTTCTTTTGTGCTTGCTTGCTTGTGTGAAGATGGCAAAGTAAGAATGGCTATGAATACCTGATTTAGTGTTGAAAGAGAGTTTCAACACTCAACAAATGGAGGACACTTTGGAATAGAATGAATGATAGAAGAGAAGAATGAGAGAATTTTGAGTGTAGTTATCTTGCTAAATTAAGTGCCTCTCCAATGGCTTAGAAGAGGGTTCTATTTATAGAATTTTTGAAAATAGAATGGAGGGTGAGGATCCAATGATGAGATCAATGGCCCTCATTATTTGTGAATCTTTAATTCATAATGAATGAATTAAAAATTTAGATTGGGGGACAATGGGTTATGACATTTGAATTAAAAATTCAGAGTGGGGGACAATGGGTTATGACATTTGAATTAAAAATTAAGAGTGGGGGACAATGGGTTATGACATTTGAATTAAAAATTCAGAGTGGAGGATAATGGGGAACATTGAATTAAAAATTTAATTTGGTGGAGAATAATGGGGAACATTGAATTTAGAATTCAATTTTATATTTTAGCTAATTAAATATTAAGAATATTTAATTATATGTGCAACATGGTGAGGTGGAAGAGATGAAGTGGATTGATGAGGTGGATGTGGAAGGAGACATTAGAAGAATTTATGGATTTTAATTAAATGAACCAATCAAATAAACTTTGAATATTTATTTAATTGATAGAAGAAAATATGAATTAAGATAAATATCAGAGTATTTACTTAATTCAACATGTGCCAATTTTAGGCTATTACAATATCAAGTCTGGTTTGAGTTGTTGATATGCACCGGACAACTGAGAGGGGGGGTGAATCAGTTGTCACAAAACTTAAACATTTTCTACAATTCAAACATTCATCACTTATCCACAATTATTATGTTTTAACAATGAGAGCATGAAATCAGAAACTTAACCATAGATACAACATCAAACACAAGAGACACCAGATTTACGTGGAAAACTACAAGGTGGGGAAAAACCATGGAGAGGATTAACTCTCAATATATATTACAATCTTGAAATAGTGATGTTCAGGCTTGGTCACCCCACGAGCCTAAACATACTAGCTTACTGCCATGAAGAACAACTAGGTCTAGCAAGCTCACTGCCACAACCCTAAACCTAGCAAGTTTACAATAAGGGTTGTTAAACCCTGAGTGCTGTTAAACCCTATTCACTACCATGATCAACACCTTTCACTATTTGCAACTAAAGTATAATACTTTCCATGCTCTACCTTTCCTCTGCTCCGCTCTTCCTCTTTTCTTCTCTTCCTCTTCTTTCCTCTACCCCTCTGCTCTACTTTTGGACCTTTCTTAATATATATTCATTTTCTCTCAAGGACACCTTTTCCATGACTCAACTACAAGTATTTATACACTACATCAACCTTGGAATGATCATCAAGGTCGGCATCACAATCATCAACCATTGGAACAATCTCCAAGGTTGGTATTACAAACATTTACAAAATAGGTCCTAACCTATTACAACTTATTCAAGGGGAATGAAATACAGATCATGCCATGCCTTAGCTAGGACTCAAACATGATCTTCCATGCCACAACATGCTTCCACAATCTTCCAGAGATCTCTGCAATCACTAGGATCAACCAGGTTGACCAAGATTGGTTACACGTTACATTAACTAGGAACAATCTTCACATACCATCACAATTTCTTAACGCAGACCAAAGTCTAGATAGGAACATGATTAGGAGACATCCACAAGCATGCTATAATCATCAAGAGCAATCACACAAACCTTAAGCACTTTATCCATAGGAGTCTTCTCACCGGAACACATGAACTTCATTGTCTTCAACTGTCATAAAAGAAAGATAGCTTGTGGACCACCAAACCATGAACCATTGCAACTGTAGGCACTTATCATCATCCCAGACTTCCCTCTAGAACTACAGAGCAAAATATTATATTGCGGAGGAATTCGAAGCCAAATACTATCTTCTTGTCTCAACTAAACTTATAGAAAAAGTAGGTTTCACTTTGGTGAACACAACTCACTCAGATCTTCATGCGGATTACTCAGACCTGAAATGTAGCATCCTCATACATACCTCTAACTTACTTCCAATTTGTAGATCATGATCTTCAATCAGGAATAAATGCATAGTAGTTTACCAGACTATTCTTTAGCATACAACTCACTGTCTATACTGCACTTCTCTGTAACTCACTTGTTTCTTCCAGAGAGGCTAATTTTCTCAATATACTCAACATACAAATCTTCTAAACAAGTAATAGAATAAGATACAGTTGACACAAATGACAACAAGAATATGTTGACATCAATGACAATGTCAATTAGGTGCATACTTGCAACATGAGTTAGATAAAGCAATCCTCCAATCATGGATCTGTATTTTTTCTGATCAGCCTTAGGTGATTCATTAGTTTTGCTCAACTTGCATCCAATCTGTTGACGCCTGAATTGACTGGTGGTTTTCTGAGCAATTTTCATTCAGGCACTCTCCCTAAGTATCCAAAAAATGCTCTAAGTAACGGACCTCCTCAGTATTTTTCAGCTGCATCATCATATTTTCTTGAGGAGGAGGTCATCATCATCATGTTTGTTTCCATGAGGGTCAGCATCATCATGTTCTTCGTCGACCGGTTTCTCATCGTCATCATCATATTTCGCTGTCGGGTGATGTTCAGGTTTTATCCTGATGATGCTGACGAGCTACAGTGCGCCCTTATCTGCTTGCGAGGGTGATGTTTCAAAGTCTCCGGTGATCTTCCATTTATCACCTTGCGCGAGCATGATGATGATGTTGCTTATTCTTTGAGTTGCTCGACCTAACTTGTTTTATCCTAAGGGTCGTCATCATCATCATTTTTTCAGTTGTCATCCTGCTGCTTGTGGAGGTCATCATATTTTCTGCCTTCATGATATTTCGCCGGGGTGATATTTTTATCATCGGGTGATCTTGGTTAACATCATCCTGATGACGTTGTTGAAGAGTTGTAATTGCGACCTGATATTCACTAGGGTCATCATATTTTGGGAACGTCAGGATGATCTTAGTCAATATCATCCTGATGATGTTGTATCACTTCTTGCTCTTTGTTTCTCATCCTGATGATGCTGACGTCATCCGTATATCAGGGTGATATTTTTCTTTCTGCCTATCTGCATCATGATATTTCCGAAGGAGGGGGTGATATTTTCATATCACTCGGATATATGTTTGTTCGAACATCATGATGATGTTGAGGAGATATCCGCCTGCTAGTTTCGCGTGTTATCTATTGAGGGTGATCTTTTCAAGCAGCATCATCATATTCAGTTTTCGCCCCGATCTTACAGAGGAGCTACAGTGCAACCTGATATTTGAACATCATCAAGATATTTCCAAATATCTGGTTGTCTTCCGAATATCATGATGATGTAAATATGATGATGACGTCATCAAGGTCCGCGGGGGTCATATCTCTAACACTGATCATCTTGAAGAGACCTCCTGATATTTGCAAACATGATGATGACGTCATCCGGATGAGAGGAGGTGTGCAGTAGGCGGATATGATGATGACGTCAGCAGGATATGATGATGACGTCATCAGGATGTTCATCGGCCAGACTTTTGGTATCGGCTCAGCAGGAGGATGTTCCTCCGATGGATCAGGTTGTGCCGATGAAGGCGATTATCATGCAGGTTATATTTCAAATATCATGATGACGTCAGGGTGATATTTCGAACAACAGGATATCATGCTGCTGGAGGATGATGATGATGAAGTCTATACTAGTGTCGTCGGGAGCAAAAGCACCGACATGATATATGCTCATGACCTAGTATATAAAGTGTTATTGAGGTCATCGCGGGGTGCATGTGGGATATTGTTATCCTGCATTTTCAAATATCATGATGATGAGTCTCGGCGGGAAAACCTTGCGATGGTCTGTTTGGTGTTTTTCCCCAGGCCGCGGGTTGGTGCGCCATTAATGGCGATTGTTGCAGAGGTATGGGCGATGGCGTGGGTCGATCTTGTACCCGACTGGAGGTGTCAATCAGCGGGCAGGAGCGCAGGGCTCGAGAAATCTTCCTGTCTCCTCCCCTACCTGCTGCATTCAAGTTTGAGCGCCATTTCTATGGTACTGTATATCTGGCGGGAATTTTGGTCAACCTGGTAGTTAATGCTGAAGACACCCTCCTGCTATATAATGCAGATGGTGTTGATCATTCAAGGTTGTTGAAAGTTGTAGTTTTTTGGCTCTGTAATCCAAAACCAGCTGATCTGGTTGCTCTGTACAGTTTTTCTTGTGAGTTTATGTATCTCCTGTTGTAGGACTTGGCATGAATCCACTGGTTTCATGGTTGATCTTATATGAGTAATGCTACCTTAGCATGTGTTGTGTTAATTCTGTCTCCAGTATTGCATGTATCCTTCTTCTGGATCTGGATGTTTGCTTATGTTTAGATTCTAGAGCATAGAATTCCTATGTTGAATGTCTGATCTTTTAACCTCTGCTCAAGGGGCAGATTAAACTGTTTTCAGGTTGAACATTGGGAAGGGTATACTGCAGTAGGGATACCATAAGTAGAGATAGCTCAACACTCTATATTGGGAGATGTCTGTAAGGCAGATATCATGTTTGTCCCCCTGAAATCTAGTTTTAGCTGTTCATGCTGATCATTCACAGGTGTATGTCTACCGACTCCAAGCCCTGGATAGGCACCAATCATGCTGTGTTCTTGTGTTATACACCATGTCCAGCTTTGCATCCAAATTCATATCAAACCACTTCACACTTCCACCTGTTAGTTGTAGGAGTAGGATTAGGAACCCCCTGCATGCTCTCATACCCAACCAGACATCATGTCCAAGAATGTTGCCAGCCTTGTGATCTATCATACAGATCTTGGTCCATACATGAGAGTATTCTGCCTGTTGTTGTCAAGTTAGATCCTTCTATCTTTGAGCTAGTCAAGGTTACATCTTGAGTTATAGGGATACCCCCCTTGGTGCGGCAGAACCAGAAGTGAAGGGGAGGAGCTCACGCAACCTCCTGTATTCAGTTGGCCTGAATCTGCCTGTGCATTAGAAGTGGCAAACCCTAATGCTGATTCAGAAGAAATGTCAACACAATCACTGTGGGAGTACATACCAGTTTGGAGTCTTCGATCCCAAACTTCTGCAACAACTCTTTCACATACTTAGACTGAGATATGAAGATTCCTTTGTCTGATTGGTTTATTTGCAGACCTAGACAGAAATTCATCTCACCAAAGATGGACATCTCAAACTCTTTTTTCATTTCACTAGCATATTTCATACACATACTTCCATTGCCTCCAAAGATGATATCATCAACAAAGACTTAAACAATCAAAATTTAATCATCATTAATTTTTAAATAAAGATTATTGTTAGTAGTACCTTTATTGAACCCTAACTGCAATAAGTATATATCCAACCTTGCATACTAGGCTCTAGGAGCTTGCTTGAGTCCATACAAAGCTTTCTTCCATCTGCACATAAAATCACTTTGGTCTGATAACCTAAATCCTTCCAGTTGCTCAATGTAAACTTCCTCTTCCAACTCACCATTCAGAAATGCAGACTTCACATTCATTTGATATACTTTGAAATCTTTGTGGGCTGCAAATGCCAGAAATAATCTAATTGCCTCAATCTGAGCTACAGGAGTAAAAGTTTCTTCAATATCTACTCCTTCAATCTGAGAGTATCCTTTGCATACAAGCCTTTCCTTATTCCTTACAACTTTTCCATTCTCATTTAGCTTATTCCTAAAAACCCATTTGGTTCTAATAACATTTTTGTCAGTATGTCTGTGAACTAATTCCCAAGTATAATTCTTTTCTATTTGCATCAACTCTTCCTCCATGGATTTTACCCAGCTTTCATCATTGCATGTTCCATTCATAGTCTTTGGTTCAACTTTTGAAATCAAACAGTAATTGACTTGTTCTTCTGCAGCTCTTCTCCTTGTCAGCACACATTTGTTTATGTCACCTATAATCTAATCTTTAGGATGATTGATCCTTACATACCTAGGAGTCTTGACAACACTTTCCAGAGCCTCTTCTTCATCTTGACTATCTTGTTTCTCATCTTTTTCTTCATTCATTATAGTCACAGGTTCATCTAGTTCATAGTAATTCAAGTCTAATATTTTTTCCTTGCCTTCATCTACCTTCACATTTGCACTTTCAACAATCTTTTTGAGCCTTTTGTTCTAGCACCAGTAGGCCTTATCTCTTGGTAGAGTATCCAAGGAAGATTCCTTCATCACACCTTGCATCAAACTTTCCTAGATCTTCATCTCTCCTAACATAGCATTTGCTTCCAAAGATTTTGAAGTATTTTACTGTAGGAATTCTTCCATACCACAATTCATAAGGAGTTTGAGTACCATTACCTTTCACTTGAACTTTATTTTGGATGTAAACAGTAGTATGAATAGCCTCATTCCAAAAAACTTCCAGTAGATCTACTTCCTTCATCATTGTCTTAGCAACCTCTTGAACTATCCTATTTTTCCTTTCCACAACTCCATTCTGCTAAGGAGTCCTAGGTGCAGTTAGCTATCTTCTTATCCTATACTCTTCACAGAAAATGTTGAATTCATTTGATGTGAATTCACCTCCTCTATCAGACCTCAAGCACTTGATTTTCAATTCTATTTCATTCTCAACCATTACCTTGAAAGATTTGAACTTCTCTAGGGATTTTGATTTGTCTCTTAGAAAAGTAACCCAAGTCATTCTAGAATAATCATCAATAAGCAACATGAATTACATGTCACCTTATAGACTTCTCACCCTTGTAGGACCACTGAGATCTATATGCACTAGATCCAACAAACTGACAGAGAATTGCTCTTTGTTCTTGAAACTTGTTCTTGTCTGCTTCCCTAACTGACATTCCTTGCAGATTGTATTGGATGGTTTCACAAGTTTTGGTAAATCTCTCACAATCTAACCTGAACTTATCTTTACCATATTATCAAAGTTTATATGACATATCCTTCTATGCCACAACCAACTTTCATCTATCTGGGCCTATTGGTTTTTTCTCTCCGAATAAGCAAAGGGTTTGCCAATTCCAATGCACAGGCAGATTTAGTCAAAAAATATAGGAGGTTGCATGAGCTACCTCCCCTTCACTTCTGGTTCTGCCACACCAAGGGGGGGTATCCCTATAGCTAAAGATTTGTCTTTGACTCACCCAATAGAAAGATTTAGCTTTACAACAACAGGAAGAATACTCTCATGTTTGGACCAAGATTTGCATGATAAATCACAAGGTTGGCAGTGTTCCTAGACATATCTAACTAGTTAGGAATGAGAGTATGTAGGGGTCCTATTTCTACTCCTACAAACTAACAGGTTGGAATTATGAAATGATTTGTATTTATGTTTTGGATGCAAGACAGGGGGTTTTGGATCATAACTACTACACAAGGGCAGACCAGTGCCTATCTCTGGGCAAGGAGTCAACTAGACATATACAAATGAATGATTTGCACTCGCATTCAAGTTTCAAGGAGTCAAATAGGTATTTGCCTTACAAACATCCCCCAAGAATGAGTATTTAGCTATTTCTACTTACAAATATCCCTGCTGCCATATAACCTTCTTCATACTTAACCTAAAACAATTTAATCCACTCCTTGAACGAAGGTCAAAAGTTAAGAATGCAATATAGAAATCCATATCCTAGAATCTAAGTAACCCTTAGCAACAAGATTCAAAAGAAGGGATACATACAACAAATGGAGACAAATAGCTAAACACATGCCACGAAGCATTTTTCATATAAAAATAACATGAAACTAAACATATGTGTAAAATGAGACAGAACAACCAAAAAGATTTTTTTTCGTTATTTCCTCCAAAAAAATGCCCAAGTCTTCAACAACCAAAAAATGAGTAACATAGTTTTGATATATACCAAGAATGTGTACTCAGCAATTAATTACATGGTCAACTCAAAATGCTGCCAAATACAATGCACCATCAGAATGGTGCCCAAAACATTCAATGTAGCCAAGAGAAAAAGAGGAAAGAAGTAGGTGAGATTGGGGGATGTGCCGCCACCTGAAGATTTTCATTAAAAATGGTAGCTAGCTTGTCCCTTCAGACCCATACTTCTGCACTTTGCCATTAATGGCTAGCCTACCCACAAGATGCAACAACTATTCGCGTGTTCATGAAGTTTCTTCCTACTTGAGATGATGCAGTTGTGAACACATACAAATCCCTGCTTTCTGAAAGTTTGAAACTGGTCGTTGATTCCTTCCTTCCTGTTGAGATCTACAGCTTCAAATCATGCTGAAAAGTTGTTGGCCAATTAAATCGCGCCACACAGGTAGCTTTCTCTCTTTTAACTTTTCAGAGCATGAACACATTTTACCATTTCACCCATTTTTTCCATTTTCTCCTTCAAACCTTTGTATATGCAGTTGTATATACATACAACTAACTTGGACACATGGCAGCATCTGACTGGATCACTATCATTGAAAAAATGCATCTCTGAGTTATCGGGACCCACCACTACATGCTATTCACCATCGGACCATTGCATCAACTTTTGCATTTGTGGTTGTATATGCAATTTTATATACATACAATTGCCATGCATACAAGTGCGGACCCCAAATCATTGTGAAACAAAATGAAACTGCAATCAGGTCCAGGCATTGTATCTTCCCTTTTTGCATATCTCCTTGTATATCAAATTACACAGATGCAATATACAAACAGAATCGCATACATATCCCTTTGCATATCAGATTTGCATAATTCCTTTGCATCTTTTCTTCTTTACACATTGCCTTATATGTGCGCTTTGTATATCTAATATACATTCACCTTTGCATCTGCATCAGCCATCGGGGAGACCTCAAACTGAGTCGTCGATGGATGTTGTCATGCCGAAAAAACCTTTGTATGTCCCCTTGTATGTCGTCCTTGTATGTTACTTTGTATATGCATCAGGCCTTTGTATCTTTCGCCTTGTATGTTACCGCCTTGTATGCTTCATCCTTGTATCTTTCTCTTGTATCTACCCTTTGCATATTTAAACATACAACAATATATACATGCAAACCTTTACACACAAGCACAGAATATACCAGGAATATGTGATATACAACCCGATATGCATACAACCATTTTTCTCCATTCTGAAGCCAATTGAAGTTCTTTTTCAGGTCCACCAATGTACAACTACACTTTTACATACAAAGACACATACAAGCGGCCATATACAAAGATATATGCATAAAAATGTGAAGGCTGATGGACATAGAAATTTTTTGGGTTTTTTCTAAAAATGCCTGTGGATGTAAATGCTCGAAACCCAAACCAACAGCAGGCACCTATAGGGCCAATAAATAATAATCATTAGTTCTTCTTAATTGATAGATGTTAGCTTTTGTCTTCTTACTGGTAGCAATCACAGTTCCAGAACTTTCCATGATCTTGCACCCATTATCTTTGAATCTCAGATCATATCCTTTGTCACACATCTGGCCAACACTCAAAAGATTATGCTTCAAACCCTTCACATATAGGACATTATCAGTATTATGCTTTCCATCAAATGAAATAGATTCTTTTCCACAAATCTTACCAGCTGCATTATCTCCAAACCTAACCAGTCCTCCATCATACTTTTCCAAACTTACAAACTTACTTTTGTCACTGGTCATGTGATGTGAGCATCCACTATCAATAATCCATTCATCCTTATCCTTCTCAACCTCAACAACCAAAGCACTTTCTTCCACTAGTTTTTCTTCCTTCACACAGCTAGCAGAATTAGTAGACATAGGATCTTCTTTAATAGCAATAAACAGGCATTCATTTACACTAGTACTAGCATCATTAGATTCATCAACAGTCACTCCTTCATCGTCAAAATCTCTAACATAGTAACATTTCTTTGGAACTCTAGGCCTCCTCTCATATATTTTCTTATTTCTTTCAATTCTTTTAGGACATATGGAAGCATAATGTCCTACTTTGCCACAAGAGAAACACTTGAAAGGTAATTTACCTTTGAACTTACCGAAACCTCTTTGAATCTGTCAACAAAGTTAGCTTCAATTTCATCAAAGTCATCATCCACTTTATATTTCTCAGTTCTGGAAATCTTTTCTGAAGTACTGGCTTTATAAGTTTATTCAACTTTTGGCAGGGCATCACCAAATTCTCTCATCTCAAAGGCTGTAAGCTTTCCAAGTAACTGATTTCTGTTAATAGTTTTCACAGTCATAAATTCTTCAATAGTAGCTACCTTGTGACTATAGGACTTTGGTAGTGATCTGAGAATTTTCATCATAATTTCCTTATCACTGAGAGTTCCTCCCATACATTTTATCCTAGTGAAAAGTTCAACTCTTTACATAAAGGCTATTATATTTTCATCTTCATTCATCTTCAAACCCTCATATTTCACTTTCAAGCTCTATAGCTTAGCTTCTCTTACATAATCATCTCCTTCATACATATTTTTTAGCTTCTCCCATACCTCATTTGCAGATTCAAGGTCCACAACTTTGTCAACACAGAGTCACTTAAGGAACTTAACAGAGCATCCTTTTCTTTGACATCCAACTCATACTCTTTGATATCATCCTCAGTTGTCAAGCCACCTTTAGGCATGAAAAATTGTGATTGTGTAGCTAGCCATACTTTATAACCAAGACAGAGGAGATGGCTTTTCATTTGTACCTTCCAAAGAGCATAATTTGTCCCATCAAAATATGAAGCTTCCTTCTTATAAGACATCCTAGATCTTCCTCAAGCTGTTAGGCTTTCTTCTGAGGAACTTGGCTCTGATACCAATTGTTGAACTGCACCGGACAACTAAGAGGCGGGGTGAATCAGTTGTCCTAAAAATTTTAACAAATTATGAACATGAACTTATCAATTACTTATATTTAGAAATAACCATTAAAGCATGAAATGAGAAGTTGAACACAATAACATAATCAACATAGAAGACATTAGATTTTTACATGGAAAATACTAAAAGGGAAACACCGCAGTGGGAGTTAGCCCACATAAATATATATGTTATATCAATACTGAAAAACGGAGGCTCACTACCCAAATTGCTCACTGCAAGAACCACTCACTACCAAAGGGTGGCTCACTGTCAAGGGTAGGCTCACTCCCAAAAGGGTGAACTGATTAATTAGCATCTACTACATGCCTGGGTTCAACTCTTTTGAAGTACAAAATAACTCCTCTGCTCTACTCTTTCACACCTTCACACTTATCTCCTCATATTCACACATTCATCATCTTTTCACAATTCAAAACAAATCTTTATGCAAGTCATCAACCTTGGAATGTACATCAAGGTCAGCAATACATTTATCAACTGTTTGAACAATCTCCAAGGCTGGCATTACAAACATACATAGAATAGGTCTGGACCTAATACAAAATCAACTGAGGAAAATATGTAAAGATGTATGCAGATCACATTTCTCCTTAGATGGGACTCAAATGCAATCTTCCACGTCACGTCACACCTCTACAATCATCAATGCTTCTCCGTAGTTAATGAAATCAACCAAGTCAGCCAAGACTGGTGCGAACATTAGGTCTTCTAAGAGGATTCTTCAACCATGATCCAAATTTCTCTCGATGGACCAATCCAAAGGTAGGAACACGATTAGGAGACATCCACAAGAACATTATAATCATCAAGAACACCCGCATAATCTCTAATCACTCTGTCAATTAGATTCTTCAAACCGGAGCATAAGAACAACACTGTTAGCCACTATCATGAGTAAAAGATAGCTTACGGACCAGCAAATCACAAACCATTGCAATTGAAGGCACTTAACATCATCATAGACTTAATTCCAAAATCGCAGACCAAAATACTTCAATGCAAAGGAATGTAGAGCAAAACACTTTCTCCCTATCACCACCAATGATCCAATCTAGGGTCATTTGAGTGGTATTTTTGGGAAAATATCAAAAATAGAATTTTTAGTATTTTCTACATCTTAGTAAATTGTATTTTTGGAGGCCTTCAGAGTAGAATTAGGGCTCAAAACTTTGTCGGTTGCTTGGCATTAACCCTTAGCAACTGGGAACTAAAACTAGATAATTAGTTTATCTTTCCAATGAGTCCAAGAAGTTTAATTTCTAATAAAATAGCTAGGAGTTATGACCCTGCCAAGGGGAAGATCAAACATTTCCTAATTTTTTAAGTTTCTTGAATTTTTGTAATTAGTTTCACTTTCCAATAGCTCTTTTTGTATTCCAAGGGTAATGTGACCCTTCATATGATATGTAAGCCTATATATTTCAAAGGGAAATGTATAAAAATTAGTTTTTGGATGCAATTCACAACTCTCATCGAGTTTGCCTATTTGTAGAAACTCAATTCTTCTTCTTTATTTTATTGCATTACAATACCACAGGCTCAACGCTAGGTATTGTCTAGATGAACCAAGCATATAGAAAAAATAGTTTTCTCATTAGTGAACACAACTTACCGAAATTTTCATTCCGGAGGCTCAACCTTGGAATATAACATCTTCAGATAGGCTTCTAAATAACTTCCAATCCATAGGTAAAGATATTTATTCTATAGGAAATGCGGAGAATTCTTCTGGACTATTCTTATGTATGTAATGCACTGTTTCTACTGCAATTTACTGTTTTTATCAGATGAGCTAATTTTCTCAATATCCTCAACATCTACAAGCAAATAACAAAATGAGGGTACAATTGACACCAATGAAAACACAGAAATGTTGACATCAATGACAACACCGATTAGGCACATACTTGCAACAAAGTTTTGTGCCTCAATATTTCCTATGTTGCTCAAATGGTTTCTGATCTATATTGTAACAAGTTTGTCTCTAGTCTAAAATAGATTCTTCATGCCTGGTAACTCTTACATAAAGTAGAAGAATAAGCACAAAATCAATGTACCGAACTTAAAGGGATATTTGGTTTCTTGTCTTATTTAGGTTCTCCATTAACTGTTATTGGAGCAGTTCACACATGTCATATTCTACATTTTCCTTAATCATTTGATAAGTAGTATAAATGGCTATACCAGAGATAGAATTTTTGTAGTTTGTGAAGTAGACCTTATAGCCAATCACCATGGATGCAAATCTAACTGCATGGTCTTCAATATCACTGATAGTCAATGCCCTTTTATCAAATTTTGCTCCGGTGGCTTTCATTACTGTATCATTTTTCACAGCCTTCAATATAGGTACTGTATTGGTAGAGTTTAGTCATGTAATGACCCTTATGGCATCTTTAGTAGTCTTGAATGTAGAGTGAAGCCATATAAACTCATCATGAATTTAGCTTAAGACATACCAGACCCATTCATCTTCTGCAAAGACTAGAAAATCTATATATTGAATAAATTTATTTCTTTCTAATACCTTGTATTCTTCCTTCAAATCAAATCCATCTCCACTTAAATGTTTTATATATAGATATGAGAACTAACTATCTTCGTGTTCTTCTAAGGCAACATGTATATAGGCCCTAACATCTTCCTCATGCATCACACTGAATAGAATCTCTGAAAATGCACCATTTGGATCGACCTCTGTTGATTTGAATGGATGCTTATTGAATTTTGGCCTCGGCCATTCAGTTATATCAATCACATGTGGTGTAGCCATTTTTGTAAAAGTTCAAATAGATTCATAGTGGAGTTTTGAATTTGATAAATACCTCTTTTCACCGAATTAGGATTTTCTTTGGTCTTGTCTTAATTTTCTTTGGAAATCACTGAGTCGCTTGGAATTTAGCTCCAAATTGCCTTAAACACTTGAAAGATTGAATGCAAAGTGATTAATATTTTACAAATCCAAGCCTTTAAACCCCTTGAGGCCTTAACTTAATTGTCATAAATGTGGTCTTTCAAAAAGTTGTCAAACACTTCTCTATCAGCCATAGTCAATCCAAATTGCTCCGCAATGTTCCATATTGAATCTTTTTCTACCAGAAATTCTTTTAGAGGATTTGTCATAGAGTTCTTCACAACATACCTTAGTGTTGGATTTCAGCACTAACTTTTTGGCTAGGGCTTTGGACTTTCAACATAGTTCCCCCTGAGCCAGAGATCCCAGTTTACTTCCTGGAGGAAGTATCTGTTGCAAGTATGGGCCTAACCGATGTTATCATTGATGTCAACATACTCATGTTACATTGATGACAAGATTGAATGAGTTGTGTGCTGAGGATATTGAGAAAATTAGCCCCATCAGAAACAAAGAAGAATAGTGAAGATAGGGAAGTTCTCTGAAGTAAAGATCCCATCCAGATGAAGATAGAGTACGCGCACCAAAGGGTTTTTAGATATGTGTCTGAAGATCCTCCAGACAAGATTTGAGAGGTCCGCATGAATATTTGGAGGAGTCATGGCCTTAGGAATAAAAATGGTTCTGGCAGCTGTTTAGAGGTGACAGAGTGACACAAACAGGTCTAGTGAGATCTAGAAATGCAATATCATGTTCTGCAGATTTGGTGGCATGTTTGGGAAGCTAATGTGCATTGACAAGTCAATTGGTTCATGGTTTGGAGGTCCGTAAGCAATCCTTCTATTATGATAGTGATGATTGACTATGTTCTTGATATTCTGAGTGAAGATGTGATTTATTACAGTAAGTAGAAGAGGTGCGAATGTTCTTTGCGATTCAAGAAAGCTTGTGGCTATCTCTAGATTGTGTCTAGTTTGTGTTGGCGGTCTGCATTGAAGATTGAACTCACAAATGAAGATTTACCTTTGAACGTTGGTGTTCTTCCTAGTTTTGGCCAACTGGATGATTTGCACATGGTGCGGATGATCTTGAAGATGTTTTGTGAAGTGTGGCATGTTCCTTGAAGTTGATTGAAGTCCCAGCCATGTATGGTCGACAGTGTAGTAATGCGTATGAAGTTTTTGTAATAAGTCAAGTTGTATTTTTGTAATTGCTCTATAAATAAAATAAGTGTGTGTTGTGCCGACTTTGATGATCATTGCAAAGTTGATGTCATGTATAAATAAGATTTGTGAAGTCATTCAAATGTATCCAAGTGGTCATGATGAGGATGTGGTAGAGAAGAGTAGCAGAAAAGCAGAGCAGAGGTATTGGGCTTAAATGGAACTGATTCAAGCATAGTGAAGATGCTAATCTCCAGTTCAAGTATGTAATATTTATATTATTCTGTAGACAGTGTGTCTCCTGTAGGCAGTGGGCCTCTTGTGAGAAGTGTGCTCGGGTAGTGAGCCCTAACTAGAAAGTGCCATTTTATTCATTCTTATTCTTCTAATAGACAATACAATCTTGGGTTAATCACCTCATGGTTTTTCCATTAACCAGGTTTTCCATGTCAAAATCTTGGTGTTATATGTGTTGAATTTGTTTTTGCTCCTAAATTATTGTATTATGTTTCCTTGATTAATCTTTAGTAAGCCATTGAAATATAAGAAGGTTTAAAGAACAAAGATTTGGTAACAACTGATTCACCCCCCCTCTCAGTTGTCTATCCAAAATCCAACAATTGGTATCAAAGCTAAGTTCCTCTAGAAGAAGCTTAACCACTTGAGGAGATCTAGGATGTCAACCTACAAGAAGGATAGTCCAAGGTTTGATGGTTCAAACTTCACTGCTTGGAAAATTCGCATGGAATGTCACATACAATGCATGGGATATCAGTATTGGAACATAACCTCAACTAAATATGTTCCCCCAACAAATGGCCCCACAACTCTAAATGAAATCAGAGATACAAAGAGTAATCTTTGAGCTACAGAAGCCCTATTGAGTGCCTTGTTTGATTCTAAGCTGACAAATGTTATGGGTTTGAAGACTACCTATGAAATTTGGACAAAACTTGAAAATCTACATGAAGGAGACAAATATGTTAAGTGTGCCAAGCTACAAAGTTTGAAAGGAAAGTTTGAAAACTTCAAGATGAGTGAAGATGAGAATATCACTTCTTACATGACAAAAGTAAATGAGCCTCTTTGTGGCATTAGATGTGCTGGTGGACTACTGGATGAAGATGAAATTGTTGCTAAAGTTCTAGATCCTTACCTCCCACTTATAAACACAAAGTTTTTGCTATTGAGGAAATCCAATCCTTAATAACTATCACAAGGGATCAATTGGTTGGTAAGATATTTGCATTTGAGTTAGCTAAGTTTGGTGATGCACTTCCCAAGATTGAATTTACATTCAAAGCTGGTGCCTCTACAAAAGGCAAATAGAGATATGATCCAGGAGAAAGTTCCTCAAGAAAATCATCTTGGTATGAGAAAACAAGAAAAGATCTAGAAGAGGATGAATTAGAAGCTAAACAACTTGAGGCCCTCATTGCAAAGAGACTTCCAAGAGGATCTGGTAAGTATGAAGGAAAATTGCCTTTCAAATGTTTTAACTGCAACAAGATTGGTCATTTTGCCTCAAGGTGTCTGGAAAGATTTTTAAGGCCAAACCCTAATAGATCAAGATTTCAAAGGAAGTGTTATTATGTTGAAGGAGATGATGATGAAGGAATAACAAATGATGAATCTAAGATAGGAAATAAATCTGGAAGTGACTAGCTGTTTATAGCTATCAAAGAAGAAGATCCAATGCCTATTGAATCTATCAATCAGAAGATAGAAAGGGCTCTAGCTACTCAAGTTGAAGAAAAGGATGAATGGGTCATTAATAGAAGATGCTCTCACCATATGACTGGTGACAAGAATAAGTTCATAAACTTGGAAAGATATGAAGGTGGAGTTGTAAAGTTTGGAGATAATTCTACTGGCAGAATTAAAGGTAGAGGAACATTTTCCTTTGATGGAAAGAACAAAATCAGTGATGTTCTATATGTTGAGGGTCTGAAACATAATCTTCTCAGTGTTGGACAGTTGGTGGACAAGGGCTATGATCTCCATTTCAAAAATAGAAAATACAAAATCTTTGAAAGCTCTAGAACTGAGATTGCATCTGGTACACAGACAAAAGGTAACATCTTCCAATTAGTTGGTACTGGAAAAAGTTTCTTATTTGTTCAAATTGATCAAAGTTGGTTGTGGTATAGGAGAATGTGCCATGTGAATTTTGATAATATCATTAAGATAAGAAACACTTAGGCTGTAAGAGATCTTCCAAAATTGATGAAACCTGCCAACAATTTGTGCAAAGAATGTCAATTAGGTAAGCAGAGCAGAGTCACATTCAAAAGTAAGGAACAATCTTCAACCAGATTATTAGACTTGGTGTACACTGATCTCTATGGTACAGAAAAAGGAGCCTGCAAGGAGATAGGTATTTTATGTTATTAATTGATGACCACTCTGAGATGATGTGGGTGACCTTCTTAAAGGAGAAATCTAAAGCACTTGAGAAATTCAAAATATTCAAAGCTATGGTAGAAAATGAAACTAGCTTAAACATAAAATGTCTCAGGTCTAATAGAGGTGGAGACTTCACATCCAGAGAGTTCATAACATTCTGTGAGAAGTATGGGATAAAGAGACAATTATCTACTCCAAGGACTCCTCAGTAGAATGGAGTAGTGGAGAGAAAGAACCAAACCATCTAGGAAGCTTCTAGGACCATGATGATGGAAGCAAATGTTCCTCAGATCTATTGGAGAGAAGTTGTAAGCACTGTTGTCTATACTTTCAATCAAGTACAAATCAAAGGCAATACTGGTAAGACTCCTTATGAACTTTGGTTTGGTATCACTCCTATTGTAAAATATTTTAGAGTTTTTGGTAGTAAATGCTACATCAAAAGAGATGAAGACCTTGGGAAATTTGATGCTAGAAGTGATGAAGGAATATTCTTGGGATATTCCACTCAAAGCAAAGCATACCAGTGTTATAACAAGAGATTGAGAAAGATTGTGGAAAATACAAATGTGAAGGTTGATGAAGGCATGGATAATCCCTCAAGGTTTTATGAGTATGAAGTAGATGATCAGGATGATGTCTCAGTTGAGGAAGAACAAGCCCCAACTATAGCTCAGATTTAGACTGATCCAGAGAACCCTAAAATACAGGAAGAAGAAACAAGTTTGGATGAACATGTTCAAGAATTAGAAGTGCAAGAAATTCTAAAAACTCCCAGGTATGTAAGATTGAATCATTCTGAAGATCAGATTATAGGAGACAAAAAAAAAGGTGTTCAAACAAGAATAAATATTGCTCAAGATTCATAGAAATACTATCTGATTTCAAAAATTGAACCAAAAACAATAAGTGAAGCCTACAATGATGAGAGTTGGGCTAAAGCAATGGAGGAAGAATTGATTCAGATTGAAAAGAATAACACTTGGGATCTTGTCCCCAGACCTAAGAACAAAAATGTGATTGGGACTAAGTGGGTCTTCCAGAATAAACTGAATGAAGATGGTGAAGTGGCCAGAAACAAATCTAGATTGGTCTATAAGGGTTATTCTAAAGTAGGAGTTGACTTTGAAGAAACTTTTTCTCCAGTGGCAAGAATTGAAGTAGTTAGATTATTTCTTGCTTTTACTACCTTCAAAATTTCAATGTATATCAAATGGATGTCAAGTCTACCTTCCTGAATGGTGATTTAGAAGAAGAGGCATACATTGAGTAACCAGATGGATTCCAATTGTCTGATCATGGTGATATGGTCTGCAAGTTGAAGAAATCTTTGTATGGACTCAAACAAGCCCCAAGAGCCTAGTATGAAAGATTGGATAAACATCTTTTGAAGATTGGTTTCAACAAAGGCACTGCTGATAGTAACTTGTACTTTAAGATTGACCATGAAAATATCTTGATTGTTGAAGTATTTGTTGATGATATCATTTTTGGAGGCAGAGATAGTATGTACAAGACTTTTGCAAATCAAATGAAAAGTGAATTTGAGATGTCTATGTTTGGGGAAATGAATTTCTTCTTGGCTACAAATCACTCAATCAAAGGAAGGAATCTTCATATCTCAGACCAAATACGTGAAATAATTGTTGAAGAAATTTGGGATGGAAGATTCAAAGTCAATGAATACTCCCATGGTAACTGGATGTAAGATGAGTAAAGATGATGAATCTCCTAAGACTGATCAGAAAAAGTACAGGTCAATGATTGGACGACTGCTCTACCTCACTCAAACTAGACCTGATATTGTGAATGTTGTTGGTCTTGTTGCCAGATTCTAAACTGATCCTAGAGAGTCTCATGTCATGGCAATCAAGAGAATTCTTAGATATCTGAAGGAAATAGTTGAGTATGGATTATGGTATCCTAGGGATCATGAATTCTCTCTTCATGCATACACAAATGTTGATTGGGCAGGAGATGTGGATGACTGGAAGAGTACCAGTGGTGGTGCATTGTTTTTGGGAAAAAGATTAGTTTCTTGGCTAAGCAAGAAACAAGAGGCAATATCTATATCCACTGCAGAAGCATAATATATTGCTGCAGCAAGCAGTTGCACTCAAGTATTATGGATGAAGCAAATGCTAAGAGATATTAGAGTGGAGTATGAGGAACCTATCACAATCTTCTGTGATAATTCAAGTGCAATAAATATATCAAAAAATCTGGTGTTGCATTCAAAGACAAAACATAAATCTATCAAGTTCCACTTTTTGAGGGAGCAGGTGAACAAGAATGAAGTCAGATTGGAGTTTGTGCCCTCAAAGGATTAGATTGCAGATATTTTTACTAAACCTCTACCTAAAGACTCCTTTGATTTTCTCAAGAAGAAGCTAGGGGTTATTACCCCTCCGGTTCTGAATTAAGGTGCACTGATGTGCATCAGTCCGGTGGATTCCACAGTCATATCTTGTGATCTAGATTGATGATTAAGAGGTTGCTACTCAGGGGGAGTAGTTAGTATGTTTCTGAAATATGAGAAGTGGTTTCAAGTATGTGCCCTTTGCCATTGATGTCAAAGGGGGATAAAAGGTATGTGAAAAACAAAAGTGGTTGCTGATTCAAGGGGAAGCAGTAAAAGGAAGAGAAGACATGTGAATGGCTACTATTGATAGGGGAAGCTATGTCAGTCAGTAAGGAGAAGTTCTTGTCTTGATGGTTATAACAGTTTTTCACATTATATGTTGCCATCAATGACAAAGGGGGAGATTGTTGCAAGTATGGGCCTAACCAGTGTTGTCATTGATGTCAACATACTCATGTTACATTGATGACAAGATTGAATGAGTTGTGTGTTGAGGATATTGACAAAATTAGCCCCATCAGAAATAGAGAAGAACAGTGAAGATAGGGAAGTTCTCTGAAGTAAAGATCCCATCTAGATGAAGATAAAGTATGTGCACCAAAGAGTTTTTAGATATGTGTCTGAAGATCCTCCAGACAAGATCTAAGAGGTCCGCATGAATACTTCGAAAAGTTATGGCCTTATGAATAAAACCAGTTCTGGTAGTTGTTTAGGAGTGACAGAGTGACACAAACAAGTTTGGTGAGATTTGGAAATGCAATATCATGTTCTACGGATTTGGTGGCATGTTTGGGAAGCTAACATGCATTGACAATTAAATTGGTTCATGGTTTGGAGGTCCGCAAGCAATCCTTTTATTATGACAGTGATGATTGACTATGTTCTTGAGATTCTAGGTGAAGACGTGATTGATTATAGTAAGTAGAAGAGGTGTGGATGTTCTTTACGATTCAAGAAAGCTTGTGGTGATCTCTAGATTGTGTCTAGTTCGTGTTGGCAGTTTGCATTGAAGATTGAACTCGCAAATGAAGATTTACCTTCGAACTTTGGTGTTCTTCCTAGTTTTGGCTGACCAGATGATTTGCACATGGTGCAGATGATCTTGAAGATGTTTTGCAAAGTGTGGCATGTTCCTTGAAGTTGATTGAAGTCCCAGCTATGTATGGCCGACAATGTAGTAATGCACATGAAATTTTTGTAATAAGTCAAGTTGTATTTTTGTAATTGCTCTGTAAATAACATAGGTGTGTGTTGTGTCAACTTTGATGATCATTCCAAAGTTGATGTCATGTATAAATAAGAGTTGCGAAGTCATTCAAATGTATCCAAGTGGTCATGATGAGGATGTGGCAGAGAAGAGTAGTAGAAAAGCAGAGCAGAGGTATTGAGCTTAAATGGAACTGATTCAAGCATAGTGAAGATGTTGATCTCTAGTTCAAGTATGTAATATTTATATTATTCTGTACACAGTGTGTCTCTTTTAGGTAGTGGGCCTCTTGTGAGTAGTGTGCTCAGGCAGTGAGCCCTAATTGGCAAGTGCCATTTTATTCATTCTTATTCTTCTAACAGAGAATACAATCTTGGGTTAATCACCTCATGGTTTTTCCCTTAAATGGCTTTTCCATGTCAAAATCTTGGTGTTATATGTGTTGAATTTATTTTTGCTCTTGAATTATTATATTATGTTTCCTTGATTAATCTTTAGTAAGCCATTGAAATATAAGAAGGTTTAAAGAACAGAGATTTGGTAACAACTGATTCACTCCCCCCTCTCAGTTGTTTGTCTAAAATCCAACAATTGGTATCAAAGCTAAATTCCTTTAGAGGAAGCTTAACTGCTTGAGGAGATCCAGAATGTCGACCTACAAGAAGGATAGTCGAAGGTTTGATGGATCAAACTTCACTGCCTAGAAAAGCCGCATGGAATGTCACATACAATGCATGGGATATTAGTATTGGAACATAACCTCAACTAAATATGTTCCCCCAGTGGTGTTGCAATATATTCTTTCAATTTATCAAATGCCTATTGACATCTCTCATCCCATTAAAATTCTACATTTTTTCTCAATAGATGTGCAAAGGGTTGACATTTATCTGCAAGTTGTGCTATGAATCTCCTGATAGACTGAATTTTTCCTTGAAGGTGATGTAATTGCTTTAGATTTTGTGGTGATTTCATCTCAACTATAGCTTTGACTTTAGTAGGATCCACTTCAATACCTCTTCGAGAGACAATGTACCCTAAGAGTTTGCTAGATGTCACACCAAAGACACTTTTTTGGATTAAGTCAAACCTTGTATTGCTCTAGGTGGTCAAAGATATTTAAAAGTACATACACATGACCCTCTCTTGGGTGTGATTTACTCATAATATCATCCACATAGTCTTCCATTGTCTTATGAAGCATATCATGAAAGGTTGCAGTCATTGCTCTTTGATATGTTGCTCTAGCATTTTTAAGACCAAAAGGCATTACTTTCCAGCAATAGACTCCCCAAGCACATATGAATCTAGTTATATGTTGATCCTCTTCAATAATCTTAATTTGGTTATACCTAGAAAACCCATCCATTAAGGATAACATCTCATGTCCTGCTGTTAGGTCAACTATGATGTTAATATTTGGAAATGGAAAATCATCTTTAGGACATGCTTTGTTTAAGTCTCAAAAATCTATACAAACACAGATGCCTCCAATATCCTTAGAAACTGGAACAATGTTTGACACCCATTCTGGATAATCAAGAGGTTTGATGAATCCAACTACAAGTAGTTTCTCTAGTTCTACTTTGACCAATAGAGTGATTTTGGGATGCATCTTTCTCAACTTTTGTTTAACCTATTTTGCTCTAGGATATACTGTCAAGTGATGTTCTACCAAGGAAGAATAAAAAATAGGCATATCCGCATAAGACCATGTGAAATGCTTTGCTCTTTCTTTGAAAAAAGTGATAAACTCTTGTAATTCAAATTATGTCAGGGATTTGGCTATAAATATGATCTTTGGTTCTTCAATTGTTCCCAAATTGAGTGTTAGTGTTGAGCTCTATAGTGTGTCAAATCTTGTGATCCCCAAGAATTTAACGATAGCCTCATCATTTTGGAAGACATCTAGAATAAGAGGCCCTTGTTGATCCCAATCAATGAGTTCAGGATAAATGAGTTGAATATTATGGGATGATGATGGTGGAAATGACATTGTAAGGGTAAAGATGGATGAATCATATAGGTTGGTGATACACTTGAGGGAGTCATTGAAGGTTTCCTCATTAGTACTCTCAACCGTAGGAAATACTTTTGCTACCTCATCTAAGATAAATTCAAGCTTGAGTGATGCTGTCTCTTGTGTTCTGAACCCTAGTCCAAAGTGTTTAGGTCTACATGTAGCTATAATGGGTTCAATAGTTCCTTGTTTGTGCAAGCCAAGACCACCTTTTCCATGATAACCCATATTTTGTGCCATGTGAAAACCTTTAGAATATTTTTCAAGAGGGATATTATCTTGTTCATCCTTTTCCTTATAAAGCCACTTTGAAATATCTGTATCAATGATTTCTCTGTTTAGTACACCCCATCGAGAAAATTGAGTTGGCTTATATAGTTGGTTGTAATAGTGGAAATAGGTCTCTTACGATGAGGTCACCCAAATCTCTTAGGAGAAAGTGGGAGCTACCCCACACAAAAGGCTCCTTGTACAGTGTATTCTCCTAATCCTTTGTCAATAATCTTAGCCTTGATCTCAGGACGAGTGGTGGATGAAGAGGCAAGTGTGGATGGGCCAATATACGATGAAGATGGTTTAGAAATATTGTTGGTTGGGCAATAATTGGTTTTTTGGTATGGGCCTATTGGTTTTAGGATAGACAACTGAGAGGGGGGGTGAATTAGTTGTCACCAAAAGCCTTCCTTTCTGTAAACACTTAAATCCTTCTTATATTTCTACAGCATAATAATGATTTAATCATGGAAGCACAATGCAATATCTCAAGAGCAAAAACACATTAACACATATGACACCAAGATTTTAATGTCAAAAACCTAGTTAAGGGAAAAACCACGGGGTGATTAACCCAAGATTGTATTCTCTATTAAAAGAATAAGAAGAACAGAATGGCACTTGCCAATTAGGGATCACTGCCTGAGCACACTGCTCACAAGAAGCCCAATGCCTATAGGAGACACACTATCTATAGAATAATAATATAAATATTACATACTTGAATTGGAGATTAGTATCTTCACCATGCTTGAGACAGTTCCATTTAATCTTAACTCTTCTGCTTTGCTTTTCACTCTTCTCCTCTCTACCACTCTCTCATCTTCACCAAGGATATTTTGAAATGACTTCACAAATCTTATTTATACAAGACATCAACTTTTGGGATAATCATCCAATTCGGCACAATACATACTTTATTTTAATACAGGGCAATTACATAAATATAACTTGACTTATTAAAAAACTTCATGCGTATCACCACACTATCGGTCACACATATCTGGAACTTCAATCTTCTTTGAGGAACACACCATGCTTCATAGAACATCTTCAAGATCATCTACAAGATGTGTAAAACATCCGGTTGGCCATGATTAGGAAGAACACCATCACCTGAGAGTAAATCTTGAATTACAAGCTTAATCTTTAATGCAGACCACCAACATGAACTGGACACAATCTAGAGACCCCTACAAGCTTGCCTGAATCACCAAGAACATCCACATCACTTTTGCTTACTGAAATCATTCGCATCTTCATCCAGAACCTCAAGAACACAGTTTGTCATCACTGTCACATTAGAATAAATGCTTGCGGACCTCCAGACCACGAACCAATTGAGTTGTCAATTCACATTGGCTTCCTAAACATTCCACCAAATCCACAGAACAAGATATTGCATTTCTGGATCTCAGCAAACCTATTTGTGTCACTCTGTCACCTCTGAATAGCTGCCAGAACTAGTTTTACTCATATGGCCGTAACTCCTCCAAATCTTCATTTGGACCTCTCAAATCTTGACTGGATCATATTTAAACACATATCTACAAACCCTTTGATGCACATTCTCTGATCTTCATCTAGCTGAGATCTTCACTTCATAGAGCTTCACTGTCTTCACTGTTCTTCTCTATTTCTGATAGGACTAATTTTCTCAATATCCTCAGCACACAGCTCATCCAATCCTTGACATCAATGCAACAAGAGTATGTTGACATCAATGACAACACTGGTTAGACCCATACTTGCGACAATCTCCCCCTTTGTCATTGATGGAAACATATGATGTGAAAAACTATTTTAACCATCAAGACAAGAACTTCTCACTAATTGACATAGCTCCCCCTATCAGCAACAATCATTCATATGTCTTCTCTTTCTTTACTGCTCCCCCTTTGATCAGCAACCACTTTTGTTTTTCACATATCTTCTCGCCCCCTTTGACATCAATGGCAAAGGGCACATACTTGCATCAATTAGAATCATATAGACTGCTCCCCATGAGTAGCAGCGTCCTATGAGCAATCCGGACCTCAAGATATGACTGTGAGATCCACCGGACTAATGCACATCAGTGCACCTTAATTCAGAACTGGAGGGGTAATAACCCCTAACTTCTCCCTGAGATACTCAAAAGAATCCTTAGATAGAGGTTTAGTAAAAATCTCTACAATCTGATCCTTTGAGGGCACAAACTCTAATTTGACTTCATTCTTGTTCACCTGCTCTCTCAAAAAGTGAAACTTGATGGATATATGTTTTGTCTTTGAATGCAACATTGGATTTTTTGATATAATTATTGTACTTGAGTTATTACAAAAGATTGTGATAGGTTCCTCATACTCCACTCTGATGTCTCTTAGCATTTGCTTCATCCATAGTACTTGAGTGCAACTATGCTGCTGCAATATATTCTACTTTTGCAGTGGACATAGATATTGCCTCTTGTTTCTTTCTCAGCCAAGAAACTAATCTTTTTCCCAAAAAGAATGCACCACCACTAGTACTCTTCTAGTCATCCACATCTCCTTCCCAATCTACATCTGTATATGTATGAAGAGAGAAATCATGATCCCTAGGATACCATAAACCATACTCAACTGTTCCCTTTAGATATATGAGAATTCTCTTAATTGTCATGACATGAGATTCTCTGGGATTGGCTTGGAATCTGGCAACAAGACCAACAACATTCATAATGTTAGGTCTAATTTGAGTAAGATATAGTAGTGGTCCAATCATTGACCTGTACTTTTTCTGATCAACCTTAGGAGATTCATCATCTTTGCTTAGTTTACATCCAATTGCCATGGGAATATTCATTAGTTTTGAATCGTCCATCCCAAATTTCTTCAACAATTCTTTCACATATTTGGTCTGTGATATGAAGATTCCTTTCTTTGTTTGAGTAATTTGTAGACTCAAGAAGAAATTTGTTTCCCCAAACATAGACATCTCAAATTCACTTTTCATTTGATTTGCAAAAGTCTTGCACATACTATCTCTTCTTCCAAAAATGAGATCATCAACAAATACTTCAACAATCAAGATATTTTCATGATCAATTTTGAAGTACAAGTTATTGTCAGCAATACTGTTGTTGAAACCACTATTCAAAAGATGTTTATCCAATCTTTCATACCAGGCCCTTGGGGCTTGTTTGAGTCCATACAGTACTTTCTTCAACTTGCAGACCATATCACCATGATCAGACAATTGAAATCCATCTAGTTGCTCAATGTATACTTCTTCTTCCAAGTCACCATTCAGGAAGGTAGACTTGACATCCATCTGATATACTTTGAAATCTTGAAGGTAGAAAAAGCAAGAAATAATCTGACTGCTTCAATTCTTGCCACCAGAGCAAAAGTTTCTTCAAAATCAACTCCTTCTACTTGAGAATAACTCTTACAGACCAATCTGGCTTTGTTTCTGACTACTTCACCATTTTCATTCAGTTTATTCTAGAAGACCCACTTGGTCCCAATCACATTTTTGTTTCTAGGTCTGGGAACAAGATTCCAAGTGTGATTTTTCTCAATCTGCATCAACTCTTCCTCCATTGCTTTAGTCCAGCTTTCATCATTACATGCTTCACTTATTATTTTTGGTTCAATCTTTGAAATTAGATAATACTTTTTTGAGTCTTAAGCAATCTTTCTTCTTCTTTGAACACCTTTGCTTCTATCACCTATGATCTGGTCTTCATAATGATTTAGTCTTACATACCTAGGAGTTTTGGGAATTTCTTGCACTACTATATCTTGGACAGGTTCATTCAAACTTATCTCTTCTTCCTGTATTCCAGGATTATCTGGATCAATTTGGATCTAAATTTCAGAAGGGGCTTGAACTTCTTGGACCAAAACATCATTGTGATCATCTTCTTCATATTCATAAAACCTTGAGGGTTTTTCAATACTTTCATCAACCTTCACTTTTGTATTTTCTACAATCTTTCTCAATCTCTTGTTATAACACTGGTATGCTTTGCTTTGAGTAGAATAACCCAATAATATTCCTCCATCACTTCTAGTATCAAATTTGCCAAGGTCTTCATCTCTTTTAATGTAACATTTACTACCAAAGACTCTGAAATACTTTATAGTGGGAGTGATGCCAAACCAGAGTTCATAAGGGGTCTTACCAGTATTGCTTCTAATTTGTACTCGATTAAGAGTATAGACAGCGGTGCTTACAACTTCTCTCCAGTAGATCTGAGGAACATTTGCCTTCATCATCATGGTTCTAGATGCTTCCTAGATGGTCCAGTTCTTTCTTTCTACTACTCCATTCTACTGTGGAGTCCTTGGAGCAGATAACTGTCTCTTTATCCCATGTTTCTCACAAAATTCTATGAACTCTTCAGATGTGAATTCTCCACCATAGCCTTGAATATTTTGAACTTTTCAAGTGCTTCATATTTCTCTTTCAAGAAAGTCACCCACATCATCCGAGAGTGGTCATCAATTAGTAACATGAAATATCTATCACCTTGCAAACTTTTGATTCTTGCCAGTCCACATATATCAGTATGTATTAAGTCCAATAGTTTGGTAGAAGATTGTTCCTTGCTTTTTAATGTGACTTTGCTCTTCTTACCCAACTGACATTCTTTGCACATACTGTTAGTATGTTTCACCAGTCTTGGAAGATCTCTTATAGCCTGAGTGATGCTTATCTTGATGATATTATCAAAATTTACATGACACATTCTCCTATTCCATAACCAACTCTGATCAATTTGAACAAATAAACAACTTTTGTTAGTACCAGCTAATTGGAAGATGTTACCTTTTGTCTGAGTATCAGATGCAATCTTAGTTCCAGAGATTTCAAAGATCTTATATTTCCCATTTTTGAAACAGAGATCATAGCCTTTGTCCACCAACTATTTAACACTGAGAAGATTATGCTTCAGATCTTCAACATACAGAACATCACTGGTTTTGTTCTTTCCTTCAAAAGAAATAGTTCCTCTGCCTTTGATTCTGCCAGAAGAATTATCACCAAATTTTACAACTGCTCCTTCATATCTTTCCAGATTTATGAACTTGTTCTTATCACCTGTCATATGATGGGAGCATCCACTATCAATGACCTATTCATTCTTTTCTTCAACCTGAGTAGCCAGAGCCCTTTCTATCTTAAGATTGGCAGATTCAATAGGCATTGGATCTTCTTCCTTGATGGCAATAAACACCCAGTCACTTCTGGATTTGGTTCCTATCTCAGATTCATCATTTGTTACTCCTTCATCATCATCTTCTTGAACATAGTAACACGTCTTTTGAAATCTTGATCTATTAGGGTTAGGCCTTGAAAATCTTTCCGGACATCTTGATGCAAAATGACCAATCTTGTTGCAATTGAAACATTTTAAAGGTAATTTTCCTTCATACTTACCAGATCCTCTTGGTAGTCTTTTTGCAATGAGGGCTTCAAGTTGAGCAACTTCTGCCTCATCTTCTTCCAGATCTTTCCTTTCTTTTTCATACCATGATAATTTCTTGAGGAAATTTCTCCTGGATCATACCTTTCTTTACCTTTTGCAGAGGCACTAGCTTTGAATGCAAATTCAATCTTGGGAGGAGCATCTACAAACTCAATCAATTCAAATGCAGTTAACTTCCCAACCAATTGATCCCTTGTAATATTTGATAAAGATCTGAATTCCTCAATAGCAGCAACCTTGTGTTTGTAAGTAGGAGGTAAGGATCTAAGAACTTTGGCAACAATCTCATCTTCCTCCAAAGTTCCACCAGCACATCTACTACCACAAAAAAGCTCATTTACTTTTAGCATAAATGTGGTGATATTCTCATCTTCATTCATCTTTAGGTTTTCAATTTTTCCTTTCAGACTTTGTAGCTTGGCACATTTAACATATTTGTCTTCTTCATACAGAATTTCCATCTTTGACCAAATTTCATAAGCAATTTTTAAATCCATAACATTTGTCAGCTCTGTATCAGATAAGGCACTTAGTAAGGCTTCTCTAGCTCAAAGATTATCTTCAGCATTTCTAATTTCATCTAGAGTTGTCAGACCATTCTTTGGAGGAATATACTCTTTTATAGTCATGTTCCAATACTAAAATCCCATACATTGCAAGTGACATTCCATGCAGTTTTTCCAAAGAGTGTAGTTCGTTCCATCAAACCTTGAACTATCCTTCTTGTAGGAAGGCATCCTAGATCTCCTCAAGCATTTAAGCTCTTTTAGAGGAACTTAGCTCTGATGCCAATTGTTGGTTTTATGAAAGACAACTAAGAAGGGGGGTGAATAAGTTGCCACCAAAAACCTTCCTTTCTGTAAACACTTAAATCCTTCTTATATTTCTATAGCATAATAATGATTTAATCATGGAAGCACAATGCAATATCTCAAGAGTAAAAACACATTAACACATATGACACCAAGATTTTAATGTGGAAAACCCAGTTAAGGGAAAAACCACAGGGTGATTAACCCAAGATTGTATTCTCTGTTAAAAGAATAAGAAGAACAAAATGGCACTTGCCAATTAGGGCTCACTGCCTGAGCACACTACTCACAAGAGGCCCACTACCTACAGGAGACACACTATCTATAGAATAATAATATACATATTACATACTTGAACTAGAGATTAGCATCTTCACCATGCTTGAGACAGTTCCATTTAAGCTCAACTTTTCTGCTTTGCTTTTCACTCTTCTCCTCTCTACCACTCTCTCATCTTCACCAAGGATATTTTGAAATGACTTCACAAATCTTATTTATACAAGACATCAACTTTTGGGATAATCATCCAATTTGGCACAATACATACTTTATTTTAATACAGAGCAATTACACAAATACAACTTGACTTATTAAAAAACTTCATGCGTATCACCACACTATTGGTCACACATATCTGGGACTTCAATCTTCTTTGAGGAACATGCCATGCATTGTAGAACATCTTCAATATCATCTGCAAGATGTGTAAAACATCTGGTCAGCCATGATTATTAAGAACACCATCACTCGAGAGTAAATCTTCAATTACGAGCTCAATCTTTAATGCGGACCACCAACACAAACTGGACATAATCTAGAGACCCCCATAAGCTTGTTTGAATCACCAAGAACATCCACATTATTAGTACTCATTTATGTTTAGGGTTTTAAGCTTGAGCATTTACAGGTTTTTTCATTCAAACCCTGAAATTTCTAAGTCTTGGGGTCTTGCATTGTCTTTTCTATTATGATGGTGACCTTTTGTGGCGGGTTCCCAGTTACAAAGTTTCATCCTTGTGCTTTAATATTCATAGGTTAATTGGCCTCTGTGTAATATTTCACCACCTTTTCCTATCGCACATAGGAAAAATGTTAAGTGTTTGTATATGCAAGTGTAAATGTACGTTGGCGGGTTTGAAAATCTCAATCGACTTCCAAAGTGGTGAAAAAACTGAGTTATATGCATTTCTGAATGCATATTGAGTTGCATATGCAAAAGGGGAATCTTTTGTAGATTCTCGGGGATATTCTACAGTTGTATGCATTTCCGCATGCATACCGGGTTCAAAGGGATGCATGTACATAGGGGGAATCTTTCGCAAGATTCCTAGAATATTCTCTGCATGTATATCAGGTTTTCTTGTACAAGTTTTGTTCTATGTCCCAGCATACAAAGGTTATATACAAGTAAAAATATGCAATGGCGGAATATACATTGAAGATTCCTTGAAGATGTCACCGTTATATCAAGCAGGTGAGATGTATGTTTGTTTTGTTGTATGTTCGACATACAACACCAAGTATACACTACAGGTTTCAAAAGGAGTTCAAAACAGGGCTAAAGGTAGGTCGGGTCCGCAAGTATATGCAGAAGGGAATGAATGTATGTCAGACATACATTGGGTTTATACAAAGGCAGAAGATGCAATTGGTGGGACCTGCCACAGTTTTATACAAACAGGTTTGTACATGTTCAATATACAAGGGAAGAATGTATATGGAATGTGAGGGGGAGAATGAGAAGTTAGTCAAATACATGAAAAACCTAAAAACCCAAACATCAATAGAATGTGAAGGCAAAGAGGAATCAAACCAAACAAGTAGAAATACTTACAAAACTCCCTTTTACCTATCGTTTTCCATTGTTGCCTATCTTGCTTTGATCTTGATTGAAGCCCTCAGAAGCTCTTTTGTGCTTGCTTGCTTGTGTGAAGATGGCAAAGTAAGAATGGCTATGAATACCTGATTTGGTGTTGAAAGAGAGTTTCAACACTCAACAAATGGAGGACACTTTGGAATAGAATGAATGATAGAAGAGAAGAATGAGAGAATTTTGAGTATAGTTATCTTGCCAAATGAAGTGCCTCTCCAATGGCTTAGAAGAGGGTTCTATTTATAGAATTTCTAAAAATAGAATGGAGGGTGAGGATCCAATGATGATATCAATGGCCCTCATTATTTGTGAATCTTTAATTCATAATGAATGAATTAAAAATTCAGATTGGGGGACAATGGGTTATGACATTTGAATTAAAAATTCAGAGTGGGGGACAATGGGTTATGACATTTGAATTAAAAATTAAGAGTGGGGGACAATGGGTTATGACATTTGAATTAAAAATTCAGAGTGGAGGATAATGGGGAACATTGAATTAAAAATTCAATTTGGTGGAGAATAATAGAGGACATTGAATTTAGAATTCAATTTTGGATTTTAGCTAATTAAATATTAAGAATATTTAATTATATGTGCAACATGGTGAGGTGGAAGAGATGAGGTGGATTGATGAGGTGGATTGGTGAGGTGGATGTGGAAGGAGACATTAGAAGAATTTAGGGATTTTAATTAAATGAACCAATCAAATAAACTTTGAATATTTATTTAATTGATAGAAGAAAATATGAATTAAGATAAATATCAGAGTATTTACTTAATTCGACATGTGCCAATTTTAGGCTATTACATGGAATATTCTGAAAAGATTCCCTGCTTGTATGTTTGTGTTTGTATATTCAGCATACAAACAAAATATACATTCAAATATACAATAGAGGACATACAACTTGGACGCGATGGAGGAATAAAATGTAACAAATAATAATTTGAGGTCAGTGGGTTGTATAAAGCACTTGTATATGCCGATATACAAGCTGATGTGCAGTGAAAAAGATACAAGCTGGATTTGATCCGATTCTCAAATTGTTCTATAAAATTTGAGGTTCGACTTGTATATAAGTTACATGTATATGCATTTTGCATATACAAGGGATTTTGAAAGGCGAACAGTGGCTTTTGTATATGCATATGTTTTCGCATATACAGAGGCAGTAAAGACAAAATAAAAGAAGAAAAGGTCAGCGATAGAGGGTCAAGGTGCCTACGTGGCACAATATCATTGGATGGTGACTCTTCACGCACATTTTGGAATCAGTGATCACAGTGATGGATTTTAGATCGACGGTCGGGTTTTGAACCTGCAGTGATGGTTTTTTCCTTGTGTCTACAGTCATTTTTGAGCAAGAAAATTCCAGAGGCTTGCTACTGTTGCATCTTCAGGGGCTTGTAGGTAGATGAAGCATTGATGGAGGATTTGCAAAGGATGGACAATGGAAAGGATAGGTCAACCACCTGATTGAATATGAAAATCCTTGAGCAGCAGTGCAGATCCTGATTCCACCTACTCATTCCTCTTTGTCTCTCCGCAACATTGAATATTTTTGAGCGCCATTCCTCATGCATTGAATCTGGCAGATTTTTGATTTGCCTTGTAATTAAGTTTTGCTAGGTACATAGTCTTGGTATAAAAAGCAAAAATGTGTTACTCATTGGGTTGTTGAAAACTGGACAAGTTTTGGATGTTGTAGTCAGATGCAGTCTCATTGGTGGCTCTATTCAGGGTATTTTGTGAGTTTATGAGTTGTATGTTGAATGTCTTATATACATAATTCATCAGTTTCATGTTGATTTAAATGAGTAATGCTTTATAGCATGTATTTTGTTATTTGTCTCCAAATTGAATGTGTTCTTCTTCTGAATCTGAATATCTAAGGGGTATTAGTGATTCTAGAATATGGGTTTGCTATATTGAATGCTTTAATCTTTTACTTCTACTCAAGGAGTAGATTAAATGTTTTGGGTTAAGTGTTGAGAAGAATATATTGCAACAAGGATATTTGTAAATAGAAATAACTAAATACTCTATCTTGGGCACTGTTTGTAAGGCAGACATTGTATAGTCCCCTTGAAAACTGATTGTTGTCTTAGGTTTGTGATAAACATTCATATATAAATGTCTATCGACTCCGAGCCCCGAACAGACACCAATCTAGTCCTGCATTTTCTTTGCAACCCAAAGTCTCAGTTTTGCATCCAAACATAAAATCAAACTCAAACTTCATATACAACCATTAGGACTTTAGAAGTAGTTTTAGGATCCAAAATCCTCTGTCTACAACTGAATATAGGCCCAAAGCTAGCCCCTTTGCTCTTATCTTATAGTTTTGGTCTGCATAAGAGAGGATTTGTCTACTTTGTGTCAGCATCCCAGTCATTGCGTAGTTATATTTCATGGATGTTGAGTAGGGAATATCCCCCTTGGTTTTGTAGCACCTAAAGAAGAAGAGGAGATATTTATAGAGTCTATCTCCTATATTGCTGGCCCATGGCCCAGGGATCTTGTTGATCAATGATGGCTACCTTGTAGGGATAACTGGGAATAAGTATCCAGTTTGGGAAAAATACCAATAGATTTTGGTGACTCCGCTGGAGAATGAAGTGAAAGAACCCTGATCTTAAAAGAAAACAATTCCTAGTTATAGGTGGCGACTTCGAACAATCTCCCAACTGGTAAAGTAAAAATTTGTATACAAGGGTGAAGATCCCTGCGTAATTCTCTGTCTATAGAATTACTCAGAAAAATGATGTACAAGAAAAAGGGGACTGCTCAAGCCAGTCAAGAGGGTTCTCCCAGAAGTAATGATAATAATCAAGATAATCTAGGATCTTTAGAGCAAACAATACCTTATTTTTCAAACACTAAGGCTGAGATCCAGAATGTATATGAAAGACAGCAGGGTAGTGGGTTGAGAATGAGGTTGGAAGTGTTTCAAGAACACCCTTTCCATGACTCCCCTAATAGATTTGAAGAAGCTGATTCCCCAATGGATGATAATGATGATGAGAATGTAATAAAGCCTTCCTCTTCTATGCCTAGAGAGGAGGAATTAGCTGAAGAAATTAAGAGCTTAAGGGAAGAATTATAATATCTACAGGTAGTGAAGATTAGAGATGACATGAGATAGAAAGTGCAAGCTTTGATAGTTTCTTAGAATTTTTCAATTCCTACCCTTGAAAATGCAAATATGCAGAGGAATCAGCACATATATGAAGTCCAGGATTAGCATAATGATCAAAGAGACAATGTAAATAATGCTAGAGTACCATTAAATAATGTAAGAAATCAGAATACAAATAGAAATGCCAATATTAGTCAGTTTGGTAGACAACTGATGCAGCTGGACAGATTTAGACAGCTTGTTTTTTATGGCATTCCTGGTCACCCGAATCCTATTGACAAACATGTGAGGCTGCAAGTGCCCAATTTTTTAGGAAATAATACTGTATCAGGAAAAGACCATTTAAAAGTTTTTAGAATATCATGGACAACTTTGAGGTTGAGCATGAGGATGTTTTCATGAAATTATTTGTGCAATCCTTAGTTGATGAGGCCAGAGAATGGTACAAGGGTCTGCCTGATAGAAGTGTTTCATCATGGGAGGACTTTAGGAGAATATTCAAAGAACAATATGGTGACAAAACTAATCCAAGTTTTTTCATTAATGAATTCGCTAGCATTACCAAAGGATCAAATGAATAGGTTGTTGATTTCAATGCTAGATTCATGAAGGTGTTGAACAAATTGCCACATCACCTAAGGCCTAATGAACCTATGTGCATAGTGTTGTATATAAATGCTTTTGATGCCAAAACAGCTTATGGGTTGAGGGATAAAGGTCCTCACAGCCTCAAGGATGCCTTCAAGATTGCAACAAATATTGAAAATAACAGAAAAGCATCTGGTAAGACAAACAGAAGAGATGATGTAAAAATTCTGCAAAATCCAAATACAAAATCTTAGAGTGTTCAAGGCAATGCATCTACTTCTAAAGATAAATTAGACAAGATGACAACTATTGTCAAGGACTTGAGCTATCGAATGGCTAAAAATAAAAAGGGGGTAGGTCTTGATAGACAGGTTTACCAAAGGCAAGAAAGAAGACCATCGTTACATGATATGCCATATAATACTAATTGGCATAATGGTAAACCCATTCTTCCAAGTAGTAACACAATTTCAAGGACTCAAAATGTTAAGGAAACTCTTGATCCTTTGAAGAAGGCTATAAATATTATTGATGACACCCCATGGTGCATCATATATCAAATGCCTCACTCACAGTCACAATGCCCGGTTGCTCAGTCTTTATACAGCAATGTTGTTGCCTGTGATGAATGCAATGAGCTGCATTGCATGGAAGATGATAATGTAAATATGCTATCTACAAATAGGGAGTATCCCTTTCATGATGCTGATGCAAGTGCAAATGATGAGATTCAGGCCTATCAACAGTTTCCCTATGATGAAGATGATGAAGACAACTATGCCTATGCTCAGGATTCACACAATTTTCTGAATAATTTAAGGAGGTCTTCTGATGAAGAAATTAGAGCCTTCATAGTTGTAACAGTTGCTCAATTCAAAAGCAACTACAACCTAAGAGATAAAGCTTAGGTAAGTAACTCACACCAACCAGAGAATACTTTTGTGAACTAGCCAGTGCATAGTCATAAAGGGACTGAAACACAAAAGAAGCAATGGAGTAATAATAGGCAAAGCTTTAAGAAAAAAATAGGTTCTAATCCTCAAGGACTAGAAAGTAGAGTTCCCCAGGCTAAAGATCAAAACGAAAAGTTTCAGATCAAGAATGACAATCAGGGAGCTGCAAAAATTAAGGCTGGGTCATATCAAGATAAAAGTAAAACTGTAGATCAAGCTACAACTATTATTCAAAATTATGCTCCATTCGACATAACTTGGGCGTTGTCCCAGGTAAAGGTCTTTGTTCCATTGATGGAGCTGATGAAAATTGAAGAATGCAGAAATAAAGCAGTATCCTTGATTTCAGGAATATCCTATCAAGCCAAGAAGAATGATGAACCTCAGGGTAAGAAACAAGCCCTGTGTATCGATGAAGATGAGGTTCCTAAGGTGTATTTGGGGATGACCATGACAAAATGCCCTTCACAGGTTGAACCATTTTATGTTTCCATGGTTATCAATAGAAAAACAGTCATGAATTGTATGCTTGACTTGGGAGCATCAACGAATATCATGCCTTTGGCTATCATGCAACAAGTTGGGTTAAAAATAGATAAGGCATGTGGGAAATGCTATGCAATGGATGCTAGGGAAGTACCTATCATCGGGCTTATGAAAGATGCAGATTTCAGACTGGTAGCATATCTTGAAAAGGCCTACAAAATGAACATAACAGTTGTTGATATCAAGCCACCGTATAGCATGTTGTTGTCAAGAAGATGGGCAGCATTGATTGGTGGGAGTATGCAATTAGATCTGTCATATGCTATGATCCCAATGAATGGTAAGGATCTCAAACTGATCAGAGAAGAAAGGTCATTAGATACAGTCGAGCATCAAGAGTAAGAGGAGCATATATATTTTGTGGATACCAATTGTGATAATTTCAGAGTTGTCTCAGATGATAAAGGGGGTAAAGAGGGAGATATGTGCATTTAGGAGTCTGATCAACAAGGTCTCTGGACCATGTATTTAGATGGAGCTTGTTTAAAGGAAGGGTCTAGTGCTGGAATTATTTTTCTGTCTCCAACTAGTAAGCTTCTAAAGTTTTCATTCTTGCTGAAGTTTTCTTGTACAAATAATATTGCAGAGTATGAGGCTCTGTTATTAGGATTGAATGTAGCTTTGAAGCATGGAATCAAGATGCTCAAAGTATTTGGGGATTCAGAGTTAGTTGTTTCCCAGGTTAGAGATAAGTATGCATCAAAGAATAAGAGGTTAAAATAGTATAAACATGCTACTTGGGATACTATTGAATTGTTTGATGCCTTCTCAATAAACTGGATAGAGAGATCGAAAAATGTTAGGGTAGATTTTCTAGCTAATGTAGCTGTAAGACCATATGATATAACTCTATCAAATGTTACAAATGTTGAGGTCAAACTGAGACCTGCAGTGCCAGATAATGTATGTAGCTAGCAAGTGTTTGATGATGATAAGGATTTGCTGAGATTTCTACACTATATTGATGAATATGAGAACTAAGAAATGGATTTTCAGAACTTTGTAGAAGTTGTAGATGGAAAAGAAACTCTCTTAGGGAAGGAGGTAATTCAACTCAAGACAAATAAAATCTCTAGAGGGTTGGTTGCTCTAGAGAGAGCTTTCGACAATATGGACCAATTTATTACAAAGTTGTCTCCAACAAACAAGAATGATTTGGAGGAGATAAACTTGGGGACATCTCATGCCCTGAAGAAGGTATACATTGGCAAACAGCTCAATCCACACATCAGAACTATGTTGATTGCACTACTAAGAAGATATAAGCATGTTTTTGCCTGGTCATATGAGGACCTGAAAGCTTATAGAGAGGATTTATTCCAACATGAAATCCCTTTGAAGCCTGAAGCCAAACCATTTAGACAAAGACAGAGACCTATCAACCCAACCTTAGCTCCTAAAATGCAAGAGGAATTTATGAAGCTTAGGGAGGCTGGAATAATCATGCCTATTAGGCACTCAACTTGGGTGTCTAACCTTGTCCCAGTCAGAAAAAAGAATGGTGACATAAGATTATGTGTGGACTTTAGAAATCTGAATGTATCTTCTTTGAAGGACAATTATCCATAGCCAAACATGGAAGCCATGTTGCAGAAGGTGACTAACTGTGAACTTTTATCCATGATGGATGGATTTTTAGGGAACAATCAAGTGAAAGTGAAAGAATCTGAACAATTCAAGACTGCTTTCACCACTCCATGGGGAACATACATATATGTGAGGATGCCATTTGGACTGTTGCTTTTGTAGTATTGATTGACTCAATCTTGGCTGTATATCAAGATGACTTGACTGCTTATTCAAAAAAGGAGGAGTAGCATTGTATGTAGTTGGAGCAGATCTTTATTAGAGCATTAGAGTATGGCATTTCGCTCAACCCAAAGAAATGTGCTTTTGGGGTGGTAGAAGGAAAATTGCTTGGACACATTGTTTCCAAGGAAGGGGTCAAGATTGATCCTGAAAGGGTGGCTGTAATTGACAAAATTTAGATCCCTAGAACAGTGAAAGGTGTCCAATCCTTCTTTGGACAAATTAACTTTGTTAGAAGATTTGTGCCTAAATTTGCAAAGACCACCAAAGATATCTCTAAGATGTTGAAGAAAGGTGCAACTGTCAAATGGGAAGGTGAAGCGACTAAATTATTTCAGAGTATAAAAGAGGCTATAAAGATGGCTCCTATGTTAAAATCTCCTAATTTTTCTAAGCCATTTCAATTATTCTCATTTGCTTCTTTCCATACTATTGCTGCATGCTGATTGTTGAAAAATGCAGAAGGTTTTGAACAACCTATAGCTTTCTTTAGTAGGTCATTTTAGGCTGCTGAATTGAAATATGACATCATGGAGAAGCAGGCATATACACTGGTTAGAGCAGTCAAGAGCTTCAGGCCATATTTAGTGGGCTCTCACATAGCTGCATATGTGCCTCATGCAGTAGTCAAAGATATATTTACTCAACAAGAGGTAATTGGAAGGAGATATAGATGGATAAACAAATTGCAGGAATTCAACATTGAAATACAGATCACTAAACTGGTAAGAGGACAAGGTTTGGCAAAACTGATGACATAGTCAAATCTAGAGGCATGCCAAGTGAACGTGGTGCATAATGAAGTTATAAACATGTTAGATTCTGAGTGGTATAAGGATATTGTATACTATTTGCAAAATTTGAATTGTCCTACCCACCTCAGTGATAATCAGATGAGGACCTTGAAGCTACAGGCTATTAAATACATCATTGTTCAAGGAGAGCTTTATTGGAAAAATCCTAATGGTGTATCACTCAGGTGTGTGGATGAAAATTAGGCTAAGGATATTCTAAATGACATGCACAATGGAATGTGTAGTGGACACTATACTGCCTAGACAATAGCCCACAAAATTCTCAGAGCTGGCTATTGGTGGCCAACTCTCTTCTCAGACGCACACAAAATGGTAAGAAAATGTGAGTCTTGCCAAAGGTTATCAAGAAAGATAAGATATCAAGGTGCATTACCCCTTAGGACTATAACTATAGAAGCTCCATTTTAGCAATGGGGGATTGATTTTATAGGGGAAATCTTAGAAAAATCAAGTGGAGGGCATAGTTGGATTCTGGTTGCCACCGATTATTTCACTAAATGGATTGAGGCCATTCCAACTAAAAAAGCTACAAGCAAAGTGGTGATGGATTTTATTCTAGAAAATATTATTATCAGGTTTGGAGTACTAGCCAAATTGGTCGCAGATAATGCTATGTGCTTCAGGTCTGGTGAGTTTATTGATTTTTACAGCAATTACATAATTGATTTGTCTCATACATCACCATATCATCTACAAGGGAATGGTCAGGTGGAGTCAAGCAACAAAAGTCTCATGAAAATCATTAAAAGGATGATAGATAAAAACAAGAGGTCTTGTGATTCAAAGCTAAAGTTGGCATTATGGGCTGACAGGGTGACAGTAAAAAGAGCAACTAGAAGGTCACCTTATGAATTAGTATATCGTGCAACAGCTAGATTGCCTGTGAACAACCTCCTACTAGTTTATAAATTCATCCAAGGGAGCGATGAGGAGATTGGAGACCCAATGACTGAAAGAATAAATCGGCTAGTTGCACTAGATGAAATAAGAAGGGAAGCATAGAACACAAACATCAAGACATAGCAAAAAGTGAAATATCTATTTGATAGAAGGGCTACAAAGAGAAGGTTTCAGATAGGTGATCTAGTCCTTATGTGGAAAGTAAAGAGCCAGGATAAGGGCAAACATGGTAAATTTGAGCCCTTGTGGATTTGCCCATACCAAATTAGCACTGTTCATGGAGATGATTCTTATTTTCTCTAGGCCCTCAATGGTGAACTACTGGAATTGCCTGTGCAGGGTAAATTCCTTAAAGCTTTTTTCACATAAATGAGTACCTTATGTGCACACAGTAAACTAGGTGTAAATATTTTGTATATGCCTTGTATAGTCAGTCGTGTTTTGAGTATCGGGTTTTGTCTGGTCTACCCCGGAGTAGTTTGGTCCTCGCTGTAGTCTTGTGCCTACATGTCCCCAATCAGAGCCTGTGTTAGTACTCATTTATGTTTAGGGTTTTAAGCTTGAGCATTTACAGGTTTTTCATTCAAACCCTAAAATTTTTGAGTCTTGGGGTCTTGCATTGTCTTTTCTATTATGATGGTGACCTTCTGTGGCGGGTTCCCAGTTATAGGGTTTCATCCTCGTGCTTTAATGTTCATAGGTTAACCAGGCTCTGTGCAATATTTCACCGCCTTTTCCTATCGCACATAGGAAAAATGTTAAGTGTTTGTATATGCAAGTGTAAATGTATGTTGGCGGGTTTGAAAATCTCAATTGGCTTCCAAAGTTGTGAAAAAAATGAGTTATATGCATTTCTAAATGCATATCAAGTTGCATATGCAAAAGGGAAATCTTTCATAGATTCTCAGGGATATTCTACAATTGTATGCATTTCTGCATGCATACCGGGTTCAAAGGGATGCATGTACATTGGGGGAATCTTCTGCAAGATTCCTAGAATATTCTCTACATGTATATCAAGTTTTCTTGTACAAGTTTTATTGTATGTCCCAGCATACAAAGGTTATATACAAGCAAAAATATGCAATGGCAGAATATACATTGAAGATTCCTTGAAGATGCTACCGTTGTATCAAGCAGGTGAGATGTATGTTTGTTTTGTTGTATGTTCGACATACAACGCCAAGTATACACTGTGGATTTCAAAACAGGGCTAAAGGCAGGTCGGGTCTGCAAGTATATGCAAAAGGGAATGAATGTATGTCAAACATACATTGGATTTATACAAAGGCAGAAGATGCAATTTGTGGGGCCCGCTGTAGTTTTATACAAACAGGTTTGTACATGTTCAATATACAAGGGAAGAATGTATATGGAATATTCTAAAAATATTCCTTGCTTGTATGTTTGTGTTTGTATATTTAGCATACAAACAAAATATACATTCGAATATACAATAGAGGACATACAACCCGAACGCGATGGAGGAATAAAATGCAACAAATAATAATTTGAGGTCCAACTTGTATATAAGTTGCATGTATATGCATTTTGCATATACAAGGGATTTTGAAAGGTGAACAGTAGCTTTTGTATATGCATATGTTTTCTCATATACAGAGGCGGTAAAGACAAAATAAAAGAAGAAAAGGTCAGTGATAGAGGGTCAAGGTGCCTATGTGGCACGATATCATTGGCTGGCGACTCTTCACACACATTTTGGAACCGTTGATCTCAGTGATGGATTTTAGATCGACAGTCAGGTTTTGAACCTCCAGCGATGGTTTTTTCCTTGTGTCTGCAGTCATTTTTTAGTAGGAAAGTTCTAGAGGCTTGCTACTATTGCATCTTTAGGGGCTTGTAGGTAGATGAAGCATTGATGGAGGATTTGCAGAGGATGGATGACGGAAAGGATAGGTCAACCACTTGATTGAATATGAAAATCCTTGAGCGGCAGTGCAGATCTCGATTCCACCTGTTCATTCCTCTTTGTCTCTGTACAGCATTGAATATTTCTGAGCGCCATTCCTCATGCATTGAATCTAGCAAATTTTTGATTTGCCTTGTAATTAATTTTTGTTGGGTACACAGTCTTGGTATAAAAAGCAAAACTATGTTACTCATTAGGTTGTTGAAAACTAGACAAGTTTTGGATGCTGTAGTCGGATATAGTCTCATTGGCGGCTCTATTCAGGGTATTTTGTGAGTTTATGAGTTGTATGTTCAATGTCTTATATACAAAATTCATCAGTTTCATGTTGATTTAAATGAGTAATGCTTTATAGCATGTATTTTTTTATTTGTCTCCAAATTGAATGTGTTCTTCTTCTGAATCTGAATATCTAAGGGGTATTAGTGATTCTAGAATATGGGTTTGCTATATTAAATGCTTTAATCTTTTACTTCTACTCAAGGAGTAGATTAAATGTTCTGGGTTAAGTGTTGAGAAGAATATATTGCAACAAGGATATTTGTAAGCAGAAATAACTAAATACTCTATCTTGGGCACTGTTTGTAAGGCATACATTGCATAGTCCCCTTGAAAACTGATTGTTGTTTTAGGTTTGTGATAAACATTCACATATATATGTCTATTGACTTCGAGCCCTGGACAGACACCGATCTGGTCCTATATTTTGGTTGCAACCCAAAGTCTTAGTTTTGTATCCAAACATAAAATCAAACTCAAACTTCATATACAACCTTTAGGACTTTAGAAGTAATTTTAGGATCCAAAATCCTCTGTCTACAACTGGATTTAGGCACAAAGCTAGCCCCTTTGCTCTTATCTTACATTTTTGGTCTGCATAAGAGAGGATTTTTTTGCTTTGTGTCAGCATCCTAGTCTTTGCACAGTTATATTTCATGGATGTTGAGTAGGGAATACCCCCTTGGTTCTATAGAGCCTAAAGAAGAAGAGGAGATATTTATAGAGTCTATCTCCTATACTATTGGCCCCTAGCCCAGGGATCTAGTTGATCAATGATGGCTACCTTGTAGGGATAACTAGGAATAAGTATCCAGTCTGGGAAAAATACCAACACACGACACTTCTTCTTACTGAAATCATTCTCATCTTCATCCAGAACCTCAAGAACACAATCTATCATCACTATCACATTAGAATAAATTCTTCCGGACCTCCAGACCATGAACCAATTGAGTTGTTAGTTCACATTGGCATCCTAAACATTCCACCAAATCTGCAGAATAAGATATTGTATTTCCAGATCTCATCGGAACTATTTGTGTCACTCTGTCACCTTCGAATAGTTGCTAGAACTAGTTTTACTCATATGGCCATAACTCCTCCAAATCTTCATGCAGACCTCTTAAATCTTGACTGGATAATCTTTAGACACATATCTACAAACCCTTTGTTGCGTATTCTCTGATCTTCATCTAGCTGGGATCTTCACTTCATAGAGCTTCATTGTCTTCATTGTTCTTCTATGTTTCTGATAGGACTAATTTTCTCAATATCCTCAGCACACAGCTCATCTAATCCTTGACATCAATGCAATAGGAGTATGTTGACATCAATGACAACACTGGTTAGACCCATACTTGCGATAGGGCCTTCCAATAAGTAACAATACTCAAAAGTACGTGGGTCAACATATATGGTAACCTCCTGATTATTGTAGAGAAATTTGATGCATTGGTGATATGTGGAAGGAACAACCTTCATGGCATGAATCCATGGGCGTCCTAAGAGAATATTATATGGGAGATCAAGGTCTAAGACTTGAAAAGTGATTTCCATGAGTGCAAAACCTAGTTGAATAGGTAGCCTAACTGTCCCTTTTGATTTTCTCTTAGCTTCATCATAGGCTTTGATTGTGATAGAATGCTTTGATCAATAACTGTGGTGGAGCATCCCAATTGTCTTATTAATCTTAAGGTACATAGGCTTAAGGCTGATCCACCATCTACTAGGACCCTTTTGATTTTGTGTTTGTGAATGATTACTTCGAGGTGAAGGGGTTCATAATGAAATGAATCAATGGTAGGCATGTCTTCTTTAGTGAAAAGTAGATGATGAGTAGATGTAAGGTGTCCTACTATTTCTCAAAATTGTTCCACATTAATATTGTTAGGGACACAAGACTCTATTAAGGCTTTGTCTAATATTTGTCTATGTATAGGGGATGTACGAAGAAGATCAAAGATTGAGATTTGTGTGAGAGTCTTCCCTAAATGATCAAGGATGTTGTACTTGGAATCAGATGTGGAGGATGGTGACATAGACAAGGATGGGGCTCCTTGGATAGTGAGATGAACACAGTGGGTGGTAATGGTACAATCAGGTTTACGAGCTCTTATGGTAACAGTGGCTACTTGTGGAGAGCAAGCTTCAATACAACCTACAACAGAATCATATGAGGTAGACAAATTAACTTTAATAGTGTAGTTGTTGTTACCATGTTGTGGGAGTGGATCTTGATATACTCTCAATTTCTCATTAGCCGACTTTGGAGTAGGTTCGTCTATAGTGAGGTATTTTCGATCTATTAAATCTTGGATATAGTTCTTGAGTCTCAAGAAATTATTTGTTTTATGGCCCTTAACTCTATGGAATTCACAATACTCATTGTCATTGTACCAATGGGGTTTAACAACATTCTCATCATAAGGTTTGATCTTGGGAAATTTAATAAGGCCATGATTTTTGAGTTTTCAAAAGATGGATTCTTGAGGTTCCCCTAAGTTTGAGAATTTTCATCTTGGTCTTAATCCTGGTATAGGGTTATTCTTAGGAAGAGTAACATTTGCATTTGATGATGAAGATTGAATTTCTAATGGAGGGTTTTGAATATTGTGAATGAGTTTAGAATCTATGAAACCGTCATTAACAATGTTTTTGTTTTTAGCCCAAAATCAAGGTTTTTCATTTGTTTGATTATTATTGGAGTCCTTATTTTCTTTAAAGATTTTAATAAGACATTTTTCTATGAGGTCTCTTTCTAAAGTTATACCTTTATCTATGATCTCTTCAAAAGTGTCGGTATATTGAATTTGCAAATGAAATGCGAGTTCTTGGTTTAGGTTTTGGATGAAAAGATTGACAAGTTGTTTCTCAGGAATATTCCAAGGTACCTGCTTGCAAGATTTCTCCAACATTCTAGGAAGGCTACAAGTGTTTCCCCATTTCTTTGTTTGGTGTTACAAAGGTCAGTCATGGATATATCATGTTCAATGTTGTATGAAAAAAAGGTGATGAAATTTTCGGTGAGCTCTTTGAAAGTTTTGATACCATGAGGGAGATGTGAGAACCATTCAATGGCTTGACGTCTGAGACTACGAGGGAAAAGTATCATCAAATAAGTATCGAAATATTGTATGTCCCTACATGCTATGGAGAATTCTCTTAGATGGTCTCTAGGATCACCCTTTCCTTTGTATTTATCAAATTTTGGAATTTCATAGTTTGGCAAAAAAGGGGTCATGACTAGAGATTTATCAAATGGATATAGACAAATATCTTCAAAGGTATACTTCTTCTTTTTATTTCCATTTTGCATTTCAGAAAAAAAATTGTTTCATAAGTGTTTGCATGTCAGTTGTATCATTGGGAGATGTGGTAGGTGTATTGGACGAGGATTGTTGTTGTGGTAGTTGTGTTTGAGATTGTTGGATGTTTAGGATTTGTTGTAAAAGGGCTTGTTGTTGTCGTTGAAAGGCTGCTTGTTATTGTTGTTGTTATTGAAAGGCTACTTTTTGTTGTTGTTGTTAAAGGATGACTTGTTGAAGTTGTGAGGTGGTGAGATTTTGGGCATGGGATGTGGAAGATTGTGTTTGGACTTGTGAGGTTTGAGGCATGGACACATTATCTTGAGTATGGACATGAGGTGAAGGAATAGCTATGCCACTAGTAGATGGGGTGATGATATTAACTCTAGAAGTTGGCATAGATGTGGTAGGGATATGTGAGCTCATAGGAATGGATGATGTAGGAATAGTTGATGTCTTAGGTATATTTTGACCACTTGATGGGAGTATGACAATGGTTGTTTTTTGAGGTTGTGACACACCTATTGGAGAAGTAGGTTGATTTGTGGATGTGTTAATGTTGAGGTGTGTCATGACATTTAAGGTCTCATCAACATGTGGTTGGGAAACTCCTCCTAATGGTTTAGGAATATAAATGGAACAAGAGGGAGACAGGGGATTATATCAATGTTAGAAGGTATTTGATACCTTGGGTAAAGTATCAGTTTGAGATATTTGTCAGGATTGTTCTTAATGACATGGTTTACTATTGAGAGATGTTTGGGATTTTCTGACCATTCATCCACTCTCCCCTTATAATCTTCTAAATCATGGTCAAAGTGAGTTGGACTTTTGGGTTCTTGCATAGGATTCTCAAATTCATGTGTATATAGAGGGTTTGATGATGGTTTGACTATACCCCTATAAGTTTTGGCTATGACCATGTCAGTGGGCATTCCAAACTCAAGACAAAATCTAGGGATAATATTGGATGGTATAGGCCTTCTACCATAGGAAGTGGACTCTTGATGAGAGTGTTTTGAAGACTCTTGATGTGGTTGTTGAGGGGGGTCTTGTTGGAATTCTTGATGGATTTCATGATGGGTGTGTTCATTAGGCTCTTGTGGAACTTGAGGGGACTCTTTTTGGGATTCTTGATGAGATTCCATGTTTCTTTTAGTTTGTGACCTTGTAGTGGGCATGAATATGATGACTTTAGAATGAAATATATGGATATTAGACTTGGTTATGACAATATTTTGGTGCAAAGGATATCAAGATGATGACTAACATATTGATAAAATGACAACCAAGATGATACCAAGATATGGATATGACTAGGATATGAGGGTGACAACCAAGATAACAAGGATGACACAAAAGATATGAGGATGATGTGGATTTGACCAAGATATGATATGATAGGATAAAACAAAAATAGCTCAAGACTCACCTAGATCTCTTGTGATTGACAAAGACGGGATTCTCTTCACTACTTAGGGTTGATAGATGCATAAGCAAGGAGAGGGATAATGATGACCTTTCAACTTGGAGTAGACAAGGTAAGATAGGATAAAAGGAATGATAAAAGGATCTAGGCTATCTTAGGCAAGTTTTGGATTTGGATTGATAATTCAAAAGATGACTTGGTTAAAAAATTGATTGATGGATCAAAGGATGACTTGGTTGGTTGGCAAATTGATTGATCAAAGGATGACTTGGTTGACAAATTGGATAAGTTTGCAAATTGGTGGTAAAGGTGAGGTCTAAAGGTGGGTTGATAGGTACTCACAAGTCCAAAATCATTGCTATGGGATTGTTTGAGGTCCTAATTTTTTTGGATTTTGAGGATATTTGATTTTTTGGGATTTTGAGGATATTTGGTTTTTTTGGGTTTTGAGGATATTTTGTTTTTTTTTGGATTTTGAGGATATCTGGAAAGAAAACAAACACAATGGCTGACTTGACTTAACAAGGAAATGGTGCAAATTGCTTCATAGATAAAGAGGCTTTTACTAGCATTGCACAAGGAAAACATGCCAAGCACATGAACAAACCTAGAATTATTCAAGTGGGATTATCATACGTTGTAGGTCTTGCAACGTGGCCATGGATCAATCTCAACTCAAAGTGAACCGAGATCCCCACCCCCACTAATACATTCATTCCTTAGTTTGGATAGATAGGGAAAGTAAGGTCCTAGACCACCTTAGCCCCTTACCAAGGAGACTTTCGTCTTGCCTGAGGTAATGCCTATCTCAAATAAAGTGGTATAGTGAGCAATCTTTCCCCCTCTATAGTGGTGCACCATAAGGTATGAAAATGGAAAGGTCTTATCTAGGCTTTACAAGCTTTTAGGGGAGTCCTCTCAAATACACAAGGTACAATGAGGCCCAAATCTATGAATTGTATCCCATAATGGGATGTGGCATAAGCGTAAGTGAATGCCACTTCACCTTGTGTTTGGAATCACCCGAGGGCCCAAGGTTGTCCCAATGACTATCCAACTTAGATGGAGATATAGCTTTCACTCTCCCCCTTTGATATACCCTACCAAAACACATGGTTGAGGTCATCCCTAGGGGTGATGAAATCCCCTAGCATGCCTCCTAAAGGGAAGGAACACTATTCACTTTTGATCCCCAGGCTCACATGAAGCACAAGGGGAGAGCATACATGAGATAATGCCCCTGGGATTGAACAAATAAACACAAGGATAATGAAGGGGTTTTTAATCTCTGAGATCACAAAAAGGTGTGAGGAGAGAGAATACACCCTTTTCAAAATTTGAAGACAAAGAAAATAATGTTCAATTACTATCCCCCTAAATTAAGCTAGGTGCCTAGATTAGTGAAAAAAAATGATCTTTGACATACGAATCTGCACAAATACATTATTAGTTTCAATGTTTTTCTCTTTGACAAGCAAATCTACATTTGTGAGTGGTTTCAATAGTTTTAGTCTTTGACATGCAAAAGCTACAACCAAATGTTAAGCAAAAAGAGACAAATCTGATAAAAGATGAAAACGATGAGTTCAAACAATAGAATAAAATAGATGAGCAGATTCTAAATGAAATTTTATGCCATTTCAAAAAAAATTGTGAAATTTCATGACATTTTGCAAAAGATATGGCCAAAAGATGTTTCCAAAGAAAGCTCAACTTAAAGTGATTATACCTGAAAAATACGATGAAATCTTTTGATGAGTTTGACACTATTGTGAAGTTGGGTGAACCAACTTTCCAACGCCTATTAAAAGGTAAAAATCTGACACTCCTAGCCCAAGTTATGTTAGTTGTCTACAGTTTCCAAGAGGAGATCCTCGTTGCTGCAAGAGGACGAAGAGGTTGCCTACACAAGATTCTTAAGGGTAGTGGAGGCTCATGCATCTCACATTCTAGGTTCTTTAATGTTTTTTAATTGTGATAGTAATTAGTTAATCAAAATTTACTCTTAGGAATAGTAAATTCATGTTACAATTTCCTTGATAGGTTAAATAGAAATTGCATTGATAAATTAGTTTATTTCCAAGCTCTTTTGCATTCTTAGATTAGTTTGTTCCTTCATTTCCTAGAAAAATTAGATTCAAAATACAAAAAAAAAAAAAACATAGATTAAGATTACATTAGGTAAACACATTTAGAATTGCATTCATATTTATATTAATTAAAGCACTTTCTTTTCAAAAAATCATAAAAAGAACAAAAACACTATCTTGCATAAATATAGGTTGCATACATTCAAAAATAGAAAAACAACAAAAACATAGGCATAACACAAAGTTTGTAAACCCTCAATTTTATCACGAGGTCAACAGTGGTCAACAGTGGTCAACCAAAGTAAAAAATGATCAAGAAACACAAAGAAAAGCAAAGCAAATTAAACCTTATGTCGTAAACCCTAAGTCAAACACAAGTTGACTCAAGGTTAACTCTACCAACTCTCTTGGTTCAGGCTCAAGAATGTCCCCTAGGCTTAAGGGTGAGTGAGTGAGGGTGATCCAAGAGGAGATCGAAGAACTATGCCCTATGCCTCAACATGATCCACTAACAATCTAAGAACAACAACATAGGTTAAGGTTACCTCAGACACAAGTCATCATACAACAATTTGAAGAGAGACTTGGACAACTTCAAAGAAACATAAATAAAAATAATTGATAACCCACTCAACATTGGAATATTCAGAACCCAAATGGGAGAACAATAACCAGTGACCCTTCAAGTCATATAATTATCTCAACTACAACAATCATTGAACACCACATAAGAAACAATACCCAGGAAAGGCCTCAAGACTGTTCGACCTCTCTTCGCGAAGTCTAGCTCTCAAGAGAGTAAGACCACCCCTGTGTCTCACATCCTCTCGACTTGCTTCTACCATGAGAGAGAGAGATGGTGATGTGGAGGTTCACCTATGGTAAGGAGAGGGTCCTGTGTACTCTGTTAAAGCTAACTGGACTGCTCTGTGCAACTAAGTCATGTTTTTGAGTGTACATATTTTGGTGAACCTGACATGAAGAGAAAAACCTTTTGGTTAATCTTTTTGCATTTCCATTATGTGATCCAAATTCATTCATCATCACTTCCACATCCGACGCTTGATTAACCACATATTTTGGTGAACTTGATGTGAAAAATAAAAAAATAATGATGGGATCTTTTATGTTTCCATGTGCTTCTTTCATTCCATGCTCATCTTTCATGTCCATCTTCATTTCATTCATTTCTTGGTGTTTCCTACACCCTAAAACTAGGACAAAATCACACAAAGTTCTAGGGAATCACCCCTCCAATGAAAGTAGTACATGTTCAGATCCAATAGTTTTAATTTCAAATCAGTTGAAAACTTGAAAGACTCAAAGGGGATCCAACAAGATCCCCACAACATTGACTAAATCAAAACATGCCAAGTGAGTGTTCATTCTAAGCTCCATCAACAAGACCAACCCATAACAAGCCATATGAAAATGGCCACCCAAATGGACAATGAGGTGAGCCATCAAAACAAATTCTTACAAGAAGCTTGTGGGACACAACCCCCCATGTGGCACATCAAGATAAAAGACTCATGACATGTCAAGTAGCATCAAAAGGAACAAATGGGGTTAGTCCAACCCTAACACAAAAAAATCCATTTAAAGGTTATAAAACTCAAAGAATAGGGGAAGCCTCACTCACAAACCTTAGAGAAAATTTGGTCCAATGAATCAAGACCCTTGAAGCTAGAAATGTCAGACAAGTTTCTCAAAGCAAAATTCAAGAAAAACCTAGGGCACAAGGAAATAATTTCATTGACAAGATCAAATTAAACCAGGGGGTAACACAAAATCCCCCTCATCTAAACTTGCATGAAACACTCAAGCCTCCCTTTCCCTCATCATCCAACATGACAAGTTTCAATCAAATAGGTGGGAGTCCTATAGCACAAAATCAAACACAAGAGATCCCATCTAATTTTCAAATCATAAACATGACACATCTAGTCATTCAACTTTTCTAGGATATCAACAATCTAGAATACCCTTTCAATAAGCATAACAAGCTCCACCTAGTGGGTTAATGTTTGGGGGAACAAGACCCTCTACACATAACTCCCTCTTAGGAACATACCTTGAGTATTTAAAAGAGCCTCTTGACTACAACATTCGTTGATCCATACTACCACATCCTCTCCCTAAGATTCCAAAATTTAAAGGAGAGGGTGATCTCAACTCTCATATCAAGGCTTACATGAGAGTAGTACAAGAACTCCTTCCTAGGGATGGGCTGGTAGAAAAACTTTTTCCAAAGACTTTGGAGGGTATCGCTCTAGATTGGTACTATCAACTTACAGAAGCATCGATCCATTCTTTTAGGAAACTCATCAATCAATTTGTGGTTTGCTTTGACATAAATAAACTGGTCAAGGCAAGAATATGAGATTTTTTAATGATCAAGCAAGAAAACAAGTTAGTTGCACATTTTATGACATGATGGAGGAAAATTCTCTATTCTTCAACAAGTGTACCAAACATGGATCATAGAGAACTTTGTATCTCTTCTTACATGCCCTAAATAATGACATATGAGAACAAGTCCAAAATCTCACTTACAAATCATATTAAGAAGCTTTGTAAATTTCCCTTAGAATTGACCAAGCCACTATTGATAGTGGAAGAAGGAAGTATGATGTCCATGGAAGGTTGATAAACCATGATAAAAATAATAAATCCTTGAAAAATGATCAAGACATAGATGGGCCAAAAAACACTTCACCATCTGGAAACAACAATAATTGTGACTATGACAGACATACAAATTTGGGGAACCAAAATATCAACAACTATTCCTTGACAATCAACAAGTAATTGTACAACAATCATCATAAACCTCAAGATCACAATCATGATAATTATTGCACATTTCACAAGAGAAGGGGGCATGAGATCAAATCATGTTGAGGGTACCATCGCTTCATATCAAATCTCCAAAAATGTCAACAAAAAACATTCATGGACACATTCTCACAAGATGAAGAACTTAGTCCCAACACTTTTTATCAAAACTCCTTAGGGCTTATGGAATTAGATAGAGATCAAGAAATTCATGTCACCCAAGGACTAGAATGACTAGAAGACACCTCAAACAATTTAAATTTTTCTCACATTATAGAACTTCTCAAAATTTCTCCTATGCACAAGAACACTCTCCTCAAAGCCTTAGATCTAGGCCATTTAGTTCATAACACTCCAAGTGAAAAGTTTTTTTCTTCAACATTTGATTTTGAAAAGTTAACCTCAAATAATGGCATAGCTAAATAGGGTGATCTCCCCCTGTATCTGATAGTTCAAGTTCAGGACTATTCCATTAAAAGTGTAATGATCGATGATGGAATTGCAATCAACATAGTCTCTTTCTCCCTTCTTCAAAGAATGGGTTTTAATGAAACTCAAATCACACAAGAAAATTCCATCCTTAGAACTCACGATAACCCAAACATTCAAACCATGGGTAAGGTTAATCTTCAAATCACATTGGGTCCCAAAACTCTCTTAATTGAATTTTATGTCATCAATGAAGAAACCACATACAACATGATCCTAGGAAGTCCTTGGATCCATCGTATGAGGGTTGTTCCCTCAACATTATTTCAAGAAATACACTTCTCACACATGGGACAAACCCACCTCATCAAAGGAGATCCTAATCCTTTCATCCTTTATAGAGTTGAACAAGTCAAAAAGAAGGGAAAGGCAATGGAAACCACTAGTGACTCAAAAATAAGCACTTTTAAAAAATGAGAGACATTAAAACAAATTATAAAAATAGCCAAGACCTCAAAATGTATAGGATAGGGGGATCAAGAGAATTCCCCTTCGATCTCCACTCAATAAAGTCTTATGCTCCATTCAACTTAGTGGCCATTCCAATCGAACTAGACATAAACATTCATATGATTGAAATCATGACTAAATAAGAACTAAAATCCACACAAAAACTAGGAGAGTCAACACCAACTCCAATTTACACTCAAAAGTTCAAAACTGATGAAACTCAACAAGAAAATAAAAAAATAAAGATAGGGGGCAAATCATCAAACAATGAAACATGTGAGTAAACAAAACTCCTCACTAAATAAAAATGCATTTTTACACCAAGTGTTCAAGTGTCCTTGCAAAGACTTTCTAGTGAAGTTCAAATAAAATCAAATAGGTCTAGATGTAGTTAAGGAAGACATTAGAAATGACACTACCTCTTGTGCATTATGGAAGGAGAAGAGTTCAACATCTCAAAACATTGTAAAAGCCTATAAAATCCAAAAAAAACAAATAATTCAAAAATCCATAAAAATTATAAAATCACGAAAGATCAAAATTTTGCATTCTTCATTCTATTCCATCATGCATTTTGTGAGTGTCATGCTCTTGTTCAATTTTTATCCTAGTAAGGAGTCTAAGGTTGCTTAGGTAGGTTTAACTTTTGAGCCTTTGAGATCCCATAATAAATTATGTTTACCATTTATCATTCCCTTATTCACATTTTCCCAATGATTCAAATCAAAGCCTAGCTTTTAGCTCTACACTAATCTTGGTCTTAATGATTCATGTTGTTAAGTCTAAGGATGAGTGTAGGATCATGATGGGACAAACAATACTTCTAAGTGGCAATGAAAATATTAAAAATCAGACTTAAGCAACTTCATGAGAAAATTCAAATGGGTTACCTACATAATTTGAAAAATATGTAGTAATAAAATTTACAAGAAATTGAATGTAGTTTATGGGCTACTATTTTTTTTTTTTGGCAAAAAAAATTATTTGGTGAAAATTAGATATTTCAATGAGGCACTACTTAAATTTTTGGAAAAAAATAAAAAGTAGGTGTCATTTTGGCCAACCTAAGTATGAGAAAAAAAAAATGAATCTTTAGATACAAGTAGAGGACACATGCCTAGATGTGATGCATATTTTTATGAAATTTTTTTGTAAGTAAATAATTAGTTATGAATTTTTTATTACAACTTTTTAAGAATATTAAAAAGTAATTCTCTAGCCAACCTATCTTGGTCAAAATATATGAAACTCAATTTTTTTGTTTATACTTGTAGCTAATGAAGTGTAGAGTGTGACATAACTTTCGGATATGAAAAAGGTCAAACAGTTTGAAAGTTATGGATGTTTTTCAATCAGTGTGTCTCTCAGGAATTCAGACATAGTGCAGGAAGAAAATTATTAATAATTGCCTATTAAAATTATAATCAAACATATATTATATTTTTAGTATCCTGACAGTGTCCCGAATATACCCTTCTGATTTTATCAAATTTGGATAAAAAAATGTCCGTCAGCATCAAGGGTGAAGTCGAGGAAAATTTGTAAAAACATGTGAATTCTTCATTCACATTGAAAAGGCAAGTTTAGATTCCCAAGCCTAAATTTTGGAGGGGAAATTTTTTAAATCAAAATAGAAGAAATGGATATCCATTTTGAAGAAACCAAGTTCTGTTTCCAAAATGGATATCCATTTTGGAAAAATGCATTTTTTAAGCATTTTTCCAAAACGGATACCCGTTTTCCCAAAATGAATATCCATTTTCAAAATAGATATCCATTTTCCCAAAACAGATATCCAGTTTGAGAAAAAAGCCTAAATCCGACCCTAAAAAAGGGTTTTACAATTTTGGCTAACACTTTCACATGATTTTCTCTCCATTACTATTGTTTGGCCCATCATGATCTTGCACACCCTCTTAAGTGAGGTCAATTTTCAAACCCACAATGTTCAAAGGAAGCTTGCAAGTAGACCTTCCCCATTCTTTCCTAGTAGAATGGAAGCCCAACTAGACTATGAAAAGTTTTGGTGGTGCTCAGCCCCTTATCTTTCTTGGACAAAAACGCCAGGAGGATCATAACTCAGGAGGAAGAAATCTAAAATATAAGTGAATAAAAATGAGTGATAAAAAAAGGGGTGAGAATAGAGAGACCAAAGCTATGGAATATCCAAAGTACTCAGAAAGTTTAAAAGCATTCATTTCTATTAAAATCAAAACATCAAGAAAATGAGAAAATCAAGTGAGGCATTACAAAATATAAAAGAAAAAGGGAGTTACAAAAAAAGAGTGATAGATAGAAGATTTTTGAATGTCTATACTTGGGTGGAGATAAATCTAAGCTCGAAGCTTCAAGGGTGACATTCTATTAGAGAAAATAAAAGAGAAAGGTACAAAGCACATATACACACTAGCTGAGCAAAGCTAATAATCTAAGTCTTTAGGACCATCTTCTATTTAGGGACCCTTATTTTTTCCCTATTTCCTTTACCTCGGTTCTATCTTGTTTTCCATCTATGATCTAAGTCTAACAAGCACCAATAAAATTTGTTACTTGTCCAAGTTGAAAGCTTGTTAAATTGTTTTGTCTAGATAAGGATCAGTGTTTAGCCTTTTGCAAATCCCAAAATTAAGAAACATTCCATCTCCTCCCCACTTCTACTTGAGTCCCTAATCCTTTCCCATAGATCAATAAGTCTCCCCATACCAAGTTAACTCGCAATCCCCTAGGTCAAAAATCCTACTTAAGAGTAGTCACATTGTTTGTTCCACCTGCATACATGCTATCATAGAAAATCAAAAGAAATAAAACATTTCATAAAATCATGGAATTCATAGCACTTAGAACAAAGTACATTGCATTTCATATTTTTGAGTCACATCCAAACATACTACATGTCATTCATATCAAAAAAGGATAAAAACAAATTACATCATCCATATGTGATCATCTTAGGTATGCATTCTCATAAGCAAAATAAAAGCTCTAGCCAACAATATGGACAAGAGGGAAAGTGAAGTACAAGATGTTTACTAAAGCTATGTATAGATCCCATCCAATCAGGTCTTGTAACAAAAAGTACAATGTTCAATGTCTAAGCATAAGTCACTCCTCCAACAAGTCAAAAGAGCAAAACTATGTAATCAAGTGTACAAGTCTCCCCATGCAAGGGGGAAAGGGTGTAAATCTCTTCAATAAATATAGGTCTTCCAAATACCTAAAGGAGTTTCAAATCAAACCTTTGCAAAATCTCCATAAAAACCATAAAAATTAGGAAAAATTAAAAAAAACCTATAAAAAATTGTAAAACCTCAAAAATCCCTAAAAATAAAAAATGTAATAAAAGGAGAATCTATTATTCTCCTCTCTATCTTAGCATGTCTTTTATTTCCATAGTGCTCTTGCACCCTCATTTTGCGTGTTTTCATTCCTATGAGTCTCCTCGACAAAAGTAAACAACTAGGTAAATTCACAGATCTATGATATGTTCAATCATTTCAGTTCTCATTACTTATCTTGTTACATTTAAATTATTGAACTAATGCTAGTTATTATAGGTACAATTGCAAGAATCGACAACAGGTAAGGAATATTTTAGGAACGATACATACACTTCATGTAGACTACTATCCCCAAGTGGGCAAATATGTAAGCACTAAAATCACACACAACTTCCATGACGACCCCACAATGACACATAATCCTTGTCACATACATGTAAGTATTAAAATAATTCCCTCTCAGTAACATTTCTCTTGGAAACACAGGTCTTTGTTTCTTCCTTTGATTCCTCTGTCATACTAACCTTTCCCTCACTTTCAACACTTTTTGATATTTATCAATTTTCATTCTCTGTGCTCGCGACTTCATCCCTAAGCCTTTGATTCATCTATTTGTCATAAATTGACCTTTCCCTAGTGTTTTTCATCCAACCCACCCTTAAGAGCCCTCCAAGAGACCTACCAAGCCATCTCCAACTTTTAGTTTCTAGTTATTCTCAACCAGGACAAATCTCCCCCTATTATTTCAAGATCTCCCTTAGGAGATTTGATATTTGCAAGTGGAGGTTTGAATTTTGACCACCTTTTAACCTAGTTCCAGAGATAGTTCACATCTCCATCCCCTAACTAACAATCTCCAACCCCGTTTGTCAACCCAGGACCTCCCCTTTGTGGGTCACCCATGGGTTGCCCTTGGGTGATTTGGATTAGTAAAATGGGTGACCCATGGGCGATCCTATCATCTTTTTAGCTACAGAAAACTTTGAGTTTAGATGTGAAAAAGCTCCATTTTGACCCATTTTTCTTCTTGTTTGCATGAGTTTTTGGCCTAAAAATAGAATGAGTTATTCCAAGCCTTCAAGAATGCATAATTAGCTCCATTTGATGATTGATTTCTACTTGTCACTGTGAGCACAAAAAGCATGCACAACCTCCACGAGGACCACTATGATGATTCAAATCCTTGTCACATACATGTAAGCATGAAATAAAGTCCTTTAAGTAGTGAGCCTCTTGATGGCATGTCCTCTTTCTTGTTTTGTGTTTTTTCTTCCTTGTTGATTTCTCTCTCTCCTTGTTTGCAACGCTTTTCGACACTTGTTGACTTGTGTTTTCGGGGCTTTTAACCTTGCTCCTAAGCCTTGTGAGTGTCTTGTAGGTGAGTTTTCACCTCTCCCCTATGTTTTTCATCTAGTGCACCTCCTGGAAGCCTTCTAGAGGTCTCCTTATCCATCTCCCACTTTTGGTTTTCAATTCCACCAAACCAATCCAAATCTCCCCCAATTATTTCCAGATCTCAACTCATGAGATCCTGTAGACGCAAGTGGAGATTTGGATTCTTCCACATGACTGATCTATTTCTTGATGCAGAACCCCTCCTTTTCTTCCCTTCTTGCATCTCCCAGCCTATTTTTTTGCATCTGACCCTATCCAGCCTGGATCTCCCCTGGGTGACCCATGGTTGCCTAGGGGCAACCCTTCCTAGAAAAAGGGGCGACCCTGCCATTTTTGCAGCCACAGAAAAACTCAAGTTTCTCACTCATTTTTGCTCTATTTTCACCCATTCTTCTTCCAGTTTGCATGGTTTTTGATCCTTAATATAGAGTTAACTATTTCATGCACCCACACATACATAACTATCTCTATTTTATCTCAAATTAACTCTTCAATGAATCTCATGCACTCCCTCACCTCCATTTCCTCTTCAGTGAAAAACTATCTTTGCTCCATCACTCTCCAATCAACTGAGTTCACTGGATAATCAACCTTGGTAACTCCCCAATCATATTTTTTAACTCATCAATTGAATGAGTTAACTCTTCAATTAATTCCTTCTTCTGAACCTATAAATACCCCCCTCCCTCAAGCACAAAGGGAGGCAAATTCATTGTACACAACTCTTGCCATTTTTGCTCTCCAACTTAGCATTCAAATGCTTTTACAAGATGAAGGTGCCTTTTGCTTTATTTGTTCAACCAAGTAGCATCATGTTGATTCATTCTATGCCATTGTGCTCAATCCAAACTCTCATTGAGCTCATACAAGCTTCATCAAAGCTTCTTTTTGCTTCTTTGTGTCATTTTGTTGTCAAGAGGATCACCCGCTGCCACAAAAGGATTTGAGGTTGCCTATTACAAGGATTACTTAGGGTAGTGGAGTCAAAAAATATTTGTTTATCTGAGGTTCCTTCATTGTTTTGTTCAAATAATAGTAATTAGAGAATCAAATTTGCTCTTGGGAACAGTAAAACATTACTTTTTCCTTGATAATTAGATCTTGCATGTTAGATTAGTTTCTCTCATATTTCTAGATCTAGATTATTAGAAGAAGCATTTTCCCTTTTCTTTAGATTAGATCACATTAAAATCATCGAAAACATAAAAAACATAGGTTAAAACTTGCATTAGAAAAGTCATATAGAATTGCATACATATTTCCCTTTTATAGATTAAAAGCAATTTCTATTTCTAAAAACACTAAAAGAATACCAAAAAGATGTTTTACATATCATTTAGCTTGGATGCATATAGAGACACTAGAATAGACAAAATTGCAAACCCTCAATTTCATCATGAGGTAGTCATGGGTAAAATGATCCAAACAAATCCTTGATACCATCATGAGGTAAGAACAAGTCAAAACTCGAAAGTCAAACCCTAGATCTAGTTAAGGTTAGTAATCACGCATCTACCTCTATCCTGATTCACAAATATGCTTAGGAGTGAGAGGAGAGTGGGTGAGGGCTATTCGTGACGAGATCCAAGCAATCCATCCACGACCTCAACAAGAAACATTTGTGCTACCACAAGAAGACCGTCCTCTTATTATTAGAAGAAACTAGATAATTACAACTACAACAAGAACTTGTTCAACACATACAAAGACAAGAGCACATCAAAAAAAACAATCATTTACCCACATAGAGGTGGAATCTTAGAAACCCCAACAGGAGAAGAGAAACTAGTGACCCTTCAGGTCATAGGGTTATCTCAACTATAACAACAATCGAACGAAACATACAACTAAGCACACAACAACAAAGGCAGCAGTACTTTCCAACCCCTCTTCATGAAGTCCAGCTCTCCAATGACCCAGACCCTCGACGTGTCGCACCTCCTCTAGACTGGCTAATTCTGCATGAGCGAGAGTGACGTGGCAGATTGCCTCATGGCAAGGAGAGAAAGGGTCCATGTGCATGCCAAAATCTAACCTGACAGCCCCAGGTAACCAGAGTCACAATTTTGAGCATACATATTATGGTGAACCTGGCGTGAATTACATAATCTTCTGGTTTTGTAGTTTGCATTCCCATCTCAAACATCTAAAAATAGTTAATAGAAACTTCAAAACATCTTCACGCCATTCTTCATAGCTACTTTCACCGCTTCAACTTCTATTGCCTATGCCATCATCCGTTCTATTTATTTTGTATTGTCTATGGCACCCTCGAATATGATGGAACCTGACTTAAACCAAGGGAACATTCCCTCAAGAGAACCAGAAACTCCCTCATTTGATAGGTATGTGCCACCGCATCCTGATGCGCCAATCACCAACTATTATGATTACAAGGATTCTGACTATGAGCAAGATCAAAGAGAATCTAGGCATTGTCTATCTTTCAACAACCCAGCTTGGGAAAACAATCTGACCAAATGTGCCACATAAAGCTAGAAGAGCAAGGTTAGAGATACACCGACCCGAACAACCTTTCACAAGCACATTAAATACCCATCTTGATGAGGAGGTTAAACGGTTAGAAAAACATCCACAAGAAACCAATGACGCTCAAGAGGCATTAAGAATCACCTTACAAGAAGAACAAAAAGAAAACGTTACGCACGAGGAAGCACATTACCATGAAAATATTTTAAGAGAACATCCTAGAAATCAAGAAACACCTAGAGCTGCTACTCCTGCAGACTTTATTGCAATGCTAGTGCAAAGAATCAGAATCTTGGAAGCAGAACAAGCTGCTCCTGAAAGAAGACAAAAGTCCCATGAACAGGACCATAGGGCATCACAAAATCCCCCCTACCTCAACTACTATTCATAGAATGCAAGCAACAACACATGTCTGAATGGAAATCCTCCTATTCAGAATAATCAAACAAATCAAACGATAGGTTATCAAAACTGACTCATAGTGTTATTACTATCAATCCCACAATCTCAAACTGCCTTCTTAGGAATGTATCTTGAATATTTGAAAGAACCTTTGGACCAAAACATAAGAAGTGTGCAACTACCGTGACCATTTCCTAATCTCCCAAAGTTCAAAGGAGAGGGAGGTCCAAATTCCCACATCAAAGCCTATACCACAGCCATAAGAGAACTCTTCCCTTGGGATGGGGTTATAGCAAAGATCTTCCTGAAAACTATTGAAGGCATCACTTTGTATTGGTATTATCGTCTCTCAGAAGCTTCAATCCATTCATTCAGACAACTCATTGGAGAGTTTGTCATGGCATTCAACATGAACAAACTCGTTAAATCAAGGATCAGAGAATTCCTCACAATGAAACAAGAACCAAATGACTCTGTAGCCCACTTCGTAACTCGATGGAGGCAAGTCCTCTATTCTTCAACTAGTGCTCCAAACATGGACCATCGAGAATTGTGCGATCTCTTCTTGCATGCCCTTAATAAGGACATGAGGGAAGATGTTCAAAAATTACCATACAAGTCCTACGAAGAGGCATTGGAAAGTGCCTTGAGAATTAACCAAGCCACCATTGACAGTGGTAGAAAGGTCTATGGTTCGAACAGAAAACTAACAAAGGAAGACATGGGAAACAATAACTTTGTCATTAAAATCCTTAAAAACAATAGGAGTGCAACCACAGATGAAGTGATGGATCAACCCCCAATCAAGAAGATGAAGGATGATTACAATGGGAGAGATTACTATCCTCCTAACGTAAATGCCATAGATTGACCTAGAAACAATGGGTACTACCCTCGAGACAACTACCAAAGTTGGAACCACAACGGAAACGGGAACAGAAATGATGGAAGATATGAGAGACCCCCATACGAGTTCAACCAATTTTGTTCTTTTCATAGAACAAGGGGGCATAGCACAAAATCTTGTAGGGAATACAATAGAGTCATAGCAAGACTACCGGAAGACCAACAATGTTTGGTCATAGAAATGTTCTTAAACCCATAGGAGATCACACTGGATACCAAAGATACAAGACAAAATTAAGATCCAATAGCACCACAAAACATAATCATGAGAATTTATCAGGTTCCATTCCCCATGCATAAATACATAGACACAATGAACCAAAACAAGATGACTCAAAGTAGTAACCCCAAAATCCCACCACAACTGGGACAAAAATGAGATTATGCACAATGAAGAGGAAGAGGAAGACCATGAGGATGAAAATGAGAAAATGAAAGCATATGAAGGTGTCATCTTAGTGGTAGAACCAATACCACCTCCAATCAGACCTTATGAGCTCATAGAGGACTTAAAGAAAACATATGCGCACATTTCGTTCATTGATTTACTCAAGAACTCCCCTTCGCATTGCTCCGCATTACTAGAAGCAATAGGCCTAAAATATATCAACCAAAGTATGCCACCACCTAGTGAGAAAATCAACCATGTGGGTTATGACCTTAGTCTGCCTAGCTCAGAACTCAAAGATCCAGGGTTCTTCTTTGATTTACAATAGATGCCTTCTGAGGCAGAGTTAACAAGAAAAGGAGACCCTACATTATATCTTCAAGTATGGATCTATGATACATGCATCAAGAGAACATTAATCAACTATGGGGCCGTAGTGAATAAAGTTCCTTTCTCCCTTCTAGAGAGGATGGGTGATGGACACACCAACATCACCGCCTCACAAGATACTCTAAGCGGATATGATAATCTAAAAGAGGCCACCATAGGTAAAATTACCCTTCCCGTAACTTTGGGACCCAAAACCATTCCAACCACTTTTTATGTCATAGATAAGGACACATGATATAACTTGATCCTTGGAAGACCTTGGATACACAGAATAAAGGTTGTGCCATCCACATTGCTTCAAGAAGCTTGATTCTTACACTTAGGGAAAGTGTAGGTCGCAAAGGGAGATCCAGAACCTTTTAGTATGTTAAAATCAAACACGCCAAACAAGCGTATAGGTATCCCCATAGACTACGAACTCCCTACCAACAAATTAACCATCCCCAATCCTACACATCAGTCCATATGCATTAAATGAATGGAGGTCGCATAAAAGACCTTAAATGCTACAGAGATCAAAACTCTAGAGAATGAGCCACTACCAAAGCAAAAGGAAATGGTTCCCAAAGAGAAGAGTAAGGAAATCATGGAATTGATTTAGCGAGATGGACAACTCCAATTTCCCCTAGAGATACTCATGATCGACATCTAGGAGGCATACAAACTCTTTCCTTGCATAGGGGAAAAGCCTCACAAAACTGAAGGACCAGTCTTTCAAACCACTACATTAGATCTGAGAAATGTAGACCCACATGCTTTCTTAGATGCAAAGGAAGACATGAGAAAAAATTATACTCCACTATCACCACTAAATGAATCACGTGTCCCTGAGACACCAGAAGAGACAGAATTGTATGAACCTCTCACACCAATGGAGGGTTCACATTAACCAGAGGCACCCATGGAAGAAGCACATTCTATATATAATGAATCAACTAATGTTATAGGAATTCTACCTAAGATGTTCGTAGTATCACAACAATAAGAAAACCAACCACCTCTGCCTCGATTCAATCAAATGAACTCAGTGAATGGGAAGCACCCCAAGTACAAATAGAAATGGTCAAAAGTGTAGTTAGGGTAAAATTGCAAATCAAGGAAAATGAATAAACGACAATGATAAAAACCCTAGCAATGCACAATGAAGCACAAGACAACATGAAAATCAAAATAACAAATGTAAATGAAAACCGATCTCCACGCTATGCTTGATTTATCTCCATTGCTCTTCTCCACCTCGCATGAGCATGTAAGATTTTGAAGGATTATTGTTGGAAGAATGTTGGGTGCTCACTTCTGCAGCATAACATTAAGATGAAGATGCTAGAATGAATGATAGATGAAGGATGCAAAGGCTCTAATGATATTTCAACAGCGTGTGGATACTTGAGGATCAATGCATGCTAATGGCTTATGAGGGGGTTGATTTATAGAATTGGCTTGGTTCAAATGGATGGCTAGGATCAATTAGGGCTTTAGATGAAATGGATGGATAGGATTAAGTTAGGTTTCCTTGCACATTAAGAAATTGTAGTCAATTGACATGTGGCAAGGGAAGATAAGGCTTAGGTGTACTTGTGTAGATAAATACTAAAATTAGGTCCCATTAGTTGTGCATGTGAAAGATAAAAGTTGTAACACATGATTGACTGGACAAGTGTTGGAATGTGATGAAAGATGAGGACTTAATTCAAATAAAATATTTGAATTAGTTGTGATATGAGTTGGAAATTAATTAAATAAATAATATTTATTTAATTAATTGGATAAATGAATAGGATAGGATTGGGATATGATGTGGAAATTAATTAAATAAATAAAATTTATTTAATTAATTAGGTAGATGAATAAGATGGGATAAGATATGATGTGGAAATTAATTAAATAAATAAAATTTATTTAATTAATTGGCTAAGTAGGATGAGGATGGGATTAAATGGGATTTTAATTAAATAAATAAAATTTATTTAATTAATTGGCTAATGGATAAATGGGATTAAGAGTGGGATTTAGGACAAAAATGGCTTATGATGTTTAGGATAATGTTTTAACGAGGTGTTGTTAGACATGGACAAATTTGGGACAAATTTTGGTGTCTACAAAAAGACTTCTTGATGAAGATGAAGAATGTAAAGGTATCTTTCACAAGGAATGGAAGATGAGAGTGACTATTGGTATTGATGACCCTATCATTTTTTAACTCCCAAAAATTTATATCGGATATGCCATGGACTTGAGACCAGAACCAAACGAGAGGACAAATATAAGCCTTTTCCCTCTTGATGAACAAAGGGAGCCACAAACTCCTCTTGAATTGTTCCAATTTTTGCAAATAATCCAAGAAAGATCAGATGTGAAGATCTATATGCAAGAACAGTTTGACCTATTAGCAGAGCTATTAAAATGTGATGAAGTCTTGTATTGGACTCCTTCCCATCAACATGCCTTTCGAGACTTACTTCATCTCACAATGCCAAGAGAAACCAATGAGTTGGTAGCAGTAGACTCAAATGACAAGCCTTACAGAATATGAGAACTTGTCTTAAGAAGAGGTAGTACGAAGAATAAGAAAAGAAGATGAAAAAGAGCTTTTTTGGAAGACTGGAAAGGTCCTTACATGGTTCAAGAAGATGTTGGAAATGGTGCCTATCTCTTGTGCACAATGGAGGGAGAGGAATTTAGTGAAATAGTCATTGACTTTCACCTCAAGCAATATTATGTCTAAAATACCAAAAAAAATCATAAAAACATAAAAAGTACAAAAAAATTCTATAAGTTCAAAAATGTCAAAAATATTTTGTTTCTTGCATTTCTGCATCATTCTGTTCATCTTGCATTACAGTTAGTGACTCGCTCTTGTACTATTTTCCTTTTAGTAAGGAGTCTAATGTTGTCTAGATATACGTTATCCTTTCAAGACCTAGAGATTCCCTATTTTTCACAAATCGCCATTATCCCCCTTCATTCCTAGTGATTCTAATCAAAACCTAGCTCTTAGCTTTACACTGATCTCAGTCTTAATGAGTCAAGATGTTAGGTCCAAAAAAAATTTAGTAATCAAACCTATAGTGTTCAAAGGAAGATTGCAAGTAGACCTTCCCAATTCTTCCCTAGTATTAGAGAAATCCAACCAGACTACAAAAACTTTAGGTGGCACTCAGGCCCTTATCTTTCCTAACCAAAAACATCAGGAGGATCAAAACTCTGAATGAAGCAATCTAAGATTTGAGTGAATAAAAAAATGAGTGATCAAAATAAGAGTGTTGAAAAGTGAGAATTGAGAGATCAAAGCATTGCATATCAAAGTTCCAAAAGCATTCATTTCTTGAAAAGTCAAAAATTGAAAAAAAAAGAGAAAAATCAAGTGAGGAAAATACAAAAAAAAGGTAAAAAGAAAAAAAAGAGATACAAACAAAGAGTGAAAGAGAGAAGATTGATGTATGTCTGTACCCTTTGGGTGGAGATTAGTCTAAGCTCGAAGCCTCAAGGGTGACATTCTAACATAGAAAGAAAGGTACAAAGCACACACATGCACTAGCTGAGCAAAACTAAAGAGTCTAGTAGTCTCTAGGATCATCTTCTATCTAGGGACCCTTGTTCTTTCCCTATTATCCTTTACCCCAGGTCTACCTTGCTTGCCATCTATGATCTAAGTCTAGCAAACACCAATAAAATTTGCTACTCGTCTAAGTTGAAAGCTTCTTAGCCTGTGTTATCTAGATAAGGATCAGTGTTTAGCCTTTAGCAAACTCTAGAAATCAGAAACACTCCATATTCATTTCCACTCCCCACTTGAGTTTCTCTAAATCCTATCTCATAAATTGAAAATTGCATCTAAGAGCAGTCACATTATTTGTTCCACACTGCATTCATGCCAAAAATTAGAAAAAGAGTCTGAAAGCAATAAAGTCAAATGTCATATCTCATGACATTCAGTAGAAGTAAATGTTTCGTTTCAACATTTCTTGTGTTCTTGCATTATCATATCATGAACTGAATCTCATATATGTCCCAAAAAATTACAAAAACATGTCATTGTTATCATGCTTTCATTCATTAAAAGAGTTGAAAAGGTTAAACATAATTAAAAAGTTCCAAAAACCTCCAAACATGCACAAGAGATGAGTACTAATTTGATGGGAGAAATAAGAGGATAAACTTTCATAAAATACGTCTGAAGTTTACATGTAAGGGAATCAAAGCGCTAAGACAAAATCCTCTTGAGAAAAGTAGAGGCTCCCCATGCAAGGGGGCATGAGTTCAAGAAAGGAATTCAAGGGTGGTTTCCTCCAACGAAACCCTCAAGACTTCGGCTCCTCTGTCTACAGGTACTACTCGTTGCTCCATGAGAACTATGAGAATGAGGTGCTTTGTTGTGAGCATGTGACTGAGAAGGCCCCGCAATGCTAACATCACACCATCCAACATTAAGATGGCCATCTTTCAGAGTCCCTAGTTCTCACCCTTAAGCATGTCGACTTGGGTCTTCAACTTTGTAGTTATCTGGCATCCATGGTAGACAAGAGAAAAAATGTCAGTGTGTCACCCGGCAGCTAGGGGCACACCGGGATCATCCAAAAGATGATCACAAGTCATCCTAGTGAAGGGAGAAGCTAATCCAACATTGACCTCATGAACAAAGTCCCTCCACTCTCTGACATTGCCTAAAATAATGAATAGAAACAAGACCAAGTCAGTTCCACATAAAAAGAGAAAGGACAAAGATAAATAAAAAGCAAATAGGAAAAACTTACATGGATCACTAGGCTACCAATCAGGGTCAAGCTGATGCATCACCTCATCGGAATGAGGAGGTTGAGGAACAATAGGAGGACCTTTGGGGATATTAGGAACATCATCTGAATCATCAATATCATCAAAATCCTCATCCTCGGGAAGGGCCTCATTTGAGGAATCATTACTATCTGGAACGTAGTCCTCATTAGTGGACTCTAAGTCAATAGTCACAATTAGAGATCAGGAAGGAGTCCCTCTCCCTCCCCTCTGTCCTCCTCTAGAGACCCTAGTAATGAAGATGCCTGGAGTTAAAGGAGTCCAAAAGATGTTTCTCTGTCCAATCTCACCCATTTCCTAAACAGTCCTGTAACAAGTAGACACTGGGGGCAAGTCCTCAAGGATATCCTTGCCAAACTGCTGTAAGACATGACCAACTTGATGAGCCTCAACCAGACCAATACAGTCTGTGATCTCAGATACCTCGCGACAATACTCTTTGATCTCACCATCTTAGGCCCAAGCTCCCTCCATGTCACAATAAGGATCAAAGATCATGTCCCCATCCATAAGAGTAGAAGTAGTGGGTAAAGTAGCATCGACGTAACCAACATGCATCCACCTCGCCATTCTTGGTAGCCACCTATCTAGAAGTAGAATGAGCTTTTGGTATGGCCTCATGTGCTCAAATATCCATGCCATAATCAAAGAAGAGTGGCTAAAAGCTAGAGCCCCTCACCGTGAAATCCAATAGAAATATCTGTAAACCATGGCCAAGATGTTAGGACCCCAAGTGTAAATTGTGCCCTCCTTAATCTCAAGAATGATGGGTGCCCAACACCATCTCAGATGAGCTGAGGCCTTGTCTCTTAATAGCCTCAAAGCAATCAATCCAATCCTCAAGAGTGGAATGTGAAGGCGTGGCACAGAGGTAAGTTGAACTCCTATCTGATCCCCAGGGTGATTGACCCCCATAAATGCAGCCCAAGAAGCCTTGTCCTCATAGGACTTACTAACTTGAATAGACAAAGGTTGTCCTCTCACAGGAACCTTGAGTATATGATACACATCATATAGAGTGATAGTCCACTCTCCAGAAATATGTGGGAACCTAAATGTGTTTCTGTCTGCATCCCAATAAGTCAAAATGTCATAGCATATGCGAGATACAGGATGAATCACAAGCACATGGCAAACTCTAGCTAGACCTGCTCTCTTTAGAATAGCGGGATCCTCAGTACTCAATGAAGCAAACATCCCTAAGAGCCATCCCTTCTCTCAGCAGACATTCCATCAAATACGCATGTCCTACAAAACTAAAAGAGAACTTTAGATTAGATCTTGTAAACTCGTAAAAATCCCTAAAAATCATAAAACTGTAGAAAACCTTATACAAAAAGGGACATAAACGTCAAAAATTGTAATAAACAGGTAAATACAATGATTAAATCATGTCAGATTAGAGTGAAACAAGTGTTAAACAATATCAAATATAGTCAAAAATCAGTCCAACAGGGTCACCCCCAGGCGACCCAGGTGTTTTTCTAGATCTCCCCTGAGTGACCTTGCTGCTTTTCAGGATCTCCCCCAAGTGACCCTGCTGCTTTTTAGGATCTCCCTTGGGCAACCCTGCCTAGCAAAAGGGATGACCCTAAAGGAAGATCCCTCGACCAAAAATTGCTCTAAAAACCTCATTTTTGGACTGATTTTAGAAAATGAAAAACCAATCTTGCTCTAAACAATGAGACAAATACAATGCAATAGAGAAAATTGCCAAAAACAAGTAATTTTAAGAGATTTTTCACAAAATGCAAGCTAGGATTTAGAGAAGAGTTTTTCACTGATTGCATACCTGATTATCTGTGGCTGAAGAAGAAGCAGCCATCTTTACAATCTCCTCAACAATATCTTTCTAACGACTACTCACACGAACAATTCTGTTCCTATTTTCCTTCGATCTCACAATTTGGTTTGCTTTGTTTGCCCTTAGCTTAGTTCATTTATGCATTTTAGGTTAGTTCTTTACTTTTATGCATCCATTTCATGCATTGTTTTGCATGCTCTCATCCTTACAGGTCCAAACTAACAAAGGCAAGCAACTAGTCAAACTCAAACGATCCATGGTAAGTTCATCATTTCAGTTTTCATTATTCATTTTGATATATTTAAATGTCAGACTAATACTAGTTATTGCAGGTACAAATTACGGGAAAATCAACAATAGGTAAGGCCTAGTTCAGGAATAGTACCTACCTTTCATGTAGACTACCGTCCCCGAGGGGGCAAATATGTAAGCACAAAAATCGCACAGCCTCCATGAGGACCCCTATGATGATTCAAATCCTTGTCACGTACATATAAGCATGAAATAAAGTCCTTTAAGTAGCGAGCCTCTTGATGACATGTCCTTTTTCTTGTTTTGTGTTGTTTCTTCCTTGTCAATTTCTCTCTCCTCATTTGTGACACTTTTCGACACTTGTTGCGACACTTGTCTACTTGCATTTTTTCAACTTTTGACCTTGTTCCTAAGCCTTGTGAGTGTCTTGTAGGTGAGATTTCACCTCTCCCCTATGTTTTTCATCTAGTGCACCCCAACAAGAGAAGAGAAACTAGTGACCCTTCGGGTCATAGGGTTATCTCAACTACAACAATAATCAAACGAAACATACAACTAAGCACACAACAACAAAGGCATCAGTACTTGCTGACGCCTCTCCGCAAAGTCTAGCTCTCCAACGAGATAGACCCCCACCATGTCTCACCTCCTCTCAAATGGCTAATTCCATGTGAGCGAGAGTGACGTAGCAAATCGCCCCGTGGCAAGGAGGGAAAGGGTTCGTGTGCATGCCGAAATCTGACCCGATAGCCCCAGGCAATCAGAGTCATGATTTTGAGCATACAGTCACCTCTTGGACTCATGCTAACTCCATTGACACTTATGTGATAAGCTATCTTTGCTTCATCACTCCCTAATCAATCATGTTCACTCCTCAATTAATCTTATTAACTCTTCAATGAAATGAGTTAACTCTTCAATCATTTCCCCCTCTTACGTGCCCTTCAACACTATAAATATCCTTCCCCTCTTCATTAATTTCCAAGTTGGAGAATGCTCTTCTCATCTTCATAAGCTTTTTCAAGCTTCCTCATAGGCCTTTGAGCCTCTTTCTTCATTTCTTTCTTTAGTTTTCCAAATCTTCAAAGATTTCATTAGTTTTCATTATTGCATAACTTCAAAGCTCCCCCTTTTTTGGAAGGAAATTTCATTTGTGTGCATCGAAGCTTTGCAGGTTTTTTCTCTCCACATAGCATTCTTATGCTCATGTAGGACTTATGTGCCCTTTATTTCATTGTTGTTATACCAAGATTTGCTAAAAGCTTATCTTTGCATTGTTATGTTGCCCATATTGCAAGTCATAGTGTTCATTAGCTCACATTGAGCTCACATCTCGAAGCTTTCTTAAGCTATTTTACATCCCTTCCCTATTGTTGCCAAGAAGAGATCTCCACTACTACAAGAGGATGAAGAGGTTTCCTACACAATAATTTTTTAGGGTAGTGGAGGATCATGCATCTCACATTCCAAGTTCTTTAATGTTTTTTTTCATTGTGATAGTAATTAGTTAATCTAAATTTGCTCTTGGGAATAGTAAATTCATGTTACAATTTCTAAGTGATAGGTTAAATATAAATTGCATTGATAAATAAGTTTATTTCCAAGTTCATTTTCATTCTTAGATTAGTTTGTTCTTTCATTTCCAAGAATAATTAGATTCAAAATACCAAAAAAATACAAAAACATAGATTAAGATTTCATTAGGTAAACACATTTAGAATTGCATTCATATTTAGATTAATTAAAGCACTTTCTTTTCAGAAAATCATAAAAAGAACAAAAACACTATCTTGCATACATATAGTTTGCATACATTCAAAAATAGAAAAACAACAAAAACATAAGCATAACACGAAGTTTGTAAACCCTCAATTTTATCACAAGGTCTACATTGGTCAACCAAAGTCAACAAAGATCAACCAACACAAAGAAAAGAAAAGAAAATTAAACCTTAGGTCATAAACCCTAAGTCAAACACAAGTCAACTCAAGGTTAACTCTACCAACTCTCTCAGCTCAAGATCATGAATGTCCCCTGGACTTAGGGGTGAGTGGATGAGGGCGATCCAAGAGGAGATCGAAGAATTGCATCCTAGGCCTCAACATGATCAATTAACAATCCAAGAACAACAACATAGGCTAAGGTTACCTTAGACATGGGTCATCATACAACAATTTGAAGAGAGACTCCAACTTCAAAGAAATATAAATTAAAACAATTGACAACCCACTCAAGGTTGGAATATTTAGAATCCAACTAGGAGAGCAATAACTAGTGACCCTTTGGGTCATATAATTATCTCAACTACAATGGTCATTGAACACCACATAAGAAACAATACCTAGGAAAGGCACCAAGACCAGCTGACTGCTCTTCATGAAGTCCAACTCTCAAGAAAGTAGGACCACCCCTGTGTCTCACCTCCTCTCAACTGGCTTCTACTAGAAGAACGAGAGTGATGTGGAGGCTCCCCTATTGCAAGGAGAGGGTTTCGTGTGTTTTATCTAAGATGACTCTACCGCCTCGTACAACTGAGTCATGTTTTAAAGTGTACAGATACATGACAACAGGGTGCACCACTGTGGTTTCATACTTTGAATTCCTTTATATATTATGATTCAAAGAATGAATGTGATCACATTAGAATTGAACATCTAGACCAGAGGGCTTGTTTATGAAAGCACTTCAGAATGCTAGGTGTCAATACTGCAAATACATGCAAATAAATCCTCCATCTCCTTCCAAGAACTACAACAACTTTTAAACTTTGTGTGATGAATGAGAAGATGCCACATAAACACCTCAATCCCCCTTTATGAGGAAAACACAAACCCTCATTGGTGCCACACGGAAAAAAGGTGTGCACGTGCATTTTAAACAAATGAGAGCTTACAGAAATTATGTTAGGAAAAACCAACACAACACCAATGAAACATCGACACACAAGAATGGATATGATCCCACAAGAAAGACATCAGACGACATGAAAATAATCCTTGAGATCCATGTGGCTACATATCGCAAGGCCACAAATTTGATAGGCGCATAGACATAAAAGGCACGATACAAAGGATCAATGCAATACAACAAGAATGTGCCATGTACATGCTGATTGGGATAGATATGGTGACCACAAAATAAAAGCATGGGAAGGAAATAATATAAAATTAATGCATGCTTCCCACAAGTTTCAGTGACTTGCTAGGATAAAGGGGCCAATAAACGAACTAGCAAGGTGACACTAAGATGCAACTTAAGGACTCAGGATTGGATTTGAGATGATAAACATGAAAATATAACATCAATACATAGACCAAACTCAAGGGGGTAGGGTTTAAGCTTAAAAGGACTAAAACCTTGGGAGACACATCCTAAAACCCTAAAAATTTTAAAGAGTGCCAACATGTCCCATGTGGTTGAGAAGATGTTCAAATGTTATTTAGGTATTATAGTGTTGTCATACTTAAGAATTTGTTCACACTCCACTTCTTTAGGTAAATATCTTGCTTAAATGCGAATTCTAAGGGATTTCCATGTGGGAATGTTATCTTTATGTGTATTCCACCATCTTGCAACACTACAAATTAAAGTATGTTGTAGCACGTATCTAGTCTTAAGTCTTCTTTATTGAATTTTTTTTTCATGTTTTCTAAGTATGTTGTCAAGTCACCTACTCTTGAATATCTAGGTAGCTTGATGTGCAATAATACACATGAGATATGATTCAACTATCGTGAGTTTTGGAAAATAGAGTGATTATGTGTAGCAGATGGGTTTGGTATTGTCTGTGGTGGGATGATCATATTTTTGGTAAGATGCGGTGTGTTTCTTTGCACACTATGTATGATGTAATTTTTTTGCCCTCCTTTACTTCCAAGATTGTTGTTCTGGTTCATCCCTTAGTTATACATTCAATACATCTTCACTATATGTACTTTCATTACCACTACTAATGTATATTTGTCCTTCTGAGTTTGGTTCATCAAGTAGTTCAAGCTTGGAGAATTTTGCTAGGGAATAGAGTGTTATAGATTCATCTTCATAGTCATCTTGCACTACTTCCTACATCATGTCAGTATCCAGGGGTATGTGTACTATCTTTTCACTATCTACAAAGGATCATTCTTCTCTCCTAGAGTCTATAATACCATTAGAATTTACAACACATTGTAAACTTAAGAGGGCATTGAAGGTGTCCTTGGTGGTTACTTCATTTCTATAATTTCCAAGTCTATTATATCTATTTAACCCCTAGCAGATTGACTTCTACAATTTTCCATGTTCCCATTGTCCCTATAGATAAGCCATCTGCTAAGGTAATATTGTATGGAGTTTCATGTAGTTGGGGTTTCCCTAGGTATCACCATACTCTTTTAGGAAGCATGTTAACATTGTCACCTAAATCAACTATGAATTTTTTGAATTGTTTATGATTAATGTGTGTGTTTATCAATTGTGGTTTACCCTTCCATTGCCTTGATGTTTTTGTGAGTTTTCTAGCATGTGGCTTTGATAGTGTTTGTTTATTCCAATATTTTGAAAATTGCTTGAGTTTTTCTATTAGGTTTTGTTGTTCCATAATTTAGATGCTAGTTGTTTTAGTGTTAGGGCTTCTATTTTTAGATAAGCAGTCTTTATAATACTCTTCTTTTTCTTGTTCGTAAAAGTATATTCTATCTAGTTTCCTCAACTATTTCATCATGTTTGTGTTTAGTGGGATAAAAATCTTCTTCCTCGTCATCTGATTCCTCAATCTCTTGTCTATCTTTAGTGGTGTCCCTCACTGCTCTAGTGACTACCACAACATTACTTTTTTCTTTATATTATAATAGAGATTTTCATCTTAGTTTTTCCTTTTGCTGAAGGTATTCTTTTTCCAATTCTTTTTCTTTGTTCAGGATATATAATTTCTTATGTTGTTCAGGTTCTATCTCTTCTTTGTGGCATTTTCTGACCCCTTGTGGTGGATTTTTTGGAACTTTTAGCATTATTTTTTCCCCTCTTATTGCGTTAGGGCCAAATAATTCATTTCTCTTTGATTGTAGTGAGACATTTTTGAATTACTATTTTTCCCTTTTGTAGATAAATATATTATGTTCCAAAGATTACCACAAAATCCACATGTTTTTTTCTTGTCTTCCTTACATTCATTAGCATCCTATCTCGCCACATTTGTAGAAGGTAGCTTCTTCTCTTCATCGTCTGTCCCTACCTCTACCTCTTGTACCTTGGTAGTTTTTGTAGTATCCTCTATCCTCATTTGAGTAAGTAGGAAGATGTGGTATTTGGCTCTGTAGTAGTGTATTTTGGAGCATATGAATATTTCATTGATTCCTCAAATTTGGTGATCAGTGTCTATGGTATGGAGCATAAAGGGGTCTTTCTGTTAGCCCTTTAACATATGTCATCTCATCATCTATGGATTTTTTCTTGTTGTAATGGCGGTTGCACCATGGTTCATGCTCTTCATTCTCTCCATGAAAATTGAAAGAGTAATGATGGATAATCATCAATTTCGTGGTCATCTCATTCTCTATATATGCCACAATAGACTATTCATGTCCTTCTATGAGTTGTCTTGAAATCCACCCTAAGTGTGGTAGCTCTCTTGTCTCCTTTTAGGGCTAAACATTCTGTGATCTATGAATCAAAATGAAAGTAGAGAACAAATCAAATGCAAATAGAAATGATTATACCTTCACTATGAGTCACAAATCCAAGATAACGGGAAGGAGTTGTACCCGATAGCTCCTTAGATTTTACCCAAGTTGATGATTAATGTGGATTGCTCTAATGCTTGCTCAACACAATGTAGATAAGAGATTGGACTTAGATGGATATTGAGATGGGGATGAGGAATGATTTTGGCATTATGATGGCATGATAAGAGGATTTTGGAGAGATTTTGGTAGAGGTTGGATGCAAGATGAAGTCCCTTTTCAATGGCTTAGAGAAGGGTCTCATTTATGGAGTTTTGGAAAAGAGGATGGATGGTGAGGATCAAAAGATGAGATCAAGGGCTAGGAATGAATGAGAGTTAGGGTTAGGATTGAAGCCATAGCCTTGTGACAAGTGTCACAAGAGGAGTGGATGAGAGAGATCAAGGGTTGAATTTTGGTCAATGGGATTGGAGGACTCTCAATATTTGTGAATTTTAAATTCACATGGGGAAAGGTGTGGAGGACAAAAATTAATTAAAGATTCATTTTTAGGAAGAGTGGACATGACAAGTGAATTTTTAATTCAACTTATGGGGGAGTGTGAATTAAAAATTCACCTTTATGTGGAGATGTTAAGATGTACTCTTACATGTGTACGAGAGTGATAAATGAGGGGTAAGGAGGATTTGACCCTTTGAATAAAAGATTGATTTTTATTCAAAGGTGTGTGGAAGGATGGGCTAACAAGGTTGATTAAGTGTTTAGCTTAATTAACCTAGGTCTAGGGGATAGGTAGGCGAGGGTAGATTGATTAGTAGGATAGATTAATTAGATAAGAATGATTTATCTAATTAATAGGGATTAGGGAGATGGACAAAAGTTAACTAAATAAATATTGAGAATATTTATTTAATCAAATGAGGATATAGTCATAAGGTATAGTGATAAATTAAGTGCATTAATTGATCACAAGGGATAGACAGATGGTTGGGGATAAATTAATTAAATAAAATGAATTTATTTAATTAATAGGAGGGATAGATTAGTGTAAGAGGTATGGGAAACTGATTTGCAGAGCAAGCTAATTTTAGGTGTCTACATTTGCCCCTCTTTGAGATGGTGTTGCGGCTAAGTAACATCATTTCAAAGAAGTTAAAACATAGAGTTGGATTGGATAGAAAAAATATTTTGGCTTAGAAGAATAGGGTAAGTTTTGGGGATAATTGGTAAGGGTAATGCCCCCTCGAGAGGATAGGCGGGTTGCAAGAACATGGTTGTGCTCTCGAAATGGATGGAAGAGATTGGTAGAAGTGGTTGGAGGATAAGGAGCAAGATGAAAGTGTGATAATGTTAGAAGATTGATTGGTGGATGATCATTGTGTTGAAAATGATTTAGAGAAATCCTAGGTTTGATATATAGCAAGGTGGATATTTTCACCAAGGTATAGAAGACCAGGGTGATGATGTTTATCCAACATTTGTATGGACTAGACACACAGACAAAGGGATGATCCCATGCATACCCAAGATAGTACAACCTTGTCTAGATGAGGGAAGGGAACTCATAGCATAAGTTCTTAGTACACAAAATGTATGATGAACCTTAGATGCACAAGGAGATCAATATGCTAGAACCGACCCTATGATCAACAAGATATGAATACTAGCTTGGAGTAATAAAACCAACCCACAAGCACAACATACGAAAGCAAGACTATGCCCCATTCTAGATGTTTTCACCACATACCATGATATAGTGAGATCAGGATAGCTTTGATGTGATCTTCGAATAGGACAAAAGATAAAAAATCAAAAACTAAAAGACCAACGAACCAAACAAATAACCATTGTATCTCTTGCCAAGATGGATGATGATTGATAGATTCTACCTATTGTAGGAATGATATATCCTAAGGCAGGAATCAATAGATGATTGGACCATGCTTAGTTGATGTTGTAAGATTGGCTCAAGATATGATGGTGACAAGTTGTGATTGATGCTGATTTGATAGTTGATGATTTTTGTTAAGGGACGATGCTTTGATAGGTAATGCGATGCTTGGGATATTGTGTTTAGATCTAGTGTAAGCTCAGTGAGTTGGAAGGGTGCATCTTATGTACCTGAGTATTAGAAACTTCCTACGTATTCTAGACTGCCTACATACCCTGTATCCACAGGATCAAGGAACATTAAGATGTGGGTGGTTATGATATGTAGTTCTGATTTGTGATGATGATGTGGGATGATTGAGGATAAACATGATGATGTTGGAAGATGATGTGTTGGATGATTTGGGTGATTTTGAGGATGTTGGAAGATGATGAGATGTTGATGGAGCAATGTCGATTTTGTGATGGATATATTATTTTTGGATTTTATGGATTTTTTTTTTTTTGGATTTTTGTATTTTTTTATTTTTTGGATTTTCATGATTTTTTGATTTTTTTGATTTTTAGATTTTGGAAAAGGAATGGTTTATTATGAGATGGTTGCATTGGATTGCATTTGGATAACCTTTATGCTAGATACCAATGACAAGGGAACACTAAGTCTAGAGGTGAAAGTGATGGGGTTGGATAGAGGGATTGGCGATGAAAGATGATGGATAGCTGATTCATGATAGATGAATGGACAAGCGATAGGCATGCATGTTAGATAGATGGAAGATAGGGATGAGGGATAGGATAGGTATGCATGATATATGGATGGGGGTTTTTAGGATTTTATCCAAGGGCTAGGTTGCAAGGAATCATATGCCCCAATGCTTAGAATTTTGTATGATGGGTTCATGTTTGAATGGACTTTGCAGTAGATGAAAGGAGGATATACTTACAAAGGGAGTTATGCCAAGAGATCTCCAAAGAATGTTTTTTTTTTTGATATTTTGCCCCTTGTCTTTATCAAGATCTAAGGTGGGAGATGGTAAAAGCAAGATATAATGGATATGATGGATGGGAAATGATAGGATAAATAGGGGGTAGTGGATAGGAATATGATAAGATAAGGATAAGATAGTGGATAAGATGTGCAAAGGATATTATGGATGTGGATGAAGGATATGGTTTTTCCCCCAGGTGTAGGGATACAAAATGGATGGAGAAGGGATTACGCATGACGCCCACAAGGGGTTTTCATCACGGTACTTGCCCAAGGTGCCACAAGGAGTGGTTTTCACCATTGGACGGATTTTTTCTCTTTACTATTTTCTTGATTTTTTGATTTTTTTGCTTTTTTGATGGAATGGGGACTCTAGCATCTATTTCCATAGCACTGCGAAGATGGTCCCATGTTGGATAGCATTATGGATTATGATTGCATAGATGTTGGTAGATAGGAGAAGATGGAATCTATGGTGGGTAATGGATTATGATGTGGATTATGCAGATTATGATGTGGATTAAGCAATAGCATGGACCATAGGAATGTGATGGGGAAGATATGTAGGATAGTGGATGAAAGATGGCGAAATGGGGGTATGTGAGAATGTCAAGTGGTGGAGGGGAACCAAGACCAATGGTTACACACACCATGGTGTATTTGGAAACTTGTACTTTGGATGTGGAGTTGGGAGTAATGGGGATCAGGATAGGGGATTTTTGTATGGTCGATTTGGGGTTTTAGGGACCCAAATAGACTTAGGAATTATGGGATTTTTAGATGGGGAGTGGGATGTGGATGCCTCACTAGAGTTTTGTGCTTTTTGTTTGGGGACCCACACCATTTTTGTCTTTACTTTTTCTTGTGATGGTGTGGGCTTTGATAGCCTTTTGGATTTTTTATTTTGATTGGAAGGGATAACATCTTTAGGCTTTTGTGCTTTATGAGTTGACACATTCAAATTATTGCTTTTGAATCTCATGGGTTTGATGGAAGCTTCATGTTTTAAAGATGTGTGCTTTTGTTGGTCTTCATTGGGAATTTTAGGGGGTTTATGGGTGGTGGAGTAAAAAGTGAATTTATGGATAAATGGATGAGGGGATTTGAGGATAGGGATATTAGGAGTTGGGAGGATGGGAGGATAAGAGGATTTGTGGATAGAGGTGTTTGGAGTTGGTAGGATAGGAGGTAAAGTGGATTTAATAGGAATATTTGGAGTTGGAAATAGTGGAGGTAAATTTGATGGAGGAAGATGGATGGTCACATGCTTTTGCAAATGATAGGATGATGGAGGGGGGATGGCGACATATGTTTTTGGAGTGCGATGAGATGTACCATGTTTGGGATTGGATGAATGGATTTTGGGAGGTGTGTGGGTGGTACCAACATGTTTAGATTGTTTTTCTTGGGGTGTATAGCCAAGGCCATGCGAGGATGGATGGAATGTGGTGTGGATGGGCTCTAAGATGCCTTGTTCATGAAGGCCTAAGCCTTTGCCTAATAGTTCATATGTTGGAGTATGCAACATGCAATGGGATGTTTGGTGCTTTGGAAACAAGATATGAGTCTATTATTTGTTGGAAGAGGATAGGTGGTGGATGGAAGTTGTTCACCTCCTACAAGAGAGTCACCACAGATGAAAGTGCTTTGTCCAAGTGAATAGGAGGGTCAATTTAGGATGGGATTGGTTGATGGAGGTAAAGGATTAATGGGGGATGCTGAAGGGGTGGTAGAAGAAGGGGTGGGATCAATAAGTTGATCAATAGATGGGAGGGGATTGGGGATGGGATTAGATGGGATGGTTAGATCTTGATTAGGAGAAGGGCTTGATGTTCCAACATGCTTTGGATTTGATTCTTGACATAGCTCATGTGCTTGGATAGAAGTGGAAGTGACTTGGATATATGTGATGGGTGCTTGACTTATGGGTTCTTGAACATGGCTGCATGATGGTTCTTGACTTATGATAGGGGATTGTTCAAGAGGTTTGGTGGACGTTGGATTGCATGAGGGTGTTTGATTCCTTGCTAATAGCAAGTGGGTGGCATCCTTCATGAGTGTATGGGTTGATGAATAATATAATGGATGGATAATGATGGTGGATGATGTTGGATTTGGATTGGGAATGGATAGGTGGGTGATGGGACTGGGTTGTGATGGTTCATGGATAGGTTCAAGGATAGGTGTTGGACTAGATGGTGGTGTTGGAGGGGTGGGGGATTTAGGGGATTCCATTGCTTTTCTTGGTGATGTTCTTTGGAGGAAATCCCACAAGGATTCTTTGGATGTCATAGTGTTAGGATTTGGAAGATTTGATGGTGGATTAGATGGTGGAGGGGTGATAGGGATTGGTGGATTGGGAGATACATAGGGTGATGGATTAAGATTGGAGGAACATTGTGTTGGGGGAGTTGGGATTGGTGGATTGTAAGGTAGGTAGGGTGATGGATTAAGGTTGATAGGATGGGGATTAGAGGATGGGGGATTTGTATGGGGAAATAGTTGTTGATATAAGGTTTGGATTTCAGAGATAAGGTGTGATAGATTGGTGTTCCCTTGATCAAAGTAAGCATGACAAAGGTTGGGGGATGGATAAGGTGGAGGTATTGGTTGGTTGGATAGGTATGATGGCATGGATGTGTAAGGGGATGAAGATTGATATGAGGGTAAAGGTTGATATGATGAAGGTTGAAATGATGGAAGTTGGTATGAGGTTGAAGGTTGATATGAGGATGATGGAGTGGATATGTAAGATGTAGATTGGTATGAAGGTTGAAAGAATGAAGATTGGTATGATGTGGATGGGGATGATGTGTAGGGTATTTGTTGATATGATGAAGGTTGGGGGGCTTGGGATTCTCCAATGATGAGGTGTGCTAAGGGAATATCTATAATGCCATTTTTGCATTTTTCTTTAGTATTAGGATCCATGTCTTCATAGACTTTTCTAAGTCTTTGTAAGTGTTGCATTGCTACATAAGGATCCATGTTGTTGGGGAGGTATAGGATGATGGGGGATAATGGATGATTGTGATGTTGGGAATTAAATTTCAAGACCTTAAGATGATTTTATTTTCTTCAAAGGATGGATGATTGTCTATACTTAAGGTGGACTAATGACATTTAAGTAATAGAATTGATTTGGTTGATTTGATTGGATGATCAATTAAGGTCTTGATTTTTTCTTGGGTTCATTTGGATTTTGGATTTTGATAATGATGTTGGGAGACTTGAATGTTGATTGGGATCGATGTTGATATGATGTGATGATGACTCAGATGATGTTGATGGGATGAGGTTGAATGATGAAGATGTGACTAGGATGTGCTTAGGGATGATTGGGATTGAGGTTAATTTGACAAAAATGGAGATAATGATGAAGTGTAATGATTAGAATGATGTTGTTTGGATAATGATTTAGATAGAATGATGATGATTGATGATGTAGAGTGACAAGGATATGATTAGGATTGATTTAGGATGACTTGGATGTGATTAGGAATGAAGTGGCAGAAAATGAGTGATTAGGATGAATGTGATTGGATTTTGAATGTGTTGAATGACTTGCCTTTATGTGTTTGATGTTTAGCTTGATTTGGCAATGTTCAATCAAATGATCACACATGTACAAATATGATTCACTCATGCAAGACACATAAGCAATTTTGAAATTTGAATTTGAAGAATATGATGATTAAACAAGCACATGTGCAAGACACATCAACATGCCCTAATGTCTATTTTGATGGGGTATGGCCGATTAGGTTTTGGGAAATGTTTACATGAGGTTGACTAGGAATTGAAAGTGAAATCCTATCACATAGCTGGGAGAAGGGGGTAACCCACCCTTCACCTTCACTTCCCAAAGGTAGAAAGTTCTTTGGGGCTTAGCCAAGAGTGACAAGATTCTAATTTCAATGAGGGTGTCTTTCGATTCAGCCTCGAATAAGGTCATCCCTAGGGGTGATGAAATCCCCTAGCAAGCCTCCTAGAAAGGGGTAAACAAAAGAAAATCAAGTGAAGTGTTTCTAATTTCCAAGGTCACCTTGTGGTACGAGGAGAGAGCATACACACACACACTTGATTTACACTTGCAGTGGTTAATTGACCCTTAGAAAATTGAAATGTGAGAAAGACATGTCAAGCAATGATTCTTTTTAGCCCAATTTGAAGATGTGATTGAAGACACTGGTTGATTTTATGCCCAATTTCAATGATGTGTGATCAAACAATGTTCATTTTAGAAGCCAAAATTGAAATGTGTATGAAAACAATGATTCATTTTATGTCCCAAATTGAAATGTGTGATGAAAACAAGATTGAAGATGAAAGATTAGAATGGATGTACCTAGATTGTTTTCACTATCCAAGCTACTGTATATGCTATTCCTGACATTGTTCCAGCCCCGAATGATCACCTGCAAGTCACAAAATTGAATACGAAGCAAGTAGACTAGCATAGGAGATTGTTATGTGAAAATTGATAATCTGATAAAATTTGATGAAGAATGAACTGATACAAGAAAATGAAGTACATAAATAGATTCTACGTGAAATTCTATGCACTTTTTAAAAAAATTCGCAAAAATTTGATAGACAATGCAAAAGATATGAGCATTTGAAGATTGCAAGTAGGTTTGACTTTGACTGATAACAAAGGCATCAAAATGGTATAGTTACCTAAAAAAATTTTCACCACTGAGAAGTAATCTGAATCCTCTTTCCAAGGCCACTGATTTTGTGCAATTTCATTACCGTATGCAAAAGTTGTGAAAATTTGAAAAAAACAACCTCCTTTAGCACGTAGGAAGCACAAGAGATAAGCTTGACTGTTTGGTGCAACTATTAGCGGTTTGTGAGTTTCTGGTCACATGTAAAAGGTTATTACTAGAAGTTAAATCTAGTAGTTTGTTTGGTGGTTAGGGCCGAATGGTGCCCCTAGTCACCCATATGACCAGGGGCCGACTGAGGTCAAAAACAAAAAGTAACTAAAGGTTGTCCGCCTGGTCACTAATGTGACCACACCTTATAATAACCAACAAGAAGCTATCTGATTGTTATTTTTCTTCATAATAAGCAATGACCAAAGAATAAACAACAAAATGATTTGAAATTTGTGAATGATCTGATAACGTTAGCGGCTAGGGTTAGGGCTACAGTGCCTATGACAGAGGTGGCCTTGGTGGTGACCGTCGCTTAAGAAGATAGTGATGTGGTTTAGATAGGGTTGAGGGTGGTTTTAAGGTAGCATGGTAGTGTGGATCTTGAATGGAGCAGTGTTAGGGTTTACAATGAGTGAGGAATGGGTGGTGACCAATGCTAGAGTGGCAACTAAGATCCGAGCACAGACAACGCAAGGGAGATACTAAGGCTTCTGACCAGTGGTCGAGTAGATACACAGGCAACGACTCAAATGCAAAGGTGAGATAGGGGAGCAATAGAATGTCATGGGAAGTAATGATAGCATTGACTAAAATAAATGAGCAGTGATCTAGGGTGTATGCAATTGATGGGAGATTTTATAGTGGCGTCAATGGGTCAAGTGGTGGCGTCAGGGGGCTTGGTTGATATGTAATGGAGATCAAGATATGGGTAGAGAAAGGACTATCAATGATAGTGATTTTGGTGTTACTAAAATGCAGAGCCCCAACCAACAGAAGAAATAGAGGTAATTAGGGTTTAACACCAACGGGAGGTATAAGATATTTAAACACAGATCGCCCCTCTAATGTCAAAACACAGAATATTTAAACAACGAAACCCCTTCCTGTAATGTCAAAATATAGACCTTCAAGTCAAACAATGAAACCCCATGATTAGATTCAAGAGCTCTTGCACAGGAATGGCACGATATAGTCCATATGGTATGGACTGTACCCTTAAAAAAAATTTCAAAAATTTTCCAAAATTTCAGTCACAGAACATAGTCAAGTTTATAGTCAAAAAACTTAGAAACGTCGTCTTGATTGCGATGGTGGGGTTAGTTTTTGCCCAGGGTGCAACCTGCAACAACTCACCCCCAAAACATGTAATAGTTGCCAAAACGAGAGTTAGAAAATGAAGATTTTGACAACAAAACCTTCACAACTGACGATTAGATCCAGGACTAGGCGTGCCAATGTGATCTATGAATCAAAATGAAAGTAGAGAACAAATCAAATGCAAACACAAATGATTATACCTTCACTATGAGTCACAAATCCAAGATAGCGGGAAGGAGTTGCACCCGATAGCTCCTCAGATTTTACCCAAGTTGATGACTAATGTGGATTGCTCTAATGCTTGCTCAACACAATGTAGACAAGAGATTGGACTTAGATGGATATTGAGATGGGGATGAGGAATGATTTTGGCATTATGATGGCATGATAAGAGGATTTTGGAGAGATTTTGGCAGAGGTTGGATGCAAGATGAAATCCCTTTTCAATGGATTAGAGAAGGGTCTCATTTATAGAGTTTTGGAAAAGAGGATGGAGGGTGAGGATCAAAAGATGAGATCAAGGGCTAGGAATGAATGAGAGTTAGGGTTAGGATTGAAGCCATAGCCTTGTGACAAGTGTCACAAGAGGAGTGGACGAGAGAGATCAAGGGTTGAATCTTGGTCAATGGGATTAGAGGGCTCTCAATATTTGTGAATTTTAAATTCACATGGGGAAAGGTGTGGAGGACAAAAATTAATTAAAGATTTATTTTTGGGAAGAGTAGACATGACAAGTGAATTTTTAATTCAACTCATGGGGGAGTGTGAATTAAAAATTCACCTTTATGTGGAGATGTGAAGATGTACTCTTACATGTGTAAGAGAGTGATAAATGAGGGGTAAGGAGGATTTGACCCTTTGAATAAAAGAATGATTTTTATTCAAAGGTGTGTGGAAGGATGGGTTAAGCAAGGTTGATTAAGTGTTTAGCTTAATTAACCTAGGTCTAGGGGATAGGTAGGCTAGGGTAGATTGATCAGTAGGATAGATTAATTAGATAAGAATGATTTATCTAATTAATAGGGATTAGGGAGATGAACAAAAGTTAACTAAATAAATATTGAGAATATTTATTTAATCAAATGAGGATATAGTCATAAGGTATAGTGATAAATTAAGTGCATTAATTGATCACAAGGGATAAACAGATGGTTGGGGATAAATTAATTAAATAAAATGAATTTATTTAATTAATAGGAAGGATAGATTAGTGTAAGAGGTATGGGAAATTGATTTGTAGAGAAAGCCAATTTTAGGTGTCTACACATTCATTTCTGATATGGCCCTTGTAATGTCCCCATTTTTGAGTTCTCTTGCAGTTCAGTCCGAGCTGACTTTCTTGGTTGGTGACAACATAATCAAAGGAGTATTTAGATGTCACCAGGGTGTTCGGGTGATCCAGTGGTGCTGGTTGACACTTTCCGGAGAGATTTCAGACAACTTGTCCATGCTTACTATTTATAGTAAGTGCTTGAATGTATGCAATCTTTCTAGGTTTTTCTAGGTTTGTTCTCTTTGGTCCTCAGAGAACACTGCTATTTTTAGTAAGTGTCAATTTGGCATTGTTTTGGTGCCTTAGTAGTTAGCTGTTGGCTCTCCTAGATGTTGCATTGAGCTCAAACTTATCAGATGGCTGTGGATCCAGTTGGCATCCTCTATATTGGCTCAGTGTGCTTGTGGTAGTAACTTACTATTTTTAGGAAGTTCAGGTTTAGTGTCGGATCAGGATTTTCAGAGTGGGGTTAGATGCATCTCATCGAGACCTTTCCGGTGAGCTATAGATCCCTAAATTCCAAGTTCATTTGGGCCTCCATTTTAAAGTCCATAAATTAATATTATTATTTAATATTGGACTTTGGGTTTTATTGGTTAAGTGATGAAAAATAAAATATTTAAAAGTCACTTAAGTCATTTTATGGAGCACTCACATTGGGAAATATTAAAAAGTGGAATTAAAAGAAATATTTCCGTCCAATGTAAAACCCCCTCTTGGAGAGTTATAAAGAGGGAAAAGTGCTCTCATTTACATATGCTTGGTTTATGATATTTTCTCTCTTAGTGAGATTTGCCCATGAGGGTTTGAGAGCTTGGCTCTATAGTTCAGTTGGTTGTGTTGGGATGAAAACCCCAACATCGGTCCCTTTCCTCATGCGTGAAAGATCGTATCAGGAGAGGATATTGGAGGCTTCATCCAGAGGTCTTATTTGTGCATTCACTAGATACATTTTGGAGAAGTATTTGTGTTGATTTGAACATCTTGACAGAGTTTTTGGAGCTGCAGATTAGAGAACTGTGTTCTATGAGCAGATTTGATGGTGTTTGAAGGAGTTTTGGTGACGGAAGATCATTCTATTACTAGTCGTACTCCCTTGAGGTTGGCCGTACCACCTAGGAGGCCGTACTCATTAGCAGCAAATTTCTTGAATTTTTTGTGAAGTATTTTCATCCTATGGAGGTCGTCTTATTGCTGCAAAAGTGTTAGAGGTAGAAATCAGAGTTTTTAGAATATCTTGTTGAAGTTTATGGCTGATACAACATCCCAGCAGGCCGTACATCCCCATGCCATGGCCATACATTCTGAAGCTTGTTGTTGAGTGTTATTTTGAGGGATAACTCATGATGAGAGGGGTCAATTTGTATTGGAGAGTTGTTGAGATTGTTTGCTGATCATACATTCCCATTTTCTATGCATTGTATGAAGGATTTCTATATGTATGTTGTTGGTTCGGCAATGACCCCAACATGAAGTTGTAAATCATGATATGGGTATGTTATAGAACCTCATATTTTGGCTTCCTTCTATTTGGCTATTTGATATTTATTGATATCTATTTTAGTTTTTTTTGGGTTTTCCATAGATGCTTCATTTTCTATGTCAATGTTGCAAAAAAATCATACATGCAAAAACATGCAATAAAACCCTAAACCCAAAACCATTAGAAAAACAAAAAAACACATACAGGGCAGACATATACCAGGGGTGTATGTTATAGTGGTATCAGAGTTGGTGTATCTTGCTAGCCTATTGGGTTACTTCTCATTCATTGCAGATTTTCAAAGTGTGGAACAAATTTCAGCCTACGTGTGGGTGATCAACACTTACATGTGTGTTCAATAATTTAGCAGTTGAGAGACTTTTATTAGTGAATGTTAATTCATGGAATTCCTCATGAAGGGTGATCTATGGGAAAGACATTTTGATGTAGGATGGAAACTAAATTTTTTGCCATGGACAGATGATAGACTTCTCAGCACCTTGGAAGAAATTGAGGAACATTTATCTAAAATCCCTCAGATACATTTTGGGTTGATGCAAAGGGCTATAGTTCCTTCAAAGACTTCACCTTGTAAGCCCGAGTTGTTAAGGCATCTAGACAAGAAGGTAAGATTGGTGGTTATCACATGCATCAGTGAGGTTATGAGGATTTCAGCTCCTGAAGCACCCTACAATGATGACTTAATGAAGGAGATGTTACAGTTGATTATTGAAAGCTTTCATGGGCTGGATGGTACTAGAAGTCCATCTTTCGAAAAGGTAACTAAAATGTTAGAAATGATGGCTGGGGTCTATTCATGGTCTTTTTTGATTGACCTCAAGTGTGATGATGTACTTCTCAAAATGTTTCATTGTTTCATGGACAAGATCAGAACATATCATATGGATAAAGTTAAAGCAACAATGCAAAAAATCTTGTCTCTAATTGTAGATGAAGATGAAGACATCTCCAAGTTGTTGTTATCAATTTTGTTGAGTATTTGGAGAAAGGAACAACATGCTTTACCTGCAACGTATGAGTTATCAAAGACCTTGGTTAAGCAAAAAATTGAGAAACTTAAACATCTCTTGACAGAAGAAGAATGTATCGCTTGTGGTTTACAAGTTATAAGGATGAGCAAGAATTAGTTGAGAAGAGAGCAACATTATTTCACATGCCAAGAAGCTTGGACATCTAGTCATAAATGTGGGAACAACAAAGAGTGTGAAAGAGAAATTTTCACTTCCTATTCATTGCAGCCAAATAATAATGAGAACAAAGAAGATGACAAAGATGAACTTGAGCCTTTGTATGATGAAAACAAGATCATTAATCAAGAGACATGTGAAGGAGAGCTTTCTGATTTGGGAAAGACTACAACAGAAATTTGTGAAGCAGGGCCTCGCTTTGATGAAGGTCTTGAAGATACTACTTTTGAGAAGGAATTAAAAATGATTGATAGATTGCTAGAAGGTGACTTTGCAAGCGAGTCTGAGAGCATTGATACTGAAAGTCTTAAGTCCTCAAAGGACCTAGGTGAAAAGTATACGGATAAAGATTTTAAATCATCCATGGGTGACAAATTTGATGTTGCCATAACCTTTGACCAGAGTAATGGAGATGATTCTAAGGATTGTTTGACGGATGTGCATGCATCTATTTTGATAGGGGAGGTGTGCATTGATATTGGCAATTCAACAACCTCTAGCATGTTAGTTGAGCTATCCAAGGAAATTTATAATAGTATTAGAATTGATGAGGATGTGTGTGAAGTTAATAGCACACATGAGGATGCTTACCAATTGGTGAGTGATGATGATTCAGCCTCTTACCATAGTGCTGATTTCAAATCAAAAAAATTGTGTGGAGACAATTTGTCAGTGGGGTCTAATCATTTAACAGGGCAATTGAAGGTGAATGAAGGCATGATTGTTGCAGCCATAGAACACTTTGATGTTGCTTAGCAGTTGTTGGTAAATTGTTGTTGGAAGGCTCTAGAAATACATGAGCACTTGACAGTGAACTTTCCCTTGCCGAGTTTCAGACACTCAAGGATGCAGTTGGAGTAATGAAGAATAATTACCTATAGCTGTTATTAGATAGAGATCATCTTCTCATGCTTGATGGTATTCATCATGATTCTCTAAGGGGGAAGGAAGAGGAGGTTGATGAGCTCACCTATGAGCTCGAGGTCACCATAGACTCTTTGAAGAGCACTCAATCAGCCCTTCAAGATTCTGAGCTATGGATAGATGAGCTTACCATGGAGTTGAGTTTAGCACAGTCTTCATCTCTAGTAGTTACAATTATGATTTCTATGACAATTACTAGTGATGAGCATACACCCACAGATAGTGGTAAGGAGTATTGTGTGGATGTGGCTACATCCGTTACTGTTACAGATGTAGGTAACAAAGATGGGATGGGTGTTGTGGTTGAGAGTAGCAGAGAACTAGATGTTGCATTAGGGGTCTCTGAAGTTAGTCCCATGACTGGTATGGCAGAGCAGGTTGTTGATAGCTCTTGTGAGGAGTTGATGGATTTCCCTGAGAGTTGTGTGACATATCACCACACTACTCCATCTTTTTCATAGGAGATATGGAGGGCATCATTCAGCGATGAGATTGATTCTCATGTTGATTTGTTTCCCTCTCTTGGAAGCAAATCAGAGACTGCATCCTATGCAGCTGAAAGTGATCAACCACTTACTAGATCACAGGGTTGGAGAGATCAGCTAAAGGTTACAAGAGAGAGGGTTGATTCAACCTTATCTCGTCTTGATTGCACTCATAGGAATGTTGAGAACCTTCTTTGGACAGCAGTGTTGGAGAAGAGATGGTATGGGGTCTCAGCTGGTACTCGCATTTATGATTTGCAGTTCATCAGGTGTGCTTTGGAGGAGGTAAAATCAGAATATCTCCAATTGTTTCATGATAGGGAATATGCTATTGGGTATGCAGAGAGGGTTGCCAGAGTGTACCCAATTAGCTATTCAGAATCAGAGACATGAGCCATCTTTTGATTCATGTGATACGAGTGATGAGGAGTGTGTTCCCCATGACTATGATGGTCAATCGTTGACACAGGCAAGTGCTTTTTATTTTGACTGCATAGTGAGGAGTGCTCATCATTTCTCCTTTAGTCCACACATAGATGAGCTGATAATGCGTAAGTGTGAATTGGCTCAGGATTTATACCATCCATTATGGGATGAAGGGTTGTCGTCTATGAAAGATGGAACTAGGAATTGTAGGTGGCTGACTTAGATACATATAGAGGATTATTTGCAGGGTCAGAGATCAGATTACCATCATGGTGATATGCATCATATAGAGTTTACAACTTCTTTGTCTCAAAAATTTCCATTGGAGACATGGCTTCAGAGAGGTTGTAGTGTCAGTAGGCATGATGGCAAATTTAGTTTTTACAGCAGTGATGGAGGAAAGTTTTTTTTATTCCCTTGATTTGAGAGTGTTAGAATATGTAAAGATTATTAACCCAGAAAATTAGTGCAAATGAATAGATATTTAAACTATGAATGCAAATGATACGAAATCAAAATAGCAACTCAGAGTTAGTCTCCAAGAGAGTAATGCAAATGCTAGAAGAAAAATAGCATTAAGAGGATGCAAAAGAAAAAGATACAAAATACAAGCCAAGTATCATGCTTATACAGACCAGGGAGAGGGAGGAGGTGGCAATACCGACCAATCAGGAGAAACCATCTATCGGACTAAAGATAGCAAAGTATCTTCCCAAGATAGCTAATGGATGCTCACATGTAGGAAGGTGACACCTCGCAACCACTCACCTAATAAGACATGCTTTATGAACCTAAGTGAGATTAATAGAAGTGTAGGAAAAACCTAGGAATATAGGAAACAATAAATAACCCACTAGGAAATAAAAACCTACACTAACACCCCTCCATAAGCGAAGCTTAGGTGGATGTAGAAATGGGTCCTGACAAATTATGCCTGATAAGGTACCCATGTATAATGAATTCCCCCCCCCCCCCAAAGAGAAGAAGCACCCCAGAAGAGAGAAAAGCCCACCTAAATAGAGAGAGAAGAGACCCCACCAAAGTAGAGAGAGTGAAAGAGACTATGAAACCCCCCCACAATGAAGTAGCTCTGGTGACAAAGGAGGATGCCCATTTATGAATGCTGAAGATGATCCATTTGTGGCAAATGACATTTCTCCCCTTAGGAAGAAACAACTCCAATGGTGAATGCCGAAGTAACTCCCACTCAAAGAAGCAAGGTCAGGAAGGAAGCCTCATGATGTATCTTGTCTCAGAACTCTGCTCAAGTGTCCCCATGTGAATATCAGAAGATGCCTCAATGCACGAACGTAGAAGCAATCCAATCCCATGTGTTGAACTAGGAGGTACAAGATCCAAAGACAAGGAAGATGGGATAATGGTGATGAAATGACTGTCATCAAAGAGGAGTTGAATGTCCTCAAGAGTGTCATCTAGATCTGAAATGTGAGACTCTACAAGCAAACAAGAGATGTCTGGTAGAAATTGGTCCCAATGAAGTGAATCCAAAAAACAAATATGATCCTGCTGCAAAGATCACTGGAAGACCTCAAGGAAGCCTCTCTGAACTCTGTAGTAATAGTAGGGGCAAGGATAAAAGAATTGTCATGAAAGAGGAGAGATAACCCCTCAAATGTGTCCTCCAAATTTGAAATGTGAGACTCCATAAACAAAGATGCAATGTCTCATAGATAGGAATCCCAATCAGGAAGACTGTAATGAGCCTACTGCAAAGAATCATTGGAAGCCCTCAAAGAAGCATCTCTAGAATCTAATGAAGCAACAAGTGATGTATCTAAAGATGGAGTAAAAGAAGACTTAGTATCATCCACCAAAGTCTGGTCATCCAAGGAAACATCACTATCAGATGAAGATCCAAAGTCTCCATACAACTATTGGATGATGGTCCAAGCAATGAAAGGGCACTCAGTGTGCTCTATGTGATGTAGAATATCCTCAGAAATAGTAATACATATTAGTCCATAGACCATGTCATTATTGTTAAACCATGCATTCTTATGTTCATAGTCACTTGGCTCAGGAACGAGTCTAAGGAGATGGGGCAATAGATCCTGCTTAAGGCAATGATTCTTTATCCCTTTTTGCCATGACAAATAGTTCTCTAAGGTTAGCTTAATAATGGAAGGATGGAAATAACCAAAATCCATGATGAACCCCCAAAATGATTACAATAACCCCATAAAAGCTATGACTCAAAGAGAGCACATAAGACACCCCCCCCATTTTCACTCAATCAAAGAACCCCCAATAAAATATGATTTGACACTTTATAATTAGTGCAAATACAACTTCCACTAGCAAGAAATACTAAGTGGTCTTGATGTTAATACATTACAAAACCCTTACGAAGAGCATATGCTGAAAATACAACTTTGGCACAATACCTAGAGAAATAAATAGTATGACTACGATCTACTCAAAAAATCATACACTTTCAAAAAAGAATCACCTCGATAGGAGGGCATATGTGAAAGTTATGATCCTCCAAAGTTTCCAAAATGAGAACTGTGTAGTGTCACGATTGAGAATCTGTAATTTTTGAAAAATCACTACATCAAAATCAAAAAACCTATGTACTAGTGCATAGAGAACAAAAAAATAGCCAAAATCAAAAAACAATCTTGGGAAATGGAGTCCGTATGAGCAAGAATGGAGCATTTGAAAACTACCTTCAAAACTACAATTGCTAATGGAGAGGGGTCCTACTGTAGCTTTCTAAGTGCATTTCTACAAAATATATAGACTGAATGCAAAAAATAAAACAAACCCAGAAGGCATTTTTCTTTCTGATGTATAGAAGATGTTGATCCAATGTAAATAGAACGCCTTTAGCTACAAAAAATGACCCCAGCAACAAAAAAATGACATGAAAGGTTGAATCAACTACCTATTACAAGCAATGACATGCTGGAACCTGCAATATTGATTGAAAACACCAAATATGCAAGCTGGTTCTTAGATTTGAACTTGAAACCCTGGTTCCACAACTGTGTTTGACAATCTCTGATTTCGGTGAAATGAAAGTCAAATCTAACTTTCTCAAGCCTCCTAGATATGTTGGAATAGCTAGAAATGCTGCCAATATAACCAAAAATGTTGCAATCACCTAGATTTCATAAAAGACATGTGCAAACCCTAGAGATTAAAATGTTTCTGTCAAACTTTTCTCATTCTCTAGATCATTCGAAGATGCAAGAGAAGAGCATACTGGATTTTTTAAAAAATTACAATAAACTTAATTAGCCCCCCTGAATCTCTCAAATAAGGAAACTAAAATCTACTCTTGCACATAGCAAGGCTCTGATACCATGTTAGAATTTGAAAAGATTATTAACCCAAAAAATTAGTGCAAACGAATAGATATTTAAACTATGAATGCAAATGATACGAAATCAAAATAGCAACATAGAGTTAGTCTCCAAGAGAGTAATGCAAATACTAGAAGCAAAATAGCATTAAGAGGATGCAAAAGAAAAAGATACAAAATACAAGCAAGGTAGCATGCTTATATAGACCAAGGAGAGGGAGGAAGTGGCAACACCGACCAATCAGGAGCAACCATCTATCAGACTAAAGATAGCAAAGTTTCTTCCCAAAATAGATAATGGATGCTCATATATAGGAAGATGACACCTTGCAACCACTCACCTAATAAGACATGCTTTATTAACCTAATCGAGATTAATAGAAGTGTAGGAAAAACCTAGGAATATAGGGAAAAATAAATAACCCACTAGGAAATAAAAACCTACACTAACAGAGAGGAGCAGTTTCATATCTTCCAACACCTATGATGGATAGTCAATACATCCATGGGAGTTTTGTAGAGGATAGAAGGGGATGTTGTGGTTCAGACACTTCGAGATTTAATTACCTCTTCATGATTGATGGATGTGAGGTTCTGATGTGTTGGTATCCAGGTGGTGACAGGTTTGGCATGACAATTCAGTTGGATTCTGAGGTGTTGCTTCACCACTCTCTGCGTGGTAAAGGATTTATCAGAGTAGCGCAGTATCGGCATGGTGGTTCTATGCTGAGAATAACTTGGGACCCCAGGATCATTTTTGGTTTCAGTTTGGTCTAGTCAGTTGATTGGAGGTTGTATTGGCATTGCTCGAGGACAAGCAATCTTTGGGAAGGGTGGACTGTAATGTCCCCATTTTTGAGTTTTCTTGCAGTTTAGTTACAGATGACTTTCTAGGTTGGTGATAGCATAATCAGAGGAGTATTTAGATGTCACTAGGATGTTTGGGTGATCCAGTGGAGTTGGTTGACACTTTCTGGAGAGATTTCAGACTTGTCCGTACTTACTATTTATAGTAAGTGCTTGAATGTAGGCAATCTTTCTGGGTTTTTCTGGGTTTGTTCTCTTTGGTCCTTAGAGAACACTGCTATTTTTAGTAAGTGTCAGTTTAGGTGTTTTTTGGTGACTTGGCAATTAGCTATTGGCTCTCTTAGATATTACATTGAGCTCAGCATTATCAAATGGGTGTGGATCCAGTTGGCATCCTCTATGTTGGCTCAGTGTGCTTATAGTCGTTACTTACTATTTTTAGTAAGTTTGGGTTCATTGTCAGATAGGGATTTTTAGAATGGGGTTGGATCCATCTCGTCAAGACCATTCCGGTGAGCTATAGATCACTAAATTTTGAGTTCATTTGAGCCTCTGTTTTAAAGTCTGTAAATTAATATTATTATTTAATATTGGACTTTGGGTTTTATTGGTTAAGTGATAAAAAATAAAATATTTAAAAGTCACTTAAGTCATTTTATGGAGTGCTCACATTGGGAAATATTAAAAAGTGGAATTAAAAGAAATATTTCCCTCCAAAGTAAAACCCCCTCTTGCAGAGTTATAAAGAGGGAAAAGTGCTCTCATTTGCATATGCTTGGTTTATGATATTTTCTCTCTTATTGAGATTTTTCCATGAGGGTTTGAGAGCTTGGCTCTATAGTTCAATTGGCTGTGTTGGGACGAAGACCCTAGCATTGGTCCCTTTCCTCATGCATGAAAGATCATATCAGGAGAGGATATTGGAGGCTTCATCCAGAGGTCTCATTTGTGCATTCACTAGATACATTTTGGAGAAGTATTTGTGTTGATTTGAAAATCTTGACAGAGTTTTTCAAGCTGCAGATTAGAGAATTGTGTTCTATGAGCAGATTTGATGGTGTTTGAAGGAGTTTTGGTGATGGAAGATCATTCTATTGCTGGGCCGTACTCCCTTGAGGCTGGACATACTCCTCATTAGCAGCAGATTTCTTACATTTTTTGTGAAGTATTTTCATCCTATGGAGGTCATCTTATTGCTGCAGAAGTGGTAGAGGCAGAAATTAGAGTTTTTAGAATATTTTGTTGAAGTTTGTGGCTGATACAACATCCTAGCAGGCTGTACATCCCCATGTCATGGCCATACATTCTAAAGCTTGTTGCTGAGTATTATTTGGAGGGACAACTCATGATGAGAGGGGTCAATTTGTATTGGAGATTTGATGAGATTATTTGCTAATCATACATTCCCATTTTCTATGCATTGTATGAAGGATTTCTATATGTATGTTGTTGGTCCGACAATGACTCCAACATGAAGTTGTAAATCTTGATATGGGTATCTTATAAAACCTCATATTTTGGCTTCCTTCTATCTGGGTATTTGATATTTTATTGATAGCTATTTTAATTTTTTCTAGGTTTTCCATATATGCTTCATTTTCTTTGTCAATGTTGCAAAAAAATCATACATGCAAAAACATGCAATAAAACCCTAAACCCAAAACCATCAGAAAAACAACAAAACACATACAGGGCAGACATTTACCAGGGGTGCATGCTACAACCCTCTCTAGAATAGTGCATTCACCATATATTTGTTCTTTGCATTTGGTGACTAGTTTCTGAATTAGCTAAGATCTCTTATTTGGCATTCAATTGTTCTAATTCTAATTTAAATATCTCTATTTCTTTGCCCTCAATGGTTTTATCTTGTCTTCTCCACATTTGGGCCTCCATGCAACAAGCTAATGCTACCACTTCTGAGTAGGTTTTAAATATTCTTCCATCTAGTGATGTCCTAATTTTTGGTAGTAAGCTAGATATGAACCATTCATTTCATTGTTTCTTGATTAATGGTTCTTCTAATTTCCTAGAAACATTCTTGAATCTATGGTCATAATCTTTGATGGATTCACCCTCTTATTGTATAATGTCTCTCATCTTACTTACGCTTTCAGTGGAGATTTCCAGTGATTCAAAGTTTGACATAATTTTAGCTTTGATTTGTGACCATTCTTTATCATGTTGAGGACATGTTTTTCTATCCCAATTCAATGCATCATTCCACAAAGTTCCTACAAATTCAAATAATTTTTCTTCATCTCTTATGGTCCCTTTCCTTTGCCATAGTCATTCCAGAACAAATATATGTCTGACTACTTCTATGGTATCCTTACCAAAGATTAGCAATTTCATTAGTGAGTTCATGTTGGAAATAGGCCCCTTGTCCTTTCTGTAGTGTTGATTTGTAATTTTGTTTGGTGATTGGCCTTTTTTCTTGCAAGTTTTATATTGTAGTAGTTCATTTTTTCCCCTTATCTTTGGATAACTATATGTCATAATATTCCCTTCTCAATATTGTGTCATAGTCTTGCACAAATTTTTATTGTGATTCCATTGTTTCACTCAGATGTTCATATATATTTGATGTTAGAATTCTTCTTGATTTAGATGGCACAGGTGATGACCCTTGGTTCGGGAGTTGCACTTCTTCAAAGTGACATTTCATCTTACAAGATGCTTTTTTATTAGTTAGATACATGTTATTAGATAATAATGTTCCCCATCCTTCCTTTCTTATTTCAATTTTATTATTAGCCACATTGTTGAACCTATTATTAGCTTCTTCCTCTTCTTCTTGATATGATTCATCATCTCTTATCTTCCTCACACTTTTGGTAACTATTTGATTTAGATATTCCACATAAAAACTTAAAGGTTGTAGTTTTTCTAAGGGATTTAGGAATCCTTGGAATATCTCATCAACTATAATCCTAAGATTAGATAAATCTTATTCAAGATGTGGTGTTCAAGTTAGTACAAAAAGTGGTAGAGCCTCCATGCTACTACAACCATCTTCCCATTATGTTTGATAGGTCCCATATTCCTTAATAATTCCTACCAAAGTAGTGAGAAGTTATGTTGCTTTTTGAGATGTGATGTTAATTATTTTGGAGTATCACATGGTTCTAGAGATTTATCATTTTGTTTAGTTGTAGCCCACATGGCATGCTCAATTCTATTCCTTTCTTCTATACTCAATGGATTTTTATTTTCTTCTATCACCACCCTTCTGGCGTGCTCTAACTCAATCTATCCATCTTTTTCAATTCTTTGCATGGTATCTTTCTTGTCTTTCCTATGTTTTTTTTGTCGCTTCTCTTCCATGTTCAACTCCATTCTTAATTAGATACTTTCTTTAATCTCTCTTAATTTCTTATTATGTTATTTTTCCATGGGTGTCAAAAATTTAGAATTTCATTGAACTTTATGCATCCCATGGTGCTCATGGTCGTTCTTTGATTAGTCACAACATTTTAGCCATGGATCTCTTCAAGATCACCCCCTTTCCATTTGTCATCCCCTAGTTGCTTGACCCCCTCTCACAAGACTAAGACCTAAGAGAATCGACCATAATTCAAAAAAAAATTCTACCTTATCTAGAATACCTTTCTAAATGACATCCTTTCCATAGTAATTAGTAATTTATGATTTGATGTATTCTTTATTGTTTAACCAAGGTCCCAACAATGGAACCAAATGCTGGCAAGAACAATGGATTCACAGACCAAAGTTTTGAGTCTAGGAATCTTGCATGTTATATTTATACCCCAATAATTACAATATGAGAATGATCAAATGATTTTTGGTAGGGTTTACCATACTGCAGTATACCAATAGATCAAAACACCCTTAACATAGAATTTAAAAAATGCATTCATATAATTCAAAGCATAGAACATTTATTATATATATCTCTTTCATGGATTATAATATCAGATATGCACTCTTCTCCTTCTCACTTTTTTTTATCTTTTTCCTTCTATCTCTATTCTTGTATATACATAGTATTACATTAGGGATGTGTCCCTTATATTTCTAAATCCTTTTCCTATTTGCTATAGTCAGCCTAGTGCTTTGCATCCCTTTTGTGGTCAAATGCAGTGGCTCCTAGATGTTTTTGTTTCCATTCTCTTTCTTTTGCTAATAGTGCTAATAGTAATTTTGTCTACTAGTTTGATATGTAAGTGCAAGAAGATGGGTTCACTTTTAGTGGAAGAAATCTAAGGCAAAAAAATTTCAGAAGGAACAAATTTGGCACTTTGGCTAATGACTTTTTTTTTTCAAAATTTTTGGATGAAGTTAAAACTCATTACAAATGACAATGTGTATTTTTCAAATATGTAATTTTTAGAATTTTTGAACATATTTTTCTATTTATTAGTTAACTTTTAAACAAAAAAACTATGATTTTCGGAAGGAATGGGTTTTGGCAATATGGCTGATGACTTTTTTTTTAGAATTTTTGGATGACATTAAAACCCATTATAGATGACAATGTCTAATTTTCAAATATGTAATTTTTTTTAGTTTTTAGCATGTTTTTCTATTTTTAATTAATTTTTAAATAAAAAAATTTCATAAATTTGAAATGACATATATTACTATTTTTAATAACTTTTAATTTTGACTATTTGTTGAAAAATAATTTATGACTGACCAATCTAGACACCATTCTCTATATGATAGAAAAAGAAATTTTTATTTTATGATTAGTTTAGTTCAAATTATGTTGGTCATACATGAGGGGTTTTAAAAAATGCTAATTAGGGCTAGAAAAAATTAATTAAAAAAATATATGTATCAAAAATTACAAAAATATCCTGACCAAACTTCAACATTCTATGGATCTCTCTACAAAAGGAATTAGAAAAATACCTTCAGTTAGGTCAAATTATGTTGGTCGTACACATGCATGCTTTGGCTAAAAACAAGGGACTTTTAAAAAATTATTTTTTGTACATCCTATAGAAAACCAACTTTTACCTTTTGAGTATTAGAAAAAATTGCATATTTGAAAACTAGAAACAAAATCCTACATTTCATATTTTCACTCCAAGTATGACAAAATTTTAAAAATAGGAAAAGCACTTCCACTTTTTGGCCAAAAAGTGAACTCATAGGTCCTCAAGGCCAAATAAGTTATTAGATGAATCCAATTCTCCTCAAACATGTATATGACATCCAAATACTCCTTTAGAACATTATACCAAAACCACAAGACCAAAATATACAGTGTAGAAAAATGTGGTGACTTATTCTACAACTAACTAATATATGAAAAGACTTCAAACAAGTGAAAGAAAATATTTTTGGGTGATCCAAGATTTCTTTTCATGCCTAAGGAGGCTCTTTCATCACCTTGTCAACTTTTGGTAATGATCTCCCTAGCAACTTTACAAGCATGTGACATTAATTCTTTGGGTAAGAATATTGAAAAATGAAAGTCCCAACAACAAAACTAAAAGATCTAGGTGCATGCAAATCTATTCTCTTATCTTGGATAAACTAATGACCACCCAACTAATGGGAGATGCATTCCAACCTATCACACATACTTTGGGGGACTTCAAGAGCTTACCCAAAGTGTAACAAATCCTTAGGGACCATTTCTAAATTGAATAGATGGAGGTGTTGAGACTATTAAAATGTGCAGATAAGCGATTACTAAGAATTAACATATGCATAGACCTATTTATACCTAATTATTTATGTTCTAAAAAAATCATAACAATAAAACAAGTTATTGCCATTCAATATACATTAATTTAAGATAGGCACTATAAATTTAGCTTACATCATCACATTATATTTCAAAGAGCACTTTATGCACTTGATGCATGAGAGTATATTACCTTAGCTTAATCTATTTTCCTACAATCACGTACTTGCTAGCTATTATCTTTGTCCTATTTCCTATATCTTATTATCTAATTGACTTCTCTTTTTATATTGGTTTTTGCTTTGAAAATGTGGTAGAGGTTGTTCCGAACAAATAGTGGCAATCATGTGTAGATTACTTGTCCCACCTTTACACTCATGTCCCTCTCTTAGCCAATAATACTCACTCAATGATGCTATAGACTTCTCACCGCTAACAACAACCAAAATTAATACAATATTTGGTCGATCTACAACTCCAAGCTCTAGTAGTAAAACAACATATGCAGCATCAACAATAAGTTCTTTCCACTTCGAAAGAAAACTTGGCCAGTGCCAAAAGTAAAATAAAATTACAAGGAGATTAAACTAGAAGTGAAACACAAATTGACATAGTTGATTTGATGTTTCTAAATCTAGAACAATAAAACTAGTTTTCTCTCAGGGAACAAAAAGAGGATAACAAATTAGCACCAAAATATGGCATTCCTTACAAAGTGCTTTAAAAAATTGGGAGTTTAGCCTACAAATTTGAACATCTAGCATGTTTATGTATACGTCTATTATTTCATTAGTCTTGTTTGAAGAAGCTTATTAGATATAAAAATTTAGTTCAAGTGGAGTGTCTAGATTTACATGGAGAAGGGAGCACCATTTTATAATGAATGGTTGTCATTCAAATAAGAAGCAAGTGTCTACTACATAGGATCCTTATTAAATATTTGATTGAATAGAAGAAATTATTGTTCAAAGATACTAGTTGGAAAGATGAAAGATTCATTAAGAAGTACCCAAAATTAAATGTCAAGGGCAATGCTTCTTTGTAGGAGGTGTGTTATGCCTCTAACCTTAACTATATTGAGATATTTGATAACTAATTTATGTTAGCGTTAGTTTTTCTCCATGAGATTTCATAAACTAACTAAGCACAACTGACAGTTTCCCAAATTTCTCTCCATGATTAATGGCTAGTGAAAATCATGCAACATGCTAAGTAAAGCAAACAACAGTTTGCTTTCTTTTCTCCGCATAATTTTCCTCCTTGCATTCCTCTCCTACGGAGGCTATAAATCTATAAATCTATCCAATACTAATTATTAAAACTCAGTTAATGCAATCTCCATTTTTATATGCTTGTTTTTATCTCTATAGATCTCACAAATTTCACATGGTATCAGAGCCATTCAGAGATATTTTCAAGCTTTTTTTTATGCAACAGAGCAGCAGAGAGTCGTTGATTGTTTCTACAGAGGCTTGCAGTTCACTTAGCATGCATAAGGAGATTTGCGCAATATTGGAGGCTCTAGCATTGGAGCGAAGGCCGATCTCAGTGAGCAGAGGCAGTTACTCTACGTGACAATCCATCACTCTTTCCATTATCCACAGCTAGAGAATTTTGATTGGGAGATTTGTGAGGTTAGTTTACCAAACGTAGCTTCAATCAAGTGCAGCCTACCACATAGTATACATGGATATATTTGAAGATTGTTATTCTACTGCCACAAACATAATTCTGAGGTGTACCTTTTAGTGGGTGTTCTAATTTCACACTCAAGAAAGATTTCTCTTTATTGTTGAGACTGGATCTGCAAGAACTTTAATTTGATACTTGCATTATGTTCAGTAGATCTTGTTATAAAGATTAAAGTTGTTATAAAGAATGGAATATCCAGCCTTGAATGAACTTGCATGTTTCGTCCATGTGCTTGCATATCACTGCATGTGAAGGAGGAGTTTCTTTTATGATTTTTCATTTTTTTAGGGGGGTTAATCATGTCTTTTAAATATCATTTTCATCATTTTGTTGTTAGGCTAGATTCAAAGAATTTCTTGTCTTGGAAACAAGGGATAAAGAATCACTGCCTTGAGCAGGATCTACTGCCCTATCCCCTCGGACTGGTTCCTGAGCCAAGTGACTATGATGAAAAGAATGCATGGTTTAATAATAATGACATGGTCTATGGACTAATATGTCTTACTATTTATGAGGATACTCTACATCACATAGAGCACACTGAGTGCCCTTTTACTACTTGGATCATCATCCAATAGTTGTATGGAGACATTAAATCTCCGTCTGAAATTGATGTTTTCTTTGAAAACTAGGCTATTGATGATATTGAGACTTATGCTGCCTCATCTAATGTGGACACATCTTGTATGGATGATCGGTTTAGTGATTCCCCATCAACACCACCTGTTGCAGATTTAGATTCTAGAGATGCTTCTTCGAGAGCCTCAAGTGATTTTTTGCAGCAGGATCATTTATGTCTTTTGGATTCAGTACATTGGGACCTCATTCTACTAGACATTTCTTTTTTGTTTGTAGAGTCCCTCATTTCAGATCTAGATGACACTATTGAGGACATATATCTTCTCTTTGAGGACCACTCTTTTGTCCTTGCAACCATTGCTACTTCTGAGCTCTGTGTTGCTTCTTTGAAAGCTTCCAATGGCTTCTTGCAATAGGGCATCCATAGTCTTCCTAATTTAATTTTTTGGGATGATCTCTTAACAAGGTTTTCAAACTTGTTTACGGAGACTCACATTTCAGAATTGGAGGACACACTTGAGGAGTTATCCCACCTCTTTGTTGACAGCCACATCAACGCTCTTGGCCCACCATCTTCATCGCCTTTGCAGCTTGCTCTATATCAGTCTTCTAAGGATCTTGGATCACCATCATCGCTTTCCGACTTGTGGACATGTGAGCAGTTTTCAGATGCACACATCACCTAGATCTGGATTCTAGTATCATCCATATTTTTGGATTGGCTTCTCCAATCACCAGTGGATCCTTTTCTTCCTAAGGGGAGAAATGTCATTTGTAGGCAGTGGATCATATTCTATCTTTAGGTGTTCATCATGGGTGCGGGAGCTCTTTCATTATGGGGGGATTCATATCTTCCATTCTTATATTCTCTCTATATTTGTGGGGGAATTTTATATGTACATGGGTACCTAAAATGGCCTTGATGCCAGGACCCATCTTTGTTGGCTATATTGCCTTTTGTCTCCTTAGTCAGATTTAAAAGGGGGGGGCGGGGAGGGTTTGTTCCCACAGGGTTTTTCCTCTTTCCTCTTTCCTTTCCTTAGGCTTTTGTTTCCTTAGTTAGACTTAAGGGGGGGTGTTAGCGTTAGTTTTTCTCCGTGGGATTTCATAAGCTAACTAAGCACAATTGACAGTTTCCCGAATTTCTCTCCATGATTAACGACTGGTGAAAATCATGCAACATGCTAAGTAAAGAAAACAATAGTTTGCTTTCTTTTCTCCGCCTGATTTTCCTCCTTGCATTCCTCTCCTACGGAGGCTATAAATCTGTAAATCTATCCAACATTGATTATTAAAACTCAATTAATGTAATCTTCATTTTTATGTGTTTGTTTTTATCTCTGTAGATCTCACAAATTTCACAATTTAATCATTTCTTATTTCTTAAATTAATAAAAGATTATTGTAGCCCAAAAACAATATATATGTGGAGTGTAAAATAATTGTTAGTCACCATATTGTAAATCATAATCTTATTATAATTTATATGTAGGTATTTCACTCCTCTTGCTTAATCTAATAATCCAATGTTGTACTCCTATTTCGCTTGTTCTTCTTTCTTATAAAATAATTTCACCAAGAAGGCAACCATTGTATGGAAAAGACGAGCATAAATTGCTCCATTAAAAAAAAAATGTTCATACAATGCGATAATATCTATTATTTAATATATTGCCCACGATAGTCATGATCGGCGTATTCGTCAATCGATCTGAGTCTTCAATGTGACGTACATAAATTAATGTTGTGGTGTGATTAGAATAATGAACCACGCAATGAAAATTGTTAGGTTATGAGTTATCGTAAGAGAATAAACCACTTGACCGACTAGAATGTCAAGGAGAGTTTATGAGGCATACATCTTCAATTTCTTTTGCATGTGGATAGGTATCTACATCTATCAAGTTTAGATTGTTTTGATTAAGATAATTCGGTCGTGAACGTATTATAAATCCTGTATAAAGCAAAAATTCCAATAGAAACTTAGTTAACAGATTATAAAGACACCACAGAGTTATCAAGTTTAGATTGTTGTGTAGAGAATTGTATGAGATTTTTGCCATCAATGTTTCTTATTATACAATAGTATGGTAGTAAGTATGGTAGTAAATAAGGTGAGAAATTTTGCATCTAAAAAAATATGAAAAAAAAAAGTTTTCCTTATTTTATGGAGGGTTAAATAAAGTAAAACATTTTAGATGTTGGGTTTCCATTTAAACTTGTGGGGTTCTACCTAAGGTGGTTTGATCTAACCCAATTAGATCAAGGTAAATGTTAAGTAGCCGATGTGTTGTGAATTCGACAGTAGTTGAAATGGGCTATTCTTAAATATCATCCACTTCAACAGTCAAAGGTTAATTTGGACCAATAAAAATAGAACAAATATTTACCACTTTTTGTTGTGAATGAGGTGTAAAATTACTATTGAGTGTTTGACCATTGAAGTGGTCAATTACTATTGAATGTTTGACCATTATAGTTGACAGAAGTCAATTATATACATGTATGAGTATGTAGAGCAGTAGGTGGAGACCTTGTGGTCAGAAAGACGAGGTTGAATCCTTTTGCATAGAGAGCTTAGACCAAAGCCTCCTAAGCTTAAATCATACATTTAAAAAACATGATTTCAAGCAAAAATCGGGTGGCCAAGAAGTTGGACACACTACTGTGCATTCACCATATTATTAATGATCATTTATAAGATATCAATAAGTAAGAAAATTTAAAAAATGTAAACATTGTTATTGAAATATAGCATGTCAATCAACAAGATAACAAGTTAATTATTTCAAATCATTGTATAAAAATAAATATAACATCATAAACTTGCATTAGGTAATTACATTGATGTCCAAAAAAATTACAAATATTAATTAAAAAAAATACAAATATTAATAAAAATCATAGTGAAAATATTTTATAATGTTAATCATTATCATCATCATCACTATCGTAATTGGCATATTGTCATCATGATTATTTTTTTCATTGCTATCATCACCATGATTCAAATCCTTATCATCTTCATTAAAAACTTCTTTGTCATAACTAATTTCCTACAAAACTCAAGTACATATTTTAATTATAAATAAATTTTAAGAGTCACAAAAACTATTAATTGATTAATAGAAAATAAAATAAATTATATATTAAACTATTATAACTTTAAGGATGATGAGAGAATTTTAATTTCAACCATGGTCTCATGTTTATTCATAAAAACGTGTTTTCTTAAATCTTCTACTTAGTTAGTCCTTAATATACAATATAATATCATTATCCTTTGGTACATAACAATTTGTGTGAGAAGATATTAGAATGTTTATTAAACTTGTTTGATGTAGCATCTATGTAGCTTTAAACTAAAATATTCCTACTTTGTTATCAAAAATGTTCCATCCCTCTATATGTAATCAATTAATGTATTTTCATATCAACATAATTATATATTTTTATCATGCATTATTTAGATAAGAATTTCTTGAAATGTTTTATTAGATTTATAGGTGTAATCCACCATTTACATGTTTTTTTTTTTATATGTAAGAGATGATTCTTATGATAAAAAAACAATACAAATGAGAAGATCTCCCAAAGAGTTGACAAGCCCAACCCATCTACTGCCCACAAAAGCAATCCACACAAGGCTAAAGGATTGCACACCCAACAAGTAGGAGCGTCTTAACCAGTTATTATGTTGTAAGCGACCGGCTGGTCGATAACATGTACAACCAGTACCAAACAATAGACAGGAGGTCGACAAACTATATGGTATTGATGGTCGAACAAATTTGAACCAATTTAGTCGTTAAGTTTGGTCGACCGGGAGATTCGACTGGCCAGCCATATAGTTGGTCGATTACAACTCACTGGTTGTTTACGACTGGCCCAACAAATAGGGGTTCAATATAATCTACTATACCCAACCCTCCTGCCCCCATATAAGGGGCCATAATATCCAAATTAGCCCATATGGCTATACTAATGTAATTATTTTCCACCTTATTCCCCTTCTTGGAGGACCTCAATGACATTTGATGCAGAGAGTTATGCTTCATCCTCTTCACTTCTGTCCATCCTTGAACTTATGGATGGCTTCCCTCTCCTTCACTAACCTCATCACCTGTCACCATAGATGCCTCATGGAGCTTAGAAGTACACTCATGATATGTGCTCTTCAAGACAGGTGACTCTTGCACGAATGGGGGATCCGTCATATTGCCCTTCTCTAAGCGGACCCCAATAGGCAATGGCTGAGCAATAGGAGAAGCTGGTAAGCCAGTCGTTTTATCCACCATAGAATCTTGAAGTTTTTCAAAATTCATGAGTGTATTCGGAGGAATGACATAGTGTTGAGGCTCAACCCCAATCCACCATGACGGTTTACTTGAAGCTTGAGTCCCTAGATCTCACTATTTCTAACATTGGGAAGTAGAATGTTCTATGGAGAAACATTTACTCATAACAATAAAACAAAATCATAACAATAAAACAAGATATTGTCATTCAACATACATGAATTTAAAATAGGCACTATAAATTTAGCTTACATCATCACATTGCATTTCAAAAAGCACTTTATGCATGAGAGTATATTACCTTAGCTTAATCTACTTTCCTATGATCACGTACTTGCTAGCTATTATCTTTGTCCTATTTCTGATATCCTATTATCTAATTGACTTCTCTTTTTATATTGGTTTTTTCTTTGAAAATGTGGTAGAAGTTGTTCCTTAAAAAATAGTAGTGATCATGTGTAGATTACTTGTCCCACCTTTACACTCATGTCCCTCTCTTAGCCAATAATACTCACTCAACGATGTGATAGACTTCTCACTGCTAACAACAACTAAATTTAATACAATATTTGGTCCATCTACAACCCCAAGCTCTCGTAGTAAAAGAGCGTATGTAGCATCAACAATAAGTTCTTTCCACTTCGAAAGAAAACTTGGTTAATGCCAAAAAGTAAAATAAAACTACGAGGAGAGTAAACTAGAAGTGATGCAAATTGACATAGGTGATTCTATGTTTCTAAATCTAGAACAATAAAACTAGTAAAACTAGTTGTCTCTACAAGGAAAAAAAGAGGACAACAAATTACCACCAAAATATGGCATTCCTTACAAAGTGCTAAATTTTTTTTGGGAGTTTAGCCTACAAATTTGAACATCTAGCATGTTCGTGTATACACCTACTATTTCATTAGTCTTGTTTGAAAAAGCTTATTATCTATATAAATTCTAATTGAAGTAGAGTATCTAAATTTAGATGGAGAAGGTAGCACTGTTTTATAATTAAAGGTTGTCATTCAATTAGATGGAATTCTTATTAAATCTTTAAGTGAATAGAAGAAATTATTGTTCAAAGATGCTAGTTGGAAAGAAGTACCCAAAGTTAAATGTCAAGAGCAATGTTTCTTTGTAGAAGGTGTGTTGTACCTCTAACCTATTAACTGTATTGAAATATTTGATATATGATTATTAGTTCTCAAATTAATAAGAGATTACTGTAACCCAAAAACAATATATATGTGGGGTATAAAATAATTGTTAATCACCATATTGTATGTAGGTATTTCACTCGAGTTGCTTATTCTAATAATCCAATGTTGTACTCCTATTTCGCTTATTCTACTTTCTTATAAAGTAATTTCACCCAGATGGCAGCCATTGTATGGAAAAGCCGAGCATAAATTGCTCCACTATTAAAAAAAAAACGTGCATACAATGTGATAATATCTATTATTTAATATATTGCTGGTGTAGATTCACACAGGGTGAATTGAAAAAGGAGCTTATGTAAAATCAAAGTTGGATGAAGGAAAAATTTAATCAAACTCCTGTTATCAATTATTATCCAGTATATTAGACTGTCTGTATAAAAGCACTTTCATTCTAGAGATAATCTACTTAAAAGTGATACAGAAGCTCTTCATCATCGTCATCTTTATAAAAATCCAATCTATGTTTGTTATGGCTTACTTTCAGCAACAGAACTTATAAATACAAAATGAGATCGGATATGTTTCAATACATGTAAACACAGACCGCTCAACGGAACTGTGACAATTTACCTGAGCAGAATTTTATGTTTATACATTTTTCTACACCGACAGTTATATATGATTATAATTTGATTCCTATTTAGATGTTATTTTCAGTTATAAAGATACTATGAGCGCATAAATTCTTGGTTATTGCCGGCAGCTTTGGATTTGGCTGGCGTCACCTACCACGGCCGCCCACGATAGTCGCGGATCTCCATAACTACAGTAAGTCGCGATCGGCGTATCGGTCAATCGATCTGTCTTCAATGTGACGTACATAAATTAATGTTGTGGTGTGAGTAGAATAATGAACCAAGCAATGAAAATTGTTAGGTTAAGAGAATAAACCACTTCACCGACTAAAATGTCAAGGAGAGTTTATGAGGCATTCAACTTCAATTTCTTTTGCATGTGGATAGTTAACTATCATCTATCAAGTTTAGATTGTTTTGATTAAGATAAATCGGTTGTGAACGTACCATAAATCTTGTATAAAGCAAAAAAATCCAATAGAAATTGTTAACTGGTTATAAAGACACCAAAACAGAGCTATCAAGGATTCAATAGTTGAACACCCTAACTTTGTGCCTCTCAAAATCATATATGGCAATTTCAAAAATTTTCAAAATTTTTATAGCAATTTATTTGGCAAGGCCCCTGCTTATAACTAAGGTTTCAGGTCCACATCATCAAATATGATGCCACATCAGCATGCTTTTTGTCAAGGTCTCCAAAAAGACATAAAAAAATGACTGGACAAGTAATTGTGCAGTAAGTCATGTTTAGTTGATGCGCCGATGTGGCATCACATGATTTGTTGCTTTTTGGAAATTTCCTTCAATTATAAACACTTATGTTCAATATTTGGTCATTTTTTTATTTACATGTGGAATAATCATTGACAATATATAGTATATAGAGTGTTCAACTATTGGCTCCTATACCCACAAATACTATAACAACAATTGGACCCCATTCAACTATTGGCTCCTCTCCATCAATGTTTCTGATTATACAATAGTATGGTAGAAAATTAGGTGAGAGATTTTGCATCTAAAAAATATGACAAAAATAAGTTTACCTTATCTTATGGAGGGTTAAATGAAGTAAAACTTTTTAGATGTTGGGGGTTCCATTTTAACTTATGGGGTTCTACCTAAGGTGGTTTGATCTAATACCATTAGATCAAAGCCTCCTAGGCTTAAACCATATATTTAAAAAGACGTGATTTGAAACAAATATTAGGTGGTCAAGAAGTTGGACACACTATTATGTATTCACCATATTATTAATGATCATTTATAAGATATCAATAAGTGAGCAAATTTACAAAATGTAAACATTGTTATTATAATATAGCATGTCAATCAACAAGACAACAAGCTAATTATTTCAAATCATCATATAAAAATAAATATAACATCATAAATTTGCATTAGGTAATTACACTGATGTCAAAAAAATATAAATATTAATAAAAATCATAGTGAAAAGATTTTATAATTTTAGTCATTATCGTCATCATCACTATCGTAATTGGCATATCATCATCATGATTATTTTCTTTGTTGCTATCATCACCATGATTCAAATCCTTATCATCTTCATTAAAAACTTCTTCGTCATAACTAATTTCCTACAAAACTCAAGTATGAATTTTAATTATAAATAAATTTTAGGAGTAAAAAAAAACTATTAATTGAATAATTAATTTCAGTCATTATCATTATCGTCATCATGATTATTTTATTCATTGCTATCATCACCATGATTCAAATCCTTATCATCTTCATTAAAAACTTCTTCGTCATAACTAATTTCCTACAAAACTCAAGTACGAATTTTAACTATAAATAAATTTTAAGAGTAAAAAAAACTATTTATTGAATAATAGAAAATAAAAATAAATTATATATTAAACTATTATAAATTTAAGGACGATGAGAGAATTTTAATTTCAAATGCAACAATTGAGATAAGATTTGGAAACCATGGTCTCATGTTCATTCATAAAAAGTGTTTTCTTAAATATATTACTTAGGTCGTAATATAGAAAATAATATCATTATCCCTTGGTACATAACAACTTGTATGAGAAGATACTAGAATGTTTGTTAAGCTTGTTTGATGTAGTATCTATGTAGCTTAACTAAAAATATTCCTACTTTGCTATCAATAATGATCTATCCCTCTATATGTAGTCAATTAATGTATTTTCATATCAACATAATTATATATTTTTATCATGCATTATTTAGATAAGAATTTCTTGAAATGCTTTATTAGATATATAGATGTAATCCACCATTTGCATGTTTTGATGCACCTATTCTTTACATTTTATATAGTCATGTCATTTGTTGTCATCACCTTGATTAGAATTCTTATAATCCTCATAATATATTTTGCATCATGATTAACTGTGAATGCGGAAATTTGATTTGGCTAATCTTGAATGTTATCATATTCTAACTAAATGATTTCCACAACACTACTGTAGGATTAAACTAGTTTCAAAAGAAATTTACTTTGCTACTATCTAAATAGAAAGAACAAAATAGCTCTAGAATATCCTAGAAATACTTTAAACTTGAAAAAGAATGATTTTCACTAAGCTAAAGCATAAGGAAAAATGATAAAACTATTGTTGTCTAGAAACTAAAAAATAAACTTAGAGAAAAGGATACATAATAGAAAACAACAAAGAAAATGGAAATTGATACTAGAATATAGAGGATGTTGTACAAGATGCTAGTGTGTCAAGAAGACATTTGCATGTCACGTTGTCATATGTATGGCCAGTAAGCTAATGAATCTTCCAAAAAATGTAATGTTTTGCTTTAGTCAGTTACCTAATCTACACAACAAGCAACAAGAAAATATTAGCAACATTCCAGGTGACAAAAACAATAAAAAATGCATTGAAATGACAAGATTTGAATGCTTAAAATAAGAAATAGGGATAAGTAAGAAAAGTGGGAAACACTTGGCAACCTCTATGCAGTTGAATGCCCCCAAAATATATATAGATGAAAGATAGAAAAATGGTTGGGTCTATTTGGGAGCTTGCCTTCAAGTCAAGCCCCTATGTTGGCCTATTGACCACCCTAGCCAACCAATATTAATAAATAATAAATAGAAGTGTGTGCTCTTACTTCCTAAGTGCATCTAGGAAAATAATAGTGATGCAGGGGCATCACACAAATTTGTTGTTTTATTCTTTTGTGATAGGCGTATGCAATTTCTGCCACTACAGTGACAGAAAGAAGATAATATATGGTAGTTACCTTCGGTGCTAAGGTATTAATCGATTTAGGAAAGATGGATGATTATCGGTTAGGCCAAGAGGAAGTCGAGTGGGTTGGAAGGATTTAATAGGTTTTCAAGGCATCAATTACGAATGCAATAGGCAGTTAGTTGTAGGCAGATGCTGAAAGAAGGGATAAGAGGTAGATGACAGAAAGGATGGCAGTTATGGAAAGACTGAACCAGGCTGATGTTATAGAAGAAGCGAATGTTATTTGGAAGTGGTAGATGCAAGAGATAGTGAGATAGTTACAGAGCAGAGTTGAATGGAGTAAGAGACGTTGCCAAAATAGAATGAAGGCAGCCAGAAGGAATAGGCCAAAAATAGTGAAAGATGAAGTCTTATCTAGCAGAGGCTAAATGAAAACAAGAAGAGAGTTGGGGAGTGAGGTCGAAGGCCAAAAGGATCAAGGGTCATTGAGAAAGAGAGAGGTCGGTAGAGAGGTCGATAAAGAAAAATGTTAGATGATTAAAGAAGGCCGATAAAAGGTGCAAAAATGAAGAATGGCGGAGTAGATGATCGTTGAAGGCCAATCTGGAGGAGGTCATGGTTAAGGGAACAAGAGGGCGTGGAAAGAAAGAAGGCCGTGAGAAGAAATAGAGGCCATTGGAAGAAAAGGAGGCCGAATAGAGACAAAAGAAGGTGGTTGACGCTGGTACAGAGAGAAGACAGGAGATATCTGTATCGAGGAGTGGAAGGTTCATTGGAAAACTGTGTAGGGCACATACAGAGGTAGCCAGGAAGAAGAGAGTAAAGATGAGAATGTAGAATGGTGACAGGAGGAAGATGAAATGGCAGCTGCTGGAAAAGAATAAAAAGAAAAAAGAGAAGGCTGATGGCGAGGGAAGCACGAAGGAGGCCGAATGTGGAATGGGACAGTGAGAATATAGGTAGGAGATGGATTCAAAAGGATGTAAGGGAATATTGAAGATGAGAAAGTCATGTATCGATAGAAGATATGTGTATCAAGCCAAGTTGAAGGAAATAAGGGTCAACTGATTTGCGAAATTCATGTTTTGTTTTGTGCATTCTATTTCTGGTAGTAAATGATAACAATTTGTTTTGCTTCTTTATGTCCTTGAACACTGATAACAATTATTGTATTGAATTTTTTTTCATTATTAAAAATTCATATCTAATGTTGCATACATCTGAGTGTGGTTAGTTATTCGAAACTATCATTTGTTGGCATGTTTCTGGCATTGTTTTGACAAGAAGCCTATATATGTTGAGTTAGAGTGTGAGATTTTATTTATCTAAGTCTGAAGAAGTGATGAGGAGTGCCATCATTTGGTATTAGAGCTAGGTTGATCTTGAGCGCTGATTAGATCATCGAAGTGAGGCAACTTAGCTAGGATCTGTGGTAGCAGAGGAAGGAGAAGGTGAGTGTTGCAATTTTGTTGCAAATTGATTAGTTGTATTGAGAGTCTCATGAAGTGAGACAAGAGGGAAGAAAACATGAAGAAGCAAAATATAGATTTTGAAAGAGAGCTAGCAGAATTGAGAAGAGACTTAAAACAGTACATGATTACAAGGCAGCAAAGGTTCCAAGGAAGAAGAAAGCCAAGATTATGTTTGGGTATGGCCAATGACGAGAAAAGTGAAATGGCCTATAAAAGAGATTGTTGAGAAGAGGAAAAGGTAGAGTATAGAAGCCTTAAGAGGAAAAGATAAGAGGATGAATGTGTTAAAAAGAGAAGAGAGTAACCACAGAGGTTGGGACAACAAGAGGTTGCCAAATGAGCAACATACACCACAAATGGTGAAGGAAGTTCTCATTGTGGAGAAAATGAGAGAAGATAAGAAGGAAAGAGAGGAAGAGGGAAAAGTACAGCAAGCAGCACTTGTGAAAGAGAGAAATGAAGAGAGGAGAGTGTCCATGAAGAAGACACTAATGGAGACATTGTGGTCTCTTATTTTATTTGCTAATATTGTGTTTGCAGATGTGTATGCAGGTATGAAGAATGCAATAGAGAAGGTCAAGAATGAGACCTTGAAGATTATGAGAGATGGGGCAAGAATAGCAACTAAAGAAAGAGTTGAAGATGTGAAGGAGAGGAGGATGGTTGCAACTGTGTGTCTAGAGGAGGTTGTAGTAGAGGTACATTGCAAAGTGCTTGAGAATGAAGAGGAGTATGAAGCTGAAGATTTCTAGTTTGATGATGAAGATAAGAGGGCAGCTCCTGAATTTCATGATGCCTTGGAAGAAGTTGCAAATGCAGTACAAGCTGATTATGTAGTGGAAAAGATGGAAGTCAAAGAAACCCATGGTGGAAGCCAATCAAGACAACAGGTTATTGCACATGAAAATGAAGGTAAAATTGTTGCTTTTGATTATGTATATAGAAATAAGAATATGAATAGGCAAGTTTGTTAGGAAAGAAAGAAATTGGTAGACCATGGGTATATAGTTCTGTTTTGGCAAAGGAAACAAGATGTTGAGGGCAGCAGTTAAAATGTAAAGTAGTAGATGCTTTTGATTGTGTTTATACTAACGAGCAAGTGCAAGGAATGAAGGATATGCAGATGAATAAATGGCAACTAGATTTGAGGATAAATTGGCCAACAAGGAGGCCTAAGGAAGATGATTTAAGGATGAAAACAGAGCAAAGAAAGAGAAGTATGAGTGCAACAATAAAGAGATATTAGCCCAAGGTTACAGAAAATAAAATGTGGGTGGTAAAACTTGAGCAGCAGCAAACAATTGTGTTGAAGAGAAGACAATGAGTTGGAAACATGAAGAAGAGACCAAGCCCTGTGAACCTGGAAATATGATAAGAGATGGCAAGAAAGATAATGGCCATAAGCATGCAGCGGAGTTGCAATAGGAGAAGCAAGATGTATGTAAGGGAAGGGAAAAGCAAATTGATTGTGTTTATGATGATTCTTTTGAGGCTTTGAATGAAATTTATAAATATGAGGAAGACATGTGGAGGCTTATGGATGAGAAAGAGATGAGGAGGAATAAATATCTGAAGAAGTAAGAAGGTAAGCAAAGGTAGATTGGAAAGTCTAGAATAGACAAATTCAAATGGGATAAATACAAAGAGAAGTTGGATAAAAGCCTTGAAAAACAAAAGGAAGCCACAGTAGCATATGACAATGCATATTTTGATAAGGGAGAAGCAGCAAATAAAGAAGGTAATGTTGGAACAGCAATGAGCCAAGAGGAAGAAGGAAAACAAAAGGTTGGTGAAAACAATGCAGAGATAAAATTAGAAGAAGGGGTAGCAAATGAAAACATTGAAGAGGATTTGTGGAGGCAATTTTCAGCTATTGAACAAGAGTGGAATGAAAAGGTTGAAGGTTTGAAGATGTGTGGAATAGCAAAATACACCCCGCAGGAGGTTGTTGACAATGACACTGAAGTTGTTGCAGAGATGTAGGCCAAAGATAAAGCAGTCATGGAAGATTTGAGATGAATGTGATGAGTCATGAAATGAAAGATGAATCTGAAGATAAATTGTCACAGTAGATGACCATAGAGGAAAAGTGGTAGGAAAGAATGTTGGAACAACATGATGAGTATACCATAGAAATGGTAAATGTTGATGATGAAGTGGGTGATGTTGGAAACATAGAAAACTTTCCATTTGTTTATGATGTGTTGTATGTGGATGAAAGATGGATTAGAGATTGGAGGTGGAAAGTAATTGATGAAGATATCATCCTAAGGGTAGCACACAGTGTTGCACAACAATGTTGGAGGAATGAGGCCAATGAGCAAGAGAAATTGTGGAAGAAATGGAAGAAAATATTAGATAAGTTTGTAGAAGAACCACATGTGCAGGAGCACATGATCTTTTGTCCCCTGGGGAGTCTGATGCAGGGACATCACACAAATTTGTTGTTTTTTTCTTTTGTGATAGGTGTATGTAGTTTCTGTCACTGCAGTGATAGAAAGAAGATAATATATAATAGTTACCTTCGGTGCTAAGGTATTAACTGATTTAGGAAAGATGGATGATTATCAGTCAGGCCAAGAGGAAGTCAAGTAGGTTGGAAGGAGTTAACAGGTTTTCAAGGCATCAGTTATGAATGGAAGAGGCAGTTAGCTGTAGGAAGATGCTAACAGAAGAGATAAGAGGCAAATGGCAGATAGGATGGCAGTTATGGAAAAACTAAACCAGGCTGATGTCATAGAAGAAGTGACTGTTATTTGGAAGTGGTAGATGCAAGAGATAGTGAGACAGTTATAGAGCGGAGCTAAATGGAGTAAGAGACGTGGCCAAAATAGAATGAAGGCAGCCAGAAGGAACATGTGGAAAATAGTGAAAGATGCAGTCTTATCTAGCAGATGTTGAATGAAAACAAGAAGAGAGTTGGAGGGTGAGGCCAAAGGCCAAAAGGATCAAGGACCATTTAGAAAGAGAGAGGCTAGTAGAAAGGCCGACAAAGAAAAACATTAGATGATTGAAGAAGGCCGATAAAAGGTGTAGAAACAGAGAATGGTGGAGTAGGCGATCATTGGAGGCCAATCTAGAGGAGGTGGTGGTTAAGGGAACAAGAGGCCGTGGAAAGGAAGGAGGCCGCGAGAAGAAATAGAGGCCATTGGAAGAAGAGGAGGCTGAACAGAGATAAAAGAAGGTGGTTGACGTTGGTACAAAGAGAAGACATGAGATATCTGCATTGAGGAGTGGAAGGTTCATTGGAAAACTACGTAGGGCACATACAGAGGCAGCCAAGAAGAATAGAGTAAAGCTGAGAATGTAGAATGGTGACAGGAGGAAGATGAAACAGCAGCCGCTAGAAAAGAATAAAAGGAAAAAGAGAAGGCTGACGGTGAGGGAAGCATGAAGGAGGCCGAATGTGGAATGGGACATTGAGAATACAGGTAGGAGACAGATACATAAGGCTATAAGGGAATACTGAAGCTGAGAAGGTTGTGTGTCGACAAAAGATATGTGTATCAAGCCAAGTTGAAGGAAATAAGGGTCGGATGATTTGTGGAATTCATGTTTTATTTTGTACATTATGTTTCTGGTAGTAAATGATAACAATATGTTTCGCTACTTTTTGTCCTTGAACACTGATAACAATTGTTGTATTGAAATCATTTTCATTATTAAAACTTCATATCTGAGGTTGCATACATCTGAAGGTGGTTAGTTATTCGAAACTATCATTTGCTAGCAAGTTTCTGGCACTATTTTGACAGAAAACCTATATATGTTGAGTGAGAGTGTGAGCTCTTATTTATCTATGTTTGAAGAAGTGAGGAGAAGTGCCATCAAATAGTAGTGACAATGAATAAAATCTATGAGTATCAACCTTGGTATGAGGAAGAATACCCTAGTGTGCAAAAAAAAAGATAAACAAGATGGTGGTTTACACCAAACGATTTTCCAATACATAATGAAAGATGCAATAGGAATATTGAAACAATATCATTCAAATGCAATGAGAACAATATTACCTAGCACACAATTTAGAATAGAGGCAATGTGTTCTTTCAGGGATTCAGTCAATGTGCACCCAATGTGATCCTTTTATGGGAGCTACAACAATAGAAAAATTATGGTAGTTTGTTCAATAGAAGCTAAGAAAGAGAGGTATTTTAGAAAAGATAGCACTCAAAAACTAGAAAAATAGAGCCAAGGATTTTTAATTTAGTTTTTAATACAGGTAGAAAGTGAAGTTAAATGGTTAGATTCACTTGCAAAAGGTGTTTCTTTACTAGATGGTTACCATCAACAAAAGCAGGCAGTTGGGCAAGAAAGGAATGGTTAAAATTTCAAAAACATCTATGACACTTGCATATCATGCAAATGCCTATGCATCAAACTTGCATTTAGAGAAAATTCTTAAAATTTTTGCACATGTTTCCAAAATAATAGGAAAAACAAGAATGTAATACATAATCTTGCAAACCTTGGTGAGGGAAAATAGGCCAAGGTTAGGCTTGAGTAGCCCTAGAAACATGTTATGGGAGTGACACCAAAGTGAGCTCAAAACACAATGTTTCATGAATTTGCAAGGGTGTACAATTTTCTACATTACATTTTACCCCCACTTTAGTAGGATGCTAACACTAAATGATATGCTAGATGTTAAATTACATAAGTGAAATGCTAAAAACAAATAGTATCATGTAAAAAATACTCAAAAGGATACTGTTATCACTCAGATTTGCACCCTAGCATATAGTTGTGAAACCTCTGCAATCTGGAGTAACATGGGAATGATCTCTAAGTGTGGGACTTTGCTAAATGAGATCAGACCTCTGGAGAAGGTTGGATTCCTTAACTGGTTATCACCTAAAACTACTAAATCTTAAGAGGAAAAGGGAGAAGGAATGATTTAAAATGAAGGACGAAACAAAAAAAAACTTAAAAATAAAGGGTGATTCACCAAGTTTAATAAAAGAACCCTCACAATACTAATAAAATACACAACATAACAAAATATAGCAAGCAGACATACACAGATTCGATTGATCCTAGCAAAGGTGAGAAATCAAATGATTGAGAGGAACAAAAACATTCACAAACAACTATGTGCAGATTCACACAAGACTAGAAATTAGTCCAAAGAGGCAAAATAACTTGAATATATTCAGCGGGAAGGCACAGTTACAGTAGTAGAAAGCTCTATTTGGAAACACAAAAGCCTGAATACTAAAAATTTTCCAACCCTCTTTACAACATATGAATGCATATATATATAGCATTCCAAATTAACCTAGGGTAGTTACAAGTTTTTCTCTAAGAGCTGGAACAGAAAATATCTACATTTAATGACTGTCCAACTACATCAGTTATGGCATCAAAAAATCTGGAACTGGGCAGATAGGGGATATCTGTTAGTCTTTAATGCAGCTGCTGCATCATCCTTCCTCAGCAACGCATATATGAAAATATCTGAAACAGGGCGGTGGAGAAATATCTTTTACCATCAATGCGAGCTGGTTCATCATTGTGCAGTAATGAATGCAAGAAATATCTCTATCTGCTCAAAAATGGTCGCTGAAATGTCAACTCGACCAAAGTATGCAAAGCTAGATCTGAAAATGGAAAGGTGATAAAAACTCCTGAAAACCCTACCAAATGAAAGAGGGGACCAAAATATGCATCTTTTCCTCTTGCAGCATGTCAAAATTCGTTAGGATGGAGGGGATACAGGTAGTCAAAGTTTTGGTCAACCGCTTGTATATATCGCTTTGCATCTATGTATATATCGCTTGAATTTGTTGCCTTCCAAAATCTTCTCTGCAACTCCTTTGTATATGCATGGCGCCTTGTATATTTGACTTGAAATGCCTTTGTATGTTGAAACATACAAGGAAAACATACATACAAAAACTTGCATCTGTACATGTACCCTTTTGTGGACCCCACCAATTGTACGATCGCCCAGCATGTATCTTCCCCTTGTATATTTGTTTGTATGTCGCAATATACAAGTTGAAAAATATACAAGCCACTATAGTAGCTGATGCATTTGCCTTTGTATTATTTCCTTTGCAGATTTGCCCTCATACAAGGCGGACCCGAGAACAACATATAAGAAATTGCAATTTCTGTGAATGGGTCTAAGTTGTATATATTTCCTTGTATATCAGCCTTGTATGTGCGAACATACAATCCGATATACATTCTACTGTTCATTTGATCTTTTGTATGTAGAAGACATACAATCTTCTTTGTATATGCGCGGGCCCCACCAGTTGCATCTACTTGTATATCGGCGAATGCATGTGAAAACATACAAAGCGAAAAATACAAGACATTGTAGCAAATGCATCTTTGTCTTTGTATATTGCGAATGTATATTGGCAACATACATTCCACTGTAGCACATGTATCAAAGTTGGCCTTATATGTTTTCATTGTATATTGGGTTGTATGTGCAAACATACAAACCTGATATACATCTATCTTGATTTACATTCACAGAATATTCCAAGAATCTGCGAAAGATTCCCCAATGTATATGCAGGCCCGATATGCATTGAAAAATGCATACAACTCATTTTTTCACCATTTTCAAAGACCGATGGAAATTTTTTTGAAGCTCGCCAATGTACATTTTGCCTTATATATATCCTTTTCATATTCCTTTGTATGTACAAAGGCAAATGTATATGCAAATATACATTCAAAAATACATACAAATACAAGCTATAAAATGAGAAAATCCCAGCGATAGAAAGTACTTGGAAACAAAAGATTTCTGGGTTTTTCTGGATTTTTTGCAAGGATTCCTCAAACGAGATTTTGAGATTTTTTGAGAAGGCATGCATGAGTATTTGAAGAATTTACACCTTGTACATACATTTCTAAAAGATTTTCAAGAAAAATACAAGGTGGGATATTTGGCTCTGGGCAGAGGCAAAATAGGTCAATAGATACTATAGAGAATGTAGAAATTTTCTAGATGGCAGGATGATGCCCCAAGACTAAGAACCTACAAACCACAATATTAGGTATTGCAATCCTACTAAATTACATTATCAGAAAACATATAATCCTACGAGACCAAAATGTGTGACTCCAAAATTAAATTGATACATAGAGGAATTCTAAAATGACAAAGTTGATATGAAGATAAAATGAATCAAATAGAAATAAGGGTAAATGTAGGCCCCATCATATGTTTTCTTGACATCTAACAAGAAAAAATAGGAAAGAGAGTTCACCACTTTAAGTTTTGGAAGAAAATTTAAGGAAAATGCTCTACAAAGGGTTATTTTATAAAATAATAACCTAACTAAAATCATATGACAAGAAAGAGGATGGAGCCAACATTCGCATGGGAGAAATGATGCAAAAATCTAAGTTTATAGCTAATAGCTATGAAGGTTTCCATGAAAAAGGTCTTCTAGTAATTTTTAAATTTTGAAAATTTACAATAAATAGTAAAAATAAATAAATTTACTATTCATTTAATCTTTAACAAATTTAGATAACTTTGAGCACCCATAACACTTTGGGAGTGAAAATTCCATGCTTATGAGAACTTATAGTGCCCCAAGTTGGACCAACTAAGAGAGAACATCATGCAGGGTCCCAGCATGAGAGAGGTACATAGAAATTTTAATTTTTTTGTGCTTTTTTAATCAATTTTTATGCCTAGTGGGACGCACACTACACATTAGTGTCTTACCAACATGGCATCGTAAGGGTGCACTAGCATCCCTTGAACATGCTAGTGTCCTTCAGGTCTACTAGCATCTAAAAATGGCACTAGGGTCCAAAGGGTGTATTGGCATTTAAGGGTGTAGACATCCCAAAAGGACTTAGAATTTTTTTAGTTTTTTAGAATTAAAATTTGATTTTTGATGATGTAGAACTAACTTAGTGTCATTTTCATGTTTTTAAGTACCCACTAATGATGCATGACCACATGGGAGGGATTATTCTCACATTACTATGAGATTGCTTCAATGTGTTGTCTTAGGATAAGATTATGTTGCTATGATGAGTAGGTGTATATTGGGTATATATGATGCTGGAGATGCAATTTCATGATTGTATGTACATGACATTAATGGAGAGGTGGGATGTAGACACCTCAATTTTTGGCTGTCAAAGGGAGAGATGTCCATGACATTGGAGGATGTTTAAATGTCATCTTTAGGCTTTAAACGTCATGACACCTCACTTTCTTGCACAAAGGTTTTTCAGCCACTTTAACTTTCTCCCCCTTTGACATCAATGGCAAAGGGCCATGAGATCATCTAGCTCTCTTTCCCGCATACTTCACACTTTCCTCTTCTATATTGAATCCTTTTGCTTTCCTTCTTGGACAATACTTTAAAGGGCAAAGTTTTCAACACCAGCAAGCACCTGCTCTTTTTCCACTGCTCTCATTTTTCTGTATTCTCCCCCTTATGGTCACAAGATATGCTTCATTTGTCTGTATCAACCAATAGTATCACTACCTACTCTTTCTAAGTGGTAGCCTTCAACATCAGTCCAAGATAAAAAAATGTATCTTGAAATGCTTCCTAGATAGATGAACACACTTATGCATGTAGTTAAAAGGAGGGGCAATAACCCATAACTTCTACATGAGATAATCAAAAATATCCTTAGGAAGAGCCTTTGTAAATATATCTGCAACTTAATCCTTTGTAGGCACATACTCCAGCTTCACCTCATTCACTACAACTTTCTCTCTTAGAAAGTGGTACTAGATTGAAATATGCTTTGTTCTTGAATGCATCACCAAATTATTTCAAATGTTGATAGTGTTGAAATGCACAAGACAACTGAGAGGGGGGGGGTGAATTAGTTGTCTCTAAAAATTTAATCACTTATCAACACATCAAATGCTCAACTGTTGTTATTAAGATTTAACCATCAAAACATGAAACAAGAAGCTCAACACAATAACACATTAAACAAATGAGACACAAAATTTTACATGGAATACACTATAAGGGAAAAACCATGGTGGGTGTTAGCTCATAAATATAAATATGTTATAGCAATATTGAAAAATAGAGGCTCACTACCCAAAATGCTCATTGCAGATGTTAGGGCTCACTGCCAAGATTGGTTCACTACCAAGGATTGGTGAACTGATTTGATAGCATCTACTCCATGCCTGGGTTCAGTTCCATTGAAGTACAATATAACTCCTCTGCTCTTCTCTTCTTATACCTTCACACTTATCTTTTCATTTTTGCATGGGGACATCTTTTTCACAACTTCATTACATGTTTTCATACACTTCATCAACCTTGGAATGCACATCAAGGTCGACATTACATTCATCAACCATTGGAACAATCTCTAAGGTCGGCATTACACACATACATAGAAATAGGTCTTGACCTAAAAAAATAGCTAAGGGAAAGATGTATGCAAATCATATTATGCCTCAGCAGGGACTCAAATGCAATCTTCCACGCGATGACACACTTCCACAATAATGATGTATCTTCATAAGTAATGAAAACAACCAAGTTGGCCAAGACTGGTGTTAATATTAAGTCTTCTAAGAACAATCTTCTTTCACGATCCAAATTTCTCTTTGTGGACCAATCCAAAGGTAGGAACATGACATCCACAAGCACATTGTAATCATCAGTAACAACCACACAATTTCTAGCCACTTTGTCAAGAAGATTCTTCAAACCAGAGCACATAAACAACACTGTCAGCTACTGTCATAAAGAAAAGATCGCTTGTGGACCACCAAATCATGAACCATTGGAGTTGAAGGCACTTATCATCATTACAAACTTGATTCTAGAACCACAGACTAAAATACTTAAATGAGGAGGAATGCAAAGCATAATACATTCTCCCTATCACCATCAAATATATAGAAAAAGTAGTTTTCACTCTGGTGAACATAACTCACTCAAATCTTCATACCAGAGGCTCAAACTTGGAACATAGCATCTTTAGACATGTCTCTAACTAACTTCGAATCCACAGACAAAGATATTCATTCTACAAGAAATGCAGAGCAATCTACTGGTCTGTTCTAGTGTATCAGGAATGCTTATTATCTTCAACACTTAACTCATTACAAGCAAGCATCAAAACAAGAGCACAGATGATACCAATGACAATACTAATATGTTGACATCAATGACAACACTAGTTAGGCACATACTTGCAACAATCTCACCCTTTGTCATTGATGGCAACATATGATGTGAAAAACTGTAAAGACCATCAAGACAATCTATACTACCCCTTTCTTTTTATACATCTGCACTCTTTCTCCTTCTGAGTTTTCCACATGATTTCTCTCCCCCTTTGACATCAATGGCAAAGGGCACATACTTACACTTTGCTACTCTGATCAAACTACTCTTAAACAGAAACTTATGTTGGTAACATCTAGCTACTCCCCCTGAGAGGTAGCTCTCAAAATATCAATCCAGATCAAAAATGAGGCTTTGGGCACCACTGGACTGATGCATTCTTATGCATATTAGTTCAAAGCAAGAGGGGTAATAACCCCTAACTTTTCTCTAAGATACTTAAAGGTATCCTTAGGTAGAGGCTTAGTGAAAATATCTACAATCTGATCCTTTGTAGACACATATTCCATCTTTACTTCATTCTCTGTCACCTTTTCTCTCAAAAAGTGATACCTTATTGATATATGCTTTGTTCTTGAGTGCATCACTGGATTCTTTGAAATGTTTATAACACTTGTATTATCATAAAAGATTGCAATTAGATCTTCATACACAACTCTTATGTCCTTCAAGGTCTACTTCATCCATAACACTTGAGCGCAACAACATGCTACTGCAATATACTCTGCTTCTGCAATAGACAAGGAGATTAAATCTTGCTTCTTGCTCAGCCATGAAACCAATCTATTTCCCAAGAAGAAGGCACCTCCACTTGTACTTTTTCTGTTATCAACATCTTCGGCCCAATCTGTTTGTATAAGCACTGAGAGTGAAATCATTATCTTTTGGATACCATAAGCCATGATTTGATGTTCCTTTCAAATACCTCAAGATTCTCTTGACTACCATTACATGTGACTCTCTAGTATCTTCTTGAAATCTTGCCATAAGACATACTGCATGCATTATATCAGGTCTGGTTCGAGTTAGATAAAGTAATCCTCCAATCATAGATATGTACCTTTTTTGATTAGTCTTAGGTGATTCATTAGTTTTGCTCAACTTGCAGCTAGTTACCATGGGAGTGCATATTAGTTTAGAGTCTTCCATCCCAAACTTCTTCAACAATTCTTTCACATACTTAAACTAAGAAATGAAGATTCCTTTATCTGATTGAGTAATTTGCAGACCCAGAAAGAAATTCGTTTCACCAAACATAGAAATCTCAAATTCATTTTGCATTTCTCTTGCAAAATTCATGCACATACCTTCATTTCCTCCAAAGATAATGTCATCAACAAAAACTACAACAATCAGCATTTGACTATCATTGATTTTGGAATAGAGATTGTTGTCAGCAGTGCCTTTACTGAACCCTAATTGCAAATACTTGTCTAACCTTGCATACTAGGCTATGGGGGCTTACTTCAATCCACACAGGGCTTTCTTCAATCTACATACCATATCACCTTGTTTTGATAACTGAAACCCTTCTGATTGTTCAATGTAAACTTCCTCTTCCAACTCACCATTCAAGAATACAGACTTCACATCCATTTGGTATACTTTGAACTATTTGTGAGCTGCAAATGCCAAGAATATTTTGATTTCTTCAATCCTAGCCACTGGAGCAAAAGTCTCTTCAAAATATATTCCTTCAATTTGAGAATATCCTTTGTACACAAGCCTTAGTTTGTTTCTTACAACTTCTCCATTTTCATTCAGCTTGTTCCTGAAAACCCATTTAGTTCCAATGACATTTTTATCAGCAGGTCTAGGAACCAATTACCAAGTTTGATTCTTCTTTATCTGCATCAGCTCTTCTTCCATGGCTTTTACCCAATTTTCATCATTGCAAGCGTCATTTATAGTTTTTGGTTCAACCTTTGAAAGCAAACAGTAATTCATTTGTTCTTTTGCATCTCTTTTCCTTGTCAGTACACCCTTACTTTTGTCACCTATAATCTGATCTTTAGAATGATTAATCCTTACATACCTGGGAGTCTTAACAACATTTTTTGGAGCGTCTTCTTCATCTTGATTGTCTTCTTTCTCAATGTTTTCTTCATTCACTATAGCCACATGTATATCTAATATTCTTTCCTTAGCTTTATCCACCTTCACATTAGCACTTTAAATGATCTTTTTCAATCGCTTATTGTAGCACCGGTAGGCCTTACTCATGGTAGAGTAATCAAGAAAAATTCCTTCATCACATCTAGCATCAAACTTTCCTAGTTCTTCTTCTCTTCTAATATAACACTTGCTACCAAAAAATTTGAAATACTTCACTGTAGGAACTCTTCCATACCATAATTCAAAAGGTGTTTTAGAGTTGTTACCTTTGACTTGAACTCTATTTAGGATGTACACAACAGTATGTATGGCTTGTCTCCACTATATTTCCAGTAGCTTAGCCTCCTTTAACATAGTCCTAGAAGCCCCTTGAACTGTCATGTTCTTTCTTTCAACAACACCATTCTATTGAAGAGTCCTAGGTGCAGACAACTATTCATCCCTTGTTCTTCATAGAAAATATTGAATTCATTTGATGTGAACTCACCTCCTCTATCAGACCTTAAGCATTTGATCCTCAACTCTAACTCATTCTCAACCATTGCCTTGAAAATATTGAACTTGTCTAGGGCTTCAGATTTTTCTTTTAGAAAAGTGACCCAAGTCATTCTAGAATAATCATCAATAAGCAACATAAAATACCTGTCACCTTGCAGACTTCTTGTTCTTGTAGGACCACACAAATCTATATGTACTAACTCTAGCAATCCAATAGAGAATTGTTCTTTGCTTTTTAAACTTGTTCTTGTTTGTTTCCCAAATTGACACTCCTTGCAAATGGTGTTGGTAGGCTTCACAAGTTTAGGCATATCTCTTACAGCCAGTGTAGAACTTATCTTTAGCAAATTGTCAAAATTGATATGACACGTCCTTCTATGCCACAACCAACTCTCATCTGTCTGAGCCAATAAATAATGATCATTAGTTCCTCTTAATTGGTAAATTTTATCTTTGGTCTTTTTACCGGTAGTAATCACTATTTCAAAGCTTTCCATGATCTTACACCCATTATATTTGAATCTTATATCATAACCTTTGTCACACATTTGACCAATGCTCAAAAGATTATGTTTTAAACCCTTCACATATAGAACATTATCAGTGTTGTGCTTTCCACCAAAAGAAATAGATCATTTTCCACAAATCTTACCAGCTACATTATCTCCAAACCTAACCAGTCCTCCATCATACTTTTCCAAACTCACAAACTTACTTTTGTCACCAGTTATGTGATGTGAGCATCCACTATCAATAATCCATTCATCCTTATCTTTCTCAACCTGAATAGCCAAAGCACTTTCTTCCACTAGTTTTTCTTCCTTCACACAGCTAGTAGGATTAGTAGACACAGGTTCTTCTTTAATTGCAATAAACAAACATTCATTTGCATTAGTACTAGCATCATCAGATTCATCATCTATCACACCTTCATCATCAAGATCTCTAACATAGTAGCATTTCTTTGGAACCCTACGTCTATTCTCAAATCTTTTTCTATTCCTTTCAATTATCTTAGGACATCTAGAAGCATAGTGACCAACCTTACCACATGTAAAACATTTGAAAGGTAATTTGCCTTTAAACTTCCTAGAACCTCTTTGCAGTCTGTTAACAAAGTTGGCTTCAATTTCATCAAGCTCATCATCAAGTTCCACCTTGTACTTCTTAGCTCTTGAGATCTTCTTTGAATTGTTGGCTTTGAAAGTAGTCTCAACCATCAGCAGAGCATCACCAAATTTTCTCATCTTAAAGGCTATAAGCTTTCTAAGAAACTAATCCTTATCAACTTCTTTTATAGTCATTACTTCTTCAATTACAGCTACCTTATGACTATAGGACTTAGGTAATGACCTAAGAATTTTCATCACAACTTCCTTCTCATCAATAGTTCCTCCCATGCCTTTCATTCCATTGACAAGTTCATCAACCTTTTGCACGTAGGTTGTTATGTTTGTTGAAATACACCAAACAACTGAGAGGGAGGTGGGCATGAATCAGTTGTTCCAAAAACTTAGCTTCATATGAACATCAAACCATCAACAACTTAATTTCTTATAATCAGATCTAACCATGAAAGCATGAAACCATAAGCTTAATCACAAACACACATCCAACAAAGTAGACACCAGATTTTTTACATGGAAAACCCTAAAAGGGAAAAACCACGGTGGGTATTAGTCCACAAAAATATATGAGTTATAACAATACCTAAAAATAGAGGCTTACTACCCAAATTGCTCACTGCAAAGAAAGGCTCACTACCAAAGGGTGGCTCACTACCAAGGGGTGGTTCACTGCCACTGTGGTGAAATAATTAAGTAGCATCCATTACATGCTATAATTCAGTTCCATTGAAGCACAATATAACTTCTCTACTCTGCTCTTTCACACCTTTGTACTTATCTCTTCATATTCAGACACACACACACACACACACACACACACACTTTTCACAACTCTTTACATGATTTTATACAATTCATCAACCTTGGAATGTACATCAAGGTTGGCATTACATTCATCAACCATTGGAACATTCTCCAAGGTAGGCATTACAAAACATACACAAAAAAGGTCTAGACCTATTACAAAATTTAGCTAAGGAAAGATGTAGAAAAGTATGATGAACACACCATGCCTTAGCTGGGACTCAAACACAATCCTTCACGCCACAATACACTTCTACAATCTTCAATGCATCTCCGCAAATAGTGAAAACAACCAAGTCGGCCAAGACTAGAGTTAACACTAGGTTTTCTAAGAACATTCTTCTGTCACGATCCACACTTCTCTTTGCAGACCAGTCCAAAGATTGGAACATGATCAGGAGACATCTACAAGAACATTGTAATCACTAGGAACAACCGCACGATCTCTAACCACTCTATCAAGAAGATTCTTCAAACCCCAGAGCACAAGAACAACATTTACAGCTACTATCGTAAATAAAGGATAGCTTGTGGACTACCAAATCACGAACCATTGGAGTTGAAGGCACTTAACATTATCTCAGACTTATCTCTAGAACCACAGATCATAATACTTCAATGTGCAGGAATGTGGAGCATACCACTTTCTCCCTATCTTTGCCAAACATACAGAAAAAGTTGTTTTCACTCTCATGAACATAACTCACTCAATTCTTTATACCGCAGGCTCAAACTTAGATCATAGCATCTTCAAATGGACTTCTAAATAACTTCCACTCTGTAGACAAAGATATTCATTCTACAGAAAATGTGGAGCATTCTTCTAGACTATTCTTCTATATGCAATACACTATTTCCACTGCAACTCACTGTCTCTACCAGAGAAGCTAATTTTCTCAATATCCTCAACATCAAGATTACTTACATAAGTAAATTCAAAGCATCTTACTCATTACAAGAAAACAGCAAGATAGGAGCACAGTTGACACCAATGACAACACAGAAATGTTGACATCAATGACAACATCAATTAGGCACATACTTGCAACAATCTCCCCCTTTGTCATTGATGGCAAAATATGATGTGAAAAACTGTAAAGACCATCAGGACATGATTCTCCCCCTTTCTCTTTACACATCTACACTTCTTTTCTACTTCTAATTTTTCCACATGATTTCTCTCCCCCTTTGACATCAATGGAAAAGGGCACATACTTGCACTCTGCTGCTCTAATCAAATTTGAACTTCTGCAACCAAGTCTTTTGTCATTATTCAGCTACTCCCTTGAGAGGTAGCTCTTAGGACAAAAATCTAGATCAAAGAGTGAATCTTTGGGCACCACTAGACTGATGCATTCCTTTGCATCTTAGTTTATGACTGGTGGGGTAATGACCCCTAATTTTTCCCTGAGATACTCAAAAGTATCTTTAGGCAGAGGCTTAGTGAAAATATCTGCAATCTAATCCTTTGTGGACACATATTCCAAATTAACTTCATTCTCTGTCACCTTTTCCCTCAAAAAGTGATACTTTATAGATATATGCTTTGTTCTTGAGTGCATCACTGGATTCTTGGAAATATTTATGGCACTTGTATTGTCACACAATGTGAGGACCACCCTTTTTCCTTCTGTTCTTGTGACTATTTACATTACTGTTATTGATACTTTTTATATTTGCGGGATAGTAGTTCCCAGATTTGTCAAACTATTAAACTTTATTATGATTACGGAAAAACTAATTGGGTGATGTTTGGATAAGTTCACATTTTAGAAAAGTTAATTAGGTGATGATGTAAAATTGTAATATGATTTCATTTATGCTATTTAGAACTATGTCATGATAATGCATGTTTTTAAGTTGCTTCAGCTATGATGATTATATGTGAAACTGATCTTACAGTTTAGTGTGCAGGAATTTACTAATCAAACCACAGATTTTGGAGATCATTCCGCACCTTGTTATTGTTATTCCCTGTTAAGCCGATCTGGTTCCACGAGGAACCAAGATCACTCTGTGTTTGATGTGGTGTTGTAATGTGGTCTTTCATAAGGTCGAGTGGGTTAGGTTACCCTCTTGTAACACTATATTATGATTTGTGTTGTAAAAAGATTGAATTTGAATTTCTTTCTTTTATTTAAATCTTTGAGGCCTTTTCTTGTGCTTTACTTTGACCATGGGTGTCTAGAATGGGTTAAAGTTGACCCTGGGTTATACCCCATGGGTCCAGGGCCCCATTTGGCATGGGTAACCCTTGAGTAACCTCCATAAGGTCATCTTAACTTCACCCTGAAGTTAAGTGACGAAAATTGGAGGTATGGGAGGGACATGATGGGTTGTACCAACACCCAACCCATCCCTCTTCAATTCCCAAGGTAAGAGATGACTACAAACACATCCATTATAGAGGGATTGACTTAAAGTCACCCTCACCATTAGTGAGATTCCCCATGAGATGTGGGGTCATCCATGATGAAGGAAGGAAGAAGAGGCATGGGTCACCTATCTTTTCCTCCTTTAACTCCTTTTATTTCTCCCATGCGTAAGAGAAATGACATGAGGAGAGGGATAAGGTGTACTCTAGGGATGGGTGAGTGACATAAGCCAACACTCATCCCTTGGGACATAATAGTGGTTTTGGGAAGAGTGAGGAGGGGACAAGTGTCACCTCCCTATTCCTCTAAACTGAAAGGATTTGGGTTATTTGAATTCCATTTTTGGGATGGGAAGGGAGTTAGTTGAATTTTGGAGAGTTTTATTATTATTGCCAAAATAAGAAAGTTAGCTTTTGGGGAGAGGGAAAGGAAGAGGGAGTTGGTGGCTAAGGCTAGAGAAAATCTCAGTGGAGCTCTACAATAGCTTCATCCTTGAAGGGCTTTGTAAGGTTGGTTTGGTTTTACCTTTCTTTCGTATATCTGATTGTTGTATGAAAAGTGTGTGAAAGTTGTTTATTTGCTGTTTTTTTGTTTTGTTTGTGTGGGAACTATTGTTGGGTTGTTGAAAGAGCTTCTCCCACTTGGGAGAAATGCTCATCAAGTTTGGGGTAGGGGAGGAGTGATCCTCCTCGGGTGCATACCTGGGTTCTTCTTTTGGGATGTTGAAAGCCTTGAGGGCATGTATTTGTGACAGGTTCTTTGACTTGAGAGTCAAATACAGATTCCTTGGAAAATTTTGTGATCAAACTTGGTTTGAGGCCAAGAGAAATTGTGTTGGTTATATTATCTATAAGGGTGACACTCTGGAGTCGAGTGTGTCCACTCTCCTGCCCCTTGTGAAGCTCACTGTAGTTGAGTTTTCATGTTGTGTAATTTACCCATGGGAGTTTGTGTGCTTTGGGTTTGTTGTTGTTCCCTGTTGTGAAGTGGATTGCTTGAGTTACCCAGGTGTGAGTATGACCTCCCTAGCTCGGGGGTGACCCTCTTGCGAGTCTACGGTAGGGAGGAGAGCTAGATGAGTGGTGTTTTCTTCTTTGTTTGTCTTTGATACGCAGGTTTCCTCTTGGAGCTTATGGTTGGATTTGGAGGAGTGCTGTATTTAGGGAGACTGTATTTCATCCTTGCTATAAGGAGAGTTTGGTTCTTTGAGCCTCATCCGGTTTCAGTTCATTGTGGAGGGATTTTCTCCCTCTGTAGTTGTAAGAATTATTGTATAGGGAAAGAGAGAAATTCTTCCCTTCAGTATTGTTGTTGTGTATAATTTTTTTTAATTATATTAGACCTGGTGAAGCTAGTGTTAAGAAATGAAACTTGTATTGATTAGACAAACGAATGAAGTTATCTTTAGTATTGAAATTTGTTATTGTTTTGGATCAAAAATGATATATTTCATTTATAGTTTGTTTGGAAAGAAAGAATAAATTTCAGTTAGATAGCCTTGTTAGAAATTGTAAATTGATTTTATTTTTGGAAATAATTATAAATAAAGAAGTAATTTTATATGAGTTGTAGATTAGCCGTAAACTTTCCAGATGAGAGCCAATGAAATTTGATTTGTATATGATTTTATATTAAATCACATTTAATTTAACTTTACTAAATCTCTGGTTTAACACTATCTGTACCAAGTCAGAAGTCAGAAGATTGTATAATAAGAAAATTATGGATGGCAGTAAAATTTAGTTATATTTCATTCTCTACATTTAAAACAAATTTCAGGTCTTAAACAAATGGTGATTTTAAATAGCTGTTAGTTGGAATGTTCAATTATTAAATGAGAATGTAATTACAAGATAAAATTGCTTTATTTGCTTTCATTTCTCTGTGATTATGAAGTTACCCATGAAAGAAAATTAGTAATCTAATTGTTAAACAGAGTTACATTTAATAGCTTTACTTATTTAATTCTCTGTAATTCTTTTTAATTTCTCTGTAAAAAAAAATATGTCTGAAAGTTGTGGGATAAATATATATATATATATATATATATATATATATATAGATATATATTTATCTAAATGTACTTAGAAGAGTTAATAATATAAAGGAATTTTCATAAAAGAAAATAGAAATAAAAATAATGCATTTTCGCTGTCTACACAGCAGGGTAAAGAATGGTGGAGAGGTGGTGGGAAGGGTTCGAACCCTCCCACCACCATCCATGAGTCCTTTGGGTGTGGGGAGTGGTGGAGCCCCCACCCACACCCCACATAGTGGGATGTGGGTGGGGGCTCCGCCCCTCCCGACACCCCCCCATAAGATAAACCACAGTCTGCGGCCGTGTGACTGCAGACTCCCCACAAAACAAACACCCCGCCATAAACTCCACCTCCCACCAGCGTTCCACCTTCCGCCACCCCTGCATGGTCCACACCACCTCCACCGCGGGCTTCCTCCACCACAAAATCCACCTCCCGCCCTCCATATCGGGCGACACCTCCTCTACGCGGCTCCCCGTGCTCCCTGTCCGCAGCCCCAACGTGGCTTCGGCCACCTCCAAACCCGCCGCCTCACACAAATAAAAACCTCCTCCCCTCTCAAGCCGACCCTCCTCCATGGCCGCCACCATGACTACAACCTGCCACACAAAAATAAAACAAAAAAAAAATTAGGGCACAATTCAAATGTAAAATGATATTAGGGCTTTAGCCCTTCAATGAAGATGATTGGTATGGGTTTTTATATAAGGAATACTCAATAATATATATATATATATATATATATATATATATATATATATATATATATATATATATATATATATATATATATATAAAGTAATGACAATAATAATAATAATAGTAGTAATAGTAACAAAAATAATGGTAATAATAACAATAGTATTAATAACAATAAGATTAATATAAGTGGATATATATTTATATATGTATGTATATAATCCTATATATATATAGATACATACATATATTAATTAATTGTTAAGTCTATCAGAGAGGCCACTTGTGTCCTCTTTACAACAACAAGAGAAAATAAAATTATAAACACGTGTATTTTAATATAATGTAGTTTCAAAGATTTTCTCGGAAGTTTCTCTTTCAACGCAAAATTCATAACCAGGAAAATGAAGAGGAAAAATACGCGTCACCTTGTTTAAAAGAACATTGGAAATAAACTTAAGAAGCCATCACAGACATTCCATGTGAGACCATTTAAATCTCAACTGTAGTTATTAAATGACCAATGGAGGAAACATGAAAGAGAGAAAGAAGAAGAAAAACTAACATTGGAAAACACAGAGGAGAAAATGCGCGGCATTTTCCACCTGGGATAAGAGAACTAAGTAGATGAACCCTTCTACCGATTTTGCTTAGGTACAAGATTAATTAATGCATACGTAGAGGAGAATCCTAGATCGGAGAAAACTAGGAGGCTGAGTCTAGCGAAGTAGTAAACTAGCCTGTATGATCTGGACCATTCGGAAGATAGGAACAATGTTAAAATAGATACAGTGATAACTCTGATTGATGTAGAATATGAAGAAAGGACAGGATAAACATAAAGAAAACGTAGAAATCAAAAGAGAGAGACCGAAATATAAACAAACTAAATTTCATAGAAATAGTTAAGGTGAGCGCGATAGAAATACAATCAAAATTAAGATCCAGAGAAACGAAAGAGAGGGCAAATGAACTGTCTTGTTGAGAATGCTAAGTTCGAAGTAGGAGTATATTTCAGGAAATGAGAAAGAAGGCAGACAAATGTGCTTTGCTGAAAAATAACCCAATAGGGAGATCACGAGTCAGTTTAGTAGGAACAAGGCATTGTGGGAAGTTGTTAATCTATCAGGAAACCCCGTAAGTAGTATAGTGTTGAGTAATTTCCACTTACGCCATAAGGCGTTATGCTACCGAAATCTACCGAGATTTAGGGTTAGGAACCTTGATAATATAAACCTTGTAGCGATGTTAATGGTTTCTTAGAGACCCCCTTGTTGTACTATGTGCGTCCGGATGAACGCAATGAGCATACACCACCGAGCATGCTTACGCATGTGAGGGGGTTTCTAGGGAAGCGTGAGAAAATTTTTGATAGTTTGTGTCATAACCACATGAAAGATGTGGCTATGACACGTGTGATGCGTGTTGTGACCACATGGAAAATGTGGGCATGACATTTGGTATCAGAGCCCAAGTTTAAACACTGGGCATATTTGGGCATGTTATTATTCTGCAACTTTGATTAATTAGTCTCTACCTTGTTTTGTAGGATGCCTCCCTGACGTGTTCGACGAGCGCAATCATGCCACACAGTGTCTGTCAAGGTGCACAGCGATTCCTCATCTGAGGGACACGTACCCGCAGATACAGCAGCACCACCTGCACCACTAGTACCATAGGCAACATCAGTATTGGATATAGGTCCACAGATCTTACAGGCACTGTAGGCTATGTTAGAGAGGTTACCGCCAGTGATTCCTGAGCCTCGTGTTGATCCACGAGAGGAGCCATGTAGGGAACCACATGTCGAGTCACGTGTTGAGCCACTTGAGGAGCCCCGCATTGATCCATGAGAGGTGCCACGTGTGGAGCCTTTCGTTGAGATTCCCGACACTACAGTAGAGGAGGTAGGGTCAGCCTCTCGTGCTCGGAGTAGGAGTCCTCCGAGACCTTTGAGACGAGATGAGACCCAGAGGGCAGAACAGGTACATCATGGATTGTATGAGGATGGGGTGGAAGAGCCAGTTGTGGGACTTAGAGATAGAGGGGACCCCATCAGAGATCTACTTAGGCTCAACCCACCCACTTTCGCAGGTGCTACAAAGGGAGCTGTGGCCGAGGCTTGGCTGATTAGTTTAGACAGGTGTTTCGTGTTGCGACCATATGGAAGAAACACAAAAGCACGAGTGGTAGTCCATCTTCTGAGGGATGCAGCAGCTACCTGGTGGCGCACTGAGGAGTGCAAGCGCTGACTTTCCATGGATACACTCACTTGGGATATCTTTATGGAGCGCTTTAATGCGCGATATTTATCAGAACATTACAGACAGCGCAGGATCGATGAGTTCCATGATTTACAGTAGAGGGGATGCACTGTTACTCAGTATGAGAGCCAATTTATTGAGCTTTCTCGTTACGCGGAATACCTCCATGACGAGAAAATCTTAATACACAAATTCATCAGAGGTCTGAATCACAGGATAGCAGGACCCGTTCTTATGGCAGACCCCCAGACCATGAGCGAGGTTGTTGAAAAGGCCCTTATATCAGAGGAAATTCAAGGACGAGGGCAGAATTCACACCCGCAGTATCAGGATCGTAATCCCCAACAACAGCAAAACTTTTGAAGGCCTCAAAACACAATACAGAGAGGAGGATGTAACTCTTCATCATTACCTCCCAGGTCTCCACAGCAGCAGCAACATCAGCAAAAATTTAAATTCCAATAGAGGGGTCAGGGAGGACAGAACCGTGGTTGGCAGCAGCAGGGTTCACGCAGAGATCAGAGACCATAGGGTTTATCGGCAGGACCCGCGAGGTCCCAGCAGTCTTACAGAGGCTCACAGGGGTCCACGGTACAGACTGGGCAACAACAATCGGGCAGAACATAGGCAGGGCAGTTACAGGCTAGAGGACCATGTTATGTGTGTGGTGGGGTAGGGCATTTGGCTAGAGAGTGCCCATAGGGATATACAGCAGGGGGACAGCCCCGATCAGGAGGATCTGAGTAGATCGTAGGTGACGTGGGCAGATCCCACCACATGTTTGCAGCGGTTGATAACCGCCAGGCTGATTTCCAGGCCTCAATCATCGAGGCAGTAGGTACGATTGGAGACTTCCCCATCTCTATCATTTTTGACTTGGGAGCTACTGACTCCTTTCTGTCTACATCGTTAGTGGAGCGTTACAGGCTGGTGGCTTCTAGGCAAGACATTAGGTGGGAGGTTGAGTTGGCCTCTGGGGCTAGGATGTTAGTAGATACCTTGGTTAAAGACTGCAATATCACCTTAGGACCCTTCACTACATCATGTGACCTTAGGGTTATGCCATTAGGATCCTACGGTGTAGTTCTGGGTATGGATTGGCTTGCGGCACATAGAGCCAAGCTAGATTGTCGTCAGAGGACGATTAGCTATTTAGACAATCATGGTTCGCTGGTTGAGATAGTGTTCATTCAAAAGCCCACGGCTGTTCGTATGATATCCGCTCAGCAGCTTAAGCGCTGTATGTGGAAGGGATGTCAGATGTTTGCCATTACAGTCAGTGATAGAGCAGAGGATGAACCTGAGGCTACTTTAGATGATCACCCTGTCCTTAGAGAGTTTGCCGATGTATTTTCGCCAGAATTACCAGGTATGCCTCCACGTAGAGAAGTGGACTTCCACATCGACTTAGTGCCGGGTGCAAAACTGATATCCCGTGCACCCTATAGGATGACTACACACGAACTCACCGAACTGAAGCTGTAGTTAGAGGAATTACTTGAGAAGGGGCACATCCGACCCAACATTTCACCATGGGGTGCACCAGTTATCTTCGTGAAGAAGAAGGATGGGTCTCTTTGATTATGCATGGACTACAGGCAGTTGAACAAGGTGATGGTGAAGAACCGTTATCCTCTACCTAGGATTGACGACCCTTTTGACCAGATGCAAGGAGCCAAAGTGTTCTCAAAAATCGATCTAAAATCTGGGTATCACCAATTGCGCATCACAGAGGTAGATATTCATAAGACTACTTTTCGAACCAGATATAGCCATTACAAATTCATAGTGGTACCCTTTGGGTTGACGAACACCCCTGCAGTGTTCATGAGTCTCATGAACGGGGTGTTCCGTACTTACCTAGATCGGTTCGTGATCATATTTCTAGACGACATTTTGATTTATTCACGGACCGAGGAAGAGCATGTGGAGCACTTGCATCAAGTTTTGCAGCGCTTACGAGAGGAGCAGCTTTATGGCAACTTGGTGAAGTGTGCCTTCTTTAGGACAGAGGTGCAGTATTTGGGACACATTCTATCAGGCGACGGCATTTCCGTACATCCATCCAAAATTAGAGCAATTCAGGAATGGCCAGCGCCCACCAATGTGACAGAGGTCAAAAGCTTTATGGGGTTAGCCGGGTATTACCGTAGGTTTGTCGAGGGCTTTTCCAGGATAACACATCCCATCACTTCCCTTCAGCGAAAAGGGAAGGATTTCATATGGACCGAGCAGTGTGAGAAGGCCTTTGGAGTCCTCAAGGAGCGTCTTACCAGTGCTCCTATTTTAGCGGTTCCAGATCCTACAGAGGAGTTTGTCGTTTGCACAGATGCATCATTAGAAGGTTTGGGAGCTGTACTTATGCAGGGTGGTAGAGCAATCACTTACGAATCACGGAAATTGAAGACACATGAGTTAAACTACCCTACTCATGACTTAGAGCTCGTAGCAGTTATTCATGCTTTGGTCCGCTGGAGACACTTCCTCTTAGGTCGACGCTTTGAACTCCATTCGAATCATCATAGCTTGCAGTATATTTTTACACAGCCAAACTTGAATGCCCGCCAACGGCGTTGGATGGAATTCCTATGCGAATACGACTTTGACGTCCACTACATCAAAGGGAAGGAGAACGTGGTCGCTGATGCCTTGAGTCGAAGGCATCATGAGATCCTGACCTTGACTTTGAGGGTGGACTTGAGAGATCGCATCTTATAGCATCTGCCAGAGGACGAATGGTTTCTTGAGGTACAGCAGGAAATTCTAAATCAGAGGGACTTGAGGGCAAATTCGCAGGATATACCCTTGAGTCTGATGGTTTGCTTCGACATCGGCAGCACATCTATGTACCCCTTGCGGGTAATCTTTGTACCGTGATCCTATCAGAGGCTCATAGAGCAACCTACGCAGCACACCCAGGAGTGAAGAAGATGCATGTTGACTTACGACAGTTTTATCATTGGGCTGGGATGAGGCGTGACATTGCAGAATATGTTGCTCGTTGCCTAGAATGTCAGAGGGTCAAGGCTAAACATCAGCATCCAGCGGGACTATTGTACCCTCACAAGATACATGAATGGAAATGGGAAACCATTTCTATGGATTTTATTGTTGGTCTACCTATGTCATCATGTCGCCATGATGCTATTATGGTGACAATTGACAAGCTGACCAAAGTGGCGCATTTTTCACTGATATGCACAACGTACAATGCACCATCCGTGGCAAAGGTGTTTCTGGATCAAATTGTTAGACTTTATGGGGTACCTCACCGCATTATATCCGACAGAGACTCCGTATTTACTTCATTGTTCTAGAGAGCCTTACATCAGGTGTTGGGCACACAGCTCAACTTCAGTTCAGCCTATCATCCGGAGATCGATGGACAAACAGAGAGTTAACCAGGTGTTAGAAGACATGCTTCACATGTATGTTATGGACCATCAGTCTAGATGGGAGGAGTACCTATATATAGTTGAGTTCACCTACAATAATGGGCATCATAGCTCATTGGGTATGCCTCCTTTTCAGGCTTTATATGGCAGACCATGCAGAACACCATCGAGTTGGGATCAGATAGAGGATAGAATGGCCATTGGTCTAGAGATAGTTCAGAATATGGAATAGTAGGTCAAACAGATTAGATAGAGACTTCAGGAAGCACAGGACAGGTAGAAGAAGTATGTCGATGCTAAGAGAACAGACCAAAGCTTCTCTGTGGGTGATAGAGTATTTCTGAGGGTGCGACCGCACCAGAGTCCAATCCGTTATGGGAAGGGCTCTAAGCTCGCACCTTGATTTGTAGGACCTTTTGAGATCTTGGAGTGGATAGGACCTATAGCCTATCGTCTAGCCTTGCCACCTAGCCTGTCACGTATCCACGATGTATTTCATGTCTCAGTTTTACGTCAATATATTTCTAACTTATCTCACGTGTTGGATTGGAGTGCTCTTCAGGTAGAGGCAGACAGACAGCTGGCGTTGGAGCCAATTCACATATTAGCTTGTCAGATGCTGGTCCTTCGAGGTCGAGAGCTGGACTAGGTTAGGGTCCAGTGGGACCTTTACGACGAAGTCACAGCGACATGGGAAGATGCAGAGAAACTGAAGACCCTTTATCCTCACCTTTTTGATGACTTCCAGGGGGAAGTACAGTCTTAGGGGGAGAGGATGTGAGGACCACCCTTTTTCCTTTTATTCTTGTGACTATTTACATTATTGTTATTGATACTTTTTATATTTGTGGGATAGTAGTTCCCAGATTTGTCAAACTATTAAACTTTATTATGATTACGGAAAAACTAATTGGGTGATGTTTGGATAAGTTCACATTTCAGAAAAGTTAATTAGGTGATGATGTAGAATTGTAATATGATTTCATTTATGCTATTTAGAACTATGTTATGATAATGCATGTATTTAAGTTGCTTCGGCTATAATGATTATATGTGAAACTGATCTTGCAGTTTAGTGTGCAGGAATTTACTAATCAAACCACAGATTTCGGAGATCATTCCGCACCTTGTTATTGTTATTCCCTGTTAAGCCGATCTGGTTCCATGAGGAACCAAGATCACTCTATGTTTGATGTGGTGTTGTAATGTGGTCTTTCATAAGGTCGAGTGGGTTAGGTTACCCTCTTGTAACACTATATTATGATTTGTGTTGTAAAAAGATTGAATTTGAATTTCTTTCTTTTATTTAAATCTTTGAGGCCTTTTCTTGTGCTTTACTTTGACCATGGGTGTCTAGAATGGGTTAAAGTTGACCCTGGGTTATACCCCATGGGTCCAGGGCCCCATTTCGCATGGGTAACCCTTGAGTAACCTCCATAAGGTCATCTTAACTTCACCCTGAAGTTAAGTGACGAAAATTGGAGGTATGGGGGGGACATGATGGGTTGTACCAACACCCAACCCATCCCTCTTCAATTCCCAAGGTAAGAGATGACTACAAACCCATCCATTATAGAGGGATTGACTTAAAGTCACCCTCACTATTAGTGAGATTCCCCATGAGTTGTGGGGTCATCCATGATGAAGGAAGGAAGAAAAGGCATGGGTCACCTGTCTTTTCCTCCTTTAACTCCTTTTATTTCTCCCATGCATAAGAGAAATGACATGAGGAGAGGGATAATGAGTACTCTAGGGATGGGTGAGTGACATAAGCCAACACTCATCCCTTGGGACATAATAGTGGTTTTGGGAAGAGTGAGGAGGGGACAAGTGTCACCTCCCCATTCCTCTAAACTGAAAGGATTTGGGTTATTTGAATTCCATTTTTGGGATGGGAAGGGAGTTAGTTGAATTTTGGAGAGTTTTATTATTATTGCCAAAATAAGAAAGTTATCTTTTGGGGAGAGGGAAAGGAAGAGGGAGTTGGTGGCTAAGGTTGGAGAAAATCTCAGTGGAGCTCTACAACAGCTTCATCCTTGAAGGGCTTTGTAAGGTTGGTTTGGTTTTACCTTTCTTTCGTGTATCTGATTGTTGTATGAAAAGTGTGTGAAAGTTGTTTATTTGCTATGTTTTTGTTTTGTTTGTGTGGGAACTATTGTCGGGTTGTTGACAGAGCTTCTCCCACTTGGGAGAAATGCTCATCAAGTTTGGGGTAGGGGAGGAGTGATCCTCCTCGGGTGCATACCTGGGTTCTTCTTTTGGGATGTTGAAAGCCTTGAGGGCATGTATTTGTGACTGGTTCTTTGACTTGAGAGTCAAATATAGATTCCTTGAAAAATTTTGTGATCAAACTTGGTTTGAGGCCAAGAGAAATTGTGTTGGTTATATTATCTGTAAGGGTGACACTTTGGAGTCGAGTGTGTCCACTCTCTTGCCCCTTGTGAATCTCACTATAGTTGAGTTTTCGTGTTGTGCAATTTACCCACGGGAGTTTGTGTGCTTTGGGTTTGTTGTTGTTCCCTATTGTGAAGTGGATTGCTTGAGTTACCCAGGTGTGAGTATGACCTCCCTAGCTCGGGGGTGACCCTCTTGCGGGTCTACGGTAGGGAGGAGAGCTAGATGAGTGGTGTTTTCTTCTTTGTTTGTCTTTGATACGCAGGTTTCCTCTTGGAGCTTATGGTTGGATTTGGAGGAGTGCTATATTTAAGGAGACTGTATTTCATCCTTGCTATAAGGAGAGTTTGGTTCTTTGAGCCTCATCCGATTTCAGTTCATTGTGGAGGGATTTTCTCCCTCTGTAGTTGTAAGAATTATTGTATGGGGAAAGAGAGAAATTCTTCCCTTCAGTATTGTTGTTGTGTATAATTTTTTTTTTAATTATATTAGACCTGGTGAAGCTAGTGTTAAGAAATGAAACTTGTATTGATTAGACAAACAAATGAAGTTATCTTTAGTATTGAAATTTGTTATTGTTTTGGATCAAAAATGATATATTTCATTTATAGTTTGTTTGGAAAGAAAGAATAAATTTTAGTTAGATAGCCTTGTTAGAAATTGTAAATTGATTTTATTTTTGGAAATAATTATAAATAAAGAAGTAATTTTATATGAGTTGTAGATTAGCCATAAACTTTCCAGATGAGAGCCAATGAAATTTGATCTGTATATGATTTTATATTAAATCGCATTTAATTTGACTTTACTAAATCTATAGTTTAACACTATCTGTATCAAGTCAAAAGTCAGAAGATTGCATAATAAGAAAATTATGGATGGCAGTAAAATTTAGTTATATTTCATTCTCTACATTTAAAACAAATTTTAGGTCTTAAACAAATGGTGATTTTAAATAACTATTAGTTGAAATGTTCAATTATTAAATGAGAATGTAATTACAAGATAAAATTGCTTTATTTGCTTTCATTTCTCTGTGATTATGAAGTTACCTGTGAAAGAAAATTAGTAATCTGATTGTTAAACAGAGTTACATTTAATAGCTTTACTTATTTAATTCTCTGTAATTCTTTTTAATTTCTCTGTAAAAAAAAAATTATGTCTGAAAGTTGTGGGATAAATAAATAAATAAATATATATATTTATCTAAATGTACTTAGAAGAGTTAATAATATAAAGGAATTTTCATAAAAGAAAATAGAAATAAAAATAATGCATTTTCGCTGTCTACACAGCAGGGTAAAGAATGGTGGAGAGGTGGTGGGAAGGGTTCGAACCCTCCCACCACCATCCATGAGTCCTTTGGGTGTGGGGAGGGGCGGAGCCCCCACCCACACCCCACATAGTGGGATGTGGGTGGGGGCTCCGCCCCTCCCCACACCCCCCTCCTGTAAGATAAACCACAGTCCGCGACCGTGTGACTGCGGACTCCCCACAAAACAAACACCCTGCCATAAACTCCACCTCCTGCTAGTGTTCCACCTTCTGCTGCCCCTGTGTGGTCCACACCACCTCCACCGCGGGCTTCCTCCGCCACAAAATCCACCTCCCGCCCTCCATATCGGGCAACACCTCCTCTGCGCGGCTCCTCGTGCTCCCTGTCCGCGGCCCCAACATGGCTTCAGCCACCTCCAAACTCGCTGCCTCACACAAATAAAACCCTCCTCCCCTCTCAGGCTGACCCTCCTCCATGGCCGCTGCCATGACTACAACCTACCACACAAAAATAAAACAAAAAAATAATTAGTGCACAATTCAAATGTAAAATGATATTAGGGCTTCAGCCCTTCAATGAAGATGACTGGTATGGGTTTTAATATAAGGAATACTCAATAATATCTATATAATATATATATAAAAAAAAAGTAATGACAATAATAATAATAATAGTAGTAATAGTAACAAAAATAATGGTAATAATAACAATAGTATTAATAACAATAAGATTAATATAAGTGGATATATATTTATATATGTATGTGTATAATCCTATATATATATAGATACATACATATATTAATTAATTGTTAAGTCTATTAGAGAGGCCACTTGTGTTCTCTTTACAACAACAAGAGAAAATAAATTATAAACACGTGTATTTTAATATAATGTAGTTTCAAAGCGTTTCTTGGAAGTTTCTCTTTCAACACAAAATTCATAACCAGGAAAATGAAGAGGAAAAATACGCGTCACCTTGTTTAAAAGAACACTGGAAATAAACTTAAGAAGCCATCACAGACATTCCATGTGAGGCCATTTAAATCTCAACTGTAGTTATTAAACGACCAATGGAGGAAACATGAAAGAGAGAAAGAAGAAGAAAAACTAACATTGGAAAACACAGAGGAGAAAATGCGAGGCATTTTCCACCTGGGATAAGAGAACTAAGTAGATGAACCCTTCCGCTAATTTTGCTTAGGTACAAGATTAATTAATACATACATAGAGGAGAATCCTAGATCGGAGAAAACTAGGAGGCTGAGTCCAGCGAAGTAGTAAACCAGCCTGTGTGATCTGGACCATCCGGAAGATAGGAACAATGTTAAAATAGATACAGTGATAACTCTGATTGATGTAGAATATGAAGAAAGGATAGGATAAACATAAAAAAAACGTAGAAATCAAAAGAGAGAGACCGAAATATAAACAAACTAAATTTCAGAGAAATAGTTAAGGTAAGCACGATAGAAATACAATCAAAATTAATATCCAGAGAAATGGAAGAGAGGGCAAACGAACTGTCTTGTTGAGAATGCTAAGTTTGAAGTAGGAGTATATTTCAGGAAATGAGAAAGAAGGCAGACAAATATGCTTTGCTAAAAAATAACCCAATAGGGAGATCATGAGTCAGTTTAGTAGGAACAAGGCATCGTGGGAAGTTGTTAATCTATCAGGAAACCCCGTAAGTAGTATAGTGTTGAGTAATTTCCACTTACGCCGTAAGGCGTTATGCTGCCGAAATCTACCGAGATTTAGGGTTAGGAACCTTGATAATATAAACCTTGTAGCGACGTTAACGACGTCTTAGAGACCCCCTTGTTGTACTGTGTGCGTCCAAATGAACGCAATGAGCATACACCACCGAGCATGCTTACGCATGTGAGGGGGTTTCTAGGGAAGCGTGAGAAATTTTTTGATAGTTTGTGTCATAACCACATGACAGATGTGGCTATGACACATGTGATGCATGTTGTGACCACATGGAAAATGTGTGCATGACACACAAGATTGTAATTGGATCTTCATAAACAACTCTTATATCTTTCAAAGTCTACTTCATCCATAACACTTGAGTACAACAACATGCTACTGCAATATACATTGCTTCTGCAGTTGACAATGAGATTAAATCTTGTTTCTTGCTCAACCATGAAACTAATCTATTTCCTAAGAAGAAAGCACCTCCATTGTACTTTTTATATCATCAACATCTCCTGCCCAATCAACATCAGTGTAAGCACTGAGAGTAAAATCATTATCCTTTGGATACCATAAGCCATGATCTAGAGTGCCTTTTAAATACCTCAGGATTCTCTTTACTGCCATGACATGTGATTCTCTTGGATCAGCTTGAAATCTTGCAACAAGACAAATTGCATGCATAATAGTAGGTCTAATTTGAATTAGATAAAGTAATCCTCTAATCATGGATCTATACTTTTTCTTATTAGTCTTGGGTGATTCATCTGTTTTGCTCAATTTGTAGCCAGTCACCATTAGAGTACATACTGGTTTAGAGTCTTCCATCCCAAACTTCTTTAACAACTCTTTTACATATTTAGACTGAGATATGAAGATTCCTTTATCTGATTGATTGATTTACAGACCCAGAAAGAAATTCATCTCACCACACATAGACATCTCAAACTCTTTCTGTATTTCACCAGAAAATTTCATACACATACCTTCATTTCCACCAAAGATGATGTCATCAACAAAGACTTCAACAATCAAAATTTGATCGCCATTAATCTTGAAATAAAGATTATTGTTAGCAGTGCCTTTATTGAATCCTGACTGCAATAAGTACTTATCCAACCTTGCATACCATGCCCTAAGAGCTTCCTTGAGTCCATATAATGCTTTCTTCAACCTACATACCATATCACCTTGATTTGATAGTTGGAATCCTTCCGGTTGCTCAATGTAGACTTCCTCTTCTAACTCCCCATTCAAGAATGCAGACTTCACATCCATCTGATACACATTGGAATCTTTGTGAGGTACAAATGCTAGAAACATTATGATTGCTTCAATCCAAGCTACTGGAGAAAAAGTCTCTTCAAAATCTATCCCTTCAATTTGAGAATATCCTTTGCACACAAGCCTTTCTTTATTCCTTACAAATTCTCCATTTTCATTTAGCTTATTTTTGAAGACCCATTTGGTTCCTATGATATTTTTGTCATTAGGTCTAGGAACTAATTCCAAAGTTTCATTTTTCTCTAGCTACATTAGTTCTTCTTCCATTGCCTTAACCCAATTTTCATCATTGCAGGATTCATTCACAGTTTTTGGTTCAATTGTAGAGAGAAGACAATAATTCACTTGTTCTTCTATAGCTCTTTTCCTTGTAAACACTCCTTTCTCTTTGTCTCCAATAATTTGATCTTCAAAGTGATTGATTCTCACATACCTGGGAGTCTTAGCAATTTCTGGAGCCTTTTCTTCTTCACTTTTCTTGTTCAAATTTTTCTTCATGAGTTATATCAGTGGGTTCATTTGACTCATAGCCACTCTGAACTAATGTTTTTCCTTTGCCTTCATCCACTTTCACATTTACACTCTCCACAATCTTCTTCAACCTTTTGTTGTAGCACTGGTAGGCCTTACTCTTGGTAGAGTATCCAAGGAAGATTCCTTCATCACATCTTGCTTCAAATTTCCCTAGGTCTTCATCTCTTCGAATATAGCATCTGCTTCCAAAGAATTTGAAGTATCTTACTATTGGAATTCTTCCATACCACAATTCATAGGGGTTTTTAGTGCCATTACCTTTCACTTGAACTCTATTTTGAATGTAGACAGTAGTATGTATAGCTTCTTTCCAGAAGACTTCCGGCAGGCCTCCTTCCTTCATCATTGTTCTAGCAGCTTCTTGAACTATCATGTTCTTCCTTTCCACAACTCCATTTTGCTATGGAGTTCTAGGTGCAGACAACTATCTTTTTATTCCTTGCTCTTCACGAAAAAAATTAAATTCATTTGATGTGAACTCACCTCCTCTATCAGACCTCAAGCATTTGATTTTCAATTCTATTTCATTTTCAACCATTGCTTTGAAGGATTTAAACTTCTCTAGGGCTTCTGATTTGTCTCTTAAAAAGTAACCCAAGTCATTCTAGAATAATCATCAATAAGCAACATGAAGTACCTGTCACCTTGTAGACTTCTTATCCTTGTAGGACCACATAGATTTGTATGAACTAGATCCAGCAAACCAGCAGAAAATTGCACTTTACTCTTGAAACTTGTTCTTGTCTACTTCCCCAACTGACATTCCTTGCAAATAGTATTTGAGGGTTTCACAAGTTTTGGTAGATCTCTTATAGTCTAACCTGAACTTATCTTTACCAGATTATCAAAATTTATATGACACAACCTTCTATGCCACAACCAACTTTCATCTGCTTGGGCTAATAAATAGTAATCATTAGTTTCTCTTAATTGATAGATGTTACCTCTAGTCTTCTTACCAGTAGCAATCACATTTCTAGAGCTTTCCATTATCTTGCATCCATTGTCTTTGAATCTCAGATCATAACTTTTGTCACACATCTGACCAACACTCAAAAGATTATGCTTTAAACCCTTCACATAGAGAACATTGTCAGTGTTATGCTTTCCATCAAATGAAATAGATCCTTTTCCACAAATCTTATCAAATGCATTGTCTCCAAACCTAACTAGTCCTCCATCATATTTTTCCAAACTTACAAACTTACTTTTGTCACCGGTCATGTGATGTGAGCATCCACTATCAATAATCCATTTGTCCTTGTCTTTCTCAACCTAAATAGCCAAAGCACTTTCTTCCACTCATTTTTCTTCCTTCACACAGCTAGAAGGATTAGTAGACATAGGTTCTTCTTTAATAGCAATAAACAAGCATTCATTTGCATTAGTACTAGCATCATCAGATTCATCATTTGTCACACCTTCATCATCAAAATCTCTAACATAGTATCATTTCTTTGGAGCTCTAGGCCTTTTCTCAAATCTTTTTCTATTCCTTTCAATTCTTTCAGGACATCTGGAAGCATAATGACCTACTTTACCACATGAAAAACATTTCAAAGGTAATTTGCCTTTGAACTTATCAGAACCTCTTTGTAGTCTGTCAACAAAGTTGGCTTCAATTTCATCAAGCTCCTCATTAGGTTCTACGTTGTACTTTTCGTCTCGGGAGATCTTTTCTGAAGTACTGGCTTTGAAAGCAGTTTCTACTTTTGGTAGAGCATCACCAAATTCTCTCATTTCAAAAGCAGTAATCTTACCAAGTAACTGATCCTTATTAATCTTTTTCATAGTCATTATTTCTTCAATTGTAGCTACCTTGTGTGCATAGGATTTAGGTAATGACCTAAGAATTTTCATCACAACTTCAATTTCATCAACCATTCCTCCCATACCTTTGATTCCAGTAACAAGTTCATCTATCTTTTACATGAAGGATGTTATGTTTTCATCTTCTCCCATTTTAAGACCTTCATATTTGGCTTTCTATCCCTGCAATTTGGCACTCTTTACAGAATTGTCTCCATTATACAGATTACTCAGCTTAACCCATACTTCTTTATCATACTCATAACCGATGGCTTTTATTAAATCAGAGTTAGTCAATGCACTCAATAGGGCATCTCTAGCTTTTATATTTATCTCATATTCTTTGACTTCATCTTTAGTTGTCAGACCATTCTCTGGCATGGTATATTCAGTCTGTGTCACTTGCCATACTTCATAACCAATGCATTAAAGTAGATGGCTTTTCATGCAAGTCATCCAAGTTGCATAATTCATCCCATCAAACTGTAGAGCCTCCTTCTTGTAAGGCATCATGGATATACCTCAAGATGTTAATCTTACCATAGAGGAACCTTGCTCTAATGCCAATTGTTGAAATACACCAAACAACTAAGAGGGGGGCTATGTCACAACCCACATTTGAATTTTGAATTAAAATTTAAATACTATTGTAATAATGTCACAACATTTGAATTTTGAATATTAGAAATTTGAAAACATAAAACATAAAATGTAGATTAATTTAAAAATACAAATAATGTGGACACCATTAAAAATTGAGGATAAGATTATCATGAAGCATTATCAGTAAACAAAGAAGGTGGATGAAGCATTAGCATTAAACAAAGAAGGTGGATGAAGCATTAGCATTAAAAAAAGAAGGTGGATGAAGCATTATCAGTAAACAAAGAAGGTGGATGAAGCATTAGCATTAAACAAAGAAAATGGAGGATGCATTATAATTAAACAACAAGAGTGGAGTTTTCTATAAATATGATGGAGAAATCAAAGGGAAGACACACACTTGGGTTTTAGAGGCATGGCTGGAGCATTTTGTAAGAGAAGCCCTTCCTCCCATTATTTTGTTTCTTGTATGTATCAAATTTTGCTAATAGTTCATTTTAAACTTCATGAGTGTTAATTTTTCTTCCCCAATTTAGTATTAGGCCCATTTGATGAAATGTCTTGATATGTTATTGCATTATTTAACTAGTTTAGATTTCTGTTAAAAGAGAAAATAGGTTCTTTAACAACTCTAATAGTTGCTCTATGAGGCATGTTTAATAAATCAAATGAAATTGCCAACTTTTCACTACCATGGCAGAGAAATAATAATTATTTTTCCCTCTTCCACAGCATTAAGTAAATGTTTCAAATCTAGAAATATCGTGCTTCTGAGCCAATTTCTCCAACCTTGCGCTGATCCCCTATGTATATGATTGTGATTATTTCTTTTAGCATACGTAAAGGTGAAGGTCATTGGCAAAAGTTAAGGATTTTGAAATTTCGCTACCAATTTCTATTGCTTGAATGTTTATAATGCCTTTTTGGCAAGTCCATTTTGTGCAGTACTTGCAATTGTTGCAGTCCACAAGAGGACATCTCCTTGAGGCTTTCTATCAAACAGTTCACATTCTTTGTAGATGCTTCTACATTTTGTATACACATGTACTGGGAAATTCACAACTACATCTAATAAAATTCAGTCATCATAACCTCTTAATCTGCATCTTGGCTTGTTTAGCATTCTGTATCTGGCAGCTTCCATAATTGTTAGGCCTATATCAGAGATCGTATTGTATAATTTGATCAGCTGGTGTATACATTTGTCCACTGTTCTATTCACATTTTGGTCAATGTTCCAGCCTAAGCCAGTATGCTGAGAAGTGCATCCATTAACCTTAGACCTGGAATGTTTCTTTGTACCTCCCTCAGAGGAAAATAGGTGGACTGTGAGTAAAATTTAGTCGTCATACATATTTGTATTAATTCAAATATAATTGTTTTATAGTGGTTATTACTTAATGTATGACAAGGATAGTGGAAATTTTCCTTTACACCAGTGAGCTTCATTTCTTTAAAAGTTTCTAATTCCTTTTCAACAAATCCATTTTGTGCACATTCTGTGATCACTACATTCCATGAGGTGACACTTCTTTGAGGCATTTTGCCAAACAACTGACGTGGCCTTGTCTATGCACTTCATTTATGAAATCATTGCATTTCACTTGATGACATCTCTTTGAGGCATTTTGTCAAACAGTTGACGTGCCCTGTCTGTGCACCCTCATCTTGCATAAATGGTGTCACTGTCTATAAAAGAACATTTCAATTTAGAATGATGGAGCGAGGCTAGAGGGCCACCATCATAACTAAAACAAGAAAAAGAAAAAGAAAAAAAAACATGTTATTGTCAGTGGGCTGGCGAATGTAGTGCATGATAAAATAATCTTTCCGTAATCAATCAAGCCTCGTCCACTTCATGAAAAGGTAGTGGCACAGTTTTTATAGCTTTGAACTTGCCCACATTGGTTAAATGTTTGTTCTCCAACCTGATACACATTATCACCCATCATTAGTCTCTCCATTTATATATTCACTACTTTGCAATACACTCAAATCTCAATACAATAATTTAATTGCATGGCATTGTTCCAACAAAGGTCAAAGTTTTAAAGGTTTCAAGTGCCCTTTACTTTTCTATTTTGATGTTTTGTGGGCTCTCTTTCTGATCTATGAAAACACCATGGTAATTAGAATACTATGGTTCCCCTATTGCTACATTTGGATTTACCTTAATAAATGGAGACAAAAGTCAGTTCGGATTGAAACAGTTGGTGAGATTTTGTGCATTTGGAATATTTTTTTCCTTTATAAAGTTATAAGATAGTGGTGCTCTAAAACCCATGTCTTTTCCTGACAAGATTATTGCGCTCTTGTAGAACATTAAAAAAAATCTTAATGCTTTGTTGCTACTGCATGTGTTCTTAGCATGTATTCCATTACTCAATCTAATCTTTCTATATGACCATCAGTTTGTATAGTATAAATGTGAGTTCAAATTCTAGTAAATACTTCATTTTACCATATGAGTCATGCAATCATTATTACATTTATCTTGATAGTTTAACCCTAGATTGTAATAATATCACTTCAAATACTAAGTAAGTCCATAAAATTATTAACGTGGAAGTGGCAAACACAATACACCCCAAGGTTGGGCTATGAGTATTTCAGACTCTTTTGCATGTGAATTTTATGATTAACTCTATCTCACTCAAGTTATCATATTTTAATTTTGTAAGGAGACCCATAAGTAGTAGTATAGAAATTAGTCACTAGAGATCCTTTTAACAACTATGGAATGTGAGTATAGTTACTTTTAGGTTGACTATACACTTGGGGCATAAGTTTTTATTGAAGCGCACAATTTTGGGGAATATGATTTTAGGAAATATACTTGTCATTCTTATTCTCACTTTTCTATAAATTGGATGTATTGTATAGAGGTTTTAAGGGTCTTTATAGATTGAGCACTATTATGATATCGAAATGTTGTTAGACTAAGAAGTTAGTTGGGTTATACATTAATGTAACAAATTTATTAATTAATCTTAGTATGTATATGGTGGCGGACTTTGTCCTTGAAAGGTTTTTCTATAGTCAATTAAGTTGCAACAGCTCTTTCGCACGGATAGTACATGGAACATAATATATATATGAGAACAATATCTTCCATTAATGGAGTTTCTTACAACAAATAAGACCACTTGTGCATTAGTATAAATTCATTTCAAGCATTATAGGACCATCTGTTCATGCTTAGATTAGGATTATGAAGGATAGAGTACTGATAGGGCTAGAAATGTTGAAGGAGATGGACTTGCAAAGTTAAGTATATTAGTTTTTTTCACAAATATGTGTTTAAGGATTCAAGTGTTTGTATATAAATTAAAGTTTGTGATTTACATTTTCATGACTATTATATGGTATTTTCTAATAGAGGAATTAATTTAGCATTTTCCTTATTATGTGATAATTGGTTTAATTTTATGGTGAGAACAACATCTCTCGATTACTCAAATCTTTTGAATTGATCAATCAAGAATTTTATTCCTTTCTTTGTTCCCTTTTGAGTTATTCTAATTTTTCCTTGCAATTAGCTAGGTAAACTTTAAAGAAATGTCCAAAATCTCAAACAAATCGCAATGTTTGGTTTTTATGGTCCTCTGGGTCATGTTTATGAGTAATGCCGTCACATTGAACCAAGTACCTCGTGCCTAACATAGCTGCAACGACGTCTGGGCACCGTCCCTCTAAATCGTCAGGGAGTAATAAGGAACATGTCGAAGTTAAATCCGCAGGAAGGGAAAATCTCCTCGGATATCTCATTAAGAAGATTAACTAAAGAGAGGATGAGTCTACTGAACTAATGATTACCATGATGCTCATTTGGAAAACACTCCAAGCATATTATCAGAAAATGAGGCTTATTGACACATGAGTATAGATTGGGGAGGACATGTGAAATGTCAGATAGGGCAATTAGGCCAATCCAGAAATGCTATCTATCATATGCTTTCACCTTGCCCTTGCAGATCATGGTGAAAGTACTAGGGAATTAGGAATGGACTTAGTCACGATAATTATCTAATTTGACTTGGGAAAGCAAATTAGATATCATGGGTAGATACCTTATAGGGATTCCTTCACACTAGGACTAACTGACAAACACCACTTTAGGTGTTTGTAGTAGTGGACTAACTCCCGTCCCTTTTTCACCAAGTGGGTGGCAGCTGACGAAGAACTATCTGGGGCAGGGAATAACCCTAGAAAGGCCTGGGTACCCACTCACAGTTACATCAAACATAGTGCAAAATAGAACTACATGTTCACATTCCCTGCGTTAGTCACATCCTAAGGAGGGGGCCTTGATCCCGTGGATACAGGGTATGTAGGCAGTCTGGACGGCGAAGGATGCCCCCAGTACTCAGGTCCCCTAGATGTAGGGAGTCCTACAATTAGCATCGTGATCTTAATTCTCTGAGTAGTGATTACTTAGTTGTGTTAACAAGAGATTGTTTAAGTTAATTTTGTGCAGATGAGAAGGATACAGTTACTAGAGGAGAAGCAAGCTATCAAAAAAGAATGCAGGATGTAATGGATGACTTAAGGTATGAACTGATCCATTGTGCTACATAATGTACCTTCTCTCATAATGTACTCTCTCTTTACTAGATTTAAAATTGGTGATCTTTTAAGAACTTGATGATTCTAGGAAACTAAATTTCAAGTTTCATCGCATTGCTATAGCATACATTAAGCACTTCTGGAAGAATTTCACATTCCTACATCTATCAGATCAAAATTTTTATTCATTGGTATTTTTGAAATCAGAGTTTAATGTCATTTGATTTTGGATGAGTCAGGTCCTTACATGTGGTATCAGAGCTTTTGGTTCGGACACTAGGCCTGAAGGTCTGCTAACCTAAAGCATGGTCAGAATTAAGACATAAGACTAATAGTATTCCCCCTCTTGCGATCTAATGAATGTTCAGTTAATGATAAATAAGGATAGAAACATGAAAAAGAAATGATAAGGTCGTAAGTAAACCTTCCCTAGAAGGTGAAGTGGATAGCTTGATGACAGTAATGGTATGTGTAACAGGACAACAGTAGTTGTGTACATGACAACCGTAAAACTTGTGAAGTGAATATCATCTTACGTGGCTAATTTCTCTTGTGGCACATCGTAATCTTTTTAGAATGGCATGCCTTGGGTTGTATGGGGTCATATGACTAATCATTTGGATTTTTGATATAGAAGTATGATAAGGTTGTTTCAAGTTTTGTGGTGAATGCTTTACGTGACATGGCGATTATCATTGTTCTCTATGCGGTTTGAGACCATTGTATGATTTAGTTATTGGAGCGATATAAATCCACCCAGTTTCCATACTCCCCTTAGGTGGTCTTATTGTAAGGCTACATGGTGCTTGTAATGTGCAAATTTTATGAGATTGTTACATTATTTATTCTTGTGTTAAAGATTTTACTTAAGTGTTACGCCGCAGTATTTTATTTCTTTATTTAAATTTTGATGGTCCTTTTGCCTCAAGGACTTGTTCCTTGTTGAACTTGGGATGTTGCAATAATTTCTATCTTCACTTTTTCTTGGCTTGTTTTATTTTAATTGAGGATTTAACTTATTGACTTGTTTCACTTAATCCTTCTTGATTTGAGGCATTTTTAATTTTACAATTGCTGGCATGTGTGGAGTAATGTGATTTCTATAAAACTGCCATATATAGGTAGGGCCCTGGCAGGTTGTATGGGGGAGTAGGTGACCTGGGGAAATTCTATTGTGAGGATGGGGTTGCAGATGGGACTGGTATGGGACAGTCATAATCCATCCATCCCCCTAGATCTATGTGTCTGTTTCTTGCATATTTTCCTCTTGGAGGATAACACCTTAAACGAATGCAAGGTATTAGGAAATGTGTGGAGGGGTTCTTGAGAGGGCCCTGAAAACCATCTTTATTTCTCGGTTACTTGGCACTAAGAAGACCATGATGAAAACTCCTTGTGGGTGTCATGCATAATCCCTTCTCCATTCATTTTGTATCCCTACACTTGGGGGAAAAACCGTATCCTTCATCCACATCCAAAATATCCTTGCACATCTTATCCACTGTCTTATCCTTATCCTATCATATTCTTATCCACTATATCCCCCACCTTAGATCTTGATAAAGACAAGGGGCAAAATATCAACAACATGCTTTGAAGACCTCTTGGCATACTTCCTTTCCAAGTATATCCTCCATTCATCTATTGCAACCACTTGAGTAGGGACAGTTGATGTCAAAAGTGTCCCTTTGAATCCTTCCTCCAATTGCTCATTTTCCATTTCCTGCTTTGATAGCTCCTCAGTAATATCTTGATTTTCATAAACTTCAGTATCCATAACCCACAGACTATCCCCAGGGAAAACATTCAAGTCAGCTAAAGTGGCCAATTCATTGACCCATTCTATTGTGCCTTTATGAAGCTTCTGATTTTCCTTCACTACACCAAGGGACTCCCACACCATCATCTTCAATTGATACACAGTTGTGCATCCAAAAACTCTCAAGTTAATTGAGCTACCATTTGTTGATGTCTTCCGAGACCTCTTTGATGTGCACCGTTCAACATCAGATAAAGACCCAGAGGAAGCTAAAATGGACCTAGGAGGTTCTTTACATTGAAAAAGATGTATACGAATCTCCTCATTTCTATATTCCAATTTACACATAAATTCACAGCTTTCTCTGTCCTCTATGCACTCTTTACAGATCTCTGGATTATGTTCTTAGAGTATGGATTTTACTCATCTTACACTCCTGATCATCAACATTTAAGTCCTCCTCTGTTATTGGCACTTCCTTGCAGCTTCCATCCTTGAGACTATATGATGAGTACTAGAGACAGCTATTGACTTTTGAGAAACTGATGACATTCATGGACGCCTATTTTGGGAAGCTACTATCAATTTTGGGATGCTATCACTACTTTTAGATAACAAGCCCTAAGGTGGTACTAATTGATGTGACAGAAGCGAAGAGAGATGGATGGAAAGTTTGGAAGAAGTTTTGATAAATCAACATGCGTGATTGCTAGAATTGTTACCTTTCACTTGAATGTTGATATGTATAATATGATATCAGAATAATGGAAGTCACTGGTACTCAGAAGAATCCCCGGGGTGGATTACTTGTACCTGGCTTTGCCGAAACTGAGAAGTCACTAGTACTCAGAAGAATCCCCGGGGTGGATTACTTGTACCTGACTTTGCCAAAACTGAGGTGTGTACAAGTTGATATTGTGTATCCCTGGTTCACATCCTCAGCACAGTTCTTGGGCAGATACTGTGGTCTCTGGGAAGTGACTCATGGATTCGGATTGATCCTGAAGGAGTCAAAAGTCTCTGGCCAGAGCATAATGATTCCTGTCCTATTTAACTCAATTAGCTGTTGTATTTACTTATTCCATATTGGATAGTGTATTGGTTTGTTTGACCTAGTTCTTTATGAACCTATTTGTTTGTTCTACCCGAATCAGGTAGCGATAAGGTCTGTTTGACCACTGTAGGCCATTTGGCCATTATTTTGGAGAATTATGCAAAATCACAAAATCAAAAGGTGTAACTCAAAGTTGTTGGAAACGGAGAGAGGAACAAAAGACAGTTTGAAAGAATTGAAAAGGGAGAACAGTAACAGGATTCAAATAGCATGCAGAAAAGAAAATGAAAACTTGAAATCTAAGCATGAACCTTATGATGTTTCGTGAAGTTGCAGAAGTTTCTTTAGAAGATGAAAGTGAAGATACTAGTGTGACTGAACTGCATTTACCAGTTTGCCCAAAGGACAGAAGAGCCCGGTTGGCTTTATTTGAGTATGTCCCGTTTTGGACACTTTAGCCCGGATTGGCTATTTCCTGAGTACTCAGATTGACTAAGAGAATATAATTCTTCTAGTCTACATGGATTTGAGCACATGTTGGAGTAAACTTCAAATGTAACTAAATTTTTTGATAAAGATCTGGATTACCAAGGGAGAATCTATGAATCTAAATTTTTATTGACCGCACTTCAAAAGTTGATTTATCTTTGATGATGGAAGTTTAAAGTGAATTGCAAGTGTTTATTCTAGACACAGTAAAATTCAAATGACCATTCAACATTCCGAACTTGAGGACAAGCTACGAGGATATGCTCAATCAAGTTACCTAATTATGAACTCTAACTTCACCGATGTTTAGATGATACTCTATGATAGACTACTTTCTTGTGGATGGACTATGAAGGTAGGCAAGCATATTGATAATAAATGATGGTTATATATATATATATATATATATATATATGTTTTGACCTTATTTCTAATATGCATCGGGACGATGCATAAATTTACGGGAGGAGGATGTCACAACCCACATTTGAATTTTGAATTCAAATTTAAATACTATTGTAATAATGTCACAACATTTGAATTTTGAATATTAGAAATTTGAAAACATAAAACATAAAATGTAGATTAATTTAAAAATACAAATAATGTGGACACCATTAAAATTTGAGGATAAGATTATTATAATTGAGGATAAGATTATCATGAAGCATTATCAGTAAACAAAGAAGGTGGATGAAGCATTAGCATTAAACAAAGAAGGTGGATGAAGCATTAGCATTAAACAAAGAAGGTGGATGAAGCATTATCAGTAAACAAAGAAGGTGGATGAAGCATTAGCATTAAACAAAGAAAATGGAGGATGCATTATAATTAAACAACAAGAGTGGAGTTTTCTATAAATATGATGGAGAAATCAAAGGGAAGACAGACATTTGGGTTTTAGAGGCATGGCTGGAGCATTCTGTAAGAGAAGCCCTTCCTCCCATTATTTTGTTTCTTGTATGTATCAAATTTTGTTAATAGTTCATTTTAAACTTCATGAGTGTTAATTTTTCTTCCCCAGTTTAATATTAGGCCCATTTTGATGAAATGTCTTGATATGTTATTGCATTATTTAACTAGTTTAGATTTCTGTTAAAAGAGAAAATAGGTTCTTTAACAACTCTAATAGTTGCTCTATGAGGTATGTTTAATAAATCAAATGAAATTGCCAACTTTTCACTACCATGGCAGAGAAATAATTATTATTTTTCCCTCTTCCACAGCATTAAGTAAATGTCTCAAATCTAGAAATATCATGCTTCCAAGCCAATTTATCCAACCTTGCACCGATCCCCTATGTATATGATTGTGATTATTTCTTTTAGCATATGTAAAGGTGAAGGTCATTGGCAAAAGTTAAGGATTTTGAAATTTCACTACCAATTTCTATTGCTTGAATGTTTTTAATGCCTTTTCGGCAAGTCCATTCTGTGCAGTACTTGCAATTGTTGCAGTCCACAAGAGGACATCTCCTTGAGGCTTTCTATCAAACAGTTCACATTCTTTGTAGACGCTTCTACATTTTGTATACACATGTACTGGGGAATTCACAACTACATCTGATAAAATTTAGTCATCATAACCTCTTAATCTGCAGCTTGGCTTGTTTAGCATTCTGTATCTGGTAGCTTCCATAATTGTCAGGCCTATATCAGAGATCGTATTGTATGATTTGATTAGCTAGTGTATACATTTGTCCACTGTTCTATTCACATTTTGGTCAATGTTCCAGCCTAAGCCAGTATGCTGAGAAGTGCATCCATTAACCTCAGACCTGGAATGTTTCTTTGTACCTCCCTCAGAGGAAAATAGGTGGACTGTGAGTAAAATTCAGTCGTCATACATATTTATATTAATTCAAATATAATTGTTTTATAGTGGTTATTACTTAACGTATGACAAGGATAGTGGAAATTTTCCTTTACACCGGTGAGCTTCATTTGTTTAAAAGTTTCTAATTCCTTTTCAACAAATCCATTTTGTCCACACCCTGCAATTACTGCATTCCATGAGGTGACACTTCTTTGAGGCATTTTGCCAAATAGCTGACATGGCCTTGTCTATGCACTTCATTTCTGAAATCATTGCATTTCACTTGATGACATCTCTTTGAGGCATTTTGTCAAACAGTTGACATGCCCTGTCTATGCACCCTCATCTTGCATAAATGGTGTCGTTGTCTATACAAGAACATTTCAATTTAGAATGATGGAGCGAGGCTAGAGGGCCACCATCATAACTAAAACAAGAAAAAGAAAAAGAAAAAAAAACATGTTATTGTCAGTGAACTGGCGAATGTAGTGCATGATAAAATAATCTTTCCATAATCAATCAAGCCTCATCCACTCCATGAAAAGGTAATGGCACAGTTTTTATAGCTTTGAACTTGCCCACATTGGTTAAATGTTCATTCTCCAACCTGATATGCATTATCACCCATCATTAGTCTCTCCATTTATATATTCACTACTTTACAATACACTCAAATCTCAATACAATAATTTAATTGCATGGCATTGGTCCAACAAAGGTCGAAGTTTTAAAGGTTTCAAGTGCCCTTTATTTTTCTATTTTGACATTTTGTGGGCTCTCTTTTTGATCTGTGAAAACACCATGGTAATTAGAATACTATGGTTCTCCTATTGCTACATTTGGATTTACCTTAATAAATGGAGACAAAAGTCAGTTCGGATTGAAATAGTTGGTGAAATTTTGTGCATTTGGAATATTTTTTTCCTTTATAAAGTTATAAGATAGTGGTGCTCTAAAATCCATGTCTTTTCCTGACAAGATTATTGTGCTCTTGCAGAACATTAAAAAAATCTTATTGCTTTGTTGTTGCTGCATGTGTTCTTAGCATGTATTCCATTACTCAATCTAATCTTTCTATACGACCATCAGTTTGTATAGTATAAATGTGATTTCAAATTCTAGTAAATACTTTGTTTTACCATTTGAGTCATGCAATCATTATTACATTTATCTTGATATTTTAACCCTAGGTTGTAATAATATCACTTCAAATACTAAGTAAGTCCATAAAATTATTAATGTGGAAGTGCCAAACAAAATAAACCCCAAGGTTGGGCTATGAGTATTTCAGACTCTTCTACATGTGAATTTTATGATTAACTCTATCTCACTCAAGTTATCATATTTTAATTTTGTAAGGAGACCCACAAGTAGTAATATAGAAATTAGTCACTATAGATCCTTTTAACAACTATGGAATGTGAGTATAGTTACTTTTAGGTTGACTATACACTTGGGGCATAAGTTTTTATTGAAGCGCACAATTTTGGGGAATATGATTTTAGGAAATATACTTGTCATTCTTATTCTCATTTTTCTATAAATTGGATGTATTGTATAGAGGTTTTAAGGGTCTTTATAGATTGAGCACTATTATGATATCAAAATGTTGTTAGACTAAGAAGTTAGTTGGGTTATACATTAATGTAACAGATTTATTAATGAATCTTAGTATGTATATGGTGGCGGGCTTTGTCCTTGAAAGGTTTTTCTATAGTCAATTAAGTTGCAACAGCTCTTTTGCATGGATAGTACATGGAACATAATATAAATATGAGAACAGTATCTTCCATTAATGCAGTTTCTTACAACAACTAAGACCACTTGTCCATTAGCATAAATTCATTTCAAGCATTATAGGACCATCTGTTCATGCTTAGATTAGGATTATGAAGGATAGAGTACTGATAGGGCTAGAAATGTTGAAGGAGATGGACTTGCAAAGTTAAGTATATTAGTTTTCTTCACAAATATGTGTTTAAGGATTCAAGTGTTTGTATATAAATTAAAGTTTGTGATTTACATTTTCATGACTATTATATGGTATTTTCTAATAGAGGAATTAATTTAGCATTTTCCTTTTTATGTGATAATTGGTTTAATTTTATGGTGAGAACAACATCTCTCGATTACTCAAATCTTTTAAATTGATCAATCAAAAATTTTATTCCTTTCATTGTTCCCTTTTGAGTTATTCTAATTTTTCCTTGCAATTAGCTAGGTAAACTTTAAAGAAATGTCCAAAAACTCAAACAAATCGCAGTGTTCAGTTTTTACGATACCTCTGGGTCACATTTACGGGTAATGCCGTCACGTTGAACCAAGTACCTCATGCCTAACATAGCTGCAATAACGACATCTTGGCGCCATCCCTCTAAATCGTCAGGGAGTAATAAGGAACATGTCGAAGTTAAATCCACAAGAAGGGAAAATCTCCTCAGATATCTCCTTAAGAAGATTAACTAAAAAGAGAGGATGAGTCTACTGAACTAATGATTACCATGATGCTCATTTGGAAAATACTCCAAGCATATTATCAGAAAATGAGGCTTATTGACACGTGAGTATAGATCGGGGAGGACATGTGAAATGTTAGATAGGGCAACTAGGCCAATCTAGAAATGCTATCTATCATATTGTTTCACCTTGCCCTTGCAGATCGTGGTGAAAGTACTAGGGAATCAGGAACGGACTTAGTCATGATAATTATCTAATTTGACTTGGGAAAGAAAATTAGATATCATGGGTAGATACCTTATAGGAATTCCTTCACACTAGGACTAACTGACAAACACCACTTTAGGTGTTTGTGGTAGTGGACTAACTCCTACCCCTGTTTCACCGAGTGTTTGGCAGCCGACGAAGAACTGTCTAGGGCAGGGAATAACCCTAGAAAGGGTTGGGTACCCACTCACAGTTACATCAAACATAGTGCAAAATAGAACTACATGTTTGCATTCCCCGTGTTAGTCACATCCTAAGGAGGGGGCCTTGATCCCGTGGATACAGGGTATGTAGGTAATCTGGACGGTGAAGGATGCCCCCAGTACTTAGGCCCCCTAGATGTAGGAAGTCCTACAATTAGCATCGTGATCTTAATTCTCTAAGTAGTGATTACTGAGTTGTGTTAACATGAGATTGTTTAAGTTAATTTTGTGCAGATGAGAAGGATACAGTTACTAGAGGAGAAGCAAGTTATCAAAAAAGAATGCAGGATGTAATGCATGACTTAAGGTATGAACTGATCCGTTGTGCTACATAATGTACCTTCTCTCGTAATGTACTCTCTCTTTACTAGATTTGAAATTGGTGATCTTTTAAGAACTTGATGATTCTAGGAAACTAAATTTCAAGTTTCATCGCATTTCTATAGCATACGTTAAGCACTTCTGGAAGAATTTCACATTCCTACATCTGTGAGATCAAAACTTTTATTCATTGGTATTTTTGAAATTAGAGTTTAATGTTATTTGATTTAGGATGAGTCGGGTCCTTACAGGGTGAATCAATTGTTCCAAAAACTTAGCTTCATATGAACATCAAACCATCAACAACTTAATTTCTTATAATCAGATTTAACCATGAAAGCATGAAACCATAAGCTTAATCACAAACACACATCCAACACATTGGACACTAGATTTTTTACGTGGAAAACCCTAAAAGGGAAAAACCACGGTGGGTATTAGCCCACAGAAATATATGAGTTATAACAATACTGAAAATAGAGGCTCACTGCAAAGATCGATTCACTGCCAAAGGGTGGCTCACTGCCAAGGGGTGACTCACTACCAAGGGGTGGTACTCCATGCCAGGATTCAGTTCCATTGAAGCACAATATAACTTCTTTGCTTTGCTCTTTCACACCTTCACACTTATCTCTTCATATTCACACACACACACACACACACACACACACACACACACACACACACACACACACACACACACACACACACACACACACATTTCGCAACTCTATTACATGCTTCTATACAATTCATTAACCTTGGAGTGTACATCAAGGTCGGCATTACATTCATCAACCATTGGAACATTCTCCAAGGTCGGCATTACAAAACATACATAGAAAATAGGTCTAGACCTATTACAAAATTTAGCTAAGGAAAGATGAAGAGAAGCATGATGAACATGCCATGCCTTAGCTAGGACTCAAATGCAATCCTTCATGCCACAACATGCTTCTACAATCTTCAGTGCATCTCCGCAAATAGTGAAAACAACCAAGTCGGCCAAGATTTGAGTTAACACTAGGTTTTCTAAGAACATTCTTCTTTGGCGATCCACACTTCTCTTTGTGGACCAATCCAAAGGTAGGGACATGATCAGGAGACATCCACAAGTACATTGTAATCACCAAGAACAACCGCATGATCTCTAACCACTCTGTCAAGAAGATTCTTCAAGCCAGAGCATAAGAACAACACTGTCAGCTACTGTCATAAAGAAAGGATAGCTTGCAGACCACCAAATCACAAACCATTGGAGTTGAAGGCACTTAACATTATCTCAGACTTATGTCTAGAACCACAAATCAAAATAGTTCAATGCGGAGGAATGCAGAGCATAACACTTTCTTCCTTTCTTTGCCAAACATACAGAAAAAGTTGTTTTCACTCTGGTGAACATAACTCACTCAATTCTTCATACCAGAAGCTTAAACTCGAAACATAGCATCTTCAGATAGACTTCTAAATAACTTCCAATCCACAGACAAAGATATTCATTCTACAAAAAATGCAGAGCATTCTTCTGGACTTCTCTTCTATATGCAATACAATGTTTCCACTGCAACTCATTGTCTCTACCGAAGAAGCTAATTTTCTCAATATACTCAACATCAAGATTACTTACATAAGTAAATATAAAGCATCTTAGTCATTACAAGCAAACAACAAGATAGGAGCACTGTTAACACCAATGACAACATAGATATTTTGACATCAATGACAACACTGATTAGGCAGATACTTATAACAATGTTTTCATCTTCACTCATCTTTAAACCCTCATATTTCGCTTTCAGGCCCTACAATTTGGCTCTTTTTACAGATTCATCTCCTTCATGTAGATTCTTCAACTTTTCCCAGACTTCATTAGTAGAATCTAGATCTATGACCTTTACCAGCTTAGTGTTAGACAAGGCACTTAATAGAGCATCTCTAGCTTTTATATTTAACTCATATTATTTGATTTTATCTTCAGTTCTTAAACCATTCTGAGGCATGGTATACTTCATCTCTGTCACTTTCCATACTCTATAACCAAGACAAAGGAGATGGATTTTCATTCATACCTTCCATAAATCATAATTTGTCACATCAAACTATGGAGCTCCCTTCTTAAAAGACATCTTAGATCAACCTCAAGCTATTAAGCTTACTTCCGAGGAACTAGCTCTAATACAAATTGTTGAAATGCACAAGACAAGTGAGAGGGGGGGAGAATCAGTTGTCTCTAAAAATTTAATCACTTATCAAAACATCAAATGCTCAATTACTATTATTAAGATTTAACCATGAAAACATGAAACAAGAAGCTCAACACAATAACACATTCAACAAATCAGACACCAGATTTTTACGTGGAAAACCCTATAAAGGAAAAACCATGGTGGGTGTTAACCCACAGATATAAATATGCTATAGAAATACCAAAAAAATAGAGGCTCACTACCTTAGGGGTCACTGGACCCAAAATGTTCACTGCAAATGTTAGGGCTCACTACCAAGGGGTGGCTCAATGCCAAGGGTTGGTGAACTGATTTGATTGCATCTACTCCATGCCTGGGTTCAGTTCCATTGAAGCACAGTATAACTCCTCTGCTATGCTCTTCTTATACCTTTGCACTTATCTTTTCATTTTTGCATGGGGAAATCTTTTTCACAACTTCATTACATGTTTTTATACACTTCGTCAACCTTGGAATGCACATCAAGGTTGGCATTGCATTCATCAACCATTAGAACAATCTCCAAGGTTGGCATTACACACATACATAGAAATAGGTCTAGACCTAAAAAAAATTAGCTAAGGGAAAGATGTACATGGATCATATTATACCTTAGCTAGGACTCAAATGCAATCTTCAATGCCACAACACGCTTCCACAATCTTTGATGTATCTCCGCATGTAATGAAAACAACCAAGTCAACCAAAACTAGTGTTAACATTAAGTCTTCTAAGAACACTCTTCATTCACATCCAAATTTATCTTTGTGGACCAATCCAAAGGTAGGAACACAATCAAGAGACATCCACAAGCACATTGTAATCATCAGGAACAACCGCACAATCTCTAACCACTTTGTCAAGAAGATTCTTCAAACTGGAGCACATAAACAACACTGTCAGCTATTGTCATAAAGAAAAGATCACTTGTGGACCACCAAATCATGAACCATTGGAGTTGAAGGCACTTATCATCATTACAAACTTGATTCTAGAACTACAAACTGAAATACATAAATGCAGAGGAATGCAGAGCATAATACATTCTCCCTGTCAGCATCAAATATACAGAAAAAGTAGTTTTCACTCTGGTGAACATAACTCACTCAAATCTTCACACCGGAGGCTCAAACTTGGAACATAGCATCTTCAGACATGTCTCTAACTAACTTCCAATCCGCAGAAAAAGCTATTCATTCTACAAGAAATGTGGAGCAATCTACTGGTTTGTTCTATTGTATCAGGAATGCTTATTACCTTCAACACTTAACTCATTACAAGCAAGCATCAAAACAAGAGCACAGTTGACACCAATGACAACACTGATATGTTGACATCAATGACAACACCGGTTAGGCACATACTTGCAACATATAGCACTTGTATTTTCACACAAAATAGTCCAATGGGTTCATCATATGAGACTTTGATATCCTTCAATATCTACTTCATCTATAACACCTGTGTGTGACAAGATGTTTCTACAATGTATTCTGCCTCTATAGTAGATAATGAAACTGAGTCATGCTTATTACTTAACCATGAGAAAAGTCTACTTCCCAGAAAGAAATCACCTCCACATGTACTTCTTCTATCATCTATACATCCTGCTCAGTCTGCATCTGTATATGAATTCAAGGAGAAATTAGTATCCTTGGGATACCATAGGCCAAACTATGGAGTGCCTTTCAAGTATCTAAATATCTTCTTTAATTCTAAAACATGTGACTCTCTTGGGTTTGCTTGAAATCTAGCCACAAGGCAAACTGCATGCATGATATCCGAACTAGTAGCAGTTAGGTATAGCAGTCCACCAATCATTGATCTATACTTGCTCTAATCAGCCTTAGGAGATTCATCATCTTTGCTTAGCTTACAACTAATAGTCATGGGAGTACATACCAGTTTGGAGTCTTCCATTCCAAACTTCAACATTTCCTTAGCATACTTTGACTGTGAAATGAAAATACCTTTTTTTTTAATTGACTAATTTGTAACCCAAGGAAGAAGTTCATTTCCCCACACATTAACATTTCAAACTCTTTCTACATCTCTTCTACAAATCTTTTTACCTTCATTTCCTCCAAAGATTATATCATCAACATATACTTCCACAATTAGAATTTGATCTTCTTCAACTTTGAAGTATAAATTGCTATTTGCAGTGCCCTTTTTGAATCCTTTCTACAACAGGTACCTATCCAACCTTGCATACCAAGCTCTAGGAGCTTATTTGAGTCCATACAATGCCTTCTTCAATCTATAGACCATATTTGGATCATCTGACAACTGAAAGCCTTTCGATTGTTCAATGTATACTTCCTCTTCTAGCTCTCCATTCAGGAATGTAGATTTCACATCCATCTGGTAGACTTTGAAGTCCTATGAGCTGCAAAGGCCAAGAACTTTCTAATGGCCTCCAATCTTGCCACTAGAGCAAATGTTTCCTTATAATCTATTCCTTCCACTTGTGAGTAGCCTTTACACACAAGCCTAGCCTTATTTCTGACTACTTCTCCATTCTCATTCAATTTGTTATGGAAGACCCATTTAGTTTCTATCACATTTTTGTCTTCCAGTCTTGGAACAACTTCCCAAGTTTGATTCTTCTCAATCTACATCAATTCTTCTTCCATAGCCTTGTTACAGTGCTCATCTTTGCAAGCTTCAGTTACTATTTTGGGTTGTATTTTGGACAACAGACACAAATTTACCTGCTCATTTGCCATAGCAATTTGCCTTCTTGTTAACACACCTTTGTTCTTATGTCCAATGATCTGATCTTTAGAATGATTTTTTTACACATATTTGGGAGTTTTAGGAACCCTTTCTAGAGCATCTTCTTTCGTAATTTACATCTCCTTTTCCTTGTCTTCTTCTCTTTCTTCTTCTCTGTAAGGGGGCTCATCAGATTCATATTCTTCTATTAGTACTGACTTTTTTGTAACTAAATTTAATCAAATTAAAACGGTTTATAGAGGAAGCTATTAAGATTCTAAAAAAATAATATACGCCTCATAATAATTTTAATAGGAAATTATTATTAATTTTCTACATACGCTATGTCTGATTTCATGCTAGATATACATATTGAAAAACATCCATAACTTTCAATATATTAATCCTTTTTTAAATCCAAAAGATGCGTCACATTCTAGGATTTATTGGGTATTCATAAAAATTTTAAAAAAATTTAATTTCATATATTTTTGACCAAGTTAGGTTGGCTAGAAAATTAATTTTTAATATTTTAAAAAAGTCACAGTAAAAAATTCATAAATAATTATTTATTTACTTAAAAAATTCAAAAAAATATGTGTCACATCCGCTCATGTGTCCTTTACTCAAATCTAAATCATAGAGGAAAAAAATTATCTTTTTCTCATACTTAGGTTGGCCATAATGATACCTACTTTTTATGTTTTTCTAAAAAATTTAGTAGTGCTTCATTGAAATATCCAATTTTCACCAAACTATTGTTAATTTTTTTTTTTAAAAGTAGTAGCCCATAAAATACACTCAATTTATTACAACTTTTATTACTTCCTTATTTCTAGATTGTGTAGATAACTCATTCAATTTTTGACATGAAGTTACTTAAGTCATATTGTAACTTAGGGGTAGTGTTTGGCTCATCATAATCCTGCACTTAGCCAATGATGTTTCCCATCCTTCCTTTCTTATTTCAATTTTCTTATGAGCCACATTGTTGAACCTATTATTAGCTTCTTCCTCCACTGCTTCATATGATTCATCATCTCTTATCTTCCTCACACTTTCGATAACTATTTGATTTACATATTCCACATCAAAACTTAAAGGTTGTAGTTTTTCTAAGAGATTTAGGAATCCTTGGAATCTCTCATCAACTATAATCCTAAGATTAGATAAATCTGATTCAAGGTGTGGTGTTCAAGTCAGTATAGAAAGTGGTGGAGCCTCCATGCTACTACAACGTTCTTCCCATAATGTTCAATAGGTCACATATTCCTTAATAATTCCTACCAAAGTAGTGAGAATTTATGTTGCTTTTTTGAGATGTGAGGTTAATTATTTTAGAGTATCACATAGTTCTAGATATTTATCATTTTGTTCAATTGTAGCCCACATGGCATGCTCAATTCTATTTCTTTCTTCTAAACTCAATGGATTTTTATCTTCTTCTATGACCACACCTCTAGCATGCTCTAACTTAATCTCTTTATCTTTTTCAATTCTTTGTGGTATCTTTCTTGTCTTTCTAATGAAATGACAGCTAGAAATAGCCCTCACATCTATTTTCTCACACACACAAATAGAAATTAAAACTTGCAACAATTACTTGCAAATCTGGTTTGTAACTTGCAACCAAAGTTTCATATATTCATCCAATTTTATAAAATAAAATTACAGCAATCCAAAAAAGGACAATGGGGCTACAACAAACCCTTACAAAGCTGAAAAAATTAATTACAAGATGGTTTGCTACAGCAAACCAAAGTTTCACAAAACTTCCCCTTCCAGCTTCTGCAAAATCACAACAAACAACTATGGAACTGTCACTGATTCTCCTAGAATCTCAATGGATGTGAAATCAGCCTCAAAACTACAACAACACAATCCAAAAACACTCTTGGAGGTATGCCATGCCTCCCCTTGGTCTCTCCTGCAACTTGGAAAAACTAAACTTAAAAATGAATTACCATTCCTTTTTGTATCTCCCTTTTTTAATGAAAATGTAATTTCCTTTAATTTATTTGCATTTCAATTCATTTCCAGACCAATCTCCAAAATGTAACATCCCCCTCTTGGAAAAAATCCAAATTTCATATATTTTAATCAAATAAATTGACTAAAATAAGCCACTCAAACTTTGTGCCTTGCCATGCTTTGTGGTGGTGTTATTTTTGGCTCTTGCTTTTATGCATTAAAACAAAAATCTACTTTCCTTATCTTGGGTACCCACTCTCTCCATACCTATTTTTTATGGATTTTGGAATCTTGAAAATAATATTTTAAATGCAATAGAAAGTCTCCAAAAACCCACACTCCTTTTTTCTTTTTCTAAATTTTGTGCTTTCAAAGCACGATTCCCACTAGCTCCACTATCTTGCTTTTTCACCAAATTAACTCCAAATTGCAATTTTAATTTTAAAATATGGCATGACATCCAAATTCATAGCAAAATTAATTTTACAAGACAAAATATGAAATTCAAACCACCACCAAAAAAGCAACAAAAAAGTTAAACATATTTTTTTTGGGTTGACACAGGATTGCCACTATGCCATGGATGCTCCTACATCAGACACCCATGGTATAAGAAAAGTGATCTCATAAATTCTCAAGAGGATATACAAGATTAGTAATCTCAGCCTCAGATAACCATGAAGAATCTTCCATAGGTCTCCCAAACCATTTCAACAAATACTCCATGTATTCCTTTCTTCTAGTTCTTCTTTTCACCCTGCTATCAAGAATTGCTTCAATCTTTTCATTTTCCAAAGTAGGTATGAGTGCTTGTGGCTTCCTAATTGCTACAAATTCATCATTTTCACCTTCATGAAATATGGTTAGATCTAAAATATTAAAAATTGGAGAAATATTAAACTCATTGGGCAATTCTACATCATATGCATTACCAGAATCATGTCTTTTCACAATCTTGCACGGTCCAAACCTCTTCATCTTGAGCTTGTTGTATATACCCACTGGAAATCTCTCCTTTCTTAGATGCACCATCACTTCATCTCCAACCTGAAACTCCTTATGTCTCCTCTTCAAATCAACATTAGTTTTATAAGAAAAAGTGATTTTGCTGATATGCTTTCTCACCTCATCATGTAGGCCTTTCATATGCTCTGCAAAATCCTCTGCATTTGCACTCTTTTTCACATCTTTACTAATCTAATTTAGGTCTGAAAAAACTCTTGGGATACTACCATAAACAATCTAAAATGGTGATTTACCTATGCTTCTATTGACTGAGTTGTTGTAGGTAAACTCAGCTTGAGGTAGGATCAAATCCCATCCTTTCGGTTTGTCTCCAACCAAGCATCTCAGCAAATTTCCCAAGCTCCTATTTCCCAAGATCCTATTCACCACCTCCATTTGTCCATCTGTTTGAGGATGGTATGCTGAGAACAAATTTAATTCAGTGTTGAACTTCTTCCATGAAGTCCTCCAGAAGTAGCCAACAAACTTGGTATCCCTATCAAAAACAATGCTCTTTGGAAGACCATGAAGTCTCGCAACTTCCTTGAAAAACAAATCTGCAACATTCACAGCATCATTAGTCTTATGACAAGGGATAAAATGTACCATCTTAGAGAATCTATCTACCACAATAAAGATGGAATCATGGCCTCTTTGTGTCCTTGGTAAACCAAGAACAAAATCCATACTTATGTCCTCCCATGGCCTCTCAGGTACAGGTAATGGCTGATACAAACCAGTGTTTTTAATCACACCCTTTGCCATTTGACAAACCCTACAACCTTGCACATATTTCCTCACATCTTGTTGTAATTGAGGCCATAAATAGTTCTCACTTATAGGTACAATAGTCTTATCCATCCCAAAACAACTTGCAAGACCACCACTGTGCTTCTCCTTAATTAGATTCAGCCTCATAGAACTCCTTGGAATGCATAATTTGTTACCTTGGAATAGCATGCCATCTTGGATAAGATACTCCAACCATTTTGTCCTATCTACTGAAATAGGATTCTTGCAAGCTCTCCAAGCTTCTCCAAAATCTGGATCCTCCTCATACAAATCCTTCAACTCCTCAAATCCTACAACTTCCACTTGCATTTCAACCAACAAATTTTGCCTCCTACTCAAAGCATCTGCAACTCTATTAGACTTCCCAATCCCATGCTTCAAAACAAAAGTGTAACTTTGTAAAAACTCAACCCATTTCATGTGCCTTTGATTTATCTTACCTTGGCTACTCAAATATTGTAAAGCTTGATGATCAGTATATAAAACAAATTCCTTTGGCAAAAGATAGTGCCTCCACTTCTTCAATGCTTGCACAATAGCATAAAACTCCTGATCATACACAAAATGCTTCTTTTTAGCATCATTTAACTTCTCACTAAAATAACCAATGAGTTCACCTTCTTGACTCAAAACAACTCCAATGGCACTACCACTTGCATCACAGTCTACTTGAAAAACCTTGTTGAAATCTAGAAGTGCTAAGACAGCTTTCTCTATAACTTTTGCCTTCAACACATTAAAACTTTTTGCTGCCCTGAAGTCCACCTGAAATCCTTCTTATCACCTCTCATATTCTCTATTAGTGGGCTGCATATGCTACTAAATCCTCTAAAAAACTATCTATAGAAACTAGCTAAACCATGAAAAGATCTCACCTTGGTTACCGTTCTTAGTGTAGGCCATTCCAGAACTATTTTCACCTTCTCTAGATCCATCTTAATGCCTTCACTTGACACCACAAAACCCAAATACACCAATTCCCTCTTCACAAAGCTGCATTTCTTAAGGTTAATCAACAATTTCTCTTCTCTAAGCTTCTCAAACACACACCTAATATGCATCAAATGCTCCTCTAGTGTCTTACTAAAAATGAGAATATCATCTAAATAAACTATCACAAACCTCCCAAGAAACTCTTTCAAAACTTCATTCATGAGTCTCATAAAAGTACTGGGTGCATTGGTTAGCCCAAATGGCATGACCAACCACTCATACAAACCTTCTTTCATATTGAATGCAACATTTCATTCATCCCCTTCTCGTATCCTTATCTGATGATACCCGCTCTTCAAATCAATCTTGGTGAAGTATTCTTCTCCACTCAAGCAATCCATAATGCCATCCATTCTAGGTAATGGAAATCTATACTTTATTATGATCTTGTTTATAGCTCTGGAGTCTGTGCACATTCTCCACTCTCCTCCCTTCTTAGGTGCCAATACTATAGGCACTGCACAGGGACTCAAACTTTCCTGAATCAATCCCTTCTTCAACAACTCTACTACTTGTCTATTTAGCTCTTTACTCTCTGTTGGTGACATCCTATGGGCTGCCTTGTTGGGAAAACTTGCTCCTGGAATCAGATCAATTTGATGATTGATTTTTCTCATTCATGGGAGTTCTTCTGGTGCATTATCAGACACAATGTCTTGGAACTCCTACAACAAATCTGCAACTTCTATGGGTGCTGCCACAATAATGGGTTACACTTTCTAGGACATCCTAATTTTTGTTGAAATCACATATTTTTAGAAAATATAATGATTTAAGCCTTGAAAGGTTCCATTTAAAAGATTTTAATTGAAGAGGGTTTGATCAAACCCCCTTAGATTCAAACCCCCTTGGATAGAACCCCGCTATTTTTAAACCATACCTATAATGGAGTTTCCTCTACACCTATCAAAATGCTGATAAAAAACCACTTTTGATTTACCTTTTGGGGGATCAAATCAATTCATTTAAAATTTATGTTTTGTAAGTATGTAGTCCTTATTATAAGCTTCCCAAAAAGTGTAATTTTAAATATATTTGATTTGATTGTTATATTTATTTTTTATTTCTTCTGAATGTAGGTTTTTCACCGAACATCAAATTCTTTGTTCTACACACATGGAAAATTAGTAAATTAGTGAAAAAAAATTCTAAAAAATATTTATACCCTAGGTATTGATGTCCTTTTTTCAACCAAAAAAAAAAGAATTTCTATACATACAGAAAAAATTATGTTTTACAGAATACGCCTATGTCTAAATTATAATTGGTTTGACTTCAAAACTTAATTAAAAAAATTATTCAATGAAACATTATGAAACCAAATGCATGCCATATATATCGGTGTTACCAATCTAAATTTAAAAGAATCAAAATTTTATCCTTTGTATAAAAAAAGTTATGTGCTACAGAAGGGTGTGTGCAAGAAGTTGAGTCCACTTTTTGCCTAAAAGTGGAACTGTTTTCCCTAATTTTTATAATTTGTCACAGTTGACCTATAAATTTGAAGCACTTAAAAGTGGAATCTTGGAAAAAGTCAATAAACATGAAATGTAGTACACGGAGTCTAGTTTCCAAATATGTAATTTGTTTTAATACCCAGATGACACAAATTGATTTTTAATAGGTGTTTCTAAAAACCACTATTTAAAAGTCACTTTTTCTTACTATACCATGCGCGTATACATCATCCATATTTTGACCTAAATAATCATATTTTTCTAAATCCTTTTGGAAAAAGATTTGTAACTCACTGAAGCACATTTTCCATATTTTTTTGTAATTTTTTATTGATTTTTTTGGTTAATTTTTTATTGGCCATTTTTGTTGTTTTAAAAAATCACCATGTATGTCATGCATAAAATGACCTATACTTATCATTTTTATTAAAAAAAATTTCCAAATTGAAAAGAATTGTCTGAAGTACGTTTTCGTACAAAAGATATTAAAATACTAAGAAACCCTGATAATTCAAGTTTATGGACCTGTTTCATCAGAAATTAATTAAAAAATAGAAAAAATAATCCAATTGTACAAAAAATTACATATTTGGAATCTACATTGTCTCATCTATAATGGGTTTTAATTTCGTCAAAAAATTCTATAAAAAAGGCCTTCAGACATATGCCCAAAGTCACTATTTTATTGTGACATTGATAGGACCTTCAACTTGCAGGTCAAACCAGGTCCAAAGCCAAGGGTTGGGTTCCCAAGCCTTTTTTCTGACCCAAAACCCATAGGAAAAAGTGGGTCAGAAATTCAAATTTTATGAAACGGGATCCCGTTTCATAAAAGGTTAATATTTTAATCTTTTATGAAATGGGATCCCGTTTTAAAATAGGATCCTGTTTCAAAATGGGATCTCGTTTCATAAAGGTTAAAATATTAACCTTTCATGAAACTCAAAACAGGATCCCATTTCTAGAAAATAGGATCCCGAAGGAAAACGGGATCTCGTTTCATAAAAAGCGGGATCCCATTTTAGTTAACCCAATTTCAACTTTTTTTCTAAGTCCGAAGCTTCCACGTTAAGTGGACTCACTTTGTGCATTTATCCAGAATACACATCACTTTAAAAAAATGTTGTTTACTATTAAAAACTAGTTATCAAAGGAGATGCAAAAAATTTTACAATTTAACTTCAAATTTGTTTAAAAAAATATATTTAGAATCTACAAACAAAATCTCACAAATCACTAGTTTGCATTATCTTTAGGGTAAGTGCAAGAAGATGGGGGGCCAAAAAGGGGTCTTAAGTGGCCACTTTTTTTTTTTCTGAAATCAAGAAATGCTGGCATTGGATGAGAAATTGAGCATAGTTACACTCAAAATTTTAAGATGCAACAAAAATAATGTTCGTAGTGCTCCGAGTCTACTTTCTAAACTACTAATTTAAAAAAAAATGGTATAGATTAAGGGGTTCAAAAGAGGGAGCCACAGAAATTGGTGTTGTTTCTGTCAAAAAAACATAACATAGCATGTTTTGTGGCTCCCTCAAAAGGTTAACTTTTTTTGGTATTTTTAAAATCACTTCGGTGAGAAATTAGCTAACAACATGTAGTTTATGCCGAATTTTTTTGATAATTTTTTAATGAATATTTGATTTTTTACTAATTTTCAAAGTGGACACATCCTAAAAAATAGAATTTTGGCCATGCTACCCCTATAAATTTTAAAAACTAATTGAAAATCAATTTTTTTTAATATGTGTAGAATGGAGTCTAGTTTCTAAAAATGTATTTTTTTTTAAATTTCAATGAACGGTTAATTTACAATGAAAAAAGGACCAAACACTAGTTTTTGCCCAAAAATGGACACACAAACAAAAGAAAAGATGAAAGGCTTAACATTGTCAAAATGTGAAAAAATTACATCTTTAAATAGCTAAGAGAAAGCCTAACATTACCTAGGTGTTTGATTTGTTTTACCTTAAAACACGTGCAAATCTACGGGTTAGCACGAACGAAATTATCTGAAATCCTGTAGAATATGCAAAAACACATCTTTTGACATTGGGAAGACACTCCAAGCCTTTGGGTTGGAAATCCAAAGCAAATCCCAAGCCTAAGGCTTGGGATTCCCAAAGAAAAATATAACGCGAGTGCGTTATAATGCGCTCACGGCGCATATGTTTTGTTTTGCATTTTTTCCCTTTTCACCAAAGTTTCCCCGATGTTTGTCATGTTTGACATAATGCGAGCACATTATAACATGCTCGCATTATGTCTCCCTTGGAATGTTTTATGTTCAAGGATATTAATCATGTATGTATGTATACTTGTATGTATGTATGTATTGATGTATGTATGTATGCCTATATGTATGTATGTATGTATACTTATATGTATGTATGTATGTATATATGTATGCTTGTATGATTATATGTATATATGTATGCTTGTATGTATGTATGCATGCTTGTATGTATGTATGCATGCTTGTATGTATGTATGCATGCTTGTATGTATGTATATATGTATGCATGTTTGTATGTATGTATGTATGTTGAAGGTTTAGGGTTGCGGGATTAGGGTTTAGGGTTGTGGGCTTAGGGACAAGGGATTAGGGTTTAAGGTATAGTGTCAAGGGTTGAGGGTTTAGGAATAGGGAGAGCATTTAGGGTTGAGGGATTATGGTTTAGGGTTGAGGGTTGAGGGATTATGGTTTAGGGTTAAGTGATTAAGGTTTAAGGTTGAGGGTTGAGGATTGAGGGTTTAGGGATAGGGTTTAGAGTTTAGGGATAAGGGATTAGGGTTTAGGACCTTGAGGGATTAGGGTTGACAATTGAGGCTTTAGGGATAGCATTTAGGGTTGAGAGATTAGGGTTGAGGGTATAGGGATAGGGTTTAGAGTTTAGGGATTAGGGATTAGGGTTTAGAACCTTGAGGGATTAGGGTTTAGGGTTGAGGCGTTAGGGATAGCATTTAGGGTTGAGGGATTAGGGTTGAGGGTTGAGGGATTAGGGTTAAAGTAGAGTGTTGAGGGTAAGGGGATTAGGGATAGGGTTTAGGGTTGAGGGATTCGGGTTAAGGTTTGATGATTTAGGGATAAGGGATTAGGGTTTAAGGTATAGTGTCAAGGGTTGGGGGTTTAGGAATAGGGATAGTGTTTAGAGTTTAGGGTTGAGGGATTAGGGTTTAGGGTTTAGGGATAAGAGATTATGGTTGAGGGTTGAGGGATTAAGGTTTAGGGTTGAGGGATTAAGGTTTAAGGTTGAGGGTTGAGGGTTTAGGGATAGGGTGTATAGTTTAGGGATAAGGGATTAGGGTTTAGGGTTGAGGCTTTACGGATAGCATTTAGGGTTGAGGGATTAGGGTTGAGAGATTAGGGTTTAGTGTTAAGGGTTTAGAGATAAGGGATTAGGGTTTAGGGTTTAGGGATAAGGGATAAGGGATAGCGTTTAGGGTTTAGGGTTGAGGGATTAGGTTTTAGGGTTTAAGGATAAGAGATTAGGGTTGAGGGTTGAGGGATTAAGGTTTAGGTTTGAGGGATTACAATTTAAGGTTGAGGGTTTAGGGTTTAGGGTTTAGGGATAGGGTTTAGAGTTTAGTGATAAGGGATTAGGGTTTATGACCTTGTGGGATTAGGGTTTAGGGTTGAGGCTTTATGGATAGCGTTTAGGGTTGGGGTAAGTGCAAAAAGATGGGGGTCCAAAAAGTGGCCAAATTCTTAAAACTTTTTAAAAAGCCATAACACGAGTGTGTTATAGCGCGCTCGCTCGGCAACACAAAACCATAACGTGCTCGCGCTATAATGCGAGCGCGTTATAATGTGAGTATAACTCACTCGCGTTATAACACGAGCGCATTATTATTTTCTTTGCATTTTTTTCTTTTTTGTAAAAGTTTGCCCATTGTTTAAGGGTCGAGGGTTTAATGGTTGAAGGATTAGGGTTTAAAGCATACTATCAAGGGTAGAAGGTTTATGGTTGAAGGTTAAAGGGATGAGGGTTGAGGATTTAGGGATGAGGGTTAAGGGATTAGGGTTTAAGGTATAGTATCGAGGGTAGAGGGTTTAGGGTTTAAGGTTTAAGAGTTGAGGGGTGAGGCTTTAGGGATAGGGTTTAGGGTTTAAGTTATAGTGTCAAGGGTTGAGGGTTTAGGGATAGGGTTTAGGATTTAAGTTTTAAGGGTTGAGGATTTAGGGATAGGGTTTAGGGTTTAAGGTTAAATGAGAGACCTAGATGGCTAAGGACGGATGGAGAGGTAGACAAGGAGTGACTGAGAAACTTAGAGAGGGGAGAGGTAGAGGTGAGGGGGAGATAGAAGTGAGAGATAGAGAGGTGAGGGGAGAGATAGAATAAAATGAGAGTGAAGTTGACAACTTGAGGGAAAGATGGGTAAGGAGGAGGGAGATAGGTGGAGAGGAATGGAAATATCTAGAGAGCCCTGAGAGATATACAAGTGAGAGACCTACAACCTAGGGAGAGAGGGGTGAGAGTGATAGAGGAGAGATGGGAGTGAGGCAGATAGGGGAGGAGATGGGTGGATAAGGGTTGAGGGTTTAAGGGTCAAGGGTTTAGGGTTTAAGGGTTGAGGGTTTAAGGGTTGAGGTATTAAGGGTCTAAGGGTTGAGGGATTAGGGTTTAAGGTATAGTGTCGAGGGTTGAAGCCTAATCCCTCAACCCTCAACACTATACCTTAAACCCCAAGGTTGAGGGGTTAGGGTTTTAAGGTATTGTGTCGAGGGTTGAGGGATTAGGGTTCAACACTCGACACTATACCTTAGACCCTAATCCCTCAACCCTTAGACCCTTAATACCTCAACCCTTAAACCCTCAACCCTTAAACCCTAAAGCCTTAAACCCTTAACCCTTATCCTCCCCTCTCCTCCCCTATCTGCCTCACCCCCAACTCTCCCTTATCTCTCTCACCCCTCTCTCCCTAGGTTGTAGGTCTCTCACTTGTATATCTCTCAGGGCTCTCTAGATATTTCCCTTCCTCTCCACCTCTCTCCCTCCTCCTTATCCATCTTTCCCTCAAGTTGTCAACTTCACTCTCATTTTATTCTATCTCTCGCCTCCCCTCTCTATCTCTCACCTCTATCTCCCACTCACTTCTCTACCTCTCCCCTCTCTAGGTATCTCAGTCATTCCTTGTCTACCTCTTCATCTGTCCTTAGTCATCTAGGTGTCTCACTTAACCTAAACACTAAACCCTATCCCTAAGGCCTCAACCCTCAACCCTTAAACCTTAAATCCTAAATCCTATCCCTAAACCCTCTACCCTCAACACTATACCTTATACCCTAATCCCTTAACCCTCAGCCCTAAAGCCTCAACCCTCAACCCTTAAACCTTCAACCATAAACCTTGTCTCTAAACCCTCTACACATGACACTATGCCTTAAACCCTAATCCCTCAACTCTTAAACCCTTATTCCCTCAAACCTTAAACCCTTAAACCCTATATACCCTTTACACTTAACCTTGGACACTCAACCTTGAACATTATCCCTCAACCTTCAAACCTCTACCCTCTACCCTATACCCTAAACCCTAATCCCTCAACCCTCAATCCTCAACCCTCAACCTTAATTTTGATTTTCTTCCATTGATTTAACATCATTCTTGTTTTCCCCATCAAAAACCAATTCATTCAGCAAATTGCTACCCATTGGTTGACTTGAACTGCATATTCTGTTAGGAAAAAGGGCATCTTTTATTTGTATCAATGTTGGTATTCATAAGCTAAATAGGATTGATATTTTCACACACCCTATTCTTTGAAATATCTTAACCTTAAAATATGACTTGGATATGTACTTGAACACAAAAAAATCTCCAATCTCCAACCCATGATGATTCACAAAATTTTCCCAACCCTACCTAAATTCTAGTTTATTTATTGTATACCCTCAACCCTAATCCCTCATCCTTAAACCCTAAATGCTATCCCTATTCCTAAACCCTCAACTCTTAACATTAAACCCTAATCCATCAACCCTAAACCCTAATCCCTCAACCCTAAACCCTATCCCTAAACCCTCAACCCTAAACCCTATCCCTAAACCCTCAACCCTAAACCCTAACCCTAAACCCTAAATCTATGTTTCTTGTTGTCCACCCCGCCCTTAGGGGAGGTATATTGTTATGAAATAGGAAAATAATCTCCCATTGTTTACTGGCTCGCATTTTGTCCTGCTATAGATTGATCCATTAATATTTGTGCCTATCTCACCTTCAATAGCACCTTTACAATATCTCACCTCTAGTTCCATTAGCTCATGTTCTATATCTCACTTATCTCTCCCCCTCACCTCTCTACCTCTCCCCTCTCTATGTCTCTCAGTCACTCATTGTCTACCTCAACCTTAAACCCTTGACCCTCAACCCTATCCCTAAACCTTCAACCCTTGAACCTCAACCCTCAACGTCAAAACCTAATCCCTCAACCCTTAACTCTGATCCCTTGACCCTCAACCCTATCCCTAAACCCTAAACCTTAAAGCCTCAACCCTCAACCCTCAACATCAAATCCTAATCCCTTAACCCTTCACTCTAATCCCTCAATCGTAAACCCTATCCCTAAACCCTCAACACTATACCTTAAACCCTAATCCCTCAACCCTCAACCCTAATCCGTCATCCCTCAACTCTAATCCCTCATCCCTAAACCCTAAACGCTATCGTTATTCCTAGACCCTCAACATGCTTGATACTATACCTTAAACCCTAATCCCTTATCCCTAAACCCTCCAACCCTATCTCTAATCCTTATACCCTTGACCCTCAACCCTATCTTGAAACCCTTAACCCTTGAACCTCAATGTACTCAACCCTCAACATCAAACCCTAATCCCTCAACCCTTAACTCTGATCCCTCAACCCTCAATCCTATCCCTAAACCCTAAACCCTAAACCCTAAAGCCTCAACGTCAAATCATAATCCCTCAACCCTTCACTCTAATCCCTCAACCCTAAACCCTATCCCTAAACCCTTAACACTATACCTTAAACCCTAATCCCTCAACCCTCAACCCTAAACCTTATCCCTAAACCCTAATCCCTCAACCCTCAACCCTAATCCATCATCCCTCAACTCTAATCCCTCATCCCTAAACCCTAAATGCTATCCCTATTCCTAGACCCTCAATGGGCTCGATACTATACTTTAAACCCTAATCCCTTATCCCTAATTTATATACCCTTGACACTCTACTTTAACCCTAATCCCTCGACCCTCAACCCTATCCTGAAACCCTTGACCCTCGAACCTCAATGTACTCAACCCTCAATGTCAAACCCTAATCCCTCAACCCTTAACTCTGATCCCTCGACCCTTAACCCTTAAAAATTGAACCCTAAACCCTAAACCCTCAACCCTCAACCCTCAACTCTCAACATTAAACCCTAATTCATCAACCCTAAACCCTAATACCTCAAACCTAAACCCTGTCCCTAAACCATCAACCCTCAACACTATACCTTAAACCCTAATCCCTATCCCTTAACCCTTAAAACTTAAACCCTATCCCTATACCCTCAACACTTGACACTATATCTTTAGCCTTAAACCCTCATCCCTAAAGCCTCAACCCTCAACCCTAATCCCTCATCCCTAAACCCTAAACTCTATCCATATTCCTAAACCCTCAACCCTCGATAGTATACCTTAAACCCTAATCCCTTATCCCTAAACCCTAAACACTATCCCTCAACCCTTAACCCTTAAAAATTAAACCATAAAACCTATCCATAAACCCTCAACGCTCAACACTATATTTTAAACCCCAATCCCTTAACCCTCAGCCCTAAAGCCTCAACCCTCAATCATTAAACCTTCAACCCTAAACCCTATCCCTAATCCATCTACCCTCAACACTCTACTTTAACCCTAATCCCTTGACCATCAACCCTATCCCTAAACCCTCAACCCTCAACCCTCAACTCTCAACATTAAACCCTAATCTGTCAACCCTAAACCCTAATCCCTCAACCCTCAACCCTAAACCCTATCCCTAAACCCTCAACCCTCAACACTATACCTTAAACCATAATCCCTCAACCCTAAACCATAATCCCTCAACCCTAAACCCTAAACCCTATCCCTAAACCCAACAAAACTGCTTTGCCTTATGTTAGGTTGTTAAACCCATCATTTTTGACATTCTTCTCTTAAAGATATTTGAGTTGCAAGAATATGTCAGAAAAATGGCTATGAACTTTTTTAATGTTAGTAATGTTATATGGCATGTTTTTCTGGCCCATCTAGGGTTCATTATGCCAATAGGTGTACACACTATAGAAAATCTTTGTGTATGGTACATCCACAGTGAGTAATTAACAGTTGAAATTAGAAGGATGATCATTATGAGAAAAGCTTTGCATTGGGGTACATCTATGTTTCTTGTTGTCCACCCCGCACTCAGGGGAGGTATATTGTTATGAAACAAGCAAATAATCCCCCATTGTTTAGTGGCTCTATCAACAAGAACTACTAAACTATACCTTAAACCCTAATCCCTCAACCCTAAACTTTCAACCCTAAACCCTATCCCTAATCCCTCTACCCTCAACACTCTACCTTAACCCTAATCCCTCGACCCTTAACCCTAAACGCTATCCCTAAAGCCTCAACCCTAAACCCTAATCCCTCAAGGTCCTAAACTCTAATTTCTTATCCCTAAACTCTAAATCCTATCCCTAAATGCTCAACCCCTGACCTTAAACCTTAATAACTCAATCCTTATCCATCCCTCTCCTCCCCTATCTGGCTCACTCCCATCTCTACCCTCCTCTACCCTGGACACTATACGTACATACATATAGGCATACATAGATACATACATACATATAGGCATACATATGCACATGATTAATAGGCTTAAACATAAATTTTTTTAAGTTGAACATAACGCACTCGCGTTATTTAAAACATGAAAAATAGCACAAACTTTTGTGGAAAAGGAAAAATGCAAAGAAAAGAATAACGCAAGCGTGTTATAATGCGAGCACACTATAATGCGCTCGCATTATAACGCACTCACGTTATGTCTTGCTTTGGGAATTCCAAGCCTTGGGCTTGGGATTTGCTTTGGATTTCCAACCCAAAGGCTTGGAGTGCCTTTTGAACAGTAACAGACGTGTTTTTCCATATTCTTCAAGATTTTACATAATTTTGTTCGTGCTAACCCTCAGATTTGTATGTGTTTCAAGGTCAAACAAATCAAACACCTGGGTAATGTTAGGCTTTCTCTCAACTATCTGACAATGTAATTTTTTTCACATTTTAACAATGTTAAGCCTTTCATCTTTAATTTCTTTTGTTTGTGTGTCCGTTTTTGGGCAAAAACCACTGTTTGGTCTTTTTTTCATTGTAAATTAACTATTCATTGAAATTTCAAAAAAATTACATATTTAGAAACTAGACTCCATTCTACAAATATTAAAAGAAGAAAAAAATGATTTTCGATTAGTTTTCAAAATTTATAGGGGTAGCATGGCCAAAATTCTATTTTTTAGGATGTGTCCACTTTGAAAATTAGTAAAAAATCAAATATTCATCAAAAAATTATCAGAAAAATTAGGCATAAACTACATGCTATTAGCTAATTTCTCACTGAAGCGATTTTAAAAATACCAAAAAAAAGTTGACCTTTGAGGGAGCCACAAAACATGCTATGTTATGTTTTTTTGACAGAAACAACACCAATTTCTATGGCTCCCTCTTTTGATCCCGTTAATCTATGCCCTTTTAAAAAAAAAATAGTAGTTTAGAAAGTAGACTCAGAGCACTACGAACATTATTTTGGTTGCATGTCCAAATTTTGAGTGTAACTATGCTCAATTTCTCATCCAAGGCCAGTATTTCCTAATTTTAGAAAAAAAGTGGCCACTTAAGACCCCTTTTTGGCCCCCCATCTTCCTGCACTTACCTGTTGACAGATTAGGGTTGAGGGTCGAGGGATTAGGGTTAAGGTAGAGTCTTGAGGGTAGAGGGATAAGGGATAGGGTTTAGGGTTGAAGGTTTAGGGTTGAGGGTTTAGGGATAAGGGATTAGGGTTTAAGGTATATTGTCAAGGGTTGAGGGTTTAGGAATAGGGATAGACTTTAGGGTTTAGGGTTGAGGGACTAGGGTTTAAGGTTTAGGGATAAGGGATTAGGGTTTACGGATTAAGGTTTAGGGTTGAGGGATTAAGGTTTATAGTTGAGGGATTAAGTTTTAAGGTTGAAGGTTGAGGGTTGAGGGTTTAGGGATAGGGTTTAGAGTTTAGTGATAAGGGATTAGGGTTGATGACCTTGTGGGATTAGGGTTTAGGGTTAAGGCTTTACAGATAGTGTTTAGGGTTGAGGGATTAGGGTTGAGGGTTGAGGGATTAGGGTTAAGGTAGAGTATTGAGGGTAGAGTGATTAGGGATAGGGTTTAGGGTCGAAGGTTTAGGGTTGAGGGATTAGGGTTTAGGGTTGAGGGTTTAGGGATAAGGGATTAGGGTTTAAGGTATATTGTCAAGGATTGAGGGCTTAGGAATAGGGATAGCATTTAGGGTTTAGGGTTGAGGGATTAAGGTTTAGGGTTGAGGGATTAGGGTTTAGGGTTGAGGGATCAAGGTTTAAGGTTTAAGGTTGAGGGTTGATGGTTGAGGGTTTAGGGATAGGGTTTAGAGTTTAAGGATAAGGGATTAGGGTTTAGGGTTTAGGACCTTGAGGGATTAGGGTTTAGGGTTAAGGATTAGGGTTTAGGGTTTAGGGATAAGGAATTAGGGTCAAGGGTTGAGGGATTAAGGTTTAGGTTTGAGGGATTAAGGTTTAAGGTTGAGGGAGAGGTAGAGAGGTGAGGGCGGAGAGATAGGTGAGAGATAGAGAGGTGAGAGATAGAGAGGTGAGAGATAGAAGAAATACATGGAGAAATGAGTAATGTGGATTTTTCTATAGCAGGCCAAAATGTGCTCGCATTATAACGTGAGCACATTATAATGCGAGTGCATTTTGGATTGCTATAGAAATAGTAAAAAGGCCTGGACCCCCATGATCCAAGGTGACATACTCTGATTTCTTCTGTTTATGTGTGTGTTCTAACAAAAAGAGTATTTTCATGTTTTTGGGAAGTTCACATGCACATTTTTCACATTCTACCACCTTTGCATAAACTTTCCACCACCTTTTTATGCTTTGCCAACTTAAGAAGGAGAAAATAACATAGTTTTCACATCGAATTTGATATATATCAATTCAAGTTTTAATTTTTGTAGTGTTGCAATGTTAATTGTGATTGAATTGAAGGAATTTAACATTATAGATTGGTTAATAGTATTGTTGTTACTAATTCTATTTGAGTGTTATTCAATTTAACGTTGAAAAGGAAGCAAGTGGTGAAAAACTCAAATTATTGAGGAGTTTATGTAAGAAGAAAAAAACACTACATAATTGGCTACTCTCTCCATTTTTTAGGTATGTCAAATCTTTACATGCATGTTCTTTACATTTTCCTTAATTCTATTTGAATTACTTTATCATGCTTTATCATACATGTTTATATCACTTGTATGGTTTACATATTTTGTGTTTATATCAGTCTCTCTTTTTTGATTTTATAGTTCATCTGCCTTGTCTATGCTTCCACATTTTGCATACATGTCTTACATTTTGTATTTATAGTTTATCATAGTTCTTACTACCCAAAGAGCTTAGTCATCACACACAAATATCCTTATAATGGACTATGTTTTAAATTAGTTCTTGGTATGCATAATAGAAGATATCTCAAAGGTCAATATTAGTTAAATAGACACAATCACGATCAAGAAAGCAACATACAGTCTCACATGGTGCCATGTATATTTTCTACACTTGGGCTCTTTAATAATTATGTGCAATAATGAATTAAACAGACCTTAACATACCATGATGTCAAACTATATAAGAATAAATCCTTACAACATATAAATATACAATCCCTTAAGCATAATGAAATACTATTATCTTGTCATAACAAGTTAAAATACAAATGAATTGGTGCCAAGATCATACAAGTAAATCCCAATAGGCTTAATCCAATCATGATCCATGCTATGCTACATTATTCTTCATGTTGATAGTTCATACAAACCTTGTATACCAAATGTTTCCATTCCCATATCTATGACAATGTGCCAAGTTAAATACTACAAATTTGTCACATTGCCATGGAATTGATATAGGGTCTCAAGATAGTTCAGTCACAACAAAGTGCAAAGTTAAACATGAGTGTCTCCATGAAAAACATAAGCCTTAAGGCTGATCCTCTTGGTTGTCATAACATGATAATGTGAAGATAAGAGACTGTTGTCACACGTTAGAAAATCAGTCCTTACCTCATGCCCTTGTGTGATATCTCCCACAATCTCAATCATCTCTCCTTTCATGACTAGTTGGTTATCAACAAGTGCTAGCCCATGAGACATATCCAAGTGAAAATCAAGTGTATCATGTGTCCTAAATTTTGTCCCATGGCTGCAATCTCAATCTTCATGTGTGAGGAGATGATCTATATCCACAAGTAAGTGTAGGTAGTTTAATGCCACTAGCACAAAGGCCTCCCCCACATCTTCAACCTTGTAGTCAACATGAAGTCCCATGTACTCTTCACTTGTAGCCTCAATAGGTGACTCTCCTTTGTCCTTATCCTCATAGGACTGAAGTGAACTTTGTACCATAATGCTTTGTATGATTTGTACCTATTTTGGTTGAGTGACATTTACTCTTCTACATGATGATTGTATGTGCATTTTGTATGAAGGGTTGAATGACATATATTTTAGTAATTTGTATGGATTCATTTCTTAGGAACTAATATTTGTCTCTTTATCATGCTATAGATAAATTCTCCATCATGCCAAGGAAACAATCAAGAATTAAACCAACATAGGAAGAGATAGAAGCTAAGAATACAAAAAAAGTAGTGGCTATGAGGAAACTTTGTGAGAAGAGGTAATTGGATACAATAAATGAAGACATGCCAATTGAAGAGGAACCACAACCATCAAAAATAGATATGGTATTGGTGACACAAAGGGAACGAATACAAAAACTTCATGCTATGAGAGATTTGAATACCATAGTTGGAGACACGTCCTCTATCAGAAGTAAACATGTAGGGACACCATCTACCGCATCTCAAGTTGAGAGTACATCATCACTCAAATGTGAGGAAGGAGGTATGCCATCTTTCCCACCTCAACCTCAAGGTATGTCATCTATTCCATCTTCGATTGAAGGTATTCCATTTAGCCCATCTCATTTAAATATTAATGAAATTCCTAATGTTGAGATGAATTTACCTATCTTAACACCACCTAGAATTTTGCATAGAAAGTCAAAGTATTTGATTGATATTAGAATATTTTGCAGCCAATGGAAGCTAAGATTTCAAAATGCACTTGTAGAAGATATGCTCATAACATTTGGAGATTGTTCTTTGAAAAGTTAAATGAGACCGCAAGATGTCAACTATTCGTTGAAATGATGCGAAGTATAAAGTATAGGTCCATCATGAAGATTCTTGGGTTGAGAACATCAGAGGCTTCAAGTGAAAAATATATTGTCAAGAATGTAATGAGTGCATATGAGAGTGTGGGTAACACCTCATGCACAAAAGATATCATGCACAAAAGATAGTAATGCAACACGACGTGTCATTACATCAACTATAGTTGAAGTCAAGGGGAAAGCTAGCTAATCATGCAGAAATGAAAACACAGCTAACCCTAGCTGCCAATGGAGTGCATTCTAACTTAGACAATAATCAAATGAATAGAAAATAACTAAGAATCTAAACTAGTAATGACTTCTCTCCATTGTCCTCCTCCATCTTTGCATTGTGTTCTCAAATTTGCAAGTTCATGCAACATTCATGAGAAGCTCTATGGTTATGAACAACAAGATATTGGAGAGTGCATATGGGATGAGAGTTCTAAGAGGCATTAGGGGTGAAAATGAAGCTAAAAAAGGTGTTTTATAGAACACCTGATTTGAACAGAGGGCCAAGATTGAGAGTTGACTTTAGGGCCAAATGGAGGGATAGGATGAGTTAGGGTTTTCTCACCACTAGAGGACAAAAGTCAATTTAAAATTGAGCTAAATGGTGACGTGGAAGATTTGATTTTTAAATGAAACAAATGGTGTACATTTATTTAATTTATTTGAGGAAGGGGATAATGTGAAAGGGGATTGATTTATTTGTTTGAATAAATCAAGTGAAGGGAACATTAGAAAATAAATGATTAAATAATTAATTAATTCAAACTAATTATTGAACCATAGAGGAAAATTAGGGAAAATTAGATAGAATGTGGCAGAAAGTAGGGTTTTGTGATTCGAGGACACTTTTAGGTGTCTACATTTTACCCCTCTTTGAGATGATGTTTGAGATGATTTGATTTATGTCGAGTAACATCATTTCAAAGAAGCTAAGGAAATAGATAGAGGAAAAGGATGATGAAAGAAAGATATGCTGATGATGCCCCCTCGAGAGGATAGGCGAGTTGGACAAACACAGGTAGGCTCTCGAAATGAAAGGGATTGGTTGGGCAATGGATAGGGGAAGTGAATGGTATGTTAAGCTGCAATGAAAGTGATCAACCATGGTGTTTGATATAGCACTAGACGTTACGCACCAAGGTATAAGGACCAAGGTGACAATGTGTCTTGTGCCCCATCGTAATACAACCTTGCCTAGATACAAGATATGAATATTAGCTGGGTTGGATTTGGATATTAAATAAATGCAAGTAAAAAATGATAACATACACAAGCAAGAAAGAAAACATGCACAACTGCTACAAAACCAAACAAGGTATTGCCCCTGTCAAACTATAAACCAATGACTAAGTGATTGATTGATTGATGATGTCTGGTTTTAGGAATGAAACATGTCATCTAAGACGCTTGATCCGGTTTTGATAATGCCACATCCTATCTAAGACAAATGATTGATTAACACTAGTGTTGTTGGCCATGCGAGCAACACCAGGATTTGATTGATTGATTGATTTAGTTTACATCGAGAGGAGGATCAAGACCATTGAATGCAATTGGATAATTTGACTTGATTGATTTGCTTGATTGGTATGGATTGATATGACTTGCATTTGCATTTGAATTATTGCTTAGAATGATTTTATTGGATTGAATTGATTTGAAGTGAATGAAGAATTGATGAAGTGGATTGACTTGATTTGATGATTTGGAAGAATTGATTTGATGCATTGATATGACTTGCATTTGAGTTTATTGCTTGGATTGACTTGATGATTTGATTGGATGAAGTGATTGAGTTGGAATGATTTGATGAATTGGATTGGAAGAATTGATGTGATGATTTGATGAATGGGATGATTTGAATGATTGATGATGAATTTATTTTATTGATTTGATGGAATGATTGATTTGATTTGAAATGATAAGGATGATTAATGTGATTAATTGATCTACTCCCTTTCTCTTATTTTTGCAACCATGTATTTACCAAATGAGACTTGTGAGTTGTGGGATTTTATTTGGATGTCAATGGAAGGTGATGGGGCCTAGACTATGATAGAGGCTAATGATATTAGGCTTTGAAAAGTCTAGCTCCAAGAGGGTACTCTCGTCTACTAATGACCTTGTCAAAGTATAAATTGGATTTATCAAGACCTTGAGGTTTGATTAAAGTGAACCATGAGTTTTAGAATTAACTTGGAAGGATGGACTTAAACTAGCCTTGGAGTATTAAGCCCAAATTGTGATTGATTTGAAAAAGATGTCAAGGTCTCTTGATCCAGATTTGTACTTGTGATACAGTCAAGCTTCGACAGTTTCTCCCTATGTTTCAACCTTAGGAAGACTAATGTTTAGGGTCCTCTATAGATGTCAAAGGATGAATGCTAATAAAATGTTTGTGATGATATGTAGTGGGTGAAATTGAATATGTAGTGGAATAAAATTGAATATGTAGTGGAATGAAATTGAATATGTAGGTCTATAAGGTTTTGACACGATTGCAATTGGATTTGATAGGGAGAGTAGATACTCAAAGTTTCCCTATGGTTGTGGTGTGTTGTGCTTGGAAATGACTAGGATGAAATCGATTAGATTTGAAATGAATGGTTAAGATATGATTGGGATGTGATTGATCATATTAGAATGAAGGTGATGATGTGTAGTGATGGGATTGGAGGACTTGGATGATGGTGATGAAGTTGATTGGATTCAAATGGTGAGGATGATAAAATGTAATGATTAGGATTTGATTGGGATTTGATTAGGAAGAAGATGACAAGGGATGATTAAGGTTTGAATTATGATGACTTGGACAAGATTATGATATGATATGGAATGATTAGGGATGATTAGGATGATGTTAATTGGATGAAAGAAGTGATTAGGGTTTGATAAGGATGAATCGGATATGATTAGGAGAATGATGAGAATGATGTTGATTGGATAAGGATGACAATGTGTAATGATTAGGAATGATGACTAGGATGGATTAGGATTATGTGGAATGACAAGGATGATGGCTAGGTGTTGGGTTGAATTGAAATGGTGTTGATTGGATTAGAAAGTGGGTGATGCAGAATGATGATAATGTAAGTAGGATGTGATTAGGATGGGATAAGGATGATGTGGAGGGATGATTGGATGAGTTGCTAGGTATATGATGACTTGGAATGAATGTGTGGAAAGAATGTCTAAGAGTGATGATTAGGCAAGCACACACATAAATCAAAGAAGACACATGGCAATCAATTTGTTGTTTTTAATGACTCGTGATGTTTTGTAAACACTTGTAGACATGCACAATCCTAGGATAGGAAAGGACAATACTTGCTGAGTTCCCACTTGGATTTCTCTAGCTGCACTTATTAAAGTGGATAGATCCAAAAACTTGGTGGCACAGGCTCCCCCTTATAGTGCACTCACTTCTCAGGCACACCAAGTTCCAAGTCCTTAAGACGCACAGACCTTAAGGTACTTTGCTATCTTTGCTAAGAACTGTGAGAGTGTTGGAGGTCTCCAGAGGTCTATCTTCCGACCCCCTACATCAAACAAGTAGAGGGCTTTTGGCCACTAAACAAAGGTTCATAGTGAATATTCGGGGGACCGGCACCTTACGAGCATCCAACAACCCACTAAAGGCTTTGACTAACCCTACTAGGAGTTTTAATATACACAAAGGTACACCTCCTTTCGAGATAGTGTTGTATGGTAATCACTTATACTAGTTGGGACTTAGCTTTTGCCCTATCCTAATTTGTATAGTGGACTAGATGAAAGTACCACTTGGGCTCTCAAATGAGTTCTCCTTACAGATGTGTCTCAAGAGAAGGCCCACTCTAAAGGGTAACAAAAGCAAGACAAGTATATGTTTTTGATCTCCAGGATTGTATTAAGATGCAAGGAGAGAGCATATACATTCAACTTGCTCACACTCGCACATGTTCATTGACCTTTAGAAAATAGATGTGTGGTGTGATAGTGAAAGTGTTGAGAGATGCTTTTGATTCCCAATATCAAATAACGTGTGAGGGAAGAGCATACACATCTCAAAACACCAACACAATCACCAAACAAAGTAGACAGTGATTCATTTTAAACCCCAAGATATGTGTGAAAACAACAAGTTATGTTCATTTTATTGCACCAAAATTGAAGTGTTCCTATGATAATCAAGAACATGCACGAAAATGAAAGGAACCCTACATCAACATGTGTTAGTAGTTTTAGTTTGATTTTTTGACCAACAAATGCCACAAGCTGAAAATCAGATATTAGTGACATAAAATCTCCATGATAATGCAAAAAACATGAAACATTGACCAAAAACTTTGTTTTGCGAGCCTCGAAGTCAAAAGGGTCAAAAAAGGGAATCTACTAAAAATCTACAAAATTTGATTAGTTACAGTGAAATAAATAGTAGAATCAGATTATTCAGGAAATTTTAAGAAGTTTTAAAAAATAATTACATGAAAAATGGAGCAAATTTGCACAAGTTATGAGCATTCAGAGTTTAAAACTAAGTTTGAATTTGACCAAAAAAATAACTGATAAAATGTCATTACCTAAAATTAACTACACCACAGTGAAATTGGGCAATTCTGCTCTGCAACGCAACTCATTTCGTGAAATTTTGATGTGTTTTGCAAAAGTTATGAAAATTTGAAAAAATTTCCCTGTTTCAGCATGCAAGAGGTAAAGGGGGTAAACTTAGTAGTTAGGTTGACTGTTAGTGGTTACTGCTGGTTCTGGTCACATTAACAGTTTATTCAGGTGGTTAAGGTTAGTACTGGCAGTTAGGGGTTAAATTGGGCTCCTGGTCACTCATGTGACCAGGGCCTGATCAAAAGCAAAAAAAATAGAAGGAAAAGGGCTATGGAAGCCCTGCTGGCCTGGTCGCCTATGTGGCCTCAGGCCATGGACTTAGGCTAGGCACTAAAATTTATTTAGATCACAAAAGGATCCTAGGAATTAAAACTAACCCTAAAGCTGACAGATGTAGATGATTTCGAAGTGGCGGTTAATGTTAAGGTTTTAAACCTACAGCATGAGAAAAATAAAAGGCTGTAGGGCAGGATTTTGAGATCTTGATAGAGGACTCAGACTGTGACAGGGGTAGGTCACCACTAACAGTCGGTGACAGAGGTGTGAGGGAGGTGGCAGAATATGGAGCTCAGTGAGTAAGTGATGACAACGGGCTTGGTTGAAGTTTTGAAGGGTCAAGTAGGTTTTGTTTGATGGTGGTGATGGATTTTCCCAAAGGTGAGCAGGGGGTTTAAGAAGCTGTTGATAGTCCCACGTGGATTTGAATGTAGACAATGGTTTGAATGCCTTGAAAATGCCTAAGGCCCCAGTTTAAAAGTCATTAAGCAAGGCTTAAAACTGCCCGTTAAAGAATTTGAGCAGTGACCACTCTGCAGAAGGCTGCGACTGATGGAAGGAGTTTAGGGTTAGACAGCAGAAATGTGAGCGGCGACGGTTTAATAGAGGGTGGCCATGGTTTAACAGGGCATTGATGGTTGTTTAGAGGATGGGCAGAGGTTTTGTATAGGTGTCGATCAGGCCGAGCAAGCTTTTAACAAGGTAGGAATGGTGGGAGACATAAGGGTTTGAGGATCAGCTTTAAAACCAGTATGTGGGGATGAATATAGGCTATGACAAAGATCTTGGGGGGGGCAATTGTTAAATGAGTAGTGGTGAAGGCCTTGAGGCCCACAAGCAGAGGGAGTTTGGGCATCAGTGGAAGTATATGGAGTAGTAACTAGTGAAACCTAGGGTTTACAACTGTGACCAGACCTCTATTTAAACTTGCCAAATAACATAAATATGCAATCAAACAACATTAAATCCATAGTCAAAGAAATGGAACCAGCAGTAGAAAACTGATTATTATGATCAGACCCCTGCATAGAGGTCATATGATTCGTACGGTACAGCCTTGCAGAGGGGCCCAAAACTTAACAAAAATCAATTTTTTTCCTATAACCAAAATGTATCAAATTTTATGTCAATTTTTGCTGAAAGGGCCTCTCAAACTCAACAATGAGGTCCGTTTGAGACCAAGAAGCCACCTGCGTGAGTTAACCACCAAAACTCAACAAAAATGGTGGATATGAAATTGATTCACATCGGGTTCACAAAATGAAGTCAAGGGAAAAGCTAGCTAATCATGTAGAAATGAAAACACAGCTAACCCTAGCACCCAATGGAGTGCATTCTAACTTAGACAATAATCAAATAAACAGAAAATAACTAAGAATCTAAACTAGTAATGAATTCTCTACATTGTCCTCCTCCATCTTTGCATCATGTTCTCAGATTTACAAGTTCATGCAACAATCATGAGAAGCTCTATGGTTATGAACAACAAGATATTGGAGAGTGCATATGGGATGAGAGTTCTAAGAGACATTAGGGGTGAAAATGAAGCTGAAAGAGGTGTTTTATAGAACACTTGATTTGAATAGAGGACCAAGATTGAGAGTTGACTTTAGGGCCAAATGGAGGGCTAGGATGAGTTAGGGTTTTCTCACCACTAGAGGACAAAAGTCAATTTAAAATTGAGATAAATGGTGAGGTGGAAGATTTGATTTTTAAATTAAATAAATGGTGTACATTTATTTAATTTATTTGAGGAAGGGGATAATGTGAAAGGGGATTGATTTATTTGTTTGAATAAATCAAGTGAATGGAACATTAGAAAATGAATGATTAAATAATTAATTTATTCAAACTATTTATTGAGCCATAGAGGAAAATTAGGGCAAATTGGATAGAATGTGGCAGAAAGTAGGGTTTTGTGATCCGAGGACACTTTTAGGTGTCTACAATAGTAAGTAGTCAAATGAGGAAAGCTCATCTCATTAGAAAGACGAGCCAAGAATTGAGAATTAATATGAAAATTTTATCAAGAGCCATTGGAAGGTGCCAAAGAATTGAGGACACTAATGCCAATGAATTATGGGTGTTCTTAGGGAGACTACCATGAAAAGATAAACCAATTGTTGAAGCATTGAGATCACTAATTGAAGACTTTTGGAAGAATTACACAAGGGTATCTCTGAATCAAAGGGATGTGGTAAAAAAGAGAATCGGTAGTCAGAACCATGAGCCACATGATTTAAAGCATTTTTTGGATATGAATCAAACACAGTTTTTTGGTAAATTTCTAGAGATGTATTTTCAAGAGACTTCATATCAAGAATTTTATGTGAAAGAGAGGAAGGTCAAATATTCTACAGGAAATTATACTTGGATGGCACATGCCAGCATTGTGGTGTCTTGCAACGTATGCCAATATGTGAACATATGGAAAGAACACATGCAGGTGGAAACAAACTAGTAGAGTTTGGCAAGTATAAAATAGTGGTATACAATACAAAAGATGGAAAAGAAGCAAAGAGGTGTGAATTAGTTATTCAAAAGATTCCAGTGTATCAGTTTATGCCTATATTTCATGATAGTATAGTGTATGAGTATGCAAGACATGCCCATAGAGCTCAATGGTTGGACTTGCAATTCAAGTCATGCAAGGACACATTTCTAGTTGGTAGCATTGTTTTAGTCATTGACTTTGCAAAGAACTACAGTCTACAACCACGGTGTGAGGTGCAAACACAATATTACAACTCCACACATGTTTCTATATTTGTGCATATCACATTCATTCATGTGAATGATAGTACAGAGGATGACAAAAAGATCATAAGGGAGTATCATTTTTATATTAGTGATGATCACATGCATTCTACGGAGTTTGTGCAAGGTTTCTTTCAGGTGTTCTACAATGATTTGGCTAGAAGGGGCATATCATTCAGTCAGCATGGTTGGATAACTATGCATCACAATTCAAGAAATCACAAAATCTCTATTGGCTGAGCATGAGGCATAATATTACAGGTGTTTAACATATGTGGAAATTTTGTGAGGCCGGGCATGGAAAGGGAGAGCATGAAGGTGGAGGAGCATGTATCAAAAGAGTCATAGCACGAGAAGAGTTAAAGTATAAAGATAATGCAAAGTTGATAGATGCAAAATCAATTGTCAAGTGGTGTAATGCTTCGATGGGTCCAGGCAATGAAGGTAAGTCTTCAGTTCATAGATTTTTTTGGTTGATAGATGATATTGATATTGCACCATATGAGGACTATTGTACACTTATAGGATCAAGTGAGCTACACTCTTTCAGAAGCTCAATTGCAGGTTCATGGAGTATCCATACGTGGAAGATGGCATGCTTTTGTTCTTCATGTACAATTCAAGCTTGGAATGAGTGTGAGTCAAAGGAGTGGGTTGACGAATGGCAGTTAAGTTATCTTAGCCCACTTGACACGTATCGACCCCTGATGGCACTAGAAATAACAGAGATGGAATCATCAGTTGACTTTGACCACATATCAAATCTAGTTCAACCAGGTAATATATGTACTTGCATAGTTTTTGAAATTCCCAATGTTATCTTACTTTGTAGTGTTTTTGTAATGTTGACTAATTACATCTAATTTGCTACACATATCATTATAGGGCATGTTTATGCAGTTATTGCAGATGAAGATAATGAAGACATAATAGATTATTAATTGTGTCATTGTGTTAAGGCCAAAAAAAATTGGAGGCCCCAGTTACAAATGGAGAAAACATCCAATACCCTATAGGCTCAGTGGTTGTTACTAGAACATGGCTTAGAAGGTACCCACATAAGAGTGTTAATGTTTAGCTGTTTCAAGACTTTGACTTGTATCAGAAGATTCTTCATTACTCAAACCTTGTCGTGGCATCCAATGTTCATTTGATACAATTTTGAGGTAGACCTTTCAACAAGACCTTGTGGAAGGTGTGTGAGTTTGACCATGAGGCAATACTTGACACAATAAAGAGTAGAGCATACCCAAATGGTTCATTGGATTAATTTGTAAGTATTCACAATGATTTTGTAAAGTCATGCTACATTGATTTGTAAGTATGGACATTAATTTGTAAGTTTACATAGGTTTGTCTTTTTTATTTGCTGCTGCATTTTTACACATATACAATGAATATTGTGATGAATATGTTTTTCATTGATGTCAAAGTGCTTGGATGTTAGTAATTGAGTAAGGAATGCATAATTGTGTAGGTCTATTGGTTGTCTATTGTTTGATGATACTATTATGCTTTTAGGATATGTTGTTGGGTTTTGTGATATAAAGACACTTGCTTCTTCATAGAGTATGTGATGTGATGCACAGAGTTGTAGTGCTTCATCATAACATGTCATGCTTTCAGGAGTTGGATTGGGTTGTGGTTCTTCCTCATGACAGGAGTTTGTTCATGTCTTCATGATTCTTTGTGCTCCATGTCTTCATGTGCCATAGATTTCTTTATGTCCTCATGATGTTGATGTTGATCACAAAATATGGTGTTAAGGTCATGTTGATGTTGATTAATGAGTTGTGGTTGTTGTTGGAAGTTTTGGAAGTCTAAAGGATGTCACAGTGGTAGTGTTCATATCATAGCTGTAGAGATTTAAACATTCAAAACTAGTTAGGGTTTTTAAGTTAAAGTTATTAGCTATGTTTTAAACCCTAAGTGTATTGTCTTTAAAGACCTAGTTTGGTAAGTTTTGTTTGTGTTATACTCATTGTTTAATCTATCTCAGATAACCTTCTATGTTCTTCATGTGGTCTTCAACACTTAGGTTGTATTATGTTTAGGGTTATCTAGTCCTCAACCTCCTAAAAACCCTAGTCTTTACTTTGCTCTAAAATCTAAGTTAATACCTTACACCCATACCGGTGATATCCCTAAAGAGTCCAAATTGTAAAAAAGGCAACAATCTTTGATGAATTGTTACTTGAAAACACTGACACTTAGAAACATTATGTCTGAGGCAATGCGATCACATAGAAACTCTCTACAATAATCTCTCTCAATTTTTTATATCTCTAAGACATTTTCCCATGGTGAAAGGTTTTTTGCTGCCCCAAAAATTGTCAGGAGGTAGTGTAAAGTTGCAAAGGGATGTAACTTTTGTCCTACTCTTGATGCAACCATACTGACAATTCAAACACGTCTGAATGGGTACATTTAGGCTAGGAATGGTCCTGTTTTGTACCCAAACATGCCAAAATAGTTTGAGCTACATTGTACCGGTGATATCCCTGAAGAGTCCAAAGTGCAAAAAGGAAACAATCTTTGATGAGATGTTACTCATAAACCATGAGACTTAAAAACATTCCATCCTATACAACGTGATCACATAGAACCCCTCTATAATAACCTTTCTTAGTTTTTTATATCTCTAAGGTGTTTGCCTATGTGAAAGGTTTTATGTTGCCCCAAAAATCGTCAAAAGGAGGTAGTGTAAAGTTGCAAAGGGGTGTAACTTTCGTCATGCTCCTGATGTGATCAAACTAATAGTTCCAATGCATCTAGATGGGTATGTTTAGGCTAGGCATGGTCCTATTTTGAACCCAAATATGTTGAAACAATTTGAGCTACATTATACCGGTGATATCCCTGAAGAGTCCAAAGTACAAAAAGGCAACAATCTTTGACGAGTTGTTACTCAGAAACTGTGTCACTTAGAATATTTTGTCTAAGGCTACGGGATCACATAGAACCCCTCTACAATAAACTCTCTCAATTTTTTATATCTCTTAGGTGTTTGCCTGTGGTGAAAGGTTTTCTGCTGCCCCAAAAATTATCAGGAGGTAGTGTAAAGTTGCAAAGGGGTGTAATTTTTCTCCTGCTCTTGATGCGATTAAATTGATAATTCTAACATGTTTGGATGGGTATGTTTAGGCTAGGTATGGTCTTGTTTTGCAGCCAAACATGCCAAAACAGTTTGAGCTACACTGTATCGGTGATATCCCTGAAGAGTCCAAAGTGCAAAAAGACAGTAATATTTGATGCGTTGTTACTTAGAAATTGTCTCACTTAGAAACATTCTATCTAAGGCTATGAGATCATGTAGGATCCCTCTACAATAACCTCTCTCAATTTTTTATATCTCTTAGGCGTTTGCCCATGATGAAAGTTTTTCTGTTGCTACAAAAATGGTCAAATGCATGCAGTGTAAAGTTGCAAAGGGGTGTAACTTTCATCTTGCTCCTGATGTGACCAAACCAACAATTCTAACGTGTCTAGATGGGTACGTTTAGGCTAGGCATGGTCCTATTTTGTACCCAAACATGCCAAAATAGTTCGAGCTACATTGTATCAGCAATATCCTCACACATTATCTTTGCTATAACTATTACAGTCTTCACATGTCAACATGCATCTTATGGTTGTTAACATACTTGTTCTAGCAATCAACACAGTCATATATGAACTGCTTGTTCTTTTATCTTGGTTCACCTTGACTTTGTTCTCTAGTACTATCTCTATAGGGTTTGTTTTAGTCCTTCAATGCATTGTTCCATCACTGCAATCTTAGACCCCTATTAGGCTTGAAATAGACCTATGTTAGGCTACTCTCCTAAACCTTAATATCATCTTCATGTTGTCATATCCATGCTAGTCAACCCTCATCTTCTTCCATCTTTAGGTCATTGTGTTATTAGGCTTGAACTTAGACTTATGTGATATTTGAAACCCTCTACACTTCATGGCTCTATCATTATGTAATGATCTACACTGTGATTATGTAATGATCTACACTACACCTATCTTGCTTATCATATTTCATAGAAATCTTGCAAAGAGTTGGGGTAGTGGTATGCAACCTTCTGCGAGATCAATACAATGTCGTAGCAAGGCTTTCAAGCTTAACAAGTTTTTGGGTAGGGAATTGTTTTATGGAATTAGAGTCAAATTGGTAAATGTGATGACATGATACATATTAACATGGTGAGATGCAAAGTATACATTTATAATATTAACCACATTCTCAAAGGGATTGTTGATGACTTATGGAAGCCTATAGCCCCAATGTTATGTTACATACTCAAATTAGGTAAGACTCAATGTACTCTCATAACCTCACCTTATATGCAAGAGGAATTACATTTAATAACCACAATTGTCATCAGGTGCTCATAAGCATATGATTTTGACTATCTTATTCAAGACAACAAACATGCTCTTTGCATTCCAATATGGTATACTAATAAGGAATTAAGAAATATTTTCAATTGAGCAACTCATAAAGAATATGGATCAACATACCAAGGAGCAAACATAAGAACATCATTTTGGAACATAGGGAATTACAATATCCCCTTGGTCACTTGCAAAATTAGATAGATTTGTTTGTGAAACTATGAGATATGATCCTTAGTGTTGTGCAAATGGCACACATGATCCAAAGGGTTGTGTAAGAATTATAGGGTGTCTTTTGAGTTGCACAAAATGATTCCTATCACTATGTGAATTATGCATGGTGCAATGAACCATGAACTTTGTGTTGGATCAAGTGGCATTGTTTAGGTGACACGTGATGCAAGGATTTATGCACCAAGTTGTACATCACTATGTGAATGACTAAGGCTAACATGCAAGATTGTGCAATAGCATTTAGATCATGATGTGAACAAAAAAACTTGCTTTCCATTTATCCATTTAACAAATTTTCCTTTCTCTATTTTCTCGAGCATGTATAGTTTTGAGAGACTAAAACTTTTAACCCAAAACTCAAATTCTCTTATCATCAATTGGGATGGATTCTTTGACAATTAAACTTTGAAACCTAGAGGCATACAAAAATGACCTACACTGCACCATTCCATATTACATAATGATCAACAAAAATGATTTGTATTAACCAAATATCCATATAGGCATACATCAATATCTGTCAATATAAGTATAACATATATACAAAATAGCCATGTAGGCTTACAAGAATGCCATATAGGCATACAATGTTAACTATATGCAATACAAAATATATGTCCACAAGTGCCATATAGGCATACAACAAAGGAACCCAATAAAAAGTCATTCCCCTCTGTCAGGGGAAGAGAATAGATCATGGGCAATCTTTAATCTTTGAGGGGATGGGGATGCGTATGAGGCTGGTCTACTATGAACTTGAGTGATGCTCCTCCTATTTAGTTGTTCATGGATTTGTAGTTGTTACAATAAAAAGTATAGACATTAATATATAGAAATTATATTATAAAAAATGAAACATTTAACAAAATAATCACTTACCGCTATCTGAAATCTATCTCCTCATTTGCCTCAGTACCAGGATTAGGTTGTGGTGATGTTATGTCCTATAGAAACCATCTAGATAGAAACTAAACTTCAAATAAATAATCATTTGATTTTTTAAAAATAAACTATAACAACGAATGTAATTTGAAATTTACTAATCTGCCTCATACCCCCGTCAAAGGCATGGAGCTATGAATCATAGAGGACACACCATGCTCTATTGCCCTATGAACTTTGGGAGGTGTCTTTGCAGCTTGCATCATCTAAAAATAAAATAGCATTGTTAGATTATATTAGGCTCATGATTCAAGATTTTTTCTTTCTATGACAATGAAAGAGGATTAGCCACTCAACAAGAACACACATCATTCATTTTACAAAAGGACTATTATACAAAAGAGTTACCCAACCACCTTATGAAAGTCATGTTACTAATTAGTTATAGCAGTCATAGCATAGAAAATGGTCCAAGGCCCTATCATTAAGTTGAAGAAGCTATCCTTGTGCAAACTTTAAAGGTGCTAACATGCAAATGTTGCACAAGACTGTCATAGATAGGACTATCATAAAAATGGTTATACATTTGTTTGACCTCATGTTTTGCTAGATTATTATCATTTATTGCTTAGGGATTGTTTATACACCTAACTCATGGTCCTCTCATCACAAGAACAGTCTTGATAGCTGAATTAGTATGCAAAATACCATGTAGACTTCCCTAGAAGACTATCACAAATAAATCAACAATAGGACTATCATAAGTTTAAAGGCATCAATGGCATCATTTCCATCTGCTTGTCATGGCATTCCATGAGACCATATTTTTTTGAGTCATTTTTTCAAATAACTATATTGAAATTGAAATTTTGTCATTTATCAACATCTAGTTATTAGTTATGCAATGTCTAGTAATGCTTTGAGTTTGAAAGATGTGCAATGCAATGTAATCAATGATATAAATATAAAATACAAAAATCAAGTAAGTACAATTCATTAGTTAAATTCTTTATTTTATTACCTGAGTGAGGCTTTGAACTCCACCACCACTAGCAGGTGTTGCCATGAAATCTGCAAGATGAACCTATTCAACATCCAAAATTAGATATTAGAATAACATTCATATAACAATGCTATTCACATGCAATATTTATAATTATTTACTAGTTACATACCCCGACAATAGATGTTGTAGTGTAATATGTAGGTGGAGAATCACTAAAAACTGCATCAATGCTATGACCCTGAAATTTCATTAAAATCATCAAACTAAATTAGTTAATCTTGCATTTCAAAAATGAAATTTAATAAATTAAATTCAATGAACTTGCTAAGATTTACCTAAGTATTAAGGTTGAAAGGGCATTTGTCATCATCATTTGCTCAGTTGCAGATGTAGCCTGCGCACCTGCGTCCTGACTATCTGTGGGGTCATAACCACAAGCTGACCCACAAGCCTGACAAGTATGGGGTGGAACCCTACTCGAACTCTCCCCTATCCCATGCTATGTTGCAAGACTAGCATGCTCTATGATGCTCTGGGTCAAGGCACTAATGGACTGAAGTGTCTCGACCTCAACACTCTCATTCACAACGGAAGGGATAGACACGTGCTCATGGGCTGGTCTAGCGAGTGCTCGTCTCACTGGCCGCTGTGGGTCAACACGTGCCCTTGATATATCCTATGCTGACCCCCCACCTCTACCCTGGAACTCCCTCATATCAAAATAGTTTGGCACTTTATTTTTGACAAACTTGCCTGGTAGAGTTTCCTCAAAAAATATTAGGGGACCTCATTATTGTTGCATGGAGGATTGTAAAAAATCATCCACCACCTTTGCCCAAAATTGTCCCTTATCAATTGGTTGTTACGCTAATGGATAGGGAACCTCTTGCATGTAAGGGGTAGAGGTTGATTTGTTCGCGGGTCTATGAAAATAGAACACAAGTACAATTTTATAATTTGTTCATTTTTAACTTGTTCATAGAACAACTTGTCTACATAGAACTCTCTAAATTCTCTCCTCTTTTCTGACCAACAAGAGATTTGCTTGCTAATTGAATCTACATTTGATAACATAGGTTCAAGAGATTAAGAAAGTGTGGATCTATACAAGGTTGAAGTTGTAGGTTCTTTCAACCTTCCAATTATATCCTCAATTTGTTTTTTATTGTTTTCAATTTGCCCCATTATATTTTCTTATGTTCTAGGGGCATATTGAGGAATGAATTGAGGTGTTTGTTGTTGGGGTTGTTCTTTAGTAGGTATTTTCTATTCAGGTGATGGAGGATTTTGTGGATTTTCAAGAGGAGGAGGAGGTGCATTATCAATTCCTATAAATTAAAGAAATTTACATCAAAAAACCATTTGAACCTACCTATTTAGCAACAAATTCACACAAGAAAGAAAATAGAACTTACTCCTTTGGCCTCCTCGATGTCGTGGCAGTATTTTGACAATAAATCGACAACAAATTGTTGACGATATGCCCTTCGATAATGTAAGCACGCTCTCCTTTGTCTCCAAGCCATGGGTTTGCTGTGAAATGTTGTGAAACAATGAAATGAAATGCAGATTTTTTTTAAATAGCAGAGCATAACGCGAGCATGTTATGGATTGGTGTTGCCAAGCGTTAGGCTCGACATCACCAAGCCATAATGCAAGTGTGTTATAATGCGCTCGTGTTATGGCTTAAATATTTTTAAAAAAAGTTGGCCACTTTTTGGTCCCCCAACTTTTTGCACCTGCCCTTCAAATTCCTAATGGTTTAGCAGCTATAGGTGTCAGAAAGTGAAGATTTAGTTCAAAAGATTTCAATGTCAATTTTGGCCAAAAAGTGTAACCCATTATTGTGGGATGACCCCTGTAGGAACATCTTCAACAACTTTACTATTAGTTTTAGAAATAAGAACAAAACAAACCTTCTCATGCTTCATACCATCAAGAAATCTCCTTGCATCAACTAAGCAAACTCTAGCATTACCACAAACTTGAACATTTTCCTCCTTTAAAGGATTCAACTTATGCTTCACTCCATCTTTTACAATTGTGTAGGTGTTGGCACACCCATCATGTATGGCCTTTCTGTCATATTTCCATGGCCTTCCAAGAAAAATGTGACAAGCATCCATACAGATGATATCACATAGAATTTCATCATGATAATTCCCAACCTTAAACTTTGCATTGCATTGCTCATTCACTAACAACTTCTAATTATCTTGCACCCAAGCAATCCGGTATGGATTTGGCTATTTCCTCCTCTCAAGATTCAACTTCCTCACCATTTCATTAGACACAAGATTGTATGTGCTTCCACTATCAATTATGATGTTACACACTTTTCCCTCACACTTGCACCTTGTTTTGAATAACTTCTTTCTTTGCATATGCTCATTGTCTTCAATCAGGAGTGCTCTCCTTGTCACCAAGACCTCTCCCTCTTCTGCATCTTCATATTTTGAGGAAGGTACCTCTTCCTCGTTGACATTTGTTTCTCTTCCTTAGTATTCTTGTCTCCTTCTTGGCTTCTCCTCTATTTGTGGGAAATCATAGGCTCGGTGTCCTTCTTCTCCACATTTGAAACAAGTGCCTCTTAATGGGCCTCCACCATAACCATGACCTCTACCTTTTCCTTTGAAATTTTGGTCTCTTGAACTTTGTCCTTCTTCATACTTTGTTGTTCTATGGCTTCCCTCTTTGTTCTTGGAGCTCTTTTGTTGATTATCTTAATTCTTGTACGTTCTTCCTCCTACCTTGCTTCCATGACCTCTTCCTCTCTACTTTTTTTCAAACCTCTTATTCATCCTCTCTTCTAATTTTAATGATGTTTGGTAAGCATCCTCCATTGTCACAACTCTAACAAGTACCATCTCGTCATGAATACTTGGTCTTAACCCATTTATATATCTTGCAACCTTTTCCTTGGTTGCTTATGAATGTCTAGTCCTGATAAGAAGTCTATGGAATTCTTTAGTGTATTCTTTAATGGTCTAGCTTCCTTGTTTCAAACCTTGCATCTTCTTGAGAAAATCTAATTCATAGTCTACAAGAATGAATTGCCTTTTCATTTTCTCCACAATTTTTTCCCATTTGATAATTCTATCTTTTCCTCTTCTTCCTCTTTCTAATTGAACCTCTCTCCACCATATTGAAGCATGTTCCTTCAACCTTGTATTGAAAAATTTCACTTTATCGGGATCTTCTATCTCTTCAAATTTGAAATATTCTTCCATTTTATTAAGCCAATCTACTAATTCCTTTGGATTCAAACTTCCACTAAATGTAGGTACATCCATCCTAGGCCTTTTTCCTATCCTTGGTAATGCAATTACTAAAGGATCATGAGCAATTGCTACTGCTGCACCTTAGCTTCCAACTTGACTAGCATTCTTAGTGCTCTCATCATCACTTCCTGGGTCTCTTATTCTTGCAAAACCTCTCCTTATATCATCTTGTAAGGTTTCTACCTACCTTCTTAAGGCTCTAAAGTCATCATCTCTAACAAAATTATCTACTCTTCCTCTTCCTCTACCCCTACCTTGTGGGGCTCCTCTGGCAAACATCTTTGCAACACCACAACTCACAAGTCCTGGTGTAAACTGCCTCTCTTCGGTGGTCTGTCTACACACCCAGGATCAAACTTTCTCTAATACCACTAATGAAATGAGGGCTGGAATGAATATCCCTCACATCTATTTTCTCACACACACAAATAGAAATTAAAACTTGCAACAATTACTTGCAAATCTAGTTTGTAACTTGCAACCAAAGTTTCATATATTCATCTAGTTTTATAAAATAAAATTATAGTAGTCCAAAAAGGACAATGGGGCTTCAACAAACCCTTACAAAGATGAAAAAATCAATTACAAAATGGTTTTCTACAGCAAACCAAAGTTTCACAAAACTTCCCCTTCTAGCTCTTGCAAAATCACAACAAACAACTATGCAACTGTCACTGATTCTCCTGGAATCTCAATGGTTGTGCAATCAGCCTTAAATCTACAACAACACAATCCAAAACCACTCTTGGAGATATGCCATGCCTCCCCTTTGTCTCTCCTATGACCTAGGAAAACTAAACTTAAAAATGAATTACCATTCCTGTTTGTATCTCCCCCTTTTTTAATGAAAATGTAATTTCCCTTAATTTATTTGCATTTCAATTCATTTCCAGCCCACTCTCCAAAATGCAATATCCCCCTCTTGGAAAAAAGACAAATTTAATTTATTTTAATCAAATAAATTGACTAAAATAAGCCACTCAAACTTTGTGCCTTGCCATGCTTTGTGGTAGTGCTATTTTTGGCTTTTTTTGTTTTATGCATTAAAGAAAAAAAATGATTTCCTTATCTTGGGTGCGCACTCTCTCCATCCCTATTTTTTGGGGATTTTGAAATCTCAAAAATAATATTTTAAATGGAATAGAAAGTCTCCAAAAACCTACACTCCTTTTTTCTTTTTCTAGATTTTATGCTTTCAAAGCATGATTCCCACTAGCTCCACTATCTTGCTTTTTCACCAAATTAACTCCAAATTGAAATTTTAATTTTAAAATATAGCATGACATCCAAATGTACAGAAAAATGAATTTCACAAGACAAAATATGAAATTCAAACCACCACAAAAAATGCAACAAAAAAATGAAACATATTTTTTTGGTTGACACTAGATTCCCACTATGCCATGGATGCTCCTGCATCACTTTCCTGTGTTTTCTAAGTTGCTTCCCTTCCATGTTCAAATCTATTTCTAATTAGATACTTTCTTTAATCTCTCTTAATTTCTTATTATCTCATTTTTCCATGGGTCTTAAAAATTTAGAATTTCATTGATCTTTTTATGCATCCCATGGTTCTCATGGTCTTTCTTCTTTGATTAGTCACATTATTTTAGCCCTGGATCTCTTCAAGATCATCCCATTTCCATTTGTCATCCCCTAGGTGCTTCACCCCCTCTCACAAGGCTAAGACCTAAGGGAATCTACCACGATTCATAAAAAAATTCTACCTTATCTATAATACCTTTCTAAATGACTTCCTTTCCACAGTAATTAGTATTTTATGATTTGATCTATTCTTTATTGTTTAACAAGGGTCCCAACAATGGAACCAAATGTTGGCAAGAACAATGGATTCACAGACCAAAGTTCTGAGTCTAGGAATCTTGCATGCTATATTTATACCCCAATAATTACAAGATGAGAATGATCAGATAATTTCTGGTAGGATTTACCATAGTGCGGTATACCAATAGATAAAAACACACTTAACATAGAATTTAAAACATACATTCATATATTTCAAAGCATAGAACATTTATTATATATATCTCTTTCATGGATTATAATATCAGATATTCGGTCTTCTACTTCTCACTTTTTTTAAATCTTTTTCCTTCTATCTCTATTCTTCTATATACATAGTATTACATTAGGGACATGTCCCTTATATTTCTAATGCCTTTTCCTATTTACTATAGTCATCCTAGTGCTTTTCATCCCTTTTGCGGTCATATGCAGTGGCTCCTAGATGTTTCTCTTTCCATTCTCTTTCTTTTCCTAATAGCGCCAATAGTAATTTTCTAACCATGATAGTCTACTAGTTTGATATATGTCCTCAAGGCCAAATAAGTTATTAGATTAATCCAATTCTCCTCAAACGTGTATATGACATCCAAATACTCCTTTAGTATATGACATCCAAATACTCCTTTAGAACATTATACGAAAATCACAAGACCAAAATATATAGTGTAGAAAAATGTGGTGACTTATTCTACAACTAAATAATAAATGAAAAAGATTCAAACAAACAAAACAAGTGAAAGAAAATATTTTTGGGTGATGTGAGGTTGCTTTTCATCCCTAAGGAGGCTCTTGCATCACCTTGTCAACTTCTAGTAATGATCTCCCTAGCAACTTTACAAGTATGTGACATTAATTCTTTGGGTAAGAATATTGAAAAATGAAAGTCCCAACAACAAAACTAAAAGATGTAGGTGCATGCAAATCTATTCTCCTATCTCAAATAGACTAATGACCACCCAACTAATGGGAGATGCATGCTAGCATATCACACATACCTTGGGGGACTTCAAGAGCTCACTAAAAGTGCAACAACTCTTTAGGGACCATTTCTAAATTGAATAAGTGGAAGTATTAAGGTTATGAAAATGTTGTGCAAATAAGTTCTTACTAGAAGTTAAGATATGCATAAACCTATTAATACCTAATTATTTATGTTTAAAAAAAATCATAACAATAAAACAAGTTATTACGATTCAACATACATTAATTTAAGATAGGCATTATAAATTTAGCCTAGATCATCACATCACATTTCAAAAAGCACTTAATGCACTTAATGAATGAGAGTATATTACCTTAGCTTAATCTACTTTTCTATGATCATGTACTTGCTAGCTATTATCTTTGTCCTATTTCTGATATCCTATAATCTAATTAACTTCTCTTTTTATATTGGTTTTTGCTTTGAAAATGTGGTAGAGGTTGTTCCTTGAACAAATAGTGGTGATCATGTGTAGATTACTTGTCTCACCTTTACACTCATGTTCCTCTCTTAGCCAATAATACTCACTCAACGATGTGATAGACTTCCCACCGCTAACAACAACCAAATTTAATACAATATTTGGTCAATCTACAACCCCAAGCTCTAGTAGTAAAAGAGCATATGTAGCATCAACAATAAGTTCTTTCCACTTTGAAAGAAATCTTGGCCAATTCCAAAAAGGAAAATAAAACTACAAGGAGATTAAACTAGAAGTGAAAGACAAATTGATATAGCTGATTCGATGTTTCAGAATTTAGAACAAACAAACTAGTATTCTCTCAGGGAATAAAAAGAGGACAACAAATTAGCACCAAAATATGGCATTCCTTACAAAAGTGCTTTAAAAAATTGGGAGTTTAGCCTACAAATTTGAGCATCTAGCATGTTCATGGATACATCTATTATTTTCTATTATTTCAGTTTGAAGAAGCTTATTAGAGAAAAAAAAAATTAGTTCAAATAGAGTATCTAGATTTAGATGGAGAAGGGAGCACCATTTTATAATTAATGGTCGTCATTCAAATAAGAAGCAAGTGTCTACTACATAGGATCCTTATTAAATATTTAGATGGATAGAAGAACTTATTGTTCAAAGATGTTAGTTGGAAAGATGAAGGATTCATTAAGAAGTACCTAAAGTTAAGTATCAAAGACAATGCTTCTTTGTAGGAGGTGTGTTATGCCTCTAACCAATTAATTATATTGAGATATTTGATAGTTAATTTAATCATTTGTTAGTTCCTAAATTTAATAATTGCATTGGTAATCAACACATACATAATCCTTCGGTTAATCATTTTTTACTTCCTAAATTTAATATTTCTATTAATATTCATCCTCATTAAAATTAAGAGATTATTGTAGCCCAAAAACAATATATATGTGAAGTATTAAATAATTATTAACCATTTGTCAGTTCCTAAATTTAATATTTCTATTAGTATTCAGCCTCGTTAGAATTAAGAGATTACCGGTAGCCCAAAAACAATATATACGTGAAGTACTAAATAATTGTAAATCATAATCTTATTATTACACCGAGAGGCATTCTACACTCACAACAAGCGCTAAAAGATTCAGATTCCCATCAACAATTAAGATTCAGATTCCCATCTAAACAAAATTCATAAAATGTGTAAATAAATAAATTCGTGGAAGCCAAATGGATAGAAAAATAGAAAAACTTGGGCAGTTATGGACTGAAATCTTTATCACATTAAACAAAAAATAAATAAATTTGTGGAAGCCAAATTGATAGAAAAATATAAAAATTTGGGCAGTTATGGAGTGAAATCTTTATTGCATTTGAAGAATATGAAAAGTCTCACAGCATAGTCTCTTTAAATTAAGTCATATGAGCATATCAAATATTTTAATTGCAAGTAATTTATAAATGCTAACAAATTGGAAGGTATCTCTCGGTAAATATAAATATACTAATAAAATATATGTAGATATTTCACTCGAGTTGCTTATTCTAATAATCCAATGTTGTACTCCTATTTCGTTTATCTTCTTTCTTATAAAATAATTTCACCAAGATGGCAGCCATTATATGGAAAAGACGAGCATAAATTGCTCCATTTAAAAAGAAGTGCATACACTGTGATAATATCTATTGTTTAATATATTGCTCGTGTAGATACGCACAGGGTGAATTGAAAAAGGAGCTTATATAAAATGAAAGTTGGATTAAGGAAAATTTTAATCAAACCCCTCTTATCAATTATTATCCAGTATATTAGACTGTCTGTATAAAAGTATTTTCATTCTAGAGATAAACGACTTAAAAGTGATACAGAAGCTCTTAATCCAATCTATGTTTGTTAGGGCTTACTTTCAGCAACAGAACTTATTAGTACAAAATGAAATCGGATATGTTTCAATACATGTAAACACAGACACACTGACAATTTACCTGAGCAGAATTTTATGTTTATACATCTTTCTACACCGACTGTTATATATGATTATAATTTGAATTTAGATGTTACTTTCAGTTATAAAGATACTATGAGCATATAATTTTATGTTTATACATTTTTCTACACCCACTGTTATAGATGATTATAATTTGATTCCTATTTAGATGTTACTTTCAGTTATAAAGATACTATGAGCATATAATTTTATGTTTATACATTTTTCTACACCGACTGTTATATATGATTATAATTTGATACCTATTTAGATGTTACTTTCAGTTATAAAGAAACTATGAGCATATAAATTTATGTTTATACATTTTTCTACACCGACTGTTATATATGATTATAATTTGATTCCTATTTGGATGTTACTTTCAGTTATAAAGACACTATGAGCATATAAATTCTTGGTTATTGCCGGCAGATTTCGATTTGGCTCGCGTCACCTACCACGGCCGCCCACGATAGTCGCGATCGGCGTATTCGTCAATCGATCTGAGGCTTCAATTTGACGTACATAAATTAAAATAATGAACCACGCAATGAAAATTGTTAGGCTATGAGTTATCGTAAGAGAATAAACCACTTGACCGACTAGAATGTCAAGGAGAGTTTATGAGGCATACAACTTCAATTTCTTTTGCATGTGGATAGTCATCTACATCTATCAAGTTTAGATTGTTTTGATTAAGATAATTCGGTTGTGAACGTATCATAAATCATGTATAAAGTAAAAATTCCAATAGAAATTGTTAATTGGTTATAAAGATACCAAAACAGAGCTATCAAAGTTTAGATTGTTGTATAGAGAATTGTATGGAGGTTTTCTATCAATGTTTTTGATTATACAATAGTATGGTAGAAAATGAGGTGGGAGATTAAGAAGAAAAAATTTACCTTATTTTATTAAAGGTTAAATGAAGTAAAACTTTTTAGATGCTAAGGTTTCCATTTAAACTTAAGGGGTTCTATTTAAGATGGTTTGATCTAATCCCATTGGATCGAAGCCTCCTAGGCTTAAACCATACATTTAAAAAGATATGATTTCAAGCAAATATCAGGTGGCCAAGAAGTCGGACACACTATTGTGCATTCACCATATTATTAATGATCATTTATAAGATATCAATAAGAGAAAAATTACAAAATGTAAACATTATTATTAAAATATAGCACACCAATCAACAAGATAACAAGCTAATTATTTCAAATCATCATATAAAAATAAATATAACATCGTAAATTTGCATTAGGTAATTACACCAATGTCCAAAAAAATTACAAATATTAATAAAAATCGTAGTGAAAATATTTTATAATTTTAGTCATTATCGTCATCATCACTATTGTAATTTCCATATCGTCATTGTGATTATTTTCTTCATTGCTATCATCACCATGATTCAAATCCTTATCATCTTCATTAAAAACTTCTTTGTCATAACTAATTTCCTACAAAACTCAAGTACACATTTTAATTATAAATAAATTTTAAGGGTCACAAAAACTATTAATTGAATAATAGAAAATAAATAAATTATATATTATTTTATTATAACTTTAAGGATGATGAGAGAATTTTAATTTCAAAAGCAACAATTGAGATAAGATTTAGAAACCATGGTCTCAAGTTCATTCATAAAAAGTGTTTTCTTAAATCTTCTACTTAGTTAAGCTGCAATATACAATATAATATCATTATCCCTTGGTACATAACAACTTGTGTGAGAAGATACTAGAATGTTTGTTAAACTTGTTTGATGTAGTATCTATGTAGCTTAACTAAAAATATTCCTACTTTGCTATAAATAATGATCCATCCCTCTATGTGTAGTCAATTAATGTATTTTCATATCAAAATAATTATATATTTTTATCATGCATTATTTAGATAAGAATTTCTTGAAATGCTTTATTAGAGTTATAGGTGTAATCCACCATTTGCATGTTTTGATGCACCTATTTTTTACATTTTTTATAGTCATTTCATTTTTTATCATCACCTTGATTAGAATTCTTATAATCATCATAAGATATTTTGCATCATGATTAATTGTAAGTGCAGAAATTTGATTTAGCTAAGAATGTTCTCATATTCTAACTAAATGATTTCAACAACACTATAGTAAGATTAAACTAGTTTTAAAAAAAATGTACTTTGCTACTATCTAAATAGAAAGAATAAAATAGCTCTAGAATATCCTAGAAATACTTTAATCTTAGAAAGGAATGATTTTCACCAAGCTAATGCACAAGGTAAAATGATAAAACTATTGTTGTCTAGAAACTAAAATATAAACCTATAGAAAAAGATAGATAATAGAAAACAACATAGAAAATGGAACCTAACACTAGAAGATAGAGGATGTTGTCCAAGATCCTAGTGTGTCAGGTAGACATTTGCATGTCACACTATCATTTGTATGGCTAGTAAACTTAGAGGCCTTGTACAAATCTAAAAATAGGCATAACTAGTGGAGTGGGGTATGAGGGCATTGATCTCTTCACGATCTTTCTAATGCATCAAACGGTTCATCAATCGGACACCTCAATCAAAAGTTATGGCTCCCAGAAGTTAAGCTATTTTTGGAGAGAGTTATAAATTTTTAAAATTTAGTTGGAAGGTGCCAAAAAAGGTTATTTATTGTGAGAACCAAGATCGTGGAAAGATTATCAAACATGAGATTACAAGTGAGAATGAACAATTTGTATTAACAAAAGCAGGTATAAATGGCAGAGGTTGCATACCCAACTCTCCACGAAACAAGGATAGGTGGCAATATTCAAACCAAGAGAATAGAATAACTACCCTAGGAAATAGAGGCAATGTGTCAATTCTATTGACACCTATTACAAACGACTCACCAAGTTGAAAATGTCAATTGGCATGTGCTATATAAGTCACCTAACTATGATTGAGTTAGTCTTAACTCATGGAGTTATACACCAACACCCCCCCTTAAGCATAGCTTAGGTGAGTATGAATGATGAGTCCCGGCAGTGTGCCATTTTAGGTACTCATTTACAAATGTATCTCTTAGAAAATGGAGAAATAAAGAAAACCCTGTGGGAAAAAACTTTTCTCCAAAAAGAGAGAAAACGAAGAAGAAAGACTTAGAAAGCCCCCTCAAGAGATTCCCCCCATAGGAGAGAAAATGATAGAAGGTCTATGAGACCCCCCATAATACATGTCATGCTGCAGTGATGCTGAATAGTCGACAAAGGATGTAGATTTAGATCCAAGAACACCAAACAATGTTCCTTCCCTTGGGAAGAAATGAAACTACCTAAAGATGCAAGATATCTTCCCATGTGAGAAGATGTATGTATGATCTTGAATCATGCTGAAGCTGATCCAAGTATGATGGTGCCCATGCTGATGCCTTTGAAGAGTGTTCAGGTGTCCCCATGTCGATGTCGAAGGATGCCATCATCAAATCAGGTGCATGTGCAATAGATGAGGATGATGACAATCCAGAACCATGTGTAGAACAATGTAGAGCATGAATATCTGAAGTGGACATTGTTGATACAGCTTCATCGAAGAGAAGATTGATGTCCTTAATGTGTGCTTCCATGTCAGCAATGTGGGACTCTACAAACAAACAAGTGATGTCAGGTAGAAATGTGTCCCAATCAACAATGCTAGGAAGACTAATTTCTTGGTGCAAAGAAGCACCAAAAGCTTTTGAAGAAGTGACTCTGGAATCTAATGAAGCAATAGTATGAGTGATGACATCTACTATGTCACTGGAACATTCTATTTCTGTATCATGATTAGGGATGTGAGTTATGATCAAAGTAGGATCATGTGGGAATGGAGAAAGATTTGAGTCTCCATATATCTCCCAACTTTTGATCCATAATGCATGTGGACAGTCAATATCCATGATGGCATACAAAGCAGCTTCTAGAATATGTAAACTAATTAATGCACAAATATGATCACAATGATTAAACCACTTAGCCTTCTGAGATTGTTTACTAGGTTCAGGGACAAGTCCATATAGATGAGGTATGAGATTATGGATCCTTAGATGTTTTAGGATGCCTTCACACCAGGACTTATAGTTTCCCTTGTTTAGGTTGATTATAGAAGAGTGAGTTTCATATCCCATGATTAGAAAAAGTTAGTTCGACTAGACAATAGAAATCAACACAATTAGGCAACACAGATTACTTAGATCCCTAATTGAACTTTGTGAAGTGGCACTTTATAAGTTGAATGCATGATTTTTATTAATTCCCCCCTTAATGTGGCACTTTATAAAGTTAGTGCATTGTGAAAAATTATGACACAACACTATCCTCCCTTGATTATGTGTTTTTCCCCCAAATTGTGTAATGAATAGAAGAAGTGCGTATCATCCCCCTACAAAAGCGTGATCGGGCACTTTAAAAGATAGTTCAATATCAGCTTTGTTGGATAGAGGATGAAAAAAGAACCACCTTTACAAAAGGAACGACTCAATTTCAAGTCAATTTGCAAAAGTTATGGCCCTTCAAAATTTTTGCATATGTAAAAAAAATACACTTCCAGAATGCCATGTCGTGGCTGAAGACTCCCACATATTTCCTCTTGACCAAGTTCAATGTGGTCGTTGGTGCCACTATCTGCATAGGCCTGTATGGCCGTTTGGCTCCATCGACTGCAAAGAGCAAAGGGTGGCGTCCAAAGTGGATGCCTTTGCTCCTGTGGCATCCCTCCTCATCGGCCTTCTTTGGCTACTGCGTGCAATATGATATTGGCCTTTTGTGGCCGCTTATGGATTCTCTCTGACTTAGCCTTTGATGCCAATGTTGATTCTTGTAAAAACTGGCCTATATGGCCACTCCAAATGTCGTATGTGAGCTTTCAAACAAATTTGGCCAATGCAGCCTATGTGGCGCTTGCAAGCAAGGATCCACACTGCCCTATGTGGGTGTTTGAAGACAATAAGAGCACATAGAAATGTTAAATAGAAAACAACTGAAATGAAGAAAAAAACACAGAGATGCAAACCCGATTCGCAGAATGAGAAAACAAGATTTGATGCTGACCATAGTGCTCTGATACCATGTGAGAACCCAGATCGTGGAAAGACTATCAAACATGAGATTACAAGTGAGAATGAACAATTTGTATTAACAAATAACAAGTATAAATAGTAAAGGTTGCATACCCAACTCTCCACGAAACAAGGATAGGTGGTGATATTCAAAGCAAGAGAATAGCGTAACTACCCTAGGAAATAGAGGCGATGTGTCAAGTCTACTGACACCTATTACAAATGACTCACTAAGTTGAAAATGTCAATTGGCATGTACTATAAGTTACCTAACTATGATTGAGTTAGTGTTAACTCATGGAGTTATAGACCAACATTTATGACCATTTTTTGAGAATATTTTGGTAGTAGAGAAGGAGGGGAAAGTGGTGAGTTGTGAAAAGGAGGGAAAATAGAAAACCCTAATAGATTTGAAGTTACAAAAGGTGGAAGGCTCCAAAATCGAGAGAAAAGGAAGCTATAATGTGTTTCATCTGTTGAAGATTTCATCCTCTAACTTGATTCCAATTTCTATAATGTTATTTGTTTTCAGTTCAATAAAAGAACATTCCTATTTTTATGAGAAATATGTGTTGTTGTGTGTTCAGGGATTTACTCCCCTCATCAAAATATATGAGTACCAACCATGGTATGAGGTAGAATACCCTAGTGTGCAAAAAAATGATAAGCAAGATTTTCCAATAGATAATGAAAGATGAAATAAGAATATTGAAACAATATCATTCAAATGTAATGAGAACAATATTACCAAGCACAAAATTTAGAAGAGAGGCAACGAGTTCTTTTGAGGATTCAACCAATGTGCACCCAATGTGATCCTTTTATGGGAGCCTCAACAATATTAAAACTATAGTAGTGTGTTCAATAGAATCTAAGAAAGAGGGGTATTTCAGCCAAGAGAGAGCACCTAAAAACTAGAAAAATAGAGAGACAAATATTTTAAAATTAGTTTTTAATAGAGGTAGAGAGGGAAGTAAAATGGTTAGATTCACTTGCAAAAGGTGTTTCTTTACTAGATGAGCACCATCGACAAAAGAAGGAAGTTGGGAAAGAAAGGAATGGTTCAAATTTCAAAAACTTCTATGACACTAGCATGTCATGTGAATGTCTATGCATCACACTTGTATTCAGAGGAAATTCTTTAAAATTCTGCACATGTTTCCACCCAACAGGAAAAAAAAGAATGTAATACATAATCTTAGGAAACCCTAGTGAGGGAAAATAGGCCAAGGTTAGGCTTGAGTGGTCCTAGAAACATGTTATGGAAGTGAACACCAAAGTGAGCTCAAAACACAACATGAAATTAGAAGGATGCATAATTTCCTACATTCCATTTTGCCCCCACTTTAGTAGTCATGAAATGACATACTATGTCAAAGTACATAAATGAAATGCTAAAAAATAACATCATGCAAAAGATACTCAAAAGGATACTATAGATAATATAGAAATTTTCTAGATGGAAGGATGATGCCCCCAGACTTATAACCTACAAAACAACAATATTAGGTACTGCAATCCTACTAAATTGCAATATCAGAAAACTTATAATCCTACAAGACCAAAATGTGTGAGTATAAAATTCAAGTGATAAATAGAGGAATTCTAAAAAGACAAAGATGATATGAAGAGAAAATTAATTGAAAAGAAATAAGGGTAAATGCAGCCCCCTCACATTTTTTCTTGATATCTAATAGGAAAAAATAGGAAAGAGAATTCACGACTTTAGGTTTTGGAAGAAATTTTAAGGAAAATGCTCTTCAAAGGGTTAGTTTACAAAATAATAACTTGACTAAAAGCATATGACAAGAAAGAGGGTGGAGCCAACATTCACATGGGAGAAATGATGCAAAAATCTAAGTTTATAACTAATAGCTATGAAGGCTTCCATGGAAAAGGTCTTCGAGAAATTTTAAAATTTTGAAAATTTACTATAAATAGTAAAAAAAAAAAATTTACTATTCATTTAAACTTAACAAATTTAGAAAACTTTGAGAACCTAAAGCACTATGGGAGTGAAAATTCCATTGTTATGAGAACTTCTGGTTCCCCAAGTTGGACCAACTAAGAGAGCACATCATGCAGGATCTGACATGAGAGAGGTACATAGAAGTTTTTAATTTTTGATGCATTTTTAATCAATTTTCATGCCTAGTGGGATCCATGCTACACATTACTATCTTACCAACATGGCATCATAGGGATGCACTAGAATCCCTTGAACATGCCAATGTCCTTTGGGTGTGCTAGCATCTGAAAAGGGCACTAGGGTTCAAAGGGTATGTTGGTATTAAAGGGTGTAGACATCCCAAAAGGACTTCAAATTATTTTAGGGTTTTAGAATTAAATTTTAATTTTTGATGATGTAGAACTAACTTAGTGTCATTTTCATGTTTTGGAGTACCCACAAATGATGCATGAGCACATGGGATAGTATTATCACATTACTATGAGGTTGCCTCAATGTGTTGTCTTAGAATAAGATTGTGCTGCTATGATGAGTGGGTGTATATTGGGTATACATGATGCTGGAGATGCAATTTCATGATTGCATGTTCACGACATTGATGGAGAGGTGGGATGTAGATGCCTCAATTTTTTGTATGTCAATGGTAGAGATGACCATGACATTGGAGGATTTTTACAGCATCTTTAGGATACCTATCTAAGGTTGCCAGGTTTTGATTGTTGAGTAGTGATCAATGCCCTACGTATAGGTGGGGCAATTGTATAGGATCAGTCACATTATGACTAGTGACACCACAATGCACATTTATATGAGGTGGCTAGAGTAGGGGGTAGGCCCATCCCCTTAGTTTGATAAATTATGAAAGCCATTATCACCATGTGGATCACTTAGGATGGGCAAGGCGCACACTTGCATGGTGGCCTCATCCATACCATCAAGGTGATAAAGGAGATGGAAGTAGTGTTAACATGGAAATAATGCATGCTTACCCACTTATACCATGAACTCTGCTACTACATTTATTACGAGGCCCATAGTATAATGGCCTACATGCTTTAATAGGTGTGGGCATTTAAGAACATCAATTGCACACAACTAGTGGGTTATCCCATGGTGATAGTATGGGACATGCCATGAGTAGATGGATACACTCTAAGGATGCTCAGGTAGTTTAATGACTTTCTCTTTTGGTGGCAGACCTTTAATAGGATGCCAAGCACAAATGTTATTTGGAGGCATTATTAATAGATGAGGGCATGGGCCAGTATGGGGCACCATATGGATAGGATACAAAGGGATTGATGGTTTTTTATTCACCTTGATCACATCATCATTCCCTTCTACTATGGGTAGGTGATGGGAAAATTTAGGTAGGTACACAAGGTATTCTTACAGCTATGCCGACCTATGTGCGTTCAAACTATATGTATCAAAAAGATGCACAAGCCTACGTGACGGCATGAGGATGAACTATAGTCCTAATCACATACATGTAAGTGTGAATATATACATACCTCTTAGTAGTATTCCTCCTAGTGACATGTCCTAGTTTTTTTTCCACTTTGATTGTGGTTTTCTAACCTCTAGACTAATTTTCTAGGGTCCTGCACACCTTCTAGCTTACTTCTTGACCAATGCTTGATGGATCTTTTCTATCACTTTCTAGCCCTGATAAACTTACTAATCCACATCACAAGAGGGGAAATTCATGTTCCCTAGGGGTATTTTAATCATTTCAACCCTTTAGAATCATCCAATTAACCTTCCCATCGCTTTAGTAACCTTAATTCTCCTGTTCCACCTTTTCTTTCTGGGTCACCCCTTATCACTTTAGAATCTCCCTTGACGACATTGCAAATGAAACATGATCTCCAGGGGTGACTTGCGTTGGTGAAAGGGGCAACCCACCCTATATAGTTCTTATGGCTAGTTTCAAGGCTTCAAAGCCATCCTCAAACTTTCTAGATCATTCTTCATTCCCAAAACCACTTGTGCAAAACCTCTTTTGTGGATCACCCTCTATGGATTTAGGATCTCCCTAGGTGACCTAGTATGTTAAGTATGATTTGTAGGGGTGACTTGCCTTGGTGAAAGGGGTGACACTGTTATCTTTTAACTTGCATGTTTTCTTCCATTGCTAGCCCAAATTTTCTCCAAATTGAGTATTTATTGTGTGGGTCTTCTTCTCTAACTAATTCAACACTCCCAATTAGCCAAAAATCATCTCCAAATCAATCTTAGTTTTCTTTCATTCAGTCAAGTATTAACTTCATTTCTTCTCCTGTGATCTCGTCTGTAACTAGTGTTCACTCTCAATCAAAGTCAAATCACTCCCCAATATACTTATGTTAAATCCACAATCATCACCACATTTAGTGTTGATTTTCTAACTATAAATACTCCCTCCTCTATGTATTTGAGGAGGCAAATTCAATATTGCATATTTGCTTTTTCTTTACATTGCATATAGTTGTCTTTTCATGCTTGTGTAGAACCCCGTGTGCCTTTTAATTTTGGAATAGCTTCAATATCTCAAGCCATAGTGCTTCATTAGCATTATTATGCTCAGTCGCTTTCATCATAGCTTCAAAACTTCTATTTAATTTTGTTTCCTCCCATCTTATTTTTTGTCTCCAAGAGGAGGACCCAGTGACTACAAAGGAAGAGAGGGTCTCCACAAGGACTTCTGAAGGCTCAAGATAGACATTGAACTATTCTTCATACTAGGTTCTTCTTGATTTAAGGTATTAGTTAGCTCATATCTCACTCTTCGAAAAGTAAATCATTGCTTTTCTTTTCCTTGATAGGTTGTTTATTTACTTCCATAGATTAGCATTAGAATTACATTTCATTTGATTAGATTATCTTAATTTTCATTCACTAGGTTGAATTTTACTTTCATATTTATTCACAATTTCAGTTCATTTGATTAGATTCAAAAATCATTCTACAAAAAAATCCAAAAAACATAGATTAGCTTGCATTTCAAAAAAAACTTCTGGATTGCATTCATATTTCAATTCTTAGATAATTAGACAAAATTTCAAATTGGGAAAAAGGAACCAAAATTATTTTTCATACATTTTAGATTTCAATCATAAAAATGATAAAAACATTAGGAAAACCTAGAGAAAAACAAGAACAAACCCTCGATCTCACCTTGAGGTAAACATAGTTAAAATAAAACATCAAAACAAGAATAAACCCTCAATGTCATCATAAGGTAATAAAATCAACTCAATGCATTCAACAACAATAATCTGAAACATAAAACTTCCCCTTAATAACAAACATTCAATGTGCCCTATCATTAGGGAAGACTGGGGAGAACTTCCCCCATCCAATTCATCAATAAAACATTCAAAAAACAAGAGAAGATCAAGAACATAAAAAAAAATCATTAACCAACAACACTTAATACAATAGTAAATCCAAAATGAAGACAATAGACAAGAGCATCTCTAAATCATCCACGAACAAAACAACCTTCGTGCTAGACTCAGGAGACTCGAGACTAGTGACCCTTCAGGTCATACAATTATCACTACAATGACCACAACCGAACGTCTCCTTAGAAATAATCACCAAAACACACACAACACACAACTCAAACACCATCCATGACATTTTTCTCCCTCAAGAACGAGAGCAAAACAACTCCCAGTCCTACCTCTGCACGACTAGCTCTTTCCATGTGAGTGGGAATGACTAGGAGGCCACCCTTAGCAAGGAAGATAGTTCATGTGTCATGTTGGAGTGTGACTCATTTGGGTCATATTCTAAACAACACATTTTTTAGTGAACCTGACATGAAGAACAAAACCTTTTGGTTGAGATTTTTGTATTTTCATTACTTCTATCACATTTCCATTCACTATTTTTCTCTTCATCTCACTCATCACCTTCATCCTTTTCTCTCTTCATTCCATTTATTTTGTATTGTCTAAGATACCCTTAAATATGAAATAATCAGAAGGAAACCTAGGGAACATTCCCTCTAGAGAACCTTAAACACACTCGTTTGACAGATATTTTCCACCTAATCCATTAGTACCAATCACCATCTATTACAATTATGAAGATTTAGATTACAAGAATGATAGGGAAGACCCTTGTAGTTATATCACATTCAACAATCCCACTTGGGAACATGAAGCTATAGGTCAACCAACACACTCTAACCAAGGTAGAGTATGTCGATCTATTGTATGATCAGAAATCCATCAAGGAAATCAACCATCAACTAGATATGCTAGAACAATGATAAAATTAGATGACAAAGTGAAACATCTAGAAAAACACTTGTAAGAAGCTGGGAAAGCTCCAAAGGCCATTCATATCACACATCGAGCTAAGTAATTGGAAAATTCCTTGAGAGAGAACATGAATGGAGAAAACCATGAAAATTTGCAACCAACTAGAGAAGTGCAGAGAAAAAGAGCCGCAACCCCTTCTAACCTCATAGCTACCCTAGTCCAATAGATCAAGACATTATAATTTTTAGGGATAGAACAATCTCCCCAAGACAAGAATGATAAAAGAAATAGAAATCAAGTAAACTCGCACAAAATTAGGGTCGAACAAGGCCATGGAGAAACTCAAAATGTCCCTTTAACTTTTATTTGCATAATGGAAGTAATGATACAATTCAACAACCTCCACAAGTGGGTGGACCCTATCCAAATCACAACTTTCAAGTCATTCAAAATTATCCACAAGTTCAGCCGACATACATGAATGTGTTTGCATATCATGGACCAAACCAACAAGTCCCATCTGTAGGGCTCATGCTCTCGACATTGATATCTCATAGCACTTTTACAAGAACCTACCTTGAATACTTAAGGAAGTCCCTAGACTACAACTTACACAATGTACTATTATTGCATCCTCTCCTAGATCCCTACCCAAATTCAAAGGAGAGGGAGACCCAAATTCTCACATAAAAGCTTACACAACTACTATAAGAGAACTCCTTCATTGGGATGGAGTCATAGTAATAATTTTTCCTAAAACACTTGAGGGGATAACTTTGGATTGGTATTATTTTTTCTTGTAGCCTCAATTCACTCTTTTCACCAACTCACAAGAGAGTTTGTTATGGATTTTGACATGAACAAGCTCTTTAGGATAGGAATACAAGAATTTTTTACTATGAAACAATATATAGATGAATCAGTGGCACATTTAATTACTCGATGGAGAGAAGCATTGTACCCTTCAACAAGTGCCCCTAACATGGACTACAGATAACTATGTGACCTTTTCTTACATGCCCTCAACATGGATGCAATAAAATAAGTACAAACATTACTGTATAAGTCCTACAAGGAATCTTTGGAAAGTGCACTAAGAATTGACCAAGCTACGATTGATAATGGGTAGAGGACTTATGGCACAAGTGGCCAACTAATAAATCAAACATGCAACAACAATGGAAACAATGGAAATAATCCTTCCACAGTAAATTCTTTAAAGAATAATCAAAATGCAACCATGAATAGGATGACAAACCAACCCCTAATAAGAAATAAAGTGAGAGATGACTACAATGGGAGAGATTACTTCCCTTAGAATGTAAATGTTGTGGACCATCCCCAAAACAATAATTACTATCAAAGAGATAATCTATAGTCATGGAACTGAAACTAGAATGACAACATATATGACCTCTATCACCCACTCTATGAGTAAAATCAATTTTGTTCTTTCTATAGAACAAGAGGGAACAACACTGAGTCATGTTTAGAATACAATAGGTTCATAGCAAGACTACCATAAGATCAACAATGACTATTAATCACAATGTTCTTTAATTTGTAAGAGTTAGTGGTAAAGAACCTCGCTTGTATCCACCCAAATCACCACCCTAAGGTCTTGAAATTTGATCCCTATCCTAATCACCCAATCACTCAAATAAAATAATTAAATGACCCAAATCCAAAACCATATCATTACACATCAATTCACCTTAGCACCCTAATCAAGGTCAATCAAGTTTAAATTTAGTTAACTCATAATCAACATCAACTTTAACCCTCGTCAAAATCTTCAATAATTAAGTCACACCAATCTTCCCTCAAATACACCTCATTCAAATCCACATCACCCAAATCAAGTTATCATTTCATGCCTCCAATAACTATATCTCAAGCCAAGAGAACATGGATCCATATAACAAAAATCCATTTGGATCTAGTTTTGGACACAACTCACAAGTAGGGCCATCTTCACCAAACATATATCTTGATTTAATGCAAATTATATTGGAAGTCCAATTAATAAACTTGAATATAGTGACCCTGGTAATCTTATTAATCAACCTTAATACTTGCCTAGACTGATAGACTTACTTAATGATGAAAGAACCAAAACAAGAACGGATTGTTTCATAGGAAACCACATAGATGACTTTTTGAGCACCTTATTACCTCAAGAGCCAAGATACTTGACCATTTCAACATGGATAAGCTCAAGAACCTCTTTCATCATGATTCACTCCCATCAGACACATTCAAAAATCCACAAGGAAACCCACTTGAACACTCAAACCAAGACATCACCAATTATCATGTCAATCAACAAATGGGTGCTAGTGCACCTCCCCCTCTACCTAATCCTCTCATCCACATCAACAACCTCAACAAAGTCAACCATCATCACACTCCACATGGATCATTATCCCTTCTAGGATGTCTAATCAATATGTCCCCACACTTTCTAGTCTGTCACAATCATCATTTCTACCCTAATCAAGTTTCATTCAATCACTTTTGCCTTTATCTATCCCTCAACAAAACCACTCCAATTCAATACACACTACCACCATATATTCCATATCAACCAACCTCATATCAACCCACATCAAATTATTCAAAACAAATTCATACCAACAAAATCAACTGACATATCAAACCAATCCCACACTAATCTATCCAATAACTTCTTATCCACCTATGGTGCCCCCATTTACCTCATAGTAATTAGAACCTCCCCAATCTTTCCCACCATCCAACCCCATTGATCACACCATTTCGTGACCTTCTCCATTTACCTTGATCAACTATTACCCTCTTAATCCACCTCTTGGGACCCCCTTCGACTAAGACTGGCAAGAAATCAAGAATGTCCTTGAGCAAAGGGCTCCAAAGTGGGACTCAACATAAACAATTGATATAAATTCAAAGTCTAGACACCTAAAATTGACCATGCCTTGTTGATACATCACTTGAGACAATTTGTAACACGCTTTGTCCAAGAAACCCTTTCACCACCTAATTAGTTCAATAAATCATATTTATTTAACTAATCCCATTTAATCCTATTTCAATCCCATTACACAATTAATTAAATAAATTATATTTATTTAATTAATTTCCACTTTTCCCTCATTCAAATTAATTAAATAAATTAAAAATTTATTTAATTAATGTATTCCACATCATCACTTTCTAAAAATTAAATAATTTTATTATTTAATTCCACATTTGTCTCTATCTTCACATGGTTAGAAGCTTCTAATCCTTATTATGTGGAAGCCTCTTGACTTTATTTCTCTTATTCAACCCTCACGAGACACTTGTCACATGACTCAACTCCAACCATCACTTAATCCTAGCCATCAATCACTAATCTAATCCTAAACATCCATTTGTATCCGTCATCTCCTATAAATCAAGCCTCACCTAAGCCATTTGGGGGATCTGGAAAGATCAATTTTTCATACATCATCATGCTATCCAAATCATTATAGATCATCTTGTCTATCATTGATATGCTGCAAATTTGAGTAATCAACATCTCATCCTCTCTATCATCTATCAAAGAGAAAAAAGCTAGTAGATTTGGGTGCATCTACTTCATTCTATCACGTGTGGAGGACTTTGTTCGAAGGTAAAGGTAATTGGTTATTTGAATTATTTTTGTATTGTCCTTTATACCACTATTCTATCCACATTTTTTAGCACGCCCTGCTACTCTAACCCCTGCCTTGCAGGTTTATGCCCCTAATTTTGTAAATTTAACATGTTTTTTGTCAAGATTTGGAAATCAACTTTTGCAGGTGATTTCCTATGCCAGATTTGACCTCACCGTTGCGTCCGAGAAGCCTCGCAAGTGAAGATTGACATAAAATTTGCTAAATTTTGCTCAAAGGGAATTTCTTGAAAAATTTTGAAATTTTTTTAATTTCCAGATCTGGATCCGCTCTATGGTCTGAATAAACTTCCTTCTGTCATAGGCATCTATGTTTTTTATGTTCCCTTTTTGCAGGTTTTAATCTTATGTTGCAAGTGTTGTTTTATGGTTTGAAGGTTATGTGTTAACACTGGTATCGACTGTAACACTTTCACTTTCATCCTAGGGTTTCTACCATCCTTCCTTGTTTGGATCCTGGTACTATTGTAGGGTTTAGGTGATATTTCATGTTCTTGAAATCTAAAGATTAGTGGCACAAATCTATGTACCTTAAATCTCCAGGGTTTTGTGCTTTTTGGATCAAAATCGTAAGTCATATCAGCTCTGCTTTTGAGTTTGCAAGATCTAATACTAAGTCTAGTCATAAGTCATCGTGCAAACATATTCATTATGTATCTTAAGACCCCTGGTCCTAACCTCAATCTTCGTATTCATTTTGACCTAAAGCCTTAGGTTTTATCTTGGACAGCCCCAAACCGCCATCGACCAACATCTCGTCGACCCCTAATCACCATATAAACGTACACCCACAACTCCCATTCATAATACCTGAGCTCATTTCCACTTACTGCTAAACATTCTGCCTCTCCCGTGCAAAAGAAATATGTCTCTAGATCTTGCCTGCAAAGTACCTTCGTCTAGTAGTACGGTGTTGTGTATGAAGTGGATCCGTCGACAACCTTCGTCGAAGAGCCTCCGCAGACCCCACCACCTTGGTCGACATCCTCATCCCTCGCGCAATCTTTTTTATCGATTTCATTTTCAATAGTTTCAACTTCTTTTCACGTAGGGCTACTTTAGTTTAGAATCTTTTAAATAAATTTAAAATACAAAGTTTTTAGTTTAGTTTTAGTATGTATATGTATCTTTTCTTAGCTTTTTAGCTTAACCCTTATCACGTACTTTTAATTTTAATTTAGTTTTTAATTAAAATTAGTATATATTTAGATTTAGTTTTTTTAGTTTTTAAATTTAGTTTTTTATTTAATTTTAATTTTTAACTTTCATATAGTTTAAATTTAGTTTTTAATTTAGATATTAATTTAATGTTTAATCTAAATTAATTAATTTAGTTTTAATTGTAGTAGCATTTTAGTTTAATTTTCTAATTCTAATATAGGTAGATTTTAACCAGTTTAAAGTTTTAGTCAATTTTTTTTAGATTAGCTAGGCCATTTTTTTTTTTCTCATCATCTAGTCATTTTTTTTGTTTTTCTTGTCACTGACTCTTTCATTGTAGCCATATCGGTTTGTTGAAGACAATTTTTCTCAAACTACTCACAAGTGGCTTGCAGATTTCACTTGCTAAAGATATATCATTTACAACCTTGTATTTGCTTTATCTTGTGGACCTGACTGTAGCTTGATGCGTATGCCTCGTCATCATATTTGAAGACAATTTCTAGGTGCACTCAATCCATATTTTGTCTTTTCATTTGATCAAAATCTTGTTTGCAATCACACTTTGATTTGGGTTTAAAATGAACATTTGTTTGCATCATCATACTTGAAATTGGGCTTAAAGTGAACATGTGTCTTCGTCATCACATTTTGATTTGGGTTTAAAAACAAACTTGTGCTTGCATTGTTTGGTGGATTTGAGTGTGATTTAAGGTGTGTAAGCTCTTCTCATGCATTTCACGTGATCTTGAGAATCAAAAACATCTTTTCATCCATTCATCTTCACAATACACATTTCAATTATCTAAAGGGCAAATAAACATTGCGAGTGTGAGTCAAGTGTGTGTGTATACTCTCTCCTCGCACCACAAGGTGACCTTGGAAATCAAAAACACCCACTCGATTTGCTTTTGTCACCCTTCCTATGAGGTCTTCTTGGAGACACACCACTACAAGGGATGACCTCAACTCTAGCATTCTGATGAAGTCTAAAAAGCAAGGAGTGAATCGAAAGACACCCCTCTTGGAAGTTGAAATCTTGTCATTCGAGCTAAGCCCCCAAGAACTTTATACTTTGGGGAAGTGAAGGTGAAAGGTGGATTACCCTCTTCTCCCGGCTATGCGTTATTTCACTTTCATTTCACGAAATTGGGCTCCTCATACCTTGTGTATATTGGTGACATCCTTAGACAACTTGTTTATTCTAGCTTAAGACCTCTTGGCCACACCCATTTGACAAATATTAAGCTTGTTGATGTGTCTTCAAGTGTCTTCATAAATTCCAATAATCACTTTTGAAAAGTCAAACTTGCCATTGTGTCTTATTTGTGTGTTTTGCAAATCTATGCATGTACATGTGAAATATTTTGTTTGCAAATTGCCTAAGTCAAGCGATCAATAACTACAAGTTCCACATCATCCTAATTATCCTTGTCATCACTTTCATCCTAATCCAAGTCACCTTCATCATAATCCAAATCCTAATCATCCTAATTATTTACCTTAGTTCTCTTAATCTTTCCAATCATCTTATCTACATCATCTCCATTTATCCCCAATCCAATCCAAGCCATCATTTAGGACCCTAATCCTAATCAATTTTCCTATCCAATCAAGGTCCTAACCCACCTAGCGCATAATTCATTTCTTTTGTCCAAAATGGTTGTGACAATAAAAAAGAAGCTTGCTAAACTCATAATCAATAGGAAACCCCGAGTCATAATAGGAGGTCTTGAATTTGGTACCAATGATTGTGAGGTCCTTGTAGAATATGATGAACCTTTTGAACAAGAGAACCTTGTAGACCATGATGCATATCTTGATGAACTTGAACATTATCATCATGTGAATGCTTTTAGCCATCCTACAACCTCTTATCGCCCTTCATCCTCTTATAGGGATACACCACCACAACCTCTCCAAGTTGACCATGCCAAACCCAAAGTCACAATCCTAAGAGGTCCCCAATTTCCTCCCAATGATCATGAGAGCCTTGTAGATCATGATGCATATTTTGAATAACAACTTGAAACACAAAGACTACAACATATGTGTAAATCCATCCCAACACAAGAGAAAAAGATCCCAGCTCAACAACAAGCCCTCATTCAACAACTCCTAGCCACCCACCAATCCCAAACCCAATAGACACAACCGCAACATCAACAAATTTCACCTCAATCCTATGTGTCACCTCCATCATCATACTAACCTAGTCCATCCATATATCATGTCAATTCTACATCAACCTATCCCACTTATTTCAATATCAACGAATATCCATACCAATCCATACCCCAAGATCATCAAACTACTTGTTCCAACATTTTAGCTCATCATCAAATCCATTTACAAGACTATCAAATTCCTTCGCAACAAGAACATGCAAGTCCAAGTTACCCTTTTCACCAAGATCAAGTGTCCTTAAGTCCTTATGTTACCTTTGACAAGGGGAACACCAATCTAGATTATGCATCCTATGGGTATCCTTCATCATCATCCAATCGAATGCCTATCCAAGAGCCTACTAGTTCTATCCCAACACAACCATGTAATCCCAATCCTAATTCATTGGTCCATCCACTTTCTAATCCATCAAACCCTTCATTACCCTCACCACCATCTAATCCTCCAACTTCACATCCTAAATTTAAATCACCTCTCTTAAATGACCTCTATAGATACTATGAACTATATTACAAAGACAAACCTATGGAGTCATCCAAATCTACGCATCCAATTTCATCCCTCTCTAGTACAATCACTCCCAATCCTAATCCATTTCCTCCTATTATCCATCCACCTAATGCTAATCATAAGATTACACCATCTACCCTTATTATCCATCCATTATATTATCAATCCACACATACACTTATGAAGGATGTGATCCAATGGGTATTAGCAAGGAATCAACCATCTCCATGTCATCAAACACCTATCCTTGAGCCTATCAAAGAGCCTTCAAATACATCATGTAGTCCACTACCCATCAAGCCTATTGACAAGTCTCCCCCCATGAGTTGAAGTCAAGATCTATCATATAGCCATATTGTTGAGTACCAAGAGCCTATTAAGCCTATCCAAGAGTCTCCCACTTCCACTTCCATTCAATAAAATCAAGAGCTATGTCAAGAGTCTAATCTAAAGCACGTGGAAACATCAAGCCTTTATCTAAATCAAGATCAAAGCAACTTTATCCTATCCATAATCCCACAACTATTTATTAGCAAGCTACCCAAGAACCAGATACTTAATATATTCCTCTTCATCGTTATCTTATCAATAAGAGTGAGTATGAAAGTCTTGTTGATCAACTTGAGAACTCACCCCACCTCATGGCCTTCCTTTGAAGAAAAGAATCTTCTCCTTCTATCCATGATCCAACAACATTCACTTCCCTTGATGAGACAATTGGCTCTGAAGTAAACATATATTCAATCAAATAAATATCTTGGATCTTAATGAACATAATGATAATCAAGATCCTATTGATCCTTTGTCATCCACAATCGATCATATTGCAAATCCATCATCCCATCCCCTTGGTCTCACCACCTTCATCCATGAATGTTCCTCCTTAGGTAAGAAACAACCACTATACACCACCCTACCATCCCCATTAAATAATTAGCTCATGTCTTGTGTCCAAAACACCCATAGTCCCATCGTCCATTGCATTCTCCAAAGAATGAATTATCAAGGTAAAGGCTTAGGCCTTCATGAACAAGGTGCCTTTCCATCTCAAAATCCGTCTATGATCATATGGCCTTGGATATATGCCCCAAGGAAATCAATCTCAAGATGTTGGTACTTCCTCCATGCCTCTTAAATCCACCCCTTTCCATCACATATCACATCATACTCCCAAAACATATGTTTCCATTCCTCCTCCATTGTCCTACAAACCCCAAAAGCATGTGACCATACACCTTCCACCATCCAATTTACCTCCACTGCTTCCAACTCCTAATATCCCTCCATCCACTTTACCTCCACTTCTCCCAATGCCTAATATCCCGATCATCTAATCCCCTCATCCATTTATCCATAAATCCACTTTTAATAACTCCATCTAAAAAATCCTTCACATTCCTAATCATGATCAACAAATGCACACATCGACCAAACATGAAGCTTCCACCAATTCCATGGGATTCAAAAATAAAAATTTGGATGCCTCTACTTATAAAGAAAACACTCATAAAGATCATAATGCCTTAGGGCATCAATGCAAAGAGTCAAAGCAAAATCCATCCAAAAGGCTACACAAGCCCACACCTCCAAAAGCACCATCTAAAACTAAAAAGTTTTGGGTACCTAAGAAAAAATACATCAAGTCAAATTAAGCATCCACATCCCAAAAATCCCAACAATCCCATTCCATCCAAAAATTTGAATGCAAAGATCATAAATCCTAAGTTTATGTTGGTACCTAAATTCCTACATCGACCATCCCCTATGAAAACATCTTCATTGCTTCCTACACCTCCTCCAAATCAAAAGCTTCAATGTTTTATCATGGTGTGTGCAACCATTGGTCTTGGTTCCTTTCCATTCCACAACATTTCCACATACCTCTATCTCCCCATCTTTCATCCACTATGATACATATTTCACCCATCATATCCTTATGGTCCATGCTTTTGCATAAACCCTATTAGAATGCATAGGACAACTGAGACGGGGGAGTAAATTAGTTGTGTATTAAAACATTAAACCCTCAAAGCAATTCCAAACATCAACCTCTTATTATGCATTAGTAGAATGTAAACATATGAAGCATCAATGCAAACACATTCAAACACATAAGAACACCAGATTTACGTGGAAAACCCAAGAAGGGAAAAACCATGTGGTGAGGATTAGCTCACATATATAAGAATAACAACACTAAAATCAAATAGGCTCACTACCTAGAAGAAAGGCTCACTGTCCAGAAGAAAGGCTCATTGCCAAAAGAAAGGCTCACTGCCAAGGGCTCACTACCAAAAAGAGAGAGAAGAAAGAAGAAGACTATTATAGAGAAATTCACTATCTCAAAGCAATAAGAGAAATCCACCATTGCCATTCCTTGTCATCTGCAACCTTTGGGTCACTGCCTCCAGCAGCTTCTGGCGCACTAAAATGTAGACACATTCTACTCACTGCATTCCAGAGTCATAAGAATTTAAGCTTACACACAACTCACTACCCTTGATTCACATTCACATTCTCTTCTCTACCTTGCTCCACTCAACTTCATATTGCATTTATATTGTCTACAACCAAGACCTATCTCAATTAGGTCAGTCCTAATGAAGCGTGTGCACCTCAAACTTGAAACACCAATTAGGTTGGCACTAAACACTTTCATGGTGGAAATAAGTGAAAGTGGACCATGTCAAGGATTAACTAGGACTCATTTTCATCACCAAGCTACTAATCACATTCACAATCCACAAGGTACCTCCACAAATGGCACTAGTAAGCTAGGTCAACCAAACTTGAGCTAATGACAACATCCATGCTTCTCCAAGTCCAAAAAAATCATTTGGACTAGAGAGAGACACTCCTCATCATTCACACACCTTTCCATAACATTCAACACCATCAGAATCTCTTGCAACACTTTCGCAACCTCCTAAAACAAAGAATGTCTTCAATTTGCACATTAGGATCCAATAGCTATGAACACCAACACTATAACTAAACTTGCGGAGAAACCCATCACTAGAAACTTCAAGGGAAGGTAGATATAGACTATATAAGCACATCCTCAGATCCATAGGACAAGAAACCTCAATGCGGAGAAATGCGGAGCAATCTCATTTCTCGTAGACAGTCTTCTACATAGGAAAACACTCTGTAAAAACACATCTTTCACTTTTGCACAATCTAAAACCTAAAAATTTGGATATAACACCTCTAAATGCCTCTGATAAACATTTCCAAACTACACAAGCATATCTTCAACTAAGAAGAAATGTGGAGCACAACACTAAGAGCACCTCTGTCACACTACACACCTTTTTATCAAATTTTCTCAAAAGCACTTGGAAACCAAGTGAACCATCTACTGGAGGTTGACATCAATGACAACACCAAGAAGTTTCCAACAGTCTCCCCCTTTGTCATTGATGGCAACACCAACTCTTTAAAAAACCATCAAGACCTAAAGCAATCAATCAGTAGCTCAGTAGTACTCCCCTTGACTGGAGTAACTCTCACTCTTCATAGACTTTCCTGTACTATGGTTTTTCAGCCACTCTAACTCTCTCCCCCTTTGACATCAATGACAAAGGGCAATAACTGCAACACCAACAAGTACCTGCTCTATTTCCAGTGCTCTCACTTTTCTGCACACTCCCCCTTAAGAACATAGGATATGTTCCATCTAACTGCACCAATCAATAGTATCACTACTTACTCCCCTTGAGAGGTAGCCTTCAACATCAGTCTAGGACAGAAAATGTATCTTGAAATGCTTCCTAGACAGATGCACACACTTATGCATCTAGTTAAAAGAAGGAGGGGCAATAACCCCTAACTTTTGTTGGAGATACTCAAAAGTATCCTTAGGGAGAGCCTTTGTAAAGATGTGTGTAACTTGATCCTTAGTAGGCACATACTTTAGTTTCACCTCATTCTTTGCAACCTTCTCTCATGGAAAGTGATACTAGATTAAAATTTGCTTTGTCCTTGAATGCATTACTAGATTCTTTGAAATGCTGATAGCACTTGTATTATCACATAAGATAGGAATAGGTTCATCATATGACACTTTGATATCCTTTAATGTTTGCTTCATCCATAACCCATGTGTGTAGCAAGATGTTGCTGCAATGTACTCTTCCTCTATAGTAGATAATGACACTAATTCCTACTTCTTACTTAACTATGAGACAATTCTACTTCCCAGAAAGAAATCACCACCACTTGTACTTCTTCTATCATCTGTACATCTTGCCCAATCTGCATCTGTGTATGCACTCAAGGAGAAATCAATATCCTTGGGATACCATAGGCCAAACTCTAGAGTGCCTTTCAAGTATCTGAATATCCTCTTTACTATTGAAACATGCGAGTCTCTGGGATCTACTTGAAAACTAGCCACAAGGCAAACTGCATGCATGATATTCAGTCTAGTAGTAGTCATGTATAACAGTCCACCAATCATTGATCTATACTTTCTCTGATCAGCCTTAGGAGATTCATCATCTTTGCTTAACTTACAACCAGTAGTCATGGGAGTACACACCAGTTTGGAGTCTTCTATTCTAAACTTCTTCAACATTTCCTTAGCATACTTTGACTGTGAAATGAAAATACCTTTTTCTAATTGATTAATTTGTAACCCAAGGAAGAAATTCATTTCCCCACACATTGACATTTCAAATTCTTTCTACATCTCTTCTACAAATCTCTTGCACAGACCTTCATTACCTCAAAAGATTATATCATCAACATATACCTCCATAATTAGGATTTGATTTTCTTCAACTTTGACATATAGATGCTATCTGCGGTGCCCTTTTTGAAACCTTGCTGCAACAAGTACCTATCCAACCTTGCATACCACGATCTAGGAGCTTGTTTGAGTCCATACAATGTCTTCTTTAATATACAGACCATATTTGGATCATCTAATAACTAAAATCCTTCCGATTGTTCAATGTATACTTCCTCTTCCAATTCTCCATTCAAGAATTTAGATTTCACATCCATCTAATAGACTTTGAAGTCCTTATGAGATGCAAAGGCCAAGAACATTCTAATGGCCTCCAATCTTGCCACAGGAGCAAATGTTTTGTCATAATCTATTCCCTCCACTTGTGAGTAGCCTTTACACACAAGTCTAGCCTTATTTCTAACCACTTCTCCATTCTCATTTAACTTGTTCTAGAAGACCCATTTAGTTCCTATCACATTTTTGTTTGCTAGTCTTGGGACAACTTCCCAAGTTTGATTCTTCTCAATCTGCATCAATTCTTCTTCCATTGCCTTGATCTAGTGCTCATCTTTACATGCTTCATTCACTATTTTGGGTTTGATTTTAGATAATAAGCACAAATTTAGTTGTTCATCTGCCATGGCAATACTTCTTGTTAATACACCTTTGTTCTTATCTCCAATGATTTGATCTTCAGAATGATTCTTCTGCACATACTTGGGGGTCTTGGGAATCCTTTCTGGAGCATCTTCTTCATCAACTTGCTTCTCCTTTTCCTTTTCTTCTTCTATTTCTTCTTCTCTGCATGGGATCGCATCATATTCATATCCTTCTATTAACACTGAACTCTAGTATGGTTCTTCATCGACTTTGACATTTGCAATTTCCACTAGTTTCTTCAGTCTCTTGTTGTAGCACCTGTAAGCCTTGCTCTTTGTAGAATATCCAAGGAAGATTCCTTCATCTGATCTTGTATCAAACTTTCCCAAGTTTTCCTTTTCTCTCCTAATGTAGCACTTGCTTCCAAACACTCTAAAATATTTCACAGTAGGAGTTCTTCTATGCCATAGCTCATATGGAGTCTTTGAACTGTTGAACCTTGCTTGTACTCTATTTTGTATGTAGACTGCAATGTGAATGGCTTCTCTCCAAGAGATATCTAGTAAATTAACTTCTTTCAACATTGTCTTTATTGCTTCCTGAACTTTCGTATTCTTTCTTTCCACCACACCATTTTGCTGGGGAGTCCTAGGGCTTGACAAATTCCTCTTTATTACATGATCTTCACAAAAGCAGTTAAACTCAATGGAGGTGAACTCACCACCTCTATCAGACCTCAAACACTTGATTTTCAAATCAATTTCTGATGCAGAGTGAAACGCAACGGAAGCTAACTAACAGGAAGGAGCTGCCAACAATACAAACAGCATGATAAAAATGCCTATCGGCTCAGCATCATCATCATATTTCCTAGAAACACCAACAGCATCATCATATTTCGGTCGGGCACAATTATCCTCCTGCTGACTACTGTTCACCTCCTCCGCCTATCGCCTATCATCATCATCATGATAATCAACGGGCGCGAACATCCTCCGGTTGCATTGTTCATCGGGTGCCAAATACAAGCGGCATCATCATGATATTCGACACCACCTTCATCAGAAGGATATCCAAATATCCGGTTGCTCCCGATATCCTAATGACGAACAACTTAACACCTTCCCTTCGATGCCCCGCTACCCGACGATACAAGCAACAGCATCATGATCTAGTTTATCCGGTTGTCTTGGAACCTCCTGATGATGCTTAACAACTTTCTGCCTACGCCGATACACCTCCTGATGATGTTTCACAACTTTCAGCCGAGAGCCTTCGCAGATGCCTAAACCCTTAGCGACGACAGGATCAATATGCATAGGGGGATATCTCAATATCCTGATGACGATGACGTCATATGCGGATGACGATGACGTCACACAATATCCTGATGACCTCTTCAACACTTAGCCAAAAAACCCGAACTTTCACTTCCGCATCTGTTAGCGATATGCGGATGATGAGCTTCTCCGAGAGATGATCCTGACTGCGATATATACACTGAGTATATATCCAACTCAAAACATCCTGATGTATTTGCAACTTGCCAACTTCAACAGTTGCACGACCTGATCCTGATGGCGATGCATTCGCAGATGGCGATGCGGCTTGCTCCGGCTGGAAACGCACATGCAGACTCCTGTGTATCCGTCCGCTACATGTAAACACTCAGAACCGCACAATTACATAAAGACAATGTGACGACTGGGCCGGATCACCTTCAAACCAAAGCCTAACAACTTATCTTTCTATACCTAGCACATGAGGATGCTAGGCCGATTCACAGCATGCTCCTAACAGATCTCTTGAACAATGCAATGCATAAACAGAAAACACAAATGCAAACTAAGCTATGATACAGGACCATTCCACCGATTTGCAGGATCAACCGGTGGAAGGGTTGAAAGTACCCATTAACTTGCAAACAGAAAGGAAATCAACACAGATACAATTGATCAACTCAAATACTGCAAAAGATGAGATCTTATTCAATTGAGATTCAAATGTCCTGCTTTTACAATTCTGCTTCACAATATCTAGACTGATCACCAGTACAGCATATCACCAGTACTACTCTCCTGAACCTAACATCTATCAAACTCAATATGAACTATCAATATCTAAACCCTAACAGATCGAAGGTATATATATAACAAATCCTTCGAGTACTACCAACTCACTTCCCAGCGGCTGGGAGCTTCCAAGAGGCTGGGAGAGAGGACAACTCAGATAACCTTATCCTGATCTCTAACTGCCTACACATACTCCTATGCTGATCTAATACATAGCATCGGTCCAATGGACCTTATTACATGCTAAAGTCAAACATACTAAAAATAGACTATCCTGTCATCATGCTGATAATTATCCTATATCCTGATCATGTATGTCATCATGCGGACCTATATCCTGATCATGTGCGGGTGCTCCTGCACCATACTCCCCAAAAGAAGAAATCTCAAGTCCACTTGAGATGAGAGTATCAAGGTCGGCACCATGTTTCTGTATCTGTTCTGCAGTCATCCATACTACTTCAGAGTTCGGCTGTCCCTTCCAAGAGACGAGGTACTCCAAGTACTTTTTGTTCCTGGTCTGTTTGACCACTCTAGTGTCCAAAACCTGCTGTAACTGTGGGGGATCATGTTGGGGAATGTCTTCAGCAACTGTATCCTGTAGGATATCCTGATCTGCATCTGGATTAGCCTTGTATGGAGTTAAATCACATACATTGAAGATAGGAGACAAACCAAGATCAGGTGGGAGTTGGATCTCATAAGCATTTTGTCCATGCTTTTGCAAAATCTGACATGGTCCAACTTTCTTTTGCATGAGCTTAGTATACTTCCCCTTAGGAAGCGTGTCCTTCTTCAAGTGAACCCAAACCAAATCTCCAACAGCAAATTGAACATCCCTCTTCTTCTTATCAGCATATTCCTTATATTTCAAGGTAGTTTGCTGGAGTTGGGTCTTGACCTGATCATGGACCTCTTTGATGGCTTCAGCAAAAGCTTCTCCTTCGGCACTAACAGGATCTGCTGTAGGTAGATCTCGCAACTCCAAAATTCCCCTGGGATGCATTCCATACACTACCTGAAAAGGCGATTTCCCTGTGCTCCTATTGATAGTATCATTATATGAAAACTCAGCTTGAGACAGAATATTGTCCCACTTCTCTCCATGCTGTTTTGTCAAGCATCTAAGCAGATTCCCCAAGGAATGGTTCACTACTTCAGTCTGTCCATCCGTTTGAGGATGATATGCAGAGGAAAAAGACAAATTGGTTCCCAGCTTCCTCCAAAGGGTTCTCCAGAAGTGACCCACAAACTTCACATCCCTGTCTGAAACTATGCTCAAAGGCAATCCATGAATTCTGACAATCTCCCTGAAGAATAAATCTGCAATGTATGAGGCATCAGCAGTGGTTTTGCATGGCAAGAAATGTGCCATTTTACTGAATCTATCCACTACAACAAAAACACTGTCAAATCCTCTCCTGGTCCTTGGTAAACCCAAGACAAAATCCATACTGATGCTTTCCCATGGTCTGGAAGGAATGGGTAAGGGCTGATATAACCCTGCATTAGTTGACCTGCCTTTAGCTTTCTGGCATATGACACATGTCTCCACAAATTTCCTGACATCTGATTGCAACTTAGGCCAGAAATAATGCCTCCTGACCAGATCAAGGGTCTTATCTAGACCAAAATGACCTGCCATGGCTCCACAATGTTTCTCCTTGATTATATTCAATCTCATGGAACACCTTGGGATACACAACTGTCCACCCTTGAACAACAATCCATCTTGGATCAGGAATTCAGAGAACTCAGCATGGTATTTCTCCCCAAAAGAAGTACAGACCTGATATATTTCTCCAAAATCTGCATCAGACTCATACATGGTCTTGAGTGAGTCAATGCCAACACTCTCTAACTGAATCTGATTTACTATGAGAACTCTCCTGCTCAAAGCATCTGCAATTTTGTTTTTGACCCCTTTCTTATGCTTCAAGGTAAAAGTGAAAGCCTGTAAGGTTTCTACCCACTTCATATGTCTGTGGTTCAGCTTCTCCTGGCTGTTGATGAAACTCAGAGCCTGGTTATCTGTGAATACTATGAACTCCTTTGGCATCAGGTAATGCCTCCATTTCTTAAGGGACTGAACTAAAGCATACATTTCCAGATCATATGATGAATACCTTTTCTTAGCATCATTGAGCTTTTCACTGAAAAATGCAATTGGTCTACCCTCTTGACTGAGTACTGCTCCAATGGCCATGTGACTGGCATCACACTCTACCTGAAAGATCTTGTTGAAATCTGGAAGTGCAAGGACTGGCTGCTGTGCCACCTTCCTCTTCAATGCCTCAAAGGAATCATCTGCTCCTTGAGTCCAAACAAACCTGCACTTCTGTCCTCCTTTGATGGTATCCAGCATGGGTGCACAAATATGACTGAACCCCCTTATAAACTTTCTGTAGAAGGTTGCTAACCCATGGAAACTTTTGACATCATTCATGGTCTGTGGAGTTGGCCAATTCAATATGGCACTCACCTTTTCCTTATCCATCTGTAGCTTTCCTTGTGAAATGACAAAACCTAAATATGTGATCTCCTTTTTCATGAACAGACACTTGTCCAAGTTTATCTTCAGCTTCTCTTCATGTAACCTCTTGAGAACCAGATCTATATGTCTGAGATGTTCTGCTTTGGTGTTACTGAAAATCAGAATGTCATCTAAATAGACTATGACAAACTTACCAATGAATTCCTTCAGAACCTCATTCATCAGCCTCATGAAAGTACTAGGGGCATTAGACAACCCAAAAGGCATAACCTTCCATTCATATAACCCTTCATTTGTTTTGAATGCTGTCTTCCACTCATCACCTGGTCTAATCCTGATCTGATGGTATCCACTCTTCAAATCTATTTTTGTAAAGTACTTGGTACTTCCCAAACAATCAAGTAAATCCTCAATTCTGGGGATTGGAAACCTATACCTGATTGTGATCTTGTTGATGGCTCTGGAATCTGTGCAAAGCCTCCAAGTGCCTTCCTTCTTTGGTGCTAGTACAGCTGGTACTGCACATGGACTCAAACTCTTCCCAATCAGACCTGAATTCATCAATTCTTCAATCTGTCTGGCTACTTCTGCATTCTGTTCTGGGGTAAGCTTATAAGCTGCTTTGTTTGGAAGTGTAGACCCTGGAATCAAGTCTATGCAATGACTGATATCTCTGACAGGTGGTAGGGATCTTGGCATTCCCTCTGAGATGACACCTTTGTACTTATCCAATAACTCTTGGACAGCTGGGTCTATCAACCTTGGCTTCTTCTCTTTCTTGCCTTCTTGCTGCTGTTCTTTCTTCACACTCATACATGGAATTAGGGCATATGCAACTGCACCTTCTGCTGCTACTTCTTTCATGAACTGTTTGCCTTCCATCAACATGACCTTCACCTCTTTTCCTTTAGACTTCTCCTCTTTCTCCTTCAATGGGAATAACTCTGTCACCTTACCATCTTTAGTGATTCTATAGGTGTTTCTAACACCATCATGCTGTGCCTTCAAATCATACTGCCATGGTCTACCAAACAAAAGGTTGCAAGCATCCATCTTGGTGATATCAAACAACAACCTATCCTTATATCCACCAATCTGAAATTCTACCCAAGCCTGCTCTTCTACAGTTGTCTGCTGACCTTGGGTAAGCCATGATACTTTATACGGGGATGGGTGAGGCAATCTCCTAAGCTTAAGCTTTATCACCATTTCTTCAGACACAAAGTTTTCAGTAGAACCAGAATCAATCAAAACTCTACATGCCTTACCTCCTGCTTTGCAAATGGTTCTGAAAAGGGACTTCCTTTGAGGGGCTTCTTTGTCAGGTACCTTCATGGTAGTTACTGTTCTTCTCATCATCAGAGACTCTCCACTTTCTGGGTATCCATAGTTATCAGGAGCATTCACACTCTGAAAATCATTAGAGCTTGTCCTACTTTGAGTATCAGGTTCTTTGACCAGATTTGTCCTCCTTTCTCCTGCTGAACTTGTGGCCTTGTCTGGACATCTGCTGGCTATATGGCCTTCTTTGTTACAGTTGTAACACCTGATGGATCCTCTGCCCTGGGATCTTCCTCTGTAAGGTCTTCTACCTCTGAAGTTTCCCTGCTGACTGTAATTCTCTCTCTGATTCTGACTATTGTTGCCCTTACTATTGTCTTGACTGGATTCTCCTTGATATCCCTGTCCATGTCCTCTGCCTCTAAAAGGACCTCTTCCACCTCTTTTTTGTCTTCCTCTTCCTCTATTGTTTTGTTCTTGTTTTCTCTTCAGCTTTTCTTCCACTTTCAATGCCAACTGAAAGCTTTTCTGCACTGTATCCGGATTATGCATACTGAGATCTTCCTGAATATTAAACCTCAATCCATTAAGGTATCTGGCTACCTTTTCTTCTTCACTTTATTTCACCTTTGTCTTCATACAGAGTTTCATGAACTCTTCTGTATATGAGCTGACATCTAGCTCCTTCTGCTTCAGGTTTTGCTTCCTCTTGTGTAACTGGATACTGTAATCCAAAGGAATATAAGCTTCCTTTACCAATTCCATCATCTTCTTCCATGTGGCAACTCTACGTTTTCCTTCCTGTACTCTATCATCTTGAACAAAGTTCCACCATGTCAAGGCAGCTTCTTTCATCTTTGACTGTGCTATCTTCACTCTCTGCTGTTCTGGTATTTCCTCTGTTACAAAGAAATTGTTCAGACAGTCTATCCATTCCATCACTGAATCAGGGTCCATCTTACCTGTAAACACTGGCAAATCCAGTTTCACATCCATGGTTCTCCTCTCCATGGCCTTGAGGGCGTTCAACAATGGCCTCTGGTCTGCAGGAACGACCTCCTCGCTCCAATTAGGGATCTCTTCTTCTTCCCTATCATCTTCTCTACCAAAACCTACTCTGCTCCTCAACTTTGCTAACTCATCTTTCAACTCCTGATTCTGAGCCTTCACGGCCTTGCTTTCTGCAATCTGTTTCTTCACCAGAACTGCCAACTCAGCGTTGGTCATCCTTGCTGGAACCTCAGATGTTCCTTCTTCGTCTGACATCCTGCTTATCCTTTCCAGAAGATCCTAACCTTTGCTCTGATACCACTATGATGCAGAGTGAAACGCAACGGAAGCTAACTAACAGGAAGGAGCTGCCAACAATACAAACAGCATGATAAAAATGTCTATCGGCTCAGCATCATCATCATATTTCCTAGAAACACCAACAGCATCATCATATTTCAGTCGGGCACAATTATCCTCCTGCCGACTACTGTTCACCTCCTCCGCCTGTCGCCTATCATCATCATCATGATAATCAATGGGCGCGAACATCCTCCGGTTGCACTGTTCATCGGGCGCCAAATACAAGCGGCATCATCATGATATTCGACACCACCTTCGTCAGCAGGATATCCAAATATCCGGTTGCTCCCGATATCCTGATGACGAACAACTTAACACCTTCCCTTCGATGCCCCGCTACCCGACGATACAAGCAACAGCATCATGATCTAGTTTATCCGGTTGTCTTGGAACCTCCTGATGATGCTTAACAACTTTTTGCCTACGCTGATACACCTCCTGATGATGTTTCACAACTTTCGGCCGAAAGCCTTCGCAGATGCCTAAACCCTTAGCGACGACAGGATCAATATGCATAGGGGGATATCTCAATATCCTGATGACGATGACGTCATATGCGGATGACGATGACGTCACACAATATCCTGATGACCTCTTCAACACTTAGCCAAAAAACCTGAACTTTCACTTCCGCATCTGTTAGCGATATGCGGATGATGAGCTTCTCCGAGAGATGATCCTGACTGCGATATATACACTGAGTATATATCCAACTCAAAACATCCTGATGTATTTGCAACTTGCCAACTTCAACAGTTGCACGACCCGATCCTGATGGCGATGCATTCGCAGATGGCGATGCGGCTTGCTCCGGCTGGAAACGCACATGCAGACTCCTGTGTATCCGTCCGCTGCATGTAAACACTCAGAACCGCACAATTACATAAAGACAATGTGATGACCGGGCCGGATCACCTTCAAACCAAAGCCTAACAACTTATCTTTCTATACCTAGCACATGAGGATGCTAGGCCGATTCACAGCATGCTCCTAACAGATCTCTTGAACAATGCAATGCATAAACAGAAAACACAAATGCAAACTAAGCTATGATATAGGACCATTCCACCGATTTGCAGGATCAACCGGTGGAAGGGTTGAAAGTACCCATTAACTTGCAAACAGAAAGGAAATCAACACAGATACAACTGATCAACTCAAATACTGCAAAAGATGAGATCTTATTCAATTGAGATTCAAATGTCCTGCTTTTACAATTCTGCTTCACAATATCTGGACTGATCACCAGTACAGCATATCACCAGTACTACTCTCCTGAACCTAACATCTATCAAACTCAATATGAACTATCAATATCTAAACCCTAATAGATCGAAGGTATATATAACAAATCCTTCGAGTACTACCAACTCACTTCCCAGCGGCTGGGAGCTTCCAAGCGGCTGGGAGAGAGGACAGCTCAGATAACCTTATCCTGATCTCTAACTGCCTACACATACTCCTATGCTGATCTAATACATAGCATCGGTCCAATGGACCTTATTACATGCTAAAGTCAAACATACTAAAAATAGACTATCCTGTCATCATGCTGATAATTATCCTATATCCTGATCATGTATGTCATCATGCGGACCTATATCCTGATCATGTATGGGTGCTCCTGCACCAATTTCATTTTCAACCATAACCTTGAATGCTTTAAACCTATCTAGAGATTCTGATTTTTCTTTGAGAAAAGTTACCCAAGACATTCTAGAGTAATCATCAATCAACAACATGAAATACATGTCACCTTGAAATATTCCTACTCTTGTAGGTCCGCATAGATTTGTATGCACCAAATCTAGAGGTCCGGTGGTAGAATACTCTTTGATCTTGAAGTTCTTCTTTGTTTGCTTCCCAGTCTGTCATTCCTTGTAGGTTGCATTGATAGCCTTTGTAATTCTTGGCAGATCCCTCATAGCTTGAGTAGAGTTGATCCTCACTAGACTGTCAAAATTGATGTGACACATTCTTCTATGCCATAGCCAACTTTCATTAACCTGAGTCATGAAGCACATACCATTAGCACCTTTGAAATGATATATATTTCCTTTTGTTCTTGTTCCTGTAGCAACCAAAGATCTAAAATTTTCTTTTCTGATTTCACAACCACCATCCTGAAATACAAGGTTATATCCTCTACTACACATTTGTCCTACACTTAGAATATTATGTTGGAGAACCTTGACATAGAGAACAACATCTCTATAGTGCTTGCCATCAAAACTTATTAATCCTTTTCCACATATCTTGGTATATGCATCATCTCCAAACTTAACAGAACCTCCATCAAACTTGTCAAGCTTCACAAACTTATTATTATCACCAATCATATGATTTGAACACCCACTATCAATTAACCAATGGTTCTCCTCTTCTCTTGTATGAAAAGGAGTTACCAATGCTCCTTTAAAGTTGTGCCCTATTTCAAGAGTAATTTCCTCTATGCATCTTTTAGGATTAGTAGAATTAGTTCCAACATTCAAAGCCATGAACAAGCATTCATCACTTTCATCATCTAGATAGTCAGACTCATCATTAGATATGCTCTCATCTTGATACAAGAGCATCCTTGATTGCAAAGCAATCTTGCATCAACCAAAAATATTTGCATTTTCTTTTGTTTTCATTCATTTTCCAGTTCATTTTAGTCAGTTAGAAGCAGTTTTAGTAGTTTGGTCTGCATTTTGCCATATTGTCATATCAGCTCTTGCAAAGCAAGATTTAACATCTAGACATCATCATTCACATTTATCCAAAATTAGATCATTTGGATAAGTTTCTGGAAGGATATCGCTATCAGAAGATCAACTGTATTCTCAAAAAAGAGCATCTAGACAGTGAGCTGAAGGAGAAGGCTTACAAATCACTTCCATGACTTGCAAAGAAAATTGAAGCATATCACACAACACATTATTATCATATAGACCTTTCTATAGGTCTGCACCTTGATCCATTCACTTGCAGAGCATTTCCATATGTTCTAGGCTGACCTAGTTGTTGCTACACGTTACATCTCTTTCATTGGAGTTTGTAATCTTTCTTGGCCGACACAGAGGATTCTTGTTATCTAGAGATGATATATAATCATGTAATAGATGCATAGGAAAGTAGTTCACCATTATTAGCTATTAGATAGTTTGAATTCTTTTGGTATCAGACACTTCAATGCCATATATTTCTATTCTATAATCAGGCCTGTGAGCCCTAATATGTAAGCCCGCATGTTGTTGACATGTTAGCATTTTGAATCTTTGATATATTGAGTATGTAAATTTGCATTTGCATTCTATATTTGAGTTGCTTCCGTTGTGTTTACTCTTTGCTGCACAGCCTAGACAGTTCACTCTGTGGACCCTTTGACCGTGACTGCACCAAGTGGTATGAGAATGAAGTTTGAATCCTTTGGGATTGAAGTTGGTGAAGGCATTCCATAAGATCTTGTTGTGAATAGATTGCTGAACATGAGGTAGACCACCTATGTTGTCAACTAATCACCGATTGTGAGGCAGTTGTCACCTTGTAGCTTGATCACTGAATTTGAGGTAGTGACACTTGATCCTAGGAAGAGATGTCACCGACGAGAATACCTGTTGTTGGTACTATGGCTGGAAGAATGGATGAGATGATGGACATGATGAAAACAATGAGAGTTTGATTGGATGCTATTGAAGAAGATCGAAGAAGAGGATTGACACCTTGACCTAATGTTGAAAGTGATGATGAAAAATTTTAATCTGCTAATCAAAATGAAGAAACCCTAGAACAACAACAAGAAGAAGAATTAGATCAAGTGAAGATGTTGAGAGCTATTTTGAAGGTTGGAAAGAGACCTAGAGTGGATGTACCAAACTATACTATAAATTTGAATCTGGAGGAGTTGATTGACTGGATAAATGACCTAGAAGAATACTTTGAATATGAAGAAATATAAGACCTAGAGAAGGTGTGATTTGCAAAGACTATGTTGAAAGGACATGCTACTATTTGGTAGAAAGAAGTACAGTTGGATAGAAATAGAAGAGAAAAATAAAAGATCATAAAATGGGATAGAACGGTTACAAATTTGAAGAATCAGTTTATACCTACTGACTATGAGTTGGAGCTGTTGAAGAGATTGCAAAACCTAAGACAAAAGGAGAAATCTGTGAAAGAGTATATTGAAGAATTTCATAAGATGATTATAAGGACATGACATAGTGAAGCAAGCAAGGAGAAAGTGGTAAGATACATCAATGGACTGAGATTGAACATTCAAGAAGAATTGAGTTTGGTAAGGATGACAACATTAGAAGAGGCATATAAGTTTGCCTTAAAAGTTGAACAAGAAGCATGAGCAGAGACAGAGAGGTAGAGGAGGTAAATTTTAGAGAGGTAGAACATTTTTCGAAGGAGAAAGATTGTATACAGAGAAAAACATACAAGATAACACATTCAAGAAGGAAGACATAGATAACAGTGCATACCAGAGAGAGGATATAACTTTCTAGCACAAAGGAAACCCTAATTCTTACCGAAGTGAAGGATACATAAGAGATGAAAGAGGGTTTGATAAGAGAACATTCAGAGGAACCTATTTTAAGTGTGGAGGTGAAGGAAATAGAGCATTTGAATGTCATCAGGGAAGTACAAGTAAAAATATAGAGAATAGTGGGAGAACAACATATGTAGAAGAAGAACCTATTGGATCACCTAATTCAGTTGGTAAACCTGAGAAAGGAGAATCACTAGTCATGAGGAGAGCCATATTTCAAGAAGAGACAAATGATGAACCACCACAGAGGAAAATTTTGTTCCGAACCAAATGCAAATCAGGAGGTAAATGTTGTAAGGTTGTAATTTATAGTGGTAGTTCTGATAATTTGGTTTCAGAGGAGATAGTGACTAAGCTGAAGTTGGAAAGATTGAAACACCCTAAGCCATATCAGATAGCATGGATTCATGATGATCATAAGGTACTGGTAAGTGAACAATGTTTGGTAAAATTTCAAATTGGATCTTATCATGATGAAGTATTGTGTGATATTATGCCTATGGATGTATTTCATATATTATTGGGTAGACCATGGCAGTATGATAGAAAAGCTATACATGATGGGAGAAAGAATACCTATACTATAACATCAAATGGAAAGAGAATTACCTTGATTCCTTTGGAAGATGAACCTAAGGGTAAGGTATGTTGGAATGCTAGAATCTGTTTGGTTGATGGAAGGAAATTTTTGAATGGTTTGAGACATGAGAATATGTGTTATGCTTTGATTTTGAAGAAGCCTGAAACCCTAAAGATAGAAACTAAAGAATCACAACTGGAGGAGATAATTGAATTACTGACAGAGTATGAAGACATCATATCAGATAATGTACCTAAAGGATTACTTCCAATCAGGAGTACTAGTCATCACATGGATCTCGTACTTGGAGCTAGTTTGCCTAACAAAGAAGTACACAGAATGACACTAGCAGAGAATGAATAATTGAATAGATAGATACAAGAGTTGTTGAGGAAAGGTCTGATCAGAGAAATCTTGAGCCCTTGTGTAGTACTTGCAGTGTTAGCACCAAAGAAGGATGGTACAGACTCTAGATAAATCAACAAGATCACAGTTAAGTATAGATTCTCATTGCCTAGTATGTATGACATTATGGACTATTTCAGTGGAGCAAAATATTTTCCAAAGATAGACTTGAAGAGTGGATACCATCAGATGAGAATTAGAGAAGGGGATGAGTGGAAGATTGCTTTTAAAACAAATGAAGGGTTGTATGAATGGTTAGTGATGCCTTTTGGATTGACTAATGTACCAAGTACTTTCATTAGGTTGATGAATGACGTCTTCAAGAAATTCTTGGTTAAGTTTGTTATTGTATATTTGGATGATATTCTAATTTTTAGTAAGACAAAAGAAGAACACTTGTGGAACCTAAGACAAGTATTGTAGAGGTTGAGAGAAGAAAAATTGCTGATAAACATCAAGAAATGTAGTTTCATGAAGGAAGAATTGGTATACTTGGGATTTGTGATTTCTACGGAAGGATTAAAGATGGACCTTGAGAATGTTAGAGCAATTGTTGAGTAGCCAACACCTGAGAACATTGGAGAGGTTAGCTCATTTCATGGATTAGCTAGTTTCTACCAGAAGTTCATAAAAAAATTTAGTTTAATATGCACACCTATGATAGAGACAATGAGAGGTGATAGAAAGGACTTTAAGTGGACATTAGGAGAAAATAAGAGTTTTGAATTATTGAAGCAGAAAGTGATAGAGCAACCAGTATTGGCATTACCAAATTTCAACAAAGTATTTCAAGTGGATTGTGATGCAAGTGGAAATGCAATAGGAGCAGTGTTAAGTCAAGAAGGTAGACCAGTAGCATATTTTAGTGAGAAATTGAATGATGCAAGAAGAAGATTTTTAGTTTATGATCAGGAGTTCTATGCCATAATTCAAGCTTTGAAGAAGTGGAGACATTATTTGTTGCCTAAGGAGTTTGTGTTGTATATAGATCATCAAGCTTTGTAGTATTTGAATAGTCAAGGGAAATCAAATCAGAGACATATGAGATGGGTAGAGTTTGTAAGGAGAGCACAGGTGTAGAATACAACCTCCCTAATGTTAATTCAAAGGGGATAATGAAGACAGGTTACTTTCAATTTCAATTCCAACTAATTAAGATGCACAAACCAGGAAATTTCAAAAATAAACATAACAAATTAAACACAGAGAAAGACACCACATATATGTGGGAAAATCCTTTCAGGTAAAAAACCCACCACCACAAGAAGACAACTTTATTATTAGTAAACCCAAAGGGATTACAATAAAATTCTTAGCCTTCTCAATTAGGCATCAATTCTCAGCTAATACAACAGTTCACTTCCACTATACATATACAGAATGAACACCAATTGAACACACTTCTGTTCTTAAATCACCAATCGATCAGGGATGAACTCTACAAAACAAACTCAACAGATCGATCAACCATCCGAACATAATTAATCCAACCAAATAAACTTCTGAACGATTGAATAGAATTTTCCATCCATTTCTGTACATAACTATTCAACTTCACCATTCAGTTCAACCATTCGAATTACTTTTGACAGTCCAAATTCATGATAAACTAATTATCCCACAATCCCCAGTCGGTGATCACTTTTCTAGTTTATATACACAACCACTAGTAAGACTAACATCGGCACTTTTGTTGCTGACAAGACCAATCGATCTATTACCAATGACCATTGGGAAGACCCTGGCCGATGTCATATCAGAGTGACCACAATCACTGGAATGACATTTCAAAACTGTGCCAATAGTTATAGTGTTGTCGATCCAAACATCCATCAGAAAGACTCAAACCATCAGAGAAAGACTTCCACAACATGTTGATAGTGATTCTCACACTGATGCCAACTTCCATCAGAGTGACGTTTAACATCAGAGAGACTTCTCAAAGTTGGGCCGATAGTGCTTGTCTCACTGATACAAAAAATAAACCATTTTGAACAATATGATCGTTGAGACTCTTGCCGATTGCTGATACAAAGAACAACTCTCGCTGACATAGACATAGGTCAACATTATAGAGGTTCCAATAATAAAAAATTGAGACATATGATCTCATCAATCTCCCACTTGTCGAAGATTTTATTGTTACCTCCATATCAGTCTAAAATCACTAAGAATCATGGGCATGAAGACCCATTCCATCTTAACACCATTTGAATTTGGTCGTGCTCACAGGCTTAGTCAATGCATCTACAACATTTTCAAGGTATTTATCTTTTCTAGCTTCACCCTTTTGTCTTCCACTATATCACAAACAAAGTGATATTGGACATCAATGTGTTTTGTCCTAGTGTGAAAAGTAGGATTTTTCACCAAATAGATAGCACTTTGACTGTCACAATTAATCTGAATTTGTCCTACATCAAAACCCACATTAGAACACAACCTCTTCAACCAAACAACTTCCTAGCATGCACGAGTAGTTGCCATGTACTCTACCTCTGTTGTGGACAAAGTGACTACAGCCTGCCACTTGCTCATCCAACTGATAGCACCACCATTTAACGTGAATACATATCCACTGGTGGACCTTCTACTGTCAATGTCCCCCGCCCAATCAGAATCAACATATCGATGAATGTTGATAGATCTATGAGATCTGATTGAGTTTCCATGATAGCATATAGCATAACTAGAAGTTCCTTTCAAATACCTCATAACTCTTTTCATAGCATCCCAATGTGATCTTCCTGGATTTGCCATAAAGCAATGTCTGGTCTAGTATAGACCATTGCATACATTAGACTGCCAACAACACTTGCATAATGTAATTTCTTCATACTGTTAGTTCCATTTGAAGATTCTGGACAATCTTCAACATATAGTTTCATTCCTTGCAAAACTAGAACAACTAGTTTTTTGCAATCAAACATATTAAATTTATCAAGAACATTGGTAATATACTTGCTCTAGCTGAGCCAAAGCTTTCTACTTGATCTGTCCCTTTTTATCTCCATTCCCAAAATGTATTTTGCTGCCCCCAAATCTTTCATTTCAAACTTCAAGGACAACTGAGACTTTAAATCTGAGACCATACCCTTACCATTGCCAATAAATAGCATATCATCAACATATAACACAATTATAAGAATCTAATCACCTTCAGTTTTATAGTAAACACAAGGATCAGATTTTGACCTCACAAATCCCAAGGATAAAACATATGTATCAAATTTTAGATACCACATTCTGGGAGATTGTTTCAAACCATAAAGAGACTTCTTAAGTTTACATACCAGATGTTCTTTACCTTTCACTACAAAGTGCTCTGGCTAGGACATAAATTTCTTCTTCAAGATCCCCATGAAGAAATGATGTCTTCACATCCATTTGTTCAATTTCAAAATCATATGCGGCTGCAAGTGACAACAGAAATCTAATGGATGTCAGCTTAGCTATAGGAGAAAATATTTCTCCATAATCAATTCCTTCCTTTTGAGAATACCCCTTTGCAACCAGTCTTGCCTTATATTTATCAATACGACCATCTGGACCATATTTCCTTTTAAACACCCACTTACAGCTCACTGGCTTTCTACCTTCAAGCAAGGGCACCCGATCCCAGGTTTTATTTTTCTCCAATGATGACATTCCATCATTCATGGCTTCCAACCAAGAATATGATTCAGGCATATTAATAGCCTCTTTCATAGTCCTAGGTTCATCAGTATCAGCAAGCAAAGCATAGGCAAAACTTGTATCAAGTATAGAAAAGCCATACCTATCTCGTTATCTTCTTTCATGTGTAGATCTCCTCAATGGTTGAGGCTGAGATACAGGTTCTTGCTCTTGATTAGAACCTTCAGAGCTGCTGGAACTCTCCTCTAAATCATCTACACTTGGTACTCATTGTTCCTCCTTTTTAGGGGTCAGAGGAATACTAACTTCACTATTTTATTTCTTTTCTTCTCTCTTTTCCAGCTAAGAAATAGTAACCAAAGGTTTCAACTCTCTAAAAATTACATTCCTGCTATAAAATACCTTTTCCATCATGGGATTCCAAAGCTTGTATCCTTTAACACCGACTCCATAGCCAATAAAGACACACTCAACAGCCTTGTTATCCAATTTAGATTTTTTTACCTCAGGAATATGAGCATATGACTCACTGCCAAAGACACGAAGATGTCTCAGAGAGGGCTTCTTACCAAACCACGCTTCCTTAGACATTTTATCAACCAATGCCGAAGTAGGAGAATGATTTAGCAAATAACAAGCTGTAGCAACTGCCTCAGCCCAAAACTTTTGTTCCAAACCAGCATAACTTAACATGCTTCTTGCTTTCTCCATCAATGATCAATTTAACCTTTCAACAACTCCATTTTGTTATGGAGTATAAGGCATAGTTTTATGCCTTTTAATTCCATGGTCTACACAGTACTTGTCAAAATTTGCATTGCAATATTCACCGTTGTTGTTTGTTCTCAAACATTTAATTTTCCTACTAGTTTGATTTTCAACAAGATTTTTAAATTCTTTAAACCAACTGAACACTTCTGATTTGCATTTCAAAAAATAAACAAATGTCCATCTTGAATAATCATCAATAAACGATACATAATATCTTGATTTAGATAGAGAAGGAACATCAAATGGACCAAAAACATCAGAGTGTACATAGTCCAAAACACCAGAAGATTTATGAGAACTTGAGTAAAATGAAACACGGTTCTATTTTCCATATATGCAATGTTCATAGAAATCAAACTCAAGATTACAATCAATCGACCCCTCTACCAAGTTTTTGTTCTTCAAAGTTTTTAAACCTTTTTCACCTATATGGCCAAGCCTATGATGCTAGAGCATTGTTTTCTCTACTAGAAGTTTAACTTCCATTGAGTTTGCATCATGTGTTACAACAGTAGCTTTTTCATACTTTTCATAGACAATATTACAACACACAGGTTTAGCATCTAATCTATATAGTTTTCCGATGCGTTCACCCTTTGCCAATACAATAGAACCTCTAGTAATCTTACAACCACCATTCACAAAAGTTACTTGAACACCAGCATCATTAAGCTTACTAACAGAAAGTAAATTTCAAGCTAGACCTAGTATGTGTAACACTCCATTGATTCCCTTTATTCTTCCATCTGGGAATTGGATTCTAACTCTTCCTCGGCCAACAATTTCTAGTGTTGAATCACTTGTTAGGAACACCTTCCCACCAACATACGGTTCATACTTAGTGAACCAATCTCTATGAGATATCATATGGAATGATGCTTCTGAATCCACTAGCCATACATCTTTAGATGCCGGCATTGACAAGGTTGCTACGAAGGCATCCGCATCACTTTGAGAAGATTCTATATCAGAAGACTTGTTGTTTTTCTTCTTCTCCTCTTTGCAATCTTTCCGGATGTGTCCTTTCTACCCACAATTCTAGCACTTCACCTTGGACTTCTTTCCAAGAGATTTTGATCTCTCTCAGACTTGGACTTTGACTTTTTGTCTTTCTTCTTGCCTATTTCCTTTGATCTACCTCAAACAGACAGGGCCTCTTTGGCCATCTCACAAGATTTCCTCTGCATCTCTTGATGCAAAGCTAACCACACAAACACCAATTTGGGTCAAAGCAAACTACTCAGAGAAAGAGGATGTAGGGGATGGTAGGGTAAACAAGACTCTTAGGCCCATGTGGACCTAGCTACTCCATTTGACACCAAATTGGACATGACTATCCACTCATTCTCCATGGTTCCAAGACTACAAAATAACACCATCTATGGGTTCATATACCTAGGATCTTTGCCAAAGTTTCTAGGGACCCTAGACCTTCTAGTATTGACTGTCCCAAGCTCACAAAATCATCAAAATGCTTAGGAGGTACCTCCTTGTACCACTTCCTTCACACACTGACCCACTTCCTTGTAGCCCTCCAAAAAGGACTGTCTTGCAATAACTTTTGATGTAGGCCTCCAACTAGGACTGTTATGAGCTTTTGGGGTACCTATTATCTTGTTCTTCAACATATTAAACATGCAAGGTAGGTTGTTTTGAAACATATACCTCAAAATTAGACTGTCTCTGCTGTCCAAGAGGGCAACTAGCCCTATTTTATAAAGGGAGTACACAAAATATCAAGCCCACGACCAAAAATCCACTTTGGTGAGCTTGTATACATCCCAACTCAACTAATTTGATAGGTTTTAGGATTTTCAAGTATGGGTTTCTTATCTAACCAATAACTACCTATGTCATTTACCAAATACATGAATAAATTAGGTTTTCATGGCTTCAAACAACAACTTCTTCCACTTCCCTACTCCTGTAGACAAATCCCAATTGATAAACCTCCAAAACAAAGCATTTCCATTCATTTTGTGTTCATGGTGCTAAAGGGATAAGCTACCAATCCATCGATTTCCACAAAACTCTTAAAACCCTCTAAACCCTAGGTTTAAGACCTCTACTAATAGAATCACCTATAAAAACCTTCAAACTTAATGAGATCTCCTCCTATTTGTTGAAAATGAAAGGTATTTCCACTCCTCATCAAAGTATTTACACTAGAGCCCTTGACTATGTAGTATAGGCAAGTACAGCCTAGAGGAACAACAATAAAACTCAGTAAAAGTAGGCAGACTTAGAGAAAATGTTTATAAAATGCTTCAACCTACATCAAATATCCTCCAACCTAAATCAAAACAAAGACAATACCATCTCTTTCAACATTTTTATGTTTTAGGATTTATGATTGCACTGTACGGATTTGAAAAAAATGAAAAAATAACAGAAATAGAGAGTAACAAAGATATGGGGACAGTAGACTGTATTTTTCTTCATTTCCTTCTTTCCAACTTCATCAAATCACCATGCCCTTACATGAGAGAGGTCTCCTCTTTGTTTTCCACGAATTTCCTCATTACCAAGCTTCCCAATCATGGGAAGAGGCTAAAAATAGCCTAAAACTAACTATTTTTTCACTAAAAAGGCTAATGACTAAAAATAGACTGTCACAGTTTTAGTAAACTACAGACTCACTAAGTTAATTGCCCATTCTAGGCCTCCACTTCCTAACCATGCCTTTAGAAGGCTTTAATACATCATTTTTGAAACTCATTTAGTTTTCAAACAACCAAAATTTTAAACAAATGACATAAAAATGTCCTAGGTGCACTGCACCATACACCATAACTTGTAACTTTTCCAAGTCCCTTGGAAAGAATCTTGCAAATTGTCCTCCATTTATTTTCTTTGTCCTCCATGTTTGTCTTTAGTAGGTCCATTTTGTGCTTGATTCTCATTGTCCTTGACATTCTTTCCAATATTACTTGCTTCTTGACCATGTGCACTCTTTGTAAACTGTCCCACTCTTGGTCCTTTGATGTTGTCACCTTCATCATCATCCATGCTTCTCTCAACTGTCTTTCCACTTGTCTTCTTAACTTGTTTACACCATTTTTTGTCTCCATTCTTTCCACTATTCACTATCACATTACCTTTTACAACCTCTATCAAGCCTTTACCCAACTTGTTTACTGTCCTATCAACCTTGTAAACTATTGCATTAGCTTCACTTGACTGTCTCTTCTCTCTACTCAACACTACAGGGCACATGACTGTCCCTACTAAGATCCCTTTACTCACTTCTTGCCTTTCCACAGGCTCTTCACTCTTGTACTTCACATTTTCACTCACCTCCTTCCACATGAAGACATTCCTCTTCACAACTGGATGCAAATCATCTTCACACTTGTTCTTTGTTGTTTCAACAACTTTATGCCTTGAAAAGGCTGCACACTCCTTGTTTTCACTCTCTTCCAACATCATTGGCTCCTTGCCAAACATTATCATTTTTTTTGTCCTTGACTACTCCTTGACTTCTTCTTGCATTGGCATCAGCACAAAAGTCTTCTCATCCTTCCTAATGGTGTAGGTGTTATCTTTTCCATTATAAATTATAGACCTATCAAACTACCAGGGTCTTCCAAGTATCACATGACAACAATCCATGGGTAGGATGTCACAAAGTACCCTATCGTCATATGCTCCAATCTTGAACTCTACTAATGCTTGCTCAGTCACTAAAATGGACTGATGATCACTTACCCAAGAGACTTTGTAAGGTGTGTCCCTAGGTACTCTCTTCAACCTCAGTTTGTCTACCATCTCACTAGACACCATATTGTCAGTACAACCAGAATCTACAATCACTTTAAATACCTTCTCTTTGCACTTTCAAGTTGTCCTAAGTAGTGCTTTCCTCTGGATCAACTCCTTCTCCTTGGAGGTCTTCAATAGTGCTCTGTCTCTCAGCATCAACGTTTCTCCTACCTCACCAACACAACTAGTGGGAGTAGAACCACCACATTCTTCTTCTTGGACCGATTGAGTCCTACACTCATTCTTCCTTTTACCATCACTTGTAAAATTTTGCTTCTCAAGACACTTATATGCTGGGTGCCCAAACTCTTGGCAATTGTAACACTTACCTATAAAGGTATATGCACTCCTTCCACCACCAAATCTGCCTCTAGAACCTCTGCCTCTAAAATCAACACTTTGTCCTTGTGCCTTGTTCATCTCCTCTTGACTCTCATTGACTTGTTTTGTGTTTTGAAAGGATCCTCTACCTCTAGAGGTGCTGCCTCTACCTCTGGCTGTCTTGTCTTGTCTCCTTTTTAGCTTCTCTTCCACTCTAACTACCATCTGATAACATTCTTCAACATTCCTTGGATTTGCCAACACTAGTTCATCCTACATGTTAAACCTCAAACCACCAATATACCTAGCAACTTTTTGCACTTCACTTTCATTTTTACCAAACCTTATACTCAACTTATAAAACTCTTCAGTGTATGTCTTAACATCCATTTCCTTTTGTCTTAAACTTTTAAGCTTTTTAAACATTTGAACTTCATAATCTTTAGGCAAGAATTTACCTTTGATTTTTGCTACCATCTTATCCCATGAAACAATCTTTATCTTTCCTTGATTTATCCTCTCTATCTACTGATAATCCCACCATAACAAAGCATGACCTATCAGCTTGGTCTTTGCAATCTTCACTTTCTAATCCTCAGGAACTTCTTCACACTCAAAGTGATTGTCCAATGCTGCAATCCAATCTAGCAACTCTTCATCATTTAGGCTTCCTCCAAAATTTGGCACAACTATCTTTATCTTGTGCTTGTCTTCTTTCACTACCCTCAACAACTTTACCATCCTCTGATCCTTAGGGTCCAACTTTTCTTCCACATCTTCATACTCAGCTTCGTCTTCTTCCTCAAACTCATTGTCATCACCTAGAGCCACTCCTCTTCTTTGATTTTGTTCTTAGCTCCCTCAACTCTCTAGCATGTTTCTCCTTCAACTCATTCATCTCTTGAGCCATGTTTCTCACACTTGGAGGCATCTTGACAAACTACCTCTTAACACTTCTCAATCACAACCAATCTACTAACTATGCTTTGATACCAATTGGATGCAGAGCTAACCACCCAAACACCAATTTGGGTCAAATCAAATTACTTAGGGAAAGAGGATGTAGAGGATGGCAGGGTAAACAAGACTCTTAGGCCCATGTGGACCTAGCTACTCCATTTGACTCCAAACTGGACATGACCATCCACTCATTCTCCATGGTTCCAAGACTACAAAATAACACCATCTATGGGTTCATATACCTAAGCTCTTTGCCAAAATTTCTAGGGACCCTAGACCTTCTAGTATTGACTATCCCAAGCTCACAAAATCATCAAAATGCTCAGGAGGTACCTCCTTGTACCAATTCCTTACACTGACCCACTTCCTTATAGCCCTCCAAAAGGGATTGTCATGCAATAACTTTGAATGCAAGCCTCCACCTAGGACTGTTATGATCTTTTTGAGTACCCATTATCTTGTTCTTCAACATATTAAACATACAAGGTAGGTTGTTTTGAAACATATACCTCAAAATTAGATTGTCTCTGTTGTCCAAGAGGGTAATTAGCCCTATTTTACAAAGGGAGTACATGAAATATCAAGCCCATGACCAAAAATCCACTTTGGTGAGCTTATACACATCCCAAACCGACCAATTTCATAGGTTTTAGGATTTGCAAGTATGGGTTTCTTATCTAACCAATAACTACCTATGTCATTTACCAAATACATGAAGAAATTAGGCTTCCATGGCTTCAAACAACAACTTCTTCCACTTTCTTGCTCCTGTAGACAAAACCTAATTGATAAACCTCCAAAACAAAGCATTTCCATTCATTTTGTGTTCATGGTGCTAAAGGGATAAGTTGCCAATCCATCGATTTCCACAAAACTCTTAAAACCCTCTAAACCCTAGGTTTAAGACCTCTACTAAGAGAATCACCTATAAAAACCTTTAAAATTAATGAGAACTCCTCCTATTTGTTTAAAATGAAAGGTATTTCCACTCCTCATCAAAATATTTACACTAGAGCCCTTGACTATGCAATACGAGAAAGCACAACCTAGAGGAACAACAATAAAACTTAGGAAAAGCAGGCAGACTTAGAGAAAACATTTATAAAATGCTTCAATCTACATCAAATATCCTCCAACCTGGATCAAAACAAAGCCAATACCATGTCTTTCAACATTTTATGTTTTAGGATTTATGACTACACTGTACAGATTCAGAAAAAATGAAAAAATAGTAGAAATAGAGAATAACAGAGATATGGGGACAACAAACTATATTTTTCTTCATTTCCTTCTTTCCAACTTCATCAAATAACCATCCCTTACATGAGAGAAGTCTCCTCCTTTTTGTTTTCCATGAATTTCCTCATTTCCAAGCTTCCTAATCATGGGAAGAGGCTAAAAATAGCCTAAAACTAACTGTTTTTTCACTAAAAAGGCTAATGACTAAAAATAGACTGACACAGTTTTAGTAAACTTAAGACTCACTAAGTTAATTGCCTATTCTAGGCTTCCACTTCCTGACCATGCCTTTAGAAGGATTTAATACATTATTTTTGAAACTCATTTAGTTTTCAAACAACCAAAATTTTAAACAAATGACATAAAAATGTCCTAGGTGCACTGCACCATCTCTTTAGATAACAACGAAGCAACAACATCTTCAGCCTTGAATTTAGTTGTTGTACTTCCAATAGCCATTACAAGATGATCCCATTAGTCAAGTAAGGAACATAACAGAAGCATGCACCAATCCTCCTCCTCTATTTTTACACCTACAGTAGCCAACTGTGCAACAATCATATTAAATGAATTCATATAGTTTGCCACAGATGCACCTTCATCCATCTTCGAGGAGTATAACTTCTTTCTCAATAAAAGTTTATTCACCAAGGACTTGCCCTAATAAATATCTCCCAATTTCTTCCATAGAGAATTTGCAGTCACCTCCCCATGGACATTCAACATAACAAAATCTGCAAGACTTAATCTTATCAGTCCTCTAGCTTTCCTATCTGCTAAGTCCCAATCTCCTTGCTTCATGCCTGAGGGTTTAGTCCCAGACACAACAACCCATAGATCTCTATCGACTAGCATATCTTCAACCTTAAGTTTCCACAACTCAAAGTTTGTGCCATTGAACTTCTCAATGTCTATCTTTCTTGATGTGCTTGTCATCTTAATTTGTAGGTAAGACACAATAGACCTCAAGAGAACTCCCACTTGTAGAACTAACACCAAAAAACCTAACCTACCCACAAGGATAACACAACTAGCCAGGCTCTGATACCACTTGTAAGGAGAGCACAGGTGCGGAATACATCATCCCTAATGTTAATTCAAAGGGGATAATGAAGACAGGTTACTTTCAATTTCAATTCCAACTAATTAAGGTCCACAAACCAAGAAATTTCAAAATAAACATAACAAATTGAACACAGAGAAAGACACCAGATATACATGGGAAAACCCTTTCGGGTAAAAAAAAACCACCACCACAAGAAGACAACTTTATTGTTAGTAAACCCAAAGGGATTACAATAAAATTCTTAGCCTTCTCAATTAGTCATCAATTCTTAGCTAATACAACAGTTCACTTCCACTGTACATATACAGAATGAACACCAATCAAACACACTTCTGTTCTTAAATTGCCAATCGATCAGGGACAAACTCTACAAAATGAACTCAATAGATCGATCAACCATCCAAACATAATTAATCAAACTGAATAAACTTCTGAATGATCCAATAGAATTTTCCATCTGTTTCTGCACATAACTATTTGACTTCACCATTTAGTTCAACCGTTCGAACTGCTTCTGATGGTCCAAATTCGTGATAAACCAATTATCCCACATTCCCTAGTTGGCAATCACTTTTCTGGTTTATATACACAACCACTAGTAAGACTATCGTCGACACTTTTGCTGCCGATGAGACCAATCGATCTATTACCAATGACCATTGGGAAGACCTTGGCCAATGTCGCATCAGAGTGACCACAACCACCGAAATGACATTTCGAAACTGTACTAATAGTTATAGTCTTGTCAATCCAAACCTCCATTAGAAAAACTCAAACCATCAGAGAAAGACTTCCACAACACGCTAATAGTGATTGTCATGCCGACGCCAACTTCCATCAGAGTGACGCTTAACATCGGAGAGACTTGTCAAAGCTGGGTCGATAGTGCTTGTCTCACCGATACAAAAAACAAACCATTTTGAACAATATGATCGATGAGACTCTTGTCGATCACTGATACAAAGAACAACTCTCGCTGACATAGACATAGGTCAACATTATAGAGGTTCCAACAATAAAAAATTGAGACATATGATCTCACCAGAGTTCATGTAGAGTTATACATTTGTACTAAAGCATAGGAGTGGAAAATCAAAGAAGGTCAAAGATGCTTTGAGTAGAAGAAGAAATTTGTTGATAGAGATGAGAGTTGAAGCATATGTATGAGGGAGATCTTGATTTTGCAGAACCTTAGAAATCCTGTAAGGAACATGTTGTGATAGATAGAAGCAAGTGGTTGGATTATTTCAATCAAGAGGATATGTTGTTCAAAGGAAATCAGTTGTGTATACCTAGGAGTACAATGAGAGACAATTTGATCAAAGAGAAGCACAGTGGTGGATTGGTAGGACATTTTGGAATTGAGAAAACAGTGGCTTTGGTTACTGAAAATTACTTTTATCCTCAGATACATAATGATGTTAGGATGTTTGTGTAGAGTTGTAGAGTTTGTCAAGTTGCAAAAGGAAGTAGCCAGAATACTGGGTTGTATAAATCTTTGATAGTACCAGAGAGACCTTGGGAAGACATAAGCATGGATTTCATATTTGGATTGTTGAAGACACAGAGAGGACATGATTCTATAGTGTAGTGGTGGATAGATTTTCAAAGATGGCACATTTTATACCTTGCAAGAAGACAAGTGATGCAGTTCATGTGGCTAACCTATTTTTCAAGGAGATTATGAGATTGCATGGATTACCTAAGAGCATAGTTTCAGATAGAGATACAAGATTCATTGGATACTTTTGGAGGACACTTTGGAAGAAAATGAAGATAGATTTGAAGTTCAGTTCAACATTTCATCCACAGATGGATATATAGAGGTGGTAAATAGGAGTTTGGGTAAGTTATTGAGATGTTTGGTTGGAGTGAAGGTAGGAAATTGGGATCTCATTCTATCACAAGAAAAGTTTGCATACAATAATTCAATGAATAGGAGCACCGAAAGATCACCATTTGAGATTGTGATAGGAACTAACCCTAGAGGAGTAGCAGAGTTGAGAGATATCAGTATGGAGAATAAGAGGAGTGTAGAGGTAGAAGAATTTGTAGGACACGTGGAGACAACGCATAATCGAGTTAAGAAACTTTTGGAGGAGATGAACAATAAGTATAAGGAGCAAGTAGATGAGAAGAGAAGACACAAAGAATATTTAGTAGGAGATGAAGTAATGGTATACTTGAGAAAAGAGAGATTTCCAATAGGCACATATAACAAGTTGAAGATGAAGAAGTTTGGACCATGTAGGATCTCAAAAAGTTTAATTTAGGAAATGCTTATGAAGTGGAGCTATCGGAGACATTGGGCATATCACCTATTTTCAATATTGTAGACCTATATCAGTATCATGAAGGAGAAACTAGTGACAACATTGAAGAAGACTTGAAGAATTAGTTACTATAGCAAGCACCAGAGCAGATTGAAGACATCTTGGACAACAAAATTAGATGCAACACCAGAGAAAGAAATAAATGGAATATTTGGTAAAGTGGAAAGGCATACCAGAAGAAGATTCATCTTGGATTTCTCAGGCTAAGGTGGACCGTCTTGGTTTTCTTGTAGCCCCAGCAAAGTGAGGGACTTACTTTTTCAACAACCCTAGGTGTCTGATGCAAGAGCATCCATGGTTGTAGAGAAATCTTGTATCAACCAAAAATATTTGCATTTTCTTTTGTTTTCTTTCATTTTCTAGTTCATTCTAGTTAAGTTAAGTTTAGTTAGTCAAAAGAAGTTTCGGTAGTTTGGTCCACATTTTGCCACATTGTCATATCAGCTCTTACGGAGTAGGATTTAGCATCTAGACATCATCATGCACATTATATCCAAAATTTAGATCATTTGGATCAGTTTCTTGAAGGATATCACTATCAAAAGATCAACTATGTTCTTAGAATAGAGCATCTAGACAGTGAGTTGAAGAAGGCTTGTAGATCACTTCCATGACTTGTAGAGGAAATTGAAGCATATCAAATGACACATTATGATCATATAGACCTTCTTGAAGGTCTTCACCTTGATCCATTCACTTGCAGAGGATTTCCATATGTTCTAGGCTAACCTAGTTGTTGCTACACATTACATCTCTTTCATTGGAGTTTGTAATCTTTCTTGGCCGACGTGGATGATTCTTGTGATCTGGAGATGATATATAATCATGTAATAGATGCATAAGAAAGTAGTTCATCATTATTATCTATTAGATAGTTTGAATTCTTTTGGTATAGGGTGCTTCAATGCCATGTCTTTCTATTTTGTAATCAGGCCTGTGAGCCCTAATTTGTAAGCCTACATGTTGCTGGCATGTTAGCATTTTGAATCTTTGATATATTGAGTATCTGAATCTACATTTGCATTCTATATTTGAGTTTCTTCCATTGTGTTTACTCTTGCTGCATGGCCTGGACTATTCACTCTATGGACTCTTAACATAGTAACTTCTCTTGAATGATTTACCTTTGTTATCCTGGTATTTGTCATTTGAAATTTTGATTGGATATTTTGAAGCATAATGACCTATCTTTCTAGAGATGAAACATTTGAAGGGTAACTTACCTTTGTATTTTCTAGAGACCTTTTTCAATCTTCTTACAAAATCTGCTTCCACTTCATCAAAGTCATTAGGATCTGATTCAACATTCTTTTCTATCTTATTAGCCTTAAAAGTAGTTTCTTTTCTTGCATCATCTTAACCAAATTCTCTTATCTCAAAATTAGTTAGAGTACCAAACATTTGATCCCAAGTATACTTATCCAAATCTTGAGTCTCTTCAATAGCAGAAACTTTAGCACTATAAGGTTTAGGAAGAGTTCTTAGTACCTTCTTTACCACTTCACTTCCCTCCAGCTTTCCACCAAGACCATTCATGGAGTTGACAACTTCATCCACTCTCTGCATGTAGCTTGCAATATTTTCATCTTCTGACATCTTTAGGGTTTCAAACTTGGTCTTCAAAATCTGCAACTTTGCTTGCTTGACCTTATTGTTCCTTCATAGGTACTTTTCAACTTCTTCTAGATCTCATGATTAGTTTTGCAATTCATCACATTCACTAATTCAAAATTAGAGAGACTGTTCAGAAGAGCACTCCTTGCCTTGTCATTGTTCTCATTCTTTAATCTCATCTTTATCCTTTGGACCATTGGGGGTATAGTATACTCTTTGTCAACTATCTTCCATATGACATATCCTAGTGAGACAAGAAAGACTTCCATCCTAGTCTTCCAAAAAGCATAATTTGTTCCATCAAACATTGGAACCTCCATACCTTTCCTGTGCGCCATCCAGATCTACCTTAAGCAGTTAAGCTTCTTCAGGAAACTTGGCTTTGATACCAATTGTTAGAATGCATAGGACAACTAAGAGGGGGGTGAATCAGTTGTGTATTAAAACATTAAACCCTAAAAGAAATTCCAAACATCAACCTCTTATTATGCATTAGCAGAATGTAAACATATGAAGCATCAATGCAAACACATTCAAACACATAAGAACAATAGATTTATGTGGAAAACTCAAGAAGGGAAAAACCACGGTGAGGATTATCTCACATATATATGAATAACAACACCGAAACCAAATAGGCTCACTGCCCAGAAGGAAGGCTCAACACCAAAAGAAAGGCTCACTGCCTAGAAGAAAGGCTCACTACCAAAAGAAAGGCTCACTGCCAAAAAGAGATGAAAGAAGAAGACCGTTACAGAGAGATTCACTATCTCAAAGCAATAGGAGAAATCCACCACTGCCACTCCTTGCCATCTACAACCTTTGGCTCACTGCCTCTAGCAACTTCTAGCACACTAAAATGTAGACACCTTCTCACTGCATTCCGAAGTCATAAGCATTTAATCTTATACACAACTCATTGCCCTTGATTCATATTCACTTTCTCTTCTCTGCCTTGCTCCACTAAATGTCATCTCACATTTATACCATCTACAACCAAGACTTATCTCAATTAGGTTAGTCCTAATGAAGTGTGTGCACCTCAAATGTGCAACACCAATTAGGTTGACACTAGAAACTTTTGTAGTGGAAAGAAGTGAAAGTGGACCATGTCAATGGTTAACTAGGACTTAGATTTTCATCACCAAGTTGCTCATCACAATCACAATCCACAAGGTACCTTCACAAATGGCGTTATTAAGCCAAGTCATCCAAACCTGAGCTAATGACCACATCCACACTTCTCCAAGCCCAAAAACATCATGAAGTCTAGAGAGAGACACTCCTCATCATTCACACACCTTTCCATAATATTAAACACCATCAAAATCTCTTGCAACACTTCCGCAACCTCCTAAAACAAAGAATGTCTTCAATCTACACATTAGGATCTGCTACCTCTTAACACCAACACTATAACTAAACTTTTAGAGCAACCATCCCCAGATATACAGTACAAGAAACCTCAATGTAGATAAATACGGAGAAATCTCACTTCTCCAAACACTTTGTAAAACACATCTTTCACTTCTGCATGATCCAGAACCTGAAACTCTATATATAACACCTATGAACACCTCAGATCAACACTTCCAAACCGTACAAGCATATCTTCAACTAAGAAGAAATGCAGAGCACAACACTAAGAGCACATCTACCACACTACACACCTTTTTATCAATTTTTTTCAAAAGCACTTGGAAACCAAGTGAACCATTTGCTAGAGGTCGACATCAATGACAACACCAGAAAGTTTCCAATAGACCCTCCCTAATCCACATCATAATCCACTATCCTTCCATACATAATCAACATTATAATCCACTATCCCCCATCCTTCCATAATTCACATCGTAATCCACTATCCCCTATCCATCCTTGCATAAACCTTTCATAATCTACATCATAATCCAGTATCTACCTAATCCATCTTCTTCTCATGCAATCCCCTACCAACATCTATTTGCATAGTGACACTTGACATGGTCCATGTGTGACATCCATCTCTAATGGGACTATTACCTTTCATGGAACTAGACACTTGAGATCCCATCCTCTTCCAAATCTGTCTTGTCCATATCCACCTATCCCATCCAAATATTCCAAAAAAGAAAGAATAAAAAGAACAAAAAAAAAGAAAAATCAAAATAGTAGAGAGAAATCCCTTCGTCCAATGGTGGAAACCAACTCAGTGGTGCCTTGACTAAGTACCATGATTAAAACATGGTAAACATGTGTCATGTGTAGATTTATCTTCTATGTGACTTACACTTGGGGGAACTTTGTCTCATACATCTCATACTATCATATCCAACCTATCATTCCTTTTCTATTTGCCTCAGCCTATCATATCATATCTTACCATCCTTAACCATTATCCCACATACCTATCCTATTAAATCCATCCAACCTCCCTTCCTCCTTTTTATCTTGATAAAGGTATGGGGGCAAAATGTTGACAAATGCTTTGGATATCTCTTGATATACCTCATCCTTTCCAACCAATCCTATCATCACCCTATTGTCATAAGCTTTTTCATGAAAAATCCTAAGCATTACACTTAGAATGGAGCATGTTATTCCTATGTGACATATTCTTTGGAGATCACATCCTATATACCTTATGATGCATATTTCCATCCCATCCACTATCACCTATCCTTTTATCCATCCCAATATCATGAGCTTTCCATTCCACACAATATCACCTCTCCTTTTCAGCATCCATCTATCATGAGCTTTCCATCCTATTTACCATTGTGTATCCTTTTATCTATTTATCCAATACAACCTTCATCCTTGCATCTAGACTTGGTTTTCCATTGTCATTGGTATCTAGCATTTAGGCTATCCAAATGTAATCCAATGCCATCCAAAAAAAATCAAAAAACAAAAAAAAATTTCACAAATATAAAAAAATCAAAAGCCAAAAAATCCAAGCAATAAACTGTTGATGATGATGTTAGTCATAAACAAACATAGAATAAAAGTTACACAACAACCTTTACTCATCTTGAAAGGAAGTTGAAAGCATGAGTAGCTGATGTTAAGCTGCATAGTTTGGGAGCATCCCTCATAGCCAACCTGGATAGAGCCTTGCTGCCAGCAGGCATCCATAGCCCCTGCAAGGTTATCTATACAATCCCCCTAAGTAGAGCCCCATTGCCAGTAGGTGTCTATAGCCCTAGTAGAGTTACTTAGATGGCCTAATTTTATTTCTTTTCTGGTTTTTCAATATTTTATAGTCTATAAATCTGATGTCATCATGTAAGCTTAGTGTGCAAGGTATGGTCACTTGCTGATTTAGGTTGGAGATTGCATTGGTAGCAAGGGAGTCCCTTTAGATTTTTCACTTAACACCTATACTTGTGTGTTCAACAAACCCAAGGTTGTTAGGTGAGTCATTGTGAAAGAGTCACTTTGGTCCTGATGAAAAAATATCACAGACCTGATCACCAATACCTCTCAAAATGAGTCATAACCTATATATGAATTTGTTCTCATCACTTGAATCTTAAAAATTTAGTTATTTTCTTAGGGTGATGAGCTGCATCATCTTGGCTAACCAAAATATAACTCAACAAGCAAACAAAACAAAAACAAAACACACTAAGCAAACTATACAAACAACTAACTACAAAAGGAAACAATAGAAAACAAAACAAGAAAGCAAAGAAAGGAAACAAAACAACTACTCTACCAAACTATATACAAACCCTACAAGGTAAATAAAACCCATGATAAGATCCAAAGACACCTGTATTTGCATACTTCCTTATATTGTGCAGGAGCATCAGGGCAATAGTTATGGTTTTAATCCTAGCAAATTCATCTTTCTATTCTGAAAAATATTCTTGTGTTCTAAATTCATTATGTTTAACAAAATAACCTCTAATTATCAGCAACTGAGGAAGCTCATCATGTTCATGATTAATCCATATGCATGTCTTATCTCCTGAATTTCCATAATCAAAATAGTATTCAACACTATTTACTGTGGAAAGGAGAAATACAACCTGATGTATTTCTGATCCTGTTGAATATGCTTCTTCATTGACAACTGGTCCTCCATTTGACTTGGCACTTTCATTGCTTAGCTCAGTATTTAGTCTCACTTCAAATTGAAGGATGTATGACTCTTGAATTATTAATCCTTCATCTTTATCCAGCTTTGTCTCCTCATTCTGGATGTATGTCTGATTCTTGACTTCAGGCAACACCTCAATATTTTCTTTAATTTTCTGCACATCAGCATCTAAATGAGTATCTTCATAACCTGATATATAGAAATTTATCATTTCTAAATCATTTAACTGTAAAGGTGAAACAACTCCCAATTGATACGAATACTCCCCTATTTCATTTTCAAAATGACATTGGATTGGCATCTAATTATGCACAACAATTCCAAAGCTTTCTACATCTTCAACTTTCATGAATTGTTCATCAAATAACTCACATTTTCCATCTAGCAAGGTATCTGGTTCCATTGACCTGCAACATTCTTGCATTTGATCATTCAATTTAAAGGAGTCAGCTATGAAATCATGATTTACTTTCTTTTCTATGACTCCATTAGTTGCTATCATGGGAACTTCATCAGTAGTAATGCATTTAAATTCTTCCACCTATCTCCATTCCTTTTTACCATAGAATAACTCAAGGAAAGATGTTTCATTATCCTTATCAAAAGCATTAGGATCAGTATCAAAGACTTTATCATGACAAGTGGTTTCCTCTCTATAATTTTCAAAAGATTCATACCTGCACTCTGCCTCACCCTTATCATAAAGTAGAGAACTCCTATCAATCTCACCATAGAATGACTCAAGGAAAGATGTTTCCTCTTCTTTACCTTCTATAACTGATTCAGCTATTGTGTTTTCTAAACAACTCATCATTAGGGGTGTTGCTTCTCTTTGCTATTCTAGAATTTGAGTCTTCTCCAACATGACCAATCAAGCATCACAATCCCTTTCTGAATGCTCTTCGTCATGTAATCTGCACCAACTTTCAATCAGGACATCATCAGTGGACAAACCTAATATTTGACAACACTGTATATTTCTAGACAAATACAATTCAAAATCTTTAAAGCGGTCCACTTCAGTGTCTGGACAACTAATAACTTCTGGTGCTGCATCTGCTTGTTGCTCTAGAATTTCTTCATTTTCTTGCCAGGCTTAAGCCCTGAACACATCTATAAAGAATATTATTCCTTTCAAATATAGATCCAACCTTATAAGAGAAGTTAGACAATTAATTTCACTATGTTCTATAGTCTGGTGTATCCGGCAACAACTAGATAATCCAAAGTTAAATAAACTTTGAGGATAAAGTTGCTTATTCAAATTTTCCTGAAATAAAGGAATGTTAACCTGACAATTTTCCTCATATGCATCCATCAAAATGAGACTTTATTTTAAATTTTTTTTTAGGATTTTGAAATTTTAATGACATCTATCATATCTCAGAATCAAACTTTGAAATCTTAGAAAATTTAACGAATCTTTGAAGCTTTGAGCTAGATCCTTGCAAGGATGCAACCAAAACCTCTCAGATAAGAGATATTTGTAGACATTAAGCTCAAATGATGAAATATTTATGTAACATTTGCATAAATTCAAAGATTCTTTGATCACGCCGTCCTTCTAGCACTAATTTATGTTGATGATGATGTTATTCATAAACAAACATAGAATAAAAGTTAACAACCTTTACTCATCTTGAAAGATACGATGAACTCAAAGAATTCATGATCCCAAGTCTCCGTTGATTAGTTCATAATCTATTGACGTTACTCAGTGGTTGATGTGTGTTGTTGTTAATCATTCAGGGGCCTTACATTCTTTGGTAATTTCTACAGAGTTTATTAGTATTTCTCCAGATATCATGTCCTTTATATCTGCTCTGCATAAATCTCCAACAATTCTACCTCTGCACTATGAATTCACTCAAATAATGTGCCTATAGGTTGATATTTGCATGATTTTTACCATTATTTGCAATTCTTTGCATGATATTCTCAACACTACATGCATTTAGCTCAAATATGCTAATGATATTCAGTTATCTATGAGATGTCAGCATATTTCTCTGTTCTACCTATTATTTATCATGATTTGCAGTTATGGAAGTGATTCACTGAAATTAAAATGAGAAAAAGGGTTAGAAAATGAGATTCTGAATATTACTTGACTGAGATCATTGATCTGCATACATGTTCCCATATAGCAATGAAGAGAAGAAAACTAGAAATCATACTTCACCAGGACATTCCACAAATCCGCATGATCCAGTGCAAATCTTCAAATGAAAAAGTTGACAACAACATGCAATAAAATGAAAGCACTTCTATTTGAACACAACATTGACCATTACATATCTAGAAATCAACTTGAAGATTACGTAAAGTTTACAATCAGGATGTAATCTGAAGCTTCATCTCCATTCAGTATGCTTTAGAACAAGTACATTTACAATGATCTAAAGAAAGAACCTTACTATTTGAACAATTCAGTCCTCATTTGCATCCATCAAAATGAGACTCTATTTTCAATTTTTTTTTAGGATTTTGAAATTTTAATGAGATCTATCATATCTCAGAATAAAACTTTGAAAGATCAGAAAATTCAATGAATCTTTGAGGCTTTGAGCTAGATCCTTGCAAGGATGCAACCAAAACCTATCAAATAAGAGATATTTGCAGACATTAAGCTCAAACGATGCAATATTTATGCAACATTTGCAAAAATTCACAAATTCTTTGTTTAGGCACTCCCTCTAGCACCAATTTATGTTGATGATGATGTTAGTCATAAACAAACATAGAATAAAAGTTACACAACAACTTTTACTCATCTTGAAAGATACGATGAACTCAAAGAATTCATGATCCCAAGTCTCCATTGATTAGTTCATAATCTACTAACGTTACTCAGTGGTTGATGTATGTTGCTATTAATCATTTAGGGGCCTTACATTCTGTTACCTCTTAATCTGACTGGATGCTTATTCCCAGTTGTCCCTACAAAGTAGCCATCAATGATCAATAGGATTCCTGGGCCAGCGGCTAATAGTATAGGAGATAGACTCTATAGATATCTCCTCTTCTTCTTTAGGCTCTACAGAACCAAGGGGGGTGTTCCCTATTCAACATTTACGACATATGCACATGAAACTACTCAGATGTTGAAACAAAGCAGATAAATCCTCTATGATGTAGACCAAAACTATGGAATAAGTGCAAAGGGGCTAGCTTTGGGCCTATGCTTAGTTGTAGATAGAGGATTTTGTGTCCTAAAACTACTTCTAAAATCATAAAGGTTTGTATATGAAGTGTGAGTTTGATTTATATATGGATGTAAAACTAGGACTTTGGGTTACAACAGAGATACCAGACCAGATCAGTGTGTATCCAGGGCTCAGAGTCAGTAGACATATATATGTGAATGTTTACCACATACCCAAGACAGTAATCAGATTTTAAGGGGTTTCTAAAATGTCTGCCTTACAGACAATACCCAAGAGAGAGTATTTAGTTATTTCTGCTTACAAACATCCCTACTGCAATGGATTCTTCTCAACACTTAATCCAAAACATTCAATCTACTCCTTGAGTAGAAGTAATAGACTAAATATTCAATATAGAAAACCTATATTCTAGAATCTATAACACCCCTTAGATGTTCAGAGTCAAAAGAAAAACATATTTAGTCTGGAGACAAATAACAAAACACATGCAATGAAGCATAACTCATTTAAATCAACATGAAATCGATAATTCTGTGCATAATACACACAACATACAACTCATAAACTCACAAAGACACCTAAAATAGAGTCACCAGAAAGTTGTATTCCTACTGTAGCACCAAAATTTGTCTAGTTTCCAACAACCAACAAGTAACACAATTTGGCTTTTTATACCAAGACTGTGTACCCAGCAAAATTTATTACAAGGCAAATCAAAAATCTGCCAAATTCAATGCATGAGGAATGGCACTCAGAAATATTCAACACTGTGGGGAGACAGAGAGGAATGAGTAGATGGAATCAGGATCCGTGCTGCCGTTCAAGGACATTCATCTTCAAACGGGTTGTTGACCCATCCATCACCGACCCATACCGATGCAACTTTGCCATTAATGCTTCAGCTACCCACAACCTCTCTGAAATGTAGCAACAGCGTACCATTGAGAATTTCCCACTCAAAAATGACTGCACCCACTCAAGAAAAATCTATTGCTGCAGGCTCAACACAAGGCTGTCGATCAAAGAATTCATTGCTGGGATCAACGGTCGCAAAACATGCCTAAAGAGTCGCCAGCCAATGACATCATGCCATGTAGGCACCTTAATTTTCTATTGCTGACCCTTCGCTCTTTCCATTTTACCTTTTCGCCCTTGTATATGCAAAAACACATGCATATACAAACACCTTATATACAAGTCGGACTTCAAATTTGTTGGAATAAATTGAAATTCAATTCAGGTCTGGCTTGTATCCTTTTCTTGCATTCATTGCTTTGTATATCACAGTGGATCATTATACTGGAGCACATGCATATTTGACTTCCTTGTATGTATTTCATTGCATAAGACCCAATGTACATTGACATACATTCATTCCTGCACATACAAACATGGGATCTCCTCCAGAATATTCCTGTAATGTATCTTTTCCCTTTGTATCTAATTGTTGTATGTTTGAACATACAAAGCAAATATACATGCAACCCAATATGCAAGCAGCAAATATTCCTGGAATCTTCAATGTATATTCTGCCCTTGTACATCCTCCTTTTGAACCTGATATGCATTTGGAAATGCATACAATCTGCTGAATATCCCTAGGAATCTTCAAAAGATTCCCTCTTGTATATACGACCCGATATGCATCTAAAATGCATCTAACTCATTTTCTTGAAGGACGATGGAGATTTTGCACCCGCCAATACATATTTTTGACCTTTGGGAAAGGGCCTGCATATTTAAATGCATGAAACCAGATTGCTCATGCAGGTGGTAATATAGGCTCCGATTGGGGACGTGCAGGCGCTAGGCTGCAACGAGAACCAGATCACTCTGGGGCAGACCAAGTAGAACATAAAACATAAAACAACACCAATTATACAAGGTGAGCATAGACTATTTACACCTAATTTACAAATGTGCACAGAGGAAGATCATTTATGAAATATACAGCTTCAGGAACTAACCGTGCACTGGCAGTTCCAGCAACTCACCACTCAGGGCCTGGAGGAAGTATGAATTTTCTCCATGAATATTGCTAATTTGATATGGACCCATCCATAATGGCTCAAATTTATTATGCTTACCCTTATCTTGGCTCTTTCCAAGTCACTTATCTGAAACTTTCTTTCTGTAGTCTTTCTATCAAACAAATATTTCATTTTTTGTTGTTTCTTGATGTTTGTCATGTGTGCCTCTCTTCTGATTTCATCCAATGCAACTAGCTGGTTTATCCTTTTAGTCATTGAACCCTCAACCTCCACATCATTTTCTTGTATGAATCTATAGACTGGCAAAAGGTTGTTCACAGGCAGCCTAGCTAGTGCACCATACACTAAATCAAAAGGTGACCTTCCAATTGATTCTTTCACTGTCATCCTATTGGCCCATAGTGCCATCTTTAACTTCAAATCCCATGCCCTTTTGCTTTTATCTAACATCCTCTTTATGATTTTCATGAGGCTCTTATTGCTTGATTCTTCTTGACCATTTCCTTGTGGGTGATATGGTGATGCATATGACAGATTGATCCCGTACTTGTTGCAAAAATCAACAAAATTTCTAGATCTGAAGCACATGTCATTGTCCATGACAATTGTAGCTGGGACTCCAAATCTGATAATAATGTGCTCTAAAACAAAATCCATCACCACTTTTCTCGTAGCTTTCTTAGTTGGAATGGCTTCAACCCATTTGGTAAAATAATCAGTAGCAACCAAAATCCAACTGTGTCCTCCACTCGATTTCTCTGAGATTTCCCCTATAAAATCAATTCCCCATTGCTGAAATGGGGCCTCTATAGTTACAGTCCTAAGGGGTAGTGTACCTTCATATTTTACCTTCCCTACGAACCTCTGGCAAGGATCACATTTTCTTACCAACCTTTGTGCATCTGAGAAAAGAGTTGGCCACCAATATCCTATTCTAAGAATTTTGTGGGCTGTTGTCTTGGCAGCGTAATGTCCACTGCATCCTCCTATGTGTAGATCTTTTAAAATATCAGTAGCTTGATCCTCATTCACACATCTGAGTAGTACACCTTCAAGATTCTTCCAATACAGCTCTCCTTGAAGAATTATGTATTTGATTTCTCGTAGCTTCAAAGTTCTTCTCTGACTATCACTGAAGTGGGAAGGACAATTCAAATTCTGCAAGTAATAAACAATGTCCTTATACCAATCAAATTCTGACATATTGACAATTTTATTTTGCATCATGTTCACCTGGCATGCTTCCAGATTTGATTCCGTCATTATTTTTGCCAAACCTTGTCCCCTTATTAGCTTTGTAATCTGTATCTCTATGTTGAACTCTTGTAGTTTATTTATCCATCTGCATCTTCTTCCATTTACTTCCTGCTGAGTAAAGATGTCCTTGACTGCTGCATGAGGCACGTATGTAACTATGTGAGAGCCCACCAAATATGGCCTGAAGCTCTTGACTGCCCTAACTAGTGCATATGCCTGCTTCTCCATGAGGTCATACTTTAATTCAACACCCTGTAATGACTTACTAAAGAAGGCTATAGGTTGTTCAAAACCTTCTGAATTTTTCTGTAGTAAGCAAGCAGCAATAGTGTGGAAAGAAGCAAATGAAAACAATTGAAATGGCTTAGAAAAATTAGGGGATTTTAATACGGGAGCCATCTTAATAGCCTCTTTTATATTCTAAAATGATTTAGTCACTTCATCCTCCCATGTGATAGTTGCACCTTTCTTCAACATTTTAGAAATATCTTTGGTGGTCTCTGCAAAGTTAGGCACAAATCTTCTAACAAAATTAATTTGCCCAAAGAAGGACTGAACACCCTTCACTGTTTTAGGGATCTGGATTTTATCAATTGCAGCCACCCTTTCTGGATCAATCCTCACCCCATCCTTGGAAACAATGTGACCAAGCAATTTTCCTTCCACTATCCCAAAAGTACATTTCTTTGGGTTAAGCGAGATGCCATATTCCAATGCTCTAATAAAAATTTTCTCTAGGTGCATGCAATGCTACTCCTCCCTTTTCAAATAAGTTGTCAAATCATCCTGATACACAGCCAAGATTGAATCAATCAATCCTGCAAAAGTAACATCCATTGCCCTTTGAAATGTGGCACCTGCATTGGTCAGTCCGAATGGCATTCTCACATATACATATGTTCCCCATGGAGTAGTGAAAGAAGTCTTGAATTGCTCCGATTCCTTTACTTTCACTTGATTGTACCCTGAAAATCCATCCATCATAGATAGAAGTTCACAACCAGTCACCTTCTGCAACATGGCTTCCATGTTTGGCAATGGATAATTATCCTTCAATGAGGATACATTTAGATTCCTAAAGTCCACACACAGTCTTATGTCACCATTCTTTTTTCTAACTGGGACAAGGTTAGACACCCAAGTTAAGTGTCTGATAGGCATAATTATTCCAGCCTCCCTAAGCTTCATAAGTTCTTCTTGCATTTTTGGAGCTAAGGTTGGATTGATAGGCCTTTATTTTTGTCTAAATGGTTTAGCTCCAGGCTTCAAAGGGATTTCATGCTGAAATAAATCCTCTCTATAAGCTTTCAGGTCCTCATATGACCAGACAAAGACATGTTTATACTTTCTCAGCAATGCAATCAGCATAGCTCTGATATGTGTCTTGAGCTGTTTGCCAATATATACATTTTTGGGGGCATGAGATGCCCCAAGTTTATCTCCTCTAGATCATTCTTATTTGTTGGAGATGACTTTGTAACAAATTGGTCCCTATTGTCAAAAACTCTCTCTAGAGCAACCAGCCCTCTAGGGATCTTATTTGTCTTTAGTTGAATTATTTCTTTCCCTAAGAGAGTTTCTTTTCCATCTACAACCTCTACAAGGTTCTAAAAGTCCATTTCTTGGTTCTCATACTCATTAATGCAATGTAAAAATCTCAGTAAATCTTTATCATCATCAAATACCTGCCAGCTGTATACATTATCTAGCACTGCAGGTCTAAGTTTGACTTCAACATTTGTAACATCTGCTAGAGTGATGTCATCTGGCCTTATGGCTACATTGGCTAGAAAATTTGCTCTAACATTTTTTGATCTTTCTATCTAATTTATTGAAAATGCATCAAACAATTCTATTGTATCCCAAACAACATGCTTATATTGCTTTAACCTTTTATTTTTTTATGCATACTTATCTCTAACTTGGGAAACAATAAGCTCTGAATCACCAAACACTTTGAGCATCTTGATTCCATGCTTCAGAGCTACATTCAATCCTAATAACAGAGCCTCATACTCTACAATATTATTTGTATAGGCAAACTTCATCAAGAAAGAGAATTTTAGAAGTTTACTAGATGGAGACAGAAATATAATCCCAGCACCAGAACCTTCCTTTGAACAAGCTCCATCAAAATACATTGCCCAGAGGCCCTGTTGATCAGACTTATGAATGCACATGTCTCCCTCTTTACCTTCTTTAACATCTGAGACAACTCTGAAATTATCACAGTCGGTGTTCACAAAGCATATATGTTCCTTTGATTCTTGATCCTCCACTGTCTCTAATGACCTTTCTTCTCTAATCAGTTTGACATCCCTGTCATTCATAGGGATCATAGCATATGACAAATCTAATTGCATACTCCCACCAATCAATGCTGCCCACCTTCTTGATGGCAACATGCCATATTGTGGCTTGATATCAACAATTGTTATGTTTATTTTGTAGGTCTTTTTAGGATATGCTGCTAGTCTGAAATCAACATCTTTAATAATTCCAATGATAGGTACTTCCCTAGCATCCATGGTGTAACACTTCCCACATGCCTTATCTATTTTTAACCCAGCTTGCTGCATGATGGCCAAAGGCATGATATTCATGGATGCTCCTGAGTCAAGCATACAGTTCTTAATTATTTTTCCATTTATAACAAGGGAGACATAAAATGGTTCCACCTGTGAAGGGCACTTTGTCATGGTCATCCCCAAATATACTTTAGGAACCTCATCTTCTTCAATGCATAGGGCCTGTTTCTTGGCCTGTGGTTCATCATTCTGCTTGATCTGACAAGATGTTCCTGAGATTAAGGACACAACCTTATTTCTGAACTCTTCTTCTTTCATCAATTCCATTAGTGGAATAGAGACTTTTATCTGCGATAAGACTTGAGTCACGTCAAATGGAGCATAATTTTGTATAATGGTTGTAGCCTGCTCCACGGTTTTACCTTTATCCTGGGATGATCCAGCCTTAGTTTTTATGGCTCCTTGGCTGTCATTCTTGCCCTGAGAATTTCTATTTTGATCCTCAATCTGGGGAATTCTACTTTCTGGTCCTTGGGAATCATGACCTATTTTTTGCTTAAAATTTTGCCTATTATTGCTCCATTGTTTCTTTTGTGGTTCAGCCCCTTTATGACTGTGCATAGGTTGGTTTACAAAAGTATTTTCTAGTTGGTGTGAATTACTTACTTGAGCTTTACCCCTGAGATTGTAATTTCTTTTGACTTGAACTACTGCTGCAGCTGTGAGGGCTCTAATTTCTTTATCAGAAGGCCTCCTCAAGTTATTTAGAAAATTATGTTAGTCCTGAGCATAGGCATAGTTGTCTTCCTCATCTTCATCATAGGGAAACTATTGATAGACCTAAATCTCATCACTTGCACTTACATCAACATCAAGAGAGGGATACTCTCTATTTGTAGACAGCATATTGACATTATCATCTTCCATGCAATGCATCTCATTACATTCATCACAACCAACAACATTATCATATAAAGACTGAGCAATCATACATTGTGACTGTGAGTGAGGCATCTGACATATGATGCACCATGGGGTGTCATTAACAATATTTATAGCTTTCTTCAAAGGATTAGGAGTTTCCTTTGTATTTTGAGTCCTCTAATTTGAGTTGTTATGTGGAAGAATAGGCTCACCATTATGCCAATTGGTATGAAATGGCATGTCATGTAATGATGGTCTTCTTTCTTGCCTTTGGTAAACTGGTTTGTCAGGACCTATACCCTTCTCATTTTTAACCATTCTATAACCTAGGTCCCTGACAATAGTTGTCAACTTATCTATTTTATCCTCAAAAGTAGATGTATTTCCTTGAACACTTTGAGATTTAGTATTTGGATTTTGTAGAATTTTTACATCATCTCTTCTATTTGTCTTACCAAATGCTTTTTTGTTATTTTCAATATTTGTTGCAATCTTGAACGCATCTTTGAGGCTGTGAGGAACCTTATCTCTTAATCCATAGGTAGTTTTGGCATCAAAAGCATTTATGTACAACACTCTGCACATAGGTTCATTAGGCCTCAGGTCCTATGACAATTTGTTCAATACTTTAGTGAATCTAGCATTGAAATCAGTAACCTGTTCATTTGATCCTTTGGTGATTCCAGTGAATTCATTAATAAAGAAACTAGGATCAGTTTTGTCACCATACTGGTCCTTGAATATTCAAAATGCTTCTGTCAAGTAGACCTTTGTACCACTCCTTGGCTTCATCAACTAAGGATTGCATAAATGATTTCATGAAAACATCCTCATGCTCAACCTCAAAGTTGTCCATGATATTCTGAAAAGATTTCAAATGGTCTTCACCTGATACAGTATTATTTCCTAAAAATTTAGGCACTTGCAGCCTCACATGTTTGTCAATAGGATTTGGATAACTAGGAATGCCATCAAAAACTAGTTGTCTGAATCTGTCCAACTGCATTGGCTGTCTACCAAATTGATTAGCATTTGCATTTCTATTTGCATTCTGATTTCTTACATTATTTAATGGAGCTTTTATGTTATTTGCATTCTGTCTCTGATCATTATGCTAATCATAGATTTCATTTCTATGCTGATTTCTCTGCATATTTATATTTTCAAGGGTAGGAATTGAATCATTCTGAGCAACTCTTAGAGCTTGCACTTTTTGTCTCATATCATCTCTGATTTTCACTGCCTGCAAATATTCTATTTCCGCCCTTAAGCTCTTAATTTCATCGGCTAATTGTTCCTCTTTGGGCATAGAGGAGGATGGTCCCATTTCATTTTGATCATCATTATCTTCATCCCCTGGAGACTCATCCTCTTCAAATCTATCACTGGGATCAAATAAAGGGCGTTCCTGAAAAACTTCTGACCTTATTCTCAGAGCACCACCCGGATGTCTTTCATATACATTTTGGATTTCAGCCTCAGTGTTTGAAAAATAAGGTATTGTTTGCTCTGAGGATCCTGGATTGTCCTGAATAAATTTATTTTTTCTGGGGCTAGGAGAACCATCTTGACTGGCTCGTACAGTCCCTTTTTTCCTATAGATCATCTCTATGGGTAACTCTTCAAATAGAGTATTATGCTGGGATCCTCTCCCTTGCATACAAATTTTTACTTTACCAGTTGGGAGATTGATTCAGAGTCACCACCTTTTACTAGGAATTGTTTTCCTTTTGGAATCAGGGTTCTGTCACAAAGCATCCCCAGTAAAGTCACCAATTTCTATTACCTCTTAATCCAACTGGATGCTTATTCCAAGTTGTCCCTACAAGGTAGCCATCAATGATCAATAGGATTCCTGGGCCAGTGGCTAACAGTATAGGAGATAGACTCTATAGATATCTCCTCTTCTTCTTTAGGCTCTACAGAACCAAGGGGGGTGTTCCCTATTCAACATCTACGACATATGCACATGAAACTACTCGGATGTTGAAACAAAGCAAATAAATCCTCTATGATGCAGACCAAAACTATGGAATAAGTGCAAAGGGGATAGCTTTGGGCCTATGCTCAGTTGTAGATAGAGGATTTTGGGTCCTAAAACTACTTCTAAAATCCTAAAGGTTTGTATATGAAGTGTGAGTTTGATTTATATATGGATGTAAAACTAGGACTTTGGGTTACAACAAAGATACCAGACCAGATCGGTGCCTATCGAGGGCTCGGAGTCAGTAGACATATATATGTGAATGTTTACCATAGACCCAAGACAATAATCATATTTCAAGGGGTTTCTAAAATATCTGCCTTACAGACAATACCCAAGAGAGAGTATTTAGTTATTTCTGCTTACAAACATCCCTACTGCAATGTATTCTTCTCAACACTTAATCCAAAACATTTAATCTACTCCTTGAGCAGAAGTAATAGACTAAATATTCAATATAGAAAACCTATATTCTAGAATCTATAACACCCCTTAGATGTTCAGAGTCAAAAGAAAAACACATTTAGTCTGGAGACAAATAACAAAACACATGCAATGAAGCATAACTCATTTAAATCAACGTGAAATCGATAATTCTGTGCATAATACACACAACATACAACTCATAAACTCACAAAGACACCTAAAATAGAGTCACCAGAAAGTTGTATTCCTACTACAGTACCAAAATTTGTCTAGTTTCCAACAACCAATAAGTAACACAGTTTGGCTTTTTATACCAAGACTGTGTACCTCGGCAAAATTTAGTACAAGGCAAATAAAAAATCCACCAGATTCAATGCATGAGGAATGGCGCTCAAAAATATTCAACACTGTGGGGAGACAGAGAGGAATGAGTAGATGGAATCAGGATCCGGGCCGCCGTTCAAGGACATTCATCTTCAAATGGGTTGTTGACCCATCCATCACCGACCCATACCGCTGTAACTTTTCCATTAATGCTTCAGCTACCCATAGCCTCTCTGAAATGTAGCAATGACATACCACTAAGAATTTCCTGCTCAAAAACGGCTGCACCTGCTCAGGAAAAATTCCATTGCTGTAGGCTTAAAGTAAGGCCGTCAATCAAAGAATTCATCGCTGGGATCAATGGTCGCAAAACATGCATAAAGAGTCGCTAGCCAATGACATCGTGCCATGTAGGCACCTTAATTTTCTATCGCTGACCCTTTGCTCTTTCCATTTTACCTTTTTGCCCTTGTATATACAAAAACACATGCATATACAAACACCTTATATACAAGTCAGACCCCAAATTTGTTGGAACAAATTGAAATTCAATTCAGGTCTGGCTTGTATCCTTTTCTTACATTCATCGCTTTGTATATCGCGGCAGATCATTGTACTGGAGCAAATGCATATTTGACTTCCTTTTATGTATTTCATTGCATAAGACCCGATGTACATTGACATACATTCATTCCTGCACATACAAACACGGGATCTCCTCCAGAATATTCCTATAATGTATCTTTTCCCTTTGTATCTAACCATTGTATGTTTGAACATACAAACCAAATATACATGCAACCCAATATGCAAGCAGCGAATATTCGTGGAATCTTCAATGTATATTCTACCCTTGTACATCCTCCTTTTGAACCCGATATGCATTTAGAAATGCATACAATCTGTAGAATATCCCTGGGAATCTTCAAAAGATTCCCTCTTGTATATACGACCTGATATGCATCTAAAATGCATCTAACTCATTTTCTCGAAGGACAATGGAGATTTTGCACCCGCCAATACATATTTTTGACCTTTGGGAAAGGGCTTGCATATTTAAATGCATGAAACCAGATTGCTCATGTAGGTGGTAACACGTTCTTTGGTAGTTTATGCAAAGTTCATCAGTATTTCTCTAGATATCATGCCCTTTATATCTGCTCTGCATAAATCTCCAACAATTCTACCTCTACACTATGAATTCACTTAAATAATGTGCCTACAGGTTGATATTTGCATGATTTTTACCATTATTTGCAATTCTTTGCATGATATTCTCAACACTACATGCATTTAGCTCAAATATGCTAATAATATTCAGTTATCTATGAGATGTTAGCATATTTCTCTATTCTACCTATTATTTATCATGATTTGCAGTTATGGAAGTGATTCACTGAAATTAAAATGAGAAAAAAGGTTAGAGAATGAGATTCTCAAAATTACTTGACTGAGATCATTGATCTGCATACATGTTCCCATACAGCAATGAAGAGAAGAAAACTAGAAATCATACTTCACCAGGACATTCCACAAATCTGCATGATCCAGTGCAAATCTTCAAAGGGAAAGTTGACAACAACATGCAATAAAATGAAAGCGCTTCTATTTGAACACAACATTCACCATTACATATCTAGAAATCAACTTGAAGATTACATAAAGTTTACAATCAGGATGTAATCTGAAGCTTCATCTCCATTCAGTATGCTTTAGAACAAGTACATTTACAATGATCTGAAGAAAGAAACTTGACATTTCAACAATTTAGTCCTCATTTGCATCCATCAAAATGAGACTCTGTTTTCAATTTTTTTTTAGGACTTTGAAATTTTAATGAGATCTATCATATCTCAGAATAAAACTTTGAAATCTCAGAAAATTCAATGAATCTTTGAAGCTTTGAGCTAGATCCTTGCAAGGATGCAACCAAAACCTCTCAGATAAGAGATATTTGCAGCCATTAATCTCAAACGATGAAATATTTATGCAACATTTGCAGAAATTCACAGATTCTTTGTTCAGGCCCTCCTTCTAGTGCCAATTTATGTTGATGATGATGTAAGTCATAAACAAACATAGAATAAAAGTTACACAACAACCTTTACTCATCTTGAAAGATACGATGAACTTAAAGAATTGATGATCCCAAGTCTCCGTTGATTAGTCCATAATCTACTGACGTTACTCAGTGGTTGATGTGTGTTGCTGTTAATCGTTCAGGGGCCTTACATTCTTCGGTAATTTCTGCAAAGTTCATCAGTATTTCTCCAGATATCATGCCCTTTATATATGTTCTGCATAAATCTCTAACAATTCTACCTCTACACTATGAATTCACTCGAATAATGTGCCTACAGGTTGATATTTGCATGATTTTTACCATTATTTGCAATTCTTTGCATGATATTCTCAACACTACATGCATTTAGCTCAAATATGCTAATGATATTTAGTTATCTACGAGATGTCAGCATATTTCTCTATTCTGCCTATTATTTATCATGATTTGCAGTTATGGAAGTGATTCACTGAAATTAAAATGAGAAAAAGGGTTAGAGAATGAGATTCCCAAAATTACTTGACTGAGATCATTGATCCGCATACATGTTCCCATACAACAATGAAGAGAAAAAAACTAGAAATCATACTTCACCAGGACATTCCACAAATCTGCATGATCCAGTGTAAATCTTCAAAGGGAAAGTTAACAACAACATGCAATAAAATGAAAGCGCTTCTATTTGAACACAACATTCACCATTACATATCTAGAAATCAACTTGAAGATTATGTAAAGTTTATAATCAGGATGTAATCTAAAGCTTCATCTCCATTTAGTATGCTTTAGAACAAGTGCATTTACAATGATATGAAGAAAGAACCTTGACATTTCAACAATTTAGTCCTCATTTGCATCCATCAAAATGAGACTCTATTTTCAATTTTTTTTAGGATTTTGAAATTTTAATGAGATCTATCATATCTCAGAATAGAACTTTGAAAGCTCAGAAAATTCAACGAATCTTTAAATCTTTGAGCTAGATCCTTGCAAGGATGCAACTAAAACCTCTCAGATAAGAGATATTTGCAGACATTAAGCTCAAACAATGAAATATTTATGCAACATTTGCAGAAATTCATAGATTCTTTGTTTAGGCCCTCCTTCTAGCACCAATTTATGTTGATGATGATGTTAGTCATAAACAAACATAGAATAAAAGTTACACAACAACCTTTACTCATCTTCAAAGATACGATGAACTCAAAGAATTCATGATCCCAAGTCTCCGTTGATTAGTTCATAATCTACTGACGTTACTTAGTGGTTGATGTGTGTTGTTGTTAATCATTTAGGGGCCTTACGTTCTTTGATAATTTTTGCAAAGTTCATTAGTATTTCTCTAGATATCATGCCTTTTATATCTGCTCTGCATAAATCTCCAACAATTCTACCTCTGCACTATGAATTCACTCAAATAATGTGCCTACAGGTTGATATTTGCATGATTTTTACCATTATTTGCAATTCTTTGCATGATATTCTCAACACTACATGTATTTAGCTCAAATATGCTAATGATATTCAGTTATCTATGAGATGTCAGCATATTTCTCTGTTCTACCTATTATTTATCATGATTTGCAGTTATGGAAGTGATTCACTGAAATTAAAATGAGAAAAAGGGTTAGAGAATGAGATTCCCAAAATTACTTGACTGAGATCATTGATCTGCATACATGTTCCCATAGAGCAATGAAGAGAAAAAAACTAGAAATCATACTTCACCAGGACATTCCACAAATCCACATGATCCAGTGCAAATCTTCAAAGGGAAAGTTGACAACAACATGCAATAAAATGAAAGTGCTTCTATTTGAACACAACATTCACCATTACATATCTAGAAATTAACTTGAAGATTACGTAAAGTTTACAATCAAGATGTAATCTGAAGCTTCATCTCCATTCAGTATGCCTTAGAACAAGTACATTTACAATGATCTGAAGGAAGAACCTTTACATTTCAACAATTCAGTCCTCATTTGCATCCATCAAAATGAGACTCTATTTTCATTTTTTTTTTTAGGATTTTGAAATTTTAATTAGATCTATCATATCTCAGAATAAAACTTTGAAAGCTCAAAAAATTTAATGAATCTTTGAAGCTTTGAGCTAGATCCTTGTAAGGATGCAACCAAAACCTGTCAGATAAGAGATATTTGTAGACATTAAGCTCAAACAATGAAATATTTATGCAACATTTGTAAAAATTCACAGATTCTTTGTTCAGGCCCTCCTTCTAACACCAATTTATGTTGATGATGATGTTAGTCATAAACAAACATAGAATAAAAGTTACACAACAACCTTTACTCATCTTGAAAGATACAATGAACTCAAAGAATTCATGATCCCAAGTCTCTGTTGATTAGTTCATAATCTATTGACGTTACTCAGTGGTTGATGTGTGTTGTTGTTAATCATTCAGGGGCCTTACGTTCTTTGGTAATTTCTGCAAAGTTCATCAGTATTTCTCCAGATATCATGCCCTTTATATCTGCTCTTAAATCTCCAACAATTCTACCTCTGCACTATGAATTCACTCAAATAATGTGCCTACAGGTTGATATTTGCATGATTTTTACCATTATTTACAATTCTTTGCATGATATTCTCAACACTACATGCATTTAGCTCAAATATGCTAATGATATTCAGTTATCTACGAGATGTCAGCATATTTCTCTGTTCTGCCTATTATTTATCAGGATTTGCAGTTATGGAAGTGATTCACTGAAATTAAAATGAGAAAAAGGGTTAAAGAATGAGATTCCCAAAATTACTTGACTGAGATCATTGATCCGCATACATGTTCCCATACAACAATGAAGAGAAGAAAACTAGAAATCATACTTTACCAGGACATTCCACAAATCTGCATGATCTAGTGCAAATCTTCAAAGGGAAAGTTGACAACAACATGCAATAAAATGAAATCACTTCTATATGAACATAGCATTCACCATTACATATCTAGAAATCAACTTGAAGATTACGTAAAGTTTACAATCAGGATGTAATCTGAAGCTTCATCTCCATTCAGTATGCTTTAGAACAAGTACATTTACAATGATCTGAAGAAAGAACCTTGTCATTTCAACAATTCAGTCCTCATTAGTCTCGGTAATCCGATCTCTTCTTAATTCTACAGTAATTGGCCTTATTTTGCCAGATATTCTCTCTATCTTTAATTTTGACAAGTTCTGGCCCTTTTATAGAACAAAGGCCAGAAAATAGTTACATTGATCCAATGATCCAGATCCTCTCAGAACAATCAGCGATTCAGATGGATAACATGTGCTCGCCAGCTGGCAATTGCATAGCTGGCATAGAATATTCCAGCATCTTCGACCTAGTCCATCCTCCAGCTAACAAATAGCATATTTGACAATATCCTCCTCAGCTCTAGTTCATGTTACCTCTGCATGTAACTTTGTAATTTTCAGCCATCCTGATCTTAGCCTCAAACAGTTCCACCATCCTGCAATAAACAAATAAGAAATAAGCATCAGCTTCATTTAATAGCCGGCAGGAAGATAAAAATTACTTTAAAACAGGATGAATGTGCAAACCTATATATATATCGGGTTATGAATACTGAGCATCCGTGAAAATTCGCATAATTAAATGTCCATAGGTGGTCAAGAGGGTCTGGGTGGCTATCGTTGACTGGAAAAGATGCTATCAGGCCCTAAAATAGTTTCAATATCTAATTAGGTCCATGGTCATTTGAGCGATTTTTGATAAAAATATTGAAAATATGATTTTTAGTATTTTCTACATCTTGGTAAATCGCATTTTTGGAGGCTTTCGGAGTGGAATTAGGGCTCAAGACATTGTAGGTAACTTGATGTTAAGCCTAAGTAACTGGGCAACTCAAACTAGATAACTAGTTTATCTTTCCAACAAGTCCAAAAAGTTTAAATTCTGATAAAATAGCTAGGAGTTATGACCCTGCCAAGGGGAAGGTAAAAAAATTCCTAATTTTTTGAGTTTCTTTGAATTCTTGCAAATAGTTTCACCTTCCGGTATCTTTTTTTTGTATTCCAAGGGTAATGTGACCCTTCATATGATATGCAATCCTTACATTTTCAGTTATCGCATGCATAAGATCATGCATATGCAATACATGCGCTTTTGTTCACTATATTCCATTGAATAAAACTATCGGGTCTGGGTATGCACATTAGTTAATATGAGGGATATTAACTAATATGACTCTCTTCATAGATTCGGATATGATGATGATGTCATCATCATGGACGAGCTTCATTAAAATGTGAAAGGCTGACATCATGGTCATTTGAAAGAAATTGGGATGTTAAGAAATATGACCCTGATATTGAGGAATATCACCCTCCAAATAAGATGACATCATGGTCATGTCGAGCTGTTTATATATCGGGTCAGAATGACATCACTATCATGTTAGGAAAGATCAGTCATATTAGAAAAGATGACTGATGTTAGAAAATAGATGAGCTTCGGATGTCAAGTTGATTGATGATGTCATCGTTATATCAGGTCCTTTGTGGAATGGGATAAGCTGACGTCATCATCATGTTAATGAAGATGAGTCATATTAACGAATGTGACCCCCTTTCGAAAGATCAGGATGATGTCACCATCATATTATTTAAAAGGGTGATCATTGGATACGTACCTGCGCGAGGTAAAAAAGGATGATGACATCACCGTTAGGGTGATTTCCTGATTTCTTTGTTCATCAAGATTGGATTACATCATCGGCATATTGGCACTGGGGTGATATTCTGCGGCAGGGTGATATTTGAAATATCAGGTGATATTCGCAAGATTGGGTGATATTCAAAATATCGGGTGATATTCAAAATATCACCCCCACAAAATATATGAAGCTATTTGACGGGCAAATACAATTATTACCTAAAATTGACGTCCGGAGTTCGTGAACCAAATGATTACTAGGTGATAAATTGGCCTTGGGGTGATCTTAGTAAGATCGGGTGATCTTATAATATCAGGGTGATATTACACAAGGTGACTGATGTTTGGAATATGACCCCCCCAAGAATATCAGGTTTGACCAAGACTTTGACTTGTCATAACTTTCTCATTTGGCCAAATTTCAGGGTGATGTAAAAGGCAAACCTGCCTAGAATTTTACACCCTTTCACATGGTAGGCTTCTTGAGGAAAGATTTAGACTTTGGAATTTGGGTTCAGACTTCAAGATCACAAATATACCTAACATTAAGCACATACATACTGACTGATGCTGTTTTACCATTACTGCCCAGAACACAAAAACAAAGGAGTAAGCCAGCAAAGTTGGGTCCCTATTTTGTCAAGTCAAAATGGGGCATGTTGTGTAATCACACAACATAAACCCAAATGCAAGTCATCATTAATCCATACCAATCAAGTTAATCAATCTAGCTAAATTATCCAATCACATCCTTTGGTCTTGAGTCTAGCTTGTTGTAAACCAAACTAAATCAATCAATCAATCAATAAATTAATTAATTAGTCATCATTATCAATGGGATATATCATTCTTGCATCCTTGTGTTGATCTAGGGATATATCATTCCCCTCAATGACAACATTATCTTAATCAATCACCATTCAATTAATCATTAGTTTACATCTTGACAAGGTCAATACCTTGTTTGTTTTTGTATCATTTGTGTATGCTTTCTTGCTTGCTTGTGTGTGTTATCATTTTATCTTGCATTTGTATCAAATCCCTATCTTTCCAACTAATATTCATATCTTGTGTATGTTGGAATAACTTTTTGCATTATCCTTTGCATCTAAGGTCATATCATACCTTTTGTGCATTAGGACTTTAATACTCTAAGTTTTCTTCCTCATACATCTAGATAAGGTTGTATTACACGAGGTCCACAAGACACATCGTCACCCTAGTCTTTATACCTTGGTGCATAATGTCTAGTGCTATATCAAACTATATGGTTGCTCACTTCATTATAGCATAACATATCATTCAGCCCTTTTATCCATACCTTATCTTGCATCCTCCATTTTCTTATCCATTTTCTTATCATTTTGTATCATTTCGAGAGCATACTCGTGTGATTCCAACCCACCTATCCTTACATCATCATCCCATCCATTCATCCATTCCTCCTTTTCACTCTTTCAAGTGGTTGAGACATCCTTTTCCTCTATCTATACCTTATCTTCTTTGAAATGATGTAATTCTCTTAGTCGCAACACCATCTCAAATAGGGGCAAAATGTAGACACCTAAAATTGAAACACGTTTTGTCCTAGAAACCCTTTCATCACCTAATTAGTTAAATAAATCATATTTATTTAACTAATCCTATTTAATCCCATTTCAATCCCATTAGACAAATAATTAAATAAATTTTATTTATTTAATTAATTCCCACTTTTTCCTAATGCAAATTAATTAAATAAATTAAAGATTTATTTAATTAATGTATTCCACATCATCACTTTCTAAAAATTAAATAATTTTATTATTTAATTCCACATTTGTCTCTATATTCACATGGCTAGAAGCTTCTAGTCCTTATTATATGGAATCCTTTTGACTTTATTTCTCTTATTCAACCCTGATGAGACAATTGTCACATGACTACAACTCCAACCATCACTTAATCCTAACCATCGATCACTAATCTAATCCTAGTCATCCATTCATATCCCTTATCTCCTATAAATCAAGCCTCACCCAAGCCATTTGGGGGCTCTTCAAAGATTGATTTTTCATACATCATCATGCTGTCCAAATCATTCTAGATCCTCTTGTCTATCATTGTTATGTTGCAGATTTGAGAAATCAACATCTCATCCAATCTATCATCCATCAAAGAGAACAAAGCTAGTAGATTTGGCTTCATCTACTCCGTTCTATCATGTGTGGAGGACTTGGTTCGAAGGTAAAGGTAATTGGGTATTTGGATTATCTTTGTCTTTTCCTTTATACCACTTTTGTATCCACACAAAGATATTTCTCCCTAACCCTTTTATTTGAAAGGAAGCTAGGTGTGGGTAAATCACTTCCTACACTAATCTAATGAGGAGAGATAAGTGCAAATTCTTTTCAACCTTTACAATTACAGAGTTATTAATTTAATAATAGAGATATTACAGAAATACACAACACAAGAATGTAAGACAAAAGAAGAGAGAGACAAGATATACATGGGGAAAACCCTTACGGGTGAAAAACCCCACACTCCAAAACACAACTCAAATGTATTATCTAAACAACGAGGTTTACAATATAGTTATAGAGCCAATGCTTTTGCAGGAATCTTTGAAACTCATATCTGGAGATAATCTGGTAGCATAACAGTACCTGTCAATCACATAATACATCTATCAAAGTACCTGCTTAAATAGAAGTTTACAAGGCAAAAATGAGCTTTCCTTGAGATGGGTGTTCAACATAGCCTCATGGCCCAAAACCCACTCCTAAGGATACTTGTCCAACACTACAGCATGGTCATGACACTTGTCATAAAACCCCATCCAAAAATGATCACCTATTTCCAAGTTGGGCAATGACAGGTGCTCTTACGACTCTTATGATCGTCATAGAATTTGTCATACTGACATATCTTACAGCTATAAGAGAATCTATCATACACTGACTAAAAATAGCATATTCTATTACAACATGTCATAAACCTCCTTGGGGTGCCCAAAGATGCCTTCTTCCAAGATGTCTTGTGACACATGTCTTCACCTGTCATAATATCTTCTATTTCTGACTCTTACGCGTCATAGATTCTGTCATAGGAATCTATCATAACCATTTTGGTCAAAATACCCTTACACACTATTCAAAGTGCCGACACATGGAAAAATACCTCTACCACTAAGTGGGATGCCTATCTCCTCATGTGAGAACAAAAATTACATGTTGTCACCTTCCACGTAGGATGACACATCACTGTGCCAACTCCCACAAGATGACAAAACATGATTTGCATCCTAATTACATAATAGGTAATAAATAAATACATACAATAAATAAATGCAAGGAATTACCAAGGTTGAGACACCTTAATTCCCAACATTCTCCCACTTGTCAATACCTTGTAAGAGCCAATAGAAATATCAGGATTTAACTGCTATAGAGCGAGAGGCCCATAGACTCTGAACACCATCTGAACTTCTCTGTGCCCACTAGTTTCGTCAATGCATCTGCAACATTCTTCAAAGTGTCTACCTTCTCCAAATTCACCTTCCCATCCTATACAATGTCTCACATGAAGTGAAATTGTACATCAATATGCTTTTTTTTGGCATGGAAAGTTGGATTCTTTGCTAGGCAAATCGCACTCTGACTGTCATAACAAATCTTAATCTGTCATGCATCAACACCAATATCTGAACATAGTATCTTAAGCCAAATCGATTCCTTAAAAGCATGAGTTGCTGTCATATACTCAGCTTCTGTCATGGACAAAGCAACCACAGGTTGTCACTTACTCATCCAACTAATTGCACCACCAAACATAGTAAATACATAAGCACTAGTGGATCTCCTACTGTCAATGTCACCCGCCCAATCAGAATACACGAATCCATGAATACAAACTAAATGTGGAGGTCTTGTAGGATTACCATGATAGTATATGGAATACTTGGAAGTACCCCTCAAATATTTGAACACTCTCTTAATTACATCCCAATGTACCCGTCCAGGATTAGCCATAAATCAACTAAGGACTCCCACTGCTTGGGCAATGTCTAGTCTTGTGTAGACCATAGCATACATCAGACTGCCAATAACACTAGTATAAGGTACTCTACTCATGTCCTCCACCTCACCAGGAGATTTTGGATAATCATTAATAGACAACTTTGTCCCCAAAGAAACAAGAACACACAATGGTCTACAATCTGCCATGTTGAACCTGTCCAACATGGTCTTCACATACTTACTCTGGCTTAACCAAAGTTTTCTGTTAGCTCTATCTCTTCTGATTTCCATTCCTAGAATGTACCTGGCTACCCCTAGATTTTTCATCTCAAACTATACTGACAACTAAGACTTCAAATCAGAAATCATATTCTTACCATTCCCAATTAATAACATATCATCAACATACAATGCAATAATAAGAATGTGATCATTGTCAAATTTATAATAAACAAAACGATCTAATTTTGATCTCAGAAATCCAACTGACAACACAAAGGCATCAAATTTCATATACCACATCCTAGGAGACTTCTTCAATTTGCAAACCAAATTTTCTTTACCTTTCTCTATGTAATGCTCTAGCTGTGACATGTAAATCTCTTCCTCCAAATCACCATGAAGGAATGCTATCTTCACATCCATCTGATCCACCTCTAAGTCATAAGTAGTTGCAAGAGATAACAAGAACCGAATGGATGTCAGCTTTGCAACGGGAGAGAAAATTTCACCATAATCAATTCCCTCCACTTGTGAGTACTCCTTCGCAACCAATCTAGCCTTGTACTTTTCAACACTATCATCTGCACCAAATTTCTTCTTGAACACCCATTTGCATCCAATAGGTTTATGTCCTTCAAGGAAAGGCACCAAGTCCCATGTTTTATTCTTCTCCAAAGAAGCCATCTCATCTTCCATGGCCTCCTTCTAGGAACCTGCATCTTTCATGCCCATAGCCTCTGTCACAGTTCTAGACTCATCAGTGTTAGTAAGCAAGGCAAAAGCACAACTAGAATCAAGCAATGAATAACCAAACCTATCAAGTTTCTTTCTTGTTCGTATAGACCTCCTCAATGGCTGAGGTTGAGGTTCTACTTCTTCTTTTGATCTTTTAGAGATACTAGAGCTCTCCTCATCACCAGGTCTCATAGGGTCTGTCAATTCAGTCTTCTCAGGGGTAGAAGGAAACTGAACCACATCCTCTTTCTTTTCTGTCTGTTTTGGCTGTAGCACAATGGAAGAAGACTGAACCACATCTTCTCAGGGTCCTAATCTTTTAGAGTTACTAGAGCTCTCCTCATCACTAGGTCTCATAGGGTTTGTCAGTTCAGTCTTCTCAGGGGTAGAAGGAAACTGAACCACATCCTCTTTCTTTTTTGTCTGTTTTGGTTGTAGCATAACAAAAGAAGGTGTTAGCTCTATGAAGATAACACTTCTACTATACAACACTTTTTAAGCCACAAGATCCCAAAGCTTGTATCCTTTCACACCGACACCATAGCAAATGAAAATACACTTAACATCCTTGTTCTCCAATTTAGACTGTTTCTCCCTAGGCACATGTGCATATGTCTCACATATAAAACATGAAGATGTCTAACTGAAGGCTTCTTACTAGACCACACCTCCATAGGTGTCTTACCAACAAGAGCTGATGTAGGAGACCTATTTACCAGGTAGCAAGCAGTGGCTATAGCTTCAGCCCAAAACTTTTGTTTGAGGCTTGCTCCGCTAAGCATACTCCTAGCCTTCTCCATCAATGTCATGTTCATCCTCTCTATGACTCCATTTTGTTGTGGGGTGTATGGACTTGTCTTATGTCTTTCAATCCCTTGCTCTTTACAAAACTTATCGAACTCTGCTGAACAAAACTCACCATCGTTGTTAGTTCTCAAATGCTTAATCCTTTTACCAGTCTGATTCTCAACAAAAGCTTTAAACTCTTTGAACCAACTAAAGACTTCAGTCTTGCTTCTGAGAAAATAAATCCATGTCCTTCTACTATAATCGTCTATGAAAGATACAAAATATACAGATTTGGAAATCAAAGGAACACTAATAGGACCAAATACATTAGAATGAATAAGATCTAATACACCAGAAGACTTGTGAGAACTAGAGTAAAACTGAACATGGTTTTGCTTTCCATATATACAATGTTCACAAAATTCAAACTCAGGATTACAATCATTCAATCCCTCAACGAAGTTTTTATTTTTCAGGGTTCTAAGACCCTTCTCACCAATGTGGCCAAATCTCATATGCCATAACATTGTCTTTTCAGTAGGAAGCTTAACTTCCAAAGCATGAGCACTCTTGGGTACCCACAATGCACTGCCATCAAAATTTGTTACAACATATTTCTTCACTGCTGGTTCATATGGTGGGGATGAAGTGACTGCAGCTCTTTTCTTTGAGTCAGAAGAACTATTGCATTGTGAAGTGCATGCCTCCAGCTGAAACAGAGCACCTCTCCAAGTACCCTTCACAAGCACCATAGATCCTCTAGCCATCTTGCATCCATCCTTCAAAAAGATAACCTGCATTGTATCATTCAACATACTTATAGAAAGAAGGTTATGTGCCAAGCCTGGGATGTGCATAACTCTAGTGATCCCCTTCACTCGTCCATCAGGGAATCAGATGGAGACTCTTCCATGACCAACAATCTTAAGATGAGAATCGTCACCCAGGTACACTCTTCCACCATCAAACTCTTCATACTTCGTGAACTAGCTTCAATGCGAGGTCGTGTGGAAAGATGCACCAGAATCAATCAACCACACATCATTAGATGCATGGGTGGCTAGGGCTACGATGAAGGCATCAACATCATCTTGTGACTTGTCAGAATCTGAGTTTGGGACATTCTTCTTCTTCTTTTTCTTTTCCTCTTTGCATTCCTTTCAGAAATGCCCAGCTTTTCCATAGTTCCAATAGAGAGCCTTGGACTTTCCAGGAGACTTGGATCTCCCATGAGATTTGGATCTACCCTTCTCATCTTTCTTGTCCTTCTTTTTCCCTTTCTCTTTGGGTCTTCCACAAACTGCAAGAGCCTCTTTGGCTGCTTCAGAAGACTTTCTCCTCATTTCTTTAGATAATGGTGAAGATACCACTTCATCCATTTTGAAAGTGGATCTAGTGCTCCCAATAGCCATAACAAGATGATCCCACAAGTCTAACAAAGAATAAAACAAGGTCATATAATGATCCTCCTCCTTCATCTTCACACCAACAGATGTCAACTATGCAACTAACATGTTGAAAGCATTCAGGTGATCTGCAACAGATCCTCCATCCTCCATCCTCAAAGAATACAACTTATGTCTTAGAAAAAGCTTGTTCACTAGGGATTTGGCCTGATAAACATCTCCCAGCTTCTTCCAAAGGTCTTTCGTGGTCTTCTCCTCATGGACATTTAACAAGACAGAATCAGCTAGACTGAGTCTTATGAGACCCTTGGTCTTTTGATGTTTGATATCCCAATCAGCTTGTACCATTATGGTTCATTTTACACCGGATACGGTTTCCCATAGGTCTCGATCAACAAGCATATCTTCCATCTTAAGTTTCCTTAACTTGAAATTTGTGCCATTGAATTTCTCCACCTCTAATCTTTCGGATGTGCCTGCCATCTCTTTTCCTGCAACAAGATTATAGAATACTCTACATAGACTCCCACTCAATCTAAGATCAGCTCAAAAAACCCCTACGCAACAACTAGGACCAAAGGTGATCAAGCTCTGATACCAACTAAAAGGAAGCTAGGTGTGCAGGAATTGCTTCCTACATTGATCTAATGAGGAGAGATGAGTGCAAATTCTTTTCAACCTTTACAATTACAAAGTTATTAATTCAATAATAGAGATATTACAGCAATACACAACACAAGAATGTGAGACAAAAGAAGAGAGAGACAAGATATATGTGGGGAAAACCCTTACGGGTGAAAAGCCCCACACTCCAAAACACATCTCAAATGTATTATCTAAACAATGAAGTTTACAATATAGTTACAGAGCCAATGCTCTTGTAGGAGTCTTCAAAACTCGTATCTGGAGATAATCTGACAACATAACAATACTTTTCAATCACATAATACATCTCCTATCAAAGCACCTGCTTAAATAGAAGTTTACAAGGCAAAAATGAGCTTTCCTTGAGATGGGCGTCCAACATGGCCTCATGGCCCAAAACCCACACCTAAGGAAACTTGTCCAACATTGCAACATGATCATGACACTTGTCATAACATCCCATCCCAAAATGGTTGCCTATTCCCAAGTTGGGCAATGATAGATGCTCTTACGACTCTTACGATTTTCATAGAATCCATCATACTGACATATCTTACAGCTGTAAGAGAATCTATCATACACTAACTAAAAATAGTATATTCTCTTACAACATGTCATAACCCTCCTTGGGGTGCCCAAATATGCCTTCTTCCAAGATGCCTTGTGACACATGTCTTCACCTGTCATAGTATCTTCTATTTCTGACTCTTACGCGTCATAGATTCTGTCATAGGAATCTGTCATAATTGTTTCAATCAAAATACCCTTACACACTATTCAAAGTGCCGACACATGGAAAAATACCTCTACCACTAAGTGGGATGCATATCTCCTCATTTGAGAACAAAAATTACATGTTGTCACCTTCCACGTAGGATGACACATCACCATGCCAACTCCCACAAGATGACAAAACATGATTTGCATCCTAATTACATAATAGGCAATAAATAAATACATACAATAAATAAATGCAAGGAATTACCAAGGTCGAGACACCTTAATTCCCAACATTATTGTGCTATCATAATGGTACCCTTTCCCCCTCATTTTGAAATCCCTAAATTTGACAAATACAACGAAAAGGGATACCCCCCAAGATCACATCAAAGAGTTCTTTATGGCTTTCCAAGAGGTCACATATAGTGACATGTATTTTTTAATACTCTTTCCCTAAAGTTTAGGTAGACAAGACTTGGAGTTGTTCATCCACCTAGCTCTAGGTTCTGTCACTACATTCACCAACTTATTAAAATGGTTTTTTGCACACTTTCTTGTAATGTTGAGCATGAGATTACAATGTTAGATCTATGTAAGGACAAATGGTGTAGTGAAAAAAGTGTTTCTATATGTTTAAAATGGAGGGGTCTTGCAAGTTGATTCCTTTGGTGAATCCTTGAAAAACAACTTAACATTTTCATCTGAAACTTTAAAAAAGAGATGACATTCCACCTTCAAGTCCATTATGTCTCTACATTTGATGAAATAAGTGAAAAGTGGGTCAAGATATATAATGAAGACAAAGACAATAACCAAACCAATGACAAACCTAAATATTGGGAAAAGAATAAAAATATTGTTAGTGATGGGGTCACTGATTCAAAACATGTTGAAACTATGCAAGCATCACAAGAAAAAAATTGTCCAAGCCATCCAAAAGCCTAACAATGTTTCCATCCCTCAAGGACAAACCAAGAAATCCCAAAATCTAAAATATAAGACTTACACCTCCTTAGGGGAAACCATGGAGGTTATATTTCAAAAACTAGTCTAAGTAAACATTCTCATGTTTCCTATAACCAAATTGTTTGATGACGCTAAACCCAAACTTACATGGTATAAAGACAAAAGATATTGTGAATACCACCACATCAAAGGACATTCTACTAGTAAGTGCATGAAGCTTAAAAACTATATCCAAGATCTTGATGACCATAGAGAGATCAAGGTAGAAGGAAATTCATCCTCTTTGCCAAATGACCAATTGCGTATATATCAAGACCCCCTTCCCAAGCATGACCAATCCTAGCCATCCACATCCAATAAAGGTGGTTAGTTCCACAACAACCACACCAATAACATTCATTCTAACAAATCCTCCCCTTGTTATGATTCTATTGTAGGACATATAAAACCCATATGTATTAAATTCAAATCCTCCAACTATGCTATCACCATGAGGTATGGTCGGGTCACCATCCAAGAGACCTCCTCATTCTCCACATAGTTGTTGTGTCATAAATTTATACTGCTTACAATTTCACACTATGTTTGGCACTCGTTCTAGCTTGTATGTTCACCTCTACTTACAATATGCATATTTCACTACTTTTCTAAGAAACAAGACTAAGTCCTTTGATATATATCATTTCAAGAGCCCAAATCACTAGGACACTAGTGCCTAGAGCTCTAGGGTCCTACTAGTTAGGCCCTAAAAGATATTGTTTGAATGTTAGCCTTTTGACCTAAGTGATGTACCTTGTGGGACTCAACTCAACTGGGCCCTTGAAAAGTAATCGGGATTCATACATAAACAACCCTTTCTCCCTCATTTAGACATGAATAATACTCTCTAACAAGCTCTCTCTTTCTCTCTATCTCTCTACAAGATCTCTATTTCTAAAGATTACTATTCATGAACTAACCCTTCTTGTAGGTCTTCAAGGAAGATTCCTCCTCCTTCAACTCCTTGTGGATGATTCATGTTGCGGCATACATCCAACTAGGGTTTCATGTTCATGGTAACTCTATTTCATTGTATTTAATTACTACAATATTTATCATATGTTTTTCCTCTGCTTATCACGAGCACACCCTCTCTATCATCATTATCACTACTTTTGTGGAGGTGGTAACACCTACTTGGAGTATGATTGAGGCAAGCCCCTATACGACACAACCATTTTCCCTCTTTTATGTGTGCAGATCCAAATCAAGAGTTTCAGGCACTGATGAGCGATAGGAAGATGAAAACAATAGAGATCATTGCACAGGTTTTGTTAGCACATAAACCCTATTGGGTCTCAAAAATGCGAGTTGTAGATTCTAAGAGGATGCAAGGTTCTGTGATCAAATCTACAATGTTTTTGAACCAACTAACGGAGTTTGATTACTCCCTGCGCTTCAAGCTCTGTTAAACCTAGGCGAGTGAACCTTTAATTAATAAAACAAATCAATTGAATATGCAACTTTGACAAATATTAACTTATCTACTTACAGTGGCATAAAATGTGAAGTAAATGAAAAATTATTAACTACTTCTACTGAGAAAATGACTTGTAATGTTTAAATGAAATTAAAAATTAACTAATAAATAAATGCAGTTAAATTTTCAGACTAGTGCCTCATTGGGTAACATAGTCAAGAGAGATTCAAAAAATAGATAACTTATTCTCGACAATAATTTGAATTGTTTGGCATAGAGAAATGGTTTACAGCTTGTGTAACCGTGCAAGGAAACAATCATTAATCCATTCTTAATTATCCAAAGGACTGAATCAAATTTATTGCAAAATATTCAAAGGGAATTTAATCCTTTCTTGAAGGAACCAATTAAAATTATGCAAAAAAATTAGATTGCATCAACTTTGGAGACAAAGTAACAATTCTAGTTAAATGATTCTACTTATAAATCCAAATAGAATTTCTAGATTACTGTGATTAATCAAAAGGATTTAATTCTTTTCAAAAGAAACCAGTTAATCTAATCATATAGATACAACAATTGTGTTCTGACAAAATGAATATATGCTTGATATATCAAATTGAATAATCATGAAATACTAAAATGGAGACAATCAAATAACTGAAATAAATCAACAAACAACTGATACCGTCATGAAGTCATCAAGTCTGAATTCCTCCTCTGACTGCTTCAGGATATTGCATGCAACATAGTCGATATGAAAAATAGATACTTTATTCCCTTGTATATGATATTCTGACTCAAATCCCTAAAAAAAGTTCTCAAACCTAAAGATATCTCCCAGTCTATCTTCCGTCTAATCTCTTTATTCGGGTCATGGTCATCTCTAATAAAGAGAGACAACAAGCTTCAAACCCATTACAACATTTGTGACGGTTGATAACTGATTAAACCTAACTATGAGAAATGACCTTATTCATTACATCAATTAAATGATTTGATTTGCAAAATTTACAATCATATGAGGCTAGAATAAAATATTAATCTTCCTGGTTGAGATCGTTTAACCGTCGATTGAGAACTGCTTCAATGTAAACCAAAATCCTGCAAAGAAAACAAGCCATTCATCAAATATACTATATATAAACATATATAATTGTATTGAGGTGAGCTTTAGGACCTGTGTTGTGAGGTACCATTTCATTATTTCCATTGTATATTCTATCATTGACCTGTATTTAGGGTTTTCTATCACCGATTATCACTTTGTCATACCCAAATGTTTAATAATAACTTTCTTCAATATCCTTTTTAGAGCTCCAATAGTTTAAAAAATCTTTTGGCATGACTTTTGGTTTGATTAATTTTAATATTAATCTTTTGGCATCACAAAATATTCTCTTTGCTGTCCAGTATGTCCTTTGGTACAACTCTTTATTCAATTTGTTCTCGACAAAATAAAATACTTCACAAGTTGCTTTTGCCAAATTAAATATTTAAATTAACCTTCATCATCTTTAATAACAAAATATTTAATCCATTTCTTATTTGTTCCAACCTTTACTTCATTCCTCATTTATATTCACCCGCATATTTCTTCACTTTTGTTGGGCAAAATTAATTTATTTGAGTGAAAACAATTACTGCTTGGTGCAGGAAATTCAGTTTTAGACTTTATCATTTTGTGACCTTGTTAATTTTGGTCTTTCCTAAGGCTTTGAAAGCCATTTTTCTTGTTTTGTAATAAGACTTAGTCATTTGTTTGACTAGTCTAATATGGAGTGAACTTAGGCCTATTTCATAGGAAGTTCTCTTTTAGAAACTTGTTTTTATGAAAATAAAACTTATTGTTTTTGTTAAATCAGCCTTTTCCTTCGGTTTCCTGCCTTTCTTGGGCAGTTGTATGGACTGAGAAGGAAGGGCAAACATTTGGAAAGTTCCTATAAACTGGAGTTTGTAAAGCGTGCCAAAAATAATGAAAAGGAGTCTTTTAAGGAGAAAAAATAGTTTTTCTGCATTTTTCATTGAAACAGCCCTTTGTACGGCCTGGTACAGATCCTTTGTGAGTTGAAATGTTACAAATTTGTTAGTTTTACAAAATAGCTTTCATTTGCATATATTTGGAGTTCTTGACATTCTTGTAGAAGGAAGAAACAATCTAGTTTACATAAACTGCTCTGAAACCCTCTTAGCTAGGGTTTGTGACCAAAAATGGTGAATTCTTCCTCTATCCTCTGAAAGTTCAACCATTTTCAGTAGGATGGGGAAGATTAGGGTAGGTTTTTCTGCTTTCCATGTTTTGCAGGTGGAAGACTCCTTCTCCAGGTGCTTGGCATGATCCTAGCTAGTCAAAAATAGTAACTAGTTGGAAGAATGGTGTAAAAACAATGCTTGTCTTGAAAATAGCCACATGCACAGTCAAATGGAGATTGGGTTTGATATCTTGAAGCAAGGATAGACCTCTAAGATGGATTGGTAGGGTCTGAGAAGGCAGGCTTCATGCATTCTTTACAAACAATCTGATTTAGACCATTTTCTTGGAGAAAAAAATAGTTTTCTGATTTCTGTACGTCAGCAGTACAGTACGGCTGCATGGTGAAGGAATAGTACCTATTCTCTGTAGGTATTTGGATGATGCAACAATGGTTGATGGTCATTGAGGATTATGAATGTTTAATTTTCTGTAAATGTTCTCCTTGCTTGCAAAGATAACCTTCTTTTCTAACACTGTTTTCTTGAAGACAGTCAAACAGCCGTACTTTTCTGTCAGAACAAGTACTTTGGTGGGGTGTGGAGTCAGAGATTTCAAGTGGACCCTGTCCTTGTGAATGCATGTGGTATTTGATCCTTGTTGGAGAGGAATTGTTGAAGGTTTAAGTTTCACAAAGGCTACAAGGAAGAGGCTGTCACCATAACACTGTCATAGGACAGCAAACTGTATTTCCTATCCTCTGTTCTACAAACCATAGCATAACTGATGTTTGTGAGTAGCTGGCAGTCGTATCACATTGAATTTTTATTGTGCCTTTGGATATAAGGGTCTTTTGGAGTCAAGAGGGGTAGGATGGATTTGTCTATTCCCTATACTACAAGGTCCCTATAGTCTTGAATTGCTGTCATAAAACAGTCACTGTCACTGTCTGAGTAAGTATAACAGTAGGTACTGTGTTAATGATCTCCTGTCCTTGGCAGATGTTGGGAAGATCTTGGTGGTAGAAGAGTTAATGTAGTTAGTCATTAATAGTGACTACAAGGAGTAGATTTTCTTGGCATTGTCAAAAGACAGGCATAGAGAGGTTTGCTGTCCACTGTCTTGTTAGAAGTGGAATGGTAGTTTCTTGGTCACTGACCTTGTTTCATGCATTAGTAAGTGTATGATGACTTATGTTATTGTCTGTGTTGGTAGAGGTATTGGTAGTAGGTGTTGAATTCCTTAAGGTGGGTTGTGCTTCTAAGTTGGGTTGAGCTGTGACTCCCCAAGTGAGTGGTGAGTAGCCCGAGTGGATGACACCTGAGAGTGACCCTAGGCTAAGTTGATTCCTGGAGTAGCCTTGTGTAGGCTTGTAAACACAAACACTTTTGGGAACCTCTTGTAGGAAGCTGAGTAACTTAAGCTCATTTTGAGTGAACTTCTATAATCTCTATCTAACCTCTGCATCACTGCTCCTCGGTGAAATTTTTTTATCAGCCTTTGTATGTTCTTCCAAAATATTTTCTAGGTAAAAATAATTACCTTTTGAATTAATTCCTTCCATATCTTATTTCAGAATTATAAATATCAAAAATCTTTTGTTGGATCAGGTTAAATCTTCAAAAATAATTCACCTCCGAATGAAAACAATTCCCCATTTTATTTTACCTTTTGTGAAATCTACAATTAAATGTGCTTTGCAACCTTGTTTTATATCAAGAGGTCATTATAGTAGATGTTTACTTGTGATTTTATCTCTGGATTTCCATTATATTATCTCATGATACGATTTATTTTATTAAAAAAAAAATGATTTCCTCCCTTGTATCGTCCAATCTTTTCATCAAGAGTTGGAGCCTCTTGCATACCCACACTTCTTCTGTTCCAACTTCTTCATTTTTTTCTTTCACAAACATTGACTTGGCATATTCATTTCCATCTATCCTGATCTCATCACATCGAGTCTTATTAAAGCATATGCAAATGAAATGTCTTGTATCATCAGCTGCCACAGAGTAACATGATGCATTGGGCTTGATACGGGAAGGACATAGTGAACAAAAATAGGTAGTGGATCGAATAGAAGTTTCTCTTGCTTGCATAATTGGCATGTTTCAGCCTTTGCTTTGCTGTTGTCCGCCCATTTTTGTAGCCTTGCAATGTGCTCCCTCATCAGTTCAAGGGTGAAAAGCTCCATCAAAGACACCTTTGACCTTTGGACTCACTGGATTTCCAAAGTTTCCTGAAGCAGAAGTATCTGGGGGGAAGACATTCATTATAGATTCCTGATTAACCTTCATAGTTTCATGGTTAACTTGTTTGGGAGCATCAGGTGACAAAGACATTGAAATCTTAGCCTTATTTGGTTTCCCTTATTTCTGCCCATGTTCAGCACTAGGGGTCTGAGAAGATCTTTGTTTAATACAAATTTCTTTTGGCAAGGTCCTTGTTGTGATCTTACAGACCGTTCCACCGTCACCAGTGCAGGATTTACTCCATTGGTTTTTAATGTGTTAGAATTCATCATACTCAGGTTATATCCATTTGGTTGGAAAAGTTGAGTTTGCATTTGGATAAAAGATTTCATCTTACTTGGACTTCTCACAGATACCATTGTACTTTCAAGTTCTAGTTTATCACAGCTTGAAGAAGTAGATCTAATCTTTCTCCATTTTAGTGGAAGCGGTGTATCCTGTATTGTATCATGCATAGAAGCTGTACAATTTTCTATAAAATTTATGTTAGTTCCAAAAGAACTGTTAAAATTTGAAGAACATGGTACACCATTCATAAGTTCTGCTACTTCTCTTTTTCTTACTTAAGGTTCATCTTCATGCTGCTAATTTTGATGAGAAGTTTGCAATTTTTCTGAATTCCCACCTCTTCGAAAATGGTAAACATAGATATACCATGTAGACTATCCTAGTACCTAGCTCAAATGGTGTAACATGTTGTCGATTCCATGATAGAAAGTCTCTCTATCTCATAGCTACCAGATTTGGAATCGGCATAGATTCAACAGACTGGATCTGGACTCAAATAGCACACAAACTCGGCATGGACTCAGCAAATTGAAAAAGCCACAAAGTATAGAGATTTTTAATGAATTAAGGTTTTATATGTACTCTTCTCTTTTCTTGTGTGGAGGTGTTATTGAAAAGGCCAGCTTGGGAATGGAACACTGCTACAGATTATGTAGTATTCTTGCTATTGCACTATTCCGTATGAGCTTTCTCATAGTTGTATCCTTTGCAGGTTCCAGATTTACTTTTTGTTTTCGTTCTTATATTCTCTCTGTTCTTCACACTGTATTGAAAGAAGATTTAGGTGTGCAATTATATGTGTACGCGTTGAATTCTTCACTGTCAAATTTTCCATGCTCTTTTTCTATCTTACATGATTGGCATTCTCTGTATGTTCATTTGGCATGTAGTGCTTTGAGTTTTAGGGTTTGGAATTCACAATTTTGTTTCTGCTCATTCCCTTTGACTATTCTCAATGGGGTCCATGAATATATTTATGGTGACCGTGCCACAGAAATGTATTCCACGGGGCTATTGACAACTAGATGGATCAAATTATGGTCTATAATTAGCTTCTGCGAACGCATTTGGTGTGAAACCTAGTACCGTAAAAAGGTTTCTTATTGTGCAGACATATAATTTCCTATAGAAGTCTAAGTGAAGGAATCACAAATTCTCCAACCTTAACTATTGAAAGATACTGCAAAATATAAACAACTTGACTTGCACGGTCTACTGAGATATAGTGACAAAGGATTTCAATAAAGGCTCCAGACTCCAGGACTTCATCCAGTGCCTCTTCTGTGTACATCATATTCCAAAATAATTTGAGCAATCTTTCTGCCATGATACCTCCATTATCACTCTGTGCAAGCTTCTTCAAGAAACCAAGAATTTCAACATCTCCTACAGATCGATCCTGAACATTCTTTAACCTGCGAAAAGACTGTCCAATTGTTCATCTGAAAATGATCAAGCTAAATTAGCAATGAGTTCAAAGACATTGGCTTTAATTGCTTCAATTTGATCTATCTTTTCAGTGGCAGCCCAAATGGCATCTAAGTGCTCTTCTGACAGATGATGTTCCAACAAGAGAAGCCTCATAATATGTTGGATCTGGTCTACATATTGCTTGTGGTGTAGATTGGATCGTAAAATGAGGCGAAGAATATTCTTTCTTTCCAACCACTTTATAGCTGTAGAAATTGACTTTCCATTGTCCCCGGAAGCAATGGCACGAGCATTTTCTAATGTGAATTTTAGGGCGTGAGACAATGTGCCAATAGAAACAATAGACAATTTTAGAAAATATTCAAGTTGTACCCATCTGTCAAAGGCTTCACTATAAGAAATCAACACTTCCACATAGTTAAACTTTTTCTCTCAAAATGGACAATATATTAGGAGTCGTGCAAATATAGCATGAGTGCAACTATAGCACACACTACTCTTCAAAAACTAGTATATTTCTAGTGCCATTGATACATGGTTATGACATCCACTCCTTTCTCTCAGGAAGCACCCCATGCTCACCAATATAGTACCCAATCCAAACTAAATCAACATGTTCATGATGACAAAATCACTTGTGGTCAATATGTTCATGATCATAAGTTATAACTTGTCAGTTGGCTGTCCTTTGGAGTTCATATCCTGCATAAGCATTTACAACACTTCTATGCATAGAAAAAAGCAAGTAGCTTTTACAATTCTCTAAACAATGTCAATGTCATCAAAGTTTGTCTCTAGATGAACAAGTCAAAATGTTTTGATCATTAAGAAGTTTTCTGAAACTATGCCAGTCGAGTTTACAGCCTGAGTATTCCAGTAGCTTTCCTTGCCAAAATATCATTCAATTTGGAAATGTATATGTCTATATGGTTTCCAGGTTGATCTGCTTCAGATAGCAAATTCATCTCCTCCCTAACAATGTTTATGGTGTCTTCACATGATCTTTGTATCTGCAAACTCTCCTGACAACTGAATTCAAGTTTTGCCTCCAAATTTGTCAATTCATTGAGTTTTTCTATGGTGGCATTTACAATGGTAGCGAGGCGGAAGTCAACACTTGGGGGGTATGATTCATCACAAGTAGGGTTTATTGAAGCAATTTGGATGGATTCTTCTAGACTTTGTGCAGCATGAAGCATTGCAAACACATAGGAACTTCTTTCTACCTCTAATGAAGAAGTCTACTCGACAAAATCTTTTTGCATTATTTCTAACTAATTCTAGAATGCCACTGACTCCTCATTGGCATGCTTCTCCAGATCATGTAGTTGAATATTCAAATTCTCAATTTGAGAAGCATCTTTCAATGCTTGTGCCATGAGTTGTGTATTCTTCTCTATCAAAGTTGCCAGAATCTCGTCTTGTTCAAACCTTTTTTCCTTCATCACATTGACATCAACCTCTAGGTGTCTCAAAGCAGCTTCTAAATATCCTTTATGTTGCTATTCTTCCATAACCTGCTGTTGAATGCTATCTATGTCCTTTTCAACCTGATTCAGAGTGGAAGCAATTGGATCTCTTGCAATAGCCCAAGCAATTTCCAAGAACTCGTGTCTTCTCAGGTATTTGATATCCCTCTATTGTGGAGTGTTCCATAGACTGATGTGGAATGAGTAGAGGAACAGGTGGGTGAAGTCTTCATGTTTCTTTCACTGCCGATTGCAGAAACTGAAGATGAGGCAGATCAGATTTAATTCTGCTCCCCACCAGATCGGCACTGTCCCCCGTCGCCAAAGATACGTACTGAAAGGAATATGCCTGCCAGCTAGTATCCTCAGCACCCAAACAAGTTTCTAACACTCCACTTCATTTCCTATGCTACATGCTGCATTCAAACCTCGTGCCAAATAGCAGGTTCCAGGATGAATTCTACTCCATTGAGCAGTAAGAGAAACGGCAATTTCTTGTTGATTCAAATCTTCAAATGTTCTACACTCCGCAAAACCCTGCAAAAGAATAACACAATGTTGCAGGAGTCCTATATCCTTAAATGGTGATGATAACCACTGGTTCCAAAGGAACTCTTGATCTGGATCGAAAATTAATGATTCACTTAGAAAAGGCCTTGTAATATCCCTTGTTTCACAAAAATGGTACTTCCTGTCAATATCAATATCTACAAACTCCTGAATATTTTTTAATTCTCCTTTGTACTGAACTTGAGGATTTTGAAGTTGAATTCTAAAACACTGACTCTCCGCTACAGTGTAAACACATCTACCCCATTGGAAGTTTTGAAATTGAAGCCGCAAGCTTTGTGGCAACTATGAGCAAAGCAGTGCTACCCAATGCTGCATAGCCCAAAATTGCTCTAGCATGTACAGTATTTTTACACATCTAATGCGATCCAGCAATCACAAAATCCAATGCTTTAGTCTCAGAAGAGAAAATGTCAAACCCCTCTCGTGTTGTATACGGCAGTGCCCCAGTTGTTGGATCAATGTATATAACTTAGGTGTCTTTCCTTGTTGATAAACTCACAATTATATAATGTTCACTGGATTCTGAAAAACAAATCACCTGATGTTGGAACCTTAAGAGTTTAATGCAATCTTCAAATGATGCTGCCCTCCCAATTCCACAGAAAAAGAACTATGAGCTCCCTCTTGAGAGTGGAAACCAATAGATTGTTGAAAAGTTTAGAATTTATCCAGTTGAATCCATGACTGAATCCTACGTGACATGCTCGAGGGAAACTGATGACAAACTCACCAGGCAATTGAACAGCTTTGTAAACAGGAACTCCACATTCAAATAAAGTCTTCAGAGAGAACATTGTTGTCTTTCCTATAAGTACCATCCATAGGTGTGATCAAAGCCTTCTGTAGGATTTTTGTTGATGAGCTCAAAAGGTCAGGTGCTAGACAAAGAAATGCAACCCCTAGCTGTTCTAGAAATTTTGCACTCAGTTGGGTAAACTGATCTTGAAGTGCATATAAGGTAAGCATTTTTTGAAAAAATCGACTAGAGATATCCAATTCCAACAAACCCTAGGACTAGGTCACCTAGCACCATAGTCCTACCAAATCTACCCCCACTTTTGGTGACAGGTTTTGTCTATCTTGTTTATCCCCGATCTGGTTCCTATTTCTGTATATTTGATCTGTAACACCTGTGGTTTGTTATTTAGTCAATTGGGTCACTTAAAACCCTAGATCTTGCTATTCTCAAATCAATCTCCACTATTACAACAAAGGAATAGATCTTAGATAGCTTGGCTCTCCCTTGAGAACTATAGCCAAGCATAAAGTCTTCGTCAGCTTGTGTTGTAATGTTCGATAGGAAAGATTGATCTAGTTAGTTCATAATTGATTATATCTCTTTTCTCATCTTATATTTTGGTGAACCCGAAGTATCTTACACTTATATAGCCTTCTTAGTCTTTGTTGTGTTTGATTAGTTGATCAACTGATTAAACATTTATGTTGCATATCTTATTTTATCTCATGTATTTAATTTAGAAAGCAAAACATTTATACGTCTTTATTGTTGTGGTTACCAAAATCTTATATTTTGGTGAACCTGATGTGTCTTACATTTGTACAACCTTCTTTGCTATGTCTAATTAGTTGATAAAATGATTAGATACTTATATTACAGATATTATTTTATCTTGTGTATTATTTTATTGTATGTGTTTACAAAATAAAATATTTAAACATGTCAAACAAAAACCTAAACAAAGCCTTTCCTTCTTCTAACATATCATTAGCATATCCATCTTGTCATCACTTTCTTCATTGGATGTGGCTCATTATTCTTGGTGTGCTCGCCTCATTAAAGGCACTTACTTTCTAAACATGTTCTCTTCTTTTCTTACTTCACTATCCACTTTTTCTCAAAGAGTTGTTGATAGTAATGTTCCATCCAAGGCATACGATTGTGACTTAGTTCTTCCTATGTCACTGTATTTTTGTGATACATCTCCCAAAATTATTCCTACTTGTGAGGATATTTTGGCGCAAGAAGATAGAATCATCGATATTTTACCTGCTCTTCATTCCAATGCCCTTTCTTCTGGACACATGGCATTGATGGATGAAGATTCTCACCTCACATCAGATCCCCCACAGATAGATGTTGGGCATATCACTTCTACTTCTACCACATCTTCCATAGTCCATGATGATTCCATGACTCATCTAATTGATCTTCCTCCTATAGTTGCATGTTTAATCACCTTGGACATCACTAAAGATGTGAAGATCTCTTTTCTTCCTCCTATAATTGCATGTTCAAGCCCCTTGGACATCACTAAGTGTAACATCCACATCCGAAATGACAAGAAGTAAATAAGTTTTCACGACGGTTAATTTTTTTTTTAACAAGGTAATCAAATACATAAAAACTCATCTATAATCCATTACAACATTTATCAATTTATCATAAACATGATTGCATTTCATAAAGACTGAAAGAAATGATATACAATAAACTCTTTATTTTCTAACCAATGAAATTTTCTTGAAACAACAAATATCGGAAACATACCATTACCATGCATCTCGATTGTCAACCCATCACGTTCAAGACTCGGCAATTCCTCAGTATTTGGAAGAGAACGTATCTTCAAGGAGCTTAACCTCCAACCACAGACCGTCGGTCTCCCGCACTCCTTCCTAACCAGAAGTGGCCCTACCCTACTCAAGAGGATAGACTTAGGATAACCATAGGTGTTTGCCATCTGAGCTCTGGTGTTGTAACCTACGTGTCTTGTTATCGTACAGATCCCTAGATACCCTCTAGTCATGCACGACACTCCACAAGAAACGCCATCCAGTTACGGTGAACGTTCGATGCACTTGAGGATAGTACACCACCTTGGCCAAAGGATTTGTATTTTGTTAGCGTTCTAAAAACGCATGAACTTGGTTCACCCACCCTACTCGACTTGAACTGGTCGAAATCCTACAGTTTCCTAATTGCATTGTTTGAACTGTTTTGACGACCTTGATGACCTCAAGGGCTTAGGATATCCTCCTATAATAGCGCATGGCGCAACATTTACTCTAATCCTGATTTCATAGTTTCAAAAACCATTTTCACGTAAAAACATTGTTTATAAGCGCCCACTCCTAAGTGGTTTCATAATCGTTTACTCGGTTCCCATGTTTGCACAACACACTCAAGTATCTAATACATATTCCTGTTATCACAGAATTTAGAGGCTCTAGACTCATAAGGTTTACAAAACGAAACTAGAGTCGTCACATGCAACGTAATCTAAATTCCACATGCGGGTTTTCCACTCTACGTGCCCGTCATAAAAGCATGACGTTTTATGACACAAGTACATCAACTCCCTACTTTGCTTTTAAGTCAATTGATTTTGCATAAGTTATTGAGGTAAGAAATCGCACATTATCATATTAAAAGATTTGAACTCTTTCATATGACCTTAGAGATGACCCACACTCACGGTCGACCTCTAACAAAAGATAAAAGACGGAAACGACTCAAGCTAGTTGCAACTACAACTTCGGCTATCAAACACATTAAAGTTTACGCTGAGCATGCTCTAATTCTGTGGTTTTAATCTCCCACACATCACGCATGTGGAGCAACGTGATTTCTTGCAATGTAGCTATTGTTTAAAGTACTTAGGGTAATTTTACGTTAATATCTCAGTTTTAAAGGAACTCTTTAATATGCTACGTCTTTTGAAGTTTGTAGTTCACATTAGCAATCATGCGTTGTTCCATCTTTGAGGAAACACATGGTGACCTACGTTCTATCTTCTAAGTTCTTGCAAACAATTCAACAATAGCATTATAGACACTTGAGGTTTTTATTACTATAAGACAGCAATGAAACATTTACAACAATAAACCTCACACAGTTTCGCAGTAGAAGAGATTGTCTTCACATTTCATTCATTGAAACATAATTATTCTTTCACAAATAAGACTCATTTCCTAGTCTATACCGAGAAACAGAAAAGAAAATGGAAAGAACCTGCTGACAGAGAGTGTGATTACTGCGGCAAACTTCACTTCTCCTTGGACTGGTCGTCCTCCTCCAGTTTACAAAGCTCCCCCTATCTCCTTCTATCACAATGACTGACCACTTCAATATAACCTCCTCTCTGCCGGACACTACTCCAGACAAAGGTAGGTTTCACCGTTATCTCCTTTGCCAATCACTACACCGAAGCTTCTATCATTCTCTCACTGTCTGAAGACGACACAGAAGCTTCTCCTGTAGCTCTCTCTCTCCGTTTCTCCTCAGTTAACTCACCTACCAATCCCTAAACTCTGCAGTTCTTCCTATTTCTTTATCTCCACACTACGACAGACTCTTCTCTCCCTCCTCACACCGGGATCTCCACTTCCTAAAACTCCTGTCTGATGATCACCTCCCTCCAAAACTACTGCTATTTTTCTCCCCTACACTCTCTGCCGATATCCTCTCTAGCATTATGCTCCCACCATATTCTAACTACCGCCCATTCCACATTTACTCACCCATCTCTTCCTTACCTCGCAGCTTCCCATACTGTCTGCCAAACTCCTCTACTTTCCGTTCTAACTGCCCGTAGATGTCTCTTCAAGCAGTTCCTTCTCTTCCTCCCACGACTATCCTCTCTGCCACTAAAAAATGACCTCCACTTACCATCCACGTCCACCGATCTCCCCCTCCTTCGCAGCTCTTTCTCTGTTTCACCCTCAACGATGGGTTACTCCCAAGCCTTTGCTCACTAACTCTCGCTCACGTTCCTGATGGAATCTCGGCCTCAACAAACGTCTAACAACTTTTCATTCGCCACTTCAAACCCACGATGAGGGTTTTACTAACAACCTACGTCCCACCTCCAAAGTGAGACCTCGCATAACGTAGGGAAAGGCTACCTAGCGGCGATCTTCTCAAGTTAATGAACAACAGCAAAACGTGGCTTCTATATCCGAAATGAATAAAGAACATCTGACGTAAAATGAACAATTACACCTATGATTCCATTCCCTCAATGATAAGGCAGCTTGGCATTAAATCAAACAGTTTAAGTTCCTATCATAATTCGCTAAACTTTCTCTCTCTCTGATGGTGGAGGAAAAATAAGACATTCAACATCTAGCGAAACATGCCTAAGCTTCAAGGTGGTCGACATATCTGAGTATAACCGACTTCGATACTCACCACGACCACAAGAGTGATTAAAGCTTCTACGGTGGTATGGCTTGTTAAAGGACATAGCAACTCCGTCCTTACTAGATAAACAAAACTTTTAACTTTCCAAGACTAATTTAAAGGTCGAATTGAGGAGTTAAACACTACAAGGTAACGGGTAAACAATTGCCTACGGCATCTCTATGGCTGAATAAGAAAGGACGATTAAGACCATTCTAGATAAGAGACTCAAGGTTAGACCAAAAATAACTCGCGGTCAAAGCCAAAAGGAAGGACTCATGCTAAACGACGGACACACAAATTATTACCCGCTATGGTGTTTAATCGACATTCGTCAATCTACAGAAAAGAATAAATTGACAAGTTCGACGCGTTTTACGTCAATCATGATGGATTGAACGTAACGCAAACAATTCTTACAACATTAGGCGCACAAAGCCGACTTCTCGCGTTTTTCGACTACGAGACAAGATTTGCAATTTTGCCACAAGATGACTCATTAAAAACTTATAGACGTAAATATTAAACATCTAAATAAATTGACTTGCTATTATGGACTTACGATGCCATCGACGACTCCAAGATTCTACAAGACGACTTCCGACTAGGATGTTATACTTTATCCTTTGTCGTTGACATCAAATAAACTACCCAAACCGACAAACAAGACTTACTTGTTGGTTCCCAGGTTTATCTATCTGTTTGGCGATCTCAGTGGCAAACACCTTTGGTTAGTTTCCAGAGTCTATACTCTCTCTCGAAGATACTTTCTCTTCCGTCGAACACGGTCCACCTGTTCCTGCATCGACAAACTCGCATACAATTTTGTGGTCAAAGCATCTATGATCCAAATATAATATATTCAAAGATCATTGCATTTATTATAAAAACACTTAGTCTACAATATCATCTAGATTCCACAATTTTCATATAACAACTTAGTAAAATAAGTCGTCAGTTTCCATTTCATTCACAACACATTAAATTACTGAAATTTGCAAGAAAGTAAATAGCATAATTGTTTCCAAAAAGAGGGATGTAACATATCCTTCCCCTTTAAAAATCATCGTCCCCGATGATTAAGTTTATCAAGCAAAAACTTAAACTTAAATCAAACTTTCTATAATGCAACATTAATGTCTTTAAAAAGTTTTGGAAATCTTTTATAAATGTCTTTGTAGTCTTCCCAAGTGGCGCTATCCTCACCATATTGGTCCCACTGTATTTTGCATTGCAAAACTTCTCGATTACGTAAACAAAGTTTACGCATTTCAAGCATCTTGAGTGGCTCGATCACAACCACCCCGGGTTCTTGCATCTGTAAGGAATTCCAGTTAAGGATGTGGTTATTACCTACAAAATATTTCTTTAAATACAAAACATGAAAAACATTATGCATCTTAGACAAGGCTGGAGGTAGAGCAACTTTGTAGGCAACCGGATTGATAATCTCAAGAACTTCGAAAGGTCCGACATAACGAGGAGCCAATTTTGAAGATTTACTGAATTTTATAGAACTTTTTTGGGGTTTCACCCGCAAAAGCACTTTCTCGCCAACAGAGAAGTGTCTAGGCACTCGTTTGCGATCTGCATAACTCTTTTGCCTGTCATTGGCTTCTGCCAATCTCTTCCTAATCACTTTAACTTTTTCTTCCATATCAGCAAGCATTTCAGGTCCAATGCTTATCCTATCTTCCAGCTTATCCCAGCTTATAGGAGTTCTGCATTTCCTTCCATATAATGCTTCAAATGGTACCATCTTAATGGCAGAATGATAGGAGTTGTTATAGGCGAATTCGACAAGAGGTAGATATTCCTCCCATCTGTATTGCTGATCCATGCAATACATTCTCAGAAGGTCTTCTAATACCTGGTTCACTCTTTCTATCTGTCCATCAGTTTCGGGATGATAAGCGGTACTTACATTCAGTTTAGTCCCTAATGCAGAAAATAAGGTTTGCCAAAACCGTGAAGTTATCCGAGCATCTCTATCAAATATTATCTTTTCAGGTACCCCATGCAATCTGAAAATTTCTTGCACAAATTTTCGAGCCAAAAGATGTGCTCCATCTGTCAAGTTTCCCGATGTGAAGTGTGCAACCTTGGTTAGTTTATCCACAACAACCAATATTGCATCATGCCTATTCTTAGACATTGGCAACCGCTGGACAAAATCCATACTAATAACTTGCCATTTCCATTCCAGAATATCGTGTGGGTACAACAACCCAGTAGGATGTTGGTGTTCTGCCTTCACTCTCTGACACTCCAAACAACTAGCTACAAACTTTGCAGCATCACTTTTCATTCCCTTCCAGAAATATAACTGCTTGACATCAGCTAACAGTTTTGTTACACCAGGGTGTCCAGAGTAAGGAGCACAGTGAACTTCCTTCCACACAAGGTTTCTAAGTTCCTTTGAATCAGGGACATAAATTCTTCCCTTGAATCTCAGCAATCCATCGGATTCAAAACTGAATCCGTCATATCTTGGGTCCTTAGGGTTTAGGTGCAGAGCCTGTTTCACTTGATCAAAATACTCATCCCCAGATAAGTTTTGCAATACTAAATCTTTAAAGTTAGCATGTATAGAGATTATAGAGGCTATATGCCTTCTTCTGCTTAAGGCATCCGCTACTCGGTTTTCCTTGCCCTTGATATAAGAAATTTCAAAGTCATAATCTGATATGAGTTCCAGCCATCTCCTTTGCCTTGCATTGAGATTTGGTTGTGTGAATATGTAGCGAAGGCTTTGGTGATCAGATTTTAAAATAAAAGTCCTTCCCAACAAGTAATGTCGCCACATCTAAAGGGCGTGAACCACTGCTGCCATCTCTAGGTCATGAGGAGTGTAGTTCTGCTCATAATTTTTCAGCTTCCTTGACTCATAGGCTACTACTCTGCCATCTTGCATAAGCACACCTCCCAATCCTTCCCCCGAGGCATCAGTGATAACCTCAAACTCTCCCTCAGGATCAGGAACTTTCAAAATTGGAGCGGTTGTTAATTTTTCTTTTAACAAGTCAAAGGCCTTTTGACATTCATCTGTCCAAACAAACCTTTTTCCTTTTCTCTGTAAAGAGGTAATGGAACTAGCAATGCTTGAGAAATTCAACACAAATTTCCTGTAATACCCTGCCAAACCCATGAAACTTTGTACCTCTGACACATTGGTAGGTTCAGGCCATTCCATAATAGCTTTTATTTTGGCTGGATCAACTGATATCCCATCGGCTGATATTATGTGCCCTAAATACTGTACCTCTTTCTAAAAGAAAGTGCACTTGGAGAGTTTCGCATATAGCTTATGCTCCCTTAATCGCTGCAAGACTATTTGAAGATGTCGTGCATGGTCCTCTTCATCCTTGGAATATATCAGAATATCATCAATGAAGACTAGCACAAACTTATCGAGACAATCTCTGAATACACTATTCATGAGATTCATGAAAGCAGCAGGTGCGTTGGTCAATCCAAACGGTAACACCGTGAACTCATAATGACCATACCTTGTTCTAAAAGCTATTTTGGGAATGTCTTCGTCTTTTAGCCTTAACTGATGGTATCCAGATCTCAGATCTATCTTGGAAAAGATCGCTGCGCCACGCATTTGGTCAAATAGATCATCAATTTGTGGCAAAGGATACTTGTTCTTTATAGTTGCCTTGTTAAGCATCCTATAGTCTATACACAGCCTGAGAGTTCCATCTTTCTTTTTGACAAAGATAACCGGAGCTCCCCACGGTGATACACTTGGCCTAATCAAATTCTTAGACAAAAGCTCCTGCAACTGAGCTTTTAATTCCATAAGTTCAGTGGTAGTCATACGATACGGAGCTTTAGAGATTGGCTCCGATCCTGGTTTAATATCTATACCAAAGTCAAATGTTCTCCTCGGAGGCAAGCCAGGTAACTCCTCGGGGAATACGTCTCTAAAGTTGCACAGAAATGGATATCTTTCCTCAAAAGATTGCTTCTCCGAGGTTTCCTCTACTAGGTCCATCTTAACTGCAAAAAGTTGACACCCCTTTCACCTAGCCCGCTTCAGTTGTTTTGAAGAAATGGATCTAACCTTTATTTCCCTCTGAATTCCTTGGAGATTTACAGTTTTACCCATCTCATCCAGACACTCAATGGTTTTATGAAAACAATCTACTTTGGCTCGATGTTTCCACAACCAGCTCATTCCTAGGATGACATCGTAGGACCCTAAAGGTGCTACGTACAAGTTTGCCTCAGTGGTGAAGTTAGAAACATTAATCCTAGCTTCGAACAAACATTGCTCTACCTGAGCCTTTGAATTATTTGCATACTCTACTGTCCAAAGTTTTGACATAAAGCTAGCTTTTCTAGAAAATTTACTTAGAACTCTAGGTGACACAAAATTTTCTGTTGCACCACTATCAAATAGAATAGAAACAGGAACTCCAAATAAGGTACCTGTCATCTCAATAGGAGTGATCTGATACTTTGCTTGAAGATTGTCAAGAGCGGCATGAATCCTTTGCTGAAAGGCTTCCTGTTGGGAAGGAAGCTCCGTGTTCCTAGGCCTCCCATTCGGCTTCTTGTTGGGACAACGGTTGGCATAATGATCACCTCCACACGAAAAACATCCTCCTATAGGTCCTCGCTTCTCAGATGGCCTACTTGCAGAATCACCATTCTTCTTAAAATTTGCATTTCTCTTAAAATCTTCGCCTCTGCGCTCGTTACCAAAACCTCCTTGATTCTTTCGGTTTCCCCTATCAAACCTCCTGTTCCTATATCCCTTATCATTTTTCCTTTTAAAAGATTGATCATTGTAGTTCTTATCAAACTTCTTGTGTTTCTTATCACGGTAAGCGGAGATAGACTTAATCTTCTGCTCCTGTTTTATTGCCTTTTCATAAACTTGATCCATTGTGCTTGGACCATGCACTTCCACTTCACCACCGATCTGAGGGTTGAGTCCCATGATGAACTTTCTGATTCGGAACCTTTTGTCCTTTTGGTATTGGGGAACATACTTCAGTAGCCTAGTGAATTTTTCTACGTACTCGACCACAGATAGTTCACCTTGCCTGAGGTTTTGAAAATCCATTAGCTTCTGATCAAAATACAACTGTGGTAACCATCGTTTTCAGAATAGTTCCACGAACTCGTCCCATGTCACCTTTAAAGGACTTAATTCCAACTCCATTTTCTTATTCATCCACCAAGTGGATGCTTCCCCAGACAGCTGATAGGCTCCCCACACAGCTTTAGTAACCTCCGAGTAGTTTCTGATCTCAAAATATTTCTCCATTTCCGTCAACCATGCTTCAGCTGCATCTCCAGTTTTTGTTCCATTGAACTTTGGAGGATTAACCTTCTTCATATCCTTAGATAACTCTAAGGCAAGTTTATCCTTGGTTCTTCTTTGGGCTTCACTGTCATCATGATGTTCATTTGACGTGCCATTTTCCCAATGCTTACTCTTGCTTGTGAAGTGTGAGTTCTTGTTTCCATCCTCTGTGTTACCAGTTTCATCTATTTTCCTCTCTAGTTTGTTCAACCTTTCCTTGGTTTCAGTGAGCATGTTGAGGATCCTATCCAACTTGTCAGTGGAGTTTTCTCAAGAGTTATGACCTTCCCGATCCTCCCCCTTGTTAAACCCTGATTGGTCCATGCTAATGAAATTTCACACCTGTTTAAACATATACTAATCAGTTTTATGCTTATTAAATTAAACACCAACAAAAGAACACAACATTTGATCATAATCATCATTGTTCTCAAACCAAAATTTTGTCTTTATTCATTTTGCAAAATTGTTTCTACATCATTAGAGATAGACAAATCTCATATTTTACTCAGTACAAACTAGTGGAGTGTAACCTTCGGATTCATTGTCCGACACATAATCACGAGGTGTATACCCCTCGGACTCACTATCAGAAGATAACTCAATAATCTCAGCTCTAGGCACTACACGTGGATCTCTAGTGATCATGGGTATAGTACTAGGTACAATCTCAGGTACACTATCAGTTTCAATCCAGGAGCAATGGTTGATCATGGTTCGAACTGCCATCTCTGCTCCCTCTAGGAGTTCTCTCCTAACTCGCTTAAGTCGTGACATTGCATTGGCTAAGGTTTCCACATCATCAAGCCAAATGTCATTCTCGTCATTGGTTTTCTCTATGGTCTTGACCATCGCAAGTTGTTTCTGCTTAGCTTGCAGATAACGCTTCTTACCCGCGAAGGATTTTCTTGCGGTTCTCTTGGTGTATGCCATCCTGGCACAATAAACCAAATCATTAGCTACCCGCATAATGATGATTTCCTAATTAGGTTAGTGGACTCATCAGCCCTAGTGCTGAACCTGGTTAGCTCTGATACCATATGTAACATCCACATCCGAAATGACAAGAAGTAAATAAGTTTTCACGGCGGTTAATTTTTTTTTTAACAAGGTAATCAAATACATAAAAACTCATCTATAATCCATTACAACATTTATCAATTTATCATAAACATGATTGCATTTCATAAAGACTGAAAGAAATGATATACAATAAACTCTTTATTTTCTAACCAATGAAATTTTCTTGAAACAACAAATATCAGAAACATACCATTACCATGCATCTTGATTGTCAACCCATCACGTTCAAGACTCGGCAATTCCTCAGTATTTGGAAGAGAAAGTATCTTCAAGGAGCTTAACCTCCAACCACAGACTGTCGGTCTCCCGCACTCCTTCCTAACCAGAAGTGGCCCTACCCTACTCAAGAGGATAGACTTAGGATAACCATCGGTGTTTGCCATCTGAGCTCTGGTGTTGTAACCTATGTGTCTTGTTATCGTACAGATCCCTAGATACCCTCTAGTCATGCACGACACTCCACAAGAAATGCCATCCAGTTACGGTGAACATTCGATGCACTTGAGGATAGTACACCACCTTGGCCAAAGGATTTGTATTTTGTTAGCGTTCTAAAAACGCATGAACTTGGTTCACCCACCCTACTTGACTTGAACTGGTCGAAATCCTACAGTTTCCTAATTGCATTGTTTGAACTATTTTGATGACCTTGATGACCTCAAGGGCTTAGGATATCCTCCTATAATAGCGCATGGCGCAACATTTACTCTAATCCTGAGTTCATAGTTTCAAAAACCATTTTCACGTAAAAACATTGTTTATAAGCGCCCACTCCTAAGTGGTTTCATAATCGTTTACTCGGTTCCCATGTTTGCACAACACACTCAAGTATCTAATACATATTCCCGTTATCTCAGAATTCAGAGGCTCTAGACTCATAAGGTTTACAAAATGAAACTAGAGTCGTCACATGCAACGTAATCTAAATTCCACATGCGGGTTTTCCACTCTACATTCCCGTCATAACAGCATGACGTTTTACGACACAAGTACATCAACTCCCTACTTCACTTTTAAGTCAATTGATTTTGCATAAGTTATTGAGGTAAGAAATCGCACATTATTATATTAAAAGATTTGAACTCTTTCATATGACCTTAGAGATGACCCACACTCACGGTTGACCTCTAACAAAAGATAAAAGATGGAAACGACTCAAGCTAGTTGCAACTACAACTTCGGCTATCAAACACATTAAAGTTTACGCCAAGCATGCTCTAATTCTGTGGTTTTAATCTCCCACACATCATGCACGTGGAGCAACGTGATTTCTTGCAATGCAGCTATTGTTTAAAGTACTTAGGGTAATTTTACGTTAACATCTCAGTTTTAAAGGAACTCTTTAATATGCTACGTCTTTTGAAGTTTGTAGTTCACATTAGCAATCATGCATTGTTACATCTTTGAGGAAACACATGGTGACCTACGTTCTATCATCTTACGGCATCTTCCAAGAAAGGTAAAAATCTATCTTCTAAGTTCTTGCAAACAATTCAACAGCAGCATTATAGACACTTGAGGTTTTTATTACTATAAGATAGCAATGAAACATTTACAACAATAAACCTCACACAGTTTCGCAGTAGAAGAGATTGTCTTCACATTTCATTCATTGAAACATAATTATTCTTTCATAAATAAGACTCATTTCCTAGTCTATACCGAGAAACAGAAAAGAAAATGGAAAGAACCTGCTGACAGAGAGTGTGATTACTGCGGCAAACTTCACTTCTCCTTGGACTGGTCATCCTCCTCCAGTTTACAAAGCTCCCCCTATCTCCTTCTATCACAATGACTGACCACTTCAATATAACCTCCTCTCTACTAGACACTACTCCAGACAAAGGCAGGTTTCACCGTTATCTCCTTTGCCAATCACTACACCGAAGCTTCTATCATTCTCTCACTGTCTGAAGACGACACAGAAGCTCCTCTTGTAGCTCTCTCTCTCTGTTTCTCCTCAGTTAACTCACCTACCAATCCCTAAACTCTGCAGTTCTTCCTATTTCTTTATCTCCACACTACGACAGACTCTTCTCTCCCTCCTCACACTACGATCTCCACTTCCTAAAACTCCTGTCTGATGATCACCTCCCTCCAAAACTACTGCTGTTTTTCTCTCCTACACTCTCTGCCGATATCCTCTCTAGCGTTATGCTCCCACCATATTCTAACTACCGCCCATTCCACCTTTACTCACCCATCTCTTCCTTACCTCGCAGCTTCCCATACTATCCGCCAAACTCCTCTACTTTCCGTTCTAACTACCCGTAGATGTCTCTTCAAGCAGTTCCTTCTCTTCCTCCCACGACTATCCTCTCTGCCACTCAAAAATGACCTCCACTTACCATCCACGTCCACTGATCTCCCCCTCCTTTGCAGCTCTTTCTCTGTTTCACCCTCAACGATGGGTTACTCCTAAGCCTTTGCTCACTAACTCTCGCTCACGTTCCTGATGGAATCTCGGCCTCAACAAACGTCTAACAGCTTTTCATTTGCCACTTCAAACCCACGATGAGGGTTTTACTAACAACCTACGTCCCACCTCCAAAGTGAGACCTCGCATAACGTAGGGAAAGGCTACCTAGCGGCGGTCTTCTCAAGTTAATGAACAACAGCAAAACGTGGCTTCTATATCTGAAATGAATAAAGAACATCTGACGTAAAATGAACAATTACACCTATGATTTCGTTCCCTCAATGATAAGGCAGCTTGGCATTAAATCAAACGGTTTAAGTTCCTATCATAATTCGCTAAACTTTCTCTCTTTCCGATGGTGGAGGAAAAATAAGACATTCAACATCTAGCGAAACATGCCTAAGCTTCAAGGTGGTCGGCATATCCGAGTATAACCGACTTCGATACTCACCACGACCACAAGAGTGATTAAAGCTTCTACGGTGGTATGGCTTGTTAAAGGACATAGCAACTCCGTCCTTACTAGATAAACAAAACATTTAGCTTTCCAAGACTAATTTAAAGGTCGAATTGAGGAGTTGAACACTACAAGGTAACGGGTAAACAATTGCCTACGGCATCTCTATGGCTGAATAAGAAAGGATGATTAAGACCATTCTAGATAAGAGACTCAAGGTTAGACCAAAAATAACTCGCGGTCAAAGCCAAAAGGAAGGACTCATGCTAAACGACGGACACACAAATTATTACCCGCTATGGCGTTTAATCGACATTCGGCGATCTACAGAAAAGAATAAATTCACGAGTTCGACGCGTTTTACATCAATCACGACAGATTGAACGTAACGCAAACAATTCTTACAACGTTAGGCGCACAAAGCTGACTTCTCGTGTTTTTCGACTATGAGACAAGATTTGCAATTTTGCCACAAGATGACTCATTAAATACTTATAGACGTAAATATTAAACGTCTAAATAAATCGACTTGCTATTATGGACTTACGACGCCATCGACGACTCCAAGATTCTACAAGACGACTTCCGACTAGGATGTTATACTTTATCCTTTGTCGTCGACATCAAATAAACTACCCAAACCAACAAACAAGACTTACTTGTTGGTTCCCAAGTTTATCTATCCGTTTGGCGATCTCAGTGGCAAACACCTTTGGTTAGTTTCCAAAGTCTATACTCTCTCTCGAAGATACTTTCTCTTCCGTCGAACATGGTCCACCTGTTCCTGCATCGACAAACTCGCATACAATTTTGTGGTCAAAGCATCTATGATCCAAATATAATATATTCAAAGATCATTGCATTTATTATAAAAACACTTAGTCTACAATATCATCTAGATTCCACAATTTTCATATAACAACTTAGTAAAATAAGTCATCAGTTTCCATTTCGTTCACAACACATTAGATTACTTAAATTTGCAAGAAAGTAAATAGCATAATTGTTTCCAAAAAGAGGGATGTAACACTAAGGATGTGAAGACCTCTTTTCTTCCTCCTTTTGTTTCATGTTCAAGCCCCTTGGACATCATTAAGCATTTGAAGACCCATTTTTCTTCCTTTTTTGTTTGCACATTCAAGCCCCTTGAACATCACTAAGGATGTAGAGACCTCTTTATATATTCTTCATCCTTTAGTTGCATGTTCAAGCCCCTTGTACATCACTAAGGATACAATATTTGATAATTTTATTAACATCACTTTTCCTACTCTTCATTCCAATGCCCTTCCTTCTAGCAACATGTGATTAGTGAATGAAGAGTCAAAACTCACATCGGATCCCAAATGGATAGATGCTTATCAAAATCAAGTCAATAAAATTTATATTTCTGGTTCCCAAAAGAAACCCATGAAATAAAAAATTATTGTGCACCTTCATCTTGATGTTTCGCAACCACAATCTAATCCTATTTTAACTATTCAAGGTGATCCAAACCCACCTTGACCTCTTAGTTACATTATCAACTTTGCAACACAACTTACTAAAAATAAGAATCTTGTTCAAAATGTGTCACAAAAAACTCATTACCAACCAGTTGCTCACACGTACAACACTCACAATAACAAGCATAGTAAACAAGCACCAATTGTTCCTACTTCTCTTCCACCTTCTCAACCTTTTCTTCCTCCAACTCATCAAGTTTCTCAACATGAGCTTGTAGAGAATATGATCTTGTCGAGTAGTTTCGTGCTTCTCCAGCTAAGATCCCACTTTGGGAATTAATACAGACCTTGCCTACATACCATAGAATGCTCTAGGAGGCTCTACAAAAGGTAGTCATCCCACCTTTTATTAGGTCAAATCACATAGAAACCCTATTAGATTGTATGCATGCGACAAATTTAGATATCATCTTTAAGAAAAATGAGTTGCCTTCTCTCAAAGTTCAACAACAACATGATCATATCATGATATTGGTCATCATTAATAAAAATGGAATAAAGTGTACTCTAATCAATAATAGATTAGGTGTTAATGTTTATAGCATAGACCTTTTGTGAAAAATTGGTGTAGTATGTCTCTTACTAAACCCAATACTCTTTCTATTTATGGCTTTGATAATGTTAGTAGATAGTCTTTGGTACAATCACGTGCTACCTGTTGAGGTAGGACATGTGACTTTGCCTATGCTTATCCATGTCATTCTTGATGCTCTTTCATATAATCTTCTTCTTGGTAGATTGTGGAGTCATGCCATGGGGGTAGTCCCGTCTACTCTTCATCGTACAATGAAGTTTGTTTATAAAAAAAACTTTATACAGTTGGGGTTGATCTAAATCTAAAAAGTTTCTTACAAGCAGAAGTCAGGTATCAGCCTCTTGTTTCAAAATTTCTTAGTAATTTGATTCCTTCTTCAACAAAAGCCGACCCACTCTTTTCCACTACTAAAAACAATGATGATCAGAATAGTGCCTCGCCTTCAAATGCATATTTTGGTGATGATTGGGGTTCACTAGATTTTACACCCTCCATTATTGGAGAATACAAAATTTCACAACCTAAACCTAGGATCCTAAAGGTGGCTTCGGTTTACTCTACACAGTCTATTCCTTCTTCCAAGAAACATAAACTCACCACTCAAACTTCTTCTGCTTCAACAAATTCTCAAATACCATCATCACCTTCTATCCATGATAGTGTGCCTTCCTCTTATAGAATGCATGTCTTGGTGATGATTGGGGCTCTTTATATTTCACCTCTCATGGGCCTAGTGAGTATAAAGTTGACCTTTCTCACCCTGACATTACCACATTTAACAAGGATCAGAATTCTAACAAAAGGATCGATCCTTCTCCTCATACCAATTATTCTACTACTTCTTCTTCAACATGTGATTACAATTCTCATTTTGACAAGATTAGTAATGTAGCCTCTACTCCTCTATCTGATTTGGAGACACGTTATGGGCTTGGATTTAAAATTCTTTCTAAACTTGGATACAATGGAAATGGTTTAGGATGCATGAAACAAGGAGTGAAGGTTTATGTGAAATCAACACCGCACTTTTCTAAAGAAGGTTTAGGTTTCCAGCATTCTCCTCTATCTACATCCCCTCTGCCATTGTCTAGGGTCTCTATGGATTCTTCTATTCACAAATCAAACTTCTCACCACAATAGAAAGGGTTACTTCCTACTCTACCTACTTCTTCTCTTCTATCTTGTATTTTACCGAGTCTACTCAAGGACCTCTTGATCACTATTCCCCCTCTGACACGTAAAACATTTCCATAAAATAGTCAATCAAAACTCCCTTTCTATGCATATCATCGAGTGCTTGGCGATTACACTAATGAATGTCAAGCCTTACATGACAAAATTCAACACCTTCATGACACGTGCACTTACACTTTCTCTTTTCCTGTAGCACCTCCTCTTTCTTCAAATAATAAGCAATGATGAGAATCAACCTCGTCCATTTTACATAATAAATATTCTTTACATGATGATTGAGTCTCCTTTTTTATGGCATCATGCACCTCTGTTATCACATTACGACAAATTCTGGCATTTTACGGAAGCAAAATGATTGTTGTCCTCACTCCTATTCTATGGGGGCAGTGACAACTAGTTCCTTCCTATGGACACTTTTCTTTCTGCAACCCCTCTCACTTACCTTAAAATAAATTGCATACATTGCTATATGAAATTATTTTAAGGGGGGGCATATATGCTACTCACATGTGCATCCATACATGCAGCTTGCTTCATTCGCACCCCCTGAGGTGTAGCTTACTAATTTGTCCCCTGGGGCTTTGTTTATTTTTATGCTTGCTGAAGCGTTCATCCCCTACGGTGTTGATATTTTATGTGCTCCCTGAGGTGTTAACAACAAATGGACACCTAAAATAATGTAGCTTGCTAGCCTGTGATCCTTGTAGTCTATGAACCACCCAGCATAACACAACTTGTTGGCCTATGTGCTTCATATAACCTTGTTACACTCATGGTCACCTAGCATAATACAATTTGATAGCCCGTGATCCATGAACATGTTTTTATCTACATGACCCCTAGCAATAGAGTAAGTTAGTGCTTGGGGTCATGTACTCTTCTTCATTCATATTGATTTCTCCCCTGTCTATTTGTATCTCTTCTCTCTCTAGTGCAATCGATCAACTCATTATATTCTTCTCTTTTTTAGAATTCCTCTATCTTTTTTGGTTTTCTTTTATTTTTGCTATATTTTGGGGACAACGCAGTAGCCTTTCAACAACAACAACAAGCAGCCTTTCAACAACAACAACAAGCCCTTTTACAACAAATCCTAAACATCTAACAATCTCAAACATAAGTGCCACAACAACAATCCTCGTCCAATACACCTACCACATCTCCCAATGATACAACTGACATGCAAACACTTATGAAACAAATGTTTTCTAAAATGTGAAAGGGAAATCAAAAGAAGAAGTATACCTTTGAAGACATTTATCCATATCCATTTGATAAATCTGTAGTCATGACCCCTTTTCTACCAAACTATGAAATTCCAAAATTTGATAAATACAAAGGAAAGGGTGATTGTAGAGTCCATCTAAGAGAATTCTCCATAGCATGTATGGACATACAATATGTCAATACTTATTTGATGATACTTTTCCCTTGTAGTCTCAGAGATCAAGCTATTGAATGGTTCTCACATCTCCCTCATGGTATCAAAACTTTCAAAGAGCTCACCGACAATTTCATCACCCTTTTTTCATACAACATTGAACATGATATATCCATGACTAACCTTTGTAACACCAAACAAAGAAATGGGGAAACACTCACAGCCTTCCTAAAATGTTGGAGAAATCTTGCTAGTAGGTACCTTGGAATATTCTTGAGAAACAACTTGTCAATCTTTTCATCCAAAACCTAAACCAAGAACTCACATTTCATTTGCAAATTCAATATACCGACACTTGTGAAGAGATCATGGATAAAGGTATAACTATAGAAAGATACCTCATAGCAAAATGTCTTATTAAAATCTTCAAAGAAAATAAGGACTCCAATGACAATCAAACAAATGAAAAACCTTAATTTTAAGCTAAAAACAAAAACATTGTTAATGACGGTTTCACAAATTCTAAACTCGTTCACAATATTCAAAACCCTCCATTAGAAATTCAATCTTCATCATCAAATGCAAATATTACTCTTCCTAAGAATAACCCTATACCAGGATTAAGACCAAGATGAAAATTCTCAAACTTAGGGGAACCTCAAGAATCCATCTTTTGAAAACTCAAAAATCATGGCCTTATTAAATTTCCCCAGATCAAATCTTATGATGAGAATGTCATTAAACCCCATTGGTACAATGACAATGAGTATTGTGAATTCCATAGAGTTAAGGGCCATAAAACAAATAATTGCATGAGATTCAAGAACTATATCCAAGATTTGATAGATTGAGAAGATCTCACTATAGATGAACCTACTCCAAAGTCGGCTAATGAGAAATTGAGAGTATATCAAGATCCACTCCCACAACATAGTAACAACAACTAAACTAATAAAGTCAATTTGTCTACCTCATATGATTCCGTTGTAGGTTGTATTGAAGCTTGCTCTCCACAAGTAGCCACTGTTACCATAAGAGCTCGTAAACTCGATTGTCCCATTACCACCCGCCATGGTCATCTCACTATCCAAGGAGCCCCATCCTTGTCTATGTCATCATCCTCCACATCCAATTCCAAGTACAATATCCTTGATCTTCTTGCACAAATCTCAATCTTTGATCTTCTTCGTACATCCTCTATACATAGACAAATATTAGACAAAGCCTTAATAGAGTCTTGTGTCCCTAACGATATTAATGTAGAACAATTTCAATCAATAGTAGGACACCTTACATCTAGTCATCGCCTAGTTTTCACTAAAGAAGACATGCCTACCATTGATTCATTTCATTATGAACTCCTTCACCTTGAAGTAATCATTCACAAACACAAAATCAAAAGGGTCCTAGTAGATGGTGGATCATCCTTAAACCTATGTACCTTAAGATTAATAAGACAATTGGTATACTCCACCACGGTTATTGATCAAAAGCATTCTATCACAATCAAAGCCTATGATGAAGCTAAGAGAAAATCAAAAGGGACAATTAGGCTACCTATTCAACTAGGTTTTGCACTCATGGAAATTACTTTTCAAGTCTTAGACCTTGATCTCCCATATAATATTCTCTTAGGACACCCATGGATTCATGCCATGAAGGTTTTTCCTTCCACATACCACCAATGCATCAAATTTCTCTACAATAATAAGGAGGTTACCATATATGTTGACCCATGTCCTTTTGAGTATTGTTGCTTATTGGAAGGCCCATACCACAAAACCAATTATTGCCCAACCAACAATATTGCTAAACCATCTTCATCATATATTGACCCATCCACACTTGCCTCTTCATCCACCACTCGTCCCGAGATCAAGGATGAGATTATTGACAAAGGATTAGGAGAATACACTCTACATAGAGCCTTTTGTGTGGGGTAGCTCCCACTTTCTCCTAAGAGATTTGGATGACCTCATCCTGAGAGACCTATTTCCACTATTACAACCAACTATATAAGCCAAATCAATTTTCTCAATGGGGTGTACTAGATAGAGAAATCATTGATGCAGATATTTCAAAGTGGCTTTATAAGGAAAAGGATGAACAAGATGATATCCCTCTTGAAAAATATTCTAAATTTTTTCACATGGCACAAAATATGGGTTATCATGGAAAAAGTGGTCTTGGCTTACACAAACAAGGAACTATTGAACCCGTTACAGCTACTCGTAGACCTAAACACTTTGGAATAGGCTTCAGAACACAAGAGACATCATCACTCAAGCTTGAATTTATCTTACATGAGGTAGCAAAAGCATTTCCCATGGTTGAGATTACTAATGAGGAAACCTTCAATGACTCCCTTGAGTGTATCACCAACCTATACGATTCATCCATATTTACCCTTACAATGTCATTTCCACCATCATCATCCCATAATATTCAACTCATTAATTGGGATCAACAAGGGCCTCCTATTCTAGATGTCTTCCAAAATGAAGAGGCTATCACTGAATTCTTAGGATTAAGATCAGGAATATCGCTTAGGGATCACAAGATTGGATGCACTATAGAGCTCAACACTAACACTCAATTTGGGAACAATTGAAGAACCAAAGATCATATTTACAGCCAAATCCCTGATAGAATTTGAATTAGAAGAGTTTATCACTTTTTTCAAAGAAAGAGCAAAGTATTTCGCATGGTCTTATGCAGATATGCCTAGTTTAGATTCTTCCTTTGTAGAACATCACTTGAGAGTATATCCTAGAGCAAAATAGGAAACAAAAGTTGAGAAAGATGCATCCCAAAATTACTCTCTTGGTCAAAGAAGAACTAGAGAAACTACTTGTAGTTGGATTCATCAAACCTCTAGATTATCTAGAATGGGTGTCAAACATTGTTCCAGTTTCTAAGGATATTAGGGGCATCTGTGTTTGTACAGATTTTTGAGACTTAAACAAAGAATGTCCTAAATATGATTTTCCATTTCCAAATATTGACATCATAGTTGACCTAACAACAGGACATGAGATGTTATCCTTAATGGATGAGTTTTCTGGGTATAACCAAATTGAGATTATTGAAGAGTATCAACATATAATTGCATTCATATGTGCTTGGGGAGTCTATTGTTAGAAAGTAATGCCTTTTGGTCTTAAAAATGCTAGAACAACATATCAAAGAGCAATGACTGCAATATTTCATGATATGCTTCATAAGACAATGGAAGACTATGTGGATGATATTTTGGGTAAATCACACCCGAGAGAGGGTCATTTGTATGTCCTTTTAAACATCTTTGACCACCTAGAGCAATACAAGGTTTGACTTAATCCAAAAAAGTGTCTTTGGTGTGACATCTAGCAAACTCGTAGGGTACATTGTCTCTCAAAGAGGTATTAAAGTGGATCCTTCTAAAGGCAAAGCTATAGTTGAGATGAAATCACCACAAAATCTGAAGTAATTGCGTCACCTTCAAGGAAAACTTTAGTCTATCAGGAGATTCATAGCACAACTTGCAGATAAATGTCAACCCTTTGCACATCTATTGAGAAAAAATGTAGAATTTTAATGGGATGAGAGATGTCAATAGGCATTTGATAAATTGAAAGAATATATTGCAACACCACTAGTTTTGGTACCTCTTATTCAAGGAAAACTGCTCCTTTTATACATATCAACCACATCAAAGCATTAGGAGCCTTGTTAGCAGATAATGATGACATTGGAAAGGAAAGAGCTATATATTATATCAGTAGAACTCTTGTGGGCTATGAGCTATATTACACTCCTATTGAAAAGACATGTCTTGTAGTTGTCTTTGCTTCATAGAAACTTAGACATTATATGCTCTATCATCAAACTAAGCTCATCTCAAAGGTTGACCCACTAAAGTATCTTCTATAAGTGAATTTGACATTGAATATGTTGATAGAAAATCTATAAAAGGACAAGTCATTGCTGACCAATTGGCAGAGGCAACTATTGAAGATAATTATCCACTTATTTCAAAATTTCCAGATGAATCAATCTTTGTTGTTGACTCCCCTACAAATTGGAAGTTATACTTTGATGGATCTTTTAAACATCTTGGTTTAGGAGAAGGAATCCTTTTTTTCACACCACAAGGAGATCTTATGCCGAAAGCTTATAGTATCTTGTTCCCTTGCACAAATAACATTACAAAATATGAAGCACTTATCAAAGTTCTTAGAATAGATATCCAATGGAATATCAAAGTACTTGAAGTCTATGGTGATTCCCAACTTGTCATATGTCAAGTCAATGATGACAATCAAATAAAAGATGACAAGCTGATCCCATATAAGAAATTGGTTGAAACATTCAAACAATCATTTTCATGGATCCGGTTTGAATAAATTCCAAGGATAAAGAATAAAGATATTGATGTTATGGCAACCATAAGTTCAATGATTGATATTCCATCAAATATCCCACATTCAAAATTCTTGATTGAGAAACTTTACATTCCAACATTTGATGTCCCAAAAACTAAACTTGTATGTGAACTTGTTGGTCCTAATACACCTTGGTACAATGAGATCTATACCTACCTTCATGATAACACCTTACCACCTAACCTTTAAAATTCCCATCGTTGAACCTTCATCTGCCATTCATCTTGTTATACCATTCTTGGCGATACACTTTATTGGAAGTCACTTGATGGGATTCTCCTTAGATGTCTTAATTTGGAAGATGTCCAAGCCGCCTTACATGAGATACATGAAGGTATATACGATGCACACTCTAGTGGTGCTACCTTGGTCAAAAAGTTGTTAAGGACTGGGTACTATTGGCCAACTATAGATAATGATGCACATCAGTTTGTTAAGAAATGTCTTCCTTGTCAACAACATAGTGATTTGATTCATGCACCTGCACAAGAGTTACAAACAATCACTACACCATGGCCTTTTTCATAGTGGGGGCTTGATCTCATTGGTAAAATACTTCCACCTTCATCTAATGGCTATTCATTGATTATCACTGCTATTGAGCATTTCACAAAGTGGGTCGAAGCTATTCCTCTTACTTATATTGGCAAACAAATTTCCAAGTTCATCCTTCATTATATCATTTGCTGATATGGTATACCCCAAGCAATTGTTGCTGACAATGGAAAGCCATTCAAAAACCAAGAAGTCTGCCACCTTTGTAATCAATTCCATATCCAACACCACTTTTCCACTCCACACTATCCCCAAAGAAATGGTCAAGCTAAAGCTTCAAACAAGACTATTCTTAAAATATTGAAGAAAACTGTCAATGAAGCTAGTCGAAATTGGCACTTGCAACTCAATCCTTACTTTGTGGGCATATCGCACTAGCATCTGCACACCTACTAGAGTCACACCATATTCCCTTGTCTTTGGATTCGAAGCTATCCTACCAATTGAGTTCGAGCTCCCCTCTTTAAGGGTGTCATTACAACATCTTATTGATGAGGAAGACTATAGAGTTGCTCGCTTGCAAGAATTAGAAACACTAGACAAAAGATGCCTCAATGCTCTCAACCATCTCAAGGACTACCAAAATCTTCTTCATCATAGCTACAACAAGAGACTCAAAGAGCACAAATTTGAATTTGCTGATCTTGTTCTCAAGGAAAATCAAAGGAACCTCCAAGATCGGGATAGAAAAGGAAAATTTGAGCCTATTTGGTTGGGTCCCTTCATCATTACTAGAAATTATGGATCTGGTGCATATCATCTTTCTACACTTGAGAGTCATCCCCTTGATGAGCCTATCAACATAATTCACCTCAAAAGGTTCTACGCCTAACCCATGGGGTATCCCAATTATTCAAAAATATAAAAAATTGAAAAAATAATTAGAAAAAGAAAAAAGAAAAAAATCAAAATATTAAAGAGAAATAATCCATCCTATGGTGAAAACCACTTCAGTGGTGCCTTGGATAAGTACCATGGTGAAAACCTAACAAACAGACGACATGTGTAGAAGTCTTGCATCCACCATCTATTAGTTATCCATTGTCACCTTCGATTGTCTAGCTTGCATACCATCACCCATTTCCCATTCCATCCTCCTATCATGGCTTGAAAATTTCACTTAGTATCATTTCCTGTCATTGTCATCTCCATCCATGTCATAAATAAAACCTTACCAATACCTAGTAAAGATTTGGATTGTTCTCTCAATTTCCATATGACCTTTGGAAGGTAACTCTTGAAGTCTCATTCATGTCATCCCAAAACATTTTCAAAAATCCAGAAAAATCAAAACATCTCCAAAAATCCAAAAAAATCAAAACATCTCCAAAAATCCAAAAAATTCAAAACATTTCCAAGAATCCAAAAAAATCAAAACATCTCCAAAAATCCAAAAAAATCAAAACATCTCCAAAAATTTAAAAAAATCAAAACATTTCAAAAAATCCAAAAAAATCAAAACATTTCCAAAAATCCAAAAAAATCAAATATTTCAAAAAAAAGTTCCAAAGCAATAAAACTTCTTTCATTCCACATTCCATAATAAACTTTTTCATTAGATCATAATAAACATTCCACTCATTTCATCAATAAAAGACTTGACATTGAAGCAGAAACACTTATATAGCACGATGCACCTAAACCAAAATTGCAAGCATTAGTCTACATGATAATAAAATATCTAGCCACTTTATCAATTGCCACATCATTCAATATCAAAAAAATATCATCCAACCTCATCTAGGGATATATCATTCCTATCATTAGGCATCACTCAAACTCTTTAGCAAGAGATACAATGGCTATGTGACTTGTGTCATCATTTGGTCTTTTGTTTAATTTTATCTTTTCAATCTCCTTTTGCTTTATCAAAGTCACCTAACTCCATTTATATCTTGGTGTGTTAGATTAGCAGAGAATGGGGCATAGCATTTTGCATGTTTGTTGGATATTCTTTTTACTACAACTAATAGTCATATCTTGTGTCTAGACAAGGTTGTATTATGTTGTGTATAAGGATACTCTTTTTGTTTGCAGTGTCAAGTCCATGCAAAGGATACAAAGTCACCCTAGTCCCTTATACCTTGGTGCATAATATCCTTTTGCTATATCAAATAGGGACTACTCTACACATTATACCCTCATAACCATCTCTTCTCTATCCACTATATCCATTATGATTCTTCACCTCTCAACCTATCTTTATCCACTATCTATTTCACCTATCTTCTTGAACAACTTAATAATATATCCTAACTATCAATTCCTAACCTTTAGCCTTATCCATCCTTTCGCTTGCATCCATTTCTTTCTCTAACCTCTTTTCATCCATTTCAAGAGTATACCCATGTTCTCCTAAGACACCTATCCTCTCGAGGGGCCATCCCATCCTTACATTATTCCTCCTTGTCACTCCTTCAAGTGGTTGGGGCATCCTTTTTCCTTCATCCATACCTTATCTTCTTTTAAATGATGTTGTTTCTCTTAGTTGCAACATCATCTCAAAGAAGGGAAAAATGTAGACACCTAAAATTGACTATATCCTATGACATTACATTTCGACATATTTTCTTCTAAGTCCCCTTCGTGACCCCTTCCATAACTCCCATTAGTTAAATAAATATATTTATTTAACTAATTCCTATTATCCATTTATCCTTCTCTTTCATCAAATTAAATAAATCTTATTTATTTAATCCCTTTTTCCTCCATCATCCAATTTAAATAAATTAAATATTTATTTAAATTCCACGTCTCTCATAATTTAAATAATTTTATTATTTAAATTATTTATCCCAATCACATCTCTATTTTTTAACCTCATTCATTGTGTGTCATAAGAACTTCCTCTGTAAAATCATTTAAAAATCCCACTTATTCTCACTCCCATCCTTATTTTGATCACTTGTCATACGCATTTATGGTGTGTCATAAGAACTAAGTTTTACTCTCAATCCTAGCCATCCACCTCATCCCTCACCTTTCTAATCTTAGCCATCCATTTGATTCCTTCTCTATCTATAAATTGAAACTCTTATTTTAATTTCAAATCCTCACACACTCTCATCAAATTTCTATACACATGCATATCTATCAATTCTCATTTATCTGATATTATTTTCTATCAAGTTTATGTTGGTTGTGTGAGCAGCCCACAAAAAATCATCCAAAGGACAAATTAATGGAGCTTGGGTGCAATTCATTCTGTCCTATCTGAATTCCAAATTTATGCAAGGTTTGAAGGTATTTGCATTGTTCATATTTGTGTTTGTTTCCTTGCATGATTTTCTAGGTTTCAGAACAATAGGGAAGGGATGCAAAATATCTTAAGAAAGCTTTGAGATGTGAGCTCAATGTGAGCTAATGAGCACTATGCCTTGCAATATGACAAATGTAATGATGCAAAGAGAAGCTTTTATAAGAGGTTGGCATAATAACAATGAAATAAAAGACACATAAGTCCTATGCAAGCATAAGAATGCTATGTGGAGACCAAAAACCTGCAAATCATGGATGCACAAATGAAATTGCCTCCAAAAAGGAGGATCCTTGAAGCTATGCAATAATGAAAACTAATGAAATCTTTGAATCTTTTGAAAACTAAAGAAAGAAATGAAGAAAGAGGTTCAAAGGCCTGTGAAGAAGCTTGAAAAATCTTGTGAAGATGAGTAGAGCATTCTCCAACTTGCAAATTAATGAAGAGGGGAGGGGTATTTATAGTGTTGAAGGGATTATATGAGGGGGAAATGATTGAAGAGTTAACTCATTTGATTGAAGAGTTAATAGGCTTGATTGAGGAGTGAACTCGATTCATTAGGGACTGATGAAGCAATGATATCTTATCATAGAAGTGTCAATGGAGTTAGCATGAATCTAAGAGGTGACACATAGAGATCAAATGGAGCTAATTATGTATACTTGAAGGCTTGGAATAGTTCACTCTATGCTTAGGCTAAAAACTCATGCAAACAGGAAGAAAAATAGGTCAAAACAAAGCTTTTTCGTGTCCAAACTCAAACTTTTTCTACAACTGAAAAGATGACAGGGTCACCCATGGGTCACCCATTTTACTAGTCCAAATCAACTTGTAATGCCCACTCAAGAAAATACACTAATTATTAAAAAATAAAGAAAATATAATATGAATATAGGAGAAAATTTACATATATTAAATAATTAACATACAAATTTCATTGTAAATAAATTTCAAGATACAAATGCTTCATATAGAAATATACACATTTGCAATAGTTGCCTTAAGATCATCCTTTCACAAAGTGAAGAATACTTTGTCAATTCCGGTAACCTGCATAGTTATCATAGCTGAATCTGCACACTAGAGGAAAACATTAGTTTTGCATAGTCTAACCAGAATCAAATTCATAAAATGACATGCCTAAGGCCCTAAGAGGCTGACCTAATGTCTCGAGGGCTCATGATGGCCTTGCCTACGTACGCGTAGTACAGAGACTTTGTAGTTTGGAACTTAAACTTAAAATTACAAAATAGTATGTAATACCTACTCAAGGAGAATAAAATCCTTAATATCACAAGGAGGCAAACTATTCAATACTGCATTACACTACTCCAATATTGTAACTCTTGAAGAAACATATTCACCCTAATGAAAGAGTTATACAATGAAGGTATAAATTAAAGAAGACCCAATCTTATTATCATTATAAATATAAAAGTAATATGAAGATTAAGTAAGAGAGGGTTGAAGGGATGATCATTCATTATCAACATGCAAGATATGACATGATCGAACTTCATGAAACTAATAGAATACATTATATTTTCCCTATCACCACTATCATGGAGTCTAAACTTCAGAGATAATCACAAGATCTAATACTAATATTCACTACACAAATATACACATCAGTTCTCCTAAATAATAGTTGGGTGGCTATAGACCAATTCTTAACATTGTTATCATAGCAAATTTCTATATTAGTTTACAAATCATATATTATAATACAAAATGTTGCTTAAATATTAGGCATTTACCCAACCATTGCCACTCATACTTCCACAACGTAACAGGACAAATTTCTCTATTCAAATTGTTTCTATTATTAAACTGATGCAACATAATTTCTATCTACCTCTATAATTCAAGCCAACATTGATTGAATATCATCTTTACTAATAAAAATAAGACTTCAATACTTTCATACATACAAGATTATAAATTTATAAATATTAAAAGTCAAGATATTTTCCTAACTAGAAATATTAAAGTCCACATGTATTTATAATCCTTTCTTCCTAAAAAATAAGTTTACAATCCTTCTACAATAAAGTGAATTATCAAATTAAGATATAGCATTTAACTAAAAAGATTCCACCCCAAGCATAAGCTTGAGACCACTTAAACATTTAATAGATCCATTCAACATAGCAATAACAAAGGCTTAAAATGTAATCGCATGCACTTAATGGTCATAGTCTCTTTAAGATATTCTTCAAATGATTTATACAAATAGAAGACACATTCTAAGAAACCTCTAAAAGGTAAATGAATTAGTCTATATAACATAAGTAAATTTAACACTACTATAAGGAAATTGAATTAGTTAGTTATCCGTAGAGAAAGCCATTATGAATTGGTCGACACCTTTTGGATGCAAAACATTTCTAAAGGGACTGGACATCACAAGGGATAAAAACGTGGACCTTTTTAAAATTTTAATTGATTTCAATGCCTCTAAAATGCAAATGGAATCAACATAGAGAAGATTTAGAAGTTCTAAATTTAATATGATGCCCATAAAGAAAATTAAAACATTTAGAGTTGGTAAGAACCTTTGAGTAAGTGTTGATTGCTATTCGACAATGAAATTTATCCCTCAGGTTGTTGCAAGGGATTTGTCAGATGTTGAAGTTCCCAGTGCCTTAGTAGGCATGCTAACTATTTCACAAAAAGCCTAAAAGAAAGGAAGCCTCATGAACTCTATTTAAATGCAACTAGATATAGTTTAAAAATAAACTAGGATAGATATATTATTCTCAATCTATAACTTTAACACCGTTAAGATATTATTACTTAGCAAGATAATACTATTTGATTAATCCAATGTTCCCATGAAGGCAGAGTCACCAAACAAAGAGAAAGACCATGTATTAAGAACATTAAGAAAATATTGTAAGATATGCATAAAAAGCATAATAAAGAAATCCTTGGAAATTTTTAAGTGAATGCATTTCGCAGGTGTAAGCCTAACTCTGTAATTAGAGATTTTGAAGAAAATGCTTTGCTAGACATCTATACAAAATATGCATGGTAAGAAGCCTTCGACAAGGCATGCGAATTGTATGGCAAAAATGCCTTGAGAAATGTCAACAACAAGATAATCTAGGAAGATATCATATAAAGAAAGAGAATCTCCTAATAATTTGACCGAGAAGATAAAGTTGAAAATAGCATTAGACTTAATCAAATGTACTTAAAATACTTAAAGTAAGTGAAATCAATAGGCATTAAACCTAAATCCAACATCTACCCTACTATGCCAAGGAACAGGGTATAGATTTTCCACTAAAGAAAATAGATTTGTCAAAAGAAAAACTCAAGTCATAACGCTTATGGAAGCACATATAAGACATGATGATTACTGAGAGGAAGCATTTCAAAGAAATGATTTAAGGATAGGTACCAAAAAACATGTTGTTATGAAGGTTGAGAACTTCCAAACAAATGCAAATTTTAATGTCAAATGAGGAGGTGCATAAGGTACAAAGACCATTTGAAATGCCTCAAAGTAGGGTGCTCACATGGTACATAATACTTGCAGAAAGAGCACCAATTGAATTTGTTGAAAACATTTTAGAAATTTTCATGCAAATGTCATTAGCAAAGTGAAAACTTGCGATAACTGGAAGACTAAACTCCTACATGATTTGTTCAAAGAAATCATTTTTAAAAGGCTAAAGATATTCCATACATTTGTAAGTAATTAGAAACCACAAACTAATTGAGAATGTCCCACAGAGATATCATCTCATGGTTGAAGTGATCACAATACCTAGATTAAATAGAAAACATTTAGAACCTATAGGGAAACGCATTTAACAGGTGTAAAGTCCAATTCCTCTACAAAGCCTTGATGTTCCATCAAACAAACTCAACACTAATCAAACTTAACAGAAATCAATGGGTATTCAAATGCATCCTAGATCAAATCATTGTAATCCATAATAGAGCCTTCATAATATCTCTTAACAATATACAGAAATTTCAGGAGTAAAAAGACATACCACTATTTCACATCATTAAACCCTATGTTTAGGCTAGAATCCATGTCCATTAACAATTCCATAGGATGACAAGCTTGCTAGCTATTATTAGTAACCATCCTTAGATACCTCTTTTCCTTAATATTTCAATGGTACCTCACAAATTCTTTTCATTCTCCATTATATGAAATAATTAATTAGCATTTACTTCCACCTTGATCTTTCTTATAACATCCAAGATAACTCTTCCACTTCCATTTTTATCACCCATATTCTAAAATTATCTCTACTAAATAAATATCAATCCCATCTCTTGAATAAAATAAAAGAATCTTTATAAAATCTATAAATATAAAAGCATAAAATAATTGTCTAAATAATTATTTTCAATATCATAATTAATAAATAAGTTTTCTAGATATGCCTTACATTCTTTTCCCCTAAGAATGGACTTGCTCCTGGGAGTCATCAAGAGCAATGCATATTTCCTAACTCCACACTTCCAACAAAAGTTAGTTTTCATAAGTCACTAGATATTCTTTTTGCCATCATGCAAGAGTACAAAACCTGAAACTTGCATCGCCAAATGAAGAAAATATAGAGAAATCAAAATTCACTCACATGATCTGCAACCACAAAATTTGTAACAATCCATATGTGCTCACCACCCAACCATAGGATTGACTTGTTCGAATCCAGCCCTGAGCAATTTAAGAGAAACCTTTTCTTGATGTTCAACATATTAAATAGATAAACAATTCCATTTCAAGAATCATAAACTTATGTCACTTTTCTTCACAATAAAATGAATAACTCCCATAAGCATCAACTCCCAAAAAAATGTTATCATTTCACATATCATCAACTCCTAGCAATTATTTCTATCATAACACCAATTTTAGGCAATATAATAATAATACTCATATAAAATTTCATCATTCATGACAAATTTAAACATGCAAACAATAACAATAGATTTCTTTCAAGATTTAACTTCAACATTCATTTGATTCACAAATAGAAATATAGTTCATTCTTTTCTTACCTTGGCTGCCCAAGTTCGACTCAGCCCATAGATTCTTTATAGATCTTCCTTTCTTTCTTCTCCTGCAACACACAGTAATTCCATTCTTTCTAGAAAATTTCAGTTATATCATTCTTTGTATTGAAATAAAACATACTTATATCATCTAAATATTTATGATAATCTAATTCATTGCAATCAACTCTTAACATTTAAGCATCACATTTATCATTTCCATACATCATATATGCTTTCATTAGAATTAGGATGATCAGTGTCAAATTAACATACCAGTAGAAAGTCCAAAACTCCTATATAAGATTCAAAGTCAACTAATAATAATCATAAACAATATTCTTTCCTCATTATAAAGATGACATCATGGAGCTGGGGTTGGGAAGTATGGTGGTCTCAAACCACATGAAGCTCCAACATATACCACAAAAGTAGTTAATCATGAAACTTATACAATTATGAACATTAAATAGTTTTGAATAATCAAAGTTTAGAAAACTTCCCTTTTCCACAAATGTAGCTCCCTTAACACAATAGTAGCTCCCAATCACATGTAGCTCCATTTATTTCATTGTAGCTCCCAATAAACAAAATAATAGCTCACACAGAGCAACAACAACAACTCCCACATAATAGCTCACAGAGAGCAACATCAACTCCCAATAGCTCACAAAGAGCAAAATCAACTCCCAATAGCTCACACAGAGCAACATCAATTCCCAATAGCTCACACAGAGCATTAATATTAGCTCACACAGAGTAGTAACAACAAAATTTTAACATTTCCAATCCATAAATCAAATAATAATCTGAAATAAAATTATCCACAAATTCCATACCTCCATTCTCCAAGCTAAGATCCACCCTGGCAAATTTTTAGCCATTTTCCTCTATCTCACCAAGATCCTTCCAAAAATCTATTATAGAAGTTTACAACACTTTCTTTTTCCAAGGGCATCCATCTATGAACATATTTGTATATAAGTTGACTTTGATTTACTAAACATCCATTCTGTATCATTAATCAAAATTTACCCCTACTTACCAAGATGAGACCCAAAATTGGGTTTTACATTACCAATACTTTTTCCCCAAAGATCCCAAGTGTTGCAACCTGGTGCTTTGATACCTATGTAATGCTCACTCAACAAAATACACTAATTATTAAGAAATAAAGAAAATATAACATGAATACAAGAGAAAATTTACATATATTAAATAATTAACATACAAATTTCATTGTAAATAAATTTAAAGATACAAATGCTTCATATGCAAATATACATATTTGCAATAATTGCCTTAAGATCATTATTTCACAAAGTGAAGAATACTTTATCAATTCCGGTAACCTGCACAGTTATCATATCTGAATCTGCACACTAGAGGAAAACATTAGTTTTTCATATTCTAACCAGAATCAAAATCATAAAATGACATGCCTAAGGCCCTAAGGGTCCAACCTAATGTCTTGGAGGCTCATGATGTCCTTGCCTATGTACGTGTAGCACAGAGACTTCGTAGTTTGGAAATTGAACTTAAAATTACAAAATAATATGTAATACCTACTCAAGGAGAATAAAATCCTTAATATCACAACGAGGTAAACTATTCAATACTGCATTACACTAGTCCAATGTTGTAACTCTTGAAGAAACATATTCACCCTAATGAAAGATTTATACAATGAAGGTATAAATTAAAGAAGACCCAATCTTATTATCATTGTAAATATAAAAGTAACAGGAAGATTAAGTAAGTGGGGGTTGAAGGGATCATCATTCATTATCAACATGCAAGATATGACATGATCGAACTTCATGAAACTAATGGAATACATTATATTTTCCCTATCACCACTATCATGGAGTCTAAACTTCACAGATAATCATAAGATCCAATAATAATATTCACTACACAAATATACACATCAGTTGTCATAAATAATAGTTAGGTGACTATAGACCGATTATTTTTGATAAAATAAGGTGGCAAAAACAAGGGGCTGAACCCTTACAAGACAACCCAAAAAAGGGGCAACAAAGGCTCATGAACAAAACGAGCCACTAACAGCAACTACAACATTGACACCCAAATAACAAAAAATAGTAAATAGTAGTAGTCTGATAGTAGAGAGAAATAGAAAGCAAAAAAACAAATCTAGAAAAAAATATCCTGCCAGCCTTTGGATAGGAAGTCATAAATTTTATCAAACTCTTTAGTCTTCTCTTCGTCTGCACCATGTGCAAGGGTGTCCTACTCCTACGAAAAAGTCAAATTAACCATGGCCGAGTGGGAAAGCATTATGTTTATGAGGCATCTGAGGGAGAGAAGCTTCTGCTCAAGGGAATCCACATAGTTTATTAGAGTAGACATTTCATCCTCCTGGTTGGCACCTTCCTCCTTAGCACCTTCCTCAACCTTCTCAATAGTCATCCCTTCCCCATCTTGAGTATGATCTCTAGGCATAGAATCACCACCATCAGTGTCCTCATCTTGCATATCCTTTTCCTCCACCCCTTTAGTCTCCTCCGAGTCTATTTCCTACACTTTGATGTCTTCACCTTTATATAGCTCTCCCTCCTGAGTAGACGTATCCGAGTCACTTTCAAAGTATTCAATCAATCTTGCCTAAGGGGCTAGTTTGCCAGCAATTCTGCCAGATCTTCTAACACCTAAAGTGTTACCCTCAGTCTTAGCTTTAGACATTTTAGTTTTGCCCTTTTTCAGTGGTCCCTCACTATCACTTTTATCATTCTTATGGGCCCCCATATCCCCCCCCGAGTCAGTGATCTCCACAGTAGCCTCCACTTCCTTAAGTTGTTGTTTCTTTAATTTCACACTACCTTTGGACGGAGGAGTATGAAGGTCCCTCATAGTAGTTTCTTCCAGGGATTGTTAACATTGTTATCATAGCAAATTTTAGTAGTAGGTTACAAAACATATATTAAAATACAAAACATTGCTTTAAATATTAGGTATTTACCTAACCATTGCCACTCATACTTCTACAACTTAATAGGACAAATTTATCTACTCAAATTGTTTTTGTTATTAAACTGATGCAACATAATTTCTATCTACTTACTTCTATAATTCAAGCCAACATTTATCGAATATGATCTTTACTAATAAAATTAAGACTTCAATCCTTTCATATATAAAAGATTGTAAATTTATAAATATTGAAAGTCAAGATATTATCCTAACTAGAAATATTAAAGTCCACATGTATTTCTAATCCTTTCTTCCTAAGAAATAAGTTTACATTCCTTCTACTAATAAGGTGAATTATCAAATAAAGATATAGCATTTCACTAAAAAGATTCCACCCCAAGCATAAGCTTGAGACCACTTAAACATTTAACAGATTCATTCCACACAGCAATAACAAAGGCTTAAAACCTAATCGCATGCACTTAAAGGTCATAGCCTCTTTGAGATGTTCTTCAAATGATTTATACAAATAGAAGATACATTCTAAGAAACCTCTAAAAGGTAATGAATTGGTTTATATAACATAAGTAAATTTAATGCCATTATAAGGAAATTGAATTAGTTAGTTATCTTTAGAATAAGCCATTATGAATTGGTCGACGCCTTTTGGATGCAAAACATTTCTAAAAAGACTAGACATCACTAGGGATACAAATGTGGACCTTTTTTAACTTCTAATTAATTTCAATACCTCTAAAAGGCAAATGGAATCAACATACAGAAGATTTAGAAGTTCTAAATTTAATATGATGCCCATAAAGCAAATTAAAACATTTAGAGTTGGTAAGAACCTTCGAGTAAGTGCTGATTGCTATTCGACAATGAAATTTATCCCTCAGGTTGTTGCAAGGGATTTGTTGGATGTTGAAGTTGTCAGTGCCTTGGAGGCATGCTAAATATTTCAAAAAAAGCCTAAAAGAAAGGAAGCCTCATGAACTATATTTAAACACAGCTAGATATAGTTTAAAAAAGAACTAGGATAGATCTATTATTCTCAATCTATAACTTTAACACTAGTAAGATATTATTACTCAACAAGATTAATTCAAGGTTCCCATAAAGGCAGAGTCACCAAACAAAGAGAAAGACTACATATCAAGAACATTAAGAAAAGATAGCAAGATATGCACAAAAAGCATAATAAAGAAATCCTTAGAAATTTTTAAGTGAATGTATTTGGAAGGTGTAAGCCTGACTCTATAATTAGAGATTTTCAAGGAAATTCTCTGCTAGACATGTATGCAAAATATGCATGGTATGAAGCCTTCGACAAGGCATGCAAACTGTATGGCAAAAATGCCTTGAGAAACGTCAACAACAAGATAATCTAGGAAGATATCATATAAAGAAAGAGAATCTCCTAAGAATCTAACTGAGAAGATAAAGTTGGAAATAACATTAGAAATAATCAAATGTACTTAAAATACTTAAAGTAAGTGCAATCAATAGGTGTTAAACCCAAACCCAACATCCACCCTACTATGCCAAGGAACAGGGTATGGATTTTCCACTAAAGAAAATAGATTTGTCAAAAGAAAAACTCAAGTCATAATGCTTATGGAAGCATAGATAAGAAACAATGATTATTGAGAGGAAGTATTTCAAAGAAATGATTTAAGGATAGGCACCAAAAAACGGGTTGTTATGAAGGTTGAGAATCCAAACAAATGTAAATTTTAATGTCAAATGAGGAGGTGCATAACGCACAAAGACCATTTGAAATACCTCAAAGTAAGGTGCTCACATGGCACACAATACTTGCAGAAAGAGCACCAATTGAATTTGTTGAAAACATTTTGGAAACTTTCATGCAAATGCAATTAGCAAAGTGAAAAGTTGCAAAAACTAGAAGACTAAATTCCTACACAATTTGTTCAATGAAATCATTTTTAAAAGGTTGAAGAATCTTTCATGCATTTGTAAGTAATTAGAAACCATGAATTAATTGAGAATGTCCCATAAAGATATCATCTCATGAATGAAGTGATCGCAAAACCTAGATTAAATAGAAAAGATTTAGAACCTATAGGGAAATGCATTTAATAGGTGTAAATCCCATTTCCTCTACAAAGCCTTGATGTTCCATGAAATAGACTCAACACTAATCAAACTTAAGAACAATCAATGGGTATTCAAATGCATCCCAAATCAAATCATTGTAATCCATAATAGAGCCTTCACAATACCTCTTAACAATATACACAAATTTCAGGAGCAAAAAGACATACCACTATTTCACATCATCAAACCCTATGTTTAAGCTGGAATCCATGTCCATTAACAATTCCAGAGGATGACAATCTCACTAGCTACTATCAGTAACCATCCTCAGATACCTCTTTTCCTTAATGCTTTAATGGTACCTCACAGATTCTTCTCGTTCCACATTATATGAAATAATTAATTAGCCTTTACTTCCACCTTCCTCTTTCTTGTAACATCCAAGATAACTCTTCCACTTCCATTTCCTTCACCCATATTCTAAAATTAGCTCTACTAAATAAATATCAATCCCATCTTTTGAATAAAATAAAAGAATCTTTATAAAATCTATAAATATGAAAGCATAAAATAACTATTTAAATAATTATTTTCAATATCATATTTAATAAATAAGTTTTCTCGATATGCCTTACACACCTGGTGGTGACCCACAAAGGGGTGGTCTTGGGTTGATAAGTGGGGTTGGAAATTTTTAGTTAGGGGATGGAGATATGAATTGTCTCTGGAACCAGGTCAAAAGGTGGTTAAAAACCAAATCTCCACTTGTGATAAAAGGCACACAAGTCCTACATGAGCATAAGAATGCTATGTGGAGAGCAAAAACCTGCAAAGCTTGGATGTACAAATGAAATTGCCTCCCAAAAATGGGGATCCTTGAAGCTATGCAATAATGAAAACTAATGAATGCTTTGAATCTTTGGAAAACTAAAGAAAGAAATGAAGTAAGAGGCTCAAAGGCTTGTGAAGAAGCTTGAAAAATCTTGTGAAGATGAGTAGAGCATTCTCCAACTTGGAAAATAATAAAGAGGGGAGGGGTATTTGAGTGTTGAAGGGAACATAAGAGGGGGAAATGATTGAAGAGTTAACTCATTTGAATTAAGATTTAATAGGCTTGATTGAGGAGTGAACTAGATTGATTGGGGAGTGATGAAGCAATGATATCTTATCACAAAAGTGTCAATGGAGTTAGCATGAGTTCAAGAGATGACAAATAGAGATCAAATGGAGCTAATTATGCATACTTGAAGGCTTGGAATAGTTCACTCTATGCTTAGGGAAAAAACTCATGAAAATAGGAAGAAAAATAGGTCAAAATAAAGCTTTTTTGTTTCCAAACTCAAAGTTTTTCTATAGATGAAAAGATGATAGGGCCACCCATGGGTCGTCCTTTTACCAGTCCAAATCACCTAGTGGTGATCCATGGGTGACCCACAAAGGGGAGGTCCTGGGTTGACAAGTCAGGTTGGAGATTGTTAGCTAGGGGATGGAGATGTGAATTGTCTCTAGAAGCAGGTCAAAAGGTGGTCAAAAACTAAATCTCCACTTGTAAATGCCAAATGTACTAGGGGAGATCATAAAATAATAGGGGGAGATTTGTCCTAGTTGAACATAACTTAAAACTAAAAGTTGGAGATGGCTTGGGAGGTCCCTTGGAGGGTTCCTAAGGGTGGGGTTGGATGAAAAACACTAGGGAAAGGTCAATTTATGAGAAATAGATGAATCAAAGTCTTAGGGATGAAGTCACAAGCACAGAAAATGAAAATCAACAAATGTGAAAAAGTGTCAAAAGTGAAGGCAAGGTTACTACGACAAAGGGGAAAAAAGGAAGAAGCAAAGACCCATGTGTTTCCAAGAGAAATACTGCTGAGAGGGCATTATATTCATGCTTACATGTACGTGACATTGATTATGTGTCATCATGGGGTCCTCATGGACGATGTGTGTGATTTCAGTGCTTACAATATCATCGACCACATGAGGATAGGACACCATGGATATTCCATCCCAAAGGGATAAAAAATAATGTACCCCTAGGACCCATTTACAAGTGAAAAATGTCAGTCTCTCATTTGCAGATAAAGGATGGTCTTTACATCACAATTCCACTTGTTGAAATGTAAGTGAGTTTGTGATTATGCGCTAGCCATCGATTGATTTTTTCTTGATAGGATCTACATCTGATGTTCAAACCCAGGAAATGGCTAGCAAAAAGGGGATACATTTTTCGCTTGCTCAAGATTTTATTGCAAAAATGATTGTTTTCTGCCATACGAGCCCTTCTCAATGAAATATCTACCTTCCATGGCAATTTTTATGTAATGTTTAAGGACAAAAATAACTTCTTTGAGTCTCTCAAAAAGTATTTCCTACCACCAATTTGTACTAATTATGGCATCAAATGGGAGAGTAGGATTTGATGACAAAGTCCATGTAGCCAATCAAATCAAATAGGATTGTTCATGTGTTATGTAGTGCAGGAATTGACAGGTTACTAAATTTGGTATCAGGCTCAAATAGTTTCATTGAGGAAACTAAAATATCATTGGATACTAGATATTAAGCTTGTATGTAGAAGATCAATAAAGCTTTGAAGCACAACTAGCCAACAGGGGGAGAATATAATGGATGAGTAGAGAAATATGTGATGTTATCATTACCTATTCCGTTAGCAAAATAAATGAAAATTCTTTAGAACTAATATGTAGGTCAATTGATATGCACTGACACTTTGAAGACACATTTTATAATAAATCTCATTTATTGAAATGTATTGTGGGTTGTTTTATTGTGCCTGGTATATTTGTTATCTCCTTTTGGGTATTTAAGGATGAGGTATTATATAATGCATCACTTGTCATTTTCAAATATGTTGAGGTAGTGCCTCGTCTTTTTGAGAATAATGTCTCTATGTATGAAGGGACTGCCAAGGTTTTATTGGCTCCAGTTGTGCAATTTTAAGAACATAGGATAGGAAAAGCCTTTCTTAGGCTTGGGAAAATCCAAAAATTTAGCCTCCCTATTCTTCTATCCATGTTGTTTATGATGGGATGGGTACAAAAGATGCAAGAGGAAGTTGTTGTTTGATGCAATATCTTGTTCACTTCTTCCCCCTCAACCTCCCATGACAAGGACTTGGAGTAGCCTCAAGCTCACCACCAGGTCACTACAACTGCTCTCATCTTCTTAGTTTATGTTGAAGGAGGCCATTGATTTTGAATGGTCAACTTTTATTCACAGAGTCAAGGAAGTTGGGTGGGCAACATCTAGTCTCTTCATCATCCTCATCTTAACAATGAGCATCAACAAACAGGCCAGTTTTGGCAAGTGAAGGTTAATTCATGTTGTGCCCCTCAAACTACTTAACTACCTATGCGTAATCATCATGACAATAAGAGGTGGGTAGCAGTTCCATAAATGAGTTTCAAGATTTTTCGATTGATCTCGTGTTGTACATTTCATGGGCAAAAGGGGTATGAATATGTGTTAGTCATCAGTGGCTTGTAGGAGACACCCTTGTCTTATAAAAGGGCTATGCTCCTTTTGTAAAGGGTGGAAATTTTTGGGGACGTAAGATTTTTTGTGTGTAGTTTTAGTCTAGGATAGCAGGGGATTGAATAGTCTGTAGGCTCTTGACGTGTAGTTTTCTCCTACCTCTGAAATTAATGAAAGAATGCAAACTTTGTATGCATCTTATTTCCATCTCTTTTATGTAATTTTTTTTAAGAATTACTAAATCAAGGATCTATTGTTTCTCTCATGATGCATTTGTTGCTATACATTACTGTTGTATGTTAGCTTCTATTTTAAGGAAATAGAGTAAATTTTTCATGCAAAGTAAAGTGGTTATTTACAAACATGATGGATAATTAAGAATGAGATGTATATTGATTACCACCATTAAAATCAATATCAGCGTTGAGGCATTGATCCTTTAAAGAGATAAGTTGATTTTTAGTCGAGGAGAATCACATTTGGAAGCCTTATGCATTGTATTAACTCTATTTTCCTAGAACAAGCACCAGTCCTAAATCAAATTGGTCTCCCAACTGCCATTTCATACTGAAAATGATAAATCCAAGCCATTCCTATAATTTATTTATTGATCACTTCATACCAAATCCTTGAGGATGACAAGGAATGAGATCCATTCATTCAACTATACAAATATTTCTCAATATGTATGAAGCCTTTCATCTGCTAGGCAATGTGTTTGAATTTTGCTGTTAAATTGCATCTAGTGTCATAAAGGGGAACCCACCTAGGTCTTGCAGAGCCTGAAGTATAGGGGAGAAGAGTGTGAAACCCATCTCCTATTCATTGAAAAATTTTCTCAGTGTCTTTGATCATAAGTTTTGTTTAATCTTTAGATTTCACTGAGGTGTAGATTTGGGAACCAATAGATTGGTAACTTTTTTGGGGAACCTGAAGCCAGAATATGAGCCTTATTTGGAGACATATATGTGAATTTGTGCTGGTATTTTTCTTATTTTTGGTTTGTGATAAGTCTCTTGTGTTTCCTACAAATTTTTGAGGTCTAAGTTTTAATATTAAACATATCTGTCAAATATTAGTCCTATGTTATGCTTTATGATACTTTTGTCCTTCCCTTTAAATAGGTGGTGACTCTACAAATTTAAGGAACCTGAAATTACTCAAAATGGATAGGGGATCCATCTACATAAATAATCTAGGGAAGGAGTCAATTAATTTGAAATTTTGATTCAAATATTGAGGATCTGCATACTTTGGAGATGAAATTGTTACAATACATGTAGAGATTCAAAGAATTTATGAAGTTACTCTATTGGTGGATTGAACCCAAACAGTATTTTATCTTTGAGGATCTTTTAGTTGCTTGAACATTTTGTCCCCTTTGTAGAGGTGTCAACCCTGTGAATGAACCTAGTAAATTGTGAAGAACTAGTTTTGTTTGTGTAAGTGCATTACACAAATCTGCAAGGATTCTAGTTGAAGGAAGAAAATATGTAAGGCCTGTAATATTCTCTAAGTATTTGGTCCTTTTTTCTTGTTCCATTTTTATAGTAGGATAAATCAAGTTTGTTACAAATCATCTATGAAAATGCTTTGTGAAGGAGTATTATTCCAATATTGAGTGAATTTTTGTATTGGACGAGAGGGAATTAAGTTGAGTAGTATTAGCCTTCATATTTTGTTTTGATATGTATGTGTTTGTAGAACATGCATGGCAAAATAGACAGTTATTGATTTATATGACTACACATGATGTAAAAGCCTATGTGGTTTCATGGACCTGTAAATCTTATCTAAGTATGTTAGGGTAAAATCTGGGGCATAAATCAAAATTGTAGAAATGAAACCCTAACTAGCACCATGAAGCACAAACTAGAATGAAAATGCAAAACATAAATGAAATGCAAACAGATTCTCAAACTAGTGTTGGTTGACCTCCATGGCTCTTCTCAAGCTTGCATGAGAATGCAAGATTTTGAAGTGTTGATAATGGGGGGTTGTTGGTTGCTCAAGATTCTAGCAACATAATGGTACTTGAAAACTGAATCCTATGAAAATGACTTGTGAGAGGCTACCTTTATAGAAAAGGCAAATTTGAATGAACGGTTAAGATTGCAAGTTATGTTGAATGATATGGATGGTTGAGATCAATTAGGGTTGATTAGGGTTTCCCACTTCAAGAGGGACTGTAGTCATGTGACAAGTGTGCGATGGGGGATAAATGGGACCTAATTTAAATAAAAGATTATTTAAATTAGTTGTGCATGTGAAGGGATTAAGTGGAAGATGTAGCATGTGACACTTGTTTGAATGAGGTGAAAGGTGAGGGATTTAATTCAATTTTTTAATTTGAATTATGTGAGACATGTGACAAGGGGGAATTAATTAAATAAATGGATTTATTTAATTAATTGGGTTAGGTGATTAAGTGGAAATTATGAGTGGGATGACCTAGGACCTAGGGAAAAACATTGCAAGGTCATGTCGACTAGTGTGGACAAGACAAGGACAAATTTTAGTGTTTACATTTTACCCCTCTTTGAGATGATGTTCTAGATGATGAGATTTATGTCAAGTAACATCATTTCAAATAAGCTAAGGAAACAAATGATGATGCCCCCTTGAGAGGATAGGCTGGTCAGACAAACACGGGTAGGCTCTTGAAATGAAAAAGGATTGATCAAAGGAGAAAGATAAGGGCATGGATAGAAGAAAGAAAAGGATGTGTTATGCTGCAATGAAGGTGAGCAACCATGATGTTTGATATGGCACTAGACATTATGCACCAAGGTATAAGGACCAAGGTGACGATGTGTCTTGTGCCCCAGCATAATACAACCTTGTCTAGATACAAGATATGAATATTAGCTACGAATGATTCAGATTTGATAGAAATGCAAGAAAAAATGATAACACACACAAGCAAGCATGTAAAAATGATACAAAAACAAACAAGGTATTGCCCCTGTCAAGCTATAAACCAATGATTGATTGATGAGTGATGATGATGTTTGGTTTTAGGAGATGAAACATGTCATATAAGACACCTAGTCTGGTTTCGATAATGCAACATCTTGTCTAAGACAATTGAGTAATTGACACTAGTGTTGTTGGCTATGCGAGCAATACCAGGGTTTGATTGATTGATTGATTTGGTTTACGTCAAGATTAGGATCAAGACCATTGGATGTGATTGGATAATTTGACTTGATTGATTGACTTGATTGGTATGGATTGATATGACTTGCATTTGGATCATTGCTTGGAATGATTTGATGATTTGATTGATTTGAAGAGTGATTGGAGTGATTGAAGAATGATTTGATTGATGTGATTAACTTGGAAGAATGTGATTGATTTGAATGATTGAGTTGATGAGTTGGATTGATTTGAAGAATCGAAGTGATTGAATAGATGGATGTGATGAATTGATTGAGTGGATTGATTGATTTAATTAGAAGAAGTGAATTGATTAGATGAATTTGATTGAAGTGATTTGAAGAATGTGATGAAATGATTTGAGTGATTAGAAGAATTGGATTGATTGTTATGAAGAATTGGTTTGACTTGGAATGAATAATGATGATGAATTGATTTGATTGGATTGGAAGAATAACTTGATTGAATTGAATTGATTTGGTGACTTAGAAGAATTGATTAGAAGAATTGATTTGGTTCGAATGATGTGATGATTGGATAGAATGAATTGAGTTGATGATTTAGATTGAATTTATTGCTTGGATTTTTTATTGATATTTGATTTTTTTTTTGAATTTTGGGAAATATTTTTCATTTTTTTGTGTTTTTGAAATGTTTTGGCATGTTTTTGTATTTTTGAGATATATTTGATTTTTTTTGGATTTTGGCATGTTTTGGAATGTCAATGGATGACAATTTGTGTAGCCTTGGTGCTAGATACAAATGACAAGGGGAAATCCAAGTCTAGGTTCAAGGATGAATGGGATTGGGGGAATGGATAAAAGGGGTGGGCGATAGTGGATGGAAGGAATGCACAAGTAAGAGGGCAAGGATGTGATCTCCAAGGACTATGTCGCATAGGAATAACATGCCCCATTATTGGTGTAATACTTAGGATTTTTCATGACAAGGCTCATGACAATAGGATGATGGATGGATTGGTTTAGAAGGGATGAGGTATATCAAAGGATATCCACAACATTTGTCAACATTTTGGCCCCAATCTTTATCAAGATCAAAAGAGGAAGGGTAGATGAATGAGCTCAATATGATAGGTATGTATGTGGACAAAGGGAAATGGCCTGATAATATGGGATAGGAAATGATAGGATGAAAATGATATGTTGGATGAGACAATGTGCCCCCAAGTGTAAGTGACATAGAAGATCAATCTACACATGATGCCTGTTTACCAAGCTTTCATCATGGTACTTATCCAAGGTGCCTATTTACTAGGTTTTCACCATTGGACGAATGAATTTCTCTTTACTTTTTGAACTTTTTTTCTCTTTTTTGACTTTTTTGAATGGAAGAAGGTACGTATGGATAGGAGGGACTCAAGTGTCTAGTGCCATCAATGTGATAGTCTTGTTGGAGAAAGATGTTGTCGCATGGACCATGTCAAGTCATTATGCTCAAGATGTTTGTAAGGGATTGCATGGAAGTGAAATGGATTAGTTAGATAGCGAACTATGGAGGGAATGGTAGTGGATTATGATGTGGATTATGTAGGGCTGATAGTGGATTATGTAGAGAAGATAGTGGATTATGATGTGGATTATGTAGGACTTATGCATGGAAGATGGATGAAATGTTTATGCAAAAGAATGGACCATAGGGAGGTGATAAGGTAAATATGTAGGGTAATAGTGGAATGATGGGGTGACGGAAGTGTGGGAAGGAATCATGACCAATGGTTGCACATACCGTGATAAGTATTGAATCTTTGAGTGGATAGTGGTGTAGGAAGCAATGGTGATGTTTGCTTGGGAGATGGATGATTTAGTGATTTAGGAACCCACATGTACTTATGATATTTATGATTTTTGCCTTTTATGTGGGATGAAGGAATTTGATATTTTGGGGTGGAATGGATGGAAGAGGATGTGGTGCAATCACGGCAAGAGGGTTCATAGAATGAACTGTCCAGACCGTGCAGCTAGAGTAAACACAATGGAAACAACTCAAAGATATAGAACAAATGTAGATTTAGTCATTTAGTATATCATAGAATTCAAATACAGATCAGCTGGAAACATACGGGCTTACAATTAGGGCTCAAAGGCCTAATTTCAAAATATCAGAATATGCGCAAGATGTAGATTTAAAGTTCCTTCACACAAAATCTAAACTATCAACTGTCACTATTATCATGAACTACTTTCCTAAGGATCTATTACATCAATATATATCATCTCTAGTACAAAAGATTCCTCCACATCAACCAAGGAAGATCAAAAACTCTAATGAAGAGTTGTAACATCTGTACACGGATAGGTTGGACCTAAATTCATAGAACACCTCTGCAAATGAATGTAATGATGTGTGGATCTTGGGGAAGGTTAGCCATGAACCAAGGATCAATGAATGATGTGTCATTAGGCTCCACAAGTCAAGAAATGCTCCGCAAGTCTTCTACTTTAGTTGATGTTTCTGAGACTGTCAGGATGCTCTACTCTAAGAAAATAGTTGATCTTCTGATAGCGATAACTTTCTGGTACTTGATCCAAATGCTCTAAATTCTAGATATGATGTAGATGAATGAGTCTAGGTATTAAATCCAACTCTGCAAGATGTGAAATGTAACTGTAGTAGAATGCAGACCAAAATATAGAAACTACTACTAACTGAACTTCTTGAACTAAACTAGAAAATGAAAAGAAACAAACTGTACTACAAACAAACTGAAATGCAGATGTTTTTGCTTGATGCAAGATTGCTCTTCAACTAGGGATGCTGCTGCATCAGACATCTAGGGTTATTGAAAAAGTGAGTCCCTCACTTTGTTGGGGCTAGGGGAGAACCAAGACGGTCCTCCTCAACCTAAGAAATCCATGCTGAATCTTCTTCTAGTCTGCCTTTCCACTTCATAAGGTGTTCTTTGTATTGTCTTCCTCTAGTGCTACATCCAACTCTATTATCAAAAAAATCTTCAATCTGCTCTAGTGCTTGTTGTGGTAACTACTTCTTCAAGTCCTCTTCCATGCTATCACCGAACTCTGCTTCATGATACTGGTATAGGTCTGCAATATTTAAAATAGGTGATATGCCCAATTTCTTCGGTAGTTCCACTTCATATGAATTTCCTAAATCAAATTTTTTGAGTATCTTACAAGGTCCAAACTTAGCTTGTTATATGTTCCAACTGGAAATCTCTCTTTTCTCAAGTACACCATCACTTCATCTCCAACTACAAATTCCTTGTGTCTTCTCTTCTCATCTAATTGCTCCTTATACTTGTTGTTCATATCTTCCAAATGCTTCTTCACCTGATTATGCATTGCTTCCATATGTACTACAAATTCTTCTACTTCTGCACTTCTCTTTTCTGCCATACTGATATCTCTCAACTCTACAACTCCGCTAGGGTTTATTCCGGTAACAATCTCAAAAGGTGTTCTTCTAGTACTCCTATTTACTAAATTATTATATGTAAACTCTACTTGTGAAAGAATCAAATCCCAACTTCCTGCCTTTTCTCCAATCAAACATCTCAACAAGTTTCCCAAACTCCTATTCACTACTTCTATCTATCCATTAGTCTATGGATGAAATGCTGAACTGAACTTCAAATCTATCTTTATCTTCTTCCAAAGTGTCTTCCAAAAGTAACCAACAAACTTTGTATCTCTGTCTGAAACTATACTCTTAGGTATTCCATGCAATCTCACAATCTCCTTGAAAAATAGGCCAGCTACATGCATTGCATTAGTTGTCTTCTTACAAGGTATGAAATGAGCCATCTTAAAAAATATGTCTACCACTACAAATATAGAATCATGTCCTCTTTGTGTCTTAGGCAATCCCATCACAAAGTCCATTCTTATGTCTTCCCAAGGTCTCTCTGGTACTGTCAAAGGTTTATACAATCTAGTATTCTAACTACTCCCTTTTGCAACTTGACAAATTCTACAACTCTACACAAATTTCCTAACATCTTTATGTATCTGAGGCCAATACTAGTTTTCACTCACCAATGTCACTGTCTTGTCAATGCCAAAATGTCTTGCCAATCCACCACTATGTTTCTCCTTGATCAAATTGTCTCTCATTGAACTCCTAGGTATGCATAATTGATTTCCTCTGGACAACATATCTTCCTGAATGAAATAGGCCAACCATTTACTCATATCTATCACAACATGTTCTTTACATGCTTTTCAAGGTTATGCAAAATTAGTGTCTCCCTCATACATGTTCTTTGATTCCTTAAATCCCAATACTTCAACTCTCATCTTTGTCAGCAAGTTTCTTCTCCTACTTAATGCATCAACAACTTTGTTTGATTTTCCACTCCTATGTTTCAACACAAAAGTATAATTCTGTATGAACTCAACCCATCTCATATGTCTCTAATTCAACTTACCTTGACTATTCAAATATTGAAAAGCTTGATGATTTGTATACAACAAAAACTCCTTAGGCAACAAGTAATGTCTCCACTTCTTCAGGGCTTGAAACATATCATAGAACTCTTGGTCATAAACTGAATATCTTCTCCTTGCATCATTCAACTTCTCATTGAAATATGCTACAGGTCTTCCTTCTTGACTTAACACTGCTCCAATTGCACTCCCACTTGCATCACAATCTACTTTAAATACCTTATTGAAATTTGGTAATGCTAAAACAGGATTCTCTGTCAACTTCTGCTTCAATAGCTCAAAACTTTTATCTGCTCCTTATGTCCACTTGAAATCTTTTCTGTCACCTCTCATTGTCTCTATCATAGAGTTACAAATTGAACTGAAATTTTTGATGAAGTTTTGGTAGAAACTAGCCAATCCATGAAATGATCTAACCTCTCCAATGCTCTCCAATGTAGGCCATTCAACAATTGCTCTTACCTTCTCAAGGTCCATCTACAATCCTTTCGCATAAATCACAAATCCAAAATACGCTAGTTCTTCCTTCATGAAACTACACTTCTTGATGTTTATCAGCAATTTCTCCTCTCTCAGTCTCTGCAAAACTTGTCTAATATGTCACAAATGCTCTTCTTTTGTCTTATTGAAAATTAGAATATCATCCAAATATACAATAACAAACTTACCCAAGAATCTCTTCAAGACTTCATTCATCAACCTCATGAAAGTACTAGGTGCATTTGTCAATCTAAAAGGCATTACTAACCACTCATACAATCCTTCATTTGTCTTAAAAGTAGTCTTCCATTCATCTACTTCTCTGATTCTGATCTGATGGTATCCACTCTTCAAATCTATTTTTGTGAAATATTTTTCTCCACTCAAACAATCCATGATATCATCCATCCTAAGTAAAGGAAATCTATACTTAACTGTGATCTTGTTTATTGCTCTAGAGTCTATACACATTCTCCATTCTCCATCCTTCTTAGGTGCTAACACTGTAGGTACTTCACAAGAACTCAAACTTTCTCTGATCAAACCTTTCCTCAACAACTCTTGTATCTATCTATTCAGTTCTTGATTCTCTACCAGTGGCATTCTATGTGCTGCTTTGTTAGGCAAACTAGCTCTCGGTATAAGATCCATGTGATGACAGATACTCCTGATTGGTGGTAATCCTTCAGGTACATTGTCTGATATGATGTCTTCTTACTCTGTCAGCAACTCTGTTATCTCCTCTGGTTGTGATTCTTCAGTCTCCTTCAATGTTTCAGGCTTCTTAGGAATCAAAGCATAACACATATTCTCATGTCTCAAACCATCCAGAAATTTTCTTCCATCTACCAAACAAATTCTAGCATTTCCACATACTTCACTCTTAGGATCATCTTCCAAAGGAATCAAAGTAAATATCTTTCCATTTGTTGTTATAGTGTAAGTATTCTTTCTCCCATCATGTATAGCTTTTCTATCATACTACCAAGGTCTACCCAACAAAATATGACATACATCCATAGGCATAATATCACACAAGACTTCATCATGATAAGATCTGATATGAAATTTTTCCAAACATTGTTCACTCACCAGTACCTTATGATCATCTTGAATCCATGATATCTGATAGGGATTAGGGTGTTTCAATCTTTCCAACTTTAGCTTAGTCACCATCTCCTCTGAAACTAGATTATCTGAACTACCACTATCAATTACAACTTTACAACATTTACCTCCTAATTTGCATCTGGTTCTGAACCTACTCTTCCTCTGCAGTGGTTCTTCATTTGTCTCTACTTGAAATAGTACTCTCCTCATCACAAGTGATTCTCCTTTCTTCGGTTTACCAATTGGACTTGATGATCCAACATGTTCTTCTTCAACATACGCTGCTTTCCCACTATTCTCTGTCCTCTTTCTTGTACTCCCTTGATTGCATTCAAATGCTCTATGTTCTTCACCTCCACACTTGAAACAAGTGCCTCTGAATGTTCTCTTATCAAACCTTCTTCCTTCTCTTATGTATCCTTCATTTCGATATGCACTAGGGTTTCCCCTCTAGTAAAAACTTATGTCATCTCTCTGATATGTGCTATTATCTATGTCCTCCTTCTTGAATGTGTATTCAAAATTATTCTTCTCTGGATGTGATCTGTTTCCTCTAGAAAATGTTCTTCCACTCTGAAATTTACCTCCTTTACCTCTCTGTCTCTGATCATGTCTCTTATTCATCTTCTCTTCAACTTTTAGGGTAAACTGGTATGCTTCTTCCAAAGATGTCATCCTCACCAAACTTAATTCTTCTTGAATGTTCAATCTCAGTTGATTGATGTATCTATCCACTTTCTCCTTTCTTGCTTCACTATGCCCTGTCCTTATGATCATCTTATGAAATTCTTTAGTACACTCCTTCACAAATTTCTCCTTTTGTCCTAGGTTCTGCAATCTTTTCATTAGCTCCAACTCATAGCAGTAGGTATGAATTGATTCTTCAATTTTGTCACCATCTTATCCCACTTTGCAATCTTTTCTTTTCCTCTTCCGTTTCTATCCAACTAAACTTCTTTCCACCATATAGCAGCATGTCCTTTCAAATTTGTCTTTGCAAATTTCACCTTATCTAGATCTTCAACTTCTTCATATTCAAAGTATTCTTCCATGTCATTTATCCAGTCAATCAATTCTTCAAGGTTCAAATTACTAGCATAGTTCAGTACATCAACTCTATCTCTCTTCCCAATCTTTGAAATAACTTGTAGCATTTTTACTTGATCTGATTCTTCTTCTTCATCACCTACTAGGGTTTTGCCAATTTGTTCAATAGATTGAAATTCCTCTTCATCATCACTTTCAACATTAGGTCTTGGTGTCAATCCTCTTCGCCTATCTTATTCAAAAATATCTAAACAAATTTATATTGTTTTCATCATTTCCATCATCTCATCGATTCTACCAACCATTGTTCCAACATCAACAACTCTCCTCGGTGGAATTCTTCCTAGGATCAAGTGTAAACTACCTCAAGTTTGACGATTGGGCTAAAAGGTGACAACTATCTCACAATCAGCGATCAGTTACGACACAAGTAACCTGCCTCAATTTGGTGATCTATCCATAGCAAGATCTTTTAGAATTCCTTTGCCAACTTTGCTTAATTCGCTGCCAAAGATTCAAACTTTCACTCTAATACCACTTGGTGTGCAGTCACGGCAAGAGGGTTCATAGAATAAACTGTGTAGACCATGCAGCTAGAGTAAACACAACGAAAACAACTCAAAGATATAGAACAAATGCAGATTTAGTCATTCACTATATCATAGAATTAAAATATAGATCGACCTGTAACATGCGGGCTAACAATTAGGGCTCAAAGGCCTAATTTCAGAATATTAAAATATGCGCAAGATATAGCTTTGAAGTTCCGTTGCACAAAATATAAACTATCAACTATCACTATTATCATGAACTACTTTCCTAAGGATCTATTACATTAATATATATCATCTATAGTATAAAAGATTGCTCCACGTCAGCTAAGTAAGATCACAAACTCCAATGAAGAGCTGTAATGTGTGTACATGGATAGGTTGGACCTAAATGCATAGAACATCTCCGTAAATGAATGTAATGATGTACGGATCTTAGGGAAGGTTGGCCATGAACCAAGGATTAATAAATGATGTGTCATTAGGCTCCACAAGTCAAGAAATGCTCCAGAAGTCTTCTCTTTCAGTTGATGTGTCTGAGATTGTTAGGATGCTCTGTTATGAGAAAATAGTCTATCTTCTGATAGTGATAACTTTCTAGTACTTGATCCAAATGATCTAAATTATAGATATGATGTAGCTGAATGAGTATAGGTACTAAGTCTAGCTCCATAAGATGTGAAATGCAACTGCGGTAGAATACAGACCAAAATATAGAAACTGCTACTGACTGAACTACCTGAACTAAACTGGAAAATGAAAAGAAACAAACTGTACTACAAACAAACTAAAATGCAAATGTTTTTGGTTGATGCAAGATTGTTCTTGAACCAAGGATGCTCCTGCATTAGGGTCGTTGGGATTTTTGAGAGGTGGATTCCTCATTTGACTTGTGTGATTTTTGTTTTGGTACCCATACCATTTTAGTTTTTGACTTTGCTTATGAATGTATGAGCTTGGATGGATTTTTGAATGTACCTTGCTTTGAATTTTTAGATTGATGTCCTAAGGCATTATAACCCTTAGGATGTTTGGCTTTTTTGAATGAGGCATCCAAATGCTTGTTTTTGAATCCCATGGAATGGGTGGAATGAGTGGAAGCTTTATGTTTAGATGATGCATGCATTTGTTGGTCATGATTAGGAATGTAAGGGGTTTTATGGATGATAGGACATTAGGTGTTGGAAGCAATAGAGGTATAGTGGATGGAGGGATAGTAGGAGTTGGAAGTAGCAGAGGTAAAGTGGATGGTGGAAGGTGTATGGTCACATTCTTTTGACACTTGTAGGATGATGGAGGTGGAATGGTGACATATGTTTTGGGAATATGATGTGATTTGTGATGGAAAGTGGTGGACTTAGAATGAATGGAGGAAGTACCAACATCATTAGATTGTTGACCTTGAGGTGTGTATCCAAGGCCATATGAGCATGGACGAATGTTGACATGGATGGGCTCCAAAATTCCTTGTTCATGAAGGCCTAGGCCTTTACCTTGGTAGTTCATATTTTAGAGCATGCGATGGACAATGGGACTAGGTGTATTTTGGGAACTAGACATGAGTTCCTTATTTGATGGAGAAGGAGAAATGGAAGATAATGGTTGTTGTTGTCCCAAGGAGGAACATTCATGAATGAAGGTGGCAAGACCAAGTGGATATGATGGTGGATTTGACATGGAGTCGATACTAGAAGATGAAGGACCATTAGGATCTTTATTATGCTCATGTAGATCCAAATTATTTGTTTGATCTTTTATGTTTATTTGGGAGGAACTTGTCTCATTGTAGGAAGTGGAAGTTGGTGGACCATGGATAGGTGGAGTAGCAAGCTCTTGACCATGGAATGCATAAAGTGGGCTAAGTGGATCATCGTGGTCTTCTTGATCATAGGTGGGATCATTATCATAGATGGGAGGTTGATCATGAAAAGGATTAAGTGTGTTATGGATAGAATCATTAGGAGGGCTTTGATTTTGTTGTGGATGAGGAGGTAATGTTTCCGGTAATGTTTCCTCATGCTTAGGATTATTCTCTTGACATATCTTTTGACTTTGAGTGGAAATGGAAGTGGAAGGCTCTTGCATAGGGTTGGTATGTTGTGGACCACATTATGGGGTTGAAGGGATGGACATGGTATTTGAGGACTCTTTGGTAGTAGCCATAATGGGAGTTTGACATGAGGATAAGTTGTTCCTTTCTAGTAGCTAATAGATCACATCCTTTGCAAGTGCATGCATGGAAGGACAATATAGTGGATGGAAAATGAGGGTAGATGATGTAGACTTGTGATTAGGATGAGGAGTTGAAATTCCCATGGTGGAGGGATAAGAGGGATGGATGGTGTTGGCTTAGGGTTTAGATTTTGGTTGGATGAAGGATCAAAAGGATTGGATGAATTGGTGGATTTAGGTTTGGTTTTGTAATGTTTGATTCTAGGACGTGGAGTTGATGTAGGATTAGAGAGTGGTGGTAGAATGTACTGATAGGATGGATGAGGTAGACTTATGTTCCCCTTGTCAAATGTATAATGAGAATTTAAAGGCACTTTGTCTTATTTCTGAGGTGGACTTGGATAGGCTTGTGAATAGGATTGGGGTGCTAGAACCTTGTTCTCTAGGATTGCCATGGAATGACACATGTCTTTATATTGTTGTATGTCATCTTGTGGGATTAGGGCCATGTTGACAAGTGCTTGACTAGGATTAAGTTGATGATGTGGAATGATTAGGATGAATGAGATGTGATTAGGATAATGAAAAGGATGAAGGTTGAATAATGAAGATATGATTGAACTATGATTAGGAATGATTAGGATGGGACTAATGTGAAATAATGATTAGGATAATGATTGGAATGATTAGGATTGAAATTGATTGGATTAGAATGAAGATGATGAGGATAATGTAGTATGACAAGGGTATGATTAGGATTGAATTAGGATGATCTGGATGTGATTAGGATGATGATTAGAATGAAGTTGATTTAATTAGAATGAAGATGACGACGATGTGTAACGATTAAGAATGATTTAGATTAGATTAGGAAGAAGGTGACAAGGAATGATTAGGGTTTGAATTATGGTGATTTGGTTATGATTAGGATGAAAATGGATTTGAATGGATTGAAAGATTGTTTAGAATGACTTTTCTTTATGTGTTTGGTGTTTATCTTGACTTGGCAATGTTTAAATGAATGATCACACATGTACAAACATGAATCACTCACACAAGACCCATAAGCAATTTTGAATTTTGAAATTTGAAGAATGTGATGATGATTAAATAAGCACATGTGGAATACACATCACCATGCCTTAGAATTAGTCAAGTGGGGTATGGCCAATTTGGTCTTAAGCTAGGTAGTACAAGGTTGACTAATGAAATGACATGAAAGTGAAATCCTGCCACACAACCGAGAGACAAGGGTAACCCACCCTTCACCTTCACTTCCAAAAGGTATAAATTTCTTTGGGGCTTAGCCAAGAGTGACAAGATTTTGACTCCCACTGAGGGTGTCTTTCAATTCAGCCTCGGTTGAGGTCATCCCTTGGAGTGGTGTGTCTCCAAGCATGCCTCCTAAGAAAGGGTAAATAAAAGCAAACCAAGTGAGCTATCACTTGATTCACACTTGCACTTGTAAATTGCCCTTAAGAAATTGAAATGTGAGGTGTGAATATGAATGGATGAGAGGTGTTTTTGATTCTCAAGATCATGTGAAGTGCATGAGAAGAGCATACACACCCCTAATCGTAATCAAGTTCATGAAACAGTTCAAGCACCGGTTCTTTTTTATGCCCAAGTCAAAATGTGAATAGAAGACACTGATTTGTTTTAGTACCCAATTTTGATGTGTGATGAAGACAAATGTTCAATTTATGAGCCCAAATCGAAGTGTGAGACAAATAATTATTATGAGAAATGAAAGATTAGACTGAATGTACCTAATTATCTCTCTATCTAAGATTCTGTGTATGTTGATAGAAACGTTGTTCCAGCCCCATGTGATCACCTGCAAGCCACAAAATTGAAAAAGAAACAAGTAAACTAGCCAAGAGGACCGTTAAATACAAAAATAATCAATCTGATAAAAATCTACTATAGACAAGTAGTGATAGAAAAATGAATAGCATAAGCAGATTCTAAACAAAATTTTAAGCAGTTTTAAAAAAATTTCATGAAAATTGGTTCAAAAATGCAAAAGTTATGCTTGTTTGAAGTTTGTGAGTAAGCTTGACTTTGACTGCAAAAAACATCCTATAAAATGACACTTTCACCTGATAATTTATTCACAAATGTAAAGTTGACAGAGTCCTCTTTCCAACAAACCCTCATTTGCATGATTTTGCCTCCATATGTTAAAGTTATGCGAGTTTGAAAAAACGGCCTCCTTTATGGTTCTAGGAGAAAAAGGGCAAGTCTGATGGTTTGAAGCTAACTGCTAGTGGTTATGTTAATCCTTGTTCACATGCATGGTTTATTGTAGTGGTTTGTTTGTGGCATTAAGGCTAGCTGGCTAGTGCTTGGTCACCCATATGACCAGGGCTAGTGGCAAAATAAAAAAAATCTTGAAATAGGCTGAGGGGGTTTTCTTGAGTAGTGAGCTCTCAGGTCACAAAGGTAACTAAGAGCTAGTGCTAACATGTGCTGCCTATGACCAAAAATGTCAACAAGAATAGGGAGTGATTTTTTTGGTTTTTGTGTTGCAAGTGACTAGGCCTCCACGAGAGTGACTAGATCACAGTGGCGCGGATGGATCAATAGACAAAGCTGTCGACCATAGTGGTCAACAAAGCGGGAGGTGACATTTTGTTAATGGCATACTAGAATTTTGGTTAGGCGAGGCCACAGTTAAGGCTGAAGGTCTAAGGCAATGGCAGACGACTAAGGTCGTGATTAGAGCGTGGTTGATTACAGCTTGGAGGGGACACATAGAGGGAGGTGATGAGTGTACAAAGCACTGAGGAGATGAAAAATTTGCCACCACAGGTGGCGATAGGAGAGCTCCAAGGTGGTGGCCGGATTATGAGTAGCAGTGACCAAGCCAAGGCGTGGTGGTGGAAACTGATTGAAGGATAAGTGGAGGAGGGAGGTGTCGGGTGGAAATAGTCCTAAACAGTGACCAATTGATTTGTCAATGGCGGCTAGGGTTCGCACTAGTGGTGATGGCAAAGATCTAGTAGGGAGTCGACAAGATGAGTGCTGGTGACAAAAGGTTTAAGTTGCGCTCGCAGCCACAGATGGTGGCGACAGTGGGCAGATATAAGGATTTCACAGTCGACTATGATTTAGGGTTTTAGTCAGTAGAATGGGAGGTGGTCAGTTGGAGGAGAACTTATAGAGAGCTGAGCAAGATTTAGTAGACGGTGGCGGTGGTTACCAGGCAACCATTAAACCTACAAACAAAATACACCAAGCAAATATTGCCTGCAATAACATACTATTAACTAGAGACTCCAAAAACCTATAACGAAAGTGATGAGAACCCAGAAAAAATCATACAATGAAACCAAAGATTTTGTTTTTCAACCTGAGGCCCTTGCATAGATGGTTCTGTATGGATCCATATGGTTCAGCCTGTGACAGGGGCAAAACTAAAAACAAATTCAAAATTTTATATGGTTTCTATGGTTTTCACGTCTTTTGAACTAAATGGTGCGGTCACAATCGAGCTAGGAGGCCTCCTGCAAAAGTCAATCACAAGAACTCAACAAAAAATGTTATATTTTTGCATGTTCAAGTCAGGTTCACCATTTTGTGTTAGGGAAAAATCTAGGGCAGAAATCAAAATTGCAGAAATGAAACCCTAACTAGCACCATGAAGCACAAACTAGAATGAAAATGTAAAACATAAATGAAATGCAAATGGATTCTCAAACTAGTGTTGATTGACCTCCATGGCTCTTCTCAGCCTCACATGAGAATGCAAGATTTTGAAGGGTTGATAATGGGGGGTTGTTGGTTTCTCAAGATTCCAGTAGCATAACGGTACTTGAAAATTGAATCCTATGAAAATGACTTGTGAGAGGCTACCTTTATCAAAAAAACAAATTCAAATGAATGGTTGAGATTGCAAGTTATGTTGAATGATATGGACGGTTGAGATTGATTAGGGTTGTGTTGTGTGGTTACACAACACGCCCCATTTTGCATTATCAAAACAGGGACCCAACTTTTGGCTTGGCTTGTGTTGTCTGTTTTCTGGCGGTTTGGTAAAAATGAGTCAGGTGCATCATCATCATGATATTCGATGAGGTCGGTCATCATCATGAGGTCAGTTTGTCAAAGTTCATATTTTGTTTCTATGACCTCATATTTAGAAAGAGCTTGAAATTCCATGCAGGTTTGCCTTTTACATCACCTGAAAATTCGTCTATATGAGGGAGTTATGAGCAGTCAAAGTTTTGGTCAAACCTGATAATCACAAGTGATCATCATACTTTTATATCCTCAGTCATGTTGTCAAGGTCATCCTGATCTTGGTCTATCACCTAATAAAATCATGCAGTCGAAATATTTGGACGTCAATCTTGGGTGATAGTGTGTTTTACCCGTCAAATGACCTTAGGCGCATCGTGAGCATCAGGTTTTGAGTGTAACCCGATATTTCAAATTATACGAGCATCATGATATTTTTAACATCACCTGATATTATAATATCATGTTGATCTTATAATATCACCCTGCTTAGAAAATCCACCATCTACATAATTTGCATGCGCATGTCAAAGTCCTATCGGAGGGTCATCATCCTGATCTTTCAAGGGAGGGTCATATTTGCTGATATTTGCTAATATGATGATGACGTCATCATATCCTCCTGATCTCCTTTTGCATGATCATGATGATCACCCTATCTTTTAAGGGAGGGTGATATTCCATTCCTTAGCATGATCATATTTTAAATATCACCCTAGCGCTAACCTGATGATGACCTCAACCCATCCTCATGCTCTGAAGACGGAATATGATGGTTACGTCATCATGATATTCGATGAGGAGGATCATCATATTTTTATCCTCAGTCATGTTGTCAAGATCATCATGATCTTGTTTGTCTACCTGACATTTCGTAATGTCCTCCTGCCGAGAAATATGACCTTTTGCAAATATCCTGATGACGTCATCCCGATCTGATAAACGAAGAAGCAAATATCAGGATGACATCATCATCACATTTCCCTTCGGCAGGATATTTTCCAAAACATGATCCGGTTCGCGAATATGACGATGACGTCATGTTCTAAGTTTAAACAAAAGCCCCGGATATCCTGATGATCATCATCATCCTGATCTTTCGAGAGGGTTACCTTGGCCGCAAAGGGGTCATATTACATTCACCACCTGATCATCTTCCTTAGGTGACCCGATATTACATTTATCCCCTGATCTTAACTAAACGTGACGGTGACGTCATCTTTTGCATTTTAATGAAGCCCGAATATGACGATGACGTCACCATCATATTCCTTTCCTTAGCAGCAGGATCATATTTCATATCCTCCTATTTTCCTTCGACATGATGATGATGATGATGTCATTCTTTTCCCCAATATACAGAAGCGAAACATGACGGTGACGTCATCTAGACATTCGGAAGGGGGAGCATCATATTTCCAAAATATCATGCAGACGAAAGTTTTAAGTCTTGCTATCGGCCAAGTCTGGATTTTTCTCGCCGATAGAACATGTCTTCCCGATGGAAGGACATCATCATGATTTTTGGCGTCGGTATAAGTTTAACCGTCGGCCTAATGTAAAATTGTCATTCCGACAGTATGTGGTCACGCCGAAATACATACATGCATCACATACAAAGGCAGACCTGAAATATTATGAAATGCGATTTAATCATTGTATATGTTGCGATGCATGATCATATTTGAACCCGATATACAAGGAAATGGGCGGGAAAATGAAATGATGGTTGACCCGAGTGTTTTTTAACGCTGTTTATGCATTTAGTGCATATTTTCCATTGATTTGGAGCTCGATTGCCTGTAGCTGCACATTTTGAGGCATGTTTAATAAAATGTTTAAATTCCTGTTGTTTATCCACATGATGATGAACTTAATGTTTGTCTGTTTATTTGCAGGAAGTCATGATGCTGTTAGAGCTATTGCTGATAATTACAAAGTTGCACATGAAGGCAACATGAACCAGAAATGAGGAGGATATTGTCAAATATGCTGTTTGCCAGCTGGAGACCAAATCAAATCAAAGATGCTAGAATATTCTATGCCAGCTGTACATTTGCCAACTGGCGAAGCATGTGCTTTTCATCTGGACTGTTGATTATTATGAGAGGATCCTGATCCTTGGATCATTGTAACTATTTTCTGGCATTTGTTCTATATAAGAGCCAGATCCTGAGCTGTAAAATGGGGGGGAGATAGATAGATATATCCAGCAATAAGGCTAAGACATTAGAGAGAGAGAAGGAGATACACAGACACATCTGGCATTAAGGCCAATTACTGTAGAATCAATTAGGAGATCGGATTACTAAGACTAATGAGGATAGAATTGTTGAAATGTCAAGGTTCTTTCTTCAGATCATTGTAAATGTACCTGTTCTTGAGCATACTGAATGGATATGAAGTTTCAGATTACATCCTGATTGTAAATTTTACGTAATCTTCCTGTTGATTTCTGGATATGTACTGGTGAATGCTGTGTTCAACTAGAAGTGCTTTCATTTCATTACATGTTGTTGTCAACTTTTCCTTTGAAGATTTGCACTGGATCATGCGGATTTGTGGAATGTCCTGGTGAAGTATGATTCTAGTTGTCTTCTTTTCATTGCATGTATGGGAGCTTGTATGTGGATCAGTGATCTTAGTCAAGTAGTTTTGGGAATCTCATTCTTTAACCCTTTTCTTTTTTTAATTTCATAAATTCATCATCATAACTGCAAATCATGATAAATAACAAGCAAAACAGAGAAATATGTTGAAATCCCGTAGGTAACTGAAAATCATTAGCATATTTGAGTTAAATGCATGTAGTATTGAAAATATCATGCAAAGAATTGCAAATAATGGTAGAAATCATGCAAATATCAGCCTGTAGGCACATTATTTGACTAAATTCACAGTGCAGAGGTAGAATTGTTGGAGATTTATGCAGAGCAGACATACAGAGCAGGATATTTGAAGAAATAATGATGAACTTTGCAGAAATACGTAAGGCCCCTGAATGGAAAACAGCAACACACATCAACCACTGAGTAACATTAGTAGATTAAGACCTAATCAACGGAGACTTGGGATCATGAATTCTCTGAATTCATCGTATCTTTCAAGATGAGTAAAGGTTGTTGTGTAACTTTTATTCTATGTTTGTGAATGACTAACATCATGATCAACATAAATTGGCGCTAGAAGGAGGGCTGAGCTATTTCTCAGCAAATAAATTCTTTTCAGTTGAAGTGATATCCCCTGCCTCTGTTTATCAGCCCGCTTTAAATCTTGTAAACATATCTGCAGACCCCTCGCTTCTAACGCAACATAAATTGGTGCTAGAAGGAGGGCCTGAGCTGTGAATTTATGGATTTTTACAAATATTGCATAAATATTTCAGCATTTCAGTTAAATGTCTGCAAATATCTCTTATCTGAGATGTTTTGGTTGCACCTTTGCCAAGATCTAGCTCGAAACATCAAAGATTAGTTTGATTTTCTGAACTTTCAAATTTTATTCTGAGATATGATGGATCTCCTTAAAATTTCAAAATACTAAAAAATTGAAAAATAGAGTCTCATTTTGATGGATGTATATGAAGGCAATTGTCAAATTAACATTCCTTTATTTCAGGAAACTTTGAGTAGGTAGCTTTACCCTCACAGTTTGTCTAACTTTGGTTTATCCCCCTGTTGCAGGATACACCAGACTGTGGAACACAGCGAAATAAATTGTTTAACTTTCCTTACAAGGTTGGATTTATATTTGAAAAGACTAATATTCTTTCCGGATGTGTTCAGGGCCGAAATTTGCCAAGAAAATGAAGAAGTCTGGTAGGAAAATAAAGAAATTCTGGAGCAACAAGCAAATGCAACACTAGAAGTTATTAATTGTTCAGACACTGAAGTGGACCGATCTGAGGATTTTGAATTATACTTGTCTAGAAATATACAGTGTAGTCAATTATTAGGTTTACCCACTGATGATGTTCTGATTGAAAGCTGGTGCAGATTACATGATGAAGAGCATTCAGAAAGGGATTGCTACCCTTGCTTGACCATGTTGAAAAAGACTCTAGAAAATACAATAGCTGAGTCGGTTCTAGAAGGTAATGAAGAGGAAACATCTTTCCTGGATTCATTTTATGGTGGGATTGATAGGAGTTCTCTACTTCCTAATACAAGTAAGGACCAGTTAGTATGCAGGTATGAATCTTGTGAAATTTTTAGAGAAGAAATCACTCATCAAGATAATATTTTTGATTCTGATCCTAATACTTTTGATAAAGAAGATGAAACATCTTTCCTGGAGTCATTCTATGGTAAAGAGAAGTGTAAACAGATAGTAGAGCAATTTAAATTCACTGCTGATGATGAAGTTCCTATGATAGTAACTCAAGGAGTCATAGAAAATAAAATAAATGCTGATTTATTACCTGACTTCTTTGAATTAAATGATCAAATACAAGAATGTTGCAGGTTAATGGAACCAGATCCTCTAATAGATAGAAGATGTGAATTATTTAATGAACAATTCCTGAAAGATGAAGATGTAGAAGACTTTGGAGTTGTTATGCATAATCAGATGTCACTCCAGAAATATTTTGAGAATGAAACAGGGGAGTGTCCTTATCAAGTGAAAGTTGTTTCTCCTTTACAGTCAAATGATTTAGAAATGATAAATTTCTGTATATCAGGTTATGATAATAAAGATACTTATTTAGATGCTGATGTGCAGGAAATTGAAGAAAATATTGAGAAGTTTCCTGAACTGGAGGATAAATTGAACATCCAGAATGAAGGGATAAAGTTGGATAAAGATGGAGAATTAATACATCAAGAGTCATACATCCTTCAATTTGAAGAGAGACCAGACACTGAGCTAAGCAATGAAAATATAGAATTAAAGGGAGGACCAATTGCCAATGAAGAGGCATGTCCAACAGAATCAGAAATACACCAGGTTGTATTTCTCCTTTCCACAGTGAATGATGTTGAATACTATTTTGATTATGGAAATTCAGGAGATAAGACATGCATATGGATTAATCATGAACATGATGAACTGCCTCAGTTGCTGATCATCAAGAGTTATTCTGTTGAATACAGTGAATTCAGAATATCAGAATATTTTTCAGAATATAAAGATAAATTTGCTAGGTTGAGAACCATAACTAATACCCTAATGCTTCTGCACAATCAAAAGAAGTATGCAAATACAGGTGTATTTGGGTCTTTTTCTGGTTTTTGTTTGCCTAATAGTGGTTTGTATATAATTTTTGTAGGATAGTTGTTTGTACAGTTTGCTTGTTTTGCTTTCTTGTTTTGCTTTCTGTTGTTTCCTTTTGTAGGTTAGCCATTTGTACAGGTTGCTTTGTGCTTTGCGTTGTTGAGTCTTTGTTTTGGTTGGGCAAAACTGATGCACCTTGTTACTTAAGAACACTACATAAATTGTAAGAATTCAAAAGTTGAATATAAGTTTTTACATAGGTTGTAACTCATGTCAGTATAGGTATTCTTGATCAGGTCTGTGGTATCATATTCATCAGTACTACTTTTCTTGAGTCAAGGTGATCCTCACAATGACACACCTAACAGCCTTGGGTTTATTGAACATATCAGTGTAGGGGTTAAGTGAAAAATCTAAAGGTTGCCCTTGCTACCATTGCAATTCTCAACTTAATTTCAACAAGTGACCATTCCTTGTATCATGAGGCTACAACTGTTATATCTTAAGAATTAAATTCAAAATATAAAATAAATAAAATAATAAAATGGATTTTCTAAAATCCAGATTAAGTCATCTAAGTAACTCTACCGGAGCTATAGATGCCTGCTGGCAGTGGGGCTCTACTTAGGGGAATTGCAACGATAACCTTGCCGGGGCTATGGACGCCTGCTGGCAGCAAGGCTCTATCTGGTTGGCTATGAGGGATGAACCAAACTACGTAGCTTAACATTAGTCACTGACTTATTCAACTCACTTTCAAGATGAGTATATGAATCACATGCACACAATTGATCCCTTATCAATTCATTGTTACATTGATGAACATGATACCAGTTAGAGAGGATTAGGATGCTCATGCTTAATAGGAGTTGGAAATTTATGTTTTAACTTATCCTCACCTTTTGAATTATTTGAATTTTGTTGTTTTCTTTGGTGGCAAGTTGTTGTGTGGTTACACAACACGCCCCATTTTGCATTATCAAAACAGGGACCCAACTTTTGGCTTGGCTTGTGTTGTCTGTTTTCTGGCGGTTTGGTAAAAATGAGTCAGGTGCATCATCATCATGATATTCGATGAGGTCGGTCATCATCATGAGGTCAGTTTATCAAAGTTCATATTTTGTTTCTATGACCTCATATTTAGAAAGAGCTTGAAATTCCATGCAGGTTTGCCTTTTACATCACCTAAAAATTCGTCCATATGAGGGAGTTATGAGCAGTCAAAATTTTGGTCAAACCTGATAATCGCAAGTGATCATCATATATTTATATCCTCAGTCATGTTGTCAAGGTCATCCTGATCTTGGTCTATCACCTGATAAAATCATGCAGTCGAAATATCCGGACTTCAATCTTGGGTGATAGTGTGTTTTACCCGTCAAATGACCTTAGGCGCATCGTGAGCATCAGGTTTTGAGTGTAACCTGATATTTCAAATTATACGAGCATCATGATATTTTTAACATCACCTGATATTATAATATCATACTGATCTTATAATATCACCCTGCTTAGAAAATCCACCATCTGCATAATTTGCATGCGCATGTCAAAGTCCTATCGGAGGGTCATCATCCTGATCTTTCAAGGGAGGGTCATATTTGCTGATATTCGCTAATATGATGATGACGTCATCATATCCTCCTGATCTCCTTTTGCATGATCATGATGATCACCCTATCTTTTAAGGGAGGGTGATATTCCATTCCTTAGCATGATCATATTTTAAATATCACCCTAGCGCTAACCTGATGATGACCTCAACCCATCCTCATGCTCCGAAGACGGAATATGATGGTTACGTCATCATGATATTCGATGAGGAGGATCATCATATTTTTATCCTCAGTCATGTTGTCAAGATCATCATGATCTTGTTTATCTACCTGACATTTTGTAATGTCCTCCTGCCGAGAAATATGACCTTTTGCAAATATCCTGATGACGTCATCCCGATCTGATAAACGAAGAAGCAAATATCAGGATGACATCATCATCACATTTCCCTTCGGCAGGATATTTTCCAAAACATGATCCGGTTCGTGAATATGACGATGACGTCATGTTCTAAGTTTAAACAAAAGCCCCGGATATCCTGATGATCATCATCATCCTGATCTTTCGAGAGGGTTACCTTGGCCGCAAAGGGGTCATATTACATTCACCACCTGATCATCTTCCTTAGGTGACCCGATATTACATTTATCCCCTGATCTTAACTAAACATGACGGTGACATCATCTTTTGCATTTTAATGAAGCCCGGATATGACGATAACATCACCATCATATTCTTTTCCTCAGCAGCAGGATCATATTTCATATCCTCCTATTTTCCTTTGACATGATGATGATGATGATGTCATTCTTTTCCCCAATATACAGAAGCGAAACATGATGGTGACGTCATCTGGACATTCGGAAGGGGGAGCATCATATTTCCAAAATATCATGCAGACGAAAGTTTTAAGTCTTGCTATTGGCCAAGTCTGGATTTTTCTCACCGATAGAACATGTCTTCCCGATGGAAGGACATCATCATGATTTTTGGCGTCGGTATAAGTTTAACTGTCGGCCTAATGTAAAATTGTCATTCCGACAGTATGTGGTCACGCCGAAATACATACATGCATCACATACAAAGGCAGACCCGAAATATTATGAAATGCGATTTAATCATTGTATATGTTGCGATGCATGATCATATTTGAACCCGATATACAAGGAAATGGGCGGGAAAATGAAATGATGGTTGACCCGAGTGTTTTTTAACGCTGTTTATGCATTTAGTGCATATTTTCCACTGATTTGGAGCCCGATTGCCTGTAGCTGCACATTTTGAGGCATGTTTAATAAAATGTTTAAATTCCTGTTGTTTATCCACATGATGATGAACTTAATGTTTGTCTGTTTATTTGCAAGAAGTCATGATGCTGTTAGAGCTGTTGCTGATAATTACAAAGTTGTACATGAAGGCAACATGAACCAGAAATGAGGAGGATATTGTCAAATATGTTGTTTGCCAGCTGGAGACCGAATCAAATCAAAGATGCTGGAATATTCTGTGCCAGCTGTACATTTGCCAACTGGCGAAGCACGTGCTTTTCATCTGGACCGTTGATTATTATGAGAGGATCCTGATCCTTGGATCATTGTAACTGTTTTCTGGCATTTGTTCTATATAAGAGCCAGATCCTGAGCTGTAAAATGGGGGGAGATAGATAGATATATCTGGCAATAAGGCTAAGACATTAGAGAGAGAGAAGGAGATACACAGACACATCTGGCATTAAGGCCAATTACTGTAGAATCAATTAGGAGATCGGATTACTGAGACTAATGAGGATAGAATTGTTGAAATGTCAAGGTTCTTTCTTCAGATCACTGTAAATGTACCTGTTCTTGAGCATACTGAATGGATATGAAGTTTTAGATTACATCCTGATTGTAAATTTTACGTAATCTTCCTGTTGATTTCTGGATATGTACTGGTGAATGCTGTGTTCAACTAGAAGCGCTTTCATTTCATTACATGTTGTTGTCAACTTTTCCTTTGAAGATTTGCACTAGATCATGCGGATTTGTGGAATGTCCTGGTGAAGTATGATTCTAGTTTCCTTCTTTTCATTGCATGTATGGGAGCTTGTATGTGGATCAGTGATCTCAGTCAAGTAGTTTTGGGAATCTCATTCTTTAACCCTTTTCTTTTTTTAATTTCATAAATTCATCATCATAACTGCAAATCATGATAAATAACAAGCAGAACAGAGAAATATGCTGAAATCCCGTAGGTAACTAAAAATCATTAGCATATTTGAGTTAAATGCATGTAGTATTGAAAATATCATGCAAAGAATTGCAAATAATGGTAGAAATCATGCAAATATCAGCCTGTAGGCACATTATTTGACTAAATTCATAGTGTAGAGGTAGAATTGTTGGAGATTTATGCAGAGCAGACATACAGAGCAGGATATTTGAAGAAATAATGATGAACTTTGCAGAAATATGTAAGGCCCCTGAATGGAAAACAGCAACACACATTAACCACTGAGTAACGTCAGTAGATTAAGACCTAATCAATGGAGACTTGGGATCATGAATTCTCTGAATTCATCGTATCTTTCAAGAAGAGTAAAGGTTGTTGTGTAACTTTTATTCTATGTTTGTGAATGACTAACATCATGATCAACAGGTTGATTAGGGTTTCCCACTTCAAGAGGGATTGTAGTCATGTGACAAGTGTGCGATGGGGGATAAATGGGACCTAATTTAAATAAAAGATTATTTAAATTAGTTGTGCATGTGAAGGGATTAAGTGGAAGATGTAGCATGGGACACTTGTTTGAATGAGGTGAAAGGTGTCAGATTTAATTCAAAATTTTAATTTAAATTATGTGAGACATGTGATAAGGGGGAATTAATTAAATAAACAGATTTATTTAACTAATTGGGTTAGGTGATTAAGTGGGAATTATTAGTGGGATGACCTAAGACCTAGGGCAAAACATTGCAAGGTCATGTTGACTAGGTGTGGACAAGACAAGGACAATTTTAGTATCTACAATAACTAATAAAGGATATGATTAGTTCATGGGCTAATTGAAAATGAGGGGTGATTCATACATTGGATAAATAAGGGTTATGTGGTGAAGGCCAAGATCTTGTCATTATGGTTTTTCCTATCTATCCAAGTGTTATGATGTAAAGTTCTCAAATGCCTTTGTCATATCCTCAGAGAAATGTTTCCTTTGTGAAAAGGTACCAACCAATAGATTTCACTTGTATCTAAAACTATCCAAACCTTGTTCCTAATGAAGTAAGAGATCATTTGATGGTGCAGTCATGGTAGGAGGGTCCAAAGAATGAACTATCCAAACCATGCATCAAGAGTAAACACAACATAAACAAAACAAATATAGAATGCAATGGAAGATTCAAATGCTCAATATATCAAATAATCAGAATGCTTAAATATGCCGACAAACATGTGGGCTACAATCAAAGGGGCTCATAGGCTTGCTTTCTGGGCTACAACAGATATGCAAGATATGGTAGTGAAGTGCCTTCCTAGAACAAAATACCTTATCTAAACTATCATAATTACTAACTATTGCTAACTGACTTCCTAATGCATCTAAGAGATCTATATATATCATCTTCAAGCTCATAAAATCCTCCACATTAGCCACAAGAGGGTACAATCTCCAATGAATGATGAAACATGTAGAAACATGTAGGTCAGCCTACAATATATGGTATTGCTCTGCAAATGAATGAAACTTGGTGTGGACCTCAAGGAAGGTTTATCTAGTCCTTATGTGCCATGTATGATGTTCCATTAGGGTCTGTAAGTCATGGAAGTGCTCAACAAACCTTCTCCTTCAATAGACTATCTGGATGTTCTGGTATGTGAAAGATGATGGTCTTCTAATAGCAATAACTTTTTATAGTCAATTCCAAATCTCCTAAAATCTGAATATGATGTGACTGAGATGACATAGATGTTAAATACTACTCCACAAGCTTCGATATGAAGATGCGGTAAAATGTGGTAGGAAATACTAAACTATAAATCACTGAACTGAACTCAAAATGAAAGAAAAGAAAGAATGCAAATATTTTTGGTTGATGCAAGATTGCTCTACAACTTGGGATGCTCCTGCATCAAACACTCGAGGTTGTTGAAAAAGTGAGTTACATAATTTGGTGGGGCTAGAGGAATACCAAGGATATCTACCTCAGTCTGAGAAATCCATGATGAATATTCTTCTGGTCTTCCCTTCCACTTTACCAAATATTTTTTGTACTGCTTGCCTCTGGTACTATGTCCAATTCTTCTATTCAAAATGTCCTCTATCTACTCCAGTTGTTGTTGTGGTAATTGATCATTCAATCCATCTTTAATGTTGTCACTTGATTCTCCTTCATGATACTGATATAGGTTTGCAATGTTGAATATAGGTGATATACCAAATGTCTCCATTAGCTCCACTTCATATGCATTCCTTGAATCAAATTTCTTAAGAATCTTACATGGTCCAAACTTCATCTTCAACTTATTGTATGTCCCCACTAGAAATCTCTCCTTTCTTAGATATACCATTACTTCATCTCCCACTAAAAATTCTTTATGTCTCCTCTTCTCATCTTCTTCCTCCTTATACTTACTTTTCATCTCCTCCAAATGCTTTCTGACTTATGTAGTGTCTCCATGTATCCTACAAATTCTTCTACCTTTGCACTTCTCTTATTCTCCATACTAATGTCTATTAGTTCTACTACTCCTCTAGGTTGCAATCCTGTCATAATCTCAAATGGTGTCTTTTGTTAGAATAATATTAAGGTTTACATAGTTTATAGTTAGATATAAATAAATATTAGTTGTTAGTTATTAGTTAGTTGGGAGTTATTCTCGTATGGTGGTTTGAGAAGTTATATTTGAAAGGCATTTATAAAGCTATTTTGAGATGAATGTAAAACCATCTAGAAATTAATATATCATTATGTGTTTTGATATTATTGAGCAAATGTAGTTATCTATGATTTAGCCAACATATGGTATCAGAGCCATGGAGGCATGACTTGAACAAGGAATGTTGTTTGTGGAGGAGACCGGTAGGCATTAGAAACCATTGGAAGCCATTAAGCGTTGCAGAAGGGAACGAAGTGGCTGTCAAATATTGAGATCATTGTGGTGCAGGAGCACCCGCACATGATCAGGATATAGGTTTGCATGATGACATACATGATCAGGATATAGGCTAATTATCAGTATGATGACAGGATAGCCTATTTTTAGTATGTTTGACTTTGTCTTGTAATAAGGTCCATTGGACCGATGCTATGTATTAGTTCAGCCTAGGAGTATGTGTAGGCAGTTAGAGATCGGGATATGATAGTCTGAGTTGTCCTCTCTCCCAGCCGCTTGGAAGCTCCCAGCCGCTGGGAAGTGAAGTTGGTAGTACTCGAAGGATTTGTTATATATACCTTCGATTTGTTAGGGTTTAGACACATTGAGTTCATATTGATAGTTCAGATTGATTATTGAGATTGATATTGATGTTGATAAATGTATTGGTGGTGTGTTGAGTTGGGAGCAGTTCAGACATTGTGAAGCTGTATTCAGGACATTTGAATTTCAATTGAATAAGATCTCATCTTTGCATTATCTGATTGTATCAGTTGTATCTGTTTTGATTTCCTTTTCTGTTTGCAAGTTGATGGGCACTTTCAACCCTTCCACCGGTTGATCCTGCAAATCGGTGGAATGGTCCTGTATCATAGTTTAGGTTGCATTTGTGTTTTCTGTTTATGCATTACATTGTTCAGGAGATCAGTTAGGAGCATGCTGTGAATCAGCCTAGCATCCTCATGTGCTAGGTCTAGAAGATAAGTTGTTAGATTTTGGTTTGAAGGTGATCCGGCCCGGTCGTCACATGATCTTTGTGAAATAGAGTGGTTCGGAGTGTTTACATGCAGTGGATGGATACACAGGAGTCTGCATGAGCATTTCCAGTCGGAACGAGCTGCGTCATCATCTGTGAATCCATCGCCATCAGGATCGGGTCGTGAAGCCGTTGAAGTTTGCATGTTGCAAGTGCATCATGATGTTTTGAGTTGGATATATACTCAGTGTATATATCACAGTCAGGATCATCTCTCGGGGAAGTTCATCATCCACGTATCGCTAACTGATGCGGGTGTGAAAGTTAAGTTTTTTTGGCTAAGTGTTGAAGAGTTCATCAGGATGATGTGTGACGTCATCGTCATCAGGATATGACGTCATCGTCATCAGGATATTAAGAAATCCCTCAATGCGAGTTTATCCTATTGTCACTAAGTGGTAAGTATCGGCGTAGGCAGGAAGTTGTATTAGCATCATCAGGAGGTTTCGAGGAACCAGATGAACAATATCATGATGCTGTTGCTTGTATCGTCGGGCAGTGGAGCATCGAAGGCAAGTTGTTGAAGTGCAACGTCATCAGGATATTTGGAGCAACCGGATATTTGGATATCCTGCTGACGAAGGCGATATTGAATATCATGATGATGCCGCTTGTATTTGGCACCTGATGAACAGTGCAACCGGAGGATGTTTGCGCCGGTTGATTATCATGATGATGATGATAGGCGACAGGCGAAGGAGGTAAATAGTAGTCGACAGGAGGATATTTGCGATCATCCGAAATATGACGATGCCGTTGGAATGTGATGATGCTGTTGGTGTTGTTGGGAAATATGATGATGATGTTCAGCCGATAGAGCATTTTATCATGCTGTTTGTATTGTTGGCTACTCCTTCTTGTTAGTTAGCCTCCGTTGCGTACCACTCTGCATCACATTGGCTTCACAAGATGCTCCTATAATAAGTTTTCAGAGAAGGCACATATGCTTTCTTCTATCTATATTTATCTTGAATTCTACCGCAGGGAGTTTGATACAGTTTGATAGAGTTACTGGCAGCAACTACTGTTTAAGATTGAGGAGGCACAACTATCATTACTAGAGCAATGATTCCCTTGCAACAGTGAATAGCTATTTGGAAGATCAGTGAATAACATTGAGAGATAGCAGATCATTTGTGGCCAGTCACCCTATAATCTACATTGCCATTATCATCTCAAATTGGTATGTATTGTTGTGCATGGAAGAGTAGACCAGCATTTGAACAAATTGATTTTGGATCAAACAAACCTTTATCTATGGTGCACAATCATCATTATTGTTGAAGGCCACTCTAGATCGTACCATACATAGCAAGAAGGCATGATGAAATATGATACATTCTATGTTGTGGAAAGACCAACATAGACAATCATGATTTTTTGTGGGGAAGCATATAAAAGAGATCAAAGATTTAATTGGGCATTTTTGTCAGTCAAGTGCAAACCGAATAGTCCATTTCTAGTTGATCTCTATAAGATGCAGATTCCTAAACATGCATGATCTATGAGACATCTCATAGAATATTATCATTACATCATACAAAAGCAATAAGCATATTTCTCTAAATGCAATCTTCACGCCTCTATTGACTGGAAAAGAGCAAAGTAGAAGGTATCTTAGAGGAGGTGGCTGATCAATATAGTGAAATTAATTAGGGTTTAAGGGAGGTATACAATTTAGGATGTTGATTTGAATAGAGAAGAAGTAATTTTTATTTTAAGAATTGCTATTACTTATTTCTCATGTGCCATAAACATTAATTTTTAGAAATAGCATAGTTGGTTTAAAAGCTCATTATTAAAGAGGAGTTATAAGGTTCTTGGTTCAAAACTCACAATGACGTAAGAGCATTATTTTTGTGCTAAGAACTATTTGGAATGCTATGATTTTATTTGTAGGACAGATAAGGGTATGTTTTTGCTTTTGGAGTAATAAAGTGGAAAACATTGGAGTAATAAAGATATATTTGTGTTTACACTATATTGTAAAAGGTGCACTTTTGGTGGAATCTGACACCTTGTTCATTTATTTTATCATGGCTACATCAAACATTGCTTGTGCTCTTGGGGCCATTTATACTACACCTGATGAGGGCTGTAAAGACTCGTCCAAGACATCTATTGGTTAAAGTGTAACAGGATCATATTGGAGGTAGGCAGCATCAGAGGATGGAGGAATTTTCCATCATCTCAATTTAGCTTCTCACTTTGAGATGATGCTTTGCATGAGATGCAAATTTGGTTTTGGTTTTTTTGCTTTTCTTTGTTGATGCTGATGGATTTGAAGAATGTATGTTTTGTGATGGTTTTATTTTGGAGATAGGTTTGGGATTTGGTGTTGAGCTCAATATGGATTGTTGTCCAGCAAGCTTTAGAGTATATGATCGAGAATTATACCCTTTCATGGTCACTAGACAATGATAGAGATCTATCATATCTCTTAGGGATTATTGTCAAATAATTCAAGACTCTATCATTTGAGAGTTTGGGACTAAAGAGCTCAAGAACATAGCTCAAAGCTATGTCTTTCTGAGGGTAGACAAGACAACATGATGGAGCTTCGCTTGGTTTAGGATTTGTTCTTTGGGAGAATATCTTCTATAAAATATGTATTCATATTATGTAATCAGCTGTGTTGAGTATGTTAGCATTCAAGGGGGGTCCCTTGGTACTATTGTAGGAATAATGTAATAAAGGGGGGAATGTTAGTTTTATTACATGTAAACCTTAAAGGGGGTGTTAGAATAATATTAAGGTTTACATAGTTAGTTTATAGTTAGATATAAATAAATATTAGTTGTTAGTTAGTAGTTAGTTGGGAGTTATTCCCGTATGGTGGTTTGAGAAGTTATATTTGAAAGGGATTTATAAAAGACATTTTGAGATGAATGTAAAACCATCCAAAAATTAATATATCATTATGTGTTTTGATACTATTGAGAAAATGTAGTTATCTATGATTTAGCCAACATTTTCCTTGTACTCCTATTCATTGAATTATTGTATGCAAACTCTGCTTGCGGTAGAATTAGATCCCAATTTCTTGCTTTGCCTCCTACTAAACATCTCAACAAGTTACCCAAACTCCTATTTACCACTTTAGTCTATCCATTTGTCTATGGGTGAAATGCTGAACTAAATTTTAGGTCTGTCTTCATCTTCTTCCACAATGTCCTCCAAAAATATCCAATAAATCTTGTATCCCTGTATGAAACTATACTCTTAGGTAATCCATGCAATCTCACAATCTCCTTGAAAAATAGGTTGGCAACATGCACTGCATCTTTCTTCTTCTTACAAGGAATGAAATGTGACATTTTTGAAAATATGTCCACTACTACAAATATAGAATCATATCCCTTGTGTGTTCTTGAAAATCCTAATATGAAATCCATGCATATGTCTTCCCAAGGTCTCTTCGGTACTTTCAAAGATTTGTACAATCCAGTATTCTGACTACTCCATTTTGCAACTTGACAAACTCTACAACTCTAAATAAACTTCCTTACATCCTTATATATCTGAGGTCAAAAGTAATGTTCACTTACCAAAGCTACTATCTTGTCAATCCCAAAATGTCCTACCAATCCACCACTATGCTTCTCCTTGATCAAATTATCTCTCATTGAACTCCTAGGTATACACAACTAATTTTCTTTGAACAACATATCCTCTTGAAATGAAATAATCTAACCACTTACTTCTATCTGTCACAATAGGTTCCTTACATGATTTCCATGGTTCTACAAAATCAAGGTCTTCTTCATACATACACTTTAGCTCTTGAAAACCTAACACTTCCACTCTCATCTTTGTCAACAAATTCCTCCTTCTGTTCAATGCATCTACAACTTTGTTTGAATTTCCACTCCTATACTTCAATACAAATGTGTAACTCTGCATGAACTCTACCCATCTCATATGTCTCTAATTCAACTTTCCTTGATTGTTTAGATACTTCAAAGCCTGATGATTTGTGTACAACACAAATGCCTTAAGCAACAAGTAATGTCTCCACTTCTTCAAATCTTGAATTATGGTATAGAACTCTTGATCATAAACTGAATATGATCTCCTTGCATCATTCAACTTCTTAAGCATTGAAATATGCTACTGGTCTCCCTTTTTGACTTAACACTGCTCCTATTGTACTTCCATTGGCATCACAATCTACTTGAAATACTTTGTAAAAATCTGGTAATGCTAACACTGGTTTCTTTGTCACCTTCTGTTTTAATAACTTGAAACTCTTATCTGCTCTTAATGTTCACTTGAAATCCTTTCTGTCACCTCTCATTATCTCTGTCATATGTGTGCATACTGAATTGAAATTTATGATGAACTTCTAGTAGAAACTTGCTAATCCATGAAATGATCTTACCTCTCCAATGTTCACAGGTGTTGGCTACTCAATAATTGCTCTAACTTTCTCAAGGTCCATCTTCAATCCTTCCACAGAAATCACAAATCCTAAATATACCAATTCTTCCTTCATGAAACTACACTTCTTGATGTTTATCAACAATTTCTCTTCTCTCAACCTCTACAATACTTGTTTAATATGCCACAAATGTTCTTCTTTTGTCTTACTAGAAATCAAAATATCATCCAAGTATAAAATAACAAACTTACCCAAGAATTTCTTCAAAACCTCATTCATCAACCTAATGAAACTACTTGATGCATTAGTCAATCCAAAAGGCATCACTAACCATTCAAACAATCTTTCATTTGTCTTAAATGCAATCTTCCACTCATCTCCTTCTCTGATCCTGATATGATGGTACCCACTCTTCAATCTATCTTTGTGAAATATTTTTCTCCACTCAAACAGTCCAAGATGTCATCCATCCTTCACAATGGAAATCTATACTTAATTGTGATCTTGTTGATTTATCTAGAGTCTATACACATCCTCCATTCTCCATATTTCTTTGGTGCTAGTACCGTAGGTACCACACATGGGATTAAACTTTATCTAATCAATCCTTTCTTCAATAGATTCCATATTTGTCTATTCAGCTCCATATTCTCTATTGGTGTCATCTAGTGTGCTACTTTGTTAGGCAAACTAGCTCCAGGTATAAGGTCCATATGATGAATGATACTCTGGATTGGTGGAATCCTTTAGGCACATTATCTAATATGATATCTTGGTACTCTGTCAACAATTCTGTTATCTCCTCTGGTGATGGTTCTTCTTCTTTTCTTGTGGTGTTTTATGCACTCAGGGTTCCACACTTCTTTGGAATCAAAGAAAAAAAATATTCTCATGTCTCAATCCATCCAAAAATTTCCTTCCATAAAAAAAATAGATTCTAGCATTCCCACACACTTCACTTTTAGGCTCATCTTCCAAAGGTACCAAGATATGTTTCTTCTCATTAGATGTTATAGTATAAGTATTGTTCCTCCCATCATTTATAGCCTTTCTATCATACTGCCATAGTCTTTCGAACAATATATGACATATATCCATTGGCATAATATCACACAATACCTCATCATTATAAGATGCTATATGAAATTTCATCAAACATTGTTCACTCACCAGTACTTTATTTTCATCTTGAATCCATGCTATTTTGTAGGGCTTAGGGTGTTTCAATCTTTCTAGGTTCAACTTAGTCACCATCTCCTCTGAAACCAAATTATTAGTACTACCACTATCAATGATCACTTTACAACATTTACCTCCTGATTTGCATCTTGTTTGGAATAAACTTTTCCTTTGTAGTGGTTCCTCAGTTGTCTCTACTTGAAATAATGCTCTCCTCATGACTAATGATTCTCCTTTCTCTAGATTTCCCATTGAACTAGGTGATCCAATAGGTTCTTCCTCCGCATAAGTTTCTCTTGCACTGTTCTTTGTCTTCTTCCTTGTACTTCCTTGATGACATTCAAATGCTCTGTATCCTTCTCCACACTTGAAATAAGTTCCTCTAAATGATCTCTTGTCAAACCCTCTTTCACCTTTCTTGTATCCTTCATTGTGGTAAGAATTATGATTCCCTCTACTAGTGTAGTAGAAATTTCTATCATCTCTCCGGTATCAATTGCTATCTCTGTCTTCCTTCTTATATGGACTAATTTCCTTGTTTCGCTCTGTATAAGACCTTTCTCCTCTGAAATATGTTCCACCTCTAAGAAATTTACCTCCTCTATCTCTATGTCTTTGTCCATCCCTCTTATTCAACTTGTCTTCAACTTTCACTGCAAACTTATATGCTTCCTCTACTATTGTAATCCTTACCAAACTTAGTTCTTCTTGAATGTTCATCCTCAATCCATTTATGTATCTTGCCACTTTCTCCTTGCTTACTTCACTATGTCCAGTCCTTATGATCATCTTATGAAATTATTCAGTAGACTCCTTTATAGATTTCTCTTTTTGATTTAGGTTTTGCAATCTCTTCAACAACTCCAACTCATAGTCAGCAAGTATGAACTGCTTCTTCAATTTTGTCACCATTCTATCCCACTTTATGATCTTCTCTTTTCCTCTCCTATTTCTATCCAATTGAACTTCTTTCCACCAAATAGTAATATGTCCTTTCAACTTAGTCTTTACAAATCTTACTTTCAACGGATCTTCAATTCCTTCATATTCAAATTATTCTTCCAAGTCATCTACCTAGTCAATCAATTCCTCTAGATTCAAATTTCTAGTATAGTTTGGTACTTCAAATCTAGGTCTCTTTCCCATCTTAGTAATAACTTTCAATATCTTCACCTGATCTGAGTCTTCTTCTTCTAGGGCTTCTTCATTTTGGTCAGCTGATTAAAATTCATCATCATCACTTTCATCTCCATGTCTAGGGTTTAGTCCTCTTCTTCTATCTTCTTCAACAACATCCAATCTAACCTTCATTGTCCTCATCATCTCTATCATTTATTCGATTCTTCCAGTAACATTGGCCATAGCAGGCATCCTCCTTGGTGGAATCTCTTCCTCGGATCTGGTGTAACTACCTCAATTCAGCGATCTGACTAAAGGGTAGAAACTACCACACAATCAACGATCTATTGAAAAACATAAGTAGACTACCTCAATTCAATGATCTATTCACCACATGATCTTCCATAATGCCTTCACTTCCCAAAAGATTCAAAACTTTTCTCTTATACCACTTACAGTCATGGTAGGAGGGTCCAAAGAATGAATTGTCCAAAGCATGCCGCAAGAGTAAACACAATGGAAATAACACAAATATAGAATGAAATGGAAGATTCAAATGCTCAATATATCAAATAATCAAAATTCTTATATGATGGTAAACATGCGGGCTACAATCAAAGGGGCTCACAGGCCTAGTTTCTGGTCTACAATAGATATACAAGATATGGTAGTGAAATGCCTTCCTGGAACAAAATACCTTATCTAAACTATCATAATTGCTAAATATTACAAACTAAATTCCTAATGCATCTAAGAGATCTATATATATCATCTTCAAGCTCATAAAATCATCCGCGTCAGCTATTAGAGGTTACAATCTCCAATGAATGATGAAATGTGTAGAAACATGTAGGTCGGCCTACAAGATATGGTATTGCTCTGTAAATGAATGAAACTTGGTGCGGACCTCAAGGAAGGTCTATCTAGTCCTTACACGTCATGTATGATGTTCCATTAGGCTCTGCAAGTCATTGAAGTGCTCCACAAACCTTGTCCTTCAACTAACTGTCTAGATGTTCTCATCTATGAAAGCTGATGGTCTTCTGATAGCGATAACTTTTTGTAGACAACTCCAAATCTTTTGAAATATGAATATGATGTGACTAACATGGCATAGATAGTAAATCCTGCTCCATGAGCTCTAATATGAAGATGTGGGAAAATGTGGTAGGAAAATGTTGAACTGTAAATCACTGAACTGAACTGAAAATGAAAGAAAAGAAAGAATGCAAATATTTTTGGTTGATGCAAGATTGCTCTACAACCTGGGATGCTCCTACATCATTTGCCAAGGTTTAATGGTGATAGTTCTAAATTGGCAAATAAGCATTTGTAGGATTTCAGTGACATAATGGAAGATTATGAGGTTGATGCAGAAGATGTTGTCATGAAATTATTTGCTCAATCTATGAAGGGAGATGCAAGGGATTAGTTTACAAACTTGTCTGTGCACTATATTTATTCATGGAAAGAATTTAAAATAGCATTTATTGATCAATTTGGTGAAAGGGTTGATGTAAGTTCATTAATAAATCAACTTGCTCACATTCAGAAAACTAAGGAGGAGTTGTTTGCAGTTTTCAATTTGAGATTTGTAAAGATTGTGAGAGACATTCCCAAAAATGTCAGACCTAATGATGCAATGTGATTAGTATTTTATTTAGGTACATTTGATGAACAAATGAGTTTCTTATGAAGAGATATAAATCATGTAACACTCGATAAATCTTTTACTATAGCTATGAATATTGAGAACAACTTAAAAATTTCAATGATGAAAAGACATATGTTTGAAGGTATTGGTCATTCTAAAATATCTTATGGAGATGAAAAGTATAAATTAGAAAATAGCAATGACTGTCAAGACAATTACATTTCTAGTGTTACAGTCAATTCATCATTCCATCCTCTAAATCATTGTAAACTCCAATCAGAATATGAGAAGTATGTATGAGATGTGGACCACATCTCTCTAATCAAAGCACTATTTGGTATGAAAAGTCATGAAGGAGAATCACCATTTGATCTGTATGAAAGGTTTATGGATGCTTTCTTCGCAATCCCCAAATGTTTTAGATCTAAAGATTCTTTGTGCATTGATTTGTTTTGTGAGGCCTATGGGTCAAGGTTGAGTACTATGCTAGAAAATTTGAAACCTCTTGATGTTGATCAAATATATGAATGGATTGTCTTGCTTAGGAAGATGAAATATGATTATGAAAAAACCATCATGTCTTTAATAAGTAAGGGTCCATTGGTCCATTTTTCTTATGTGAGAAAAATAATGGCATGTCTCTTGTGAATGAAGAGAGTAGGGTGAAGTTTGAAGATGCATGTTACAATAGTGAAGGTGAAGTTTGTGATCAACCCATTGATGGAATCTATATTGATGAAGATTATAACCATGGTGATCCAAATAAAGGGCATGATGAAGAAAAAGAGATTTATAGAGTTGTACCTTGTAGTAGCTTTGTTAATGAAGAAATGAAAGTATGCTCAGATATTGAATATGGTGTGTCAGCTTGCAAAATCAATGATTATACTAATGATGAAAAAATCATAGGCATAAATCTACAACATAGTGGGGATGCCCTTAAAACAAATGTTTATGCATTTAGTTTAAAGATCAAGAACACAGTTTTCACATTAATAAGTCTCCTTGCTATGTTAACTATGATGAGAGTAAGTATGATCATTTGTTTGCTGATAATGATTGTTCTCATGAAGAGGAACAAAATTATTTTTCCTATATATAGAGTGCATTGATGTGAGTGATGAGGGAACATATTAATTTAGAAGTGAACAAACTTTATTCTATGATGATTCTCTAGAATACAGGGTGGAAGATTTGTCTGTTGGTAGTACATATGAGGGTTTATCTGCAAGCTATTTGATTGACTCTGTCAATTCTAAAAATTTTGGTTTTGAAAGGGAGTTAGACCCCTATGTTGAGAGGTCGAATGAGAGAATTGATTGTGAGTTTGCTTCTAATCATTGTTGTGTCATGACAACTATTAATGAAGAGTTTGATGGAGAGTTCCATTCTAAACTATTTTGTCCTTCCCTTGAAGTATTCCATGGTGAATTGCATGAATGTTCACAATTTGGATTGAATTTTGTTCATGAACCTGAATTTGAAAAGTTCATTGACATATGGGATGTTGATAAAGATAATATTATTTGTGACACTCATGATTTGAGTATTGATAGGGATAATTCTATGATAATAGAACCCTCTTTGACAAGAATTGAAACACATAATAATGTGATTGAATTGCAATGTTTACATGAAGATAAATGTACATGTGATGTACCTCAGACAGAAGAGGTGTCTATTTATGAAGGATTTTTGTTTGGCACTCTTGAAGATTGTGTTAGATTCAAGATAGACAACTAAGAGGGGGGGTGAATTAGTTGCCTAAACTTTCTTCCAAATTACACACTTAAATTCACTTGTGATTTAGCAGCATATTAATAAATCAATCATGGAAACATAATGCATTAAATCAAGAGTAGAGACACATCAATACACAAGACACCAAGATTTTTAACATGGAAAACCTGGTTAAGGGAAAAACCATGGGGTGATTAACCCAGGATTGTATTCTCTGTTCAAAGAATAGAAAGAACAAAATGGCACATGCCAATTAGGGCTCACTGCCTGAGCACATTGCTCACAAGAGGCTCACTGCCTACAAGAGACACATTGTCTACAAAATAATAAGTATCGCATACTTGAACTAGAGAATAGCATCTTCACCATGCTTGAATCAGTTCCATTTAAGCCCAAAACTTCTGCTCTGCCTTTCTCTCTCTTCCTCACTACCACACACTCATCTCCACAAGACACCATTTGAAATGACTTTACAATCCCTTATTTATACAAGGCATTGACTTAGGAATAATCATCTAAGTCAACAAACATCTACAAGAACATCCGCAAGATGTGTAATACATCCAGTCAGCCAGTCTCAAGAAGAACACCATCATTCGGAGGTTATTCTTCAATTGCAAGCTCCAACTCCAATGTAGACCACCACCACAAACTGGACACAATCCAAAGACCTCCACAAGATTGCCTGAATCACCAAGAACATCCACACTTCATCTGCTTACTAAAATCCTTCTCTCCTTCATTCAGAACCTCAAGAACACAGTCTGTCATCACTGTCACAAAGGAATAGATGCTTGTAGACCTTCAAACCATGAACCAATTAAGTTGATACTTCACAAAGACTTCCTCAACACTACCTCAAATCTGTAGAATAGGATATTGCATCTCTGGATCCCACCAGACCTATATGTGTCACTCTGTCACCTTTGAACACCTACCAGAACCGGTTTTACTTGAGCGGCCACAACTCCTTTAGATCTTCATGCGGACCTCTAAAATCCTTACTAGATCATCTTAAAACTCATATCTACAAACCCTTTAAACCGTATCCTCTGATCCTCATCTTATCTTGGACTTTTACCTTACTGTCTTCATTGTTCTTCTCTATTCCTGATTAGGACTAATTTTCTCAATATCCTCAGCACTCAGCTGATCCAATCCTTTTCATCAATGTAATAGGAGTATGTTGACATCAATTACAACACTGGTTAGGTGCATACTTGCAACAATCTCCCCCTTTGTCATTGATGGCAACATATGATGTGAAAAACTATTTTAACCATCAAGACAAAAACTTCTCCTTACTGTCACAACTCCCCCTATCAGTAACAACCATTCACATGTCTTCTCTTCCTTTACTACTCCCCCTTTGATCATCAACCATTTGTTTTACACATGGCTTCTCTCCCCCTTTGACATCAATGGCAAAGGGCACATACTTGCAATTCCACCATTTCAGAATCATACCAGCTGCTCCCCCTGAGTAGCAGCTCCCCATTATCAATCCAGATCACAAGATATGACTGTGATATTGTTGTGGGGTTACACAACACGCCCCATTTTGACTTGGCAAAACAGGGACCCAGCTTTTGTTTTGGCTTGTGTTGTCTGTTTCTGGCGGTTTGGTAAAATTAAGTCAGGTGCATCATCATCATGAAGGTCAGGATGAGGTAGGTCATCATCATGAGGTTAGTTTTTCAAAGTTCATATTTTGTTTCTATGACCTCATGGTTAGAAAGAGTTTGAAATTTCATGCAGGTTTGCCTTTTACATCACTTGAAAATTCGTCCATATGAAGGAGTTGTGAGCAGTCAAAGTTTTGGTCAAACCTGATAATTGCTATATGAACATCATCATCATGATATTTGAAAAGCCCCCCCGACAATATCCTGAGGTCGAAACATCCGGACGTCAAGTTTAAGTCGTAGTAATCTTTTCCCGTCAGGCGGTCTTTTATATCGACAAAGGTCATCATCATGATCTTACTTTATCACCTGATGAAAATCATGCAGTCCCGAAACATCCGGACGTCAATCTTAAACGCTAGTGTGTTTTACCCGTCGAGTAACCTTAGAAGCATTGCGAGCATCATCATGATATTCCAACATCACCCGATGTGATAATATCATGCTGATGATCATCGTCACCTTACTTAGAGAAATCTGCCATCTGCATAATTTGCGCGCGCACGACCGTCTTGGTGATCAACATCATCATGATATTTCGACACCCGACATTTCTTAATATCCTCCTGACCTCCTTTTGCGTGATCATGATGATCACCTTATCTTTCGAAGCGGAGGGTGATTTTCATTTCTTAAGTCATGTTGAACATCATCATCATGATCTTGTTCGTCTCTCCCAACAGTTCGTAGTATCACCCTGCCGACGAGTATAACCTTTTGCGAATATGATGATGACGATGACGTCATCATCACCTTCTCCTTCGGCAGGATATTTTCCAGGGTATGATCCTGTTCGCCAATATGATGATGACGATGACGTCATCTTCGAAGATTAACACAAGCCCCGGATATCCTGATGACGTCATCAGGACTTTCAGCAGGATCATATTTTTGATCACCCAGTGTGAATATGATGATGATGATGTTCATCATCTTGATCTTCCGAGGATCGCCTTAGCCGAAAAAAGGGTCATGCTGCTTTCTTGACCTGATCATCTTCCTTAGACGGAACCCGATATTCCATTTACCTCCTGATCTTAACGAAACATGACGATGACGTCATCCCTTTGCATTTTAACCAAGCCTGATGATGACGATGATGTCATCATGTTTTTTCCTCAGCGGCAGGATCTTTTTCCAAGTCCTCCTATTTGTCTTCATCATGATGATGATGACGATGTCTTTCTTTCCCGAATGTGCAAGAAATGAACATCCTGATGTGCTTTTCATCAGGGCATTAGGAAAGGAGGATCATCATATTTTGTGATATCCTGCGGCCACTTTGAAGATATATAGTTGGTCATCATCATGATATTTTTGGCGTCGGTATAACTTTTGCCGTCGGCCTAAGGTGAAATTGTCACTCTGATCATATGTAGTCGCGCCGATGCAAATATGATGATGATGCGAACCGGTTTCTAAGGATGGTTGAAAAGCGATTATTTCCTTGTATAGTCTGGGTCATCATCATCATATTTCGAACCCGATATGCAAGAAAATGGGCAAAAAACATGAAGCGATGGAAATCTGAAAGCCCGACTACCTGATTTTGGTCAACGAGGGTTGACCTGGTTGTTTTTATGCTGTTTATGCATTTGGTGCATATTTTTCACAGGTAGAGCTTGATTGCCTGTAGCTGCACATGGGGAGGTATGTTTAATAAAGTGTTTACTTCCTGTTGTTTATCATGATGATGATGAACTTAATGTTTGTCTATTTACTTGCAGGAAATTATCATGATGCTGCTGAAGCTGAATATTGAAGTCATGATGCTGCTGAAGCTGAGCGTTGAGATCATGATGATGCTGCTGAAGCTGAGCATTACAAGGTTGCGCATAGAGTCAACATGGACCAGACATGAAGAGGATATTGTCAAATATGCTGTTCGCCAGCTGGGGGCCGAATCAAGTTGAAGATGATGGAATATTCTGTGCCAGCTGTGCATTTGCCAACTGACGAAGCATGTGCTTTTCATCTGGGCTGTTGTTTGTTGTGAGAGGATCCTGATCCTTGGATCATTGTAACCGTTTTCTGGCAGTTGCTCTATATAACATCCAGAGCTTGTCATTTTAAGGAGGAGAGGAATATACATTAGAATACACAGACGCATCTGGCGCAAAGAGTCAATTACTGTAGAATAAGTTAGGAGATCAGATTACTGAGACTAATGAGGATAGAATTGTTGAAATGTCAAGGTTCTTTCTTCAGATCACTGTAAATGTACCTGTTCTTGAGCATACTGAATGAATATGAAGTTCCAGATTACATCCTGATTGCAAATTTTTACGTAATCTTCTGTTGATTTCTGGATATGTACTGGTGAATGCTGTGTTCAACTGGAAGCGCTTTCATTTCATTACATGTTGTTGTCAACTTTCCTTTGAAGCTTTGCACTAGATCATGCGGATTTGTGGAATGTCCTGGTGAAGTATGATTTCTAGTTTTCCTTCTTTTCATTGCAAGTATGGGAGCTTGTATGTGAATCAGTGATCTAAGTCCAGTAATTTTAGGAATCTCACTCTCTAACCCTTTTCCTTTTTTTAATTTCATTAATTCATCACCATAACTGCAAATCATGATAAATAACAAGCAGAAACAGTGAAATATGCTGAAATTCCGTAGATAACTGAAGATCCTTAGCATATTTGGTTAAATGCATGTAGTATTGAAAATATCATGCAAAGAATCATAAATAATGATAGAAATCATGCAAATATCGGCCAGTATGCACATTATTTGACTAAATTTACAGTGCATAGGTAGAATTGTTGAAGACTTATGCAGAGCGAACATCCAGAGCAGGATATTTGAAGATAATGATGATGAACAGTGCAGAAACACGTAAGGCCCCTGAATGGAAAACAGCAACACACATCAACCACTGAGTAACGTCAGTAGATTAAGACCTAATCAACGGAGACTTGGGATCATGAATTCTTTGAATTCATCGTATCTTTCAAGATGAGTAAAGGTTGTTGTGTAACTTTTATTCTATGTTTGCGAATGACTAACATCATGACCAACAGATATCCATTGGACTGATGCACATCAGTACACCTTAGTTCATCATTGGAGGGGCAATAACCCCTAACTTCTCCCTGAGATACTCAAAAGAGTCATTAGATAGAGGTTTAGTAAAGATGTCAATAATCTGATCCTTGGAAGGTACAAACTCCAATCTAACTTCATTCTTGTTCACTTGTTCTCTCAAAAAGTGAAACTTGATGGATATATGTTTAGTCTTTGAATGCAACACCAAATTCTTAGATATATTTATTGCACTTGAGTTATCACAAAAGATTGTGATAGGCTCCTCATACTCCACTCTTATGTCTCTTAGCATTTGCTTCATCAACAAACACTTCAACAATCAAGATGTTTTCATGATCAATTTTGAAATACAAATTACTGTCAGCAGTACCTTTGTTGAAACCAATATTCAAAAGATGCTTATCCAATCTTTCATACCAAGCTCTTGGGGCTTGCTTTAGTCCATATAGTGCTTTCTTCAACTTGTAGACCATATCACCATGATCAGACAATTGAAATCCATCTGGTTGCTCAATGTATACTTCTTCTTCCAAATCACCATTCAGGAAGGCAGACTTGACATCCATCTGATACACTTTGAAATCCTTGAAGATAGCAAAAGCAAGAAATAATTTGACTGCTTCAATTCTTCCCACCGAAGAAAAAGTTTCTTCAAAATCAACTCCTATTTGTGAGTAACCCTTGCAGACCAATCTGGCTTTATTTCTGATTACTTCACCAACTTCATTCAGTTTGTTCTAGAAGACCCATTTGGTTCCAATCACATTCTTGTTTCTAGGTCTAGGAACAAGATCCCAAGTGTGATTTTTCTCAATTTGCATCAGCTCTTCCTCCATTGCTTTAGTCCATTTTTCATCATTGCAAGCTTCATTTACTGTCTTAGGTTCAATCTTTGAAATCAGACAATACTCATCTGAATCTTGAGCAATTCTCCTTCTTGTTTGTACACCTTTCCTTTTATCACCTATGATCCGATCTTCAGAGTGGTTCATTCTTACATACCTAGGAATTTTGGGAGTTTCTTGTACTTCTAATTCTTGATTAGGCTCATTATAACTCATCTCTTCTTCCTAATTTACCAGATCAGTTTGAATCTAAATTTCAGAAGGGGCTTGGGCTCCTTGAGTTAGAACACCATTCTGATCATCTTCATCACATTCATAAAACTTTGAAGGTTTTTCAATTCCTTCATCAACCTTCACATTTGTACTTTCTATAATCTTTCTTAGTCTCTTGTTATAACACTAGTATGCTTTTCTTTAAGTAGAGTAACCCAAGAATATTCCTTCATCACTTCTAGCATTAAACTTGCCTAGATCTTCATCTCTTTTGATGTAAAATTTGCTACCAAAGACTCTAAAATAACTCACAGTAGGAGTGATACCAAACCAAAGTTCATAAGGAGTCTTACCGGTATTGCTTCTGATTTGAACTTGATTGAGAGTATAGACTGTAGTGATGACAACTTCTCTCCAATAGATCTGAGGAACATTTGCTTCCATCATCATGGTCCTAGATGCTTCCTGGATGGTCCGGTTCTTTCTCTCCACTACTCCATTCTGATGTGGAGTCCTAGGAGTAGACAACTATCTCTTTATTCCATGTTTCTCACAGAATTCTATGAACTCACCGAATGTGAATTCTCCACCTCTATCAGACCTCAGACACTTTAATTTTAATCCTGTTTCATTCTCTACCATAGCCTTGAATATTTTGAATTTCTCAAGAGCTTCTGATTTCTCTTTCAGAAAAGTTACCCACATCATCCAGGAATGGTCATCAATTAATAAAATGAAGTATCTATCACCTTGCACATTCCTTGTTCTTGCCGGACCACATAAATCAGTATGAACTAAGTCCAATAATCTGGTAGATGATTGTTTCTTGCTTTTACATGAGACTCTGCTTTGTTTTCCCAACTGACATTCTTTGTACAAACTATTTGTAGGTTTTACCAGTTTTGGAAGATCTCTTACTCTCTAAGTATTGCTTATCTTGATGATATTATCAAAATTCACATGACACATTCTCCTATGCCATAACCAACTCTGATCAATTTGTACAAACATACAACTTTTACCAGTACCAACTAAATGGAAGATATTACCTTTTGTTTGAGTACATGATGCAATCTTTGTTCTGAAACTTTCAAAGATCTTACATTTTCCATTCTTGAATCAGAGATCATAGCCTTTGTCCACCAACTATCCAACACTAAGAAGATTGTGCTTCAATCCTTCAACATACAGTACATTACCAGTTTTCTTCTTTCCATCAAAAGAAATAGTTCCTCTACCTCTGATTCTACTAGTAGAATTATCACCAAACTTTACTACTCCTCCTTCATACCTTTCCAAATCTAAGAACTTATTTTTGTGACCTGTCATATGGTGAGAGCATCCACTGTCAATAACCCAATCATCCTTTTCTTCAACTTGGGCAGCCAAAGCTCTTTCTACAACTTTATGTTTGACAGATTTAGAGGACATTGGATCTTCTTCCTTGATGGAAATAAACACCCAATCACTTCCAGATTTGTTTTCTGTCTCTGATTCATCATCTATTACTCCTTCATTATCATCTTCTTCATGAACATAGTAACAATTCTTTTGGAACCTTGATCTGTTGGGATTTGGTCTTGAAAATCTCTCCAGACACTTTGAGGCAAAATGACCAATCTTATTGCAGTTAAAACACTTAAAAGGCAATTTCCCTTCATACTTACCAGATCCTCTTGGCAATCTTTTTGCAATAAGGGCTTCAAGCTGAGCAATTTTAGTTTCTTCTTCTTCCAAGTCTTTTCTTTCTTTTTCATACCATGATAGTTTCCTTGAAAAATTCTCTCTCGGATCAAACCTTTGTTTTCCTTTTACAAAAGCACTAGCTCTGAATGCAGATTCAGTCTTGGGGGGGTATCTCCAAACTTGGTCATTTCAAATGCAGCCAACTTACTAGCCAATTGATCTCTTGTAATAGTTGTATGGGCTCTAAATTCTTCAATGGCAACAACCTTGATTTTGTAAGAAGCAGGAAGGGATCTGAGAATTTTGCCAACAATCTCATCTTCATCCAAGACACTACTAGCATATCTAATTCCACAAACAAGCTTATTCACTCTTGGCATAAAATTAGTGATGTTTTCATCTTCTCATCTTTAGATTTTTGAATTTTCCTTTCAGACTTTGTAGCCTTGCACATTTGACATACTTGTCTCCTTCATGCAGAATTTCTAGTTTTTCCCAAATCTCAAAAGTAGTTGGTAAGTCAACAACATTTGAGAGCTCTGAATCAGATAATGCACTTAGAAGATCTTCTATAGTCTACAGATTGTTTTCAACATCTATGATTTCATTTGGGGCTTTTGGGCCACCCTGTGGAGGAGTATACTTTTTTGAAGCCATGGTCTAGTACTGCATTCCCATACATTGTAAGTGACATTTCATGTGACTTTTCCAAAGATTAAAATTTGTTCCATCAAACTTTAGACTATCCTTCTTGTAGGATGACATCCTGGAGCTCCTCAAGTAGTTAAGCTCCTTTTAGAGGAACTTGGCTCTGATACCAATTGTTAGATTTAGGATAGACAACGAGAGGGGGGTGAATCAGTTGTCTAAAACTTTCTTCCAAATTACACACTTAAATTCACTTGTGATTTAGCAGCATATTAATAAATCAATCATGGAAACATAATGCATTAAATCAAGAGCAAAGACACATCAATACACAAGACACCAAGATTTTTGACGTGGAAAACCCGGTTAAGGGAAAAACCACGGGGTGATTAACCCAAGATTGTATTCTCTGTTAGAAGAATAGAAAAAACAAAATGGCACATTCCAATTAGGGTTCACTACCTAAGCACACTACTCACAAGAGGCTCACTGCCTACAAGAGACACATTGTCTACAAAATAATAAGTATCATATACTTGAACTGGAGAATAGCATCTTCACCATGCTTGAATTAGTTCCATTTAAGCCCAAAACTTTTGCTCTGCCTTTCGCTCTCTTCCTTGCTACCACACACTCATTTCCACAAGACACCATTTGAAATGACTTTACAATCCCTTATTTATACAAGGCATCTACTTAGGAATAATCATCTAAGTCGACAAACATCTACAAGAACATTCACAAGATGTGTAATACATCCGGTCGGCTAGTCTCAGGAAGAACACCATCATCCAGAGGTTATTCTTCAATTGCGAGCTCCAACTCCAATGCGGACCACCACCATGAACTGGACATGATCTAAAGACCTCCACAAGATTTCTTGAATCATCAAGAACATCCACACTTCATCTTCTTACTGAAATCCTTCTCTCCTTCATCCGGAACCTCAAGAACACAGTCTGTCATCACTATCACAAATCAATAGATGCTTGTGGACCTTCGAATCATGAACCAATTGAGTTGATACTTCACAAAGACTTCCTCAACACTACCTCAAATCTACAAAATAGGATATTGCATTTCCAGATCCCACCGGACCTATCTGTGTCACTCTATCACCTCTGAACACCTACCGGAACTAGTTTTACTTGAGCGGCCACAACTCCTTTAGATCTTCATGCGGACCTCTGAAATCTTTACTAGATCATCTTAAGACTCATATCTACAAAACCTTTAAACCGCATCCTCTGATCCTCATCTTATCTTGGACTTTTACCTTACTGTCTTCACTGTTCTTCTCTGTTCCTGATTAGGACTAATTTTCTCAATATCCTCAGCACTCAGCTCATCCAATCCTTTTCATCAATGCAATAGGAGTATGTTGACATCAATGACAACACCGGTTAGGTCCATACTTGCAACAGATTGTTTGTAATGTGTGGGATAGGATTTAGGGTATGAATTAGTGAGTATATCCTAGTCCTTTACATTTTTTCTGTCTGATTTATTAGACTTGGAGTTGAATTATGGTTGAAATAAGTCAGAACAAATGCATATTAAGATATTCCAAGAGGACAGTGCTTATGAGTATTACAATTTTAATATCGAAATAAAGGATGAAGTCAATGTTCCTAATATATTCTACCCAAAGGACTATGAATCATTTTATTTCATAGTTCAACTTGGTAGACATCTCATGGTGCATGATAATCATCTTATTGAGGTGAGGTGTCATAGTGGTTGTGAGTGTGATATATTTGACAAATGTAACATATGTGTTCTACTCAATGAAATACCTTAGTTGGAACTTGATTGTACAATTTAGATGAGCGCAAAAAAAATTGACAATGATTAATACAAAGATTTCATAAAAAATGTAAACAACAATGTCAGTGAATAGATGAATTGTGGTAGTGCTTTTAGATCAAGTTTGGGACAATCTTTAGAAAACAAAATATTTGATAGAGGAAAATGTTGGTTCCCTAGTTTTGGAGGCCTAAGACTCCCAAATAATGTTTAAAAATTATGGAATTCAAAGCTTTACAACTTTGTGGCCCAATGGATAAGGTACTTGGTCTACACCCTAAAGATTTTTTAGAATCTCATCATGCTTTGCTAAAGCATGCATCCCTGAACTAGAGCCACCATTGGCATTATTTAAAAAATTTCAAGGTTTTAGGATGTGTCTCCCAAGGTTTTGGTCCTTTTAATCTTAAACCCTAGTCCCTTTAGTTTGGTCTATGTACTGATGTTATATTTTCATGTTGACCATCCCAATCCATTCTTGAGTCCTTAAGTTGCATCTTAGTGTCACCTTGGTCGTTCATTTACTGACCCCTTTATCCTAGAAACTAACTAAAACTTGTGGGAAGCATGCATTAATTTTATATTATTTCCCTCCCATGATTTTGTTTTGTGGTCCCCACAATTGTCCCAATCAGCATGTATGTGGCACATTCCTATTGCATCACATTGGTCCTTTGCATCACACCTGTTATGCCTATGCACCTATCAAATTTGTGGCCCTATAATATGCACCCACGTGGATCCTAGGGATCATTTCTATGTCATTTGATGTCTTTCTTGTGGGACCATGTATGTGCTTATATTTCAGTATTTCATTGGTGTGGTGTTAGTTTTTTGTAACACAATTTCTATAAGATCCCATTGTTTAAAATGCAAGTGCGCACTTTTCTACTACATGGCACCATTCAAGGTTTGCATTTTCCTCGTAAAGGGGGACCGATGTGTTTACATGTCATCTTCTCATTCACCATGTGAAGTTTATAAGGTGTCACAATTCCTAGAAGGAGATGGAGGATTTATTTGTGTGTATGCATAGTATTGACACCTAGCATTCTGAAGTGCTTTCATAACTAGGCCCACGAGTCTAGATGTTTAGTTCTAATTGGACCACATTCATTCTTTGAATCGTGATATATAAAGCATTTAAATATGAAACTATGTTGGTGCGTCCTGCTACCACATATCATTGACCACATGATGATGGGACATCGTGGATTTTCCATCCCAAAGGGCTCAAAAATAATGTGGGCCCCCCCAGAGCCTATTTACAAGTGACAAATGGAAGTCTCTTATTTGAACCAAGGATGGTCTTCACATCACAATTCCACTTGTTGAAATTTATGTTAGTTTGTGACTATGCACTAGCTGTCAAATGATTTCCTTCCCGACAGGATCTATAGCTGACATTCAAACTCATGAAACAACTAGAAAAAGGGAATACAAGTTTCTCTCACTCAAGATTTTATTATAGAAGTGATAGTTTTCTACCATGCGAGCCCTTCTCAATGAAATATCTACCTTCCATGATAGTTTTGATGTAATGTTGACAGATAAAATTAACTTTTTTGGTCTATCGAAAAGTATTTCCTACCACCAATTTGTACTAATAATGGCATCAAATGGGAGATTAGTATTTGGAAGTATAGTCCATGTATCCAATCAAATCAAATAGGGTTGTTCATGTGTGATGTAGCATAGGAATTTAGAGGTTACTAAATTTTGTAACAAGCTAAAATAGTTTCATTGAGGAAACTAAATACCATTAGATGCCATATTTTTAGCCTATATGCAGAAGATAGATAAAGCTTTGAAGTACAACTGGCTAGTGGGAGGAGAATATAATGGATGGGTGTACAAATATGTGATGTTATCACTCCCTGTGGCATCTAAAAAATTAATGAAAATTCTTTAGAAGTGATTTGCAGGTCAGTTGATATGTGCTAGCACTCTAACGACATGTTTTATAATAAAGCTAATTTATGGGAATGTAGTGTGGGTTGTTTCTTGTGCTTGGTATATTTCTTATCCATTTTTGGATCTATATAAGGACAATGTATTGTATAATACAACACTTGTCACTTTCAAATTTGTTGAGGTAGTACCTCATCATTCTAAGAATAATATCTTTGTTTATGAAGGGATTGTGAAGGTTTTCTTAGCTCTAGTTGTGAGATTCTAAGAACAGAGGAGAGGACAAACCTTTCTTAGGCTTGGGTGGATCTAGAAATTTAGTCTCCCTATTCTTGTATCCATGCTTAGTTATGATGGGATGGGTACAGAAGATGTGGGAGGAAGTTGATTTTTGATGCGGTAGATTGTTCACTTCTTCCCCCTTGACCTCCCATGACTAGGACCTAGAGTAGCCTCGGGTTCACCACGAGGTCACTACAACTACTTTCATCTACTTAGTTTGTGATGAAGGAGGTCATTGATTTCCAATGGCCAACTTTTACTCACAAAGTCAAGGAAGTTGGGTGGGCAACAACTAGTCTCTTCCTCATCCTCATATTAGTAGTGAACAACAATAGTCAGTTCATCTTTGGTGGGTGAAGATTAATTCATGTGGTGCAACTCAAAATACTTAGCTACTTGTGCTTAATCATCACAATAATAAGAGGTGGGAAGCACTTTCATTAACAGGTTTTAGGATTTTCCAACTGATCACATGTTGTGGATTCCATGGGCAAAAGGGATATGAATACATGTCAGTCATCAGTAGCTTGTAAGAGACACCCTTTTCTTATAAAAGGGTTGTTCTCCTTTTGTAAAGGTTGGAAATTTTTGGGGACATAAGATTTTTTGCTTGTAGTTTTATTCTAGGATAGTAGGGGATTGTTTAGTCTGTATGCTCTTGACATGTAGTTTTCTCCTGCCTCTGAAATTAATGAAAGAGTGCAAACTTCATATGCTTATTATCTCCATCTCTATTATGTAAACAATTTTGAGAATTAATAAATCAAGGATATATTGTTTCTCTCATGACACATTTGTTGTTATACATTATTGTTGTGTGTTAGTTTTTGTTTTAAGGAAATAATGTAAATCTTTCATGCAAAGTAATGTGGTTATTTACAAACATGATGGATAATTAAGAATGAGATGTATATTAATTGCCACCATTAAAATCAATATCAAAGTTGATGCATTGATATCTTTAAGTAGATAAATTGATTTTTAGTCTAGAAGAATCGTATTTCAAAGCCTTATGCACTGTATTGACTCTATTTTTCCTAGAACATGCACTCGTCCTAAATCTAATTGGTCTCCCAACTAACATTTCATACTCAAGATGATAAATCCAAGCCATTATTGTAATTTATTGGTTAATTATTTGATCACTTCATACTAGATACTTGAGGATAACAAGGAATGAGTCATCCATTCATTCAACTATACAAATCTTTATCAATACGTACAAGTCCTTTCATTTGCTAGGCACTGTGTTTCAATTCTGCAGTAAAATTGCATCTAGTATCATAAAGGGGAACCCACCTAGGTCTTGCAAAGCTTGAAGTATAAGGGAGAAGAGTGTGAAACCCATCTTTCATTCGTTGGCCAAATTTCTTAGTCTCTTTGATCATAAGGTCTGGCTAATCTTTAGATTTCACTGAGGTGTAGATTTAGGAACCAACATGTTAGGAACCCATGTTTAACCCTTCTCTTTACTTTGTTAGTATATTAATTTTGGACACATATGCTGTGTAAGTCATCCCATGAGTATATTGTATTATCCCACATTCATGGGAAGTAATAGTTGTTTAGATTAGACTTAGTATATAAGTACGTGTTGAGGCCAATGAAGGCATCCACGAATTTATTATATTGAGCTTGCTCAAAGGAGGTTGCCCCCTTGAAGTGGCCTGCAATCAATAAATTCATTCTATGTTTCTGCTATTTCTATTATTTTTTGCATTTTTAATTATATTGTTGCAGGAGGTTCCTCTCATCTGGTATCAGAGCACTTTCTTGGGCTTGCTGGGTGGAATTTCTACCAAATTGTTTTCTACAGGAGCTTCCAGGCACTGTGATTATTGTAGTAGTTCTTTCTTTTTCACATCTGTAGTGTTCATTTCATATTTATGCTCCTTTGTCCCTCTTGGACAAATTTTCCCATTCTTTCACCTCACCTGAAATCCCCATTTTTTGCTTCCCTTTCCCTCAGAAAGTGTCCAAAACCTAGTCAAACCCCAATTACCCATCAGAGTTTTCCCCAAATCCAAATTTTCCTTTACTAAAAAAGTTTTCGTTTTTATTTTTCTACCCATTCCCAAAAAAAAAATCTCTTGGTTATGGTTGTCACCCGCAAAGGAGAAAAAAACATGGAGGATGAACTTACAGCACTCAAGACCAAACTCCAGGATCTGAATGAAAAAATTCTCGGCCTCAATCTTCAGCATGCAGCCATAGTCTTCTACAGACAGTCGATTCTCTTCTTCCAGTAATTTTCGTGGGCTAAAGCTTGATTTTCCTCGCTTCAATGGTGATGATCTGATTGGATGGATATACATGGCATGCAAGCTACCATGCCAATTCTAACTGTTGTACACATATTTGGAAATTGAAATGGTAAAGGATGTTATCTCTCATGGTATGAGGGTGCATACTTTTATTTTGGGACATTTCTCATCCTTCATGAATTACACTATTATTGCTTGGTCATAGGAGAGAGTGTGGGGATACTTGATTTAATTCCTATTAGGTGATTTAGTTTCCTAATACTCATCTCTCTAGATGCTTTGGAAGCTACTACACAGATAGAGGTAATGTAGGATTAGGCCAAGCCACTCAAATTATGGAGTGAAAATTAGTAGAGATGTCAATCAGAAGTGTTGAAATACTTCCCTATAACCAAATTTGACTTCTTTTTAGCACTTCACTAGAGTTTATGTTGTCTGCATTACATCTAAGCATAAGGCAAATACCCTGACTTACATTATCAAAGAAAATGATATAGATACCAAGTAAAAATATGTGTTGAAAAGAATGTATGTTCCTATTACACATACACTAATGGTGATGTTTCCTCTATGCATACAAAAATTAGCCATTTTAGGTGATGAAGAAGAAGATGACCATGGACCTAGTCTAGCACCATCTACTACATATAAAGAGAACAAGCCACTAGCAAGGCTTATGGTTGACAAGCACAAAATGAATGACCCTCCTCCAAAGTATGTAAAATATAGTGCACCAAAGGCATTAAGATTAGGGAGCTAGGAGAGGATCAACCATGAGCCCTTTCATAAAAAGTACCTTATCTTATTTCTAGGGGATTCCAACATAATCATGTACTCATAAGGCTCTAGTTGTGTAACCCATAGTGTAGATGACTCCAACCTGAGTAGTGCCTTTGTAGTAAGGGATATTTATGCCCAACTCATGTACACCTCCACCACAAACAACATTTAAAGTGACTCTAATGGTGCATGGTAAAAATATAAGACAACTATAGAAGTGAACACTAGTCACACCTATAGAGGATAATGTTACATATGTTTTCATTGATGTCAATAGAGTTATCGTGGAGAAGGCATATTGTTGTATATTATGTCATAAGAATGGTGATCTGTAATGTCAGTAGAGTAAGTAATTAGAAGTGCTGTGAGGTGGAAATCATAGTGAGGTGTATATGTTGTCAAAGGAGTGATGATCAAAGGAGAAGACAAAGGAGTGATGGTCAAACAAGTTGTGAGGTGAAGGATATGATGATGAAAGTTATGAGTTGGTTACAAGTTTGACCAATATCATCTGTACACTTCTGTACCTTATCTTCTAAAGTTCATAGATAGGTGAAAGATTGTCAAGTTGAAGGATATGCTGACATGAAGAATTTGTGGTTTCCTACTTTTGATGAAAAGAGTTGTGTATGTTGTCTATGGTGTTGTTAATATTGCATTCATTGTTTCTTATTGGGATTAGTGAAATCAAAATGAGATAGAAAACACAAAACAAGTGCATAAAAATAATTGTTATACCTCACTATGACTCACAAATCCAAGATAGGGTTGTAGAAGCATGCACACAAGAGCTCCTAGATATACCCTAGATAATGGATTCAATGTGAAATGCTCTATCTAATGCAACTCACAAGCTAGCTCAAGAGAATTTTTGGCATGATAACTCTACTTAGAAATTGGATTATCAAATGGCTTGGAGGATGTTGTATTTATAGGCATTTTGGAGAGATTTCTATCCAATGATTGAGATTAATTTGAGAGATCAATGGTGGAGGATGAAGATGATGTGGAGGGCCTAGATTTCATCTTGGGGAATGGAGGGATAGGAATAAAGATGAATTTTTAATTCATCTTGGGAAAGGGGTGAATTAAATGAGGTTGGGTGAGATAGATTATTTGTGAATTAAAAATTCACGTGGGGAAGTGTAAAATGAATCTAAAATTCATTTGGGGAAGAGTGGATATTAATGCTTATGACATGTGTAAGAGGTTTTAATGAGGGTTATGACACGTGTATAAAAAATTGATTTATATGGGATATATTTCAATTTTTTATTTGGAGGATGTGGGGAAGGGTGTTAATCAAGGTTTGACCATCTTAATTAGGGTGATTAACCTAATTAATATGGCTGGAAAAAAATAGGGAATGGGTTAATGGGAGGTTAAGATTAATTAAATAAGGTTTTATTTAATTAATCCTGGGTCTAGGGTCATGTAGGTTAGGCTAGGTAATTAAATAATAGATATTTAATTAACTAGGGTAGGGATAGGTTGATTAATAGGTTGAATTAATTAGATAAACATGATTTACCTAATTAATTGGATTAATGAAAAGAGGGAATTAACCAAATAAATATTGCATATTTATTTAATTAATTGGCTAAGGTTGAACTATTGAATTAATTAAATTAATCTAATTGTAGGGGATAAAATGATGAAAAATTAGGTGATGAAGGAATAATTAATTAAATAAAAATTTAATTAATTGATTAGAAGGAGAATTGGTATGTTTAGGGATGTCGGGAGTCGGTTTGATGATGAAGACCTTTTTAGGTGTCTACATTTGCCCCTCTTTTACGTAGTGTCAGGACCTAGCATGGAGGTGGCATCAGGTCAAAGAAAAATATGCCCCAGCTACCAGGAAGGAATGAAATGAGTGAGGGATACCCCCTCAAGAGGTTAGTGAAAAAAAAAATTTCTGGGCGAGCTCTCAAAAGGACGAGACAGGGGTTGAAATTTGGATAGGGGAGAGAAAATCAAGTTGATAGGAAGAAAAACAAGGAAAAACTGTTGTGATCTACACCCTAGGGAAGAAAAACAGAGTGGAGGGATGACATGGCCTACTATAATTAGAAGGGTGGGCCCTAAGAGTGCCACATTTGTACACATCAAGCCACTTAGAAGAAGGAGAGAAGACGAGATGGCTTTGGATCCGAATACAAGGGAATATGGAGTGGCTCCTGTGGGTGTACAGATGCTTGTGTGATAGGCCCATAAGGCAGGATTGAGCTGAAGGTGCCAGTCACGACCAGCTTCATTAACCATCTTCTTCAGAATATGAAGAATGGTTTTTTTAAGCTTCTTCTTGACCATTACCTTGAGGGTAATATGGAGTGGAGAAATGGTGTTGGATTTGGAACTTCTCACACAAGGTGCGGACTTCCTAGTTTTTGAATGGTTTTCCATTATCTGTGATAATGGAATGGGGGATGCCATAACAATATATGATATAATGGAAGATGAACTCAGATATCTATGTTCTAGTGGTGAAAGTGAGTGGTATTGTGTCCACCCACTTAGTGAAGTATTCGGTAGCAGTGATGATGAATTTATGGCCATTAGATGATGGTGGATGGATCTTCCCTACGAGGTCAAGCCCCCACTATGAGAAGGGCCACAGAGTCATAATTGGCTGCAATTCCTGTGATGGTGCATGAATGAGATCTCCATGTTGTTGACATGGCAGGTACTTCTTTACAAACCAGTAGGTGTCTCACTCCATGGTTGGCCAATAGTACCCAGTTCTCAGGATCTTCTTAGCTAGAGTAGGTCTACTTGAATGCACCCTGCAAATGCCTTCATGTACCTCTTGCAAGGCCACTTCAGCTTACCTAGAGTCTAAACATTGTAAAAGTGTACCATCAAGACTCCTTTTGTATATGGTGTCTCCTATGAGGATAAAGTGGAAGGCTCGGTAGATGAAGCTTTTTTGTTGCGAGGTGGATAAGTTGTGGGGAATGATGTTATTGTAGAGCTACATATAAGTCTCTTGATACCACGGGAATAAGGGACCAACAATTTTGCACACTAGCTCTAATTGGGAAACATCATATGCTAGAATAGGGAGTTCTTCGATCAGGAACTCACACTTTTTTCTATCTTTCTTCATATCAACTAGGGATCCGATTGTTTCCATGGCATCTACAACTTTGTTGTTTACCCTTGGGATTTGTTCAAAGTGAATATCATCAAAATAGTATTTGAAGTCATCGACCATCTTTTTATAAGGTAGGAGTTTATCATCCTTAGTTTTGTACTCATTGTTTACTTGTTAGATGACTAGCTGGGAGTCGCCATATACTATCAGCTTCTCGATTTTCCACTTGATTGCCATTCGAAGTCCTGTGATGAGGGCCTCATACTCTGCCACATTGTTTGTGCATGGAAATGTATTTTTGAATGACTTAGGGATGGTGTCACCTTGAGGGGTAACAAACAAGATGCCTACCCCTGAGCCTCTGTGTGTATACGACCCATCAAAGTACATTTTCCATATTTATACTACTGGCGCTATTGTCAATATGGCTTCATCAGGGAACTCTACAAGTGTAGGATGTTATGAGGGAATAGGTACTTCAACCAATTGATCAGCAATGACCTATCCTTTGATAGCCTTTCTCTCTATGTATTCAATGTCAAATTTGCTAAGGATCATGACCCATTTGGCCATTCTTCTAGTAAGAGCGGCTCTATTCAGTAGATATTTCAGCAGATCAATCTTGGCGATGAGCTTACTTTTGTGATTGAGCATGTAGTGCCTTAACTTTTGTGAAGTAAAGACCACAGCTAGACACGCTCGTTCAATGGGTGTGTAATTTAGCTCATAGGTTACCAAGGTGTAGCTGATATAATATATAGCTCTTTCCTTCCCCTATTCATCGTGCTATGCCAACAAGGCCCCTATATTTGTTTTAGTTGCTGAGATGTACAAAAGGAGGGGCTCTCGTGGCTTTGGTGGGGTGAGAACAAGAGGATTAGCCAAGTACTCTTTTAACTAGTCACAGGTAGCCTGACACTAATTGTCCCAGATGAAGGCTGTATTCTTTCTAAGCAGGTGCTGAAAAGGCTAACACTTATCAGCAAGCTAAGTAATAAACTGATGAATAGACTAGAGTTTCTCTTGTAGACTTCATAATTGTTTCAGTGTCTTTGGAGGAGGCATCTCAGTGATGGCTTTGACTTTTACAGGATCTACCTCAATTCCCCTTCTAGAGACTATGTATCCCAAAAGCTTTCCTGAGGTAACCCCAAAAACACATTTCTTTCTGTTTAGCCGCACATTAAATTGCTCTAGTCTGTCAAAGATTTTTGCTAGCACATCCAAGTGTTCTTCTCTTGTCTTTGATATCCCCAACAAGTCATCCACATAATCTTCCATGATGTGGTAGAAAAGGTCATGGAAGATGACAATCATGGCACATTGATAAGTAGCTCTAACATTTTTTAGGCCAAATGGCATCACTACCCAATAGTATGTCCCCCATGGGTAGATGAAGCAAGTCTTATGTTGGTCTTCTTCTACAATTTTGATCTGATTGTACCCTAAAAATCTGTCCATTAGTGATAGCATCTCATGTCCTATAGTGAGGTCCACAATGATGTCGATGTTAGGTAAGGGGATGTCATCTTTAGGGCATGCTTTGTTGAGGTCTTAGAAGTTAGTGCAACATCAGATGTGACCATCAGGCTTTGCTACTAGTACTAGATTAGATACCCATTCTGGATAATCTATCGGTTAGATGAACCCCACATCTAGGAGTTTCTTTAGTTCTGCTTTAACCAAGAGTGCAACCTGAGGATTCATCTTTCTTATTTTCTATTTTACAGGTTTCGCATCAGGCTATACTACAAGATGATGAACAACCAAGCCAAGATCTAGCCCTAGCATATCTGCATAGGTCCATGCAAAGTTGTAGCTTCTTTGTTTGAAGAAGGATAAGAAAATCTCCTATTCTGTTGCAGTGAGGGATTCTGCTCTGAAGGTAATTTTTGGCATTTCTTTTGTCCCAAGATTCATCTCTTGTGATGGCTCTACTAGGATCATTGATCTATCAAGATATATTTTCTCTATTTTGGGAAGGCCCATGCTTCCATCTTCTAGCACCTCATGCAAGTTTTCACCAGAAGATACATCCTTTATTTTTAATTTTTCTTCATTTGAAAGTGCCACTGAGTGGTTTTCACTACAGGACATTGTTTTTATTCTTATGTTTTTGCAACTAGAAGCATGGGTGGTCTTGCTAAAATAGGAAAATGTGTCAAGTTCCATTATGTATTTGGCTTTGTGATCTCCCAGGGGGAAATGATCTCTGACCCCCATCATTTCTACTATGGCTTCATCATTTTGTGCTACATCAAAGTCAGGAGGTCATTGTTGGTCCCAATCGATAACATCTAGGTATACAAGGGGTAGTGCATTAGATGAGGATGTTAGGGTGGTTACCGTGTAGATGGTGCATATGGAGGATTCAAAGAATTCAGTGAAGTCACTAAAGGAGTCTTGATGACCTACTTCATTGATGTTATTGACTTCGGGGGAAGCCGTAGTGACCTCAGCTAAGATACACTCGCCACTAGTGAGGATACGTTGTCGTTGACCATACCCTAACCCTTGAGTGTAGGGATTCCTTGTTGCTTGAACTAGTTCTATGATCCCTTGTTCATGAAGGCCAATACCACCTTGTCCTTTGTAACCCATTTTCTTGATGATTTGTGACCCTTTGCCATAGATTTCAGATGATATGGTAGGGGCTTCTTGTTCTATTTCTTCATCTTTATACAACCATGATGATTTGTCTTCAAGCACATCTTGATCAAGAAGGTGCTTCTTTTCAAAGGTTAGGGATGGCTTGCATTTGATAACCACTGTGGAGACTTCTCCTTCTTTCGGGGTGCCGAATGTCTTAGGATTGGGTAATGTCCCTACACAAAAGGTACTGTGTAGGTCATATTCTCCACTCCCATGTCACTTATCTTGATTTTGACCTCTGGTGGTGGAGGTGCTTGAGATGAAGTGGTAGCAATGTTGGCAGGGTCGATGTATGAGGTGGATGTTGTAGGATCAATTCAGGAGGTGTTTTTCATGATAGCCTTGTTGTATGGACATAAAGTATGATCATGTCCTTGCAAGGAACTGTAGTATTGGAAGGGGCGGGGATCGACATAGATAGTCACTTCTGTACTGTTATGAGGAAAGTTTAGACATTGATGGAATGTGGAGGAGACATCTTGCATGGCATGAATCCATGGTCAGTTGAAAAGAATGTTGTATGGGAGGTCAAGATCAAGAACCTGACATTTTGTTTCCAATATCTTCTACCCTACTTGGATGGGGAGTTTGATAGTACCCTTAGATAGTCTCTCAGTGTTATCATATCCCTTGATGGTTATGCGTTCACTAGTGTCCACAACCACATCCAAGTATCCCAAGTGTTTTAAAAATTTAAAGTGCATAGGTTTAGGCTAAAGCCACCATCTATTAAGAATCTTTTGATGATATGCTTGTGGATGTGGACTTCAATACGTAAAGCATCATTATGCAGGTTATCGGATGTGGCGAGATCCTTTTCTGAGAAAGTGAGATGATGGGGTGCGGCGATATGGCCCACCATGGCTTGGAATTGATCCGCATTAAGGTTGGTGGGAACTTGGGTTTCCATTAGAGCCTTGTCGAGGACTTCTTTATGGAGAGATGTACGGAGTAGCTCAAGGATGGAGATCTATGTAGGGGTCTTTCCTAGATGTTCTAGGAGATTGTATTTATTGGTTGGTGATGGGAGAACAGATGGATGATTTAGTTGATGATTTGATGTGGATGGAGGTGTTTGGTCGGTGGTAGGGGCTATGTGGATGGACACATGGCCTCGACGGGTTCTGACAGCAGAATTGCATGCTTGAGCCTGAATGGTGATTATGTTGATATAGTTGGATGATGGTTCTATCCAACCTATGACAAAATCATAGGAAGTGGGAGGTGGAGTGATATTGTAGGTTTGATTAGAGGATGAGGCTTTTCCTTTGTTGTGATTTGGTAGAGGATCTTTATAAGCTCCCAAGTTGGCATTTGGCGATGGTTGGGGGGTTTGCTCGAGGTTGACTTTGTTTTGATCTATGAGGTCTTGTATACAATGTTTTAATTTCATACAATCAGATGTCTTATGGCCCACAATGTGGTGGTAGTCACAATAGTCATTTTCATTATACCATGTGGCTTTGAGTTGATTTTCTTGGTGGGGCTTACTAGGCGGGAGAGTCATTAAACCATGTTTTAGACATCTATCAAGAATATATTCGAGTGGTTCCCCTAAGGGTGTAAATTATCTTCGAGGTTTATTTTTGTAACGTCAAAAAATGTCCCCTTGGGGGCTTTTCCCTCATATGGTTTAGCTCCCGGGTCTTTAGAGTGCATTTAGGACATTTTAGTTCATGTTTTAGCATCCCAATGGAATGCGACCTAGGTTCTATGATAAATAGGACCTAGGTGGACCCCTTGAGTTGTACCCTATCTAAAATAGGGGGGAGGACATGGGCACTCACAGCCTAGTCTTGCCCTATTTTGGGGTAGCCCCAATTTCTGGGTGTCGATTTATAACTGTTAGGAGGTTATTTTGCCGACACGGTAAAGTTTGATTTTTAATATCTTGGTGGGAATGCTTGTAAGAGCATATATAAGAAAGCTTAGGCATTCATTTGTAAACTAGATTGTAGTTAGATAGCAAGGGTGATGTTCAAGTGTTCTCAAGGTGATTTAAGGTGTAGACACCCAAATTTGTCCTAAATTTGTCCATATCTTGCAACACCTAGTCAAAAACATTACTTAGACATCATGCAACATTTTTTCCTAATCCCACTCTTAATCATACTAATCCATTAGCTAAGTAATTAAATAAATTTTTTTTATTTAATTAAAATCCCATCTTAATCCTATCCTTATCTCACTTAGCCAATTAATTAAATAAATTTATTTAATTAATTAATTTCACATTCATAATCCCACTTTCCAATTAATTAAATCAATTTTATTTATTTAATTAATTTCTACATTCATATCCCAATCCTATTCTAATCATCTTCCCAATTAATTAAATAAATTTTATTTATTTAATTAATTTCCCTCACATATCCCAACTAATTCAAATATTTTATTTGAATTAAGTCCTCACCTTTCATCATAAGCCGACATGTGTGCTTCTTTCATTTAAAAAAGATACTTGTGGTACTACAACCTTTATTTAATATCTTTCACATGTAGTATTTTTTATGTACATGGTCACACATGAGCCCTATCCTTCTCCTTACACTTGTCACATGACTACAACTACCTTGAAGAGTGGGGAATAACATATCAATCATAGCCATCCACATCAATCAATTAGCTTTTTAATCTCAACTATCCATTTGAGCTAAGCCTTTCCTATAAATGAACCCCCTCATAAGCCATTAGCATGCATTGAGTTGGAGTATCCATATGCTGTTGAAATCACATTAGAGCCTTTGCATCCTTCATCTATCATCTATCAATCTTCCATATATCATCTCAATCCTATGCAAATATTATGTTGTCAAATTGTGAGCAACCAACATATCAAATCAATCAAACAATTCATCTTGCATCTTCAAGGTATTGAATGATTTGGGTTTAGGTTATGCATATCATTGTTTGATTATTTCCATTTGCAAATCCAAATTTTTTGATATACATTTTGGCACGCCTGGTGGGACTCACTTCGCTTGATCTTTTTTGTAAGTTTTTGTAGTAAAAATATGCATTCATCTAACCCCCATTGTCAAGTTTTGCAGGTTTAATTAACTTTTTGTTGTAGATCCGCTATTTTTTGGACAAAACCCTAGGTTTTAAAGATTTCATCATATCTTTCAAATAGTTGCAAATTTTTCTACAATATTTTTATAAAAGTTTGTCTATGATACAAGGAAACTACAACAGAAATATTTCAGGTTTATCACAATTTTTGTGGGAGTTATCATGTTTTTATGTTTTTTCATAAAATTTCAATTCTGGGTGTAAATCAGTGAATTTTTCATAAACTTTTATATTTATGGAAATCTCTCAAAATTCTAATGGGGGTCTATGCTTTACATATTTAATTTGGAGGTCATTTATAGTGCAAAAAAATCAGATCTTTGCTGACTATATCTTTTCCATAAATCTATATTTCTAGGTGCAAAACAGGGATTTTTTCTGATTTCTTTACATTTTTGGAAAGCTCTCTAAAAATTAGCAAGGGTTTCTTCTTTATTTTTTAATTTTTGAACCAAAAATGTCTTGAAATAATCAAATCTAATTTGGCTATGTATCTAAAATTACAATTTTCCTTGCTTGATGAGCTTATTTTTTATGCCTGCATTATAATATCTTTTTTTGATGTTGTAGGTGATCATAAGGAGCTTTAGTAGCAGCAATATCAATTATATACAATAGTTTGGAAAGTGAAAATAATCCGGGTGCATTCATTTCTATCTTTCATCTTTTCATTTCAATCAATCTTGTTTGCAGACACATTTGGATTTTAGGCATAAAATGAACAACTTGTTTGCTATCACATCAAAAATTGGGCTAAAACAAACCATTTTCTTTCATCACATTTGGATTTGGGCTTTAAAAACAAACAAGTGCTTGCATTGTCTTCCACACATTGAATTTCTAAGATTAATGAACCCCATGCGAGTGTGACCAAATAAATGTGTATGCTCTCTCCTCGCGTCTTAACATGAACTTCAAGATCAAAAACATTTACTTGTGTTGCTTTTGTTAAACCTTAGAGAGGCCTGCCTTGGTGGGAAAAGAGGTACTCACCCCAATGGAATGACCTCAAGCGGTACTTTCATCCGGTCCGCTATAAAAATCAGAGGATAAGGTGAAAGCCAAGCCTAACCGGTATTAGCGCTCACCATACAGTGCTAAATCGAAAGGAGGTGTACCTTTGTGTATATTAAAACTCCTAGTAGGCTTAGTTAAAGTCTTAAGTGGCTTTCTAGATGCTTGTGGGGTGCCGGTCCCTCAGATTTTCACTAGAACCTCCTTGTGATAGTGGCCTTGCCTTGACTAGGACTTGTTGAAGTGTCTTCACGTGCTTTCTTAACCATCATCATATTCTTCCAAACTAACAACTTGCTTATGTGTCTTGTGTGAGTGATTCATGTGTGTATATGCATAATCATTTGTTTGAATATTGCCACATCAAGCTCTAAACACCCAAACACATAAAGACAAGTCATCCTACACATTCTTCCAATAACATTCAAACCCAATCACTTTCATCCCAAACATAGCCTAGTAATCATCCAACTCTTCATAGCCAAGTCATTCAAACCATCTTAAACCTATTCTAGACATTCCTATTCCATCCAAGTCATTTCCACATCATCCAAAACCCTAAACAAGCACTTGCAAAAAGGACTTAAGACTTAAACACTTTTGTGACATCATGTCAACCTTAGAGGACCTCCAAAAGCTCCTTCATATGCTTCACCACATGCATGCAAGCCAATCACCTTTAGAGCAACAAACCTTTCAAAGCATTCAAGAACTGATTCATATATGTCAAACCAATCCTCACACATACAATGCCTCTTGGAAGAAATCGAACACCTCATGGCCACTTGCAAAGTCCAACGACCATCCTATCTAGCATCTATCTCATCATATCTATCCACTCATCAACCCAATTCAATACCCACTTATTTCATTTCTTCTAATGTTATCCCTTATCCACATCAACACATCACTTCACAACAACCCATTCAATAATTCCAACAATAACAAATCATATCACAACAACAAATCCAAACACCATCTCAATCTCAACAAATTCCACCTCAATCCTATGTGTCATCCACCTCAACTTCATACCAAACCCAAGACCTTTTATCTACATATTCTACCATTTCACCCAACCACCAAGATTATCAATGGCCTCCACAACAAGCACAAGTGAGCCTAAGTCCACATTTCCAACAAGAATCATATCCAAATCCAAGTGGCCCCTTGTACATAAATCAAATGAGTTGAAGTTATCGTATGCAAGACTTAATTACCTTTGACAAGGGAGATACCAATCTAGCCAATGTATCCTATGAGTGGCCTTCACCATCTAATCACCCGCCAACACATGAGCCTACTAGCCCTATCATAAGACCACCATGTGATTCTACCCCTAGTCCATTTGTCCACTAACCTTCATCACCTTCATCCTCATGTTCAACCAATCTTCCACCACAAGATCCCTTGGACATAACCATATAACAATTGGTTCAAGTAAATTTGATTGAGTTGCCACTAATAGAACCTTTTGACCAATCCTTAAACCCCCTTGGTATAATGAAAACTATTATTGTGCATACCATAGGTATAAGGGCCATACAACAACCAATTGTGTCAAACTTAAGAGATTGATCATGAACCTCATAAATTGTGGTAAGATTATCCCTTCATCCAATCCAAATCCTAATCCATCCAATCTAATTAGCCCCTAACCTAATCCTAGTTCTAAGCTTGCAACATCATCCGCTATTATTGTTCATCCATTATACTTCCCATCCACTCATACACTTGCAAAGAATGTGATCCATTGGCTACTAGCTAGGAATAAACTACCCCCATGTCAAACACCAATTCATAATCCTACCAATGAACTTCCAAAGGTCATGTTCAATCCTATAATCTCATCATGTGGTTTGCATATCCTTGAGCCTCTTCAAGAGCCTTCCATTAACATACATAGCCCTTTAAGCCCATCATGTGACCTACAAGCCAACAAGTCTATTCAAAGGTCTCCAACCACAAGCCTAAGTCAAGAGTCATCATACCTTCATGTCAATAACCCTCAAGAACATGCCAAGCCTATCCAAGAGTTATCCAATTCCATTCAAGCAACCCAAGAGGTATGTCAAATATTTAATCCTAAGCATGTGGAAACATTAAGCCCTAGTCCAACTCAAGATGAAAACACTTTCATGCAACCCATCCATAACATTTATCTTCTTTATGATCAAGATGATACCTATAAAGAAGTTATCCATGAGCACCTTGATCCTAGCCATAATCTTATATCCATCCATGAGCAAGATATCCAAATTGCTCCTAGTCATATGCCATCTAGCCCTATCCATAATGAGCAAACATCCACTTGTCATGATGAGACACTTGTCCCCTAAGTAAGCATAAAAGATCAAACAAATAACTTGGATCTTAGTGAACACAATGCTAATCAAGATCCTAATGATCCTCCTTCCACATCCACCATCTATTCCACTTCAAATCCACGATCATGTCCTACTGGTCTTACCACCCTTATACATGAGTGTTCTTCTTTAAGGCAACAACACCCTCTATCCACTTCACCTTATCCATCCAATAATGAACTCAAGTCTAGTGTTCAAAGCACACCAAGTCCTATAGTCCATCGCATACTTCGAAACATGAACTACCAAGGTAAAGGCCTAGGCCTTTATGAACAAGGTATTTTGGAGCCAAACCATGTCAAAGTTCCTCCATGCTCATATGGCCTTAGATACACACCCCAAGGTAAACAAGGCCAAGATGTTGGTAATCCCTTCATGCATCCTAAATCTACCACTTTCCATCACAAATCACATCATATACCCAAAACATATGTAGCCATTCCCCCTCCATCAACTTATAAATATCAAAAACATGTGACCATACACCTTTCGCCATCCACTTTGCCTCCACTTTTACCAACTCCAAATATCCCTCCATTCACCTTGCCACCATTGCGTCCAACACCTAACATACCTATCATTCATAAGTATCCTTACATCCCTAATCATGGCCAACAAAAGCACACATTGTTTAAGCATAACGCTTCCAATCATTCTATCCACTCCACCCACCCCATGGGATTCAAAAGCAAAAATTTTGATGCGTCTATCTATAAAGCTAAAAATCCTACCAAAAATCCTAAAGGTCTTCATACCTTAGGACATAAGGAATCAAAATCAAAGCAAAGTTCATCCAAACAGCCATCTAAACCCTTACCTCCAAAAGTAAAGTCCAAAAGCAAAATGGTTTGGGTTCCTAAGAAAATAGCTAGCAAGTCAAATGAGGCATCCTCATCCACATCTCAAGAATCCCAACCACCTATATCCATCCAAAAGCCTACTTCCATCCAAAACTTCCATTCCCTTCAAAAATTCCACAAGCAAAGCAAAAACACTAAAAATACTAAATCTATGTGGGTTCCTAAATCACTTCATCAACCATCCCCTAAGCAAACATCTCCATTGCTTCCTACACTACCATCCCATCAAAAGCTTCAATGTTTAACACGGTGTGTGCAACCATTGGTCATGGTTCCCTTCCACTCCACAGCACCTCCACATAACTACATCTCCCCATCTTCCATCCATTATCCTACATATCTTCCCCATCACCTTCGTATGGTCCATGCTTTGGCATAAACTTTTAATCCATCCATCCTTGCATGAACCTTTCATAATCCACATCATAATCCACTATCCCCATCCATCCATCTTTGCATGAATCTTGCATAATCCACATCCTAATCCATTATCTACCTAATCCACCTCCCATCCACACAATCTCTTATCAACATCTATGAGCATAATTCCATGGTCCATGCGAAGACATCATCCATCTCTAATGGGACACTATCACCTTTCATAGCACTAGACACTTGAGTCCCTCCTATCCATTACCATGGTGAAAACCTGGCAAATAGGCACCATGTGTAATTGTCATGCTCTCCCATAAAAAAAAATTTTAAAAAAAGAAAAAATAAATTAAAAAAAAAGTAAAGAGAAATCCCTTCATCCAATGGTGAAAACTTGGTAAATAGGCACCTTGGATAAGTACCATGACGAAAACCTAGCAAACAGGTGTCATGTGTAGGTTGATCTTCTATGTCACTTACACTTGGGGGCACATTGTCTCATCAAACCTATCCATTTCTAAACTATCTATCCCATTATATCATTTTCCATCTTACCATGTCCTATCATGCTACATCCTACCATTCTTAGCCATTACATAAACATGCCTATCGTATTGAGTCCATTTATCCTTCTGCCTTTTGATTTTGATGAAGACATAAGGGCAAAATGTTGAAACATGTTTGGATATTTCTTGACATACCTTATTTCCAAACCAAGTCCTATCTAATTGACCATTTATCCATCCCATTTAAACCAATCCATCATGTGATCCTTTTGACATAAGCCTTGTCATGTAAAATCCAATCTTATCATCCCATTGTCATGAACTTTGTCATGTAAAAATCCTAAGCATTACCACCTAGAATGGGGCAAGTTCTTCCTATGCAACATAGCCTTTAAAGATCACATCCTAACTCCCTTATAATCCATCCACTATCCCCATCCATTTATCATGAGCTTTTCGTCTTATAGCTTATCCTCATCCATTTATCATGAGCTTTCTATTCCATAGCCTATTCTTATATCTATCCATTTATCATGAGCTTTCCATTCCACTATAACATATCCTTTTTATCCATCCATATATCATGAGCCTTCCATCCCATTTACTATCATCCATCCTTTTATCCATCCAATCCCATTCATCCATATTTGCACCTAGACTTGGTTTTCTCCCTTGTCATTGGTATCTAGCACAAAGGCTACCCAAATTATAAATCCATTGGCATTTTCCAAAACATTTCAAAAAAACACAAAAAAAATCAAATATTCTCAAAAAATCCAAAAAAAAATCAAATATTTTCAAAAAATCCAAAAAAAATCAAAATATGTCAAAAAATCCAAAAAATTAAAAATCCAATAAATTAAATATCCAACGAAAAATCCAAGTAATAAAACTAATCACGTCATCCAAAACAATCCACTCCATCAACATTCAATCAAAATCAAATCATCATCATCATCAATTCTTCCTATCAATAACATTCATTCATCCATTTCAATCAATCACTTCTTCCAATCATATCAATCAAATCAATCTAAGCAGTGATCTTAAATCCAAGTCACACTAATCTGTATCAAGCAAGCTAATCAATCAAGGAACATTATCCAATCAAATCAACAAGTTTTTGATCCTAATCTTGTCATGAACCAAATCAATCATCATCAACAATCATCAATGGGATATATCGTTCCCACATCATTCTTGTGTTGCTCTAGGGATATAACTTTCCCCACAATGACAACACTATCATTAATCAATCAAACAATCAATTATTGGTTTATGACTTGACAAGGGCAATACCTTGTTTATTTTACATCCTTTGAGCATATTGAGAACACTTTCTTATGCTTAGATTGAGTGGAAACTCTAATCATCACACCATCACTATCATCATTCAAAGCAATCCAATCATCAAACAATCAACCCAGCAATAGCACACATCAAAACCAAAGCACATCAAGCCAACCATCAAAACAAATCCAATCACTCCAATAAATCAAAAGAAGCTCAATCCACCACATATCATCCCATCATCAACATTTCATCAATCTTCATTCATCATTTCATCATATCAATCAAATCAATCTAAGCAATGATCCAAATGCAAGCCCATCCTTAAGCCATACCAATCAAGTTACTCAATCAAACCAAGTTATCCAAGCACAATCCATGGTCTTGATCCTAACCTTGTTGTAAGCCAAATCAATCAACCAGCCAGCCAACCACCTCAGCAAACAACCTTGTGTTGATCTAGGGATATAGCATTCCCCGCCATGACAACACTATCATCATCAACAAAACAATCAATTAATCATTGGTTTACAGCTTGACGGGGGAAATACCTTGTTTGTTTTTGTATCATTTGTGCATTCTTTCTTGCTTGCTTGTGTGTGTCATCATTTTTATCTTGCATTTGCATCATATCAGTATCAATCCAACTAATATTCATATCTTGTATCCAGACAAGGTTGTATTATGCTGGGGCATGAGACACATCGTCACCCTAGTCCTTATACCTTGGTGCATAACGTCTAGTGCTTTATCAAACATCATCATTGCTCACTTTCATTACAGCATAACACATCTCCATTTCTTCTATTTATCCCCTTTCTTTTGCAGCCAAGCCATTTCTTTTCAAGAGCCTACCTGTGTTTGTCCAACCTGCCTATCCTCTTGAGGGGGCATCATCATCCTATCTTTTCCTCATCCTATCCTACATCATCATCCTATCTTTCCATCATCATCCTATCTTTCCATCACTCCCATCCTTTTCCTCTATCCATACCTTAGCTTCTTTGAAATGATGTTACTCATCATAAATCTTATCATCTCGAACATCATCTCAAAGAGGGGCAAAATGTAGACACCCAAATTTGTCCCAAATTTGTCCATGTCTTGCAACACCTAGTCAAAAACATTACTTAGACATCATGTAGCATTTTGTCCTAATCCCACTCTCAATCATACTAATCCATTAGCCAATTAATTAAATAAATTTTATTTATTTAATTAAAATCCCATCTTAATCCTATCCTTATCCCACTTAGCCAATTAATTAATTAAATTTATTTATTTAATTAATTTCACATTCATAAACCCACTTTCCAATTAATTAAATAAATTTTATTTATTTAATTAATTTCCCTGACATATCCCAACTAATTCAAATATTTTATTTGAATTAAGTCCTCACCTTTCATCATAAGCCGACATGTGTGCCTCTTTCATTTAAAAAAGATACTTGTGGTACTACATCCTTTATTTAATATCTTTCACATGTAGTATTTTTTATGTACACAGTCACACATGAGCCCTATCCTTCTCCTTACACTTGTCACATGACTACAACTCCCTTGAAGAGTGGGAATAACTAATCAATCCTAGCCGTCCACATCAATCAATTAGCTTTTTAATCTCAACCATCCATTTGAACTAAGCCTTTCCTATAAATCAACCCCCTCATAAGCCATTAGCATGCATTGAGTTGGAGTATCCTTATGTTGTTGAAATCACATTAGAGCCTTTGCATCCTTCATCTATCATCTCAATCCTAAGCAAATATTATGCTGTCAAATTGTGATAAACCAAGATATCAAATCAATCAAACCATTCATCTTGCATCTTTGAGGTATTGAATGATTTGGGTTTAGGTTATGCATTTCATTGTTTGATCATTTCCATTTGGAAATCTAAATTTTTTGATAAACACAAGGCTTCTATTGTGTTGCAAGAGCAGACTTGTGTGTTTTGTGTGTTAATATTTGCAAATTTGAGCTTCAATCTCCTCATGGCATGAAGAGTATCTTCCTCCATGAGAGCTTCACTACAAGGTGACTTATCATTGTGTTTTTATCATTGATTCCTTTGGTTTTGGCCTCTACCTCACAAGGGCACACCCTCTTTATCTGACAATGGTGTTCGAATACTTAAGTGTCCTCCGGGGTTTGACTGAGGCAAACATCTAAACACCACAACCCCCAAACCAAGTCTTGTGATTGCAGGTTATAGGTGTCACATCTGGAGAAAGTGGAGTTGCAAGAAGGCTTAGCAAACATCAGGGATTCAAGATCTAAAGAAAAGTCAGACAAAGGAGCACTTCCAAGACTTGGGCGCTCCCTCCAGTGCCCTCCGTAGACAAATCTTGGGAAATAGAAGTTACAGGGCTGATCAATGTCAGAAAGAGATCTAGATTCCCTAAAAAAGTAGGTACCTTGGACTTGGGCGTTCGCTCTAGTGTGCCCAACTATTTCACTTTGGAACCCCAAAAATAGGTATTTTGTACTTTAGTATTTTACTCCCGTCTGCAAGAGCTTTTTTTGTTATTCATTAATTTGTTGTCGTATTTGCATAATTAAGGTTTTAATGGTTAATTAGACATAAGAGAAGGAAAATTTGATAATTAATTCCCTAATCCAAGTTTCCCTTCATTTGCAAGTGACCTAGGGTATGATAGTGCTCGTCACTCGATCGTAGATCCTTCAATGTTAGGGTGAAAGGAGGATTCAAACATCTAAACAACAAAGATTAACAAAATCCAATTTTACCTTAAACATTTTGGTGAAGCCATGTTTTTGGACTTAAATTGCAACTTTCTAAGTGTTTGTCTTCAGATTTGGATTGATTTCATTCATTCATTTGGTCATTTATTTTATTGCATTGACAAAAATTTAAAATTTTTTGAAAAATTAGAAAAATAGAAAAAAATTGCATTGTTTGGCTTACTAAATTGCATCAGTTCTTTCTAAATTTTCCTAATTCATGATTTTTGCATCAGATCTGATATAAACTATAGAAAAATCTAAAAAATCATAAATTTACATTGCATTTTGATCATTTAATTGCTAGGGTTTTGTGGAAATTTTGACAAATTTATATAACCTAGTAATTCCAAAACCTAGGGTTTGTGGGCAAAATCTTTTTGTCAAATTTTTATACTGATTTTAGAGGCTGATTAAAATTTGAATTTGGCTATAGTCTTGCATTTTAGTGTGAATTTACATTTAAATTTAAAATATTTGCATTTTTACATAGAAAATTTCAACAAAAACTAGCAATTTTGATACATTTTCATTAAATTCACATAGGCATTTTGCATGTTAAGGCTTGAAAATCATTTTCATATCTGAGAGTAAGTCAATTTCATCATAAATAAGACTTCAAATCATTCACATAGAATTTTGTTCCAAGATCTCAAACCTAGGGCTTCAAAAACAATAATTTTCGCTAAAATTAGCCTTATCGACTCTCCAAACTTGCACCGTATGTGTGTTGTGAAAGATATTTTGGAACTATTTTTCTATTAGCAGGGTATTAATTTTCTTCCCCTCATAAAAATCTTCACAACACCCTTTTATCGGGCTCTTGTAGTGAAAATTTGGTGAAAAACTACACATTTTGGCTATTTTTGCCCTAGGGTTTGGCCTAATTTGCACTCCAAGCATGTTGTGATCAATTTTATGAATTGAGGTGACTGATATTACTGATATTATTTTCTATACCTCCTAAAATTCCTTACAACACCCCTTTTGCTTGGTCTTGGAGTTGAAAAACTGTGAAAATTTGCATATTTTGCTATATTTTCACTAGGGTTTTACCTTAAGTGGCACTACAATCATGTTGTGTTGGGTATTTTTAAATCAAGTGGATACTATTGCTGATATTATTTGTTTTCCATCATCATTTTCCTCACAACACCCTTTTTTATGCTCTTTTGCTGAAAAAAGTGCTCATTTTGACATATTTTCACTATATTTTGACTTGGCATTATCTTGGATTTGCAATCAGAATTGTGTTGAGAGTGATTAGATTGCTGTTTTGGACTGATATCAGACATATAACTTGTTGTCATTGATCAGAATCCTTACAACATCCTTTGTGTAATTCATTGGCTTTGAAAAAGTATCAAAAAATCAAGCATTTTAGGCTATTTGTGCTCTTATCCTTTGCACTAATTTTGAAAAGATTTAAAAATGGATTTTGCATTGGTTTGAGAAATAAATATGGCCTCTAATAATAACAGCAACAGTAGGTTCTCTCCTAGATCTTACATGAAAAGAAAGGCTCCTGAACCTGAAATTGTCTTCACTCCTCGTGATAGAACAATTGGTGATTCTGAAGGACCTCTTTATATCACCATGTAGATAATGGGAAATAATGTGGAGGGAACTCCGATTGATCCTAATTGCATGACTAATGTTGCCACTGAAAAATTCCTCTTTTTGAATCAATTAATATAAGGTCCTTACAACCCTTCGAGCTTGATGATTAAGACACATATAGGAGCTTTAAAGAAACCACTGGGTAAGACATCATTGATAGTAACTATATTTGAGAAACATGTTGAGCAATGGTTTGATATTACCCCTGATTCTGATACCTTTGACATAAAACTTGGAATCCCTTGGTCAAAAGTTATGAAAGCGGTCCCTTCAACTCTCTACAAATGTGTTAAATTTCCTTTGAATGGACAAGTGCATGTCATTCATCGAAATACATACAAAACTTCAATTACACAACAACACTTCACATTGGATTACTTTTACAACAAAAATACTAGTGACAAATTAGAGCTATGAACAAACTTTACATTCTTGAGCTATAGAAATTACAAGGTGAAACTATTACATATGGTACCTCTATAACATCCGGTACCTAGTCCTCCTACACAAGAAATGACAAAAGATGAACAACCCACATGTGAAGAGAACTTTAGACTGAAAGGACAAGGTCCCTATGTTGAGGTTCCTCCCCTAAAATCTTTACAAGGATCGGGAGGTCATTGTCAACAACAAAGTATTCCACCGTGACAAATGAGGTTTGATCCCGATGCTTCATCTTCTAATTTGCAAAAGCCTATGAAAGAGGATAGCCCTATCTTACCAAAGATAAGTGGTAAAACAAAACAAAATAGAAAAGCAAGAGAAAGAAGAAAAAGAAGACAAGAATATGTTATAAACCTTGCCTCTTAACAAGAAAACATCGATCCTAACATTCAACCAAACAAAGACAATCCTAACGATGAACAAAATGATAAATAAGATATGAATTTGGCTATGGTACCATATGTCCCACTATCCTCCAACATTAGGGAGTGGGAAGATGATGACAATGATTTACTTATAGACAACTTCTAGCCCGAAAGGGGCCCTATAGGTAAGTATCTATAAACTTTTATTTCTATCATAATGTGCTTCCCCTGTGATGTGTTACATGTTGTTTAGGCCTCCTAGAATGACCTCGGATTCTCCCGTAAGGTTCGGGATAGCAGGAGACCACCTCTATTTGTGACCTTCTTCTATTTGTATCATCATTCTTCTAAATTGCTCTCTTTGATTTCATTGTTGTGTGTTGTGTCTTGCAGACATAACGTTGTGGTTGGTGAATTGGGGGCACCCTTCTACGTGACTATCCCTAAGACACTTATTTTATCCTCTCTTATTTATTGTTTCCCTTCCTCTAGTGTTTCCATCTAGCAAGCGGATGATGACAAACATTTATATTGATGTGGACCTAGTGTCCCTTTCGAGAGCAATAAAAAAATGGACTTAGTTCCTAATATGACGATGGGGTTGTATATCTTATCTGACGCTTGGCTAGTGGAAGCACTCATCCTTTCCACGTAGTGAATTTTATGATGTTTCTATTGCATTTACAAAGCTTAACAATATTGCTGCTCTATGCACCTTTGTTTTCCTTTGAATCTAGCCTTGACGGTACTCGATTTGGAGAGCTTCGTGATATAACCTATGGTTATCCTTGAACACCGAATTCATTGTATAAACTTGGCTCTTTGTGTGGTTAATCATATGTTTTGATGTTGTTGTTTATCATGATGTTGTAGACACTAATATGTTTCTTGCAGGGATGTGTTTGTGGGAACATTTGGTGATTGTAAAGTACATGTCACCTCCAGGGGGCATGGGCTTTGCGAAAGTCGATGTTCCCTTGTGTGTTTTCTTCCTACCTTAACGTGCTTGATATCGAGAACTGATATCAACCACCTTAAGGTTGGGGCATATAAGGTAAGCTATTTGTTATAGATGTTAGCAGTGTGTTTGACCTTAGATGCAAAGACCTGTGCCCCAAAGTAGTGCATCGTGCATCCTGAGTTTGTTTGCAATCAATCAATCAATCATGTAAGCCCTCTGCGGAGGCAGGATATTGCACATATTCTTTTTCTTAAGCCCTCTGTGGAGGTGGGGATGGTGTATTTCTTAGAGTAGATTGCATCATCCTGTCATTTTCAAAAGTCCTTTGCGGAGGCAAGGAGTGGTTCTGTGACTAACTCAACCCTTAAGTGTGTCATCAGTGATTGTTGTGGTGAAGCGCAATCATCGATGTGTGCCTGTAATGTGATTGAGATGGTGTTAGACCTAGAAATAGGTACACTCCATCGCTTGTCTACCATGTTTTCTCTGTGTCTTCAAGTGTGTGTGTTTTGGCGTGCTTGTTTTGTTTGGCATGTTTGTTGCCCCATATGCAAAGACCAGTACCTTTGAGTAGTTCTTCATGCATTTTGGGAGGTTTTGCATGTATTGCATGTGTGTTACCCCATATGCAGAGACCAGCGCCATTGAGTAGTGCTTCCTACATTTTTGGGAGGTTTGTTTATTTTTTAGTACTGGCATTTGCATTTCATATATATGAGAAAAAGAAAAGAAAAGATATCATTTCTGTCTTCCATGAATTAATGTGTCTTCTATGCATTGACTATTTGCTTCATGTTCTGCATCACTGTTATTGTCTTCTCTGTGTTTTGTGTGCCTGTTACTGTCTTTTATGCGGTTGGTGTGTCTTCTCCATGATTGGTGTGTTTGTTGTGTTTGTGACCTTACTTTAATGCATGTTTGGGCCTTGCGTTCGTACATACATTAAAGTGGGGGCTAAATGTAATGTTGGAAAATGTTCCCTTGGGGGCTTTTCCTTCATAAGGTTTAGCTCCAGGGTCTTTAGAGTGCATTTAGGACATTTTAGTTCATGTTTTAGCATTCCGGTGGAATGAGACCTAGGTTCCATGACAAATAGGACCTAGGTGGACCCCTTGAGCTATACCCTGCCTAAAATAGGGGGGAGGACTTGGGCGATCACACCCTAGTCTTGCCCTATTTTGGGGCAGTCCCAATTTCTGCGTGTCGATTTATGACCGTTAGGAGGTTATTTTGCCGACACGGTAAAGTTTGATTTTTAATATCTTGGTGGGAATACTTGTAGGTGCATATATAAGCAATCTTAGGCATTCATTTGTAAACTAGATTGCAATTAGATAGCAAGGGTGATGTTCAAGTGTTCTCAAGGTGATTCAAGGCTTCTATTGTGTTGCAAGAGCAGACTTGTGTGTTTTGTGTGTTGATATTTCCAAATTTGAGCTTCAATCTCCTCATGGCATGAAGAGTATCTTCCTCCATGAGAGATTCCCTACAAGGTGACTTATCATTGTGTTTTTAGCATTGATTGCTTTGGTTTTGGCCTCTACCTCACAAGGGCACGCCCTCTTTATCTGACAATAGTGTTCAGAGACTTAAGTGTCCTCCAGGGTTTGACTGAGGAAAACCTCTAAACACCACAACCCCCAAACCAATTCTTATGATTGCAGGTTACAGGTGTCGCATCTAGAGAAAGTGGAGTTGCAAGAAGGCTTAGTAGACATCAAGGATTCAGGATCTGAAGTAAAGTTAGACAAAGGAGCACTTCTAGTACTTGGGCACTTGCTCCAATGTCCTCTATAGATAGATCTCAGGAAATAGAAGTTATAGGGTAGATCAGTGTCGGAAGGAGATCTAGATTCCCTGAAAAAGTAGGTACCTTGGACTTGGGGGCCCACTCCAGTGTCCCCGACTATTCCTCTTCAAAACCCCGAAAATAGGTATTTTGTAATTCAGTATTTTACTCCCATCTGCAAGAGCTTTTTCCCTTATTCATTAATTTATTGTCGTATTTCCATAATTAGGGTTTTAATGGTTAATTGGACATAAGAGAAGGATAAATTGATAATTAATTCCCTAATCTATGTTTCCCTTCATTTGCAGGTGACCTAGGGTATGATAGTTCTTGTCACTTGACCCTAGATCCTTCAATGTTAGGGTGAAAGGAGGATTCAAAAATTTAAACAACAAAGATTAACAAAATCCAATTTTACCCTAAACAATTTTGTTTAGGTTGACCTTTGGGAATATTTACATTGGTGGTGTATGCACTTGGGGGTGCTTGGTTTTTCACATGTTGGATGGCTTTCACGTCGTTGATGTCATTGTTGAGGGTGTTCTTGTTCTTACCCCAAAAGTGTGGTTTCTCATTTGATAGTGTTGTTGTTTCTTGTATTGGGGATGTTTATGTTGACCTTGTTGTTGTTGTTATAGGGCTTATTGTCATATAGTTTAATTGAACCCTTGGTAATAAGGGCTCTCTCGATGGTGGTGACTTTGTCAATGACTTCCTCAAAAGTAGACGCACATAGGATTTGTAAGTGAAAGCCCATTTCTTGGTTAAGATTAGCGACGAACATGATGACTAATTGTTTCTCGGGAATCGGCCAAGGGAATTTGCTTTCTAAGCCTCTCCATCTTTGCAAGAATGAAGCGAAGGATTCTCCACTTTTTTGTTTGGTGTTGCAAAGGTCCATCATGGATATCTCATGTTCAAAATTATAGGAGAAATGGTTGACAAACTTCTCTGTGAGATTAGGGAAAGACATAATACCCAAGGGAAGGTGTGCAAACCATTTAGCGGCTTGACCACCGAGGCTTCTAGGAAAAAGTCTTATTAGGTATGTGTTGATGTTTGAGACTTCGAGGCAAGCAAGGTAAAACTCCCTAAGGTGGTCCCTAGGGTCTCCCTTTCCTTTATATTTGTCAAATTTAGGTGTTTCAAAGTTCTTAGAAAAGGGAGTCATGTATAGTGTCTGATCAAATGGGTAGGGACAAATATCCTTGAAAGAATAATGTTTACGCTTGCCCCTAGTTTGCATATCATCTACCTTTTGGATCAAGGTTTGTACAACGGTTGTTAGGTCAGGAGTAGGTGGAGGTTGTGGGATGTAGCTTTGTTGGTTGATGAGATGTTGTAGGTTGGGCAAGGTTTGGTGGAGGAGGTTTTGATTTTGGGGGATGATGTTTTGATTAAGTTGCACAAGATATTATTGGTAAGCATGGATTTCTTGGAGAACATGAGGTGGAAATTGGGGATTGGGATTATGTTGTGTTGATGATACTATGGGATTTTGTACATATGTGAGATTGGATGGGTTGACATTGGATGGGTTGATCGTGTTGTGAGGTGGTTGCAAGAATTGGCTCATGTAAGCTATGGTATGGGAGTTGAGTGGAGGCACACTTGTGGAGGAACTCATGTGCTTGGGGTTGCTTTGGATGCCCAAGGTGATTTGAGGAACATAAGGGTTCACATTTGTTATGGTGGCGGAAGTGACAACGAGATGGGAGACGGTAGGATTGGAGACATTAGATGTGGTTGATACGTTAGTGGGAGTTGTAGATGTGGTAATGTTAGAATTTGTGGGAGTGGTAGATGCGGTGACATTAGAACTTGTGGGAGTGGTAGATACGGTGGGAGTCAAGGTTTGAGAGATGGTAGGGTGGGTGTTTGATGTAGATGGTGGGTAGGACGTTGTAAGATTGGTGTTGGACATGGATGGTTGGGATGATGTATTGTTGATGGGTTGTTGGGCACTGATTTTGAGGAGGAAATCAAGATATCTATTTGGGTCCAACCTCAAGACTTTGTCAAGCATGTCCATGTTGTTAGGATCTTGTGTAAAATTCAAGATACCTTGATCTATTTGGATAATGGTGGGGGTGTTTTGGATGGGTGGTTGTGATTGTAGTTGTTGTAAGTAGGAGAAGGGGTTTTTGTTGGGACCACATGACGGGATTTGGAAGACCGAGGGTATGTTGTACACTTGTTGGCCAATTGGTATATTGTTTTGATCAGTTTGAGGCATCCCTGTGCCCATGTTGTGTCCAGAGTTGGCCATCGCTTGATTCTTCTTGTGTTGGGATCTAGTTATGGGCATGCAAGGAGACATGTTTTGATTGTGAGGTGGATGAAGATGGAGACCTTAGAGAATTTGGTTTGATTTATTGGACCCAAAGAGAATGTGATGATGGAATGGAATAAAGATCTAGGTTCAAGAGAGCACACTCCCTATAATCTAAATCTAAAAATGAAAGGAAATAATGGTGTGATAATAGGTCTTGACTTTTGGGAGATAAATCTCAAAAGGTGTAAACCTAAGAGTGATGGTTATCAAGAAGGTTGATTGTGACAAAACATTGGACCAAAAGATGGAGAATAGATTGGATTGTCTGAGGATGATTTGATGGGAGAGATTTGATATTGATTTTGGAGGATGTTTTAACTAAGGAAAACCTTAGGTGACCTAGATGTTTGATATGAGAGATTTGCATGATGTTTTTGAAGAGGGATTTTGAAATCAACAAATGAGCTCAAGTAAGATCTAGATTTTGGATGTTGCATAATGGATGTTTTCTTTTTGTTTGGGGCAGAATTGTGACCTCAAAAAAGGGATGAGTATTTTACTTGAAGGTAGACTAATGACCAATCATGTAAAATAGATGTGAAGGATAAAACCATAGATTCAACTTTAGCTCAAGATTGATTTTTGGACTTGATTTTTGAATGTTGGTTGATGCTTTTGATTGATGTTTGGATTAAAATATTTTGGATGTGTTTTTTATGGAAGAAGCAAATGGATTTTGGGAATGAATTTGTAGAAGGATGTTTATTTGGTCTAAAAAGAATGCAAAATCAAGGAGGATGAGAAGCTATGGAAATGAATGGATTGTGATTGGGCTCAAAAGTATGACAAAAGGTCCAATGGTGATAATGATTAATTCTCTGAGGTCAAAATGGGGGTATGATTGGGAAATTTTGGATCAAAAGGGATGGGATTTTGGCAAGTTTTGGAAATGTGATCATGGATTATGGATAGGCAGGCCCTAAAGATCTCAAAATAACTTTCTAAAGCTTTAGGCAAATCAGTCTGTAAATAGCACCAAAACTCAAGAAAATGGTGCCAAAACAGATAGAAATAGCGCTAAAATAGGTCAGTGTTGGTTGATGCTTTGGAAAAAGGTTGATTTTGATGGCAAATTTGGATTTTTTGGATATAAAGGTTGATCAAACGTTGAAATGAGGTCTCAAATGTTATTGTTTCTTGGTAAGTTTTTTGTTTGCAAACATTTCAAGCACAATAGAACACAATAGCCAAAGATTTGTTTGTGAAAAGATGTAAAGATTTTAACAAGCACTTTGCACAACCTAAGGTGAGGATAGGACAATATTTGTTGAGTTCCCACTTGGTTTCCCAGCCACGCCTACTTATGGTGTATAGCTCTAGGAACTTGGGGCATGGGCTCCCCCTTATAGCACACACACTTCTCAGGCACACCAAGTTCAAAGTCCCCAAGGCTCGTAAACCTTGAGATACTTTGCTATCTCTGCCACAAGCCATGAAAATGTGGGACGGCTATCATATTTCTCTTGCATTGAAACAAGTAGAGGGTTTTGGGCTTTTAAAACATTGGTTCGTAGTGTGGGTACATCCAGGGGATTGACACCTTACGAGGATCCGATAAACCACTTAAGGTTTTAACTAGCTCTACTAGGAGTTTTAGATATGCAAAGGTACTACTTCCTTTCGAGCTAGCATCGTATGGTAAGCGCTAATACCAATTTGGACTTGGCTTTCACCTTATCCTATTTTACATATAGTGGACTAGATGAAAGAACCGCTTGGGGTCACCAATGAGTTCTCCATACGGATGTTTCTCAAGGGCAGGCCCAATTTCTAGAAAAAATGAGGATAGAACCATTTCTCTTCACCCAAGATCCTTTTGAAGGTGAGGGGAGAGGATACTTTGATTCTAACTCATGGGTAACAAACTGTACAAGCACACCAAGCACGGTAAGCACTCTCTAATGTTCTTTTTAATCCCAAATCGAAATGTGCCTAAGTTTATTTACAAGCACTTGTTAATTTTAGAGCACCAAAATCAAATGTTCTCTATGCTAGGGCACATAAAGGATTCTTTTTAGGTACACCAAATGAAATGTTTGTTTGTTGTTTGTTTGAAAAGCCAATGATTGATTTTAGTGCACCAATTGAAGTGTTTTCTACACTAACATGCAAAGGTTCTTTTTATGAGCACCAATTGAAATGTTTGTCTAATCTAATAAACCCTACAAACACTATTAGTGATCTTGATATGATGATCTTAGACAAATGATAATGACCTGTAAAATAGATAGAAGACCTTGCACAGAACCCAATGTTAGCACAAAAAATAGTGATAAAATAGAGACCAATAGTGTCTCCAAAACCTAAAATCGCACCACAGACTATGGAAATGGTGCTGCTAACAGAACCCTAGATAGAACCTAACCACCCTGGAAAAATAGCGCTACAATTATTACAGATTGCGTCGATTACAAAGATTGCACTACAATCGTTACAGATGGCGCTCAATACAAAGATGGCACTACAATGACTACAGATAGTGCTAACACTAAGGATTGAGCTATTACAAACAAATATAGTGCAAAATTTATGATAGCACTGAAATGACCGGAAAAGTTGCCACTGTGCAGAGATCAAACTGTTTGACTGATTATGGATGAAGGCGATGTCCTGGGCGTCGATGGGGTTGATACGAGGCAGAAGTGGTCAAGGCTACAAAACACAAGTTTTCTTAACCAAAGTGTGGATTGTATTACATCAAAGGGGTCTTTTTAGTCTTTTTTAGTGTCCAAAAGATTAGATATAGCCACAAAACAGCGTATTAAATCAAACAAGATAATATGGTAATATGAATATTGATGTAGAGCTCACTAACACAAGATCACAAAGGGATCAAACTAACAACATTGGAGGAAAGAGGATATAGGGGATAGTAGGGCAAACAACTCATCTAGCCTTAGTGGACCAAACATCAACACTTGACTTCAATTTGGACTTGACTGTCCACTCACACTCCATGGCTTTAACACAACACAATATCACCATTTATAGGTTCAGACATATGGGGATCTTCCCAAACTTTCTAGGGACCCTAGACTAACTAGGTTTGACTAACCCAATCTCACAAAACTCATAAAATGTACTAAGGGTATCTCCTTGTACCACTTCCTTCACAAACCCACTCACTTCCTTGTAGCCCTCTTTTTAGGACTGTCATGCAATAACTTTTGTTTCAGGCCTCTTCTCCAAGCTATCAAGGGCTTTTTGACTACCCATTACCTTATTCTTGATTATATTAAACATGCAACATAGGTTTCTTGGGAACACTACATCCAAAACTTGATTGTACCCTGTTGTCCCAAGGGCTAATTGGGCCTCCTAGACATGACAAAAGGCTAGAAAACTTATTTCCAATTACAAAGACCCACTCCAAGGTATCAAATAGATCATAAAAGGTCTGAATACTCTATTTGTAGAGGTTTTTTTTCCAAACTTCTCCATTTCCCTTCAAAACCACTCTCCCACCATGCTTGGACTATCCAAGACATAGAGGATTTAGACTTCAAGAAACGAAAATCTATCCTTTCACACCAACTCCACGATTCCTGCACAAAACCCACTTATCAAACATGTAAACCAAACTTATTACAGTCATTTCCATTCAAGGTGCAAGTGTGGGGAGTCCTCTATCCATTGATTTCATGAAACCCTCCAAAAAGCTTCAAAAAGCCTAGTTTCAGACCTACTTGCACAAAAACATTCATAAAATCCTTCTTCTCTAATCCAAACTACTCAAATCAATCGTAAATGAAAGGTTACTCCATGCCTTACATAGCCAAATACATTTGTGGTCATGACAGCATAGTACGGTCACGTTCAGGCATGAGGAAAAGCCAAAAAATAGTCAAAAACTGAGTAAACAGGGCAGCGACAGTAAAGTGTTTATAAAATCCTCAAATGATAATGGAAATTCTCCCAAGTTGGTGCAAATGAAAGGTAAAATCATCCCTCACAATATTCCATGAATGAGAGAGCATGATGGTATTGTACGGCCATGGGAGAGAGGAGGGAACAATAGAAATACAAAAAATATAGTCAGGGATAGCAAACAGTCATATTCTTCATTCTTTTTATTCAAAACTCATTCAAATCTCCTTCATCCCACCACCACTCTACCTTACAATGATTTTACAATTGTTTTTGTATCCTCCTACAAGATTCCCATCATGGGAATAAGGCTCAAAATAGCCTTAACTTCTGATTTTTCACTAAAAACTATTTTTTCTAAATATAGACTGTCATACTTTTTATGACTGTAGACCGACTAAACTATTTTCAAACTCCACTAACATAAAATGACTAAAATCATCCTCCACTTACTAACCTATGCCTTTTTAAGGCTCTATTACATTTATTTTTGAAACTCCATTTAGTTTTTAACACTAACATTTTAAATTAAAGACATAAAATATCCTAGGTGCACTGCGCCATACAGCCTAACTTGAAACTTTTCCAAGTCCCTTGGAAATATTCTTGCAAATTGTCCTTCATTTCTCCATGCTTGTCTTCATTAGGTCCATCTTCACTATCCATGGCATGCTTGCCAACATTTCCTTTTGTTTGACCATATGCACTCTTTGTGGACTATCCCACTCTTGGTCCTCTAACCTTGTCATCTTCATCAACAACTATGCTTCTCTCAGATGTCTTAAAACTTGTCTTCTCAACTTCTTGTTTACACCACTATCTCATACTTTGCTTTCCACTGTCTACTATCATCTTCCCTTTACCAACCTTTGTCATGCCTTTATCCAACTTGTTTACTTTGTAAACTACTGCACTAGCTTCACTTGGCTATCTACTCATCACCACAAGGCACATGATTGTCCCTACTAAGACTCGTTCACTCACTCCTTGCCTTCCCACAGGTTCTACACTCTTACACTTCATATTTTTAGTAACTTCTTTCTTCCACATGAAGATATTTCTCCTTACAATAGGCTGCAAATCAGCTCCACACTTACTCTTTGTTGTTTCAACAATTTCATGCCTTGAAAAGGTTGTACACTCCTTGTTTTTACTCTCCTCAAACATCACTGGTTCCTTCTTGCCAAACGTGATCATATTTTTTGTTCTTGACTGCTCCTCTAATGGTAGTAGCACAAAAGTCTTCTTATCCTTCTTGATAGTAAAGGTATTATCTCTTCCATCATAAACTGCAAACCTATCAAATTGCCAAGGTCTTCCAAGTATCACATGACAACAATCCATAGGTAGGATGTCACATAGGACCTTATCCTCATATGCACCAATCTTAAACTCTACTAATGCTTGCTCAGTCACTAAAATGGACTGATGATCACTCACCCAAGAAATTTTGTAGGGAACTTCCGTAGGAACTCTCTCCAATTTCAGTTTGTCCACCATCTCACTAGACACCATATTGCTAGTACAACCAGAGTCCACTATCACTTTACATACCTTGTTCTTGCTCTTGCAATTTGTTCTAAACAATGCTCTCCTCTAAATCGGCTCCTTCTCCCTAGAGGTCTTTAGTAGTGTCCTTTCTATCAGCATCGATGCTTATCCTGACTCAGCATCACACCTTTTGAAACTAGAACTACCACACTCTTCTTCTTGGACTAATTGAGTCCTTCTTTCACTCTTCTTTTCACCATCACTAGAAAAATTTTGTTTCTCAGGACACTTATATACTGGGTGCCCAAACTCTTGACAATTATAACACTTACCTACAAAGGTATTTGCACTTCTTCCACCACCAAATCTACCTCTACCTCTACCTCTGAAATCTGCACTCTGGCCTTATTTGAAATCAACACCTTGTCCTTGTGCCTTGTTCATGTCTTCTTGACTTTCCCTGACTTGTTTTGTATTGAAAGAACCTCTACCTCTAGAGGTATTACCTCTGCCTCTAGCTGTCTTATCTTATTTTCTTTTCAGCTTCTCTTCCACTCTGACTGCCATCTGATAATAGTCTTCAACATTCCTTGGATTTGCCAACACCAACTCATCCTGCATGCTAAACCTCAAACCACCAATATACCTAGCAACCTTTTGCACTTCACACTTTCACTTTGACCAGACCTTATACTTAGCTTATAAAACTCTTCAGTATATGACTTAACATCCATTTCCTTTTGCCTTAAACCTTGAAGCTTCTTAAATATTTGAACTTCATAATTTTTAGGCAAGAACTTACCTTTGATCTTGGCTACCATCTTGTCCCATGAGACAATCTTTGACTTTCCTCACTTTCTCCTCTCTATTTGCTGATAATCCTACCATAACAAAGCATGATGTATCATCTTGGTCTTTGCAATCTTCACTTTCTAATCATCGGGAACTTCTTCACACTCAAAGTGGTTGTCCAATGCTGCAACCCAATCTAGTAACTCTTCATCATTCAAGCTACCTCCATACTTTGGCATGTATATCTTTATCATGTGCTTGTCTTCTTTTACTACCCTCAGAAAATTTACCATCGTCTGATCCTCAGGGTCCAACTCTTCTTCCACATCTTCATACTCAGCTTCTTCTTGTTCCTCATACTCAATCTCATCACCTAAAGCCATTCCTCTTCTCTGATTTTGTTCTAGGGTAGCCATTCTTTCTTTCATCTCCCTCAACTCTCTAGCATGCTTCTCCTTTAGCTCATTCATATCTTGAGCCATATTTCTCACTCTTGTAGGCATCTTGACAAACTACATCTTAACACTTCTCAATCACAACCAATCTACTAATTGTGCTCTAATACCAATTTAATGCAGAGCTCACTAACACAAGACCACAAAGGGATCAAACTAACAAAACCAGAGGAAAGAGGATATAGGGGATGGCAAGGAAAATAACTCATCTAGGCCTCAGTGGACCAAACAGCAACACTTGACTTCAATTTGGACTTGACTATCCACTCACACTCCATGGCTTCAAAACAACACAATATCACCATGTATAGGTTCAGACATATGGGGATCTTCCCAAACTTTCTAGGAACCATAGACTAACTAGGTTTGACTTCCCCAAGCTCACAAAACTCACAAAATGTACTGAGGGTACCTCCTTGTACCACTTCCTTCACAAACCCACTCACTTCCTTGTAGCCCTCTTTTTAGGACTGTCATGCAATAACTTTTGTTTTAAACCTCTTCTCAAAACTATCAAGGGATTTTTGACTACCCATTACCTTCTTCTTGAACATATTAAATATACAACATAGGTTTCTTTGGAACACTACATCCAAAACTTGACTGTACCCTATTGTCCCAAGGGCTAATTAGGCCTCCTAGACATGACAAAAGGCTAGAAAACTTATTTCCAAATACAAAGAACCACTCCAAGGTATCAAATAGATCATAAAAGGTTTGAATACTCTATTTTTAGAGGTTTTGTGCCAAACCTCTCCATTGCTCTTCAAAACCACTCTCCCACCATGCTTGGACTATCCAAGACATAGAGGATTTAGACTTCAAGAAACACAAATATGTCCTTTCACACCAACTCCACCATTCCTGCACAAAACCCACTTATCAAACATGTAAACCAAACTTATTATAGTCATTTCCAATCAAGGTGCAAGTATGGGGAGTCCTCTATCCATTGATTTCATGAAACCTTCCAAAAAGCTTTAAAAAGCCTAGTTTCAAACCTACTTGCACAAAAACATTCATAAAATCCTTCTTCTCTGATCCCAACTCCTCAAATAAGTCTTAAATGAAAGGTAACTCCATGCCGTACATATCTAAATACATTTGTCATCTAGAAAGCATAGTACGGTCACATTTAGGCATGAGGAACAACCAAAAAAATAGTTAAAACTAAGTAAACAAGGCAGCGACAGTAAAGTGTTGATAAAATCCTCAAATGATAATGGAAATCCTCCCAACTTGGTGCAAATGAAAGGTAACATCATCCCTCACAATATTCCATGAATGAGAGAGCATGATGGTACTATATGGCCACGGCAGAGAGGAGGGAACAATAGAAATACAGAAAATACAGTCAGGGATAGCAAACAGTCATATTCTTCATTCTTTTTATTCAAAACTCATTCAAATCTCCTTCATTCGACCCCCATTCTGCCTTACAATACTTTTACAATTGTTTTTGTATCCTCCTACAAGATTCCCATCATGGGAATAAGGCTCAAAATAGCCTAAACTTCTAATTTTTCACTAAAAACTACTTTTTCTAAATATAGACTGTCATACTTTTTCTGACTGCAGACCCACTAAACTATTTTCAAACTCCACCATCATAAAATGACTAAAATCATCCTCCACTTACTAACGTATGCCTTTTTAAGGCTCTATTACATTTATTTTTGAAACTCCATTTAGTTTTTAACACAAACATTTTAAATAAAAGACATAAAATGTCCTAAGTGCACTGCACCAAAAATGCTAAGCTTGATTTAAGAAAATTTTGGCATAGTCTCCCCTTTTCCCTACATAAAATCCTGCAAAACCAAGAGTAAACAACCCAAAAGATGCTAAGAAGAATGAAAAACAAACAACAATGTGAGTTAAAATCAACAAACAATGTCGTGTCGGGAAGGCTCCACTACAGCCAGAAATAGCGCCAAAATGCAAGTAAATGGCGCCACTATGAAGGAAGATAGTGCTAATACCTGCAAAAACACATCTAAAAGCAACAAAAACTCACACAAGATTGTTAGATTGAGACCTTGTGGGTCCCATCGAGCATTCCAATGGGATTAGCAAAATCAAAATGAGATAGAAAACACAAAACAGGTGCATAAAAACAAATGTTATACCTCACTATGACTCACAAATCCAAGATAGGGTTGTAGAAGCATGCACCCAAGAGCTCCTATATATACCCTAGATAATGGATTCAATGTGAAATGCTCTATCTAATGGAACTCACAAGCTAGCTCAAGAGAATTTTTGGCATGATAACTCTACTTAGAAATTGGATTATCAAATGGCTTGGAGGATATTGTATTTTTAGGAATTTTAGAGAGATTTTGATCCAATGGTTGAGATTAATTAGAGAGATCAATGGTGGAGGATGAAGATGGTGTGGAGGGCCTAGATTTCATCTTAGAGAATGGATGGCTAGGAATAAAGATGAATTTTTAATTCATCTTGGGAAAGGGGTGAATTAAATGAAGTTGGGTGAGATGGATTATTTGTGAATTAAAAATTCACATGGGGAAGGGTAAAATAAATTTAAAATTTATTTAGGGAAGAGTGGATATTAATTATTATGACATGTGTAAGAGGTTTTAATGAGGGTTATGACACATGTGTATAAAAAATTTATTTATATGGGATATATTTCATTTTTTTATTTGGAGGATGTGGGGAAGGGTGTTAATAAAGGTTTGACCATCTTAATTAGGGTGATTAACCTAATTAATATGCATAGAAAAAAATAGGGAATGAGTTAATGAGAGGTTAAGATTAATTAAATAAGGTTTTATTTAATTAATCCTGGGTCTAGGGTCATGTAGGTTAGGCTAGGTATTTAAATAATAGACATTTAATTAACTAGGGTAGGGATAGGTCGATTAATAGGCTGAAATAATTAGATAAACATGATTTACCTGATTAATTAGATTTAATGAAAAGGGGGAATTAACCAAATAAATATTGCATATTTATTTAATTAACTGGCTAAGGTTGAACTATTGAATTAATTAAATTAATCCATTTGTAGGGGATAAAATGATGAAAAATTAGGTTATGAAGGGATAATTAATTAAATAAAAATTTAGTTAATTGATTAGAAGGGAAATTGGTATGTTTAGGGATGTCAGGAGTTGATTTGATGATGAAGACCTTTTTAGGTGTCTACACTTATTAAAAAGCATTACATGAGATATGAAGGGAAGTGTACAAGGTTGTAGACTGTCAAAAGCACAGGAAGTTGCACTGAAGAAGCTCAGGAAAATGCTCTGCATTCCTCTGCATTTGAAGATATGGCCATGCAGTTTGAAGGTTAGATAGAGATAAATATGAAGTATGTATGATACATATTTCATAGGATAAAAGTTATCGCAGAAGATTCCAAAGCTAGCAAAAGTGAAGACAGTGGTATAGTGTTGTTGTAGTCATGAAGAGATAGTATAATGCTCCACATTTCTCCACATTTGAAAATGTGGTCTTACAACATAAAGGATAGTTGGATATAGATAAGAGGTATGTTATATTCAAGTTTTGAATGATAAGATATACTACAGAGGTTCTCCAGAGTCTGTTGAGTTGAGACAAGTCTTGTTGCTGATTAGGGATGTCAAAAGGAGAAAGTGAAAGCTACCGCATTTCACTACATTATGATGTTTGGCTTTGTTGTTTGAAGGATAAGTTTAGATTGACTATATGTGTGCACAATTCAAGTTTCAACTATTGAGGAGTACCACAAGTATGATTTAAATGTTATATATCGAAACAGTGTAATCAGAGTACATGCAAGAGACATTGGCTTCAGAGTTTCATTGTTTGCACCAGCAGGAAGTAGCATGAGTGGGTAAAAGGAATGTATGGGAATTTTTTCAAGTCATATAATGCTTAGTGTATGAATTGCATGAAGCAATTTTGTCTCTCCGGTGCCACTTTAGGTCTAGAGCTAATGTGTACAAGGAATAAGTGTTTATGAAGTTGACCTATTGTGTTTAGGTAATTGCATCCTATGTCTGGAAGTGTGTGCTAGCATGGAGATGTGTGCTAAGGTAAAATAGTTCCTGGTTATCACTTGGTTTGAACCGCATTTGTTTCCTACATTACCACTAATGACTTGGAGATGACATGTTTTGGCTATTGCATATTTGATATTACACATTTCATCTTGGCCAACAAAGGTGATGTTTTGAAGACTTGCGGAGGATATAAATGAAAGATCATGTTTGTTGCAAAGGTATGAGAATGAGTGAGCGTGCGAGGATGTATGTGGAAGTCTGAAGAGTAAGTGTGTGTGTGTGTGTGTGTGTGTGTGTGTGTGTGTGTGTGTGTGTGTGTGTGTGTGTGTGTGTGTGAAGGAGATAAGTGATCCAGAAGCTAAGAAGGAAATTAGGAAATTGTAATGAATGATTTATGATAGAGATTGTGTTATGTTGTGTTGCAGAAGTGTGTTGAAGATAATAGAGTTGTTTCAGCAGGGGTGTTGTGGAGGTGATTGAACTAGCAAAATTAGTCAAGTGTTTTTGGTACAAAGGTTGAAGTCTCTTCTTGTAAGTGTTGTAAGTGTTGTAGCACTTTAGAGAGTTGTATCTTCCTTTGGTTTGGAGCCCATAAAACTATGTATCAAGGAGTTGTATCTTTGTTTGCATTGGAGCCCATAAGCAATGTATTAGGGAGTTGTAGCTTCCTTTGTATTGTAGCCCATAAAACTTATTGTAAACCTATTTTTATTTGTGTGGCTAGATTTTGACAGTAGATCCAAGTAGCTTGCTCACCATGGTTTTTTCCTTCTAGGGTTTTCCACTTAAATCTGGTGTTATGGTTGTGTGATTGTGTTATGAATTGCATAGTTGTAACTTCATTATCTATTTAAGGCAGTAGAAAGTTTTTTTGATAAAGTTGAATTGGATTAAATTGAGGTATATATTGATTCACTTCCCCCCTCTTAGTATATCATAGTGTTCTAATAATTGGTATTAGAGCTAAGTTCCTTGGTGCAGCCTAATAGCTTAAGGTAGATCTTGGATAAGAACACATGGATCATAGAGAGTCATCTTCTTCTAACAAGGCATCGCTATTTGATGGATCCAACTATAACTTCTAGAGTTTAAGGATGGAATCTTATCTTACCTCGCTAGGGTATGATGTCTGGAGAGCTGTAATGGATGCTTATACTGAACTTGCTCAACCTATTATAGATTCAGATGAGAAGAAGGCCCATGAAAACAATGCTAAAGCCAAGAATTCTATCTTAAGTGGTCTAACCAGTTCAGAGCTTGTCAAGGTAGTGCAATGCAAGACAACCAAGGAGATATGGGTAAACTCAAAAATCTCTATGAAGGAAATGACAGTGTAAAGAAAGCAATATTACCAACTTACAGAGCAGTGTTTGAGAAACTAAGGATGAAAGAAGATGAAAACATTGCTATCTATTTGCTCCAAGTGGATGAAGTTGTCAATGGAATCAGAGGGCTAGGTGAATATGTACATTAGTCAATGGTTTTGAAGAAAGTCCTAAGAACTCTCCCATAAAGGTTTGATTCAAAAGTTTCTGCTATTGAAGAAGCCAAAGATCTGAAGAAACTTACCATGGAAGAGTTGTTGGGTCCCTCACTACCTATGAGATGAAAAATGAAGTCCAAGGTACATCTAAAAGAGAAGCTTCTTTCAAAGTTGTGAAGAGAGAAGGAACATCTAGTCAACACATTGAATATGAGGAAGAAGAAGCAAACTTTATGAAAAAAGCTGAAGAAGGGTTCAAGCAAGTATAAAGGTAAGTTACCTTTCAAATGTTTTAAATGTGGAAGAGTTGGTCATTATGCTTCTAAATGTCCTTTTGGAGAAAATGAAAATAGCAACAAGGGTTTCAAAAGGAGTAACTTTAAAAGGAACCTCCTTTGCAAAGAAGACTATAGCTCCTTAGAAGAAGTAGATCACTACTCATTAGATGATGAAAGAGGACTATTGTTATTCATGGCCATGGTAATCTTTGATGGTTCTAACAAGATTGTAAATGAAGAAGAATGTGAAGTTGATTTTGAAGGTGAACTTATTTCTGCACTTGAAGACTTGGAATGTGCAAGGAAAGAGAACAAAGAACAAAAAGCCTTAACTAAAGCTAAGACAAATGAATGCACAAAACTTAAGAAAGAAATCTCGTCACTCATAAAAGAATTGGATAAAGTAAAGTTTGGAAATCCAGATGATCCTAAAGGAGAAGATCTAATTCTAGTCACATCTCAAAGAAGAAGGTATGAAAGACCTTTCCATGCAAGATAGAGCTTCTAAATAGGTTTAATTATGCATTCTTTGGTTATTGTTTCATCTATAATAAATATTTTCATAACGCTATGGAGTGCAAGTCTAGTATGGATAGAAGATTTTTTTTAAGTAGGAATCCTCTTGCTTCTCTAGTGGATGTCAATGTGATATGTCATATCTGCAACAATGTTGGACATATAGCAAGATATTGCAAAAGTGGCTTAGAAAAATTAGAAAATCGGATGGCAGATGTTATTGAGAAATACAAGGAGAGTAACATTTCCAAAAGATAGGAGACAAACAATGAGGCTGAAAATTCAATGATTGTCCAAACAACATTTCATGCTCAAGGGCAAACAAATCTCTGGGTAATAGACAATGGTTATTCAACCCACATGATAGGTGATAAGAGAAAATTCATCAAGATTGCTAAGTGGAATGGTGGATCAGTCAAGTTTGGAGATAATTCATATACAAAGATTTGTAGAAAAGGTACCATAAGTATTGATGGAAAATCTAAATAGAAGATGTTCTATATGTAGAAAGTCCTCAACACAATTTTCTCAGTGTAAGCTAGATGTGCAGCAAAAGATACTATTGAAATACACTGGACAACTGAGAGGGGGGGTGAATCAGTTGTCACAAAAACTTAGCTTCATATGAACATCAAACCATTAACAACTTAATTGCTTATAATTGGATTTAACCATGAAAGCATGAAACCATAAACTTAATCACAAACACACATCTAACACAGTAGACACCAGATTTTTACATGCAAAACCATAAAAGGGAAAAACCACAGTGGGTGTTAGCCCATAGAAATATATGAGTTATAATAATACCAAAAAATAGAGGCTCACTGCCCAAATTGCTCATTGCAAAGAACGACTCACTACCAAAGGGTGGCCCACTGCCAAGGGGTGGCTCACTACCAAAATGGTGAACTAATTAAGTAGCATCTAGTCCATGCTAGGATTTAGTTCCATTGAAGCACAATATAACTTCTCTGCTCTCCTCTTTCACACCTTCGCACTTGATGAAGGGGGTAAATCAAAAAACACACAATAACAGATATTGAACATAGCAAATAGAACTTTCTTTTATTGAACTGGGAAACTCATTACATTACAGAAGCTCAATTACAATCATAAGATAAGTCCTCTACTGGATGCAACACATTACAGCTTTCCCAACCTCAAGACTCTAGAATCTTCAGCCTTCTGTAACCCCAAATCAGCTAGGGTTTCTATTTTCCTACCTATTCTTGACTCCACACTAGCCCCCTTGACTCTACTACTGCCCAAGGTTCCCAAAATAGTCATAAATAGCACTTTTTAATGGCCTCTAGCTAAATTTCAAATTTTGCAACTCCCTCCAAAAGTAGGTCAACTTCCGGGAAGCATAACTTTTGATCCGGGTGTCCGATTGACGAACCGTTTTAAGCGCCAAAAATCTCGCAATGTAAACTATCATGCCAGAAATCCATAAACTGATTTTTGTCAACTTTTTGAGATGTTATGAGAAGTTTTAGTGCCTCATATCTCGTTTCGTAAATTTTCAGGGGCTTTTCAGAAAATAAAAACTTTAATATTTTTCAGCTCACAAATGATCTTTGCCTGATTCCTTCTCCAAAGGTCTTATATTTCCATTATGTAACTTTTTGGAAGTTTTTGCTTCATTACGTGCCCAAATGTAAACTTTCTAAAAATAGTAGGTACACTTTCCTAAACAGGCAGGTCACTATTTTTAGCAGTTTTGGAAAAACTGAAAGTCCTACATTATTATTCTAGATATTATGGAACCAAAGACACTAATTATGGCAAGAAATGAGAACAACTCCAATGGTTTTGAATTAACTTCTTTTTGGGTGATGCAAGATTGCCCTTACACCTCTGGATGCTCTTGCATCAGCACTTATCTATTCATATTCACATTCACACACTTTTTTGCAACTCTATTACATGATTTTATACAATTCATCAACCTTGGAATGTACATCAAGGTTGGCATTACATTTATCAACCATTGGAACATTCTCCAAGGTCAGTATTACAAAACATACACATAAATAGGTTTAGACCTATTACAAAATTTAGCTAAGGAAAGATGTAGAGAAGTATGATGAACATGCCATGCCTTAGTTGGGACTCAAATGCAATCCTCCATGCCACAACATGCTTCTATAATCTTCAATGCATCTCTGCAAATAGTGAAATCAACCAATTCGGCCAAGACTAGAGTTAACACTAGGTCTTCTAAGAACATTCTTCTTTCACGATCCAAACTTCTCTTTCCAGACCAATCCAAAGGTAGGAACACAATCAGGAGACATCCACAAGCACATTGTAATCACTAGGAACAACCGCATGATCTCTAACCACTCTATCAAGAAGATTCTTCAAACCGGAGCACAAGAAAAACACTGTCAGCTACTGTCATAAAGAAAGGATAGCTTGTGGACTACCAAATCATGAACCATTAGAGTTGAAAGCACTTAACATCATCTCAAATTTAACTCTAGAACCATAGATCAAAATACTTCAATGTGGAGGAATGCAGTGCATAATACTTTCTCCCTGTCTTTGCCAACATAAAAAAAAAGTTGTTTTCACTCTGGTCAACATAACTCACTCAATTCTTCATATCAGAGGCTCAAATTTGGAGCATAGCATCTTCAAATGGACTTCTAAATAAATTCCAATCCATGGACAAAGATATTCATTCTACAGAAAATGTGGAGCATTCTTCTGGGTTGTTCTTCTGTATGCAATACACTGTTTCCACTGCAACTCACTATTTCTACCGGAGAAGCTAATTTTCTCAATATCCTCATCATCAAGATTACTTACATAAGTAAATACAAAGCATCTTACTCATTACAAGCAAATAATAAGATAGGAGCATTGTTGACACAAATGACAACATAGATATGTTGACATCAATGACAACACCGATTAGGCAATACTTACAATAGATACAATCTCATATTTCATGAACAAGGATGTAAAATCAAAAGAGAAAATTGTAGTAAACTGGTGGCAGAAGGTGCTGGGATAGAAAATAACTTGTATAACCTAAAGGGTGCTAATGGAATTTTGATAAACTGGTGGCAGAATGTGCTAAGACAAAAAACAACTTGTATAACCTAAAGGGTACTAATGGAAGAAGTTGTCTTCTAGGATAGACAAATGAATGTTCTTTGTGGTATAAAAGGATGGGACACATAATCTTGACAATCTTGTCAAGATCAGCTCCATGCAAGCAGTAAGAGACATGCCAAAGATCACCAAACTTACAAGAACCTTATGCAAATAATGTCAGATTGGGAAGCAAACAAGGATAAGATTCAAGACCAAAGAGTATTCTTCTACGAGGCCATTGTAACTTATTCATACTGACTTGTTCGGACCTACCATGACAAAGAGTCTCCAAGGTGAGAGGTATTTTATGCTACTCATTGATGATTACTCTAGGATGGCATGGGTTACATTTTTGAAAGAGTAATCAGAAGCTTTCAGTAGGTTTAAGATTTTCAATTCCATGGTTGAAAATGAAATGAATTCTAGAATCAAGTGCTTAAGGTTTGATAGAGGTGGACATTTCACATAGGATGAGTTTGAGGAATATTGTGAATAACATGGAATAAAAGGGTACCTATCAACTACAAGGACTCCTCAGCAAAATGGAGTGGTGGAAAGGATGAATAGAATTATCCAAGAGATGGCAAGAAAAATGTTGAATGAAGCCAAGTTGCCTAATGTATATTGGAAAGAAGCAGTCCATACTAATGTCTATATTCTTAATAGAGGACAGCTAAGAGCGAACAACACCAAGACACCATATGAGCTATGGAATGGAAGACTAGCCTCTATCAAGTATTTCAGAGTTTTTGGAAGCAAATACTACATCAAAAGAGATGAAGAAGGGTTGGGAAAATTTGACTCAAGATCTGATGAAGGACTTTTTCTTCGATACTCAATTAGAAGCAAAGCCTACAAGTGCTACAATAAAAGACTGAGGAAGATAGTTGAGAGTGCAAATGTTAGCATTGATGAAGAGTCACATCCAATCACATATGAGAAATAAGACTATTTTTCAAATGAATCTACTCTAATAGAAGAAGAAGAAGAAGAAGAAGAAGTTGAAGAAAAGGAAGAAACATAAGAGAAAGTCACCAAGACTCCTACCAAGTACGTTCAGAAGAACCACTCAAAAGATGAGATAATTGGAGACAAAAATGAAGGAGTGTAGACTATAAGAAGATTTACAAGGTCAAATGAATAGGTAAACTTTTCTTTGTTGTCTAAGATAGAACCTAAAACATTTGCCAATGCTAACAGGGATGAAGGATGGATCCAAGCAATGGAAGAAGAACTAAATCAAATAGAGAAAAATTAGACTTGGGAATTGGTGCCAAGACCGGCGGACAAAAATGTGATAGGGACAAAATGGGTGTTCAAAAATAGATTGAATGAAGATGGAGAAGTGGTTAGAAACAAAGCAAGGTTGGTCTATAAAGGTTACTCACAGGTGGAAGGAATTGACTTTGAAGAGATATTTGCTCATGTGACGAGAATGGAGGTAATCAAGATGTTTCTTACATTCACAATTCACAATGACTTCAAGGTATATCAAATTGATGTAAAATCTTCCTTTTTGAATGGTGACTTAGAAGAGGAAGTTTACATAGAGCAGACTGATCGATTTCAGCTATTAGAAGACTTGATCATGGTATGCATACTTAAGAAGGCTTTGTATGGTCTCAAACAAGACCCTAGGGCTTGGTATGCAAGGTTGGACAAGTAATTACTCCATTATGGCTTCAACAAAGGTACCACATATAGCAATCTATACATCGAAATTGAGAATGAGCAAATATTGATAGCAGTAGTGTATGTTGATGACATAATCTTTGGTGGCAATGATGAAATGTCTAAGAAGTTTGCAGAAGACATGCAGAAAGAATTCGAAATGTCTATGATAGGTGCGCTATCATTCTTTCTTGGACTCCAAATTGCTCAATCAAATGAAGGTATATTTATCTCTCAAGCAAAGTATGTCAAGGAGATGGTGAAAAAGTTTGGTATGGAAGATTGCAAACTAGTGAGTACTCCTATGGTAACAAGTTGTCATTTGAGTAAAGATGATGTGTCACCTTAGGTAGATTAGACTTTGTATAGGTCCATGATTGGGGACCTATTGTACTTAACAACATCAAGCCATGATATTATGCAAGTTATTTGCATGGTTGCAAGGTTTCAAGTTGATCCAAAAGAGACACATGTGAAGGCAGTCAAAAAGATTTTTAGATATTTAAAGAGCACTTTGGATTATAGATTATGGTATCAAAAAGGTGATAACTTTTCCTTGAGTGCATATACTGATGCAGATTGGGCTGACAATGTTGATGATAGGAGAAGTATCAGTGGTGGAGCTTTCTTTTTGGGAGACATAATAGTCTCATGGTTTAGTAAAAAGCAGGATTCAATGTCCTTATCAACAACAGAAGCTGAGTACATAGTTGCAGCATCCTGATGCACTCAAGATTTGTTGATGAAGCAAACATTGAAGGATATCAAGATATTGTATGATGAGCTCATTCCTATTCTGTGTGACTATACAAGTGCCATCAATATTTCAAAGAATCTAGTGATGCATTCCTGAATCAATCACATATCCATCAAATATCACTTTTTAAGAGAAAAGTTTGTGGGTCAAGAGGTAAACTTGGAATATGTACCTACAAAGGAGTAGGTGGCAGACATATTTATAGAGGCACTTTCTAAGGACACATTTTAATATCCCATATAGAAGCTAGGGGTCATTACCCCTCCTTCCTCTAACTAGATGCATAGATGATGCATCTATCCGGGGGGAGCAGTTCAAGATACATTTATTATCCCTGGATTGATGGAGGCTAACTCTCAAGGGGAGTAGGTAGATAAGAGACTAAGAAGGATGACAAGGATTGTTCATATAGGGAGAGATTGTATGTTGGAGCAGGTACAGAGGAAGACCACCAGCCATTTGCCCTTGATTTCAAAGGGGGAGAAAATTTCCATATCAGGTTAAGTGTTTCCATCAATGAAAAAGGGGGAGATTGTTGCATATGTTGTCATTGATGTCAATAGATTTGTGGTGGAGAAGGCATACTATTGTATATGGTGTCAATAGAATGGTAGTTAGTAATGTCGGTAGAGTAAGTAATCAGAAGTGTTGTGAGGTGGAAAGCATAGTGAGGTGTATATGTTGTCAAAGGAGTGATGAAAAGGAGTGATGATCAGAGGTACAGACAAAGGAGTGATGGTCAGACAAGTTGTGAGGTGAAGGATATGATTTTGAAAGTCATGAGATAGATGTTGGATCAGTATCATATGTATATAGTTGTACCTTATCTTTTGAAGTTCATGTATAGGTGAAAGATTGTCAAGTTGAAGGATACGCTAGCATGAAGAATTTGTGGTTTCCTAGTTTTGATGAAAAGAATTTTGTATGTTGTCTATGGTGTTGTGAATGTTGCATTCATTATTTCTTATTGAAAAGCATTGCATTAGATATGAAGGAAAGTGTACAAGGTTTCATATAGTCAAAAGCACAAGAAGTTGAACTAAAGAATCTTAGGAGAATGCCCCCGATTCCTTCGCATTTGAAGATATGGCTAAAAGGTTTAGAGGTTATATAGAAATAGATATGAAGTATGTATAATCCAAATTTTAGAGCATAAAAGTTACCATAGAAGATTCGAGAGCTAGTAGAAGTGAAGATAGTGGTACAATGTTGTTGCAATCACAAAGAGATAGTGTAATGCTCCACATTTATCTACATATGAAGATGTGGTCTTGCGGATTGAAGGATAGTTGAATATAGATAAGAGGTGTGTTATATTCAAGTTTCAAATGATAAGATATAACACAGAGGTTCTCTGGAGTCTGCTGAGTTGAGATAAGTCTTGTTGCTGATTAGGGTTGTCAAAAGGAGAAAGTGAAAGCCACCACATTTCATCATATTATGATGTTTGGCTTTGCTATTTGAAGGATAAGTTTAGATTGACGATGTGTGCACAAATCAAGTTTCAAGTGTTAAGGAGTAATGCAAGTATGATTTTCAATGTTATATATCTAGATAGTGTAATTAGAGTATGCAAGAGATATTGGCTTTAGAGTTTATTTGTTTGTGCCAGCAGGAAGTAGCATGAGTGGGTAAAAGGAATGTATGGGAATATTTTTCAAGTCATATAATGCCTAGTGTATGAACGGCATGATGTAATTTTGTCTCTCTAGTATAGCTTTAGGTTTGGAGCTAATGTGTGCAAGGAATAAGTGTTTGTGAATCTGACTTGGTGTGTTTAGGTGACTGCACCATCTATCTAGAAGTGTGGGCCAATATGGAGATGTGTGCTAAAGTAAAATAGGTCCTAGTTATCACTTGGTTTGAACTACATTTGTTTCCTATATTACTGTTTAGTGGAAAATTGGATAGTTTGTCTCAACTAGGTCAAGTACTATCCTTTTAACCACTAAGAATTGGGGAAGACAAGGATTGAATGCAATGTTAATCTATAAGTTATTTGTCTACCCCTTTATGCTCACGGTGTTTGATTTGAAGAGCCTAACTAAGGTTTTCTTAAGCATTTTGCTCATAAACCAAGTAAAAACCCTAATTATGCCTTAAATCAGAGATATACAGAAACTGATAACAATATAGGTAGAATTGATCACAAAAATGTAGAAACAGAGTATCAGAGACTGTGAACCTAGATTTTGAGGGCTGACTGGACTAGGGCACCCACTCCTTAGTCTCGAAAGTTCTCGAAACTAGAAGTCTTTTGCATAGGTTGTTTGACACTCCCAAATAGCTTCTAGATCCCAAAAATTGCCCCCTGTTGGACTAGGGTGCCCACTCCTTAGTTGCACTAGGGTACCTACACAATAAGGAGAAAGATGTTGCGGTTATATAGGAGCTTGCCTCGGTCAAGCCCCATTTTTGGTATTTCTACCTCAACAATATCTAGAGATAAAGATTTACAGAAGTGTGTGCAAACCCTATAATGTGTATACAGAAATATCAAACCCAAGATGTCTAAATCAAGGGAAGATCAACAACTTACTTTGCATCAATAAACACATACAACTTCACCTCAAGGAGATGAAACAAAATGAAGACTTGCATGACCAAGAAGGCAAATTAGCAATGTTTGTAGAGGATCTCCAAGCTTGACATTGGAGGCTTCAACCCTTCTCCTGATCATGCAAAGAGTGTACAAACCTTAGGCAGATCTTGATTCCTAATCTCCATCCATTATCTCCATGATAGCAAATATAGAATACTTTCAAGAGCTCCAACAAGTCACTGATCTTCAATGACAATTTTGGCAAAGTTTTGGCATCAAGCTTGCATAAGAATTGTGTGTGATAAAATGATTTTCAAACGTCTTTTTATATCTAGCTTTAGGGAATTCAAATTTTGAAATAATGTCTCGATATCGTACGGAAACCAAGAATTTGAAAATGGAATCCTGAGGCACTCGGCGGGAGTCCACATCCCACCAAAATTCAAAATCCCAAGAAACAGGGGAGAACTAGGGCATAGGCACCCAAGTCCAAGCCCCCTATTTCCACTTAGATCTACTTTTCAGGGGTCCCAGGGACCTGTAATCCAAATTCCCTTTTCGGGTTCCATCAAAAGGTTACCTCAAAAAGTGAATATTTTGCAACTAGACTTAGTCAATCAAGGTTTCTAGAATGTTAGAAAGAAAAAGGTTTGAGAGGTCACCAAAGTGAGGAGCTAAATCGAGGGAAATTCTACCATTCCATATAGGAGGACAATTTCTGATGTTACATTTAGCCCCCACTTTAGTGGCCATATGACACTACGTGCATATGCAACAAAAGGAAAGTAAATACATCGATCATAAAAGGATACCCAAAGGATACTGTAGAGGAAGACGAAGTGTTATTGCCAAGAAGGAAGGAGCCCCCAAGTTTGTAATCCTGCAAGACCACAAAGTTAGGAACCACAACCTGCAAAGGAACACTTGTCAAAAAATAAAAACCAAATCAACCTACAACCACCACCAATGAGGCAGTATAGAAAATACTAAGGGGGTTGATTGATGAGACATGATGAGGGAGGAAATCGAGGGAGATATATGTCCCCCCTTGTTTCTACTTGCTTAGTCTGAGAGTAGAAAAAAGGAGATATCCACGCACATCAATTTCAGGGAAACTTGATGAGAAATGTGTTATGAGGGTCATTTGAAGTAACAACACTCAATCATAACACATCAGGTAGGAAAGAGAGCGGAACCAAAATTCCAACGCAACAAATGACACTAAAATCAAAGTTTGATAGCTTAAGAAAAGGGCTCAAGAGGATAGGAATTCTCACTCATTTACTTTACGTAAAGGGAGTTGTCACTTATCACTTACTCATTCTAATTTCTTGTCATTTGTAGAAAAGTAGAGGAGAGAGAGAAGGAGAATAGGAGGATGACCATGCCAAGCCGGTGTCCATAGCAACCACCATGACTGGAGATGCTCTAAGCCTGAGTAATAGAGAGATGTTTTGAGGCTGAGGTAGGATCCTAATCCTATGCTTCTGTCATCTTTCAGTTTAGGAATGGACAAGGGTCCCTAAGAGGGGTGCCCAGGTCCACCTAGGGCGCCAGAGTCTCTCTGGGGTACCCTAGTCCCACAGGGGCGCCAGTGTCCCTCTGGGGCACCATAGTCTTCTTGGGGCACCTGGGTCCATAGAGGACACGGGCCCTAGGCACATACACTCTTTTTCTATTTTTGATAACTACTTTCAGTTTCTGAGGAGATTCTAATGTTCTTGCTTACTCGTCAATCTGTAGGACATCCCTCCATTACGTGAGCACACAAGCAGTTGCCTGATGGCATTTCTACAAGAGCATGCCAATTCATTGTCCATTGCAGAGAGAGCACCTATAGATGGTGGTCCTATGGTGGGTGTTTGATATGGCCATAATCATATTCCACTGTGTTATGTTGATGGCACTGAAGGAGAGATGGGATGCAAATACATCCATATTCCACTTACCAACAGGGGAGATGACCACTATACTAGAGGATGTATTTAGGATCCTTTGACTTCCCATCTGAGGAGAGATAGTGAGGATAGTAGGACATTGCTTAGTGAGGTACACCCATGAGAGTCAGCTATATTGCTTAGGTCACATTATTTCTTAGGCAGAGCGAGGGCACATTCAACTCTGACTTCTAGAGCAGGGATGTGGTGACATTCCCTTACTATGGAGGATTTGATAGTCATAGTCGCATTATCCATTGTGCTAGATGGATGAGGCACTCACCTTCATGGGGGTCTCGTTCACACCATTAGAGAGATGGAGGAGCATCACACTATCTATGCATGGGGGTGCAGTATGCTTGTGCACCTTTACCGTGACTTGGGGCGATATGTCCATTATGGGATGCATAGTCTGATGATCTACACATTACTAGAGGTTTGGGCCTTTGAGCACATCAGATGCACATGACCAGTGGGTTATCCCATAGATGCAACATTCACCCATCTACATGTGTATGCTTATCCACTAGTCAGGTGTTGGAGGCATGGTAATCTGCTATACTGGAGAGTTGTTTTTGATAGATTACAACATGGCGACATCATCTGGAGACCATATCGTGGCTACATTGGATGGCCTGGCTAGCAAAGGTAGTTAGCGAGGATGCAGAGGGATCAGCTGATGGCCAGTTGCCTCAATCATGTCATGGCTTGGTTCTATTTTGATAGGGTGGCACGACAGTTTAGACAGATATAGGATGTTCTTGCGGTTCGTCTGAGCTATGCACACGCAACTCACAGCGCATTCAAAGTAAATACCATCTGATGACTGATAGCAGTAGACATGCCACTTAGTGATGACAAGGGTTTTGAGGATGTAGAGCCAGTGTCAGACATAGATGATGTCAGTTGTACCCAAGCATATTAGACCTAGTGGCACACAGCGCAGCCTGCTCCTATCTTTCAACCTTTTCACCCTTCAGGCGATGCTCAACCTTAGGCCAGTCACGCTAGTGACACAAGGGTAGAGGAAGAGGTTAGTGATTTTGTAGGATACTATGATCTTGATGAGGATGACAAGGATGAGTTAGAGGAGGTCCCACTGCAGTAAGTCTTCAGAGCAAGACCGCGACAAAGATAGTAGGAAGCAGACACCGACAAGGAGACTGAGTCAAGACCACGATCAAAGGCTCGTGGTCCTATGCCTGCAGGTGATGTGAGACCTAGTCAGGGAGAGTGGGGGGAGAATAGTAGGTCTATGCCCCCAACTATAGATTAGACTGCAGAGCTCATCACACCTTCAGCGATCTAAGATCCATCCTGGCGAGATGGAGATCTAGGTAAGGTTTGATTTATTATTTTGATGCTTTGTATAGTTTATTACTTGTGATATTTTAAATGAGGTTTTGATATCTATCTTATACTCTATTTTGCAGTTGGGACAAATGCTTGGCAAGACTTTGTGGGTTGTGTCATAGTAGACATAGTACCTATGGATGTCTTAGAGTAGCGAGTGTAGGCAGGTTATTCACCACAGTCATTTGTTGGGTGACATGCAGAGATATTTATGCCTTTTGTCTGATACAGGACTGCTACGGAGGCTATGCTAGAGCAGTCTGCATGAAAGAGAGAGAGAGAGAGAGAGAGAGGAGTTTTGATAGAGAGCTAAGTGCAATGAAGTTGAGATTAGGGTGCAGCGAGAGCAGATGGTAGCGGTGCCTACATCAGAGGGAGAGGTAGTTGTCAATGAGTTCTTACTGGGTGAGGTCTGTCAGGTGACAGATGATAGAGACAGGGCTCAGGAAGAGAGAGACAGGGTTCAGTCTAAGAGAGACTGGTACCAGAGGATGTACCAAGAGGCACATGAGTAGATGATAGAGATGAGAGGTGAGATCAGGGGGTTACGATCGCGAAGCGTCTCTAGGAGTCATTCATGATCTGTAGCCACACATGGTCAGGCTTCTGTCACTCGTACACCATGAGGGCCTTGTTGCAAGTATGGGTCTAACTAGGATAGTCATTGATTTCAACATACTTCTGTTGCATTAATGATAAGGATTGGATGAGCTATATGTTGAGAATATTGAGAAAATTAGTCTCAATCAGGAACAGTGAAGAACAGTGATGACAACAAGGTAAAAGCTCAAGATAGGTTAAGGATTAGAGGATGCAGATTAAAGGGTTTGTATATATGAGTCTTAAGATGTTCCAGTAGAGATTTCAGAGGTCCGCATTAAGATATGAAGAAGTTGTGATCGCTCAAGTAGAACCGATTCCAGTAGATGTTCAAAGGTGACAGAGTGTTACAGAAAGGTCCGGTGGGATTTGGAAGTGCATTGTCCTATTCTATGGATAGGAAGGAGTGTTGGGGAAGTCCTTATGATGTGTCATCTTGATTTATTCATGATTTGAAGGTCTAGAAGCATCTATTCCTTTGTGACAGTAAAGGCAGACTATGTTCTTGAGGTACCGAATGCAGGAGAGAGAGATTTTAGTAAGTAGAGGAAGTGCGGATGTTCCTGGTGATTCAGGCAAGCTTGTGGAGGTCTTTGGATCATGTTCAATTCATGTTGTTGGTCTGCATTAGAGTTCCTCAGGTTGGCCGACCGGATGAATGATTCATCTTGCGGATGTTCTTGTGGATGTTTGCCAACTTAGATGTTTGTTCCTAAGTTGATGTCATGCATAAATAAGGGATTGTGAAGTCATTTCAAAGTGTGACTATGAAGATGAGTGTGTTGTAGCGAGGAGAAGAGAGAAAGGTAGAGTAGAAGGTTTGGGCTTAAATGGAACTGACTCAAGCATGGTGAAGATGCTAATTACCAGTTCAAGTATGTGATACTTATTCTTTTGTAGACAGTTTGTCTCTTGTAGGTAGTGAGCCTCTTGTGAGCAATGTGCTCGGGCAGTGAGCCCTAATCGGCATGTGCCATTTTATTCTTTCTATTCTTCTAACAGAGAATACAATCTTGGGTTAGTCACCCCATGGTTTTTCCCTTAACCGGATTTTCCATGTCAAAATCTTGGTGTCTCATATGTTGATGTGTTTCTGCTCTTGATCAAATGCATAATGTTTCATGTTTGATTTATTGTTATACTTCTAAGTGAATATAAGTGTTTAAAAGAAAGAAATTTTAAGACAACTGATTCACCCCCCCTCTCAGTTGTCTGCCCTGAATCTAACAATTGGTATCAGAGCCAAGTTCCTCTGAAAGGAGCTTAATCGCTTGAGGAGATCCAAGATGTCATCCTACAAGAAGGATAGTCTGAAGTTTGATGGAACTAACTTTTCTCTTTGGAAAGGTCGCATGAAATGTCAATTGTAGTGTATGGGATTTGCATATTAGTCCATGGTTACAAAAGCTTATATACCTCCACAGGGTGGTCCGACAACTCTAAATGAAATCACAGATGCTGAAAATAATCTGTAGACCAAAGAGGCTCTTTTAAGTGCATTATCTGACTCAGAACTCTCAAATGTTATTGATCTACCAACTGCCTTTGAGATTTGGAATAAACTGGAACTTTTGCATGAAAGAGACCAGTATGTTAAATGTGCAAGGTTACAAAGTCTAAAAGGGAAATTTGAAAAACTGAAGATGAGAGATGATGAAAATATTACCTCTTTTATGCCAAGAGTGAATGAGCTGGTTTGTGGAATTAGAAATGCAGGTGGAATCCTAAGTGAAGAAGAGATTATTGACAAAGTTCTTAGATCCCTTCCTGCTTCTTATAAAATCAAGGCTTTTGCTATCGAAGAATTCAGAGCTCACACAACAGTCACAAGAGATTAATTGGTTGGTAAGTTGGCTGCTTTCAAAATGGCTAAGTTTGGAGATGATCCTCCAAAGACTGAATCTGCATTCAAAGCCACTACCTCTGTAAAAGGGAAACAAAGGTTTGATCTAGGAGAAAACTTTTCAAGGAACCTATCATGGTATGAAAATGCAAGAAAAGACTTGGAAGAAGAAGAAGCTGAAACTGCTCATCTTGAAGCTCTTATTGCAAAAAGACTGCCAAGAGGATCCGGTAAGTATGAGGGAAAATTGCCTTTTAAATGTTTTAATTGCAATAAGATTGGTCATTTTGCATCAAAGTGTCCGGAAGGATTTTCTAGGCCAAACAATAACAGACCAAGATTCCAGAAAAATTGTTACTATGCTCATGAAGGAGATGATGAAGGAGTAACAGATGATGAGTCAGAAAAAGGAGACAAATCCGGAAGTGACTAGGTGTTCATCGCCATCAAGAAGATCCAATGCCCTCTAAATCTATCAATCATAAAATTGAAGAAAAAGCCCTGGCTGCCCAAGTAGAAGAGAAGGATGATTAGGTCATTGACAGTGGTTGCTCTCACCATATGAAAGATGACAAAAACAAGTTCATAGATTTGGAAAGGTATGAAGGAGGAGTGGTAAAGTTTGGTGATAACTCTACAGGTAGAATCAGAGGTAGAGGAACTATTTCTTTTGATGGAAAGAACAAAACCAATAATGTATTATATGTTGAAGGGTTAAAGCACAATCTTCTCAGTGTTGGACTATTGGTGGGCAAAGGTTATGATCTCTAGTTCAAGAATGGAAAATGCAGGATCTTTGAAAGCTCCAAAACTGAGATTGCATCTAGTACTCAAACAAAAGGTAATATCTTTCATTTGGTTGGTACTGATAAAATTTGTCTTTTTGTTCAAATTGATCAGAGTTGGTTATGGCATAGAAGGACGTGTCATGTAAATTTTGATAACATCATCAAGATAAGCAATACTCAGCCTATAAGAGATCTTCCAAAATTGGTAAAACCTACAAATAGTTTGTGCAAAGAATGTCAGCTAGGTAAACAGAGCAGAGTCTCATTCAAAAGCAAGGATTAGTCCTCTACTGGATTATTGGAACTAGTTCATACTGATTTATGTGGTCCGACAAGAATCAAGAGTATGCAAGGTGATAGATATTTCATGTTGCTGATTGATGACCATTCCTAGATGATGTGGGTTACCTTTCTGAAAGAAAAATCAGAAGCTTTTGAGAAGTTCAAAATCTTCAAGGCTATGGTTGAGAATCAAACCGGATTAAAAATGAAATGTCTGAGGTCTAATAGAGGTGGTGAATTCACATCCGGTGAGTTCATAGATTTTTGTGAGAAGCATGGTATAAAGAGACAGTTGTCTGCTCCTAGGACTCCACAGCAGAATGGAGTAGTAGAGAGAAAGAACCGGACCATCCAGGAAGCATCCAGGACAATGATGATAGAAGAAAATGTTCCTCAGATGTTTTGGAGAGAAGTTTTCAGCACTGCAGTCGATACTCTCAATCGAGTTCAAATCAGAAGCAATACTGGTAAGACTCCTTATGAACTTTGGTTTGGCATCACTCCTACTGTGAGGTATTTCAGAGTATTTGGTAGAAAATGTTACATTAAAAGAGATGAAGATCTAGGCAAGTTTGATGCTAGAAGTGATGAAGAAACATTCTTGGGTTACTCCACTCAAAGAAAAGCTTACCGGTGTTACAATAAGAGACTCAGAAAGATGACAGAAAGTACAAATGTAAAGGTTGATGAAGGAATTGAGAGACCTTCAAAGTTTTATGAATATGATGAAGATGATCAGAATGATGTTCTAATTCAAGGAGCCCAAACTCCTTCTGGTACTCAGAATCAAACAGGTCTGGTAACTCAAGGAGAAGAGATGAGTCACAATGAACCTAATGAAGAATTAGAAGTGCAAGAAACTCCCAAAGTTCCCGGATATGTAAGACTGAACCACTCTAAAAATTAGTTCATAGGTGATAAAAGCCAATGTGTGCAAATAAGAAGAAGAATTGCTCAAGACTCAGATGAGTATTGTCTGATTTCAAGGATAGAACCTAAGACTGTAAATGAATCTTGCAATGATGAAAACTGGACTAAAGCTATGGAAGAAGAGCTGATGCAAATTGAGAAAAATCACACCTGGGATCTTGTTCCCAGACCTAGAGACAAGAATGTGATTGGGACCAAGTGGGTCTTCTGGAACAAACTGAATGAAGTTGGCTATGTAATCAGAAATAAAGCCAGATTAGTCTGCAAGGGCTACTCTCAAATAGGAGGAGTTGATTTTGAAGAAACCTTTACTCCAATGGCAAGATTGAAGCAGTCAGATTATTTCTTGCCTATGCTACCTTCAAGGATTTCAAAGTATATCAGATGGATGTCAAGTCTGCCTTCCTAAATGGTGATTTGGAAGAAGTGTACATTAAGCAACTGGATGGATTTCAATTGTCTGATTAGGATGATATGGTTTGCAAGTTGAAGAAAGCACTGTATGGATTGAAGCAAGCCCCAAGAGCTTGGTATGAAAGATTGGATAAGCATCTTTTGAAGATTGGTTTCAACAAAGGTACTGCTGACAGTAATTTATATTTCAAAATTGATCATGAGAACATCTTGATTGTTGAAGTATTTGTTGATGATATCATCTTTGGAGGAAAAGATAATATGTGTAAAACTTTTTCAAATCAAATGAAAAGTGAGTTTGAGATGTCTATGCTTGGTAAAATGAATTTCTTTTTGGGTCTGCAAATTACTCAAACAAAGAAAGGAATCTTCATTTCTCAGACCAAATATGTGAAAGAATTGTTGAGAAAATTTGGGATGGAAGATTCAAAGCCAATGAATACTCCCATGGCAACCGGATGCAAGTTGAGCAAAGATGATGACTCTCCTAAGGTCAACTAGACAAAGTATAGATCAATGATTGGAGGATTGTTGTTTCTCACTCAAACTAGACCAAATATAATGTAGGTTGTTGGTCTTGTTGCTAGATTCCAAATTGATCCTAGAGAATCTCATGTCATGGCAATCAAAAGGATTTTTAGATATCTAAAGGGACAGTTGAGTATGGTCTGTGGTATCCTAGAGATTAGGATTTCTCTCTTCATGCATATACAGATGCAGATTGGGTAGGAGATGTGGATGACCGGAAGAGTACCAGTGGTGGAGCATTCTTTTTGGGGAAGAGATTGGTTTCTTGGATAAGCAAGAAACAAGAGGGAATATCTCTATCTACAACTAAAGTAGAATATATTGCAGCAGCAAGTGGTTGCACTCAAGTGTTGTGGATGAAGCAGATGTTAAGAGATATCCAAGTAGAGTATGAGGAGCCTATCACAATTTTCTGTGATAATTCAAGTGCAATAAACATATCTAAGAATCCAGTGTTACATTCAAAGACTAAACATATATCCATCAAGTTTCACTTCCTGAGAGAGCAAGTGAACAAAAATGAAGTTAGATTGGAGTTTGTGCCATCCAAGGATTAGATTGCAGACATCTTTACAAAGCTTCTACCTAAGGACTCCTTTGAGTATCTAAGGGAGAAGTTAGGGGTTATTGCCCCTCTGATGATGAACTAAGGTGCACAAAGGTGCATCAGTTCTGTCATATCTCAATCACATCTTGTGGACTGGACTGATGATGGGGAACTGCTACTCAGGGGGAGCAGCAACTATGATTCTGAAGTAATAAAGTTGCAAGTATGAGCCCTTTACCATTGATGTCAAAGGGGGAGAGAAGACATGTGAAAAACAAGTGGTTGTTGATCAAAGGGGGAGCAGTAATGGGAGAGAAGAAATGTGAATGGTGGTTGCTGATAGGGGGAGTTGTGACAGTAAAGAAAAAGTTCTTGTCTTGATGGTTAAATCAGTTTTTCACATCTTATGTTGCCATCAATGACAAAGGGGGAGATTGTTGCAAGTATGGGTCTAACTAGGATTTTCATTAATGTCAACATACTTATGTTGCATTAATGATAAGGATTGGATGAGCTATATGTTGAGAATATTGAGAAAATTAGTCTCAATCAGGAATAGTGAAGAACAGTGATGACAGCAAGGTAAAAGCTCAAGATAGGTTAAGGATCAGAGGATGCAGATTAAAGGGTTTGTATATATGAGTCTTAAGATGTTCCAGTAGAGATTTTAGAGGTCCGCATGAAGATATGAAGCTGTGATCACTCAAGTAGAACCGGTTCTGGTAGATGTTTAGAGGTGACAGAGTGTTACAGAAAGGTCCAGTGGGATCCAAAAGTGCATTGTCCTATTCTGCGGATAGGAAGGAGTGTTGGGGAAGTCCTTATGATGTGTCATCTCAATTTATTCATGATTTGAAGGTCTGGAAGAATCTATTCCTTTGTGACAGTAAAGGTAGACTATGTTCTTGAGGCACCGGATGCAGGAGAGAGAGATTTCAGTAAGTAGAGGAAGTGTGGATGTTCCTGGTGATTCAGGAAAGCTTGTGGAGGTCCTTGGATCATGTTTAGTTCATGTTGTTGGTCCGCATTAGAGTTAGAGCTTGAAATTGAAGTAATACCTCTGGTGAAGGTGTTCTTCCTCAGGCTGGCTGACTGGATGAATGATTCATCTTGCGGATGTTCTTGTGGATGTTTGCCGACTTAGATGTTTGTTCCTAAGTTGATGTCGTGTATAAATAAGGGATTGTGAAGTCATTTTAAAGTGTGACTGTGAAGATGAGTGTGTGGTAGTGAGGAGAAGAGTGAAAGGCAGAGCAGAAGGTTTGGACTTAAATGGAACTGACTCAAGCATGGTGAAGATGCTAATTACCAATTCAAGTATGTGATACTTATTCTTTTGTAGACAGTGTGTCTCTTATAGGCAGTGAGCCTCTTGTAAGCAGTGTGCTCGGGCAGTGAGCCCTAATTGGCATGTGCCATTTTATTCTTTCTATTCTTCTAATAGAGAATACAATCTTGGGTTAGTCACCCTGTGGTTTTTCCCTTAACCAGGTTTTCCACGTCAAAATCTTGGTGTCTCATATGTTGATGTGTTTCTTCTCTTGATCAAATGCATAATGTTTCATGTTTGATTTATTGTTATACTACTAAGTGAATATAAGTGTTTAAAAGAAAGAAAGTTTAAGACAACTAATTCACCCCCCCTCTCAGTTGTCTGCCCTGAATCTAACAGGCCTAAGGATACTGGTGATCAAGGATCAGCTATGTGATATATGTATTTAGGCACTACAACATCCCATTTTGTCCTGAGGGATAGTCAACTCGAATGTATATTTAAAACTAAGGATGTATATAAAATGTTGTTTGTTTCTTTTCATCTATGTGTAATGGATTTTGATCTATCACATGTGATTTTTGTAGAAATACTACTAGTGATGATATCTAAATGCTTTAATTAATGTTATTGTGATATACTAACAATTATTAAAAGAACATGTAGTAATAAGCACAATGATTAATCATTTTACACATAATCTAAATTTTAATGCTATATTTATTTAATACAAAAGTGATCTAAGTAAAGATTACTTAAGTAGAATACAACAATGATCAACTGAACAAAAGATGTAATGTTAAATGAATTGAGGCAAAAACAATAATATCTTGTCAAAATTGAACCTAATCTATGTAATAAATTATCTTAGAAACAGTTAACATTAGATCTTAAGCATAAAATCTTTTGAGGTGCGCTGCATTAATAGGTTTTTTAAGTGGTGTACCTTGCTCATTAGCTAACTTATACGCTCTAGATCCAAAGATCTCAATAATTATGTACAGTCCAAGCCAATTAGGGTTGAACTTACCTTTTTCACCAAGCGGTGCATTTACATTGCATTGATTTTCATAGAGAACCAAATCCCCAACGTTAAATGAATGTTGTATGACTTGTTCATTATAGGATTGTTGTGCACCTTTTTGATAGGCCTTGATGTGCTCAAGAGCGTTAATTCACCTTTCATCAAGCATCTCAAGTTCTTGTAATCTTTTCTCATGTTCCATGTCATCATCCATAATGTCTCTTAGGGAAATTCTTAAGGAAGGAATTTCTAACTCTAAGGGCATTATCGCGTCTGCGCCATAGACAAGATTATATGGTGTATTTCCAATAGGCGTTCTAATGCTTGTTCTATAAGCCCATAATGCATAGGATAATTGAGTATGCCAATCTTTTTGATGTTTATTAATAGTTTTCTATAAAATATGTCCAACAACTTTGTTTGAAGCTTCTACTACTTGGTCGTTTGATTGAGGATAATAAGGCGTAGAGAAGCAGTGTTGTATATGGTATTTTTCAAGGAACTTTTTCACATCCTTGTTCTTAAATGGCGTACCATTGTCCGAAACGAGGGAGGAAGGTATTCCAAATCAAGAAATAATGTTATCTTTATAAATTGATAGATTACATTGGCAGTCGTAGATTGTAAAGGGACTACTTCAACCCACTTTGTAAAATAATCAGTGGCAGTAATGATAAACATATGTCCTTGAGAGGAGGGTGGGGAAATTTCACCAATTAGATCCAAGCCCCAAATAGAGAACAACCACGGTGACACCTAGGCATGAAGTTCTTGAGTAGGAGCATGGATTAGGTTTTTATGTTGTTGACATTGCAGGCATCTCTTGATGTAAGCAAAGGAATCTTGTTCCATATGCTACCAATAGTAGCCCATACGTAAGAATTTTTGCACCAATGATTTTCCTCCAAAATGCCCTCCACAGGAACCAGAGTGAGCTTCTTCTAAAGCTATCAGAATTTCTAAATTGCTTAAACATCGGAGTAAAACAACATTGTAACTTCATCGATATAAGACATTTGATAGTATAATATATCACATTGCTAGTTTGCGTAAATAGATTCGGGCATTCTTAGATGTTGAATTAGGAATAGTTCTGTTGCAAGGTGTGACCCTTGGTCTACTTGTTCAGTGCTGCACTGCAGTGGTTTGTGACAAGGGCTTAACCGCCTCCCGTGCTTGTTAAGTCAAGTGGCTGTATCGGGCATTAACAGGTCGATCTTTTGGTGCAACGACAACTAACAGTTGGTATCAGAGCCAAGGTCATGGGTTTAAACCCCGCACTTGCGTTGGGGGGGTTGTTGCAAGGTGTGACCCTTGGTCTTCTTGTTCAGCGCTGCGCTGCGATGGTTTGTGACAAGGGCTTAACTACCTCCTATGCTTGTTAAGTCAAGTGGTTGTATCGGGCATTAACAGGTTGATCTTTTGGTGCAATGGCAACTAACAAGTTGCATCACGCAAATAATTATATATATGGGAGAACCATTCGTCTATGTATGTACTACCATAGAGTTTCGTATTCGGAACTATAGGACAGTCAATTGTCAGATTTTTAAGGTTATGAACAATAAAAGTAAATTCCTTAGGAGAATCATCAGGAGATATAAGGGAAGTTGCGCTTGCCATTACATCCACATGTCGATTATCTTTCTTAGGAATAGTGCTAATTGAATATGATGTGAATTGTTTTAAGGAAGACAAGGCCAACTCACGGTACTAAGATAGTTTATCATGCTTAGTTTGATATGATCTCCTTATCTATTTTACAATTAACTGAGAATCACCATATATTGCAATGTTTTTAATATTAAGAGCCAGGGCTACACAAAGTCCTACGATAAGAGCTTCGTATTCAGCTATATTGTTTGTGCATAAGAAGTCTAAGCAGTAAGATAGGGGAATCAACTTACCAATTGGGGGTATCAATATAACACCATCCCCAAAGCCAGTTCAACATTTTGATCCATCAAAGTATAATTCCTTCCCCACAAATTGTTAAGATTTGGTCATCAAGAAATACATCCTAATGTTGTGTAGAGAAGGGTGAAGGAGCTTTAGCTAACTTATCAACTAATGCTTACCCTTTAATCACTTTTTAGGAAATGAACTTGAGATTATTTTTGTTAGTAACATAACCCATTTAGCGAGATGACCCGATAAATCTATTTTTGCAAAAAGATGTTTCAGAGGGTCAAATTTTACCATCACATGTACTTCAACATTTAGGAGATAGTGTCAAAGTTTTTTAGTTGAAAACACTAAAGCTAAGCAATGCTTCTCTATAACAGTGTATTGTACTTCATAAGTGAGCAAAGTTCGACTGATGTAATAGACAACACATTCTTTGCCTTCAACATTATGTTGTGCCAACAAAGCTGTTAGGGCATTATTAGATGATGAGATATATAACAGGAATGGTTTATCGGTTGTAAAATAGGTGGATTAGCTAGATAATCTTTTAAGTCATAGAAATCTTTTTAGCATTTAGAATTCCATTGAAAATTAGAATCTTTCTTCAATAGTTGTGTAAAGGGACGAGTCCTATCTGCAAGTTGTGACACAAATCAACAGATGGCCTGTATCTTTCCCTGCAAACTATGAAGTTGTGAGATGTTCTTAGGTATTGGCATATTAACAATTGCATGTATCTTTTTTTGTATCCACCTCAATGACATGATTTGAGACAATAAATCCTAGTAAATTTCTACTATCTACACCGAAAACACACTTACAAGGGTTCAATCGCATATTATATTTCCTTATGCGCTCAAATATTTGTCAAAGATTTGTAGTGTGATCTTTATGATGGATAGACTTCGCCAAGATGTCATCGACATAGTCTTCTAAAATATTGTGCATATGATCATGAAATATAAGAGTCGTTGCATGTTGATAAGTAGCTCCTGCATTCTTAAGTCCAAACAACATGACTACCCGACAAAATGTACCCCAAGGTGTTATAAAAGCTATCTTATACTAGTCTTGAGGATTTATTAGAATTTAATTATATCCTGAAAAACCATCCATGAAAGATAGAAATTCATGGCCAGCTATTGAATCAACAATCATATCGATATTAGGAAGCGGAAAATCATCTTTCAAGGATGTTGAATTCAAATCTCAGAAATCTGTGCACATTCTTATACAACCATCGGGTTTAGCGATGGCAAAAATATTTAAAATCCAAGGTGAATAATCAATAGGTCATATGAAACCAGCTTGTAGAAGCTTTTCTATCTCAGTTTTAACAAGCAATGTAATCTTAGGATTCATCTTACGAATCTTATCTTTAAATAGCTTAGCATCTTATTTCAATATGATATTATGTGTTACAATATGAGGATCGATGCCAGGCATGTCAAAATACTTCCAAGCAAATAATTTTGAGAATTCATGTAATAACTTAGACATTTCATGTTTTTCTTCCACATCTAAGCAATCACCAATAGGAAGAACTTTTTTAGTATCATCCTTATCCATAACAACATCAACATTCTTTCCATTAAGGAGAGTACTATGGTCTAAGGGGTTGTGTAATTGTTCTTCAAATTCTCCATTAGGTTCTACAGTAGCATTTATTGTGCTAGTAGTTTTTCCAAAATATGCACTATTGTTTAAATAATAAGGTAGGCTGCATTTATGATGATAACAAGGAATATTGTCATAAGCTCTCAAGAATTCTACTATCACTTCATCTAATACATCCAACAAAAGTGGTCATGGAGGATAATTGGTGTTAATCATCTCAAGAAATATCAAACTAAGTGTTGATATAGTATTCACATTAAGAGAAGGGCATTTACAGGCTTTGGATTCCTTGAAAGGATTATATCCAATGCCATTACAGCAATGTCACAAAGAAGATTCTATAGGGACTTTGATTCCTTGTTGATTTATACCACAATCTTTACCTGTATAATCACAATCTTTATAAAGGATTCAGAATTCTCGACCATAAAGAGAAACCATTTCCTTAGAGGAAGGTGGAGCTTCATAAGTGTCATAATCAGTAGTGTAAGGGTATTATCCTTATTTGTCACCAAAGAAGATTTATGTTTATCAATCGAAGCGTGTGATGAGATTGATGCAATGTTTGATGTTTCGGGGAAGGGGTTTTTAGGTTTGTATTCTCTTGTAGAAGACGTAAAATCTAGTGAACCCCAGTCATCACCAACAAATGCATTCGATTGTTTAGGCTCTTGCATAACATTTTTGGTAGCAAGAGGAGTTGATAAATCCATTTTTCAGATTGTTTAGAGCCTTAGGACAAACAACATGTTTATGAACTTCCATTTGCAAACAACTATCTAGTTCAGGATCAACATGAATAGTGTGTAACTTATCTTTGAATATAAACTTGATTGAATGGTGTAGAGTAGAAGGAACTACTCCTAATGCATGTATCCAAGGTCTACCAAGAATCATGTTATAAGATAGAGAGCAAGGCATGACATGAATCAAGGTAGGCACCATGGTAGGTCCTACTTGTATAGGTAAAGTTATAGTACCCATGGATTGCCATCCAACATTATCAAAACCACAGATACTTAATGATTCTGGTTTAATTGCAGATGTATCAATTCTAACCTTATGTAACAATTCAATGCCACAAACGTTAAGGGTTGATCCATTATCGATCATAACTCTCTTAACATGTGTTTTGTTTATTGTAATGAAGATAATCAAAGGATCATACTAATTTTGAACTTCAAGAGATGGCAATTCATGTTGTTGAAATAGAATATTTGTTTTTGTGGCATGCATACAATGTAATAAAGTAGCAACATCATTTGGTTTAACAGTAGGAGGAACAATCACCTTTTGTAAAGCTTCTTGTAGCATTCCATGGTAAGTAGGTGAAGTTTGTATAAGTTCCCAAAGAGATATCTTTGCAGGAGTAGCGTGAAGTTGCTCTACAAGATCATAGTCTTTACCACCCTTATATGTTAAGCGAGGTGCTTGAGGAAGCATAGGTTGACATGCTGGTAAAGATATTAGAATGTTTGATTGTTGTGTACTTTGTCTATTAGTCCGTGTATTGTATGCATGAGAAACCACATTATGATTGGTTTGTTGTAAGTTTTGTTGCGCTATTTGTTTAGCATAATCATAAATGTGATCAGGAGTTTGAGAAGAGGATGGACAACCTTTCATAGTAAGCATAGGTTTAGAAGATGGTTGCACCACATTTGCACATAAAGTGACCATAATTTTTGGTTTATCAAGCTCTTCTTTAGATTTAGGAACATAAATCGCATTTACAAATTTTTGAAATAATGACAGCTTTGAGGCTGTAGTGGAATGTTCAATCAAGATAAAGTCCTCAAGGGCTTCATCTAACATATCAAAGTCATCACAACTAAATGGATCATCATAAGCATGAAAATCTTGTAAAAAGTAATCCGACATTTTAACATGCTCTTTTTAACACAAGATTCAAATGCACAATGATGGCCTATGAAAATGAAATACCATGTAAAACAATAAATAAGAATTTTTTTCCAACTCTTTTGGTGAAAAGATAAAGAATATGATTTATAATTCAATGCATGCAATTTCACCAAAGACACTTTTCAATCTAAATATGCTGTAAGACAACAAATTATTTCAGATCTAAAGTTTAAAAGGATGCAAATTCTTTAAAGCTTGGGTTCACCAAAATGTTTAGTGGAAAATTGGATAGCTTGTCTCAACTAGGTCAAGTATTATCCTTTTAACCACTAAGCATTGGGGAAGACAAGGATTGAATGCAAGGTTAATCTATAAGTTATTTGTCCAGTCCTTTATGCTTGCAGTGTCTGATTTGAAGAGCCTAACTAAGGTTTTGTTAAGTATTTTTCTCATAAACTAAGTAAAAACCCTAATTATGCCTTAAATCAGAGATATACAGAAATAGATAACAATATAGGCAGAATTGATGACAGAGATGCAAAAATAGAGTATCAGAGACTGTGCACCTAGATATTGAGGGCTGAATGGACTAGGGTGCCTGCTCCTTAGTCTCAAAAGTTCCCAAAACTAGAAATATTTTGCACAGGTTGTCTAACACTCCCAAATGGCTTCTAGATCCCAGAAATTGCCCCTTGTTGGACTAGGGCGCCCGCTCCTTACTCCTGTAAGTGTCAAAATCTAAAAACTCAAAAGTCCATGATGACTATACCCGCAATATCCTCCTTCCTGTAGGTCCTTTCCACCGGAACCTGCAAAACATGATCTGCACCTACACAAGAAGGAGAAAGATATTGCGACTATATAGGACCTTGCCTCAGTCAAGCCCCGTTTTTGGTATTTCTACCTCAACAATAGCCAGAGATAAAGATTTGTGGAGGTGTGTGCAAACCCTACAATGTGTATGCAGAAATATCAAACCCTAGATGTCTCAATCAAGGGAAGATCAACAACTTGCGTTGATCAATAAACACATACAACTTCACCTCAATGAGATGAAACAAAATGAAGACTTGCATGAACAAGAAGGTGAATCAGCAATGTCAATGGAGGATCTCTGATGCAGAGGCATCCACACTAAAAAACCCGTCAGCATCATCATATTTTCTCTGCCGACCGATATCATCCTACAGTTCAACCCTCAACCTTTCGCCTATCAGTAGCATCATCATATTCGGTGAACACAATTATCCTCTTGACGATCACTATTCACCTTATCGCCAAACTCTATCTGCAGCATCATGATGTTCAGCATCATCTACACCTTTTATTAGTAGGATATAAAATATTAGGTTCCTCCCATATATCCTGATGACGACACCCTCATGCACCTCTCCTCTGATGCTTACGTCACCTTGATATTTGACCCGCTTACACAACCAACATTAGGATATAACTTATCAGGTCATATTGAAACATCCTGATGATGATACTCAACTTTATGCACACAACAAATATTCTACCGAATATTCCTTCTGTGATCCACTGATCTCCCCAATGTCCTCCGCCTATGCCAAAACACTTATCGTCGGTAGGATAAACCTTTATCAGGTGATATTTGGAATGTCCTGATGATGATGACGTCACATGAACTGTTACTCTCTCTCCAATATCCCTACTTATCGACCAAACATAACATTGTCGGCCCACGATGGAAATGTCAACCCAATCTACTAACTCACATCGATATGCTCTTCATCAGCAACACCTTGCTATTGTCAGCCTAATGCGCATTCACCTTATGTGATCTACTACATCATATTCACAAATATGCAGCTGATGCCTAATGTACTTACAGGATATACACAGAAATATCCTGATGATGCAGATGCGATGAATACACCGATCTTAGTGGATTTTCACCATTCTGATTTGCCAAACTTCCTGGGGTGACCCGATCCACTTCCTGGACAATCTTCTAGACTCTAACAACTTGTGCGACCTAGCACATACCCATGCTAGGGTCTTCAACACTCCTGACTAGCGACTCTGCAAACATGCATGCGAACTGAAACATAAAACACACAACTAAAAAAACCTAAACTATTGTACAGGTCCATTCCTCTGATTCACAGAATCAACCAGAGGAATGGAGAAGTGAATCCATCTGGCCTCAGAGGAACAACTTATTCAATAAATTCAATAACCAAAAAGAAATGCCACAAAACAGGATCTTGTATTGATTAGTTCAAAATGGTACTACACAGTTACAGAATTCCAAAATGACTACAACTATTCATCTCCCTCATCAATGTGTTCATAATCGATCTACCAGGTGGTATTTATCTACTCACAAAGAGTAGTACTCTCTTTACTCCAAGCAGCTGGGAGATCTCTCCAAGCGTCTGGGAGACCCAACCGAACTAACAAACTAAATAGATGTCCAAACAAACTATCTAAAAATAGTAAAGCATGGTCAACTCAGACCTTATTACATGCATTGGTCTTATAAGACCTTCTTGGAAACATCAACAAGATTTAAAACTAACTAGCTACCTCATGGAGGCCAATGTAAGGTAGGTGCTCCTGCACCATACTCCCCAATAGAAAAAGAACTCATGTCCCATGAGTTAGGTTGTGGAAGAATTCCACCTTTACTCTTTGCCATCTCAGTGTTTTGACCTGTTCTAGCTTTATCTTCTGCTGTCTCTTGGCTGCTCCAAGATTTAGGAACTGTAACTTGCTGTCTGGCAAGTAAACCCTCATGCCTGTCAATGTAGGCTCTGTTCATGCATACCCCATGTTTGCCAGTTTGTCTTACCAGCACCTTTGTCTGAATACCTGGTTGAAGAACCTCAATAATTACCTCTTGAACTTCTGCAATGTGCAAATATGTCTTCCTTTCAACTTTTATAGGACAAACAATAGTCCCAACTACAATCACATCCTTATCTTGCCAATTAATCTTTAGCTGCTCATAAACTTGTTTCTAAAACTGCTGCTAACCTCTGTCAGTCAAAACTAAAATTGTCTTCAAACTATAGTCATTAACAACTTGTTTCCCTGCAGTATCCTCAACTACCATTATGCCTACTGCTGTAGGCATCTTCACAAACTCCTTCTTTCCCACTAAAATAATTTTTTCTGCCTTCTGTGCTACAGTTTCTTCCTGTAATGGCATCAACATAATAGTTTTCCCATCTCTCTTGATGGTGTAGGTATTTGCATACCCATCATATAGTACCCTCCTATCAAATTGCCAAGGCCTACCCAATAGTAGGTGACAACATTCCATGGGCAATATGTCACACAAAACTCTATCATGATATGCCCCAATCTGAAAATCAACATATGCCTGTTCATATACAAAAAGTGATTGACTATCACTCACCCAAGATGCCTTGTAAGGGTGTTGGTGTGGAATCCTTTCCAAATTTAGTTTATCCACCATTTCTTGAGATACCATGTTGTCTGTTGAACCAATATGAATGACAACCTTACATATTTTACCTTTTCATGTGGTCTTGAAAAGAGCTTTTCTTTGCATCATCTCCTTTGATGTCTTCAAGACTGTCCTTCTTAACATCAATGCTTCTCCCTCCTCAGGATATCCATAATTGTCAGGAGCTCTATCTCCTTGATAAGTGTTTGAACTTTGCACACTTTCCTCTACTTTCTCTTCTTGCACAAGTTGTACTCTCTTGTCATTCGTTCTATCATCTTTGGTTGATGAGCGTTGTCTTTCTAGAAATTTGAAAAATGGATGACCAAACTCACCATAGGTGTAACACTTTCCTGAAAATGTAGTAGAACCTCTACCACTTCTAAATCTGCCTCTAGTACCTTTCCATCCACCTCTGAAATTAGACTATCCCTGTCCTTTCCCAGTGTCTTCTTGACCCTCATTGGTTTGCCTTGTTGTAGAGGCTGATCCTCTTCCCCTCATATTGCTGCCTCTTCCTCTCATGGATTTATCTTGTCTTCTATTCATCTTTTCTTCAATCCTGATTGCCATTTGAAAATAATCCTCCACATTCTTGGGTTAGCTAAAACTAACTCATCTTGTATGTTCAATCTCAAACCAGCTAAGTACCTAGCCACCTTTTCTACCTCATTCTCATGATGACCAGATCTCATACTCAATTTATAAAACTCCTCAGTATATGCCTTCACATCCATTTCCTTCTGCCTTAAAAATTGTAGCTTCTTAAACATCTAAATTTCATAATCCTTGCGCAAGAATTTACCTTTGATCCTTGCTACCATCTTATCCCATGAAGTGATCTTTGACTTTCCTTGTTTCCTTCTCTCAGATTGTACATAATCCCACCATACCAAAGCATGACCTCCTAACTTGGTCTTTGCAATCTTTACCTTTTGATCCTCAGCAACATCTTCACATTCAAAGTGATTATCAAGTGCAGCAATCCAATCCAGTAACTCATCTTCATTCAAACTTCCATTATACTTGGAAACATCAACCTTTACCTTAGGTTTATCACTCTACACTACCTTTAACAGTTTTGCAAATCTCTGGTCTTCAGCATTTAGTTCTTCATCTACCTCTTCAAATTATTCAACAGCATCTTCCTCTTGTTCTGATTCACTGTCTTCCACTTCTCTCTTCTTGTTCTTCTCCAAGGCTACAAGCCTGGCTTGAAGTGCTTCAGCAAGCTCCTTCATCTTCCTCATCTCTCTGGCATGCTTTTCCTTCATTTCCTACAACTCCCTTGCAGTACCATTACCTTTCAGAGGCATTTTGTCAACCTCTCACTTCTCTACCTCTGTCTTCTCAGTGATAGAATCAACACACAAATAGCCCAAACCTTTTGCTAAGCTCTGATACCACTATGATGCAGAGGCATCCACACTAAAAACTCATTAGCATCATCATATTTTCTCTGCTGACTGATATCATCCTGTAGTTCAACCCTTGACCTTTCACCTATCAGCAGCATCATCATATTCGGCGAACACAATTATCCTCCTGACGATCACTATTCACCTTACCACCAAACTCTATCTACAGCATCATTATGTTCGGCATCATCTGCACCTTTTATCGGCAGGATATAAAATATCGGGTTCCTCCCATATATCCTGATGACGACACCCTCATGCACCTCTCCTCTGATGCTTACGTCACCCCGATATTCGACCCACTTACACAACCAGCATCAGGATATAACTTATCGAGTCATATTGAAACATCCTAATGATGATACTCAACTTTATGCACATGACAAATATTCTATCAAATATTCCTTCCGCGATCCACTGATCTCCCCGATGTCCTCTGCCTATGCCAATACACTTATCGTCGGCAGGATAAACCTTTATCGGGTGATATTTGGAATGTCCTGATGACGATGACGTCACATGAACTATTGCTCTCTCTCCAATATCCCTGCTTATCGACCAAACATAACATTGTCAGCCCACGATGGAAATGTCAACCCGATCTACTAACTCATGCCAATATGCTCTTCATCGGCAACACCTTGCTATTGTCACCCCGATGCGCATTCACCTTATGCGATCTACTGCATCATATTCACAAATATGTAGCTGATGCCTGATGTACTTACATGATATACAAAGAAATATCCTGATGATGCAGATGCGACAAATACACCGATCTTAGTGGATTTTCACCATTCTGATCTACTGAACTTCCTGGGGTGACCCGATCCAATTCTTGGATGATCTTCCAGACTCTAACAACCTGCGCAACCTAGCACATACCCATGCTAGGGTCTTCAACACTCCCGACTAGTGACTCTACAAACATGCATGTGAACTGAAACATAAAACACACAACTAAAAAAACCTAAACTATTGTACAGGTCCATTCCTCTGATTCACAGAATCAACTGGAGGAATGGAGAAGTGAATCCATCCAACCTCAGAGGAACAACTTATTTAATAAATTCAATAACCAGAAAGAAATGCCACAAAATAGGATCTTGTATTGATTAGTTCAGAATGGTACTACACAGTTACAAAATTCCAAAATGATTACAACTATTCATCTCCCTCATCAATGTGTTCATAATCGATCTGCCAGTGGGTATTTATCTACTCACAAAGAGTAGTACTCTCTTTACTCCAAGAGGCTAGGAGATCTCTCCATGCGGCTGGGAGACCCAACCGAACTAACAAACTAAACAGCTGTCCAAACAAACTATCTAAAAATAGTAAAGCATGGTCAACTCAGACCTTATTACATGCATTGGTCTTATAAGACCTTCTTGGAAACATCAATAGGATTTAAAACTAACTAACTGCCTCATGGATGCCACTGTAAGGTAGGTGCTCTTGCACCAATCTCCAAGATCAATGTTGGAGGCTTCAACCCTTCTCCTGATGATGCAAAGAGTGTACAAACCCTAGGAAGAGCAAGATAGTCTCAAGATCTTGATTCCTAATCTCCACCCATTGTTTGCATGATAGCAAATATAGAATACTTTTAAGAGATCCAACAAGTCACTGATCTTCAATGGCAATTTTGGCGAAGTTTTGGCATCAAGCTTGCATAAGAATTGTGTGTGATAAAATGATTTTTAAATGTCTTTTTATATCTAGCTTTAGGGAATTCAAATTTTGAAATAACGTCTCAATATTGCATGAAAACTAAGAATTTGAAAACAAAATCCCGAGGCACTCGGCGGGAGCCGACATCTCACCAAAATTCAAAATCCTGGGAAAAATGGGAGGACTAGGGCGCTGGAGCCCAAGTCCAAGCCCCCTATTTCCACTTAGATGTGCTTTTTGGGGGTCCCAGGGACCTGTAATCCAAATTCCCTTTTCGGGTTCCATCAAAAGGTTACCTCAAAAAGTGAATATTTTGCAACTAGACTTAGTCAATCAGGGTTTCGGGAAGGTCAAAAAGAAAAAGGTTTGAGAGGTCACCAAAGTGAGGAACTAAATTGAGGGAAATTGTACCATTCCATACAGGAGGACAATTTACGACGTTACAATTACCATGGATGACTTGGAGGACAACATGTTCTGTCTGTTGCACATTTCATGTTACACAATTCATCTTGGCCGACAAAGGTGATGTTTTGAAGACTTGTGGAGGATGTCATAGGTAAAAATTAGGTTAATAAGATCAATCATAGCCATGAAAACCTAAACCTACCATCATTAAACAATCTAATCCAAATGAAATCAAAAGCATGCAATTCAAGAAAAATATCACCTAGATTGTATGATTCCTTGTTTATGATGTGGATTGCTTCTTCAACAATGAACAATTATGAAGATCAAAGCTACCAGGATGGATGGATGATAATGCTAAAATGCTAAATGGATGCTAAAATGCTCAATATACTCAAGACGATAATGTAGATGCTATATGAATGCTGAATATATGTAGTATGGAATGAGAGGGTGTTTATATAGACCTCAACGAAAATCAATCAATGGTAGAAATTTGGTGGCTATGTGAATGGTTAAGATTGAAAGATGACAATAGATAAATGTGTAGATGACAAGTGGAAGAGAGATAAGGCTTATGTGTGACCGTGTACATAAAAAGTATTACATCTGAAAGATATTAAATAAAAGATGTAGTACCACTTATCTTTTTTAAATGAAATAGGCACACATGTCGGCTTATTGAGATAAATGATAAGAGAAATTAATTAAATAAATAAAATTTATTTAATTAATTGGAAAGTGGGTTTATGAAAGGAATTTTAATTAAATAAATAAGATTTAATTAATTAAAATAGATAGAAATAAGATAATTAAATAATTAAAGATTATTTAATTATAGTTTAGAGAAAATAGAAGAAATAGCTAATGAATTAATTAAATAAATGTAAATTTATTTAATTAATACAAGAAATAAGTGTTAGGGACATTGCTCAAGTGTGTTAGACAAATGCATATGATAGCTAATGCAATATTTGATACTAATGATAATTAGGAATTTTGGGTGTCTACATTTTGCTCCTCTTTGATACAATGTTCGTTAGAGCATTGTGTCAAAGAAGATACGATGATTTGCTCGATAAACAAGGTGATGCCCCAGTGCAACTGGCAGGTGATGCCCCTAGAGAGGCAAGCTAGGATGACCAGGAAGGGCTGGGTTGGCTCGTGATAAGACGAAAGGCTAGAAACAAGGTTGACACAAAGAAGATGGGGGAAATGATTGATCTTGGTTGAGAACTACATAGGCGTATAATGGAATGAATAGACGGTATAATTGGCATCTTTGAAAAGTAATTGCTCAAGAATGAAAAGAAATGCAATCCTTATGTTTGATATAGCACATGGATGTTATGCACTAGGGTATAGAAGACCAAGGTGTCGAGATATCCAATGCAAAACTAGCATACTACAATCTTGTCTTAATGTATGAGGTCAAGATGTTGAACTAACATACACAAGATATGAATAGCAGCTAGTGTTCGGAGATGGACTTTGATGCTACAAGCAATGGTTTGAGCTTATCTCCACTACACATAGTGACACCTTGTTGGTTATATGTATGGAGTTAGTCTTAACATAAAATAGTCTCAAATGCTAGAGATATTGATATGTAAGATGCTAATCCCAACACGTACAAGATACCAATACGCATAGGAAGAGAAAAAGATCATCCCACAGACATGGCATACGCAGGCAATATGACCATGCCCCATTCCTTACTTCATCGCAATGTACCAAGATATGATAGATCAAGGTAGTCTTGATTAGGCATAGGAAAGGGACAAAAAGATAAATCAAAAGATAAAACAAAAGATGCTGTCATCACGTTCTCTTGCCAAATTAAGTTCTCTTGAATGGATTAAGCTGGTGCCTTGTTGAGAGAAAAGCTACATCTTATTGAAGGCTAAAGATGTTGATAAAATGTTATAGAAAATGTTGACTTAAGGCATGCAGACAAATAGCGTCTGGCTTATCACTGATTGGTTAAAGTGCTTGAGCTTTCGTTGATGTGGATGGTTTGCTTCCTGCTTGAGCTGGTCAAAGAGAAGAAGATGGAGATGAAAGAAGATGAAGAATGGGGTGGATCATCTATGCTTGCGTACTAGATACTTCCTTCATATTCCAGACTGCCTACATACCATGTATCCACGAGATCAAAGCACATTTACGATGATGATGAGACATGATGAATATTTAGTTCTAGGAGTATTGATGATGTAAGTGATGAAAGATAGAAGAAAGGGAGATGAAAGATCAAAGGATGATTAGAAGAAAGATGAAAGATGGATGATGAAAGAAGGGGGGCTATCATTTTTCCCTGAATCAGAGTGCTTCCTTCGCATCTCAGATTGCCTACATACCCTATATCCACAGCATCAAGGCTTTAATGATAGAGATGGTGATGTAGTTCTTGCTTATTGTGTTGATGGTTGATGTCAAAAGATCAATTTTATTGCTTGGATTTTTGTGATGTTTTGATGTTTTTTGAGATTTTGATGATGTTGATCCTAGTTGTAAATTGTTCTCCATGTTTGAAGCTAGATGATTTACTATGTTTGAAGTTGAATGTTTGATGTGTTTGAAGTTGAAGTTGAAAGTTTGTTGTGTTATGAGCTAGAGCTATAGGTATCCACTTCCAAATAAGGCTTAACAAGTGCCCCAGTGTGGGATGAGGTTTTATTATAGAGAAGCGGAGAGGGATGTGTGCGTGCAAATAAGATGCTAAGGTGCCAAATGATATAGTTACCCCAACAATGTCCAAACTATGATAGCTAGCATGACAGAGGTGAGGATGGACAGACTTTTATTATGGATAAGTGGACAATGATGTTTATACAAGGTGATATGTGGATTATGATATGGATTATGTAGGTAAGAAGGTGAAATATGCTATAAAAAGTTGTGATCAAACAAACCAAGCAGATGATGGGAGCTAGTTGCTACGCATAGCACCTATTTGCCAAGTTTTCACTATGGTACTTATCCAAGGTGCATGTTTACCAAGTTTTCACCAGAGGACGAATTATTTATCTTGTACTATATATATATATATTTGTTATCCAAAGCGCCACAAAGTGGTTTTCACTATTGGATGGATTTTTTTTTAATTCATGGATAGAACTTCTTGAGATGAATGCTGTTGACTGGTTTATCCAAGGGATTGCCTTCAGGTGTTGAGAGAGTGTATGTACCTAATCCATAGACTGTTGTGATGACAAAAGGACCAAGCCACTTTGGTTCAAACTTGCCCTATTTCTCACGATGTTGCTGATTCCTTTGATTTTCTTTAAGGAGAAGATCTCCAACTTGAAATCTATGTTCTCTAATTTTTTTGTTGTAGCTGTGGCATAGACGATTTTGATAGACTTGGAGATGGTTGAGTACTGTAAGATGCCATTCATCTAATAGCTCAAGATCATGGAGTTTGGATATTTGATATTCTTCATCTGAGATGGTATGTTGTAGAGATTCTCCCAGTGAGTGGATCTCAACCTCAATAGGTAGAATAGCTTCAGTACCATACACAAGAGCATAAGGTGTAGCTCTAGTGGGGGTTCTAATACTTGCCCTATATGCCCATAATGCCAGATTAAGTTGCAGATACCAATCACGACCAGCTTCATTGACTATCTTTTTGAGGATCTTGATGATTATTTTGTTAGAAGCCTCAGCTTGGCCATTACTTTGAGGATAGTAAGGTGTAGAGAATCTATGTTGGATATGAAACTTGTTACAAATCTCTCTAACCTCTTAGCTCTTGAAAGGATGACCGTTATTAGTGACAATAGCTTGGGGAACTCCATAACAGCAAATGATATAGTGTAGGATGAACTTAGATATTTGCTTGCTAGTAATATAAGTCATTGGTATGGCTTCCACCCACTTTGTGAAATATTTAGTGGCGGTGATAATGAACTTATGGTCATTGGATGAAGTAGAATGGATTTTACCTATGAGATTGAGTCCCCACTATGAGAAGGGCCATGGAGTAGTGATAGGTTGAAGTTCATGTGCTGGTGCATGTATTAGATCCCCATGTTTCTGATATTGTAGACATCTCTTTGCAAATTGATGTGCATCTTTCTCCATAGTTGGACAATAGTATCCAACTCATAGAAGTTTCTTAACAAGACCAGGGCCAACAGAATGTGAGCTACAGACACCTTCATGTACATCATGTAAGGCCACTTTTGCTTCATCAGAATCAAGACATCTAAGAAGGATACAATCAAGACTCTGGCGATAAAGGGTGTCTCCTAAGATAGTGTAACGAGAGGCTCAATGGATAAAGGTTTTTTGTTGGGTGTTAGATAGTTGGAATGGAAAGGTTTGATTACAAAGATACTTATATAAGTCCTTGTACCATGACGAATTGGGAGCAAAAATCTCACATATAAGCTCAAACTGCGGTACTTCAAATGTTGGGATTAAAAGTTGTTCAACCAAAAACTCACATTTGTGTGTATTGGATGGCATGTCTAGAAGAGATCCAATCATAGCCATGGCATCTGCTACTTTGTTTTGTAGCCTTGGAATTTGTTCAAAGGTGATATTGTCAAAGCACGTTTTAAAATCATCAACCATTACCTTGTATGGAAGAAGCTTCTCATCTTTTGTTTGATAATTATCTAAGACTTGTTTGATAACTAGTTGAGAGTCACCAAAGACTTGTAGTTGTTTGATAGCCCATTGTACTACCATGCGTAATCATGTGATTAAAGCTTCATATTCTACTATGTTGTTGGTACATGGAAATGCAATTCTATATGATTTGGGGATACAATCTCCTTGAGGGGTAACAAACAATATCCTTGCTCCTAATCCATGTTGTGTGTAAGATCCATCAAAATATAGTTGCCACAATGTTGGGGAAGTTAGATTGAACAATCCTTCATTAGGGAATTCTGGATGTATTGGATGAACATCTATGATAACTTGTCCTTTTATGGCCTTTCGATCCACATATTGTATGTCAAATTCACTTAAGATCATAACCCATTTTGCTAACCTTCCCATAAGGATTGCTTTGGAGAGAAGATATTTGAGTGGATCAATGCTAGATATGAGCTTTGTTGTTTGGTTCAACATATAATGTTGCAACTTTTGGGAAGAAAACACTAATGCTAAACATGCTTTTTCCATAGATGAATAATTAAGTTCATATCCCACAAGAGTTCTTCTGATGTAATAAATGGCTTGTTATTTCCCTAAATCATCATGCTGAGCTAGAAGGGCACCCAATGCTGCTATTGTTGAAGACATGTAGAGCAATAATGGGCGATCAAGTATAGGAGGTACTAACACAGGAGGTGTTGCCAGATATTCCTTTATTTTGTTGTAGGCCTATTGACACTTTTCAACCCACTTAAAGAGTTCATCCTTGCAAAGAAGATGTTGGAAAGGATGACATTTGTCTGCTAGTTGTGAGATAAACCTACGGATGGACTATAACCTTCCTTGTAGACTACGAAGCTTCTTGAGATTTGCTGGTGGAGGCATTTCCATGATAGCTTTTACTTTTGCAGGGTCCACTTCTATCCCTCGTTGAGAGACAATGTATCCTAATAGTTTTCCAGATGTTACAACAAATACACATTTCTTTGGGTTCAGTCTGACATGATATTTCTCTAGTCGATCAAAGATTTGTGCTAATACCTATAGATGTCCTTCTCTTGTCTCGGATTTCCCTAGAATATCATCAATGTAGTCTTCCATGATAGTGTGGAAAAGGTCATGGAAAATAATTGTCATGGCTCATTGATAAGTAGCTCCAGTGTTCTTGAGACCAAAAGGCATTACAACACAATAGTATGTACCCCATGGACAAATGAATGATGTTTTGTCTTGATCTTCCTCTACTATTCTAATTTGGTTATATCCTAAAAATCCATCCATAAAAGATAGCATTTCATGTCTAGCTATGAGATCTACAATGTTGTCTATGCTTGGTAGTGGAAAGCCATCTTTAGGACATGCTTTATTAAGATCTCTAAAATCTGTACAGCAGCGAACTCATCCATCAGGTTTTGCTACAGGTACCAAGTTTGAAACCCATTCTAGATAATCAATAGGCTTTATGAACTTTGCTTCTAGTAGCTTCTGAATCTCTACCTTAACCAATAGAGCTACTTGCGGACGCATTTTACGTAATTTTTGTTTGACAAGTTTTGCATTAGGAGATACTGCTAAATGATGTACCACAAGTGATGGATCTAGACCTGGCATGTCAGCGTAAGTCCATGCAAAATTTATAGCTCTTTTTATGAAAAATGCTATGAAGTCCCTTCTTTCTTGCTCTAATAGTGATGCTGCCAAAAAAGTGATCTTTGGATTCTGTTTTGTGCCCAAGTTCATGTCTTGTGATTTTTCAACTAGCACTGTTGATTTCTCATGATAGTCAATGGTGACAGGAAGATCAAATCCCGCATTCTCGAGCACCTCAAAGAGGTTTTCAACTTCGAATACATCCTTTATTTTTACTTTTTCATAGTCAAGAGGCACCTTTTGGTTTTCAGCTAGTGACCTATCTTTTTTTATTTTATTTATTTCACTTTTGTGACTGAAGGATTTGATAATTCTGCCAAAATATACTAGTTTAGGTAGATCCATCATGAAACCTGCTTTGTGATCACCCAATGGAATGCCTTGTCGTAAGCCCATGAATTATGCAATAGCTTCATCACTCTCAAATGTATCCAATATCGGTGCCCCCTGTTGGTCCCAATCGACGAGGTCAGGATATATGAGTGAAAGCGTAATGGTCGAATGGTTATGGCTAGAGGAGGTTGTGGAAATCATGAAGATGGAGGTTTCTTGAAAAAGGTCGGTAATGTGAAGGGAGGAGTCATCGATGGTATCCGAACTAGAAGTCTCTCCTACCGAGGAAGGTCCAGCGTCCATATCAGAAATACACTTAATGTCTTTGGAACGCGGTACCTCTAGCTGATAGCCAAGGCCTTGCTTATTAAACTTCTTAGACACAACAATGGGTTCAATAGGTCCTTGTTCCTACGATCCCAATCCACCATGTCCTTTGTAGCCCATGTTCTTAATGATGTGGAACCCATTGTTATATCTCTCCACTTCAAGTTGAACTTGGTCATTCTCATCAAAGAATATCCAAGAGTTGATAGCATCAATGTCTTCATCATCCAAGAATCCACCTTTAATGAATACTGTGGGTGGGGCTTTTATGACAGTTGCGGATGAAGATGGCTTGGATGTAGAAGGTTTGCCATGAGATTTGGGAGACAAGGGAAGAGTTCCCACACAACAAGATTCTTGCAATGTGTACTCACCCCGGCGTTGTTTAGTGTACTTGATATGGAGATTGGAAGCGGCGTTGCTAGATGATGGCTAGAGTAGGATAGATAGATCTACATATGATGAAGATGGGTATGCTTCGGTGTTGATAGGAATACAGTTAGGGTGTTGATAGGAATGCAGTTAGGATTTGATATTTAGCTTGAAAGGCATGAAAAAATTCAAATGGATTGGGATCGGCATGGATAGTAATCTCAACACTGTTATATGGAAATTTAAGACACTGATGGTATGTAGAAGGAACTGCTTTGAGGGCATGGATCCATGGATGGCTAAGGATGATATTATAAGGAAGCTCAATATCAAGGACTTGACAATAGGTGTCAGTAGTGACTGGCCCAACTTGGATAGGCAAGTGAATAATCCCTTCAGTATCTCTCTCAGCATCATCATATGCTCTGATAGTACTGACCTTGGAAGTGTCAACATCTTTCTCAGAATATCCCAATTGTTTTATTAATTTTAAGGAACATATATTAAGAGGAGCTCCACCATCCACTAAGATTCATTTGATATGGCATTGTTTGACAAACATTTCTATGTGGAGGGATTCTCTATGTGAAGGATGAATGGTGGGCTGAAGATCTTTATCAGAAAAGCTTAAATGACAAGGGGTTGCAATGCTAGTGACCATAGATTGGAATTGCGCGGTATTGATATCGTTGGACACCAAAGATTCTTGTAAAGCTTTTTCAAGGATAGCTTTGTGGGTAGGGGATATGCGAAGCAACTCAAGAATGGAAATATGTGCAAGTATTTTGCCAAGGTGATCAAGGATATTATAGCTAGAGGACGGTCAGGGAGGATGGACAGGTGCTCCTTCAATGGTAACACGACCTCATCGAATAGTCATAGCGCAGTCATGTGCTTTTCCTTGGATAGTAATGGTAGAAATGTGAGCATGGTCAATGCGGCCAATAGTGGATGATTCATAGTTGTACTGAATGGCATTCCCAGCATGAGGGTGACTTGGTTTGTCATGAGATGGAAGTGGATTCTTGAAAGCATCTAGATCATAGTTAGATGTTAGTTGTTGTGTAGGTTACGATGTTGGAGGTGTGATTTTAATTAAACCTTGATCGATGCAATCTTGAATAACATGCTTTAAGTGCATACAACCATTTGTTTTATGTCCCTTGACTCTATGGTAATCACAATACTCATTCTCTTTGTACCAAGGAGCTTTCCAGAGCGGTTCACCATTGGGTGGTGCATCCGGTAACATGATATCTCCCGCTTGGAGAAGCTTTCAAAAGACAACTTTCATAGGTTTCGCTAATGGTGTGAATTGTCAGCGGGGATTTGAAGTTTGTCATTGTCAAGTTCATTGAAAAGGTTGAGTTGTTGTAGAGGCAACTTGAATGTTGATAGGAGCTTTCATTGTTTGTATGTTCTTTGCGTCTACAACACCATCATTAACAACATTCTTATTCTTGTTCCAAAAGCAAGACTTATCATTGGAATTTTGAGGATAGTCTTTGTTATCACTAAAAATCTTGATAGTGCCTTTAGCAATTAAAGCGCGTTCAATGATGGTTCCTTTGGAAACAAGTTCATCAAAGGTGCTAGCACTTTGTAATTGTAGTTGGAATGACAACTCGGGATGAAAATTTTGAACAAAGATATTGAGCTATTGTTTCTCAGGTATTTCCCATGATAGTTTGCTAGCCATATTATGCCATCATTGAGTAAAAGAAGAGAAAGCTTCACCATTGCGTTGTTTATGTTGACTAGGTCATTCATGTTCACTTCATGTTCGATGTTAAAAGTGAAGTGTGATCAAAATTTATTTCCTAACTCCGTAAAAGACTTAATGCCTGAAGGTAAATGAGAGAACCATTCAAGAGCTTGTCCTGCTAAGCTTCAGGGAAATAGTCTCAGAGGATATGTATCGTCTTGAGCAACATCGAGACATGCCACAAAAAATGCTCTAAGATGGTCTTCTAGATTTCCTTTTCCTTTGTATTTGTCAAACTGTGGAATTTCAAAGTGTGGCAGAAAAGGTGTCATATGAAGTGACTTGTCAAATGGATAAGCACATATGTTTTCTAATGAAAATGTCTTCTTGCTTTGTCCTACGTTAATCATTTGTTGAACATCTGCTGGAGATAATTGTTGTTGTTGCAAAGGGGGGTGGTTGGTTGGGAGGTAAGTGTAGTATTGAGGTTGTTGTTGTGGGATATATGAAGCCAGTACCATTTGTTGAGGTTGAGTACTCATAATGTATGTCAAAGGATTAATATACGACACATATGTGTTTGAGGATTGTTGTCCTTGAGACACAAGTGGTGGTTGGGTATATTGCGATGAATTAGCACCAAGGTTTTGCATCACATGGGAAGTGGAAGATGGATTGTCATTGGTCAATGGTTGTGAATTCAGGATTAGATTTGTAATATGGTAAGTGATGGAAGGATTGGTACAGGCAAAAGAAGGATGGACATTTGGGTTTGTATTTTGAACAACATGGGCATTGGTATATGTCATATGTTGGGTGACGATGGGAAAACCTTGGGTTATGTAAGATGGATTACTAGTTTCCAAAGGATTATAGGAAGATGGTAGAATTGATGTAAGTTGATCAACATAAGAGACTACAGCACTAGGATTAGTTTGTGAGACAATAGGCAGGTCAATCATGTCAATGAGACTAACATTGGGATTTTATGACACGTTAGATGGATCCGTGGAGATAGTGGAGACCATAGTAGCAGTGGTAGGAATATGGGATGTGGTGTCCACATGTGATGCAATGGGAGTAGTGGATTGCAATGGTTGTGAAGCTTGGACAGTTTGTGTTGTTTGGATAGCTTGGGAAGCTTGCGAAGTATGGAATATGGGGATAGCTTGTGATGTTTGAGGAGTTTGCACTTGGGCAATATGGACGGCTTGTGTTACTTGAGGCACATATATGGTCATGGTAGGTGGAGTATGTTGGGAAAGATGGAAAGGTGGAATGTTCAGATTTTGCAAAAGGAAAGGGAGTACATTTGTTGGAGTTATCAAAGATTCTAAAGTGTACTCTGAGCATGGTGGGTTGAATGAAGTAACAGTAGGCAATGAAAGAGATGGGTTGGAAGATGGAGTTTGTAACATGGTATGGGATGGTGTGACTATAGTGGATGGTCCCTTTGCAACAACGAGAGTGCTTGGATCATGTTCTCAAATACCGGATATGTCAAAGTCTCTTGGTAGTTTGGCTCCCATGTAGGAAAGTTGCAAGAAGTAGTGATTAGGATCAGATAAAACAAGCTTCTCAACTTGGTCCCATACATGTGTGTCTTGATAGTCAAATAAATCCTCTTGGGAATGCTCTTCATAAGTCGCTGTGAAGGGGTGTGATTGCACTTGATGAGATGACTCTCCAATGGTGTACCAAAGGGCACAAACATGTGAGAAGGCATGCCAATTGTAAATTGAGTTGCATCTCTAAGAGGTGTTGATTGTGATTGTTTCATTATGGCTTCCATCTCAGTTCACAGTTTTGCTTCCATTTCATCTCTATATTGGCTCCTAGTTTGAGGCATGATGGTTGATTGTTGAAAATTGGACTTTAGCTTGCCAAGGTTTTGAGACCCAAAAAGATGATGCTTTACTGATTGTTTGGTTGTTGGTTGTTGCGCTAGTTTGTTGTTTTCTTTGTTGTTGTTGGGTTGCTTGCTTGTAGGTTTCTAGTTGTTGGGTTTCTTGGTTGTTGGTTGAACTTCCCTAGAGAATAGCTCACACACTCAAGGGAAAAGTTGTTTGCTAAGGTTGCTATTTTGCTTATGTTGCTAAGGCTAAAGCCAAAGATGATGTTTTCTTGGTTGATTGGGTTGATTGATTGATGTTTGGTTTGCTGGTTTGGGATCTCAAAAAGATGAAAGGATCACAAAGTCTAATTGGTTGGTAAGCTTAAAGCAGGAGAAAAAGTCTAGGTATCTGCAAATGATCAAAGGCAAGTCTGAAAGCTAATGCTGAAGCTAAGTAAGCTGGAAATGTAGTTGATTTGGCTGAGTCACTAAAATTTGCTGGTAATTAACCATAGGCGACAAGTAATAGCTCAAATACGACTCAAAAAAGACCAAAAGTGACTGGTAATAGCTTAAAAGTGATCTAGTTTTGGTTCAAGTAACAGACTATAGTATTAACTAGAGGTGAGCCAATTTTTTATACGTGAGCAGTGTTAACTCAGAGGTGATTTACTGTTGATCAAAGGTGACTCAGTTTAGACCAAAGGTGAGCAACTGTTGTTCAAATGCGATTTGGTTTATACAAAAGGTGACTAACTGCTGGTTAAAAGTGAGCTGATTGTCTATATGCATGCAGTTAAAGCTCTAAAGTGATTGTGTCTGTCAGGAAAATTATGTCTAAATTGTGTTTTTGATAAGAAAATAGTAATTTTAGTCACTCACACTCACAACAATCACAAACTTGTACAACCTAGGCTAGGAAAGGACTGTATTTGTTGAGTCCCCTGGCCATGCTTATTCAAAGTGGATAGCTTTAAGATCTTGGTAGCACCGATTCCTCTCCACGGCACACAATTCTCACACATACCAAGATATAGGTTTCCCAAGGCTTGTTCCCCCACCGAACCTTAGGATTGTCCCTGCTATCTCTTCTAAGAACCACATGAATCAGGGCAGCTTCAAAGGTCCCACCTTTTGCATCAACAAATAGAAGGTTTTTGGCTACTACACAAGGTTGCTAATAAGGGTATCCATTCAGGTGGCTATACGTACGGCAGTGCTACTCTCCCTTATGGAGTCTCCCAGCCTTCAAGGGTTACGCCTTGGAGGGTTTTGGGGGAGGTTGGGTGTCGGTATAACACAACAACACCCATTGTTTGTGGCTTTTGACACAAACCTTTTCTTATATAGCGGTTCGGAAGGACTTGGCTTTAGCCTGTTACCTCTTGGGTTGTACCCCTTCTCACATCAGGAAGGCAGGCCCTCTATAGATAATAACAAGTTCTCATACACCCAAGATCCATTTGATAGGCAAGGGGAGATGATACTTTTGCTATTAAATTTGGGTTACAAACATGCACATTCAAGCAATCAAGAAAGATAAATCAAGTACGGAGCAAGCAATGATTCTTTTTAAGCACCAAGCCCAAATGTTCCTAAATTAGTAAAAAATCACAAGTCTTGGACCGATCGAAGCTGCAACAAATATGTTAGTAGTTTAATAACCTCCTTTTCTTGGACAATCGATAAGATGCTGCACAAATACCCAATTAGTAGCCAAGAAAACTAAACTGTAAATGATACAGACTAAAAGCGACACAGTTACCAGAGGTGATCAATTGTTGATTAGGAGTGATCTATATTCTATCGTAGGTGAAATGTTATAGACCAGAAGTGGTTCTAGTAAACCTAGATAAGAAATGATAAAGCTCATAAGCGATGTAAAAGCCTATAGGTCATAAGCAACTCAAATCTGCGAAAAAAAAGAATATAACAAAAACCCTAGTTTTGCAGAAGGTGATCCAGATAGCTAAAATCAATCACTATTAGGTTAAAGTGATTCAAATAAAGGCATAAGAGATCACTGTTAGCTCATAAGTGATTCAAAAAAGGAAATAAGCGACTACTGTTCGGTCAGAAGCGATCCAGAAAATGTTGTAAGCAGCTGGTTTCGGCTTAAAAGCGGTGCATATATTTGGACAGCGACTGGTTTTTGCTCAGAAGTGACTGGAACTTGCCGTAAGTGCTTGAAAAATCTAATCTTCACAAAAACAACTTCAAATAACAAAGTTAATCAAGGACGTGGGTCCCACTGAGCGTGCCAAAATGTGATAGGTAAAAATCAGGTTAATAAGATCAAGCATAGCGATGAAAACCTAACCCTACCATCATCAAAGAATCTAATCCAAATGAAATCAAAAGCATGCAATTCAAGAACAATATCACCTAGATTGTATGATTCCTTGTTTATGATGTTGATTGCTTCTTCAACAATGAACAATTATGAAGATCAAAGCTGCCATGATGGATGAATGATAATGCTAAAATGCTAAATAGATGTTAAAATGCTCAATATGCTCAAGACGATAATGTAGACTCTATATGAATGCTGCATAGATGTAGTATGGAAAGAGAGGGTGTTTATATATACATTTGTGGTCATGACAGCATAGTACGGTCACATTCAGGCATGAGGAAAAGCCAAAAAAAAATCAAAAACTGAGTAAACAGGGCAGTGACAGTAAAGTGTTTATAAAATCCTCAAATGATAATGGAAATCCTCCCAACTTGGTGCAAATGAAAGGTAAAATCATCCCTCACAATATTCCATGAATGAGAGAGCATGATGGTATTGTACAGCCATGGGAGAGAGGAGGAAACAATAGAAATACAAAAAATACAGTCAGGGATAACAAATAGTCATATTCTTCATTCTTTTTATTCAAAATTCATTCAAATCTCCTTCATCTAACCACCACTCTGTCTTACAATGATTTTACAATTGTTTTTGTATCCTCCTACAAGATTCCCATCCTGGGAATAAGGCTCAAAATAGCCTTAACTTCTGATTTTTCACTACAAACTATTTTTTCTAAATATAGACTGTCATACTTTTTATGACTGCAGACCCACTAAACTATTTTCAAACTCCACTAACATAAAATGACTAAAATCATCCTCCACTTACTGACCTATGCCTTTTTAAGGCTCTATTACATTTATTTTTGAAACTCCATTTAGTTTTTAACACTAACATTTTAAATAAAAGACATAAAATGTCCTAGGTGCACTACACCATATAGCCTAACTTGAAACTTTTCCAAGTCCCTTGGAAATATTCTTACAAATTGTCCTTCATTTCTCCATGCTTATCTTCATCAGGTCCATCTTCACTGTCCATGGCATGCTTGCCAACATTTCTTTTTTTTTGACCATATGCACTCTTTGTGGACTGTCCCACTCTTGGTCCTCTGACCTTGTCATCTTCATCAACAACTATGCTTCTCTCAGATGTCTTAAAACTTGTCTTCTCAACTTCTTGTTTACACCACTATCTCATACTTTGCTTTCCACTATGTACTGTCATCTTCCCTTTACCAACCTTTGTCATGCCTTTATCCAACTTGTTTACTTTGCAAACTGCTGCACCAGCTTCACTTGGCTGTCTACACATCACCACAGGGCACATGATTGTCCCTACTAATACTCGTTCACTCACTCCTTGCCTTCCCACAGGTTCTACACTCTTACACTTCATATTTTCAGTCACTTCCTTCTTCCACATGAAGATAATTCTCCTTGCAATAGGCTGCAAATCAGCTCCACACTTACTCTTTGTTGTTTCAATAGTTTCATGCCTTGAAAAGGTTGTACACTCCTTGTTTTTACTCTTCTCAAACATCACTAGTTCCTTCTTGCCAAACATGATCATATTTTTTGTTCTTGACTGCTCCTCTAATGGAAGTAACACAAAAGTCTTCTTATCCTTCTTGATAGCGAAGGTATTATCTCTTCCATCAATAACTGCAAACCTATCAAATTGCCAAGGTCTTCCAAGTATCACATGACAACAATCCATAGGTAGGATGTCACATAGGACCTTATCCTCATATGCTCCAATCTTAAACTCTACTAATGCTTGCTCAGTCACTAAAATGGACTGATGATCACTCACCCAAGAAATTTTGTAGGGAACTTCCCTAGGAACCCTCTCCAATTTCAGTTTGTCCACTATCTCACTAGACACCATATTGTTAGTACAACCAGAATCCACTATCACTTTACATACCTTGTTCTTGCTCTTGCAATTTGTTCTAAACAATGCTCTCCTCTGAATTAGCTCCTTCTCCCTGGAGGTCCTCAGTAGTGTCCTTTCTCTCAGCATTAATGCTTATCCTTACTCAGCATCACACCTTTTGAAACTAGAACTACCACACTCTTCTTCTTGGACTAATTGAGTCCTTCTTTCACTCTTCTTTTCACCATCACTAGAAAAATTTTGTTTCTCAGGACACTTATATGTTGGGTGCCCAAACTCTTGACAATTATAACACTTACCTACAAAGGTATTTGCACTTCTTCCACCACCAAATCTGCCTCTACCTCTACCTCTGAAATCTGCACTCTGGCCTTATTTGAAATCAACACCTTGTCCTTGTGCCTTGTTCATGTCTTCTTGACTTTCCCTGACTTGTTTTGTATTGAAAGAACCTCTGCATCTGGCTAACTTATCTTGTCTTCTTTTCAGCTTCTCTTCCACTCTAACTGCCATCTGATAATAATCTTCAACACTCCTTGGATTTGCCAACACCAACTCATCCTGCATGTTAAACCTCAAACCACCAATATACCTAGCAACCTTTTGCACTTCACACTTTCACTTTGACCAGACCTTATACTCAGCTTATAAAACTCTTTAGTATATGACTTAACATCCATTTCCTTTTCCCTTAAACCTTGAAGCTTCTTAAACATTTGAACTTCATGTCCTCTTTGACTTTCCTCGCTTTCTCCTCTCTATTTTTTGATAATCCCACCATAACAAAGCATGATGTATCATCTTGGTCTTTGCAATCTTCACTTTCTGATCATCAGGAACTTCTTCACACTCAAAGTGGTTGTCCAATGCTGCAACCCAATCTAGTAACTCTTCATCATTCAGGCTTCCTCCATACTTTGGCACATATATCTTTATCTTGTTCTTGTCTTCTTTTACCACCCTCAGAAACTTTACCATCCTCTAATCCTCAGGGTCCAACTCTTCTTCCACATCTTCATACTTAGCTTCTTCTTCTTCCTCAGACTTAATCTCATCACCTAAAGCCACTCCTCTTCTCTAATTTTGGTCTAGGGTAGCCATTCTTTCTTTCAGCTCCCTCAACTCTCTGGCATGCTTCTCCTTTAGCTCATTCATATCTTGAGCCATATTTCTCACTCTTGTAGGCATCTTGACAAATTGCCTCTTAACAATTCTCAATCACAACCAATCTACTAACTGTGCTCTGATACCAATTTGATGTAGAGGTCACTAACACAAGACCACAAAGGGATCAAACTAACAACACCAGAGGAAAGAGGATATAGGGGATGGAAAGGAAAACAACTCATCTAGGCCTCAGTAGACCAAACAGCAACACTTGACTTCAATTTGGACTTGACTATCCACTCACACTCCATGGCTTCAACACAACACAATATCACCATGTATAGGTTTAGACATATGGGGATCTTCCCAAACTTTCTAGGAACCCTAGACTAACTAGGTTTGACTTCCCCAATCTCACAAAATTCACAAAATGTACTAAGGGTACCTCCTTGTACCACTTCCTTCACAAACCCACTCACTTCCTTATATCCCTCTTTTTAGGACTGTCATGCAATAACTTTTGTTTTAGACGTCTTCTCCAAACTATCAAGGGATTTTTGACTACCCATTACCTTCTTCTTGAACATATTAAACATACAACATAGGTTTCTTTGGAACACTACATCCAAAACTTGACTGTACCTTGTTGTCCCAAGGTCTAATTAGGCCTCCTAGACATGACAAAAGGCTAGAAAACTTATTTCCAATTACAAAGAACCACTCCAAGGTATCAAATAGATCATAAAAGGTCTGAATACTCTATTTTAAGAGGTTTTGTGCCAAACTTCTCCATTTCTCTTCAAAACCACTCTCCCACCATGCTTGGACTATCCAAGACATAGAGGATTTAGACTTCAAGAAACACAAATCTGTCCTTTCACACCAACTCCACCATTCCTGCACAAAACCCTCTTATACATGTAAACCAAACTTATTACAGTCATTTCCATTCAAGGTGCAAGTGTGGGGAGTCCTCTATCCATTGATTTCATGAAACCCTCCAAAAAGCTTCAAAAAGCCTAGTTTCAGACCTACTTGCACAAAAACATTCATAAAATCCTTCTTCTCTGATCCCAACTCCTCAAATAAGTCTTAAATGAAAGGTGACTCCATGCCTTACATAGCCAAATACATTTGTCATCTAGAAAGCATAGTACGGTCACATTTAGGCATGAGGAACAACCAAAAAAATAGTTAAAAACTAAGTAAACAAGGCAGCGACAGTAAAGTGTTGATAAAATCCTCAAATGATAATGGAAATCCTCCCAACTTGGTGCAAATGAAAGGTAACATCATCCCTCACAATATTCCATGAATGAGAGAGCATGATGGTATTGTACGTCCATGGGAGAGAGGAGGGAACAACAGTAATACAGAAAATATAGTCAGGGATAGCAAACAGTCATATTCTTCATTCTTTTTATTCAAAACTCATTCAAATCTCCTTCATTTGACCCCCATTCTGCCATACAATACTTTTACAATTGTTTTTGTGTCCTCCAACAAGATTCCCATCATGGGAATAAGCCTCAAAATAGCCTAAACTTCTAATTTTTCACTAAAAACTATTTTTTCTAAATATAGACTGTCATACTTTTTATGACTATAGACCCACTAAACTATTTTCAAACTCCACTAACATAAAATGACTAAAATCATCTTCCACTTACTAACCTATGCCTTTTTAAGGCTCTATTACATTTATTTTTGAAACTCCATTTAGTTTTTAACACTAACATTTTAAATAAAAGACATAAAATGTCCTAGGTGCACTACACCAAATATGCTAAGTTTGATTTAAGAAAATTTTAGCATAGTCTCCCCTTTTCCCTACATAAAATCCTGCAAAACTGAGAGTAAACAACCCAAAAGATGCTAAGAAGACCAAAAAACAAACAACAATGTGAGTTAAAATCAACAAACAGTGTCGTCTCAGGAAGGCACCACTACAGCCAGAAATAGCACCAAAATGCAGGTAAATTGTGCCACTACGAAGGAAGATAGAGCTAATACCTACAAAAACACATCTAAAAGCAACAAAAACTCACACAAGATTGTTAGATTGAGACCTTGTGGGTCCCACCAGGCGTGCTAATGGGATTAGCGAAATCAAAATGAGATAGAAAACACAAAATAGGTGCATAAAAACAAATGTTATACCTCACTATGACTCACAAATCCAAGATAGGGTTGTAGAAGCATGCACCCAAGAGCTCCTATATATACCCTAGATAATGGATTCAATGTGAAATGCTCTATCTAATTCAACTCACAAGCTAGCTCAAGAGAACTTTTGGCATGATAACTCTACTTAGAAATTGGATTATCAAATGGCTTGGAGGATGTTGTATTTTTAGGCATTTTAGAGAGATTTTGATCCAATGGTTGAGATTAATTTGAGAGATCAATGGTGTAGGATGAAGATGGTATGGAGGGCCTAGATTTCATCTTAGATAATGGAGGGCTAGGAATAAAGATGAATTTTTAATTCATCTTGGGAAAGGGATGAATTAAATGAGGTTGGGTGAGATGGATTATTTGTGAATTAAAAATTCACATGGGGAAGGGTAAAATGAATTTAAAATTTATTTGGGGAAGAGTGGATATTAATTCTTATGACATGTGTAAGAGGTTTTAATGAGAGTTATGACACGTGTATAAAAAATTGATTTATATGGGATATATTTCAATTTTTTATTTGGAGGATGTGGGGAAGGGTGTTAATCAAGGTTTGACCATCTTAATTAGGGTGATTAACCTATTTAATATGGATAGAAAAAAATAGGGAATGAGTTAATGGGAGGTTAAGATTAATTAAATAAGGTTTTATTTAATTAATCCTGGGTCTAGGGTCATGTAGGTTAGGCTACGTATTTAAATAATAGACATTTAATTAACTAGGGTAGGGATAGGTCGATTAATAGGCTGAAATAATTAGATAAACATGATTTACCTAATTAATTAGATTTAATGAAAAGGGGGAATTAACCAAATAAATATTGCATATTTATTTAATTAATTGGCTAAGGTTGAACTATTGAATTAATTAAGTAGGGGATAAAATGATGAAAAATTAGGTGATGAAGGGATAATTAATTAAATAAAAATTTAGTTAATTGATTAGAAGGGAAATTGGTATGTTTAGGGATGTCGGGAGTCAATTTGATAATGAAGACCTTTTAAGGTGTCTACACTTATCAAAAAGCATTGCACGAGATATGAAGGGAAGTGTACAAGGTTTTAGACTGTCAAAAGCACAGGAAGTTGCATTGAAGAAGCTCAGGAAAATGCTCTGCATTCCTCTGCATTTGAAGATATGGCTATGTAGTTTGGAGGTTAGATAGAGACAAATATGAAGTATGTATGATCCATATTTCATAGCATAAAAGTTATCGCAGAAGATTCTAGAGCTAGCAAAAGTGAAGACAGTGGTACAGTGTTGTTGCAGTCATGAAGAGATAGCATAATGCTCCACATTTCTCCACATTTGAAGATGTGTTCTTGCAACTTAAAGGATAGTTGGATATAGATAAGAGGTATGTTATATTCAATTTTTGAATGATAATATATACTACAGAGGTTCTTCAGAGTCTGCTGAGTTGAGACAAGTCTTGTTGCTGATTAGGGATGTTAGAAGGAGAAAGTGAAAGCTACCGCATTTCATTAAATTATGATGTTTGGCTTTGTTGTTTGAAGGATAAGTTTAGATTGACTATATTTGTGCACAATTCAAGTTTCAATTGTTGAGGAGTACCGCAAGTATGATTTAAATGTTATATATCCAAACAGTGTAATCAGAGTACATGCAAGAGACATTGGCTTCAGAGTTTGATTGTTTGCACCAACAGGAAGTAGCATGAGTGGGTAAAAGGAATGTATGGGAATTTTTTCAAGTCATATAATGCTTAGTGTATGAATTGCATGAAGCAATTTTGTCTCTCCGGTGCCGCTTTAGGTCTAGAGCTAATGTGTATAAGGAATAAGTGTTTACGAAGTTGGCCTAGTGTGTTTAGGTGATTGCATCCTATGTCTGGAAGTGTGTGCTAGCATGGAGATGTGTGGTAAGGTAAAATAGTTCCTGGTTATCACTTGGTTTGAACTGCATTTGTTTCCTACATTACCACTAATGACTTGGAGATGACATGTTTTGGCTATTGCACGTTTGATGTTACACATTTCATCTTGGCCAACAAAGGTGATGTTTTGAAGACTTGCAGAGGATATAAATGAAAGATCACATTTGTTGCAAAGGTATGAGAATGAGTGAGTGTGCGAGGATGTATGTGGAAATGTGAAGAGTAAGTGTGTGTGTGTGTGTGTGTGTGTGTGTGTGTGTGTGTGTGTGTGTGTGTGTGTGTGTGTGTGTGTGTGTGTGTGTGTGTGTGTGTGTGAAGGAGATAAGTGTTCCAGAAGCTGAGAAGGAAATTAGGAGATTGTAATGAATGATTTATGATAGAGATTGTGTTATGTTGTGTTGCAGAAGTGTGTTTAAGATAACAGAGTTGTTTCAACAGGGGTGTTGTGGAGGTGATTGAACTAGCAAAATTAGTCAAGTGTTTTTGGTACAAAGGTTGAAGCCTCTTCTTGTAAGTGTTGTAAGTGTTGTAGCACTTTAGGGAGTTGTATCTTCCTTTGGTTTGGAGCCCATAAAACTGTGTATCAAAGAGTTGTATCTTTCTTTGTGTTGGAGCCCATAAGCAATGTATTAGGGAGTTGTAGCTTCCTTTGTGTTGTAGCCCATAAAACTTGTTGTAAACCTATTTTTATTTGTGTGGCTAGATTTTGACAGTAGATCCAAGTAGCTTGCTCACCATGGTTTTTTCCTTCTAGGGTTTTCCACTTAAATCTGGTGTTATGGTTGTGTGATTGTGTTATGAATTGCATAGTTGTAACTTCATTATCTATTTAAGGCAATAGAAAGTTTTTTTTATAAAGTTGAATTGGATCAAATTGAGGTATATATTGATTCACTTCCCCCCTCTTAGTATATCATAGTGTTCTAATAATTGGTATTAGAGCTAAGTTCCTTGGTGCAGCCTAACAGCTTAAGGTAGATCTTGGATAAGAACACATGGATCATAGAGAGTCATCTTCTTCTAACAAGGCATCGCTATTTGATGGATCCAACTATAACTTCTGGAGTTTAAGTATGGAATCTTATCTTACCTCACTAGGGTATGATGTCTGGAGAGCTGTAATGGATGCTTATACTGAACCTACTCAACCTATTACTGATTTAGATGAGAAGAAGGCCCATGAAAATAATGCTAAAGCTAAGAATTCTATCTTAAGTGGTCTAACCAGTTTAGAGCTTGTCAAGGTAGTGCAATGCAAGACAACCAAGGAGATATGGGTAAACTCAAAAATCTCTATGAAGGAAATGACAGTGTAAAGAAAGCAATATTACCAACTTACAGAGCAGTGTTTGAGAATCTAAGGATGAAAGAAGATGAAAACATTGCTACCTATTTGCTCCAAGTGGATAAAGTTGTCAATGGAATCAAAGGACTAGGTGAATATGTACATTAGTCAATGGTTTTGAAGAAAGTCCTAAGAACTCTCCCACACAGGTTTGACTCAAAAGTTTCGACTATTAAAGAAGCCAAAGATCTAAAGAAACTTACCATGGAAGAGTTGTTGTGTCCCTCACTGCCTATGAGATGAAAAATGAAGTCCAAGGTACATCTAAAAGAGAAGCTTCTTTCAAAGATGTGAAGAGAGAAGGAACATCTAGTCAACACAGTGAATATGAGGAAGAAGAAGGAAACTTTGTGAAAAAAGCTGAAGAAGGGTTCAAGCAAGTATAAAGGTAAGTTACCTTTCAAATGTTTTAAATGTGGAAGAGTTGGTCATTATGCTTCTAAATGTCCTTTTGGAGAAAATGAAAATAGCAACAAGGGTTTCAAAAGGAGTAACTTTAAAAGGAACCTCCTTTGCAAAGAAGACTATAGCTCCTTAGAAGAAGTAGATCACTACTCATTAGATAATGAAAGAGGACTGTCCTTATATATGGCCATGATAATCTTTGATGGTTCTAACAAGATTGTAAATGAAGAAGAATGTGAAGTTGATTTTGAAGGTGAACTTATTTCTGCACTTGAAGACTTGGAATGTGCAAGGAAAGAGAACAAAGAACAAAAAGCCTTAACTGAAGCTAAGAGAAATGAATGCACAAAACTTAAGAAAGAAATCTTGTCACTCATAAAAGAATTGGATAAAGTAAAGTTTGGAAATCCAGATGATCCTGAAGGAGAAGATCTAATTCCAATCACATCTCAAAGAAGAAGGTATGAAAGACCTTTCCATGCAATATAGAGCTTCTAAATAGGTTTAATTATGCATTCTTTGGTTATTGTTTCATCTGCAATAAATATCGTCGTAATGCTATGGAGTGTAAGTCTAGTATGAATAGAAGATTTTTTTAAAGTAGGAATCCTCTTGCTTCTCTAGTGGATGTCAATGTGATATGTCATATCTACAACAATGTTGGACATATAGCAAGATATTGCACAAGTGGCTTAGAAAAATTAGAAACTCAGATGGCAGATGTTATTGAGAAAGACAAGGAGAGTAACATTTCCAAAAGATAGGAGACAAACAATGAGGCTGAAAATTCAATGATTGTCCAAACAACATTTCATGCTCAAGGGCAAACAAATCTCTGGGTAATAGACAATGGTTATTCAACCCACATGACAGGTGATAAGAGAAAATTCATCAAGATTGCTATGTGGAATGGTGGATCAGTCAAGTTTGGAGACAATTCATATACAAAGATTTGTAGAAAAGGTACCATAAGTATTGATGGAAAATCTAAAATAGAAGATGTTCTATATGTAGAAGGTCCTCAACACAATCTTCTCAGTGTAAGCTAGATGTGTAGAAAAAGATACTGTTGAAATACATCGGACAACTGAGAGGGGGGTTGAATTAGTTGTCATAAAAACTTAGCTTCATATGAACATCAAAACATCAACAACTTAATTGCTTAGAATTGGATTTAACCATGAAAGCATGAAACCATAAACTTAATCACAAACACACATCCAACATAGTAGACACCAGATTTTTACATGGAAAACCTTAAAAGGGAAAAACCACAGTGAGTGTTAGCCCATAGAAATATATGAGTTATAACAATACCAAAAAATAGAGGCTCACTACCTATAAGGCTCACTGCCCAAATTGCTCACTGCAAAGAACGGCTCACTACCAAAGGGTGGCCCACTGCTAAGGGGTGGCTCACTACCAAAATGGTAAACTGATTAAGTAGCATCTACTTCATGCTAGGATTTAGTTCCATTGAAGCACAATATAACTTCTCTGCTCTCCTCTTTCACACCTTCGCACTTGATGAAGGGGGTAAATCACAAAACACACAATAACAGATATTAAACACAGCAAATAGAACTTTCTTTTATTGAACCGGGAAACTCATTACATTACAGAAGCTCAATTAGAATCAGAGGATAAGTCCTCTACTGGCTACAACACATTACAACTTTCCCAACCTCAAGACTCTAGAATCTTCAACCTTCTGTAACCCCAAATCAGCTAGGGTTTCTATTTTCCCACCTATTCTTGAGTCCACATTGGCCCCCTTGACTCTACTACTGCCCAAGGTTCCCAAAATAGTCATAAATAGAACTTTTTGGTGGCCTCCAGCTAAATTTTGAATTTTGCAACTCCCTCCAAAAGTAGGTCAACTTCCGGGAAGCATAACTTTTGATCCGGGTGTCTGATTGACGAACCGTTTTAAGCGCCAAAAATCTCGTGATGTAAAATATCACGCTGAAAATCCATAAATGGATTTCTATCTACTTTTTGAGATGTTATGACAAGTTTTAGTGCCTCGTATCTCGTTCTGTAAATTTTCAGGGGCTTTTCGGAAAACAAAAACTTTAATATTTTTTAGCTCACAAATGATCTTTGCCTGATTCCTTCTCCAAAGGTCTTATATTTCCATTATGTAACTTTTTGGAAGGTTTTGCTTCATTATGTGCCCAAATGCAAACTTTATAAAAATAGCAGGTACACTTTCCTAAACAGGCAGGTCACTATTTTTAGCAGTTTTGGAAAAACTGAAAGTCCTACATTATTATTCTAGATATTATGGAACCAAAAACACTAATTATGGGAAGAAATCAGAACAACTACAATGGTTTTGAATTAACTTCTTTTTGGGTGATGCAAGATTGCCCTTACACCTCTGGATGCTCCTGCATCAGCTCTTATCTATTCATATTCACATTCACACACTTTTTTGCAACTCTATTACATGCTTTTATACAATTCATCAACCTTGGAATGTACATCAAGGTCGGCATTACATTTATCAACCATTGGAACATTCTCCAAGGTCGGCATTACAAAACATACACATAAATAGGTCTAGACCTATTACAAAATTTAGCTAAGGAAAGATGTAGAGAAGTATGATGAACATGCCATGCCTTAGTTGGGACTCAAATACAATCTTCCATGCCACAACATGCTTCTATAATCTTCAATGGATCTCTGCAAATAGTGAAATCAACCAATTCAGCCAAGACTGGAGTTAACACTAGGTCTTCTAAGAACATTCTTCTTTCACGATCCAAACTTCTCTTTCCAGACCAATCCAAAGGTAGGAACACAATCAGGAAACATCCACAAGCACATTGTAATCACCAGGAACAACTGCATGATTTCTAACCACTCTGTCAAGAAGATTCTTCAAACCAGAGCATAAGAAAAACACTGTCAACTACTGTCATAAAGAAAGCATAGCTTGTGGACCACTAAATAATGAACCATTGGAGTTGAAAGCACTTAACATCATCTCAAATTTAACTCTAGAACCACAGATCAAAATACTTCAATGTGGAGGAATGCAGAGCATAATACTTTCTCACTGTCTTTGCCAAACATACAGAAAAAGTTGTTTTCACTCTGGTCAACATAACTCACTCAATTCTTCATATTGGAGGCTCAAATTTGGAACATAGCATCTTCAGATGGACTTCTAAATAACTTCCAATCCATAGACAAAGATATTCATTCTACAGAAAATGTGGAGCATTCTTCTGGGTTGTTCTTCTGTATGCAATACACTGTTTCCACTGCAACTCACTATTTCTACCGGAGAAGCTAATTTTCTCAATATCCTCATCATCAAGATTACTTACATAAGTAAATACAAAGCATCTTACTCATTACAAGCAAACAATAAGATAGGAGCATAGTTGACACAAATGACAACACATATATGTTGACATCAATGACAACACTGATTAGGCACATACTTATAACAGATACAATCTCATATTTCATGAACAAGGATGTAAAATCAAAAGAGAAAAATCTAGTAAACTGGTGGTAGAAGGTGCTAGGATAGAAAACAACTTGTATAACCTAAAGGGTGCTAATGGAATTCTGATAAACTAGTGGCAGAAGGTGCTAGGACAAAAAACAACTTGTATAACCTAAAGGGTGCTAATGGAAGAAGTTGTCTTCTAGGATAGACAAATGAATGTTCTTTGTGGTATAAAAGGATGGGACACATAATCTTGACAATCTTGTCAAGATCAGCTCCATGCAAGTAGTAAGAGACATGCCAAAGATCACCAAACTTACAAGAACCTTATGCAAATAATGTCAAATTGGGAAGTAGACAAGGAGAAGATTCAAGACCAAGGAGTATTCTTCTACAAGGCCATTGTAACTTATTCATACTGACTTGTTCAGACCTACCACGAGAAAGAGTCTCCAAGGTGAGAGGTATTTTATGCTACTCATTGATGATTACTCTATGATGGCATGGGTTACATTTTTGAAAGAGAAATCAGAAGCTTTTAGTAGGTTTATGATTTTCAATTCCATGGTTGAAAATGAAATGAATTCTAGAATCAAGTGCTTAAGGTTTGATAGAGGTGGACATTTCACATAGGATGAGTTTGAGGAATATTGTGAATAACATGGAATAAAAAGGCACCTATCAACTACAAGAACTCCTTAGTAAAATGGAGTAGTGGAAAGGATGAATAGAATTGTCCAAGAGATGGCAAGAAAAATGTTGAATGAAGCCAAGTTGCCTGATGTATATTGGAAAGAAGCAGTCCATACTAATGTCTATAGTCTTAATAGAGGACAGCTAAGAGCGAACAACACCAAGACACTATATGAGCTATGGAATGGAAGACCAGCCTCTATCAAGTATTTCAGAGTTTTTGGAAGCAAATACTACATCAAAAGAGATGAAGAAGGGTTGGGAAAATTTGACTCAAGATCTAATGAAGGACTTTTTCTTTGATACTCAATTAGAAGCAAAGCCTACAAGTGCTACAATAAAAGACTGAGGAAGATAGTTGAGAGTGCAAATGTTAGCATTGATGAAGAGTCACATCCAATCACATATGAGAAATAAGACTATTGTTCAAATGATTCTACTCTAATAGAAGAAGAAGAAGAAGTTGAAGAAAAGGAAGAAACATAAGAGAAAGTCACCAAGACTCCTGCCAAGTACGTTCAGAAGAACCACTCAAAAGATGAGATAATTGGAGACAAAAATGGAGTGTAGAATAGAAGAATATTTACAAGGTCAAATGAATAGGTAAACTTTTCTTTGTTGTCTAAGATAGAACCTAAAACTTTTGCCAATGCTAACAGGGATGAAGGATGGATCCAAGAAATGGAAGAAGAACTAAATCAAAGAGAGAAAAATTAGACTTGGGAATTGGTGCCAAGACCTACAGACAAAAATGTGATAGGGATAAAATGGGTGTTCAAAAATATATTGAATGAAGATGAAGAAGTGGTTAGAAACAAAGCAAGGTTGGTCTGTAAAGGTTACTCACAGGTGGAAGGAATTGACTTTGAAGAGACATTTGCTCATGTGATGAGAATGGAGGCAATCAAGATGTTTCTTACATTTGTAATTCACAAGGACTTCAAGGTATATCAAATGGATGTAAAATCTTCCTTTTTGAATGGTGACTTAGAAGAGGAAGTTTACACAAAGCAAACTGATGGATTTTAGCTATCAGAAAACCTGAACATGGTATGCATACTTAAGAAGGCTTTGTATGGTCTCAAACAAGACCCTAGGGCTTGGTATGCAAGGTTGGACAAGTAATTACTCCATTATGGCTTCAACAAAGGTACCACAGATAGCAATCTATACATCAAAATTGAGAATGAGCAAATATTGATAGTAGTAGTGTATGTTGATGACATAATCTTTTGTGGCAATGATGAAATGTCTAAGAAGTTTGCAGAAGAGATGCAGAAAGAATTTAAAATGTCTATGATAGGTGAGCTATCATTCTTTCTTGGACTCCAAATTGCTCAATCAAATGAAGGTATATTTATCTCTCAAGCAAAGTATGTCAAGGAGATGGTGAAAAAGTTTGGTATGGAAGATTGAAAACTAGTGAGTACTCCTATGGTAACAGGTTGTCATTTGAGTAAAGATGATGTGTCACCTCAGGTAGATCAGACTTTGTATAGGTCTATGATTGGGGACCTATTGTACTTAACAACATCAAGCCATGATATTATGCAAGTTATTTGCATGGTTGCAAGGTTTCAAGTTAATCCAAAAGAGACACATGTGAAGGCAGTCAAAAAGATTTTTAGATATTTAAAGAGCACTTTGGATTATGGATTATGGTATCAAAAAGGTGATAACTTTTCCTTGAGTACATATATTGATGCAGATTGGGCTGACAATGTTTATGATAGGAGAAGTATCAATGGTGGAGCTTTCTTTTTGGGAGACATAATAGTCTCATGGTTTAGTAAAAAGAAGGATTCAATGTCCTTATCAGTAGCAGAAGCTGAGTACATAGTTGCAGCATCCTGATGCACTCAAGATTTGTTGATGAAGTAAACATTGAAGGATATCAAGATATTGTATGATGAGCCCATTCCTATTTTGTGTGACTATACAATTGCCATCAATATTTCAAAGAATCCAGTGATGCATTCTAGAACCAATCACATATCCATCAAGTATCACTTTTTAAGAGAAAAGTTTGTGGATCAAGAGGTAAAATTGGAATATGTACCTACAAAGAAGTAGGTGGCAGACATATTTATAGAGGCACTTTCTAAGGACACATTTTAATATCCCATATAGAAGCTAGGGGTCATTACCCCTCCTTCCTCTAACTAGATGCATAGATGATGCATCTATCCAGGGGGAGTAGTTCAAGATACATTTATTATCCCTGGATTGATGGAGGCTAACTCTCAAGGGGAGTAGGTAGATAAGAGACTAAGAAGGATGACAAGGATTGTTTAGATAGGGAGAGATTGTATGTTGGAGCCAGGTACAGAGGAAGACTATCTATGCATGGGGGCCCAATATGCTTGTGCACCTTTACCATGACTTGGGGCGATATGTCCATTATGAGATGCATAGTCTGAAGATCTACACATTACTAGAGGTTTGGGCCTTTGAGCACATCAGATACACATGAGTGGTGGGTTATCCCATAGATGCAGCATTCACCCATCTACGTGTGTATGCTTATCCACTAGTCAGATGTTGGAGGCATGGTAATCTGCTATACTGGAGAGTTGTTTTTGACATATTACAACATGGCGACATCATCTAGAGACCATATCGTGGCTACATTGGATGGCCTAGCCAGCAAAGGTAGTTAGCGAGGATGCAGAGGGATCAGCTGATGGCCAGTTGCCTCAATCATGTCATGGCTTGGTTCTATTTTGATAGGGTCGCACAGCAGTTCAGACAGATATAGGATGTTCTTACAGTTCGTCTGAGCTATGCACACGCAACTCGCAGTGCATTCAAAGTAAATACCATCAGACAACCAATAGCAACAGACATGCCACTTAGTGATGACAAGGGTTTTGAGGATGTAGAGCCAGTGTCAGACATAGATGATGTCAATTGTACCCAAGCATATCAGACCTAGTGGCACATAGTGCAACCTGCTCCTATCTTTCAACCTTTTCACCCTTTAGGCGATGCTCGACCTTGGGCCAGTCATGCTAGTGACACAAGGGTAGAGGAAGATGTTAGTGACTTTGTGGGATACTATGATCTTGATGAGGATGATGAGGATGAGTTAGAGGAGGTCCCACCGCAGTAAGTCTTCAGAGCAAGACTGCGACAGAGCTAGCAAGAAGTAGACACTGACGAGGAGACCGAGTCAAGACCATGGTCAAAGGCTCATGGTCCTATGCCTGCAGGTGATGCGAGACCTAGTCGAGGAGAGTAGGGGGAGAGTAGTAGGTCTATACCCCCAGCTATAGATCAGACTATAGAGCTCATCACAACTTCGGCGATCTAAGATCCATCCTAGCGAGATGGAGATCTAGGTAAGGTTTGATTTATTATTTTGATACTTTATATAGTTTATTACTTGTGATATTTTATTTGATGTTTTGATATCTATCTTATACTCTATTTTGCAGTTGGGACGGATGCTTGGCAAGACTTTGTGGGTTGCGTCATAGTAGACATAGTACCTATGGATGTCTCAGAGCAGTGAGTGTAGGCAGGTTATTCACCACGGTCATCTGTTGGGTGACATGTAGAGATATTTATGCCTTTCGTCTGATACAGGACTACTACGAAGGCTATGCTAGAGTAGTCTGCATGAAAGAGAGAGAGAGGAGTTTTGATAGAGAGCTGAGTGCAATGAAGCTAAGATTAGGGCGCAGCAAGAGAAGATGGTAGCGGTGCCTACATCGGAGTGAGAGGTAGTTGTCAATGAGTTCTTACTGGGTGAGGTCCGTCAGGCGAGAGATGACAAAGACAGGGCTCAAGAAGAGAGAGACAGGGTTTAGTCTGAGAGAGGCTGGTACCAGAGGATGTACCAGGAGGCACATGAGTAGATGATAAATATGAGAGGTGAGATCAGGGGGTTACGATCGCGAAGCATCTCTAGGAGTCATTCACGATCTGTAGCCACACATGGTCAGGCTTCTGTCACTCACACACCACGAGGACTTGAGGATACTGGCGATCAAGGATCAACTATGTGATATATGTATTTAGGCACTATGACATCCCATTTTGTCCTGAGGGATAGTCAACTTACATGTATATTTAAAACTAAGGATATATATAAAATGTTGTTTGTTTCTTTTCATCTATGTGTAATGGATTTTGATCTATCACATGTGATTTTTGTAAAAATACTACTAGTGATGATATCTAAATGCTTTAATTAATGTTATTGTGATATACTAACAATTATTAAAAGAACATGTAGTAATAAGCACAATGATTAATCATTTTACGCATAATCTATATTTTAATGCTATATTTATTTAATACAAAAGTGATCTAAGTAAAGATTACTTAAGTAGAATACAACAATGATCAACTAAACAAAAGATGTAATGTTAAATGAATTGAGGCAAAAACAATAATATCTTGTCAAAATTGAACCTAATCTATGTAATCAATTATCTTAGAAATAGTTAACATTAGATCTTAAGCATAAAATCTTTTGAGGTGCGCTGCATTAATAGGTTCTTTAAGTGGTGTACCTTGCTCATCAGCTAACTTATACGCTTTTGATCCAAAGGTCTTAGTAATTATGTACAGTCCAAGCCAATTAGGGTTGAACTTACCTTTTTCACTAGGCGGTGCATTTACATTGTGTTGATTTTCATAGAGAACCAAATCCCCAACGTTAAATGAATGTTGTATGAATTGTTCATTATAGGATTGTTGTACACCTTTTTGATAGGCCTTGAGGTGCTCAAGAGCGTTAATTCACCTTTCATCAAGCATCTCAAGTTCTTGTAATCTTTTCTTATGTTCCATGTCATCATCCATAATGTCTCTTAGGGAAATTCTTAAGGAAGGAATTTCTAACTCTAAGGGCATTATCGCGTATGCGCCATAGACAAGATTATATGGTGTATTTCCAGTAGGCATTCTAATGCTTGTTCTGTAAGCCCATAATGCATAGGATAATTGAGTATGCCAATCTTTTTGATGTTTATTAACAGTTTTCTATAAAATATGTCCAACAACTTTGTTTGAAGCTTCTACTACTTGGTTGTTTGATTGAGGATAATAAGGCATAGAGAAGCAGTGTTGTATATGGTATTTTTCAAGGAACTTTTTCACATCCTTGTTCTTAAATGGTGTACCATTGTCTGAAACAAGGGAGGAAGGTATTCCAAATCGAGAAATAATGTTATCTTGTATAAATTGATAGATTACATCGGCAGTCGTAGATTGTAAAGGGACTACTTTGACCCACTTTTTAAAATAATTAGTGGCAGTAATGATAAACATATGTCCTTGAGAGGAGGGTGGGGAAATTTTACCAATTAGATCCAAGCCCCAAATAGAGAACAGCGACGGTGACACCTGGGCATGAAGTTCTTGAGTGGAAGTATGGATTAGGTGTTTATGTTGTTGACATTGCGGGCATCTCTTGACGTAAGCAAAGGAATCTTGTTCCATATGCTGCCAATAGTAGCCCATATGTAACAATTTTTGCACCAATGATTTTCCTCCAAAATGCCCTCCACAGGAACCAGAGTGAGCTTCTTCTAAAGCTATCAGAATTTCTAAATTGCTTAAACATCAGAGTAAAACAACATTGTAACTTCGTCAATATAAGACATTTGATAGTATAATATATCACATTGCTAGTTTGCATAAATAGATTCAGGCATTCTTAGATGTTGAATTAGGAATAGTTCCATCGCGCAAATAATTATATATATGGGAGAACCATTCATCTATGTATGTACTACCACAGAGTTTCGTATTCGCAACTATAGGATAGTCAATTATCAGATTTTTAAAGTTATGAACAATAAAAGTAAATTCCTTAGGAGAATCATCAGGAGATATAAGGGAAGTTGCGCTTGCCATTACATCCACATGTCGATTATCTTTCTTGGGATTAGTGCTAATTAAATATGATGTGAATTGTTTTAAGGAAGATAAGGCCAACTCACGGTACTGAGATAGTTTATCATGCTTAGTTTGATATGATCTCGTTATCTATTTTACAATTAACTGAGAATCACCATATATTGCAATGTTTTTAATATTAAGAGCCAGGGCTGCACGAAGTCCTACGATAAGAGCTTCGTATTCAGTTATATTGTTTGTGTATAAGAAGTCTAAGCGGTAAGATAGGGGAATCAACTTACCAATGGGGGGTATCAATATAACACCATCCCCAAAGCCAGTTCAACATTTTGATCTGTCAAAGTATAATTCCCATTTTTCAACCCCACAAATTGTTAAGATTTGGTCGTCAGGAAATACATCCTAATGTTGTGTAGAGAAGGGTGAAGGAGCTTCAGCTAACTGATCAGCTAATGCTTGCCCTTTAATCACTTTTTCAGAAATGAACTTGAGATTAAATTTTGTTAGTAACATAACCCATTTAGCGAGATGACCCGATAAATCTATTTTCGCAAAAAGATGTTTCAGAGGGTCAAATTTTACCATCACATGTACTTCAACATTTAGGAGATTGTGTCAAAGTTTTTGAGTTGAAAACACTAAAGCTAAGCAATGCTTCTCTATAATAGTGTATTACACTTCATAATTGAGCAAAGTTTGACTGATGTAATAGACAACACATTCTTTGCCTTCAACATTATGTTGTGCCAACAAAGCTGCTAGGGCATTGTTAGATGATGAGATATATAACAGGAATGGTTTATCAGTTGTAAAATAGGTGGATTAGCTAGATAATCTTTTAAGTCATCGAAATCTTTTTGGCATTCAGAATTCCATTAAAAATTAGAATCTTTCTTCATTAGTTGTGTAAAGGGGCGAGTCCTATCTGCGAATTGTGAAACAAATCAGCAGATGGCCTGTATCTTTCCCTGCAAACTATGAAGTTGAGATATGTTCTTAGGTATTGGCATATTAACAATTGCATGTATCTTTTTTTGTATCCACCTTAATGCCATGATTTGAGACAATAAATCCTAGTAAATTTCTACTATCTACACTGAAAACACACTTACGGGGGTTCAATATTATATTTCCTTATGCGCTCAAATATTTGTCAAAGATTTGTAGTGTGATCTTTACGATGGATAGACTTCGCCAAGATTTCATCGACATAGTCTTCTAAAATATTGTGCATATAATCATGAAATATAAGAGTCATTGCACGTTGATAAGTAGCTCCTGCATTCTTAAGTCCAAACAGCACGACTACCCAACAAAATGTACCCCAAGTTGTTATAAAAGCTATCTTATACTGGTCTTGAGGATTTATTAGAATTTGATTATATCCTGAAAAACCATCCATGAAAGATAGAAATTCATGGCCAGCTATTGAATCAATAATCATATCGATATTAGGAAGTGGAAAATCATCTTTCAAGGATGTTGAATTCAAATCTCAGAAATCTATGCACATTCTTATACAACCATTAGGTTTAGTGATGGCAACAATATTTAAAATCCAAGGCGAATAGTCAATAGGTCATATGAAACCAGCTTGTAGAAGCTTTTCTATCTCAGTTTTAACAAGCAATGTAATCTTAGGATTCATCTTACAAATCTTATGTTTAAATAGCTTAGCATCTGATTTCAATACAATATTATGTGTTACAATCTGAGGATCAATTCCAGGCATGTCAGAATACTTCCAAGAAAATAATTTCAAGAATTCATGCAATAACTTAGACATTTCATGTTTTTCTTCCACATTTAAACAATAACCAATAGGAAGAACTTTTTCAGTATCATCCTTATCCATAACAAAATCAACATTCTTTCCATTAAGGAGAGTACTCTGGTCTAAGGGGTTGTGTAATTGTTCTTCAAATTATCCATTAGGTTCTACAGTAACATTTATTGTGCTATTAGTTTTTCCAAAATATGCACTGTTGTTTAAATAATAAGGTAGGCCACATTTATGATGATAACGAGGAATATTGTCATAAGCTCTCAAGAATTCTACTATCACTTCATCTATTGAGAATACATCCAACGAAAGTGGTCATGGAGGACAATTGGTGTTAATCATCTCAGGAAATATCAAACTAAGTGTCAATATAGTATTCACATTAAAAGTAGGGCATTTACAGGCTTTGGATTCCTTGAAAGGATTATATCCAATGCCATTAGAGCAATGTCACAAAGAAGATTCTATAGGGACTTTGATTCCTTGTTGATTTATACCACAACCCTTACCTATATAATCATAATCCTTATAAAGGATTCAGAATCCTTGACCATAAAGAGAAACCATTTTCTTAGAGGAAGGTGGAGCTTCATAAGTGTCATAATCAGTACTGTAAGTAAGGGTATTATCGTTATTTGTCACCAAAGAAGCTTTATGTTTATCAATTGAAGCATGTGATGAGATTGATGCAATGTTTGATGTTTCGGGGACGAGTTTTTTAGGTTTGTATTCTCTTGTAGAAGAAGATGTAAAATCCAGTGAACCCCAGTCATCACCAACAAATGCATTCGATTGTTTAGGCTCTTGCATAACATTTTTGGTAGCAAGAGGAGTTGATAAATCCATTTTCAGATTGTTTAGAGTCTTAGGACAAACAACATGCTTATGAACTTCCATTTGCAAACAACTATCTGGTTCAGGATCAACATGAATAGTGTGTAACTTATCTTTGAATATAAACTTGATTGAATGATGTAGAGTAGAAGGAACTGCTCCTAATGCATGTATCCAAGGTCTACCAAGAGTCATGTTATAAGATAGAGAGCAAGGCATGACATGAATCAGGGTAGGCACCATGGCAGGTCCTACTTTAATAGGTAAAGCTATAGTGCCCACGGATTACCGTCCAACATTATCAAAACCACAGATACTTAATGATTCTGGTTTAATTACAGATGTATCAATTCTAACCTTATGTAATAATTCAATGCCACAAATGTTAAGGGTTAATCCATTATCAATCATAAGTCTCTTAACTAGTGTTTTGTTTATTGTAATGAAGATAATCAAAGGATCATACTAATTTTGAACTTCAAGAGATGGCAATTCATGTTGTTGAAATAGAATATTTATTTTTGTGGCATGCATACAATGTAATAAAGTAGCAACATCATTTGGTTTAACAGCAGAAGGAACAATCACCTTTTGTAAAGCTTCTTGTAGCATTCCATCGTAAGTAGGTGAAGTTTGTATAAGTTCCCAAAGAGATATCTTTGCAGGAGTAGCGCGAAGCTGCTCTACAAGATCATAGTCTTTACCACCCTTATATGTTAAGCGAGGTGCTTGAGGAAGCATAGGTTGAGATGCCAGTAAAGATATCAGAATGTTTGATTGTTGTGTACTTTGTCTATTATTCCTCATATTGTATGCATGAGAAACCACATTATGATTGGTTTGTTGTAAGTTTTGTTGTGCTATTTGTTTAGCATAATCATAAATGTGATCAGGAGTTTGAGAAGAGGATGGACAACCTTTAACAGTAAGCATAGGTTTAGAAGATGGTTGCACCACATTTGCACATAAAGTGACCATAATTTTTGGTTTTTCAAGCTCTTCTTTAGATTTAGGAACATAAATCGAATTTACAAATCTTTGAAATAATGATAGCTTTGAGGCCGTACTGGAATGTTCAATCAAGATAAAGTCCTCAATGGCTTCATCTAACATATCAAAGTCATCACGACTAAACGGATCATCATAAGCATGAAAATCTTGTAAAAAATAATCCGACATTTTAACATGCTCTTTTTAACAGAAGATTCAAATGCACAATGATGGCCTATGAAAATGAAATTCCATGTAAAACAATAAATAAGAATTTTTTTCCAACTCTTTTGGTGAAAAGATAAAGAATATGATTTATAATTCAATGCATGCAATTTCACCAAAGACACTTTTCAATCTAAATATGCTCTAGGACAACAAATTATTTCAGATCTAAAGTTTAAAAGGATGCAAATTCTTTAAAGCTTGGGTTCACCAAAATGTTTAGTGAAAAATTGGATAGCTTGTCTCAACTAGGTCAAGTACTATCCTTTTAACCACTAAGCATTGGGGAAGACAAGGATTGAATGCAAGGTTAATCTATAAGTTATGTGTCCAGCCCTTTATGCTCGCAGTCTCTGATTTGAAAAGCCTAACTAAGGTTTTGTTAAGTATTTTTCTCATAAACCAAGTAAAAACCCTAATTATGCCTTAAATCAAAGATATACAGAAACAGATAACAATATAGGTAGAATTGATGACAGAAATGCAAAAACAGAGTATCAGAGACTCTGCACCTAGATTTTAAGGCCTGAATGGACTAGGGCGCCTGCTCCTTAGTCTTGAAAGTTCCTGAAACTAGAAATCTTTTGCACAGGTTGTCTAACACTCCCAAATGGCTTCTAGATCCCAGAAATTGCCCCATATTGGACTAGGGCCCCCACTCCTTACTCCTGTAAGTGTCAAAATCTAAAAACTCAAAAGTCCATGATGACTATACCCGCAATATCCTCCTTCCTGTAGCTCCTTTCCACCAAAACCTGCAAAACACGATCTGCACCTACACAAGAAGGAGAAAGATATTGCGACTATATAGGACCTTGCCTCAGTCAAGCCCCGTTTTTGGTATTTCTACCTCAACAATAGCCAGAGATAAAGATTTGTAGAAGTGTGTGCAAACCCTCCAATGTGTATGCAGAAATATCAAACCCTAGATGTCTCAATCAAGGGAAGATCAACAACTTGCATTGATCAATAAACACATACAACTTCACCTCAATGAGATGAAACAAAATGAAGACTTGCATGAACAAGAAGGCAAATCGGCAATGTCAGCGAAGGATCTCCAAGATCGATGTTGGAGGCTTCAACCCTTCTCCCGATGATGCAAAGAGTGTACAAACCCTAGGAAGAGCAAGATAGTCTCAAGATCTTGATTCCTAATCTCCATCCATTGTCTGCATGATAGCAAATATAGAATACTTTCAAGAGCTCCAACAAGTCACTGATCTTCAATGGCAATTTTGGCAGAGTTTTGGCATCAAGCTTGCATAAGAATTGTGTGTGATAAAATAATTTTTAAATGTCTTTTTATATCTAGCTTTAGAGAATTCAAATTTTGAAATAACATCTTGATATTGCACGAAAACTGAGAATTTGAAAACAAAATCCTGAGGCACTCGGCAGGAGCCGACATCTCACCAAAATTTAAAATCCTGGGAAAAAGGGGAGGACTAGAGCGTTGGAGCCCAAGTCCAAGCCCCCTATTTCCACTCAGATTTGCTTTTTGGGGGTCCCAAGGACCTGTAATCCAATTTCCCTTTTTGGGTTCCATCAAAAGGTTACCTCAAAAAGTGAATATTTTGCAACTAGACTTAGTCAATCAGGGGTTCAGGAAGGTTAGAAAGAAAAAGGTTTGAGAGGTCACTAAAGTGAGGAACTAAACCGAGGAAAATTGTACCATTCTATACAGGAGGACAATTTACGACATTACAATTACCATGGATGACATGGAGGATATCATGTTCTGTCTGTTGCATGTTTCATGTTACACGTTTCATCTTGGCCGACAAAGGTGATGTTTTGAAGACTTGTGGAGGATGTGATAGGTAAAAATTAGGTTAATAAGATCAATCATAGCCATGAAAACCTAAACCTACCATCAGCAAAGAATATAATCCAAATGAAATCAAAAGCATGCAATTCAAGAACAATATCACCTAGATTGTATGATTCCTTGTTTATGATGTGGATTGCTTCTTCAACAATGAACAATTATGAAGATCAAAGCTGCCATGATGGATGGATGATAATGCTAAAATGCTAAATGGATGCTAAAATGCTCAATATGCTCAAGACGATAATGTAGATGCTATATGAATGCTGGATAGATGTAGTATGGAATGAGAGGGTGTTTATATAGACCTCAACCAAAATCAATCAATGGTTAAGATTGAAAGATGACATTAGATAAATGTGTAGATGACAAGTGGAAGGAAGATAAGGCTCATGTGTGACCATGTACATAAAAAGTATTAACTGTGAAAGATATTAAATAAAAGATGTAGTACCACTTATCTTTTTTAAATGAAAGAGGCACACATGTCGGCTTATTGAGATAAATGATAAGAGAAATTAATTAAATAAATAAAATTTATTTAATTAATTGGAAAGTGGGTTTATGAAAGTAATTTTAATTAAATAAATAAGATTTATTTAAATAAAATAGATAGAAATAAGATAATTAAAAAATTAAAGATTATTTAATTATAGTTTAGAGAAAATATAAGAAATAGATAATGAATTAATTAAATAAATGTAAATTTATTTAATTAATAGAAGAAATAAGTGTTAGGGACATTGCTCAAGTGTGTTAGACAAATGCATATGATAGCTAATGCAATATTTGATACTAATGATAATTAGGTCAATTTTGCGTGTCTACATTTTGCTCCTCTTTGATACAATGTTCGTTAGAGCATTGTGTCAAAGAAGATACGATGATTTGCTCGATAAACAAGGTGATGCCCCAGTGCAACTGGTAGGTGATGCCCCTCGAGAGGTAAGCTAGGCTAACCAGGAAGGGCTGGGTTGGCTCGTGATAAGATGAAAGGCTAGAAACAAGGTTGACACAAAGAAGATGGGGGAAATGATTGATCTTGGTTGAGAACTACATAGGTGTATAATGGAATGAATGGATGGTATGATTGGTAGCTTTGAAAAGTAATTTCTCAAGAATGAAAAGAAATGCAATCCTTATGTTTGATATAGCACATGGATGTTATGCACCAGGGTATAGAAGACCAAGGTGTCGAGATATCCAATGCAAAACTAGCATACTACAATCTCGTATTAACGTATGAGGTCAAGATGTTGAACTAACATACACAAGATATGAATAGTAGCTAGTGTTTAGAGATGGACTTTGACGCTACAAGCAATGGTTTGAGCTTATCTCCACTACACATAGTGACACCTTGCTGGTTATATGTATGGAGTTAGTCTTAACATAGAATATTCTCAAATGCTAGGGATATTGATATGTAAGATGCTAATCCCAACATGTACAAGATACCAATATGCATAGGAAGAGAAAAACATCATCCCACAGACATGGCATACGAAGGCAATATAACCATGCCCCATTCCTTACTTCATCGCAACGTACCAAGATATGATAGATCAAGGCAGTCTTGATTAGGCATAGGAAAGGGACAAAAAGATAAATCAAAAGATAAAAAAAAGATACTGTCATCATGTTCTCTTGCCAAATTAAGTTCTCTTGAATGGATTAAGCTGGTGCCTTGTTGAGAGAAAAGCTACATCTTATTCAAGGCTAAAGATGTTGATAAATGTTATAGCAAATGTTGACTTAAGGCATGCAGACAAATAGCGTCTGGCTTATCGCTGATTGGTTAAAGTGCTTGAGCTTTCGCTGATGTGGATGGTTTGCTTCCTGCTTGAGCTGGTCAAAGAGAAGAAGATGGAGATGAAAGAAGAAGAAGAATGGGGTGGATCATCTATGCTTGTGTACTAGATACTTCCTTCGTATTCCAGACTGCCTACATACCATGTATCCACGAGATCAAAGCACATTTATGATGATGATGAGACATGATGAATATTTAGTTCTGGGTGTATTGATGATGTAAGTGATGAAAGATAGAAGAAAGGGAGATGAAAGATCAAAGGATGATTAGAAGAAAGATGAAAGATGGATGATGAAAGAAGGGGGCTATCATTTTTCCCTGAATCAGAGTGCTTCCTTCGCATCTCAGATTGCCTACATGCCCTATATCCACAGGATCAAGGCTTTAATGATAGAGATGGTGATGTAGTTCTTGCTTATTGTGTTCATGGTTGATGTCAAAAGATTACTTTTATTTCTTAGATTTTTGTGATGTTTTGATATTTTTTTAGATTTTGATGATGTTGATCCTGGTTGCAAATTGTTTTCCATGTTTGAAGCTGGATGATTTACTATGTTTGAAGTTGAATGTTTGATGTGTTTGAAGTTGAAGTTGAAAGTTTGTTGTGTTATGAGCTAGAGCTATAGGTATCCACTTCCAAATAAGGCTTAACAAGTGCCCCCAGTGTGGGATGAGGTTTTATTATGGAGAAGCGGCGAGGGATGTGTGCATGTGAATAAGATGCTAAGGTGCCAAATGATATAGTTACCCCAACAATGTCCAAACTATGATGGCTAGCATGACAGAGGTGAGGATGGATAGATTTTTATTATGGATAAGTGGACAATGATGTTTATACAAGGTGATATGTGGATTATGATATGGATTATGTAGGTAAGAAGGTGAAATATGCTATAAAAAGTTGTGATCAAACAAACTAAGCAGATGATGGGAGCTAGTTGCTACGCATAGCGCCTATTTGCCAAGTTTTCACTATGGTACTTATCCAAGGTGCATGTTTACTAGGTTTTCACCAGAGGACGAATTATTTATCTTGTACTATATATATATATGTTATCCAAAGTGCCACAAGGTGGTTTTCACTATTGGATTTATTTTTTTTAATTCACGGATAGAACTTCTTGAGATGAATGCTATTGACTGGGTTATCCAAGGGAATGCCTTCAGGTGTTGAGAGAGTGTATGCACCTAATCCTTAGACTGTTGTGATGACAAAAGGACCAAGCCAATTTGGTTCAAACTTGCCCTATTTCTCATGATGTTGCTGATTCCTTTGATTTTCTTTAAGGACAAGATCTCCAACTTGAAATTTTTGTTCTCTAATTTCTTTGCTGTAGCTGCGGCGTAGACGATTTTGATAGAATTGGAAATGGTTGAGTACTGTAAGACGTCGTTCATCTAATAGCTCAAGATCATGGAGTTTGGATGTTTGATATTCTTCATCTGAGATGGTATGTTGTAGAGATACTCCCAGTGAGAGGATCTCAACCTCAATAGTTAGAATAGCTTTAGTACCATACACAAGAGCATAAGGTGTAGCTCTAGTGGGGGCTCTGATACTTGTCCTATATGCCCATAATGTTAGATTAAGTTGCAGATACCAATCACGACCAGCTTCATTGACTATCTTTTTGAGGATCTTGATGATTATTTTGTTAGAAGCCTCAGCTTGGCCATTACTTTGAGGATAGTAAGGTGTAGAGAATCTATGTTGGATATGAAACTTGTTACAAATCTCTCTAACCTCTTGGCTCTTGAAAGGATGACTGTTATTAGTGACAATAGCTTGGGGAAGTCCATAACAGCAAATGATATAGTGTAGGATGAACTTAGATATTTGCTTGCTAGTAATATAAGTCATTGGTATGGCTTCCACCCACTTTGTGAAATATTCAGTGGCGGTGATAATGAACTTATGGCCATTGGATGAAGTAGGATGGATTTTACCTATGAGATTGAGTCCCCACCATGAGAAGGGCCATGGAGTAGTGATAGGCTGAAGTTCATGTGCTGGTGCATGTATTAGATCCCCATGTTTCTGACATTGTAGACATCTCTTTGCAAATTGATGTGCATCTTTCTCCATAGTTGGCCAATAGTATCCAGCTCGTAGAAGTTTCTTAACAAGACCAAGGCCAGCAGAATGTCAGCTGCAGACACCTTCATGTACATCATGTAAGGCCACTTTTGCTTCCTCAAAATCAAGACATCTAAGAAGGATACAATCAAGACTCTGGTGATAAAGGGTGTCTCCTAAGATAGTGTAATGAGAGGCTTGACGGATAAAGGTTTTTCGTTGGGTGTTAGATAGTTGGAATGGAAAGGTTTGATTACGGAGATACTCATATAAGTCCTTGTACCACGACTGTGGTACTTCAAATGCTCAGACTGTGGTACTTCAAATGCTGGGATTAAAAGTTGTTCAACAAAAAACTCACATTTGTGTGTATTGGATGGCATGTCTAGAAGAGATCCAATTATAGCCATGGCATCTGCTACTTTGTTTTGTAGCCTTGGAATTTGTTCAAAGGTGATATTGTCAAAGCACATTTTAAAATCATCAACCATTACCTTATATGGAAGAAGCTTCTCATCTTTTGTTTGATAATCATCTAAGACTTGTTTGATAACCAGTTGAGAGTCACCAAAGACTTGTAGTTGTTTGATAGCCCATTGTACTACCATGCATAATCATGTGATTAAAGCTTGATATTCTACTATGTTGTTGGTACATGGAAATGCAATTCTATATGATTTGGGAATACAATCTCCTTGAGGCGTAACAAACAATATCCTTGCCCTTGATCCATGTTGTGTGTAAGATCCATCAAAATATAGTTGCCACAATGTTGGGGAAGTTAGATTGAACAATCCTTCATCAGGGAATTCTGGACGTATTGGATGAACATTTGTGATGGGTGTTGCAGCTAACTGATCGGTGATAACTTGTCCTTTTATGGCCTTTTGATCCACATATTGTATGTCAAATTCACTTAAGATCATAACCCATTTTTCTAACCTTCCCGTAAGGATTGCTTTGGAGAGAAGATATTTGAGTGGATCAATATTAGATATGAGCTTTGTTGTTTGGTTCAACATATAATGTTGCAACTTTTGGGAAGAAAACACTAATGCTAAACATGCTTTTGCCATAGATGAATAATTAAGTTCATATCCCACAAGAGTTCTGTTGTTGTAATAAATGGCTTGTTCTTTCCCTAAATCATCATGCTGAGCTAGAAGGGCACCCAATGCTGCTGTTGTTGAAGATATGTAGAGCAATAATGGGCGATCAAGTATAGGAGGTACTAACACAGGAGATGTTGCCAGATATTCCTTTATTTTGTCAAAGGCCTGTTGACACTTTTCATCCCACTTAAAGAGTTCATCCTTGCAAAGAAGATGTTGGAAAGGATGACATTTGTCTGCTAGTTGTGAGATAAATCTACGGATGGACTGTAACCTTCCTTGTAGACTACGAAGTTGCTTGAGATTTACTGGTGGAGGTATTTCCATGATAGCTTTTACTTTGGCAAGGTCCACTTCTATCCCTCATTGAGACAGAATTTATCCCAATAGTTTTCTAGATGTTACATCAAATACACATTTCTTTGGGTTCAGTCTGACATGATATTTCTCTAGTCGATCAAAGATTTGTGCTAATACCTGTAGATGTCCTTCTCTTGTCTTGTATTTCCCTAGAATATCATCAACATAGTCTTCCATGATAGTGTGGAAAAGGTCATGGAAAATAATTCTCATGGCTCATTGATAAGTAGCTCCAATGTTCTTGAGACCAAAAGGCATTACAACCCAATAGTATGTACCCCATGGACAAATGAATGATGTTTTGTCTTGATCTTCCTCTACTATTCTGATTTGGTTATATCCTAAAAATCCAGCCATCAAAGATAGCATTTCATGTATAGCTATGAGATCTACAATGTTGTCTATGCTTGGTAGTGGAAAGTCATCTTTAGGACATGCTTTATTAAGATCTCTAAAATCTGTACAGCAGCGAACTCATCCATCAGGTTTTGCTCCGGGTACCAAGTTTGAAACCCATTCTAGATAATCGATAGGCTTTATGAACTTTGCTTCTAGTAGCTTCTGAATCTCTACCTTAACCAATAGAGCTACTTGTGGATGCATTTTATGCAATTTTTGTTTGACAGGTTTTGCATTAGGAGATATTGCTAAATGATGTACCACAAATGATGGATCTAGACCTGGCATGTCAGCATAAGTCCATGCAAAATTTATAGCTCTTTTTATGAAAAATGCTATGAAGTCCCTTCTTTCTTGCTCTGATAGTGATGCTGCCAAAAAAGTGATCTTTGGATTTTGTTCTGTGCCCAAGTTCATGTCTTGTGATTTTTCAACTAGCACTGTTGATTTCTCATGATAGTCAATGGCGACAGGAAGATCAAATCCCCCATCCTCGGGCACCTCAGAGAGGTTTTCAACTTTAGATACATCCTTTATTTTTACTTTTTCACAGTCAAGAGGCACCTTTTAGTTTTCACCTAGTGACCTATCTTTTTTAATTTTATTTATTTCACTTTTACGATAGAAGAATTTGATACTTCTACCAAAATATACTAGTTTAGGTAGATCCATCGTGAAACCTGTTTTATGATCACCCAATGGAATGCCTTATCATAAGCCCATGAATTATGCAATAGCTTCATCATTCTCAAATGTATCAAATATCGGTGCCCCCTGTTGGTCCCAATCGACGAGGTCAGGATATATGAGTGAAAGGGTAATGGACGAATGGTTATGGCTAGAGGAGGTTGTGGAAATCATGAAGATGGAGGTTTCTTGAAAAAGGTCGGTAATGTGAAGGGAGGAGTCGTCGATGGTATCTGAACTAGAAGTCTCTCCTATCGAGGATGCTCCAGTGTCTATTAGAAATACACTTAATGTCTTTGGAACGCGGTACCTCTAGCTGATAGCCAAGGCCTTGCTTATTAGACTTCTTAGACACAACAATGGGTTCAATAGGTCCTTGTTCCTATGATCCCAATCCACCATGTCCTTTGTAGCCCATGTTCTTAATGATGCAGAACCCATTGTTATATCTCTCCACTTCAAGTTGAACTTGGTCATTCTCATCAAAGAATATCCAAGAGTTGATATCATCAATGTCTTCATCATCCAAGAATCAACCTTTAATGAATACTGTGGGTGGGGCTTTTATGACAGTTGCGGATGAAGATGGCTTGGATGTAGAAGGTTTTCCATGAGATTTGGGAGACAAGGGAAGAGTTCCTAGAAAACAAGATTCTTGCAATGTGTACTCACCCGGGCCTTGTTTAGTGTACTTGATATGGAGATTGGAAGCGGCTTTGCTAGATGATGGCTGGAGTAGGATGGATAGATCTACATATGATGAAGATGGGTATGCTTCGGTGTTGATAGGAATGCAGTTAGGGTGTTCATAGGAATGTAGTTAGGGCTAAATGATATTTAGCTTGAAAGGCACGACAAAATTTAAATGGATTGGGATCGGCATGGACACTAATCTCAACACTGTTATATGGAAATTTAAGACACTGATGGTATGTAGAAGGAACTGCTTTGAGGGCATGGATCCATGGATGGCTAAGGATGATATTAAAAGGAAGCTCAATATCAAGGACTTGACAACAGGTGTCAGTAGTGGCTGGCCCAACTTGGATAGGCAAGTGAATAATCCCTTCAGTATCTCTCTCAGCATCATCATATGCTCTGATAGTAATGACCTTGGAAGTGTCAACATCTTTCTTAGAATATCCCAATTACTTTATTAATTTTAAGGAACATATATTAAGACGAGCTCCACCATCCACTAAGATTCGTTTGATATGGTGTTGTTTGACAAACACTTCTATGTGGAGGGCTTCTGTATGTGAAGGATGAATGGAGGGCTAAAGATCTTTATCAGAAAAGCTTAGATGATAAGGGGCTGCAATGCTAGTGACCATAGATTGGAATTGCGTGGTATCGATATTGTTGGACACCAAAGATTCTTGTAAAGCTTTTTCAAGGATAACTTTGTGGGCAGGGGATATGTGAAGCAACTCAAGAATGGAAATATGTGCAGGTGTTTTGCCAAGGTGATCAAGAATATTATAGCTAGAGGACAGTTAGGGAGGATGGACAGGTGCTCCTTGAATGGTAACACGACCTCATCAAGTAGTCACAGCACAGTCATGTGCTTTTCCTTGGATAGTAATGATAGAAATGTGAGCATGGTCAATGCGGCCAATAGTGGATGATTCATAGTTGTACTGAATGGCATTCCCAGCATGAGGGTGACTTGGTTTGTCATGAGATGGAAGTGGATTCTTGAAAGCATCTAGATCATAGTTAGATGTCGGTTGCTGTGTAGGTTACAATGTTGGAGGTGTGATTTTAATTAAACCTTGATCAATGCAATCTTGAATAAAATGCTTTAAGTGCATACAACCATTTGTTTTATGTCCCTTGACTCTATGGTAATCACAATACTCATTCTCTTTGTACCAAGGAGCTTTGAAGAGCGGTTCATCATTGGGTGGTGCATCTGGTAACATGATATCTCTGCTTGGAGAAGCTTTCAAAAGACAACTTCCATAGGTTTCGCTAATGGTGTGAATTGTCAGCGGGGATTTGAAGTTTGTCATTATCGAGTTCATTGAAAAGGTTGAGTTGTTGTAGAGGCAACTTGAATGTTGATAGGAGCTTTCATTGTTTGTATGTTCTTTGCATCTACAACACCATTGTTAACAACATTCTTATTCTTGTTCCAAAAGCAAGACTTATCGTTGGAATTTTGAGGATAGTCTTTGTTATCGCAAAAAATCTTGATAGTGCTTTTAGCAATTAAAGCGTGTTTAATGATGGTTCCTTTGGAAACAAGTTCATCAAAGGTGCTAGCACTTTGTAATTGTAGTTGGAATGATAGCTCAAGATGAAGATTTTGAAGAAAGATATTGAGCTGTTGTTTCTCAGGTATTTCCCATGATATTTTTCTAGCCATATTATGCCATCGTTAAGTAAAAGAAGAGAACGCTTCACCATTGCGTTGTTTATTGTTGACTAGGTCATTCATGTTCACTTCATGTTGATATTAAAAGCGAAGTGTGATCAAAATTTATTTTCTAACTCTGCAAAAGACTTAATGCCCGAAGGTAAATGAGAGAACCATTCAAGAGCTTGTCCCACTAAGCTTCAGGGAAATAGTCTCAGAGGATATGTATCATCTTGAGCAACATCGAGACATGCCAAAAAAAATGCTCTAAGATGGTCTTCCAGATTTCTTTTTCCTTTTTATTTGTCAAACTGTGGAATTTCAAAGTGTGGCGGAAAAGGTGTCATATGAAGTGACTTGTCAAATGGATAAGCGCATATGTTTTCTAATGAAAATGTCTTCTTGCTTTGTCCTACGTTAATCATTTGTTGAACATCCGCTGGAGATAATTATTGTTGTTGCAAAGGGGGGTGGTTGGTTGGGAGGTAAGTGTAGTATTGAGGTTGTTGTTGTGGGATATATGAAGCCATGACTGTTTGTTGAGGTTGTGTACTCACAATGTATGTCAAAGGATTAGTATGCGACACATATGTGTTTGAGGATTGTTGTCCTTGAAACACAAGTGGCGGTTGGGTATACTGCGATGAATTTGCACCAAGGTTTTGCATCACATGGGAAGTGGAAGATGGATTAGCGTTGGTCAATGGTTGTGAATTCAGAATTAGATTTGTAATATGGTATGTGATGGAAGGATTGGTAGAGGCGGAAGAAGGATGGGCATTTGGGTTTGTATTTTGAACAACATGGGGATTGGTATATGTCATATGTTGGGTGACGATGGGAAAACCTTGGGTTATGTAAGATGGATTACTAGTTTGCAAAGGATTATAGGAAGATGGCAGAATTGATGTAAGCTAATCAACATAAGAGACTACAGCACTAGGATTAGCTTGTGAGACAATAGGCAGGTTGCTCATGTCAATGAGACTAACATTGTGATTTTATGACATGTTAGATGGATCCGTGGAGATAGTGGAGACCATATTAGCAGTGGTAGGAATATGGGATGTGGTCTCCACATGTGATCCAATGTGAGTAGCGGATTGCAATGGTTGTGAAGCTTAGACAGTTTGTGTTGTTTGGATAGCTTGGGAAGCTTGCGAAGTATGGAATATGGGGATAGCTTGTGATGTTTGAGGAGTTTGCACTTGGCAACATGGATGGCTTGTGTTACTTGAGGCACATATGTGGTCATGGTAGGTGAAGGAGTATGGTGGGAAACATGGAAAGGTGGAATGTTTAGATTTTGCAAAAGGAAAGGGAGTACATTGGTTGGAGTTATCAAAGATTCTAAAGTGTACTTCAAGCATGGTGGGTCGAATGAAGTAACAATAGGCAATGAAAGAGATGGGTTGGAAGATGGAGTTTGTAACATGGTATGGGATGGTGTGACTATAGTGGATGGTCCCTTTACAACAACAGTGGGAGTGCTTGGATCATGTTCTCAAATAGCAGATATGTCAAAGTCTCTTGGTAGTTTGGCTCCCATGCAGGAAAGTTGCAAGAAGTAGTGATTAGGATCAGATAAAACAAGCTTCTCAACTTGGTCCCATACATGTGTGTCTTAATAGTCAGATAAATCCTCTTGGGAATGCTCTTCATAAGTCACTATGAAGGGGTGTGATTGCACTTGATGAGATGACTCTCCAATGGTGTACCAAAGGGCACAAACATGTGAGAAGGCATGCCAGTTGTAAATTGAGTTGCATCTCTAAGAGGTGTTGATTGTGATTGTTTCATTGTGGCTTCCATCTCAGTTCACAGTTTTGCTTCCATTTCATCTCTATATTGGCTCCTAGTTTGAGGCATGATGGTTGATTGTTGAAAAATTGGACTTTAGCTTGCCAAGGTTTTGATACCCAAAAAGATGATGGTTTACTGATTGTTTGGTTGTTGGTTGATGTGCTAGTTTGTTGTTTGCTTTGTTGTTGTTGGGTTGCTTGGTTGTTGGTTTCTAGTTGTTGGGTTTCTTGGTTGTTGGTTGAACTTCCCTAGAGAATAGCTCACACACTCAAGGGAAAAGTTGTTTGCTAAGGTTGCTATTTTGCTTATGTTGCTAAGGCTAAAGCCAAAGATGATGTTTTCCTGATTGATTGGGTTGATTGATTGATGTTTGGCTCGCTGGTTTGGGATCTCAAAAAGATGAAAGGTTCACAAAGTCCAATTGGTGGTAAGCTCAAAGTAGGAGACAAAGTCTAGGTATTTGCAAATGATCAGAGGCAATTCTGAAAGCTAATGCTGAAGCTAAGCAAGCTGGAAATGTAGCTGATTCAGTTGAGTCACTAAGATTTGCTGGTAATTAACAATAGGTGACAAGTAATAGCTCAAACATGACTCAAAAAAGACCAAAAGTGACTGGTAATAGCTTAAAAATGATCTAGTTTTGGTTCAGGTAACAAACTATAGTATTAACTAGAGGTGAGCCAATTTTCTATAGGTGAGCAGTGTTAACTCAGAGGTGATTTACTGTTGATCAAAGGCGACTCAGTTTAGACCAAAGGTGAGAAACTATTGTTCAAAGGCAATTTGGTTTATACAAAAGGTGACTAATTGCTGGTTAAAAGTGATTTGATTGTCTGTATGCAGGCAGTTAAAGCTCAAAAGTGATTGTGTCTGTTAGGAAAAATATGTCTAAATTGTGTTTTTGATAAGAAAATAGTAATTTTAGTCACTCACACTCACAACAATCACAAACTTGTACAACCTAGGCTAGGAAAGGACTGTATTTGTTGAGTCCCCTAGCCATGCTTATTCAAAGCGGATAGCTTTAGGATCTTGGTAGCACCGGTTTCTCTCCACGCGACACACTTCTCACGCATACCAACATATAGGTTTCCCAAGGCTTATCCCCCACCAAACCTTAGGATTGTCCCTGCTATATCTTCTGAGAACCACATGAATCGGGGTAGCTTCAAAGGTCCCACCTTTTGCATCAACAAATCTGAAGGTTTTTGGCTACTACACAAAGTTTCTAATAAGGGTATCCATTCAGGTGGCTATACATACGGTAGTGCTACTCTCCCTTATGGAGTCTCCCAACCTTCAAGGGTTACACCTTGGAGGGTTTTGGGGGAGATTGGGTGTTGGTATAACACAACAACACCCGTTGTTTGTGGCTTTCGACACAAACACTTTTCTTATATAGCGGTTCGGAAGGACTTGGCTTTAGCCCATTACCTCTTAGGTCGTACCCCTTCTCACATCAGGAAGGCAAACCCTTTATAAAAAATAACAAGTTCTCATACACCCAAGATCCATTTGATAGGCAAGGGGAGAGGATACTTTTGCTATTAAATTTGGGTTACAAACATGCACATTCAAGCAATCAAGAAAGATAAATCAAGTACGGAGCAAGCAATGATTCTTTTTAAGCACCAAGCCCAAATGTTCCTAAATTAATAAAAAATCACAAGTCTTGGACTAATCGAAGCTACAACAAATATATTAGTAGTTTGATAACTTCCTTTTCTTGGACAATCAATAGGATGCTGCACAAATACCCAATTAGTAGCCAAGAAAACCAAACTGCAAATGATATAGACTGAAAATGACACAGTTACCAGAGGTGATCAACTGTTGATCAGGAGCGATCTGTATTCTACCATAGGTGAAATGTTATAGACCCGAAGTTATTCCAGTAAACCTAGATGTGAAACAATAAAGCTCATAAGCGATGCAAAAAGGTGACAGGCGAAAGCTTATAGGTCATAAGCAGCTCAGATCTGTAGAAAAAAAAAAAGAATATAACAAAAACCCTAGTTTTGCAGAAAGCGATCTAGATAGTTAAAGTCAATCACTATTAGGTTAAAAGCAATTAAAATAAAGGCATAAGCGATCACTGTTAGCTCATAAGCAATTCAAAAAAGGAAATAAGCGACTACTGTTCGCTTAGAAGCGATCTGAAAAATGCTTTAAGCAGCTGGTTTCAGATTAAAAGCGGCGCGTATATTCAGACAACGACTGGTTTTTGCTTAGAAGTGACTAGAACTTGCCGTAAGTGCTTGAAAAATCTGATCTTCACAAAAACAACTTCAAATAACAAAATTAATCAAGGACGTGGGTCCCACCGAGCATGCCAAAATGTGATAAGTAAAAATCAGGTTAATAAGATCAAGCATAGTGATGAAAACCTAACCCTACCATCATCAAAGAATCTAATCCAAATGAAATCAAAAGCATGCAATTCAAGAACAATATCACCTAGATTGTATGATTTCTTGTTTATGATGTGGATTGCTTCTTCAACAATGAATAATTATGAAGATCAAAGCTGCCATGATGGATGGATGATAATGCTAAAATGCTAAATAGATGTTAAAATGCTAAATAGATGTTAAAATGCTCAATATGCTCAAGACGATAATGTAGACTCTATATGAATGCTAGATAGATGTAGTATGGAATGAGAGGGTGTTTATATAGACCTCAACCAAAATCAATCAATGTAGAAATTTGGTGGCTATGTGAATGGCTAAGATTGAAAGATGACAATATCTAGATAAATGTGTAGATGACAAGTGGAAGGGAGATAAGTCTTATGTGTGACTGTGTACATAAAAAGTACTTCATGTGAAAGATATTAAATAAAAGATGTAGTACCACTTATCTTTTTTAAATGAAAGAGGCACACATGTTGGCTTATTGAGATAAATGATAAGAGAAATTAATTCAATAAATAAAATTTATTTAATTAATTGGAAAGTGGGTTTATGAAAGGAATTTTAATTACATAAATATGATTTATTTAATTAAAATAGATAGAAATAAGATAATTAAATAATTAAAGATTATTTAATTATAGTTTAGAGAAAATAGAAGAAATAGCTAATGAATTAATTAAATAAATATAAATTTATTTAATTAATAGAAGAAATAAGTGTTAGGGACATTGCTCACTTAGTGTGTTAGGCAAATGCATATGATAGCTAATGCAATATTTGATACTAATGATAATTAGGTCAATTTTGGGTGTCTACAGAGGATATAAATGAAAGATCAAGTTTTTGCAAAGGTATGAGAGTGAGTGAGTGTGCGAAGATGTAGGTGGAAGTGTGAAGAGTAAGTATGTGTGTGTGTGAAGGAGATAAGTGATCCAGAAGTTGAGAAGGAAATCAAGAGACTGTAATGCATGATTTATGACAAATATTATGTTATGTTGTGTTGCGAAAGTGTGTTGAAGATAGCAGAGTTATTTGAGCAGAGGTGTTGCTATGGAGGTGATTGAACCAGCAAAATCAGTCAAGTGTTTTTGGTACAAAGGTTGGAGCCTATTCTTGTAAGTGTTTTAAGTGTTGTACTACTTTAGGGAGTTGTAGCTTCCTTTGGGTTGAAGCCCATAAAACTATGTATCAGGGAGTTGTAGCTTCCTTTGGGTTAGAGCCCATAAAACAATGTATTAGGGAGTTGTAGCTTCCTTTGGGTTGTATCCCATAAAACTTGTTGTAAGCCTATTTTTATTTGTGAGGCTGGATTTGGACAGTAGATCCAAGTAGCTTTCTCACCATGGCTTTTCTCTTCTAGTGTTTTCCAGGTAAATCTAGTGTTATTGTTGTGTGGTTGTGTGATTGTGTTATGAATTGCCTAGTTTACTTCATTATCTATTTAAGGCACTAGAAATTTTTGTTGATAAAGTTGAATTGGATTAAATTGAGGTATATATTGATTCACCTCCCCCTCTCAGTATATCAGAGTGTTCTAACAAATACTTCAGTGAAAGATCCTTTGCAACAAGAATTTGGCAAGTTGTAAACAAGATTTGGTAAGCCTAGAATAATTAGAGTAGAGTACCATGTTGATAAGGCTCACAAGGAAAGATAGTGAATTATGAAATGTGACACTCTCTAGATATGTATATCAAGCCCCAACTACATAGTACAAACTAAGGTTGATTAATCTTAGAGTGTATTTCTATTACATGAAAATTTATCTAATGGGGATTATACATGTATGCGATTGCATAGTCTACTATGCTTGATAGAAGCTATTTGGATACTACACTCTAAAGTTTCTAATAGTACCACATAAGTAAAGTAAAAGGTACAAGAGATGAACCATCTATGGGATGAAATTGCCAAAGTATACGTAGATTAGCACATTAAAGTACACCATGTCAACATCCTTAATGTGAAAATATCTAGTGCAATGCCACACATTCAACAGGGTAGTTATGCACATTTGAAGCATTGATACAAATAGAAGAGGGGATTACCTAGTGTATGCTTCAATCTAGCTAGTGTTTATATTAGTTGGAAGAGAAGGATACCATGGTTCCCCCAAATGTATTATATGATGCTATGATTCAAAAGTAGTATATTGGGATATATGTGAGTTTATATACTCATGTTGTCACTTTTGAAGTATTAATCACTCTATTGTTGAATTCATTAGTAACACACATGGAACTAGAGCATCACTTTAAATAGATACATGATGAATAACATCACTTGCCTAAACAAAAGAAGCATGTAAAAGAGGAAACAATACCTAGGCTGAAAGAAGAAAAGAAGAAGAAAGAGAATGATGAGAGATGTAGAAAATAAGATGAAGAGAGGAAGTCTCAAGAAGAAGAAGAATAGAGGAAATAAGAATAAGAAGAGTGCAAGAAGGCTACTAAGGAAAGAATAAGAATATATAATGATTAGGATTCTCTATCCTTTTCAAATTCAACTTTTCTACCATTTCACTTCAAACTAGATTATTAGTACCACCACTATCAATGTTCACGTTGCAATGTTTACCTCTTGATTTGCATACAAGTTCCTAAAAAAACTTTTACTTTGTATGAGATCACTCAAATCTCTTGTATTATTCAACAATTTTTTTTTAATAACAATTGTTCACCTTTTTCTAGCATACCTTCTTGTTCACCATTGAAAGAAACATCGTCATCAACATGTGTTGTCCTTATGGTCCTTTAAGATCTATCATATCATCCTTGCACAATTTAGTACATTGAAATGATCTAAGACCTTATCCTTGACACTTTAAAAAATTTCATTAGAACAATATTTGAAGTTAACTCTTCCATATCTTCCTCTACCTCTAATAATAATCAAGTCTACTATTATAGTATTGCCTTCATTTTCTTTTGCTTCATCATTGTAAGATCCTCTACAACCTCCTTGAATTTTTCCTCTTAAAAATGTATATTTGTTTCTCTCTTGTTCTTCCTATTATGATATATATAGTTCATCTTGTCTCCAACTTTCAAGGAAAATTGATATATGCTTCATCAATAGCCTAAAAAGTCAATATACTTAGTGCTTCTTAGATTGATCCACTTAAACCAACTTTTCTTGATTATGTTCATAATGACCGACTTTTATTGTAAACACATAATATTATTCATATAATCTTATAAATTAGATCTTTATGTCTTATACTTTTCAACTTTAAAAAATCCAATAGGTAACTTGTAGGAACAAATTTAGATTCAACTTATATACCATCCTATGGACCATATCTCAATATTAATCTTGTAGATCTCCTATTCCTCTATAATTGAGTTTATTTCCACTAAATAGTAGCATGAACTTTCATCTTGGTCCTTACCAACGTCACTTTATTAGTATCAATAATTTCTTCATACTCAAAATATTCTTCAAGATTAGTAATCCAATCAATCAATTCTTCAAGATTTAAACTACCAAAATGATTAGGTAAATCAACTCTTTTTTTCTTAAAAAAATTGGAAATAGCCTTTAAGACCCTTTCATCTCTATCTTCTTCATCCATTATAATATCCATAACTAGTCCATTATCTTGTTCCTCACCACTTTCATCAATTCTAGGGTTAAGGACACCCCTTATTTTGCATCCAATTAGATTTTGGCATTACTCATCATACTAAACATTTCCTCAATTCATTCTACAACATGAAGTACACCTCAACCTCTATTCATCCTTCTAGGGGGCATTTTAGATCTAGAGTGTGATGCCTCATAGTTGGTGATCTCCTTACATTAAACTTAACTCAACAAAAATCTTCTACCCAACACTCATTACTAGAATATTTTCTCCTCTTATCCAATTAAAATACATGTAGTGACTAAACATAATCTAATACCATTTAATGTAGTCAATGTTGGAGAGTCCAATTATGAAGTATCTAACCAAGCAACTAGAAAACACTTAATCAAATACTCACAAAAAAAAGTACACAAAGAACTAAATTTTATTGATTCAAAATGGAATAACTTCAAGATCTTGATAAATGATAGGAATCCCCCTTTTGATTACAAATATTTTATAGGAATATCAATGTCCTAATCTATTATTTGGATTAATGCCAACCAATTGTACTCCAAAACTACTCTCAAGGCATATCGGGCTTCTCTATTTATAGAAGATGCAGAAATGGATTGCATTAGCTAGAAATGTACTACACCATCATAGGTGAATGTGACAAGGATGAATAGCCCTGATATCAAATGATTTGATCATAATTTGGCCTTGAGATTGGGTGTATCACCTTATGTAGGATGTAGGTTCACTTGCAATGTGTAAAATTTCTATCTTCAATGTGCCTCAAGCTATGAGTTCCCAAATTTAATACAATTCCACACATGACCCCTCTTAAGACCTATAATGAAGTAGGTAACCTTAGTTATTGTCACAAGTTTCAAATACTTCTAGCATGTTGAACACATCTGGAGACTGAGAGGGGGGGTGAATCAATCTATTCTTAAACTTTAAATCAATTCCATTTATAGCTTAACCATTAAATCATTTTAACCAAAAGATGAAAAAAAGAAAGTAAAACATGAACTGCACAAAGCCACCAAGATTTTTACATGGAAAACCCAATGAGGGAAAAACCATGGTGAGGATTAACTCACAATATATGAAGCTCACTGCTATAAAAATTTACAACTTTGATTTAGGGCTACAACCCAAGGAAGTTACTACTCCCTGTTGGACTTGTAGACTAAGGATACCACCTTAGGGCAAGATAAAAGGACCTACTAAAGAGACTCACTATCTATTAGTAGGATACATGAGAATTACAATGAAAACAAAAACATGAACTGATGTAAAGAAGGCATCAATTCTAGGGTTAAGGACACCCCTTATTTTGCATCCAATTAGATTTTGGCATTACTCATCATACTAAACATTTCCTCAATTCATTCTACAACATGAAGTACACCTTAACCTCCATTCATCCTTCTAGGGGGCATTTTAGATCTAGAGTGTGATGCCTCATAGTTGGTGATTTCCTTACATTAAAATTAACTCAACAAAAATCTTCTACCCAACACTCATTACTAGAATATTTTCTCCTCTTATCCAGTTAACATACATGTAATGACTAAACATAATCTAATACCATCTAATGTAGTCAATGTTGGAGAGTCCAATTATGAACTATCTAACCAAGCAACTAGAAAACACTTAATCAAATACTCACAACAAACAGTACACAAAGAACTAAATTTATTGATTCAAAATGGAATAGCTTCAAGATCTTGATAAATGATAGGAATCCCCCTTTTGATTACAAACTATTTTATAGGAATATAAATGTCCTAATCTATTATTTGGATTAATGCTAACCAATTGTACTCCAAAACTACTCTCAAGGCATATCGAGCTTCTCTATTTATAGAAGATGCAGAAATGGATTGCATTAGCTAGAAATGTACTACACCATCATAGGTGAATGTGACAAGGATGAATAGCCCTGATATTAAATGATTTGATCATAATTTGGCCTTGAGATTGGGTGTATCACCTTATGTAGGATGTAGGTTCACTTGCAATGTGTAAAATTTCTATCTTCAATGTGCCTCAAGCTACGAGTTCCCAAATTTAATACAATTCCACACATGACCCCTCTTAAGACTTGTAATGAAGTAGGTAACCTTAGTTATTGACACAAGTTTCAAATACTTCTAGCATGTTGAACAAATCTAGAGACTGAGAGGGGTGGTGAATCAATCTATTCTTAAACTTTAAATCAATTCCATTTATAGGTTAACCATTAAATCATTTTAACCAAAAGATGAAAAAAGAAAGTAAAACATGAACTGCACAAAGCCACCAAGATTTTTACATGGAAAACCCAATGAGGGAAAAACCATGGTGAGGATTAACTCACAATATATGAAGCTCACTGCTATAAAAATTTACAACTTTAATTTAGGGCTACAACCCAAGGAAGTTACTACTCCCTGTTGGACTTGCAGACTAAGGATACCACCTTAGGGCAAGATAAAAGGACCTACTAAAGAGACTCACTATCTATTAGTAGGATACATGAGAATTACAATGAAAACAAAAACATGAACTGATGTAAAGAAGGCATCAATTCTAGGGTTAAGGACACCCCTTATTTTGCATCCAATTAGATTTTGGCATTACTCATCATACTAAACATTTCCTCAATTCATTCTACAACATGAAGTACACCTCAACCTCTATTCATCCTTCTAGGGGGCATTTTAGATCTAGAGTGCGATGCCTCATAGTTGGTGATCTCCTTACATTAAAATTAACTCAACAAAAATCTTCTACCCAACACTCATTACTAGAATATTTTCTCCTCTTATCCAATTAACATACATGTAGTGACTAAACATAATCTAATACCATATAATGTAGTCAATGTTGGAGAGTCCAATTATGAACTATCTAACTAAGCAACTAGAAAACACTTAATCAAATACTCACAACAAAAAGTACACAAAGAACTAAATTTTATTGATTCAAAATGGAATAGCTTCAAGATCTTGATAAATGATAGGAATCCACCTTTTGATTACAAACTATTTTATAGGAATATCAATGTCCTAATCTATTATTTGGATTAATGCTAACCAATTGTACTCTAAAACTACTCTCAAGGCATATCGGGCTTCTCTATTTAAAGAAGATGCAGAAATGGATTGCATTAGCTAGAAATGTACTACACCATCATAGGTGAATGTGACAAGGATGAATAACCCTGATATTAAATGAATTGATCATAATTTGGCCATGAGATTGGGTGTATCACCTTATGTAGGATGTAGGTTCACTTGCAATGTGTAAAATGTCTATCTTCAATGTGCCTCAAGCTACGAGTTCCCAAATTTAATACAATTCCACACATGACCCCTCTTAAGACCTGTAATGAAGTAGGTAACCTTAGTTATTGACACAAGTTTCAAATACTTCTAGCATGTTGAACACATCCGGAGACTGAAAGGGGGGGTGAATCAGTCTATTCTTAAACTTTAAATCAATTTCATTTATAGCTTAACCATTAAATCATTTTAACCAAAAGATGAAAAAAAGAAAGTAAAACATGAACTGGACAAAGCCACCAGGATTTTTACATGGAAAACCCAATGAGGGAAAAACCATGGTGAGGATTAACTCACAATATATGAAGCTCACTGCTATAAAAATTTACAACTTTGATTTAGGGCTACAACCCAAGGAAGTTACTACTACCTGTTGGACTTGCAGACTAAGGATACCACCTTAGGGCAAGATAAAAGGACCAACTAAAGAGACTCACTATCTATTAGTAGGATACATGAGAATTATAATGAAAACAAAAACATGAAGTGATGTAAAGAAGGCATTTACCCCTTCACTTTGACTTCACACACTTCATGTTTAACTCATTCATCAATCTCTTCTCTTCTTTTCTCACAAATGATTTTCTTCTTCTATAAATACCCTCTGTAATAACTCAAAACTTCAATTAGGTTGGCACCAAGATGATCTTTAGATGAAACGTGCGATATTGTATAGGCCAGCTCAAAACACATGCATTATGAAGAGAAATTGAGTTGCAGATCACAACACATAGCATAATAGGGCCAAATACAACATAACATATCCTTCAAGGAAAAATTAATTAATTAGGATCCACCACAAATGAAGGGAACAAGACTGTCCGCCCAAACAACATCAACACTTGACACTACTTATCTTCACACCACTGGGGAGAGACCAAAAACATCATGCAGACCAAAAAGTAAGCAATATAATTTATCAATAACATCCTTACAATCTTCTCCTAAAGTGTCTAATCATTATATGCTACCACAAGAAGATAAATATACTGAATTGTTGAAAACATAGCATCCCTGACTGATTGTGACCCATCAACACCTAGGATTTTGCGTTACAGTATACCAAAACATCTGAAACCCATATGAATGCACTCATACACCACTCTGAACATATCCCCAAATCTGCACAACCATACCTATCACTCTGGAGGAATGCGAAGCATTCCAACAATCCTTCATCATTGCTTTACTCTACTAGATCACAAGCCAGAACTCTATCACTTATAACTTTTACTGCATAAGGTTTCATGACTTGAAATCTTGGATATAACACCTTCACATCTTGACCAACATATCTTATGAACTGCAAGACAAAATATTGCTTTGCAGTAGGATCTGGACCAAAATATCATGACTCTGTCTTAGAGTATACACTGTGAATGCCTTATCAAAACTTTTACAACCTATCTTTAAGTGCAGTACACCATACTAGTGAAATATCAATGTAAGGATACTGGAAACATATTGAAACAAGTATATTTACCTCCACATCACACTTAGACATTATATTGATCACCATTCTTCCTTATACTTAAACTGCTTCTCTCCATCTATTAAGTCTTCCAAATAGATTTTCCTTGAACATGCTAACCCCATGTCTCTAGCAATGTCAAACCATCTCTCTCAAATATTCTACTGTGTCAAACATGCTGACCCTATTTCAAACCATCTCTCTCAAATCTTCCACTATCCATCAACATATCTCTAACTATTTCTTAGCCTCTTCAACTTCTATACAAAGCTCTATACAAGCCTATCCTCAAGTTGACACATATTGAGTTGACATCAATGACAACACATATTGCCAACAATCTCCCCCTTTGTCATTGATGGCAACATTAATTTATCTACAAGTCCTCTCTCCCAACTGATAATATAATCATCAGCACATTCTCCCCCTTTGACATCAAGGACAAAGGGCATAATATCTTCTATATGTAACAACCCAAAAAAAAATTGTATGTACTCCCCCTTATTGTATGATTTTTACAAACAACACTCCCCTTGAGATGAAGATGTCCAAAAACCAATACTATGTACATAATATGTTCATTAAGAATAACACTACAAGCCTCTGCAAGTCTTATGCAAAGCCAAAATTGTCTTATCTACAGTACTCTTACAACTCACTTAGAAGGTATAATGCTTTTGTAGATTACCTTGAGTTGAGCAAGAGTGGATACCCAGTTTGCTTTTGCTAAGGAAAGAATGTGATTTTGACATTCAAATTGTATGCATAAATCCTCAGCCTCATCTATACTACTTGGAGCCTTCATTTTCTACTCAATCTTTTATGCTTCACCTACCACTCTAGATAATGAAGCAAGTCTCAAATTAATTTCTTCCCTCAGCTAACCAAACTGTTTCTTTATATGTTCTCCTTGGTCCTAAAGATGTGACATATGTGAATGAAGATTTTCTATTTGTGCCCTGGTTGATCCCTCCTTGTCCTTTGACAAGTCATATATTTTAGCTAATTTAGTGATCTATGACTCAATGGAGACAATCTTAGTTTTTTTGTTCTTCGTGGAAATTGGCCATTTCAAGAAGAACAAGTATAATGTTGTGGCTTCATCAATGCATTCCTTAAACATCTTCAAATTTTCTTGCAGTTTGTTGTGTACATTGGCACACCGGTCTGATGCATCAATCATTCTCTTTTCATTTATTTTTCTCAATGCCTCTTGCTCTGCCTTTTTCTCAATGTAAGATGAATGATCTTTGAAGGAATCCATCAAAATTTTCATTTTTTTTCCGGAGGCAAGGAAGAATCAACATTTACCTTAGGTAAACTCTCCTGAATGATCTTTATTGCCTCATCAACAAGTTTAGTCTTCTTCAAATAATCCTGCATAAACTCCTTTCTTGTTGAAGCATGCAGGATGTCACCAAGTTGCAATTTATGAATAGGAGATATATTGGAAAAGTCAACATGTCCTTCATGAGTAGGAATCTGCAAGAGCTGAGGTATCACCATAGGTTGAAATTGCATATGCAGCCCCAATAGGTCTTTGAAAGAATCTAATGAAGAAGAGTCTTGACCTATCTGCATAGAAGCATCTTGCTTCTTCTCTATTATATCAAGATTATCTTCTTTCTTATGTTCATCACTTTGTAAGTTTTCCGGATGGGGGACATTCACTTCACTTTGATCTTCTGTATTTTGTATATTTGTATTCTCCAGAGGACTAGTCTCCTCATTCTTCTTATCAATTTTCTCTATTTCATCTCCACTAGTCACTTTGTCCTCAGAGGTTGATAAGTCTGTGTCTTGGGTAGGCATATCAGGAGTATTCAAAGGAACTTGTTCCTCAATAGCCATCTCACCTCTCTTCATTTCTTCAAGGATTTTAGTAGTCTTTTCTTCAGTCTCTCTCTCTCCATTCTTTTTATCTCTTCTTTTTCCTTGCCTATTAGAGTGTTTATTATGTGTTTAGTTCTAAACTTGAATGTGCTTGTCTATGGGCTAATTTGACTTTTTCTTAATGAGAGATGGAAGAGTCAACTTTCTCTAGTGCTTGTTTCCTCATTTTGGCTTCCTCCATAATAGCTTCATTCCTCTTATTTCTAAGTGTCTATGCAAGACTTGTTGGAAGCTAATCAATGATTTAATTTAAAGCTATATTGAAGCCCATCATATACATAACTATGGCCTTTTCAATGGTAGCTATGTCAATTTGTGGCATCTCATCATAAAGTTTTGCAACTCCTTTTAGTGCTCCATGTTCTACAATTGCATTAATAGTAGCCTCAAGCTGTAGACGCACATGTTTAGATGCTTCCATAGGATCCTTCTTTGTTTTCTTTGTCTTTTCTTTACCTTTTCCTTTAGATGTTCCTTCCTCTTCTCCTTGTCTAGTTCTTTTCTTCAATACAAAGGCTTCCTTTTCTTCTTCATCATCATCTTCATCATCTTCTACATTCACTGGATTTACCTTTCCCCTCTTTGCCTATACCTTAGGCCTCGATTTCTTCTTTTCACCAGTCTTGGCTTGTACTAGTGCTTCAATAGCAGTTCTTATATTGCTAGGAGATGATTGAACCATTCTGGAAGGTTTAGGAGAGGTTGCAATGGTAGATGCAATCCTACTTGTCCTTCTAGGAGTTGGTGTGGTAGAAGTAGTTTGTGTTTCTTCCATAGGACCCTCAGGATTATTAAGCATCTCTTCCAATTTTGTTTTCATCTTCTCCACCTTTTCTTCTAATTTCTTCTTGTTTCTCTTGTTGGTTATCTCATCATAAGTACCAAACCTCTCTGTAGAGGGATCCCTAGGTTTGTTGAGCAAGATTTCAGCATATCCAGTCCCATCAGATCTAGAGGTCCCTCATATGGCAATGTAGTTATCCACATAGTTCTTGGATCCACTACCTCCATGTAGCAGTTGTCCTTGTCTACCATAAATGTGATATCATTCTTATATTTCTCCATAATTTACTGTGGTATCCTATCCCTCATTTGCATATCATTTTGGAATGCTTTGAAGAATCCCCAAAACATTGTGTCATATTGTTTGGTATCCAGAAACCTATGCATGTAGTCTCTAATATATTGTGCAACAGGAATATCCATTCTCCAGACTACATTCTTCATACCAGGAAATTCCTTCAGGAAATAGAACATAAGATAAATGATTAAAGATCCATACTAGAATCTATATCGTGTCTCCTTGGTTCTCTTCAAGTTGTCTATCAATTACTGCCGCAAGAGTTCACAAAGGTCATAATCCTTTCCTTCCTTCACCATCTGATGAGTAGTGTAGATGGCAATGGTGGTAGTAGAGCCCTCTCTATTTGTATAATAGACCTTGTATGCAATTCTCATCATGGCATATTGAAGTCCTAGGTCAATGATGTCTTCCACATTTAGGGTTCTCTTGTCAAATTTTTCTCCTGTAAGCTTCATAACCTCTTCATTCTTTATAGATTTTAGAGCAGGCACAGGTTCAAAGGAGCACAATTTGGTCACAACTCTGATGGCTTCTTTTGTGATCATGTAGGTTTGATCAAGGAAAAATAAATCTTCATGAATTTAGCTCAAGGCAATTCTAACCCATCCATCATCATAGTAGAAGTTGGGGAAACCCTTCCATACATCTAGTTTTTTTGCCTCAACATTTGCATACTTTAGCTTGAGCTGAAAATCATCACCCAAGAGATGATCGTTCCTAAACTGCTCCAACTTCAGATGATTGTACTCATCTAGCTGCTAATGAATATAAATGCATACATTTTCTATATGCAATACATTAATAGGAACACAGGAAAATGCTCCATCCTAACTGGCCTTAGTAGATTTATATGAATGTTTCTTGAATTTCAATCTTGGCCTTTCCACAACATCAATAACCACAGGTGTTGCCATTATAACTCTTTCTAAAGACTAGGGTTTTACAAGAAAACTAAGGAATACCTGTGAAAGCTGTCATTAGGGTTTACACACAAGCTTAGCTGAAAACCTTCTTTTCTTCCTTAGCTCTTGCACACACATGATATCGTTCAAATGAGATCAATTTTGATCAAATGGGGAATAAATACTTGCTTCACGTCTACCCTAGTTGCTCCGCATTAAATGCATTTGACACATAGCTTCTTACTATCTTGAGATAACACAGAGATCTATGATCCTTCAATGAACTTCCACAAAGAGTATATTTGCTTCAAAACTTTGAGAAAATGCCATAATATCACTTACTGAACATATCCATGCCACCATTTACCATTATGCTGAAGATTTCAGCACCTTATGCTTTATAGGGGTTTGAAAAGATTTGCAATTGCAACACACCAAAAGCCAATACTTTCTTTCAGTTTTTGGAGGATCCATCTACACCAAGAAGAGGTATAGATCCTTCCTTTACTTCACTTTCTTCCCTTTTCTTCCATATATTGTTTATTTCCTTCTTTTGAGGAGCAAAAGACCTTACCTTCTTTCCCTTACAGAACCTTGCAACGTGTCCCAATTTATTGCAATTATAGTGGGTGATCCTAGATTGTTGAGCATAATCACCTCTTCTCACATTAGATCTACAATCAGTGGCCTTATGACCAAACTTGTTACATGCGTAGAAGTAACCATAGAATAATTGAGAAGTCATAGCATTATTCTTGTTCATGAAACTCTTCCTCATTACTTTACTTTTGTATTCATTAGCCTTATGACCAACCTTTTTACAAGTGTTGCACTGACCAAGAAATGGAACAACACCATACCTTTGAGGTATAATTAGTCTTCTACTCATGTAATCATTTCTTCTTTGCCTAGGTCTATAATCAATAGCCTTATGCCCAAAATTATTGCAAGAAAAACACTAACCTTATAGAGACTGATTGAACCTGGTAGGAGCATGTTGTCTTACAGGGGGAGGACCGCTGACTCTTCTTTGTCTCTGAATAGGATGGATCCATCTTCTTTTGCATCTCCAGAGGTATTCTTCTTAGGATCTTTAGTGCAATCTTTTTCCTCCTTTGTTTTAGACTTTCCTTCTACTTTGAAGTTATATAAATTTGTAGATGGACTGGTTATAGGACTTTTCCCTTTTTTAAAACCAAGACTAGATTTTTCCTTTGATGGCTTTTGAGAGTTAATCAATTCATCAAGAATTTCATAACCTCCTTTCAGTTTTAAACCCTTGTCAATTTGTTCTTTTGCTTTTTCTAGTTCTTTTCTTAGAGTAACAACTTCTTCCTCAAGTTTTGAACATTCAGTTGCTTTCTCATTGAGCTTGGTATTTAAGCAATCTTCAATCCTCTTGCCTTCTTCAACTTTGATTTTTAGATCAGAGATCACATCTTCTACCTCCTTGAATTTAATTTCCCATCCTCTATCTCCTTCTATTTGAGCTTTTAGTCTGCCAATTTCTTCTTTTGATTCTCCAGCTTGTGTCTTCAATTTGACAATTATCTCCTTTGATTTTTCAAGCATGACCTCATATTTCAGATTTAGTTCTCTTGCTTCATCTAGATCTTTAACAGTAGACCAGAGTTCTCCTTCAAAGTCTACTTCATAATCATCTAGATTTAAGTCCCAACCTTTAGGTTCCATTGATTCTAGATCTGGTTCTAGAGAAAACATATCATTAGGCATTGTTTCAAATTTCATGTGTTCAAGCACAGGATCTACCTCAGCTATTAGGCTACTCAAAGGAACTTATCTCTAATACCAATTGGTGAACACATCCAGAGACTAAGAGGGGGGTGAATCAGTCTATTCTTAAAAATTAAATCAATTCCATTTATAGCTTAACCATTAAATCATTTTAACCAAAAGATGAAGAACAGAAAGTAAAACATGCACCACATAAAGACACCAATATTTTTATGTGGAAAACCCAATGAGGGAAAAGCCACATGGTGAGGATTAACTCACAATATATGAAGCTCACTGCTATAAAAATTTACAACTTTGTTTTATGGCTACAACCCAGTTACCCAAGGAAGCTACTATTCCCTATTGGACTTGAAGACTAAGGCTACCACCTTAGGGAAAGATACAAGGGCCTGCTGAAGAGACTCATTTTCTGATAGTAGGATACATGAGAATTACAATGAAAACAAAAACATGAACTGATGTAAAGAAAGCATCTGTCATATGTTGATATTGCAGTTCCTTATTTTGCACAATTACCCCTTCACTCTGACTTCACACACTTCATTCTTAACTCATTCCTCAATCTCTACTCTTCTTGCTCACAAATGATTTTATTTTTCTATAAATACCATCCACAACAACTCAAAACTTCAATTAGGTCGGCACCAAGATGATCTTTAGATGAAATGTGTGATATTATATAGGTCAACTCAAAACACATGCATTATGAAGATAATTTGTGTTGCGGATCACAACACACAACATAACAGGGCCAAATACAACACAACATATCCTTTAAGGAAAAATTAATTAATTAGGATCTACTACAAATGAAGGGAACTAGACTGTCAACCCAAACAACATCAACACTGCCCACTATTTATCTTTGCACCACTGGAGAGAGACCAAAAAAATCATGCAGACCAAAAAGTAAGAAATATACTTTATCAATAACATCCTTACAATCTTTTCCTAAAGTGTCTAATAATTATATGCTACCGTAAGAAGAGAAATATACTAAACTATTGAAAATAGAGCATCCCTAACTGACTATGACCCATCAACACCTAGGATTTTGTGTTGTAGTATACTAAAACATCTAAAACCCATATGAATGCACTCATACACCACTATGAACATATCTCCAAATCTGAAACACCACTATGAATGTATCTCCAAATCTGCACATCCATATCTATCACTCTGGAGGAATGCGAAGCATTCCAACAATCCTTCATCATTGCTTTACTCTACCAGAACATAGGCTGGAACTCTATCACTTATAACTTTTACTACAGAAGGTTTCATGACTTGAAATCTTAGATATAGCACCTTCACATCTTGACCAACATATCTTCTGAACCACAAGACAAAATCTTCCTTTGCGGTAGGATTTGAACCAAAATATCTAACTCTGTCTTAGAGTATACACTATGAATGCCTTAGCAAAACTTCTGCAACCTATCTCTAAGTGTGGTACACCATATTGGTGAAATATCAATGTAGGGATACTGGAAACATATTAAAACAAGTATATTTACCTCCTCGTCACACTTAGACATCATACTAATCACAATTCTTCCTTATACTTAAACCTCTTCTCTCCATCTACTAAGTCTTCTGGACAGACTTGCCTTGAACATGTTGACCCCATGTCTCCAACTGTGTCAAAACATCTCTCTCAAATCTTCTACTATGTCAAACATGCTAACCCTATGTCAAACTATCTCTCATAAATCTTCCACTATCCATCAACCTATCTCTAACAATTTCTCAGCCTCTTCAACTTCTATACAAACCTCTATACAAGCCTATCCTCAAGTTGACACATATTGAGTTGACATCAATGACAACACATATTGCCAACATAGCACATAGTTCAAACAAGGTTTTGTTATATAATGAATAATCTAGTATTGGTTTGTAATCTAAGAGACACCTTCTCTTTGCTCCCACTGCTTCTTATATTCCATTCTTTCCTTTTTTTCCATTCATTAATCAAATGCAATCCCAATCGGTTCACTAACAAATCTGAGATAACTAAATCTAGTCCATTCCTCAATCATATGCAATCTTAATCAATTAAATAACAAATATAAGATAACTAAATCTAATACATTCCTCAATCATAGGCAATCTAGTTAATTGACTGTAAGCCTGAGATAGCAAAATCTAGCCCAAACCATTGGTAGTTCTATTAAGGAATGTCAAATTTGGCTCAACTACCTTATTCCATTAGTTAACTTACTCCTAACTAAAGTAACTACAACCTATCTATCTACTATTCATATGCTAATAGCCACTAACTCAATGTTATGGGTTCTAAGAGGAGTGGACCCCACATTTTATTAAGGACAAAAGCGGGGATTACATGATAAAAGATCTATATCCTCTTAAATATAATCATTATACACTAAATACAAGGTCATTAGTACTAATAGGATGAAATGTAAACCATTTAATATTATTTTTTGGCATTAGTGTTTCTCATTTTTGTAAATCAAAATCTAATTTTAATGACCATCTTAAATTTTTTAAAACATCAAAATTACTTGTCTATGTTCAATATATATGTGAACACATCTATTTCTTGCATTCATCTCATTATCTTTACTTTCATTCAAATATTAGAAATTTGTCTATTCATCTATTTTTATAAATTCTTGTGTAGAAAATATATTAAAACCTAGTGTGAGAAAGTATTTTTCCATGAATATAGTAACCTATTACAAATTATTATATTTATCTTTTAATTTAATTGTCCACAAGCCTTAAACCATAAGAGATTAAGGAGAAACATATGTAAATATGTATATCAACCCGCATCCCATCATACTAGATATTATCTTAAGATATTTTGAAATATTTCCTCCACCTCTAAATACTTAGGGGTATATTGATTTTAATTTTCTTTTTAAAAAATACAATATAAATAAGCATGGTAAAGTAATTTCCACCTAGTGAATCCAATGCATTAGTTTTCCATAATTGAAGTTGTTCTTTTCTCCGTAAGTGGCAACTTGTCTATTTCTCTAGATCCATATAAAGTGTGTCTCCTACCATTGTTGAACTTGAGCTCAACTTTAGAAGGGAAAATGTGATTTTCTCATAATCTAAGAAAATTTCATAGAGAAATATTTTTCTAATTACTAAATCTTATATCAATTACATATACATTAATTTTTCCTTTAAATATTGAAATATGATCCCATCAACTTTAAGGTAAGCTAGATATTTTTGGAAGATTTGTATGAGCTATTTTATTTTACTTTTTATTTGTTTCTCTAGGAATACCTCAATCAAAACCTTTAATCTATTTGAAGAGTTATTCACTCATTAAATTTTGCATCAGTCTATAACAAAGTGCATTTTTTGATGTGATCTTGTCTTTGGAAGCTATATGTGATGGCTTCAATCTTTCAAGGAGGTAATCATGTTGGTGTTGGAAATAAGCCACACCCAGACTGACGATGGACTAGTCCAAGAGGGGCCAGTAGCTCAGTGGTAGAGCACTCCAGTAGCGTATGGAAGGTCCTAGGTTCAAGTCCTAGCTGGTCCATGTCTCAACATGGTATCAGAGCCAGGCCCAGGGTAGGAGCCCCAAGCACATGAGAGGTGTGGCTTAAGGGGGGGTGTTGGTGTTGTAAATAAGCCACACCTAGACCGACGATGGATTGGTCCAAGAGGGGCCAGTAGCTCAGTGGTAGAGCACTCCAGCAGCGTATGGAAGGTCCTAGGTTCAAGTCTTAGCTGGTCCATGTCTCAACAAATCAAACATATTTCTCATCTTCAACCCACATTAATAATATCATCATTCTACTTAATGACCCATTTAGAAATGAAATATGGTATGACACCATAAATTGAAGTAATACTACAACTTAAAGGACAACACTAGATATGTTGAACATAATGTATTATAAACAAAATTGAACAATTTGTGAAATTTTTTTAACAAGATTGAAATTGGTTAACAATGTGCTTTTATTATCAAAGAGAGTGTATATAAAGGGAACAATAATTGCATTGAACATTGAGTAATTCATTCAATTTCATCTATTTTATAGCTATACAATCTAGATACTAGAAAAGTTTAAAAAATAATAAATGAAAGGTTCTCCTTGAGAACTAAAGAGTTATCACTAATGAGATTGACATGTGTCATTGTAAGAACTTTAATAGAACTAATGAATAAATATATCATCATGGAAGCTAAAATTAATTGTTCAATTTGTACTATTTGGATGCCAAATCAAGATCATAAATCTTTGATGGTAGCTCAAAATTCAAATTGTCAATAGACATTGGAAATTCTAGAGTATTAACTAATTTTCATGGTCTTAAAAGAAGATCTCCCAATTTCAACAAACTCACCTAAATAGATTCCACTCCAAAAAAAATCCCTAAAAATGTAATAAAAAACATAAAAGTTGCCTTTCAAAAAAGACAATTCACATAAACTTTTATAAGTCTACTTAGAACTCCCATCTGGAACACCCTAACTTCTACCCAAATAATTATTAACCATATAATCAAAGCATTGACCAAACTAGTAAAATATTTACCTATTAGTCATAGGCTATTCTTAAACATCATCCAATTCAATAGTCAAAGGTTAATTTTGACCAATAAAAATAGGCAAATATTTATCACATTTTCGTATAGATGAGTTGTAAAGTTGTTATTGATTATTTGACCATTAATCTGGATGATGTTAAGTGGTAGAAGTGAGACTTAAACCACCAAGAAAACTCTTATAAATGTAATAAACACAGTGCAAATATTTATCACATTTTGATATAGATAAATTGTAAAATTGTTATTAATTATTTGATCATTAATCTGGATGATGTTTAAGTGATAGACGTGGGACTTAAACTACCAAGAAAACCCTTATTAAAGTAATGGACACAGTTATTAGTATCACTCTGAAAGCACTTCTTTAGTAGTATTCTTAAATGCACCCCCATTTCTTCTTAAACTTCTCGACTTGGAATCGCAAAGCACTTATGATGCAATTGAAGTTAATAAGATGCTTTAATGATTCAAAAACACTTTCAAACCTTTCAAAGCTAGGAGGAAGGAGACGTCCAACTATGAAAGAGCAAACGATAATGACAATATGAGAATCTTTCTTGCTTTCTCTAAAGGAACACGATCATTTGAGAATGATACGGGAACTATGTGATTTCATGGTAAGTCATATAACCTTTCTGAGTCAATATGATACGCTTAACAATGTAGGTTTGTGTTATCAATCGTAAGGTAGACGTGGCTGATTCAGAATCATTCTAGATACGTTATGTCACAACAACGAAGACGTAGCCGTAGGGTTGCAAACTACTTAGTTCCCTTAAACAGGAACAAAACTGCTTGAATTTACAGTGTGCTTAGCTTCAATTACTTTTATCTGCTCTAATGGAAAATCGACCGTTCAAAATTGTACGAAACGAAGAGACGTTTTAATTTCGCATGTGGTCTACTCTGGCTATTTTGACTAGCCACCATAGAACTTGTTAGACCAGGTAATCCTGACCAATAAAAACGTAACATGTTTGGTAAACGTCGTTTTCAGTGACGTCACTAATTGATATTTCTGTAAACGTTACGTCAGCTTGATGGCGTTGTTAATGAGGAATTGTGGTGCCCGTGACTTTTGGTGGCGGCTCTTTAGACCAAACGTGGCGGGCGATATATAGAGAGGATTAATATCTCACCCCATTACAAAAGGTTAGCCTGTGGTGGAGAAACAGTTGATAAAACACCATGTCTTTATCCTCATCTCTTACAATGAATTCTACGGAGTCTAAAGATGGAAAAGAAAGGAAAGATTTCAGGTCTCAAACTCATGGCAATCGAGAGCCTTCGAAAGGCGGGAAGAAGCGGTGCAGAGCATCCAGAGTCACTCCGACTATAGTTGTGACCACAGATGTTTCTACTTTCAGAGCAAAGGTACAGAAATTCACAGGAATGCAATCTTCCACTAGTGAGAATGGTAATGAAATAGCACCAAATCCCACCGCTGCAGCGCCCTTTAAGCCCATGCCCAAGCGTCCTCTTGATCAAATTTTGCCTGGTAGTTCTAGTTATGACAATTATAATAGTACCCATTTCCTTCCCCCCTCCACTAATTACAGTTTTTCTCCTATGGGTTCCACCCTGTCTTTGCCCAGTTTTTCCTTCCAACCTCTCCTTCAGCAGCAGCAGCAGCCGCCGCCGCTTCAGCCGCCTCCTAACAATGCTCTATTCTCACTGCATCCTTTCTTCAACACCATCACTACCAATATAAACAATACTCGCTCTATATAAAGCCCTATGATCTCTGTAATTGAACCTGGGTTGAGGCTCTGGTACTATTTGTAGGTTTCCCTGGCGTTACACCCAAATTTGTAAGTGTTAGTGAACTTTCCAAACCAGCACCTACACCTAGATCCAGAGTGGCGGCTAGTCCACAAGATCAAATTCCCAAAGGTGTGACAATTAGTCCGACAATCTCATTATATGACATGTTTTCAGTTGATATTGAGATTCTGGATGGGCCTTAGATTCTCAAGTTTAACAAAGAGATGTATTGTCTTGTAGATGAATTCTGATTTTAAGCATGTTCTTTTTTCAAATCTAGCTCGACTTCCACTCAAAGTACTACTGGAAGTAGTCCGTAGGAACAACAGCAACTATACTGTACTGTAATGCTTGTAAAGGCAATAAATAACAATGTTTTCTGTGTGGGTAACAACTTTACATATTTATTTTCTGAGTAGCTATTTTGTCTTCTGGATCTATGGGTACTGTTGCAAACCCTAATAAGTAAAGGACCTTGTTAAAGAACAGACTTAATTTCTTCTGTACAATTTATGCATGGAATGGCTGTCCATGAATCTTTGTAGCCTTAGTAGTTGAATGCTTTATTATTAATCAGAATTAAACATTTGAAGGAGTTTATGCATGGAACACTCTATTTAAATATCATCCATTTCAATGGTCAAACAATCATGGAATGGCTGTCCTGGAATCTTTATAGTCCTAGTAGTTTTATGCAGTATTACAGACACTTGAACACTTGAGGAAGTTTATGCTTGGAACATTCTACTTAAATATCATCTATTTCGATGGTCAAACAATCATGGAATGGCTGTCCCCGAATCTTTGTAGCCCTAGTAATTTTATGCAATATTACAGACACTTGAACACTTGAGGGAGTTTATGCATGGAACACTCTACTTAAATATCATCCATTTCAGTGGTCAAACAATTATGGAATGGCTGTCCCCGAATCTTTGTAGCCCTAGTAGTTTTATGCGGTATTACAGACATTTAAGAAATTTGTTAGATCTTAGATTGTATTTTGTATCTATTAATTCTGATAGTTTTTTTCATAATGAAATCAAGAAATGTAATAGGATATGATGAATTGTTGTTTTAATTTTAATATATTTTTATTTCAATTTTTAATTTGAAATTAAAATTATAACAATTTAAATAACCAGTACATTGTCTCAACATACATAATTAAATGACCTTGCTCTGTTTACTGTCTGCCATTAAAACTTTTACTATTATTCCATGTTCATTTACCTATTTAAACCCTTCTCAAATATACAAGTGATATTTTCCAACTGTTCTCCACTCACTATGTTCTTCGCAAAATACTGGCGTACCCATGTTCTTGTAAAATACTTATGTTGACAGAGGGATAAAAATGAAAATACTGAAAGCTTTAATGATAGTCATTCGTTTTTGTTGAAGATATGTATCATATTATGCACAGTTACAACATATTTCTCTGGACTTGAAGTGCTGAAATTGCATGGCATTTCGAAAGGAGAGATTTGATTTGTCATTCTACTTTTTTTAGTCTTTTTCTCCATGTTGGAGAATCGAGGATGGCCAAAAGAATATCCTCAAGAAAATTTGATAATTAGCTTAGTATGCACGACTAATCTTCGGCTTTAAACACTGTGATTTGTTTGATTATGTGACTCATGATACAATAAAAGTTATTCAATTAAAAATATATATACTACTGTTATGGGTTTAATTTGTGTTGAAAGCAAATAAGATAAACTGGATGAATTCTTATAAACAAAACGAATTATGAGAACGATATGTGTTTAAATAATTAAATAAAAGTGGCAACTATCTTGAACTTTTTTCATTTTTAATGTTTTAATATTATAATAAAGTTTGATGTCATTTACAGCATGTTTCAACATGTTTTAATGACAAGTAAATTTTATATATATTTCAAATTAAAATTTGTTTCAATACATTTTAAAAAATTAATATTAGTTTCAAGACTGGAAAATTTAGTTGGGTTTTCTTCCTTCTTACTTTAGCAATGACTCTTGTGGTTTGAAAATCTCAATGCTGTAAAATATAATATGCTTCTGTTGTCTTAATAAATATCTTTTTGGTCTAATAAAAATATATTTAGAAAATTAATATTATGATTATTCTATCTATTTAAATTGTTTGATGAAATATAATTATAAATATAACTTTGAAATATTTTTTTAATTTTTTTAATAAGGGAATAGATTATACTTACATAAAATATATAAGGTATAATTGAATGCAATAAGTAATAATCAATAAAGAATTTATATATTAGAATTGAAATTGATACACATTATTGTAAGTACTTATCTTTAAACATCACTATGTGGGTTAAATTTAGGAGTCTAATGACTTGAAATGTCTATGGCATAAAAACACTAATGAGTTGTGATGACTAAATAGTCCCCTTAGCCTTGTTTGGTCTATTTGCATGTGTGTCTTATGTTGGGAACTTTGGTGTGTGATGCAATCATGAACAAAGGATCCAATGAAGGATTTTCCAAAAACAAACAACACAACGTACGTAAAAGAAATCCATAGAATAGTAACACAAACTTTATTAGCTTCACATATTTGAATGATTACAATTTGTGACAATGGGCTTCCTACATGTTAAGTCGCAGCCATTTGATTACTAACATGAAATTATACTACTTAGATAAAACTTATTACATTCCTACATGCCACATTATTAGCATCCTCATTCTCAATACCAAACTCCATTTTAAATTCTCATCCTCATGCTCACACTCTTTCTCTCAGCCTTCATTCCCTAAGTCTCATACTTGACTCTTCCATGACGTCTTTAATTTCGATCACAAGCCATGTTTATATAGCAATCCCAAGCCCCAAAAATAATCTTTGTTAGCTACAAGGTGGCACAAATCTCTAGGCCACATGAAACATGCAGCCGACCAATGTTAACAAGTTCTAAACCCATGTGGTGATAACAGAATGGGGAATTCCCATGTGGTGCTCAATGTATGTTCTCCTTAGTCCAATGAATCTTCACATGTAATTCCTTCTTAGCACAAACTCCAAATAACTCATAACAAGTGGGACAAGTTATAAATGTACAAGTCTATCAACCTAGTAGATGTTTACAAACTAAGTTACACCCTTGTAGTGATCCAATTCTTCTGAAATGTGGATATGGAATCCATTTATCACTGTAAAATATACTCCCAAAACTGTGAAACCAAATCTCAAACTGAGCTAAAATGTGATTTATTCTCCTATAACTATTTGACAATTAAGAAAACTAGAAAACAAACAAACAAAATGAAAGGAAATATATTTGGTTGATGCAAGATTGCCTCTTCACCCAAGGATGCTCATGCATCAGACACATGGGGTTATTAATAAAATGAGTCCCTCATTTTCTAGGATAGTCTACCCCTACCTGGGAATTCCAACTTCCAACTTCTTTGACCTATTCTTTCCATCTCTTTAGGTATGCCCCAAGTTATCTATCCTATGTGCTTCCTTCCTTTGCATTATTTATCATCTCATCAAGCTTCCTCTTTTGTGGTTGTAATAATAAGTTCAACCAATCATCTTCTATGCCACATCCTCCTAGCCTGCTTTTTTCACAATACTCTTTCCTTTCCTCATCAACTTGTTTCCTCCATCTGTCATTCACCTTCTTTGGCTAATTTTTTGCTAGTGCATACTCCTCTATACTACTTCTTGATCTATCTTCCATTGCCACATATTCATTTGTATGACTCCTCTTCATATCCTCGATCTATCTTGTTCTCTAGATGGCTCCCCTTTGGTAACCTCTACTCCCACATTCCATCTTCCATGGTATCTCATCTATAGTTGTGGCATTTTTTGATAGGCTTGCAATGCTATAGATCCTTGGATTCAATGCATAATGCTCATCCCCAATGCAACTTAGACATTGTTACAAAATTTCTCTTTGATCTCATTCTATAGAATTAACTTGTGTATCTTTCCATCGTTCTAAATTGTGTGTGTTAGTTATCCCATCATATACTACACTTCTATGAAATTACTAGGGTCTTCACAATAAATATATGACATACATTCATTAGCACAATGTCACACAACACCCCATCATAGTATACTCATATCTTGAATCTCACAAAACATCATTCTTCCACTAATATGTTATCTCCTTTCTACAACCAACCAATCCTATATTGGTGTTGACACTTCAACCTCTTCAATCCCAATTTTTCAACCATCTCTTCAAATACCAAGTTGTTTGTACTATCACTATTCACAATAACATTACAACATTTACCTCCTACCTTGTATCTAGTCCTAAACAAACTCTTCCTATGTGTCAGTTATCTTTCATAAAATGTCACACCTCAATGCTTTCCTCAAGGTAAGTGATTCTCTATGTTTTAGTTCTATATCTAAGCTAGGTGAGCTCTCATCTACAAATGTAATCCTTGCACTACCTTCTGCACTCTTTCCTTAGCACTCAAATTCTCTATGTCCTTCTTCTCCACACTTGAGAATGGTTTCCTCTAAAGGATCTTCTCTCATTCCACCCATATCCTCCTCTACCCTACTAATATCAATCTGTACAAATTGTATCATTGACTTCCTCATCCTTGCACTAGTATTTACTACATCTCTACCTATCCGATAGGTATTGTTGTCATCGCTTTGGTCATTGCAGTAAAGAATCACCATCTTCCCTATCTTTGTGGTTGGTAATTTGGATTCCTCCTTCATTATGGTACATGATACCTCTCCCTTAACCCCTTGCATATGCTCCTCTATCATCACATCTCATCCTACTACTCTATAATCTCTCTTCTTTTTCCTTTTGTCAATTCTACTTCTCTTCTAGCCTTCAGTTCAATTTCTTTTCTATGTAATGAGGGCCAACTGGTAAGTTTTTTCTACTATTTAGATAATCTACATGCCCAACTCTTCCTAAATAGATTCCCTTAAACCATTAATGTAATTTAGTACTTTACCATCTCCTTCCTCATGATGTGTAGAATGGATTGTCATCCTATAGTACTCATCGGTATATTCTTTCATAGTCATGTTTCTCCCTCTCAAATTATGCAATTCCTTCAATAGATCTAACTAATAATTTGCATTAATGAACTTGGATTTTAGATTCTCTACCATCCTATCCCACTTTCCAAAGCTAGGTTTACCTTTCCTATTCCTCTCTAACTAAACCTCCTTCCACCAAATAGTAGCATGGCCTTTCAATTTAGTAGACTAGATAATTTCACTCTATCTAGATCAACAATATCCTTATACTCAAAGTGGTCTTCTAAATTACTTATCCAATATATCATCTCTTTAGGGTTTAAATTACCAAAATAATTAGGAATGTCTACTTTAGTTCCCTTACCAATACCAAATATGGATCTCAATATCCTTTCTTCCTTATCTCCTTCTTTGCTTTATCCCTCCTCAATAGAGTTTTATTGTTATTCTTCATCACTCTCCTCAACCCTAGAGTTAGGGTTTTTTCTAGTCTTGTTCAAATACATCCATTTACTTTCATATAGTTTTCATTATCTCATACATCTCTTCCATTATCCCAGCAACATTGACAATACCATCTTGTAAACTACCTCAGAATTGGTGCTCTATTTACAAGATTCCTATGGGCTAACTCAAGTTTCAGTGATCTACTTATAAACCCTTATGACTACCTCACACTCACAAATCTATCTATAAGACCTTTGCAAATTGCTTCAGTTTAGCAAACACAAACTTCCACCTTCTATCTCTTCAACCCTCAAGATTTTGAGCCTTACACTCTAATACCATTTGATGTAGTCATGGATGGATGATCCAATGAAGGATTGTCCAACTATGCAGACAAAAAAAACAACACAACATATGCAATAGGGTATCTGCATAAAGATGGCGAACCAAAAAGTGGCCAAAAATGTTTTTTTGTTGAAATAAGATTATAACATGATCATGTTAGAAAAATCATAATGCACTCACATTATAAACTAATTACATTATGGTTTGGTAGTGACAAGCCTAAGGCTTAGTCACTACAAATCCATAATGTGAATTCATTTTAGCTGACCTAGTTAAAAGTAGAAAAAATAGTTGCAAGCTTATTCTGCCAATTTCCCCAAAACATGAGTGTGATTTTCTGTGAGCACATTTTTAGCTAGTTGGAGCTATTTGCATGAGTGAAACATTCCACCACAATGTGTAAGAGATAAGTTTGTTGAATTTTTTAGCAATTTCAATTAAAGTGAAATTTTTTATTTTTCATTTGTGTTGATTCATTCTTTTATTTTTAGCAAATGAAAATCCATCAACACCTCCAAACCCTAATCCACTGAATGAAATGCATGAGGAAACTTCAGCTATAGAGAAAGAATAAAATAACCCCCTCAAACTCCTTCATCCATCCTTGTGAAACCGAAGAAAATATATTAGGGAAAATTGAACAAAATAAAAAAAGAGCTTCAAACTTTAGTACAAGCATTGAAAAATTCAAATGCAATGAACACACATTAGAGAGTTCTTGAAATGTCCTTATAACCTATAATATCTCACATAGATTTAGTTAGTGGCCAAATAAATAAATGAGCAAATCAAAGAGAGAATGTTGGGTAATAATATTTTTCAAAACTATCATATAAATAAGTAAAAGATAAAAATAATAATGAAAACTAATTTATGTGCATTATTTGTCAACCCTAGAACTAACCATGCACAAAAGTTTCAAAATTTTTTCTATTCATTTGTGCCAACACCAAGGAATAAAGGATATTTTTTTATAGGTGGTGGATAGTTTTTAACCACCCCCCATACAACAATAATGAAGTGCCTCAATATTTCTTGAGGAAACTCTATTGTGAGTTCTTCCTTAATGAAAATCTAAATTATTTTTGTATGTGTGATTTTTAGGGTAGAGTTAAAGGCTCTAGATCTAGGATAGAGAGGGCGCACATCATGCCTAAAATAGTCAGTGAGACCGCTTGCCCACCCATCTATTCAGCATATCATAGTTCCTTCTACTATGAAGGGGAGTGTTGAGGTGGAGACCCTAAAGTCCATTAGTTCCCTCACAAAGACCTTGTTATAGCATAGTAGGACTCTTTTTCATGGTTCTGACGGTGAGGCTTCTAGGCATTGACTCTCACCACACATTTCTCATGCTTACAGATCTGTTGAAATGCACAAGGCAACTGAGAGGGGGGTGAATCAGTTGTCACAAAACTTAAACAAAACATCATCCACTTATTTACTATTATTATGATTAGAACATGAAAACACAAAATCAATCTTTTTAACACAACTGCAAGATCATACACAATAGACGCCGGATTTTTACATGGAAAACCCTGTAAAGGGAAAAACAACGGTGGGGGTTAACCCACAAGATTATTATGTAAAGCACAATACTGAAAATCAGAGGCTCACTGGTGCAGGGGGACCAAGAAGACTAAGGTCTTGTTTTGATGATCATCTTGTTTTGTTGTTTCAATAAGGTCATGAAGACCATTTTCTTGTGTTGTAATAAGAGTCATGGTGCCATGTTGTAATAGGCAATCTTGTAAGTCCTAAGGGACAATCATATACATAAGCCTTTCTAAGGCATGAAAAAGGCAGTCATAAACAAATAGGGTAGTCATATATTTTCTCATATTTTAAGCCTTTGTGGCATGCATCAAAAGGTGGTAGACTTTCCAAAGACTTAATGACATTGGCAAAGTGATGACAAGTCATAAACATCGATGCCACTATTGTAATTAGTTGCAATACTAAAACAGGGTAGTTGTTGTCCTAAACTAAGGAGCAGTTGTAGAGAGGAATTTAATGGTTAAACTGATCCATCAACCTCAACTACCTTATAACCATCAAAAGGTGATTGAGGAAGGATTTTAAAAGGCCTACAATGCTGATTGTAAGGAGAGGAGACATTGTAGTGGGAAGAAATAACAATAAACAACAGTTTTCTACTTTTTTTCCGTGTTCTTCATTGTATCTGGCCGTACTTTGCCCCTGTACGGATGTGTCATGGATTCAAGGTTATTTGGGAATGTGGTATGATGGAGTAGCTTTCAAACAAGCTTGATTTGGTGTCTTGACATTAATTACAAGGAAAGATATAACCTTTCTCCTCAGACTACTCTTTAGGGACTATTTTTTCTGAAGTTGCATGTTGCTACAGGCCGTACTGCAAAAAGGTATGTAAGACTGTCATCATTTACTCATGTTTTGATTTGATACTACATTGAGTTATTTGTCATTTGAATGTAGTTTGTTGTCTTAATAGTAGCATTGAAGGGAGTTATAAGCTTTCATTCTAAACTTGGTTGTGAAACCCTCCTCTAGGGTTTTGATAGGAGAATATGCATTCCTTTGCCATTCCACTGATTTGATCCACTTGTGGTCAGTGGAATGGATGGTGGTAGGACTGTATTAGCATGTTATGGTGGTTTTTGGGCAGAGAACTTGCAGAGGAGGAGTTTTCATTGAGAAACCTAACAAAACCATGTGTTAGGTGTAGTTTAAAGGCACATTGAAGGAACCATAGATGCATTTTTGGGAATAGCAGAGAGTAGAAACCTAAAACCCACAAAATCCTTTGTTTTAGCATGCATGCTAAGTGTTCAAACCCTTGGTTGAGTTCTAGGTTTGCATTTGAAGGTAGTATCTTTGTAATTTTGGCTTAATTGGGGCTCTAGGTCACTGACAGGGGTTATTGGTTGAGGCATTCTGTCCAAAACAACCCATGCTAAGTCTAGGATATGTAATAGAGGGCCATAATGGGTATCTATTGATTGTCTAAGATTTGGGTTTGAAGGTCTGCATCAAAAGTTATTAGGACTTGTCATTTTGGATGGCTACAAGCCATTTTGGGGGTTTGTGAAGGAAGTACCAATCCCAAGTCCAGTCTACCTTGGCCAATGGATGGAATGGATCCCCTAACATCCCAAAACAATATTTCCATGATGATCCATGAGTTTATTTCTATTGTTCTCACTTTTGTTTAAAGACCTTTGATTTTGGGCTTGTAGGTGTAGTAGAACCTTCTCTTGTTTGTCTATCTTCTCCTATCCAATTTGCCTCTACATCATAGTGGTATCAGAGCCATGAAAGGTTTTGTTGTTGTCCTAGTATATGCCAGCAGAGGAGAGTGAAGGAGAGGCTAGTAATATGCCTCCAAAGGGGATGACCACCAAAGTGGTCAAGAAGTTCAAGGAGATGGAAGAGAAGATCAAAAGTGGAGTCAAGGAAGCACTCCAAGCAAATTTGAAGGCATTGAGGATAGGGAAGAGGATAGATGAAGGTTCAGATGAAGAGGAAGAGAAAGAGGAGGAAGAAGAAGAGCAAGAAGAGGTAGAAGTACTGGCTGATCAAAGGCATTTCCTTGAAGCCATCAAGGCAATTAGCAAGGATTCTTCAGAGGTTCAGATGGAGATTCCCATGTTTAGTGGGAAGATGAATGCTGATGAAGTCATGGAGTGGATTAAGGCTCTAAACAACTACTTTGAATACAAAGAAGTTCTTGAAAGTAAGAGGGATAAGTTTGCAAAAACTAAACTCAAAGGTGCTACCCTTACATGGTGGAATTACACCCAAGGAGAGAGGGTAAAGAATGGGAAGAGTATGATCTCTTCATGGAGCAAAATGTTGGAGAGGATCACATCCCAATTCCTTCCATCAAACTTGTTGCAAGTATGAGGTAACCAGTGTTGTCATTGATGTCAACATACTCATATTGCATTGGTAAGAAGGTTTGGATGAGCTGTGTGCTGAGGATATTGAGAAAATTAGTCTCAATCAGGAACAGTGAAGAATAGTGATGAGAAGAAGGCAAATGTACTCAATAGGTTGAGGATCAGAGGATGCGGATTAAAGGGTTTGTAGATATGAGTCTTGAGATGATCCAGTTAAGATTTCAGAGGTTCGCATGAAGATATGAAAAAGTTGTGATCGATCAAGTAGAACCGGTTTCAAGAGATGGTCCAGAGGGACAGAGTGTTACAAAAAGGTCCGGTGAGATCTAGAGGTGCATTGTCAGACTCTGTGGATTGGAAGGAGTGTTTGGGATGTCCTTGTGATGTGTCATCTCAGTTTGTACAAAGTTTGGAGGTCTGGAAGAACCTGTTTCAGTTTGACAGTCGCGACAAACTGTATTCTTGAAGTTCCAGATGAAGAGGAGAAGAGATTCCTGTGAGTAGAGGAAGTGCAGATGTACCTGGTCATTCAGGCAAGCTTGTGAAGGTTCTTGGATCATGTTGAGGTTGTGTTGTCTATCCGCATTAGTATTAGAGCCCAGAATTGAAGATATTCTTCTGGATGAAGATATTCTTATTCAGACTGGCTGATCGGATGAGTTATTCATCTTGCGAATGTTCTTGTGGATGATTGCCGACTTGCGAATGCTCTTGTGGATGATTGCTGACTTAGATGATTGTTCCTAAGTCGATGCCTTGTATAAATAAAGGTTTGTGAGTTCATTTCAAAGTGTGTCATGGAGCGGATGAGTGTGGAATAACAAAAGAGCGAAAGGTAGAGCAGAAGTATCTCGGGCTTAAATGGGACTGATCCAGGCATGGTAAAGATGTCAATCTCCAGTTCAAGTTTGTGATTCTTATCACTTTGTAGACAGTGTGTCTCTTGTAGGCAGTATGCCTCTTTGTGAGTAGTGTGCTCAGGCAGTGAGCCCTAATTGGCATGTGCCATTCATTTTTCTTATTCTTCTAATAGAGAATAATCCTTGGGTTAATCACCCTGTGGTTTTTCCCTTAACTAGGTTTTCCATGTCAAAATCTTGGTGTCCAATGTGTTGATGTTTATCTGCTCCTGTGTTTATGCATTATGCTTTCATGAATGGTTAACTGATATGCTATTAACTAACAAAGAAGAATCAAGTGTTTGAAGTAGAAGCAAGTTTTTTGTACAACTGATTCACCCCCCCCTCTCAGTTGTGTGCCATAGATCTAACAATTGGTATCAGAGCTAAGTTCCTCTAAAAGGTGCTTAACCGCTTGAGGAGATCCAGGATGTCATAATATAAGAAGGACAGTCCAAAGTTTGATGGAACCAACTTCTCTCTCTAGAAAGGCCACATGAAATGTCACTTGGAGTGTATGGGAAAAGCATACTTGTCCATGGTCACAAAAGCATATGTTCCTCCACAGGGTGGTCTGACAACACTAAATGAAATCACAGATGTTGAAAACAATCTGCGGACCAAAGAGGCTCTTCTAAGCACATTGACTGACTCAGAACTCTCAAATGTTATTGACCTACCAACTGCATATGAGATCTGGGTTAAACTGAAACTTCTGCATGAAGGAGATGAGTTTGTTAAGAGTGCAAGGTTGCAAAGTCTTAAAGGGAAATTTGAAAGATTGAAGATGAGAGATGATGAAAATATCACTACCTTTATGCCAAGAGTGAATGAGCTGGTGTGTGGAATCAGGAATGCTGGTGGACTTCTAGATGAAAATGAGATTGTTTGCAAAATTCTCAGATCCCTTCCTGCTGCCTACAGATCAAGGTTGCTATCATTGATGAATTTAGAGCCCATGCAACTATCACAAGAGAGCAATTGGCTGGCAAACTGGCTGCATTTGAAATGACAGAGTTTGGAGATGATCCCCCCAAGACTGAATCTGCATTCAAAGCCAGTGCCTATGTGAAAGGCAAACAAAGATTTGATCTGGGAGAAAACTCTTCAAGGAAGCTGTCATGGTATGATCAAGCAAGGAAAGACATGGAAGAGGAAGAAGTAGAAACAGCTCATCTTGAAGCCCTCATTGTAAAGAGATTGCCAAGAGGATCCGATAAGTATGAAGGAAAGTTACCTTTTAAGTGCTTCAACTACAATAAGATTGGTCATTTTGCTTCAAGATGTCGGGAAAGATCTGCAAGGTCAAACTCTAACAGACAAAGGTTCCAAAAGAACTGTTATTATGTTCATGAAGAAGCTGATAATGAAGGAGTAACAGATGATGAATCAGAGATAGGAGACAAATCCAGAAATGAATGGGTGTTTATTGCCATCAAGGAAGAAGAACCAATATCCTCTGAATCTGTCAATCATAAGGTTGTAGAAAGAGCTTTGGCTGCCCAAGTTGAAGAAAAGGATGATTGGGTTATTAACAGTGGATGCTCTCACCACATGACAGGTGACAAGAACAAGTTCTTAGATTTGGAAAGGTATGAAGGAGGAATGGTAAAGTTTGGTGACAATTCTGCAGGTAGAATCAGAGGTAGGGGAACTATTTCTTTTGATGGAAAGAGCAAAACTGGTAATGTACTGTATGTTGAAGGATTGAAGCACAATCTTCTTAGTGTTGGATAGTTAGTAGACAAAGGTTATGATCTCCGGTTCAAAAATGGAAGATACAGGATCTTTGAAAGCTCCAGAACTAAGATTGCATCCGGTACTCAAACAAAAGGTAATATCTTCCATCTAGTTGGTTCAGACAAAAGTTGTCTGTTTGTTCAAATTGATCAGAGTTGGTTATGGCATAGAAGGATGTGTCATGTAAATTTTGATAACATCATCAAGATAAGCAATATTCAGGCTGTAAGAGATCTTCCAAAATTGGTGAAACCTACAAATAGTTTGTGCAAAGAATGTCAGCTAGGTAAACAGAGCAGAGTCTCCTTCAAAAGCAAAGATCAGTCCTCTACCGGATTATTGGAATTAGTTCATACCGATCTATGTGGTCTAACAAGAATCAAGAGTATGCAAGGTGATAGATATTTCATGTTATTGATTGATGATCATTCTCGGATGATGTGGGTTACCTTTCTAAAAGAGAAATCAGAAGCCTTTAAGAAGTTCAAAATCTTCAAGGCTATGGTAGAGAATCAAACCAGATTGAAACTAAAGTGTCTAAGGTCTGATAGAGGTGATGAATTCACATCCGGTGAATTCATAGACTTTTGTGAGAAGCATGGCATAAAGAGACAGTTGTCTACTCCTAGGACTCCACAGCAGAATGGAGTAGTTGAGAGAAAGAACCGGACCATCCAGGAAGCTTCCAGGACAATGATGATGGAAGCAAATGTTCCTCAAATGTTTTGGAGAGAAGCTGTCAGCATTGCAGTCTACACTCTCAACCGAGTTCAAATCAGAAGCAATACCGGTAAGACTCCTTATGAACTTTGGTTTGGTATAACTCCTACTGTGAGATATTTCAGAGTATTTGGTAGAAAGTGTTACATCAAAAGAGATGAAGATCTAGGAAAGTTTGATGCTAGAAGTGATGAAGGAATTTTCTTGGGTTACTCTACTCAAAGCAAAGCATACCGGTGTTACAATAAGAGACTGAAAAAGATGATAGAAAGTACAAATGTGAAGGTTGATGAAGGAATTGAGAAGCCCTCAAGGTTTTATGAATATGATGAAGATGATCAAGATGGTGTTCTGGTTCAAGGAACTCAATCCCTTCCTAAAAGTCAGATTCAGACTAATCTGATAAATCAGGAAGAAGAGGTTTGTCTAAATGAACCTGATCAAGAAACAGTAGTGCAATAGACTCCCAAAGTTCTAAGGTATGTAACTCTAAATCACTCTGAAGATCAGATCATAGGTGACAAAAGAAAAGGGGTACAAACAAGGAGGAGAATTGCTCAAAATTCAAATGAATACTGTCTGATTTCAAAGATTGAACCTAAGACAATAAATGAAGCTTGCAATGATGAAAACTAGACCAAAGCAATGGAGGAAGAGTTGATGCAAATTGAGAAAAATCACACTTGGGATCTTGTTCCCAAACCTAGAAACAAGAATGTGATTGGAACCAAATGGGTCTTCCGGAACAAACTAAATGAGGTTGATGAAGTAATCAGAAACAAAGCCAGATTGGTCTACAAAGGCTACTCTCAAATAGAAGGAATTGATTTTGAAGAAACCTTTGCTCCAGTAGCAAGAATTGAAGCAGTCAGATTATTTCTTGCATATGTTGCCTTTAAAGACTTCAAGGTATATCAGATGGATGTCAAGTCTGCCTTCCTAAATGGTGAATTGGAAGAAGAAGTATACATTGAACAACCGGATGGATTTCAATTGTCTGATCATGATGATATGGTCTGCAAGTTGAAGAAAGCACTGTATGGATTGAAGCAAGCCCCAAGAGCATGGTATGAAAGGTTGGATAAGCATCTTGTGCAGATTGGTTTCAACAAAGGTACTGCTGACAGTAATCTATATTTCTAAATAGATAATGAAAACATCCTGATTGTTGAAGTATTTATTGATGATATCATTTTTGGAGGAAGAGATAGTTTGTGTAAAACCTTTGCAAATCAAATGAAAAGTGAGTTTGAAATGTCAATGCTTGGTGAAATGAATTTCTTCTTAGGTCTACAAATTACTCAGACAAAGAAAGGTATCTTTATCTCTCAGACCAAATATGTGAAAGAATTGTTGAGGAAATTTGGAATGGAAGATTCAAAGCCAATGAACACTCCTATGGCAACCGGATGTAAGTTGAACAAAGATGATGACTCTCCTAAGACAGATCAGACCAAGTACAGATCAATGATTGGAGGATTATTGTATCTCACTCAGACTAGACCAGATATAATGCAGGCTATTGGTCTTGTGGCAAGCTTTCAGGCTGACCCTAGAGAATCTCATGTTATGGCAATCAAGAGGATTTTTAGATATTTAAAGGGGACAGTTGAGTATGGCCTATGGTATCCTAGAGATCAGGATTTCTCTCTTCATGCATATACAGATGCAGATTGGGCAGGAGATGTGGATGACCAGAAGAGCACTAGTGGTGGAGCATTCTTCTTGGGAAAGAGATTGGTTTCTTGGCTAAGCAAGAAACAAGAGGCAATATCTCTATCTACAACTAAAGTAGAATATATTGCAGCAGCAGGCAGTTGCACTCAAATCTTATGGATGAAGCAGATGTTAAGAGACATGAAAGTAGAATATGAGGAGCCTATCACAATTTTTTGTGATAATTCAAGTGCAATAAATATTTCCAAGAATCCGGTATTGCATTCTAAGACCAAGCATATATCTATCAAATTTCACTTTTTGAGAGAACAAGTGAACAAGGGTGAAGTCAGATTGGAGTATGTGCCCTCCAAGGATCAGCTTGCAGATATTTTTACTAAACCTCTTCCCAAAGACTCTTTTGAGTATCTCAGCGAGAAGTTAGGGGTCATGGCCCCTCTGGTGATGAACTAGGATGCACTGATGTGCATTAGTTCGGTGGATATCATAGTCATATCTTGTGATTCGGATTGATGATGGGGAGCTGCTACTAAGGGGGAGCAGCTGGTATGATTCTGATGTGTTACAAGTGCAAGTATGAGCCCTTTGCCATTGATGTCAAAGGGGGAGAGAAGACATGTGAAAAACAAGTGGTTGATGATCAAAGGGGGAGCAGTAAAGGAAGAGAAGACATGTGAAGAGTTGTTGCTGATAGGGGGAGCTGTGACAGAAAAGAGAAGTTCTTGTCTTGATGGTTTTTCACATCATATGTTGCCATCAATGACAAAGGGGGAGATTGTTGCAAGTATGAGGTTAACCAGTGTTGTCATTGATGTCAACATACTCATATTGCATTGGTAAGAAGGTTTGGATGAGTTGTGTGCTGAGGATATTGAGAAAATTAGTCTCAATCAGGAACAGTGAAGAACAGTGATGAGAAGAAGGCAAATGTACTCAATAGGTTGAGGATCAGAGGATGTGGATTAAAGGGTTTGTAGATATGAGTCTTGAGATGATCCAGTTAATATTTCAGAGGTCCGCATGAAGATATGAAAAAGTTGTGATCGGTCAAGTAGAACCGGTTCCGAGAGATGCTCTAGAGGGACAGAGTGTTACAAAAAGGTCCGATGAGATCCGGAGGTGCATTGTCAGACTCTGTGGATTGGAAGGAGTGTTTGGGATGTCCTTGTGATGTGTCATCTTGGTTTGTACAAAGTTTGGAGGTCTGGAAGAACCTATTTCAGTTTGACAGTTGTGACAGACTGTGTTCTTGAAGTTTCGGATGAAGAGGAGAAGAGATTCCTATGAGTAGAGGAAGTGCGGATGTACCTGGTCATTCAGGCAAGCTTGTGAAGGTTCTTGGATCATGTTGAGGTTGTGTTGTCTGTCTGCATTAGTGTTAGAGCCTGGAATTGAAGATATTCTTCCGGATGAAGATATTCTTATTCAGGCTGGCTGACCGGATGAGTTATTCATCTTGCGAATGTTCTTGTGGATGATTGCCGACTTACAAATGCTCTTGTGGATGATTGCTGACTTAGATGATTGTTCCTAAGTTGATGCCTTGTATAAATAAAGGTTTGTGAGTTCATTTCAAAGTGTGTCATGGAGCGGATGAGTGTGGAATAGCAAAAGAGTGAAAGGCAGAGAAGAAGTATATCGGGCTTAAATGGAACTAACCCAGGCATGGTAAAGATGTCAATCTCCAGTTCAAGTTTGTGGTTCTTATCACTTTGTAGACAGTGTGTCTCTTGTAGGCAGTGTGCCTCTTTGTGAGCAGTGTGCTTGGGCAGTGAGCCCTAATTGGCATGTGCCATTCATTTTTCTTATTCTTCTAACAGAGAATAATCCTTGGGTTAATCACCCCATGGTTTTTCCCTTAACCAGGTTTTCCACATCAAAATCTTGGTGTCTAATGTGTTGATGTTTATCTGCTCCTGTGTTTATGCATTATGCTTTCATGAATGGTTAATTGATATGCTATTAACTAACAAAGAAGAATCAAGTGTTTGAAGTAGAAGCAAGTTTTTGTACAACTGATTCACCCCCCCCTCTCAGTTGTGTGCCCTAGATCTAACAAGACTATGAGGTGCAGATCTACAAGAGGATACAAAATCTCAAGCAAAGGATTTGGATGTGGCTACTTACACTGAGGAGTTTCACAAATACACTCTTCATTGTGGGTACATGGAGGATGAAAAAGCTAAAGTGGCAAGATATCTAAATGGTTTGAGGTTTAATATTCAAGATGAGATGAGTTTATTAACCCCTAAAACCATGGAGAAATACTTTCAAGTAGCATTAAGGGTTGAAGAGAAGTTGAAGAGGAAAGGTGAGCAACAAAGTAGAGAAAGAGGTGGTAGAAATTTCAGAGGTAGGGGCAGTTTCGGGAGCAGAAATTAGTCCCAAAGAAGCCAAAGGGAATCTAGTTCCCAAGAGCAAAGTGGATAATCCAGTTCTAGAGGAGGCTTTAGAGGAAGAAGGCCTAATGGAAGAGGTAGATTTGGTGGACCAGGAAGAGGTCCTAATGTCTTCACAAGAAGGTGCTACAATTGCAACCAAGTGGGACATCCAGCCTTCAAGTGTCCTAAAAAGCAAGGCTCAAGCTCTCATGGAGGAGAGAGAAGGAACCAATTGATCCAAGAGGAAGATTGCCAAAGTGTCAACTCTCCAATTGGAAGTCAGCCCCGGTCCATGAAGGAGAAAGTTTGATGATGAGAAGAACCATGTTGAAGGTGCCTCAAACACAAGAACCCCCTCAAAGGAAGACATTGTTCAAGACAACATGCAAGGCCTATAGTAAGATTTGCAAGGTAATTGTTGATTCAGGCTCAACTAAAAATTTGGTTTCCATTGAAATGGTAGACAATTTGAAATTGAAAAGGCTTCCTCATATTAGTCCTTATAAAGTATCATGGTTGAATAAAGGGCAACAATTTTTGGTAGATAAACAATCATGGGTTGAATTTGAGATAGGAGAATATAAGGACAAAATTTTGTGTGATGTACTTCCTATGGATGCTTGTCATTTGCTATTAGGATGTCCATGGCAATATGATGTTCAATCACAACATGATGGTAAAACTAATTCTTTCATCATAACTAAGAATGGTAAAAAGTATAGAATGGATCCATTGCCCGATGAGCATGTAGAAAAGAATGTTGGGTCAAGTGTCATGATTGTGAATGGTAAAGAGTTTTTAGATGCCCTTAAGGAGGAAGGAACCCAAGGGTATGCTCTGATTTTGAAGCCTAAAAACAATCCTAGTTTGCATGATCCTAGTAAGGAAGAAGTTCCTAATGAGGTGCAACAATTGCTAGAGATGTATAAGGGGATTATGGTAGAAGAAATGCCTAATGAGTTGCCACCTATTAGGGACATAAGCCACCAAATTGACTTCATACCAGGATCTACTTTGCCAAACAAAGCAGCCTACAAGATGACACCTTCACAAAATGAAGAGATTGCCAAGCAAGTGCAAGAATTGTTGGATAAGGGAGTAGTGAGAAAGAGCCTTAGCCCATGTGTTGTCCCAATAGTCCTAGCCCCAAAAAGGATGTTAAATAGAGGTTGTGCATGGATTCTAGAGCCATTAACAAGATTACCATAAGATATAGGTTCCCTATGCCAAGAATTGAGGACCTAATGGATTGTTTGGGAGGGGCTAGATACTTTTGTAAGATTGACCTTAAGAGTGGGTATCATCAAATTAGAATCAAACAAGGGGATGAATCAAAGACAACATTCAAAACAAATGAAGGTCTTTATGAGTGGTTGGTGATGCCATTTGGTCTATCTAATGCCCCAAGTACTTTTATGTGTCTCATGAATGAAGTGTTGAAGGATTTCATTGGCAAATTTGTTGTGGTGTATTTGGATGACATTCTTGTTTTCAGCAGGACTCAGGAGAAGCATTTGCAATATTTGGATCAGGTTTTGAAGAAGTTGCATGATGAACAATTGATGATCAATATGGAAAAGAGTGTCTTCATGAAGGACGAACTCACCTATCTTGGTTTTGTGATTTCACAAGGTAGTTTGAAGATGGATCCAACAAAGGTAGAAGCCATTTTATCATGGCTAACTCCGAATATAGCAGGTGATGTGAAAATTTTTCATGGTTTGGCAACATTTTATAGGAAATTCATAAGGGGTTTTAGTCATATTTGTGCACCAATTTTGGATACCATCAAAGCGGGGCAGAAATGTAAGTTTTTGTGGACAAAGGCAGCCAATGATTCTTTTGAAATTTTGAAACAAAAGGTAGCACAACAGCCCATACTTGTTTTTCCTAATTTTAACAAGTTGTTTGTAGTGGAATGTGATGCTAGTAACCTTGCTATAGGGGCTGTCCTAAGTCAAGAAGGTAGGCCTGTTGCTTTTTTTAGTGAAAAATTGAATGATGCTGAGAGAAAGTACTCTACTTATGACTTGGAATTGTATGCAATGGTACAAGCTTTGAAAAAATGGAGGCACTATCTTTTTCCAAAAGAATTTATTGTTTATACTGACAACCATGCACTTAGTTTTCTAAATTCACAGGAGAAACTCAATCATAGGCATAGAAATGGGTTGAGCAACTCCAAGCCTATACTTTTTCAATCAAACACAAGAAGGGACAGGCTAACAAAGTGGTAGATGCATTGAGTAGAAGGGTGTGTATGGTTCAAGAAATTTAGTTGCAAAGTGTAGGAGTTGATGCTCTCAAACACATGTATCAGGATGATGAAGATTTCAAGGAGGTATATGAAGTTTGTTCACAATTTTTAGACTCTTATCATTATGATTTTTCTAAGTTTTTGTTGCAACAGGGGTTGTTGTTCAAAGGCAGCCAACTATGTATTCCTAGGTGTTCCATGAGGGAGAACATCATAAAGGAAAAACATTGTGGTGGACTAGGAGGTCATTTCAGGTTGGATAAAACATTGGATCAGGTGAAGAGGTTTCATTTTTGGCCTAAAATGCAATAAGATATCATAAAATTTATTGAATGTTGTAGTATTTGTCAAAGGGCAAATGGTACTTCATCTAATGCTGGTCTATATTAGCCACTTCCTATTCCTAATAGGCCATGGGAAAGTATTAGCATGGATTTTGTATTGGGTCTTCCTAGGACTCAAAGAGGCTTTGATAGTATATTTTTTGTGGTGGATAGATTCAGTAAAATGGCTCATTTCTTGCCATGTAAATGCACTAATGATGCTTCTCACATTGTTGGTTTGTTCTTCAAAGAAATTGTTAGAATCTATGGTTTGCCTCTTAACATTGTGACTGATAGGGATCCAAAGTTTGTAGGCCATTTTCGGCGCACTTTGTGGAAGAAGTTGGGCACTCAATTTTCCTTTACTTCAGCCTATCACCCTCAGACTGATGGCCAAACTAAGGTGGTGAATAGGTCCTTGGGAAACCTTCTTAGGTGTCTTACCAAACAAAATGGAGAGGCATGGGATATGATCATCCCTCAAGCAGAGTTTGCCTATAGTTATTCCACCAATAGGAGCACAGGAAGGAGTCCATTTGAGATTGTTTATGACCTTCATCCAAGAGGTATTCTTGAATTGAGAGATCTCCATGGATTGGAAAAGAAAAGTGCTCAAGGTGAAGACTTTGCATTGGCCATGAAAGACATTCATGATAATGTCAAGGAAACTCTTTAAAAGAACAATGACAAGAACAAGGAAAAAGCCAATGAGAGAAGGAGAGATTTACAATACAAGGTTGGGGATTTGGTCATAGCACATTTGAAGAAGGAAAGGCTTCCTAAGGGGCAGCCAACCAAACTCCTCATGAAGAAGATATGACCATGCCAGATTGTGCACAAGTTTGGGCCCAATGCCTATGAGATTGAACTTCCTCAAGGCTTGGGCATATCTCCTATCTTCAATGTTTCAGATTTGTTCCCTTTCAAAGGTGATTCTAATGCAGACTCAGAGGTAGACATGACAGCAGTAGGAGATGAAGATTGGGTCAAGGGTCTTCCACCCAATCAGCCATTGAAGTTGGATTGCATTCTTGACACCAAGGTCTTGAAGAAGACTAGGAAGAAGATATACAAGCAGTTTCTTGTCAAATGGAGTGGCTTGCCTATTGAAGATGCCACTTGGATGATTGAAGAAGACATCTTGAAACATGGTGTCACAATTGCCGATCTACTTCCTCAAGAGACTTGAGCTCTCTTTCCACCTGGGGAGTATGGTGCAGGAGCACCAAGAAGACTAAGGTCTTGTTTTGATGATCATCTTGTTTTGTTGTTTCAATAAGGTCATGAGACCATTTTCTTGTGTTGTAATAAGAGTCATGGTGCCATGTTGTAATAGGCAATCTTGTAAGTCCTAAGGGACAATCATTTATGTAAGCCTTTCTAAGGCATGAAAAAGGCAGTCATAAACACATAGGGAAGTCATATATTTTCTCATATTTTAAGGCTTTATGGCATGCATCAAAAGGTGGTAGACTTGCCAAAGGATTAATGCAATTGGCAAAGTGATGACAAGTCATAAAAATCGATGCCACTATTGTAATTAGTTGCAATGCTAAAACAGGGTAGTTGCTGTCCTAAACTAAGGAGCAGTTGCAGAGAGGAATTCAGTGGTTAAACTAATCCATTGACCTCAACTACCTTATAAACATCAAAAGATGATTGAGGAAGGATTTTAAAAGGCCTACAATGTTGATTGTAAGGAGAGGAGACATTGTAGTGGGAAGAAATAACAATAAACAACAGTTTTCTACTTTTTTTCCGTGTTCTTCATTGTATCTGGCCGTACTTTGCCCCTGTACGAATGTGTCATGGATTCAAGGTTATTTGGGAATGTGGTATGATGGAGTAGCTTTCAAACAAGCTTGATTTGGTGTCTTAACATCAATTTCAAGGAAAGATATAACCTTTCTCCTCAGACTGCTCTTTAGGGACTATTTTTCTGAATTTGCATGTTGCTACACGTTGTACTGCAGAAAGGTACAAGACTGTCATCATTTACTCATGTTTTGATTTGATACTACATTGAGTTATCTATCATTTGAATGTAGTTTGGTGTCTTAACAATAGCATTGAAGGGAGTTATAAGGTTTCATTCTAAACTTGGTTGTGAAACCCTCCTCTAGGGTTTTGATAGGAGAATATGCATTCCTTTGCCATTCCACTGATTTGATCCACTTGTGGTCAGTGGAATGGATCGTGGTAGGACTGTATTATCATGTTATTGTGGTTTTTGGGCAGATAACTTGCAGAGGAGGAGTTTTCATTGAGAAACCTAACAAAACCATGTGTTAGGTGTAGTTTAAAGGCACATTGAAGGAACCATAGATGCATTTTTGGGAATAGCAGAGAGTAGAAACCTATAACCCACAAAATACTTTGTTTTAGCATGCCTTATAAGTGTTCAAACCCTTGGTTGAGTTTTGGGTTTGCATTTAAAGGTAGTCTCTTTGTAATTTTGGCCTAATTGGGACTCTAGGTCACTGACAGGGGTTATTGGTTGAGGCATTCCGTCCAAAACAACCCATACTAATTTTGGGATATGTGATAGATGGCCATAATGGGTATCTACTAGTTGTCTAAGATCTAGGTTTGAAGGTCTACATCAAAAGTTATTAGGACTATTGTCATTTTGGAGGGCTACAAGCCATTTTGGGGGTTTGTGAAGGAAGTACCAGTCCCAAGTCCATTCTACCTTGGCCAATGGATAGAATGGTTCCCCTAACATCCCAAAACAACATTTCCATGATGATCCATGAGTTTCTTTCTGTTGTTCCCACTTTTGTGTAAAGACCTTTGATTTTGGGCTTGTAGGTGTAGTAGAACCTTGTCTTGTTTGTCCATCTTCTGCTATCCAATTTGCCTCTACATCACTCACTACCCAGAGCTCACTGCTCAAAGAGGTTCACTACCAAGGGGTTTGAACTAAGATGATAGCATCTACACCATGCCAAAGTTTAGTTCCATTGAAGCACAAAATAATTCCTCTGCTCTGCTCTGCCTTCTCACTCTTTCCCTTTTCTTCACATTTTACACAAGGAAATATTTTCCATGAATCAATTACAAGTATATATATAATTCATTGACTTTGGAATGTTCATCAAAATTGGCATTACAACCACATTACATTTATCAAGCATTGGGCCACTCTCTAATGATGATATTACAAACATATAAAATAGGTCTTGACCTAATACAAAATTATGCTAAGGAGAAGACACAAAATTATAAGAAGATCATATCACACCTTAGAAAGGGTCCAAATACAATCTTCTACGCTACTACATGCTTCTACAATCTTCTATGAATCTCCACAATTAGTCGAATCATCCGAGTCGGCTAAGACTGGAGCTTGCACTATGTTATCTGGGAACAATCTTCAATTTTGATCCAAAATACTCCTCACGGACCAATGCAAAGGTAGGAAAATGATCAGGAGACATCCACAAGCACGTTGTAGTCGCCAGGAACATCCGCACAACATCTAACCACTCGAACCATGAGATTTCTCCAATCGGAGCATAAGAACTCAACTGTCATCAACTGTCACTAAAGAAAGATCACTTGCAGATCACCAAATCATGAACCATTGCAATCATAGGTGTATATCATCATCCCAAACATCACTCTAGAATTGAAGACCGGAATACATAACTATGGAGGAATGCGGAGCAAAATACTTTCTCCTAGACACCAGTGAATGAACAGAAAAAGTAGGTTTTACACTGGTGAACACAACTTCCTCAATTCTTCATACTGGAGGCTCAATCCTAAAATGTAGCATATTTAGACATGCCTCTAAATATCTTCCAATTTGTAGACCAAGATATTCAATCAACAAGAAATGTGGAGCAATCTTCTGCACTATTCTTTTATCAGCAACACACTGTCTTCACTACAATTTACTGCAACTCACTGTTTCTTCCAGAGAGGTAAATTTTCTCAATATTCTCAACATATAAAGTTTCTAAACAAATAAGAAAATAGGATACAGTTGAAACCAATGACAACAAAGATATGTTGACATGAATGACAACACCGATTAGGCACATACTTACAACAATCTCCCCCTTTGTCATTGATGGCAACATATGATGTGAAAAATTGTAACAGTCATCAAGACAAGATTCTCCCCCTATCTATTTACACATCTGCATTCCTTCTTCTCTAATTTTTTCACATGATTTCTCTCCCCCTTTGACATCAATGGAAAAGGGCACATACTTGCACTCTGTTGCTCTGATCCAACTCTCCTCTAAACTCTCTGACTACTCCCCTTGAGAAGTAGCCCTTAAAGTATCAATCCAGATCTGGAGGTGGGACTCTAAGCACCACTGAACTAATGCACTCTTGTGCATCTTAGTTTAGAGCAGGAGGGGTGATAACCCCTAACTTTTCTCTTAGATACTCAAAAGTATCCTTAGGCATAGGCTTGGTGAAAATGTCTGCAATCTGATCTTTTGTAGATACATACTCCAACTTGACTTCATTCTTTGTCACGTTTTCTCTCAGAAAGTGATATCTTATGGTTATATGCTTTGTCCTTGAATGCATTACTGGATTCTTTGATATGTTTATGGAACTTGTATTGTCACAAAAGATTGCAATTGGATCTTCATACACAACTCTGATGTCCTCCAATGTTTGCTTCATCCATAACACTTAAGTGCAACTACATGCTGTTGCAATGTATTCTGCTTCTACAATAGATAGAGATATTGAGTCTTGTTTCTTTCTTAACCAGGATACCAGCCTTTTTCCCAAGAAGAATGCACCTCCACTTGTACTTTTCCTGGCATCCACTTCTCTGGCCCAATTTGTATCAGTGTATGCACTGAGAGTGAAATCATTGTCTTTTGGATACCACAAACCATAATCCATTATACCTTTCAAATATCTTAGTATTCTCTTGACTGCCATCACATGTGACTCTTTAGGTTCTACTTGAAATCTTGCCATAAGACAAAGTGCATGCATTATGTTAGGTCTGATTTGGGTTAGATAAAGTAATCCTCCAATCATAGATCTATACCTTTTCTGATCTACCATAGGTGAGTCATCATTTTTGCTCAACTTACAACTAGTTACCATGGGAGTGCTTACCAGTTTAGAGTCTTCCATCCCAAACTTATTTAACAACTCTAAGTTCACATACTTAGACTGAGAAATGAAGATACCTTTATCTGATTGATTAATTTTTAGACCTAAAAAGAAATTCATCTCACCAAACATGGACATTTCAAATTCATTTTACATTTCCCCAACAAAAAACCATGCACATACCTTCATTGCCTCCAAAGATAATGTCATCAACAAAGACTGCAACAATTAGGATTTGTTCATCATTGATCTTGAAATAGAGACTGATGTCGGTAGTACCCTTATCGAACCCTAGTTGTATCAGATATTTATCCAATCTTACATACCAGGCCCTGGGGGCTTGTTTTAGTCCATACAATGCTTTCTTCAATTTGCACACCATGTCAACTTGATCTGATGACTGGAATCCTTCTGGTTGTTCAATATAAACTTCTTCTTCCAATTCTCCATTCAAGAATGTAGACTTCACATCCATTTGATATACCTTGAAATCTTGTAGGCTACAAATGCTAAAAACATTATTATTGCTTCAATCCTTGCCATTGGTGCAAATGTCTCCTCAAAATCTATTCCTTCAACTTGAGAGTATCCTTTGCATACCAACCTTGCTTTATTTCTTACCACTTCACCATTATCATTCATCTTGTTCCTAAAGACCCATTTGGTGCCAATTACATTTTTATCTGCTGGTTTGAGAACAAGATCCCAAGTCTGATTCTTCTCTATCTGTATCAATTTTTCTTTCATAGCCTTTACCTAATTTTCATCATTGCAGGCTTCATTCATAATCTTAGGCTCAATCTTGGAGATCAGACAAAAATTCACTTATTCTTTTGTAGCTCTTCTTCTAGTTAGAATTCCTTTTCTCTTATCTCCTATGATTTGATCTTCATAATGATTAATTTTTACATACCTTGATGTCTTGGTGATAATTTCCAAATCTTGTTCCTCTTCATCTGAATTGTCTTCATGCTGCACCACTTCTTTGCTTGTTGAAACATCTGGTTCATCTGATTCATATCCACTTGATCCTGAACATCTTTCCTTGCTTTCATCAACTTTGACATTTGCAGTCTCAATGATCTTCTTTAGCCTCTTATTATAGCATTGGTAGGCCTTGTTCTTGGTGGAGTAACCAAGGAATATTCCTTCATCACATATAGCATCGAACTTGCCTAGATCTTCTTCTCTTTTGATATAACATTTGCTACCAAAAACTTTGAAGTATTTTACTATAGGAACTTTTCCATACCACAACTCATAGGGGGTTTTGGTGCTATTACCTTTGACTTGAGCTCTGTTTAGAATGTAGACAGCTATGTGAATAGCCTCTCTCCAGTATACTTCTGGTAGGTCAGCCTCATTCATCATGGTTCTAGCAGCCTCTTGAATTGTTATGTTCTTCCTTTCAACAAAGTTCCATTTTATTGTGGAGTCCTAGGTGCTGATAACTATCTTTTTATCCCTTGCTCTGCATAGAAAAAGTTGAATTCATTTGATTTAAACTCTCCTCCTCTATCAGATCTCAAACATTTGATCTTAAAATCCTTCTCATTCTCAACCATTGCCTTGAATGCCTTGAACTTATCTAGGGCTTCTGCTTTTCTCTCAAAAAGGTAACCCAAGTCATTCTAGAATAATCATCAATAAGCAACATAAAGTACATGTCTCCTTGCAAACTTCTTACTCTGGTAGGTCCACACAAATCTGTATGTACTAGCTCCAGCAATCCTTCAATAGATTGATCTTTGCTCTTGAAACTTGTTCTTATTTGTTTCCCAAATTGGCAAATTCCTTGCAAATAGGATTAGTAGGCTTTACTAGTTTAGGAAAATCTCTAACAGCCTGTGTAGAACTTATCTTCACAATGTTGTCAAAATTGATGTGACACAACCTTCTATGCCATAGCCAACTTTCATCAGTCTGAGCCAACAAGCCATAGTTATCATTTCCTTTCAGATGATAGATATTACATCTGGTCTTTTTACCAGTTGCAATCACTGTTCCAGAGCTTTCCATGATCTTGCATCCATTGTGCTTGAATTTCAAATCATAACTTTTGTCACACATCTGACCAACACTCAAAAGATTGTGCTTTAATCCTTTCACGTACAAGACATCTTCAGTATTATGCTTGCCATCAAAAGAAATGGATCCTTTTCCACAAATCTTACTAGTTTTATCATCTCCAAACCTAACTAGTCCCCCATCATATCTTTCCAAACTTACAAACTTACTTTTGTCACCAGTCATTTGATGAGAGCATCCACTATCAATAACCCATTCATCTTTGTCTTCAACAACCTGAGCAACCAAGGCACTTTCCACTGGTTTTTCTTCCTTCACACAACTAGCAGGATTAGTAGACATAGGTTCTTCTTTAATAGCAATAAACAAGCATTCATTACCAGAAGTACTAGCATTATCTGGTTCACCATTTGATACTCCTTCATCATCATCAAGATCTTCAACATAATAACATTTCTTTGGGATCCTAGGTCTATCAGGTCTTGGCTTAGGAACTCTTGTGGGGCATCTAGAAGCATAATGACCAACTTTACCACAACTAAAAATTTTGAAAGGTAGTTTGCCTTTGAACTTACCAGTACCTCTCAGTAGACTATTAACAAATTTGGCTTCAAGTTCTTCAAGCTCATAATCTGGTTCCACCTTGTACTTGTCAGATTTGGGGGTTCTTTCTGAAGTGCTGGCCTTGAAAGCAGTCTCTATCTTTGGAAGTGAATCACCAAGTTCTCTCATTTCAAAGGCTGTCAGCTTCCTGAGTAGCTGATCTTTTGTAATCTTTGTCACTGTCATTACTTATTCAATTGCGGCCACCTTATGACTATATGATTTAGGCAGTGATCTTTAAGAATTTTGTTCACAACTTCAATATCCTGAATTTTTCCTCCCACACTTCTAATGCTACTCACAAGTTCGTCAACCTTTTGCATGAAGGATGTTATGTTGTCATCTTTTCTCATCTTCAAACATTCATATTTTTCCTTCAAACTCTGCAACTTGGCACTCTTCATAGATTCATCTCCTTCATATAGATTCTTCAGCTTTTCCCAGATTTCATAAGCAGTTTCCAGCTCCATGATCTTTGTTACTTCAGTGTCAGATAAGGTGCTTACCAAGGCATCTTTGGCTTTTATGTTCAACTCAAATTGCTTGATCTCATCTTCAGTTTGCCGACCAGTCTTTGGTATTTCATACTTATTTTTAGTTATTTTCTAAACACTATAACCCAAGTAGAGGAGATGGGTTTTCATGTGGATCTTCCAGATAGAGTAGTTTGTTCCATCGAACAGCGGACTTTCCTCCTTATACGACATCTTGGATCAGCCTCAAACGGTCAAGCTTTCTTCTGAGGAACTTGGATCTGATACCAATTGTTGAAATGCACAAGACAACTAAGAGGGGGGTGAATCAGTTGTCACAAAACTTAAATAATTTCTGCATCTTAAAACATCATCCACTTATTTACTATTATTATGACTAGAACATGAAAACACATAATCAATCTTTTTAACACAACTGCAAGATCATACACAATAGATGCCAGATTTTTACGTGGAAAACCCTGTAAAGGGAAAAACAACGGTGGGGGTTAACCCACAAGATTATTATGTAAAGCACAATACCAAAAATTAGAGGCTCACTGCTCAAAGAGGCTCACTTCTAAGGGGTTTGAACTGAGATGATAGCATCTACACCATGCCAAAGTTTAGTTCCATTGAAGCACAAAACAATTCCTCTACTCTGCTCTGCCTTCTCAATCTTTCCCTTTTCTTCACATTCTTACACAAGGGCATCTTTTCCATGACTCAATTACAAGTATATATATCATTCATTGACTTTGGAATGTTCATCAAAATCGGCATTACAACCACATTACATTTATCAAGCATTGGGCTACTCTCCAATGATGATATTACAAACATATAAAATAGGTCTTGACCTAATACAAAATTATGCTAAGGAGAAGACACAAAAATTATAAGCGGATCATATCACACCTTAGCAAGGGCCCAAATACAATCTTCTATGCCACTACACGCTTCTACAATCTTCTATGAATCTCTGCAATTAGTGGAATCATCCAAGTCAGCTAAGACTGGAGCTCGCACTATGTTATCTGGGAACAATCTTTAATTTCAATCCAAAATACTCCTCACGGACCAATGCAAAGGTAGGAACATGATCAGGAGACATCCACAAGCATGTTGTAGTCACCAGGAACATCCGCACAACATTTAACCACTCGAACCATGAGATTTCTCCAACCGGAGCATAAGAACTCAATTGTCATCAACTGTCACTAAAGAAAGATCGCTGGCGGATCACCAAATCATGAACCATTGCAATTGTAGGTGCATATCATCATCCCAGACATCACTCTAGAACCACAGACCAAAATACATAACTGCAGAGGAATGCGGAGCAAAATAGTTTCTCCCAAACACCAGTGAATGAACAGAAAAAGTAGGTTTTACTCTGGTGAACACAACTTCCTCAATTCTTCATACCAGAGAATCAAGCTCAAAATGTAGCATCTTTAGACATGCCTCTAAATATATTCCAATCTATAGACCAAGATATTCAATCAACAAGAAATGCGGAGCAATCTTCTGCACTGTTCTTTTATCAGCAACACATTGTCTTCACTACAATTTACTGCAACTCACTATTTCTTCCGGAGGGGAAAATTTTCTCAATATTCTCAACATATAAATCTTCTAAAAAAATAACAAAATAGGATACATTTGACACCAGTGATAACAAAGATATGTTGACATCAATGACAACACTGATTAGGCACATATTTGCAACAGGATCTACATGTGGCTATGGGTCTGAGTATTTTTTATGACATATACAACACATGCCTTACATGGTCATGATGTTTGGTACACACATTGAAGAGGATGCTCCACACTTTGAGTTCTACATAGGGTTGAGCACATAATACATCCATATTAGATAGTATGGTCTTGATGAACAAGTTTCTAGATGTGACCTTTGGTATTAACCGACGGGTAATTTTCAATAAGGTTGTGCAATTTGGTATATTTCCTATTGAAATCTATAATTAACTATATTAATCCATTATGAATAAAAATTAATGTAAAAAATTATATATGTATTATAAAATTCTAGGGTCAAAGTATGCATCTTGCATCTGTTGGCTCTTCATCATATTGTTATGTGTGCATGTCAAGTTCACAATTATGTAATTTGTAATAAAATATTAAATATGTACTACATGTGAATTTTTTGTCATATATCAATTCTAATCTTAAAATGACAATTTGATGATGAACAAGTAGATGTTGGACCTCTAACATCAAACATGTTAGTGGTAATAGTTGGATATCAACTTTCACTGAGGTAAGTTTACTATTTTTAATCATTATGTATGTAAATAATTTTATCTAGATTTTGGTCAAATGATGTTGTTCCTATTTTTAGTTAATGACATTAGTACATGCTCCTCATAATATTCATGGAACAATGCAAATGGGCATTGCTATAATAGTTTTGTCTTCAATGTCTTTGACAAAGGTATGAGCTAGTAATGTAAATGTCATTATGTATTTGTTGTTTTATCTCACATCATTTAATGTAAATAAATGATATTCATCTTTAGTCTAATTTACTTCTTCATGATTTTCACATGAGGTCACAACTCTACTTCATGGACCTACCCCTCAAGTGGATGAAGAGAAGTAGCAAATGATTAAGGAGGATCATCAACTTGTCGTAACTGATTATTTACTTATGTCAATTTATATTTAATGTTCCATATTAATGTGTATATTGTTTAATTGTATTGATAGGTAGAGCTAGAAAAAAAATTTAAGAGGAGGTTCATTCGATGGAGAAGAGATGTAAATTATGATATTGGTTCTCCATCTTCTTGATAGAGCAAAATTCATTGATTGTTCCATGATAGTCCATAGTTTAGATATGATTGGACATTTTTTTGTATGCCTTAATGACATGTAGGTGTAGATTTGTGTTTTGCCAACATATATCATTTTATTCCTATATGGCTTTGTATGCATACATTTGTTTTTTATCGATGTATATCACTATATGCCTATATGGCTTTGTTTATACATTCATCATATTCCTATATGGCATTGTAGTCCTTATGACACTATACATATGACATTTTTATAACATTATATATACCTTAATGGCCTTATTGAGATCAAAATATAAATATTCTATCTATATTGATGACTTAAATGGTTTAAATTATTTAAGTGGTTTAAATAATAAGGCTTAAGATTAAACTTAGTGTTGGGAGTGATCATAAATGTCTTTAATGCTTTTAATGCTCACTTTAAACTAATATTTTTTTAAACGATTTTAAAACTCGCTTCAAACTTAAGATTGTTACATTCATCTAACAACACTACAACGTAGGGGTAGCTAAGTAGAAGCATGGAGATAGTTTGTTTGTGATTTGTGAGTTGGATGTATCATTATGTGTATGGTCATAAAATTATCATAACTACCTTAAAAGATAAATACCATGTGAAAACTAAGTAAATTAACACAAGTTACTTCTTGATTTCAAGGATTAACACAAACTAAGTCAATTTACATAGTTTAGTTTTGGTTTTGGATTTTGAGTTGAGCATTTATTATGTTCAATGAAATTTATTAGAACATAATGAAAATATCAAATCTCTTCTCAAATTAAATATCAATATGTTTTTAGCCTATGGAAACTATCAATATTAGGAATAGAATTAATGACAAAGTAAAGGCATAGAGTGCTTTCATTTTATTTTTGCACCTTATCAAGATCTACAGTCTTGTTAAGAATTGAAACAATATTTTTTATGTTTTTTATTTGTCAACTTGAAGCTATGACAAGTAATAATGGTCAATGTTGTATTTAGAGTGTAAAGTAGATTGTCATAAAATTAGAAAAATAAATGAATGGTAATGAGCCATTTTGCAAGAATGCATTCATTATCAACATGGGAAAGTAGTCTAGAGTTGATAGAAATTGAGATAGGATATTGTATATGGACAAAAAATCCACCTGTAAGTGAAAATGAAACATTTCTAGGTGCCATAGATTCCAAGAATCATTGCATCAAAGTTTCACAACTTTTTGGTCTTAGGGCTCTTAAACAACTCTCTCAGTCCAATGTAGCCTAGAAGGATCAAGATACTTTGATGTAGGAACATCTTTGGTTCAAGAACAATCTTGCATCAACCAAAAACATTTGCATTTTAGTTTGTTTGTAGTTCAATTTGTTTCTTTTCCAGTTCAATTCAGGCAGTTCGGTCAGAAGTAGTTTCTGCATTTTGGTCTGCATTTTACCATAGTTGCATTTCATACCTTGTGGAGCTAGACTTAGTATCTATATTCATTCATCTACATGATATCTAGAATTCAAAGATCCACACTTCAATACTGAAAATATATCGCTATCAGAAGTTTGACTATTTCTCAGAATAGAGCATCCTGATAATCACAGACAACTAGTTGAAGGAGAAACTTGCAGAAACATTTCTTGATCTGTAAAGCCTAATGACACATCACTCAATGATCTTTGGTTCATGGTTGACCTTCCCAGGAGATCCACACATCATTCCATTCATTTTCTGGAAGTGTTCTATGCATTTAGGTCTGACCTATCTATGTACACATGTTACAGCTCTTCATTGGAGTTTGTGATCTTCTTTGGCCGATGCAGAGGAATCTATTGATCCGAACTTGATATATATATTGATGTAATAGATCCTTAGGAAAGTAGTTCATAAGTTACTAAGTTCTAAAGAGATAGCTTATTCATATTTTGGCAAAGGAGCTTCAAAGCTTTATCTTGCGCATGTATGTAATCAGGCCTATGAGCCTTAATTGTAAGCTCGCATGTTGCCGGCCGATCTCTATTTGAATTCTATGATATATTGAATGACTGAATCTATAATTGTTCCATTTCTTTGAGTTGTTTCCGTTGTGTTTACTCTTGCTGCACGGTCTAGATAGTTCATTTTGTGAACCCTCCTACCATGACTACACCAAGTGGTATCAGAGCGAAAGTTTGAATCTTTGGGAGTGAATTGACCAAAGTTGGCGAGGGAATTTCGTAAGATCTTGTTGTGGATAGATCACCGAATTAAGGCAGGTTACTTGTGTTGCAACCAATCACCGATTGTGAGGTAGTTGTCACCTTGTAGCTCGATCGCCAAACCTGAGGCAGTTTACACTTGATCCTAGGAAGAATGCCACCGAGGAGAGTTGTTGTTGGAACAATGGCTAGTAGAATAGATGAGATGATGGAGATAATGAAAACAATGTGAATTCGATTGGATGTTCTTGAAGAAGATAGGTGAAGAGGATTGACACTGAGACCTAATGTTGAAAGCAATTATGAAGAAGAATTTCAATATGTTGAACAAACTGGCAAAACCCTAGGAGATGAGGAAGAAGAAGAATTAGATCAAGTAAAGATGTTGTGAGCTATTTCAAAGATTGGAAAGAGACCTAGAGTTGATGTGCTGAACTATACTGGTAATTTGAACCCTGAAGAATTGATTGATTAGATAAATGACATGGAAGAATACTTTGAATATGAGGAAATTGAAGATCTGGAGAAGGTGAAATTTGCAAAGACAAAGTTGAAAGGACATGCTGCTATATGGTGGAAGGAAGTTTAATTGGAAAGAAATAGAAAGGAAAAGAAAAGATTACAAAATGGGATAGGATGATGACAAAACTGAAGAATCAATTTATACCTGCTGACTATGAGTTGGAACTGTTGAAAATATTGCAAAACTTGAGACAAAAGGATAAATCTATGGAGTACACTAAAGAATTTCATAAGATGATCATAAGGACAGGACATAGTGAAGCAAGAAAGGAGAAAGTGGCTAGATACATCAATGGACTGAGATTGAACATTCAAAAGGAACTAAGCTTGGTAAGGATGACATGTTTGGAGGAAGCATATCAATTTGCCTTGAAAGTTGAAGAGAAACTGAATAAGAGGCATGATCAGAGACAGAGAGGAAGAGGAGGTAAATTTCAGAGAAGTAAAACATTTTCCAGAGGAGACAGAGCATATCCGGAGCAGAACAAGTTTGACAGCCCGTTTAAGAAGGATGACAAAGATACTATTGCGTACTGGAGAAATGACAGAAATTCTCATCCCAAAGGCAACTATAATTCATACTGGAATGAAGGATACAAAAGAGAAGGAAGAGGATTGGATAAGAGAACATTCAGAGGTATTTGTTTCAAGTGTGGAGGTGAAGGACATAGAGCATTTGAATGTAATTAGGGTAGTACAAGTAAGAGGATAGAAAATAGTGGAAGAGCAGTCTATGTTGAAGAAGAACCTGTTGAAATAGATGAACCCTATTCTGTTGGTAAACCTGAGAAAGGAGAATCACTTATGATGAGGAGAGCACTATTTCAAATAGAAACAAATGAGGAACCACCGTAGAGGAAAAGTTTGTTCAGAACCAGATGCAAATCCAGAGGTAAATGTTGTAAAGTTGTGATTGATAGTGGTAGTTCTGATAACCTAGTTTCAGAGGAGATGGTGACTAAGCTAAAGTTGGAAAGATTGAAACACCCTATGCCCTATCAGATAGCATGGATTTAGGATGATCATAAGGTACTGGTGAGTGAACAATGTTTCATGAAATTTCATATTGGATCTTATTGTGATGAAGTCTTGTGTGATATTATGCCTATGGATGTTTGTCATATCTTGTTGGGTAGACCTTGGCAATATGATAGAAAAATTATACATGATGGGAGAAAGAATACATATACTATAACAGCAAATGGAAAGAGAATTACTTTGATTCCTTTGGAGGATGATCCTAAAGATGTGGTATGTGGAAATGCTAGAATCTATTTGGTAGATGGAAGAAAATTTTTGGATGGTTTGAGACATGAGAATATGTGTTATGCCTTGATTCCTAAGAAGACTAAAACATTGAAGAAAGAAACTGGAGAATCACAACTAGAGGAGAAAAAGGAGTTGCTGACAGAATATGAAGACATCATATCAGATAATGTACCTGATGGATTGCCACCTATATGGAGTATCAGTCATCACATGGATCTTATACTGGGAGCAAGTTTGCCTAATAAAGCAGCTGATGAAGGGGATAAATCACAAAACACACACAATAGAAATTGAACATAGAAAATAGAACTTTCTTTTATTGATCTGGGAAACTCATTACATTACATAAGCTCAATTACAATCAAAGGATGAATCCTCTACTGGCTGTAACACATTACAGCTTTCCCAACCTCAAGACTCTAGAATCTTCAGCCTTCTGTAACCCCAAATCAGCTAGGGTTTCTATTTTCCCACCTATTCTTGACTCTACACTTGCCCCCTTTAACTCTACTACTGCCCAGGGTTCCCAAAATAGTCATAAATAGCACTTTTTGGTGGCCTCTAGCTAAATTTCAAAATTTGCAACTCCCTCCAAAAGTAGGTCAACTTCCGGGAAGCATAACTTTTGATCCAGGTGTCTGATTGACGAACTGTTTTAAGCACCGGAAAGATCATGATGTGAACTATAACGCTGGAAATCTATAAACATATTTCCATCAACTTTTTGGGATGTTATGGGATGTTTTAGTGCCTCATATCTCATTCCAAAAAATTTCAGGGGCTTTTTGGAAAACAAAAACTTTAATATCTTTCAGCTCGCAAATGATCTTTGCCTGATTCCTTCGCCAAAGGTCTTATATTTCTGTTATGCAATTTTCTGTAAGTTTTTGCTTCAATCCAGACCCATATGCAAACTTTCCTAAAATGGTAGGTACACTTTCCAAAATAGGCAGGCTACTATTTTTAGCAGTTTTGGAAAAACTGAAAGTCCTACATCATTATTCTGGATATTATGGAACCAGAAACACTAATTATGGAAAGAAATAAAAACAACTACAATGATTTTGAATTAACATCTTTTTGGGTGATGCAACATCAACCTTACACCACTGGATGCTCCTGCATCAGACACCCAGGGTAATTTGAGAAGTTACCCTGTCACGTCTTAGATGTTTGTGTGAGGAAAACCCAAACACTCAACTTTTGCCTTAGACAACCAAGAAGAATCTTCAACAGGCCTTCCTTTCCATTTTACTAGATATTCTTCATATTACCTGTTCTGAGTACTTCTTCCCACACGGCTATCCAAGATCTCTTCTATCTCCTCCATTGAAGTCGATGCCAGAATACTCCACTATGCTTCTGTTGGTCCATCCTCTGTTCCACCTTCATGATCTTCTGATAGATTAGCAATGTTGAAAATAGGGGAAATATTGATCCCACTCAGTAGCTCTACCTCATATGCATTTCCTAAATCATGTTTCTTCAAAATTCTACATGGTCCAAATTTCTTCATTTTTAGTTTATTGTATGTTCTAATTGGGAACCTTTCTTTTCTCAAGTGAACCATGACTTCATCTCCTACCTAGAATTCCTTATATCTCCTCTTCTGATCCGCCTTAGCCTTGTACTGAATATTCATCTTATTAATGTGCTTTTTCACCTCTTCATGCAAATTCTTCATGTGTTCTGCAAAGTCTTCAGCCTCGACACTTGTCTTTTCTCCTTTGTCTAGATTTCTTAACTCTAAAGCATTTCTTGGACTATTCCCATATACAATCTGGAATGGTGATTTACCAGTACTCCTATTGATAGAATTGTTGTAAACAAATTCTGCCTGTGGTAAAATCAAATCCCATCCCTTGGGATTATCTCCTACTAAGCATTGTAGCAGGTTACCCAAACTACTATTCACCACTTCGGTATGTCCATCAGTCTGTGGATGGTGTGCAGAACTAAACTTCAAATCTGTCTTCAACTTCTTCCATAATGTCTTCCAGAAATAACCAACAAAGTTGGTATCTCAATCTAAAACTATGCTCTTTGGTAGACTGTGTAATCTCACCACCTCCCTGAAAAATAATTCAGCAATATGAACAGCATCATTAGTCTTCTTACAAGGAATGAAATGTGCAATCTTCGAGAATCCATCCACCACCACAAAAATGGAATCATGTCCTCTCTATGTCCTTGGTAAACCAAGAACAAAATCCATACTAATATCATCCCATGGCTTCTCTGGTACAACTCTGCACAAATTTCCTCACATCCTGTTGCAACTATAGCCAATAATAATTTTCACCAACAATAGCAATAGTCTTATCTCGACCAAAGTGTCTAGCCAATCCTCCACTATGCTTCTCCTTTATCAGATTCTCTCTCATGGAACTCCTCGAAATGCACAACTGGCTTCCTCTAAACAACATGCCATCTTGGATTATGAAATCCAACCATTTTGTCCTCTCCAAAGTAACAGGTTCCAAACAAGCTTTCCAGGCCTCTACAAAATCTGGATCCTTAGGATACAAACTTTTGAGCTCATCGAACCTAACAACCTCTATCTTGATTTCTGTCAACAAATTTTGCCTTCTACTCAAGGCATTTGCAACTTTGTTGGACCTCCCACTCCTGTGCTTCAAAACAAAAGTATAGCTCTGCAAAAACTCAACCCATTTTATGTGCCTTTGATTCAACTTTCCTTGACTATTAAGATACTGCAAAGCCTAATGATTAGTATATAAAACAAACTCCTTTGGCAACAAATAATGTCTCCATTTCTTTAAAGCCTGAACTATTGCATAAAACTCCTAATCATAAATAGAATACTTTTTCTTGGCATCATTAAGCTTCTCACTAAAATAGGCAATGGGCTTACCTTCTTGACTCAAAACAGCACCTATACCACTACCACTAGCATCACAATCTACCTGAAATACCTTATTAAAATCTGGAAGTACCAAAATAGGTTGTTCTACGACTTTCTGCTTCAATGTATCAAAACTCTTGTCTGCTCCTTTAGTCCATCTAAACTCTTTTCTATCCCCTCTCATTATCTTAGTTAGGGGTGCACAAATGCTACTGAAATTCCTGATAAACTTTCTGTAAAAACTTGCCAAACCATGAAAAGATCTTACCTCCGTTGCACTCCTTGGCGTAGGCCATTCAATGATAGCCCTTACTTTTTCTGGGTCCATCTTAAGACCTTCCTCTAAGACAACAAATCCCAGGTATACCAACTCTTTCTTTGCAAAACTACATTTCTTCAGATTAATCAACAACTTCTCCTGCCTCATCTTCTCTAAAACTCTTCTGATATGCATCAAATGCTCATCCCAAGTCTTGCTGAAAATCAAAATATCATCCAAATAAACAATAACAAAACTTCCCAAAAATTCTTTCAGTACCTCGTTCATGAGCCACATAAATGTGATCGGTGCATTGGTTAGCCCAAATGGCATGACTAACCACTCATACAAACCTTCTTTGGTTTTGAAGACTGTCTTCCATCTGTCTCCTTCTCTGATACGAATCTGGTGATACCCACTCTTCAAGTCAATCTTCGTGAAGTACTTGGCTCCACTCAAACAGTCCATTATGTCATCCATTCTAGGCAATGGAAATCTATACTTGATTGTGATCTTATTGATGGCTCAAGAGTTTGTACACATTCTCCACTCTCCATCTTTCTTTGGTACTAGTACTGCAGGTATCGCATAGGGAATTAGGCTCTCTCTTATCAATCCCTTCCTCAACAACTCCTAAACTTGTCTGTTCAACTCCTCACTCTCTGCTAGAGTCATTCTGTGGGCTGCCTTATTTGGCAAACTGGCTCCTGGTATCAAGTCCATTTGATGACTTATCTTCCTCACTAGTGGCAAACCTTCTGGTACATTATCAGAGATAATGTCCTAAAATTCTTCCAACATATCTGAAACTTCTGCTAGTACATCTTCACATTTCTCTTGACTAATCTTAGGAATCAACACAAAGAAATGACGCTCATACTTCATACCCTCCAAAAATTTTCTACCATCTACCAAGCAAATTCTGGCAGTACTACACACCTTTTCTTCCACCTCCTTTAAGGGCTTCAACTTATGATAAACTCCATCCTTTGTTAGGGAATATGTGTTTGCACGGCCATCATGGATAGCACTCCTATCATACTACCATGGCCTCCCCAACAACATATGACATGCATCCATCAGTATGATATCACACAACACCTCATCATGGTAGTCCCCAATCTTGAACTTCACTAAACACTACTCATTAACCAAATCTCTGTGGTCCTCCTGCAACCATGGAATCTGATATGGATGTGGATGCTTTCTTCTTGTCAACCATCTCCTATGAAACAAGATTGTCAGTGCTTCCACTATCAATAATAATATCACAGCACTTACCTTCACATTTGTACCTTGTGCAAAATAAACTCTTCCTCTGATTTGGTTAATTCTCCTCATTCAGCAAGGTTCTTCTGACAACTAGGGTTTCTCCCCTTTCAGCCTCTTCAGAATGCTTAGAATGTACATCTTCATCTACATGTGCAACTCATGCATTACCTTCAGGTCTTCTATTTGTCCTTCCTTGATGTTGCAGACACTCATATGCTTGATGCCCTTCTTCTCCACATTGGAAATAGGTTCCTCTGAAACCTCCTCTTCCAGGTCCTTGCCCAGGTCTACCTCTTCCTCTTCCTCTTTGCTCACCATTGTTCTATTCACGAGGGCGGTAGGTATTATCTCCTCTCTGATTTTGACTAGTGCCAACTTCTTCACTTTTCTTTGAATCTTCATTTAGTCCCCCATAGGGTCTTCCACCAGTCCTTCTGCCTTGACCACTTCCCCTTTGCTTGCTATCAAATCTTTTATTTAGCTTCTCTTCCACCTTCAGGAAAAACTGGTATGCATCTTCTATGGTGGTCATTCTAACCAAGCTCAACTCCTCTTGAATACTCGGCCTCAACCCATTAATGTAATGGGCTACCTTCTCCTTGTTGGGCTCTGCATGGCCTATCCTAATAGTAATTTTATAAAACTCTTATGTATACTCCTTAACAGACTTGTTACCTTGTTCCAGTCCTTGCAGCTTCTTTAGCAACTCCATCTCATATTCCATAGGAATGAACTGCTTCTTCAGTTTCTCCACCATCCGATCCCATTTGGTGATCTTTCCTTTTCCTCTTTTATTCCTCTCTAATTGGACCTCCTTCCACCAAATACTAGCATGGCCCTTCAACTTTGTTTTTGCAAACTTGACCCGATCTAGGTCCTCCACATCTTCATACTCGAAATACTCCTCCATGTCATTGATCCAATCAATAAGTTGTTCTAGATTCAAATCTCTAGAATATGTAGAAAATTCGATCCGGGGCCTCTTTCCAATCTTTGAAATGGCCCTCAACAACCTAACTTCTGCAGGATCTCTTGCAACTTCTTGTTCTTCCTCAGATAGCTCTTCTTCTACTTCATCTTCACTTTCTTCTCTTGTTCTCAGCTCAAACTCTCTTCGCAGCTCCTCTTGCAATGCATCGATTTGCCTTTACAAGGCTCTAAAACCCTCTTCCGTCAAAGCATTCCTCCCAATACGGTTTCTTCGTGGAGGCATCTTGATCTCCACAGTAAACCCACAACCTCAAGTCCTGGTGCAAACTACCTCATGGTCGGCAATCCGTCTACACACTCAAGAACCCTTGCTCTGATACCACTTGATGAAGGGGGTAAATCAAAAAACACACACAATAGAAATTGAACATAGAAAATAGAACTTTCTTTTATTGATCTGGGCAACTCATTACATTACAAAAGCTTAATTACAATCAGATGATGAATCCTCTACTAGCTACAACACATTACAGCTTTCCCAACCTCAAGACTCTAGAATCTTCAACCTTCTGTAACCCCAAATCAACTAGGGTTTCTATTTTCCCACCTATTCTTGACTCTACACTTGCCCCCTTTAACTCTACTACTGCTTAGGGTTCCCAAAATAGTCATAAATAGCACTTTTTGGTAGCCTCCAGCTAAATTTTAAAATTTGCAACTCCCTCCAAAAGTAGGTCAACTTCCGGGAAGCATAACTTTTGATCCGGGTGTCTGATTGACAAACTATTTTAAGCGCCGGAAAGCTCGCAGTGTGAAATATCATGCTGGAAATCCATAAATAGATTTTTGTCAACTTTTTGGGATGTTATGGGATGTTTTAATGCCTCATATCTCGTTCTAGAAATTTTCAGGGGCTTTTTGGAAAACAAAAACTTTAATATCTTTCAGCTCACAAATGATCTTTGCATGATTCCTTCTCCAAAGGTCTTATATTTTTGTTATGTAACTTTCTGTAAGTTTTTGCTTCAATCCGGGCCCATATGCAAACTTTCCTAAAATGGCAGGTACACTTTCCAAAACAGGCAGGGTACTATTTTAAGTAGTTTTGGAAAAACTGAAAGTCCTACATCATTATTCTGGATATTATGGAACTAGAAACACTAATTATGGAAAGAAATGAAAACAACTACAATGATTTTGAATTAACTTCTTTTTCAGTGATGTAAGATTGCCCTTACACCACTGGATGCTCCTGAATCAGCAGCACACCAGATGACACCAACAGAGAATGAAGAACTAAATAGACAGATACAAGAATTGTTGAGGAAAGGTTTCATTAGAGAAAGCTTGAGTCCTTGTACAGTACCTGCAGTGTTAGCACCTAAGAAAGATGGAGAATGGAGAATGTGTACTGACTCTAGAGAAATAAACAAGATTACAGTTAAGTATAGATTTTCTTTATGTAGAATGGATCATATCATGGATTGTTTGAGTGGAGCAAGATATTTCGCAAAGATAGACTTGAAGAGTGCATACCATCATATCAGAATCAAAGAAGGTGATGAATGGAAGACTGCTTTTAAAACAAATGAAGGATTGTATGAGTGGTTAGTGATGCCTCTTGGATTGACAAATGCACCGAGTACTTTCATGAGATTGATGAATGAAGTCTTGAAGAAATTCTTGGGTAAGTTTGTGATTGTATACTTGGATGATATTTTGATTTTTAGTAAGACAAAAGAGGAACATTTGTGGCATATTAGACAAGTTTTGCAGAGGTTGAGAGAAGAGAAATTGTTGATAAACATCAAGAAGTATAGTTTCATGAAAGAAGAGTTGGTATATTTGGGATTTGTGATTTCTACGGAAGGATTAAAGATGGACCCTGAGAAAGTAAGAGTAATTATTGAATGGCCTACACCAGAGAGAATTGGAGAGGTTAGATCATTTCATGGATTGGCTAGTTTCTACCAGAAGGTCATCAGAAATTTTAGTTCAGTTTGCAACCCTATGACAGAGACAATGAGATGTGACAAAAAATATTTTAAGTGGACATCTGGAGCAGATAAAAGTTTTGAACTATTGAAGCAGAAAGTGACAGAGCAACCTGTTTTGGCATTACCTGATTTCAATAAGGTATTTCAAGTAGATTGTGATGCAAGTGGGAATGTAATTGGAGCAGTATTAAGTCAAGAAGATAGACTAGTAGTATATTTCAATGAGAAGTTGAATGATGCAAGGAGAAGATATTCAGTTTATGATCAGGAATTCTATGCCATAATTCAAGCCTTGAAGAAGTGGAGACATTACTTGTTGCCTAAGGAGTTTGTGTTGTATATAGATAATCAAGCTTTGTAGTATTTGAACAGTAAAGGTAAGTTGAATCAGAGACATATGAGATGGGTAGAGTTCATGCAGAGTTATACATTTGTGTTGAAGCATAGGTGTGGAAAATCAAACAAAGTGGTTGATGCCTTGAGTAGAAGAAGAAACTTGTTGATAGAGATGAGAGTTGAAGTGTTGAGTTTTGATGAATTGAAGAATATGTATGAGGGAGACATTGATTTTGCAGAACCTTGGAAAGCATGTAAGGAACCTATTGTGACAGATAGGAGTAAGTGGTTGGACTATTTCATTCAAGAAGATATGTTGTTCAAAGGAAATTGATTCTGCAAACCTAAAAGTTCAATGAGAGATAATTTGATCAAGGAGAAGCATAGTGGTGGATTGGCAGAACATTTTGGCATTGATAAGATAGTGGCTTTGGTGAGTGAAAATTACTTTTGGCCTCAGATACATAAGGATGTTTGGAAATTTATGCAGAGTTGTAGAGTTTGTCAAGTTGCAAAAGGGAGTAGTCAGAATACTAGATTGTATAAACCTTTGACAGTACCAGAGAGACCTTGGGAAGACATAAGCATGGATTTTGTGATGGGATTGTCTAAGACACAGAGAGGACATGATTCAATATTTGTAGTGATGGATAGATTTTCAAAGATGACTCATTTCATACCTTGTAAGAAGACAACTGATGCAGTGCATGTAGCTGACCTATTTTTCAAGGAGATTGTGAGATTGCATGGATTACCTAAGTGTATAGTTTCAGACAGAGACACAAAGTTAGTTAGATACTTTTGGAAGACACTTTGGAAGAAAATGAAGATAGATTTGAAGTTTAGTTCATCTTTTCATTCACAGACCGATGGACAGATAGAGGTAGTGAATAGTAGTTTGGGAAATTTGTTGAGATGTTTGGTTGGAGAGAAGACAAGAAGTTGGGATTTGATTCTTTCACAAGCAGAGTTTACATACAATAATTCAGTAAACAGGAGTACCGGAAGAACACCTTTTGAGATTGTTACTAGAGTAAACCCTAGAGGAGTGGCATAATTAAGAGATATTAGCATGGAAGAAAAGAGGAGTGCTGAAGAAGAAGAATTTGTAGATCACATGAGGACAGTGCATAATTAGGTGAAGAAGCATTTGGAGGATATGAACAGTAAATATAAGGAAAAGGTAGATGAGAAGAGAAGACATAAGGAATTTGAAGTTGGAGATGAAGTGATGGTGTACTTGAGAAAATAAAGATTTCCAGTTGGGACATATAACAAGTTGAAGATGAAGAAGTTTGGACCTTGTCAGAAATTTTGATTCAGGAAATTCATATGAAGTGAAATTACCAGAAACCTTGGGTATATCACTAATTTTCAACATTGCAGACTTATATTAGTATCATGAAGTAGAGTTCAGTGATAGCATGGAAGAAGACTTAAAGATGTAGTTACCACAATAAACACTAGAGCAGATTGAAGACATTTTGGACAACAGAGTTGGACACAGCACTAGAGGAAGACAATACAAAGAATATCTTGTGAAGTGGAAAGGCAGACCAGAAGAAGATTCATCATGGATTTCTCAGGATGAGGTGGACCATCTTGGTTCTCCCCTAGCCCCAGCATGTCTGATGCAGGAGCATCCTTAGTTCAAGAGTAATCTTGCATCAACCAAAAACATTTACATTTCAGCTTATTTGTAGTTCAGTTTGTTTCTTTTCCAGTTTAGTTCATGCAGTTCAGTCAAAAGCAGTTTATGTATTTTGGTCCGCATTTTACCATAGTTACATTTCGGACCTTATGGAGCTAGACTTAGCATCTATATTCATTCATCTACATCATATCCAGAATTCAGAGATCTGCACTTCAATACTAGAAAGATATCGCTATCAAAGGTTTGACTATTTCTCATAACAAAGCATCATGATAATCATAGACAACCAGCTGAAGGAGAAACTTGCAGAAGCGTTTCCTGATCTGTGAAGCCTAATGACACATCACTCAATGATATTTGGTTCATGAATGACCTTCCCAAGAGATCCGCACATCATTCCATTCATTTTCTAGAAGTGTTCTATGCATTTAGGTCTGTCCTATCTGTGTACACACATTATAGCTCTTCATTGGAGTTTGTGATCTTCTTTGGCTGACGCGGAGGAATCTATTGATCTAGACTTGATATATATTGATGTAATAGATCCTTAGGAAAGCAGTTCATAAGTTACTAAGTTCTAGAGAGATAGCTTATTCATTTTCTGGCGAAGGAGCTTCAAAGTTTTATCTTGCGCATGTATGTAATCGGGCTTGTGAGCCCTAATTGTAAGCCTGCATGTTGCCGGTTGATCTCTATTTGAATTCTATGATACACTGAATGATTAAATTTGCATTTGTTCCATTTCTTTGAGTTGTTTCCAGTGTGTTTACTCTTACTGCATGGTTCAGATAGTTCATTCTGTGAACCCTCCTACCATGACTACACCAGACTTGGGGAACAATGTAATTCCCACCTTTTACACAAGGACATTAATGGACAAAAATAAGATCAATTTTTTTGCGATGCAATTGTAACACTCACATGTCAGAATTACACACTCAAGCATGAAAACCACCACACGATGACACAAAGGCACAAGCAAAAGGTGGAAATAAGGACACACACACTTCTCTACTTGACAAGAACAATTAATAGTGACAAATGGCCAATAACCCAAGAAATGTCGACAAAGGACTTTCAAGCCAAAAAAGGATTGATCATGAAGCCTTGCAAGGACAAAACATCCAACATGGATCAAACACATAGCATCCAATTACCAACCATGAATCAACATGCTAACTAACCAAAAGCATGATAACAATTCAAATAAAGGTAATATACAATTCCCAATTCAAACTGATATTCATGCAAAATATGAGAAATACCATATGGAATGCCACACTTGTTCAACACCAACATCAAGATAGGCTAAATACCAATATGGATAACTCAACCATAATGTGGGCACATTACAACCCAAATAATAATGTAGCATCAGATAAAATTTAAACATAAAACAAACGACTTCAATGCATTGATTTAACCATTCCATTAGAAGAAATTATGCTAGAACATGATAAATTCCTTTCTAAACAAGGTTCATTTTCCAACCAAATAAAATCATATTACAATTTTATGATGGAGGTTACTTCCCAAACATGGAAGGATCACACTCCAATAATTACATTCTACAAAGAATAATAATACAATTACAATAAGCCACCTCCAAGGTGTTACAATAATCACAAAGTACAACATGATCATAGTGTAGATTAGAAATGCAAATAAGGTGAAAACACTAAACAAAATGCAATAAACACCAAGTTATACCTTACAAGAAAATCCAATCCCATTAAGGGAGGAAGGAGCCTTTGCACCCAAAACAAGCTCCTTGACAAAGATTCCCTAGACAATGAATTGAAATGTGAAATGCTACTCAAAGTTGCAACTCACTATTCTAGCTCAAGAGTGATTTGGACATGGTAACTTTGCATAAACTTGGATCATGAAAATGGCTTGGGAGAGGTTTTATTTATAAATTTATGGAAGGGATTTTGATCCAAGGGTGGAGATTGATTTGGAAGATCAATGGTGGAGGATAAAAGTGATGTCGAGGGCCTAGATTCAATCTTGAATGAATGGAGGGCTAGGAATAAAAGTGATTCTTTTATTTATTTTGGGAAAAGGGGTTATTTAATGAGCATGGGGGTGAAGGATTATTTTCGAATAAAATATTCATATGGGGGAATGTAAATGAATTAAAAATTTATTTGGGGAAGAGAGGAAATAAATGAGTATAGGGTTGTAAGGAGAAATAAATGTGATGTGGGATGTTTTTAAATAAAAAATTGACTTATGTGGATTTAATTCAATTTTTTATTTGGAGGATGTGGGGAAGGGTGTTAAACAAGGTTTGACCACCCAAATGAAGGGGATATGATTAATTAAACAGAGGTTTTATTTAATTAATCCTAGGGCTAGGATGAGGTAGGCTAGGGTAGGCAATTAAATAATAGCTATTTAATTGTTTAGGGTAGGGATAGGTCAATTATAGGCTGAATTAATTAGTTAATCATGGTTTTAACTAATTAATTAGATTTAGTGGAAAAGGGGAGATTGATTTAATTAGACTATTGAATTAATGAAACTAATTCAATTTTGGGGATAATATGATGTGAATTTGAAAAATGAAAGGGGTAATTAATTAAATAAAATTTAATTAATTGGTTGGAAGGGAAATTGGTTTGTTTAGGGTTGTATGGAGTCGGTTAGATGGTAGAAGACATTTTTAGGTGTCTACATTTGCCCCTCTTTGACATGGCATCCGGACCTAGAAGGAAAGTGGCATCAGGTCAAAGAAAAATATGCCCCAACTACCGGGAAGGATATGAGATGGATAAGGGATGCCCCCTCGAGAGGTTGGCGGGAAAATAAAAAAATTTTGGGCGAGTTCTTGAAAAGGATGTGATGGGAGTGAAAGTTGGATAGGTGATAGAAAGAGATGATGACAGGAAGAAAAATGAAGAAAAAAGGCTGAGATCTGCACCCTGGAGGGAAAAGGAGGGGGGGAAGGTATGACATGGCCCACTATATTAGGAAAAGTGGGCCCTTAGAGTGCCACATTTGCACACTTTTGACTTTGGAGAAGAAAGGATGAAGGAGAGATGGCTGACCGCAACCCCCAGTTCCCACAACTTCAACACATCTCCGAGCAGTTTCGAGAGTTTGGCCTGGCACCAGGCGTCGGACGCACGGTAGGGCCTAACCCTGTTTTTGTAATTTTTTCATTTTTTGCGCATTTTTTAGGGTTTTAGGTTTTGGGGTTGGAGCGCGTAGCGCCAATGATAAGGCGGATTAGTGCCATCATCTGGATTGGTGCTATCCACCCAGGTAGGGTTAGGGCGGTTTGTTGCCATTAGGTAGGTGTTTTAGCGCTATTGTCTGGATTAGCGCCATACAAGGAAGAATAGGATTCTGGCATTTTAATGCCAAATTGGGGTCAAAGTGGCACTATTCTCTGGAATAGCGCCATCCTGGGAAGTAGCGCTATGATGTATTTTAGCGCTATCATGTGTATTAGCGCTATTTACAGGTTTAGTGCAATTGGGGAAATCGGTGCCATTGGGCAGATTAATGCCAAAAGGAATAGTGATGCCATTTGGAGAAATGGCATGATGGATAGCGCGCAGTAGTGCTATTTTTTAGATTGGCATAAAGAGTTATGTGCAGTGGCGCTATTTTCTGTATTAGCGCCATTTAGAGGAAATTTTAGCACCATTTGAAAAATGGCACAAGGAGTTGTTTGTTTCCATGCCACCTGATGCTGGCTTGTTAGACACTTAGAAGAAAAAGGTTGATTTAGAAATAGATAGGTTGACATCTAACCATAATGTTGCGTATGCAGGATATAGAGCGATTTATACTCACTTCACGAGAGCAACAGGTGCCATCTGTGATTGCACTTTTTGACGGTTTTGATGATGCGACGCGGGGTCGACTGGCGAGATTGGGGCTTCTGACGGTGTCCTTGATGCCAGTTTTGTGACCTCATAAAGCTCTAATGACATCGATGGTGGAGCGGTATCACTCTGAGACCTACAATTTTTTGTTGCCTACTGGAGAGATTACCATCACACTTGAGGATGTTTATCGCATCGTCAAGCTGCCTATCCGGGGCTGGCATGTTAGATATGACACGAGGAGAGGGTGGAGTGCATTAGTCAGGGTGTTTGGTGCGGATCGTCTTGTTCTCTCTCTAGATGGGAGGGAGATGGACTATGAGGGGACACTGGCTATAGGTACAGATCCATTTGCCTTATTCCTTTGTGCATTGATTGGAGGCGTTGTGATGCCTGACAGGGGAGGCAGGGGTTTTCCAGTTGGCTGGGGGGATTATAGAGGGTATGGTGACGCATGAGACTGTCTATGCATGGGGACTGGCTATGCTAGGGAAGTTATACCATGAGATGCACACAGTCGCCTATCTGCATGATAGAGTGTTATCCGCTGGAGTCACTCTGCTTCATGTATGGATCTGGGAGCATATCCCATTCACGAGGCTGACATGTGGTTATTATCGACAGGAGTTTGAGGCCTTTGTGTTTTTATATTGAGATGTAGAGTACACGTATACTGGGTAGGTGTGGCATTGGAGGAGGATGCCAGATGATGTGATTAGTGTGACCCAGCGACCATACATTAGTGTAGAGCCATGGTCAAATGATGACCTTCATCTCCCTTTTGCATTTTAGTAGTGGTACCTGATGGGTCAAGGAGACGATATGAGAGATATGTATCTACCCTCACAGGTCATGCGGCAGTTTGGTTTGATACAGGACACTCCGCAGCAGATGGTGATATTTGCGCGGACACCTCGAGATGCTGCCTATTGGCCTACAGCCATTCAGCCATAGGTTGCCTTAGCAGATTTTGCAGCTCTACGGCTAGTGCAGTGGGATTGGAGGAGCACAATGAGGGATGCAAGGACTACGGCTGCCTATGATATATGGTGGCATATACATCGGCCTACTTGGTTGACGGATCTGATAGAGGAGGCAGTAGGTTTGAGGGACGATGATTCAGATGGTGGAGACAACTCAGATGGGGAGGATCATGTGGAGGAGGGGGAGTTGATCATTGAGGACTTCCTCATGGAGGTTGGAGATGATGGAGAGGAGAGAGTGGTTGGTAGGGATGGCTAGCTGATAGATGTGTTGGCGGTAGTGGCAGTAGGGCAGGGGTAGGTGGGGCAGCAGGTACCTGTGCAGCAGGTTCCTATTGAGCAAGTGCAGGTTGGAGCAGGACGATAGCCTAGAGGACCTCAATGGCATGGGGGACATCTGCCGCCACCACAGGTAGTGCAGCAGTAGGCTACTGGGGGAGGGTAGCAGGCAAGTACCTCAGGGACAGCTGGGGAGGCTGAGGGTGAGAGGCTTACGCCTCGTCAGAGGTGACAGGATGAGGAGGAGGAGATGGAGACCCTGAGAGCACAGGTGGCGAGCCTACAGGAGGCACTAGATGGCCAAGATGCAGAGTGAGCACAAGCTCGGGGTGACAGTCACTCTGACAGGGGAGCAAGATGCAGCACTCGCCAAGGCCTAGCAGGCAGAGACTTCATTGGGTAGCCTACAGGCTTCCGGTGGTGGACTTGCTCCGGTGTTGGCAGTGATGTAGACACAGTTGTCTCAGGCGCAGTCACAGTCATATCAGCTGCAGGGACAGTTGAGCCAGGTAAAGGGGGAGTTGACATAGAGCAGTAGGTAGATGGAGTACTATTGAGGCCTGTATTACACGGCCATGCCAGCAGAGCAGCGAGCACCGAGCTACAACTAGGTCAATGGATCGAGGGCATCGAGATCACATAGATCAAGGTCTATTCAGTCCGTTCAGCAGACAATGCCTCCTCCCTCATATGTGCCCCAACAGGTTCCTCAGGTGCAGGTACTGCCATAGCTGCAACCGCCAACAGGATCATAGGCTCAACCAGGGTTAGAGTCTCCCACTCCATCAGAGAGGGGATCCTCTATGTGATAGACATATCATGATAGCCCTTGGAAGCATTTTGTATCAAGACACTTTATTTTTTGTATACATGAGCGATGTACATTTTTTTGCAGTGATTATATATGATGCGATGTTGTTTTGATGGTTTATGATAATTATGATTATGATGCCCTTTTATGATGATGCTTATGTGATGGATGCAGTATTTCTTTATGGATTTTATATGCTATGGATATGTTATGTTTATGCAATAATGTTTTTTTTATTTTATGGATGCATTTAGGATGGAAATGTATGTTTGTGTACAAAAATATGCATATGCGACTAGATGTTTATTAAATGTATTTATATGATGATGTAATGTGACTAAGTGGTTTATGAGATGATATGAAATGTGATGTATAATGTGCAACTAAATGATTCTAGAATGAACCTAATTGATTATGCAAACTATCAGTTGTTAATGGTGATCCTTAATGAAATGATATGCAATTTAACTTAAATGATTTAGAATGAACCTAATTAATATGCAATTTTAAACTGGATGAACCTAATTGATATGCATTTAAAATGGATTAAAATGAATCTAAATGACATTCAACTTAAATGGATTAAAATGCACCTAAATGATATGCAATTTTAAACTGGATGAACCTAATTGATATGCATTTTAAATGGATGAACCTAATTGATATGCAATTAAAATGGATTAAAATGAATCTAAATGACATGCAATTTTAAATGGTTTAAATGAATCTAATTGATATGCAACTTAAATGGATTAAAATGCACCTAAATGATATGCAATTTTAAACTGGATGAACCTAATTGATATGCATTTTAAATGGATGAACCTAATTAATATGCATTTTAAATGGATGAACCTAATTGATATGCAATTAAAATGGATTAAAATGAATCTAAATGAGATGCACTAATTATGATATGTAGCATGGTGATACACGGATTAGATTGGTGGGGGGGGAAAATGATTATTAAATCTAGGCTGAGATGGGATCATTGATTGAGTGATTAGGATGATGATTTTGAGATAGTTGACCTCTACCGCATACGTATCTTCTATGATTGCATCACACTAAACATGGTTCATTTTTAGATCTTTGGATTAAATGGGGTGTAATTGATGCAATTTTAGTGAGAAGCTTTTGATTCCCAAGGTCACCAAAAATGGTACGAGGGAAGAGCATACACTTTTTCACACCACAAGCAAGAAGAGCACAAGACACTTCACACAATTAAAAATGATCTTCTTGATTATATGTGTGAAAGATGCAAGTTGTTCTTTTTAACCAAAATGCTTTCAATTTATGCAAGTTGTGGTTCTTTTTAAAGCCCAAATTGAAGTGTTTGGATTGTTGTTGTTGGCCTTAGAGGGCCTGCCACCCCGCTTCGAAAGGTGGGAACGACCCAAGTGGCATCAAGCTAAAGCCAAGCTCTTCCAAGCCTCTATATAAAATAAGGCATTTGGGACGAAAGTCTCAAGCAACAGGTGTTGTTGTGTTATACCGACAGCCAGCCTCCTCCAAAACCCTCCAAGGCGTAACCCTTGGAGGCTGGGAGACTCCATAACAGAGAGTAGTGTTGCCGCATGTATAACCACCTGAACAGATGCCCTTACTACGAACCATTGTTTAGCAAGCCAAAATCCTTCTATTTGTTGACACAGAAGGGAAACCTTTGAAGTGGCCTTGATTCATGCGGTTCTTAGCCGAGGTAGCAGGGATAATCTAAAGGTTTGGTGAGGGACAAGCCTTATGAAAAACCTGGATCTTGGTATGTGTGAGAAGTGTGTGCAATTTTAAGGAGGAGTCGGTGCTACCAAGATCCTGGAGCTACCCACTTTGAATAGGCGCAGCCAGGGGATTCAACAAATATTGTCACATCCTCACGTTAGGTTGTTCAAAGTTCTTGTTAAATAAAATCACACATCTTTTTACGAAACAAAAGCAAAATCTTGATTGTTGTGTGATTATTGTGCTTGAATTATTTGCAACAACATTGCCAAGAGACAGAACAAATCATTTGATCACATTCCAAACAAAGAAAATCTAAAATTGCCATCAAAAATCTATCTTTTTAGGACCTTGACAAAACACTGTCTTGTTTTAGCGCCATATCTGTCTGATAGTGGCGCCATTTCACTTGTGGATTGGTGCTATTCTCAGATTGACTTGCCTAAAGCAGAGACCTATCCATTTGAGATCTTCACCATCTGCACTGCCATAATCCATATTCACATCCCAAAAATCCGACAACAGTCCATCCATTTTCTTCAAAAAATTTCCAAAACCACACCTTCTCTTTGACCTTAGAGGATTAAATCACCATCATTGTTGGACCATTTGCTATATCAAACCCATTCAAATTCATATCCGCTTGTCTTCATTGATTTTTTGTATACCTTTTGGACCAAACCAAAATCCTTGTCATAAGAAAATCATTCCAAAAATCCCCAAATCTCCCAAATCAAAACATCATCAAAATCTGTCATCCTTTTGAGCTAAAAATTTGATCTAGATTTCATCCTACACACATCATATCTTGCTTGGAAAGTTAATAGTCTACCTTCCAAGTGAAACCATTATCCCTCTTTGCGTAAGGTCATTAGTCTACCCCAAACAAAGAAAAACATCCATTCGTGCAACCACAAATCTAGGTCCTACCTAAGCTCAATTTGTTGACTATCAAAATCATCCATATCAAAATCAAACATCAACAAAATCTCTTCAAAACAAAACGTCATCCATCACCTATCTCTTTGGTCCAAAAATTGTGCAAATCAATATCACCCATCCATATCACCCTTAGGTTAAAACCTTTAGAAATACATATCGATCTTCCACCACATCTTCTCCTCTTCTCCATCTCACTACCACATCCATCTTTGGGTCCAACATAATCAATCAGATTCTCTAAGGTCTCCATCCCCATCTCATCCTACATCTAGAACTCCACTCCATATACGTGCATGCCCATCACGAGATCACAAAGAAAAAAGAAACAAGAAATGGTAGAACATTGGCAATTTAGCATGCCTAATACCGATAGTAACAACATACCCATCTATCAAACACGTAACCCACCTACATACTCTTACCTCCCCCCATATGGTCCCAATGAAAATCCCTTCAGTTACTTACGACAAACACAACCATCACCACCCCCACCACCACTAACACAAAACATCCCCATCATATCCCAAGACGATCTAGATGTCTTAACCTTCACACAAGATGCCAATAACATGGACATGCTTGACAAAGTCCTAAGGTCAGATCCAAACAGATTTCTAGATCATCTTCTCAAAATTGGTGCTCAACTACCCCCCATCACGACATCATCACAACCATCCACCTCTACAATCATTCCTACCCCATCAAATAACCAAGCATCCACATCCAACACCCATCCCACTATCTCTCAAATGACAACACCCATCATCTCTCAAACGTCAACACCCGCTGTATCTACCACCAACACAACCTCTACCACTACCACATCTACCATTTCTACAAATATCTCTAACCCCACCACTTCACAACCTGTCACCACATCCACTACCACAACCACCATAAACCTCTCCATGACACAAATTACCATGGGCATACAAGGCCACATCACACAAGCAAGTACATCCACAAGTGTGCCTCCACCCAATTCCCAAACCATTGCATATTTATGACAGTTATTCTCACAACCACCTTACAATACATTCAACCCATCCAATGCCCACCAATCCAACGTCAATCCATCCACTGTCGCATATCCACATAACCTCATAACATCATCTACACAACATCAAACAAAACCCCAATATCAAATCCCACCGCATCTCCAACAACTCTACGCACATCAACAACATCAGGTACATATCATCCCAAACACCAATCCACAGTACCAACATCTCAATCAAACACATCTCCAACATCAAATCCCACCCCATCTCCAACATCTCACCAACCAACAGGCATACATACAACAACCACAGGATCTCACAACTGTTGTATAGTCTTTGATCCAAAAGGTAGACGACCTACAAACTGGGGGCAAGAGAAAGCACTATTCCTTTGAGGATATTTGCCCTTATCCATTTGATCACACTTTGTACATGCCCCCTTTCCCCAAGAACTTCGAGACACCTAAATTCGATAAATACAAGGGAAAGGGAGACCCTAGAGATCACCTTAGGGAGTTCTACATCGCTTGCTTAGAAGTCTCTAATAACGATAACTATCTAATGAGACTATTTCCATGAAGCCTCAGCGGTCAAGCCGCTGAATGGTTCGCACATCTCCCCCCAGGCATTAGGACTTTCCCTGAGCTTGCGGAGAAATTTGTAAACCACTTCTCCTATAATTTCGAGCACAAAATTTCTATGACAGACCTTTACAACACCAAACAAAAGAACGGAGAAGCCTTCGCTTCCTTCTTGCAAAGGTGGAGAGGCTTAGCAAGCAAACTCCCATGGCCCATTCCTGAGAAACAACTCATCACCATGTTCGTGGCCAACCTCAATCAGGAATTAGGGTTTCATCTACAAATCCTTTGTGCATCTACTTTTGAAGAGGTCATCAACAAAGGTACCACTATCGAATGAGCCCTCATTGCCAAGGGCTCCATCAAACTATACAACCCCAAATCAAACAACAACAACTACTACTACTACTACTACTACAAATCCAATAACAACACCCCCAATACAAACAACAACGCTAACACGCAATCAAACGACAAATCACGTTATTGGGGGAAGAACAAGAACAATCTGAACGACGGTGTCACAGATGTGAAAGTCATCCAACATATACAAAACCAAACACCCGCGCATACATATGCAACAAGTGTAAATAACTAGAGGGGCCCACCTAAACCACGCAAACCACACAGATAATTCACACCCTTAGGGGAACCCGTCGAAGACATCCTTGACAGATGTCTCAAGCAAAATTTGATCATGCTCCCACCCATTAGACCCCATCAAGAAAATGAACTAAAAGCCATGTGGTACAATGAGAATGACTACTGTGAATACCACCACGTTACGAGTCATAAAACAGCTGACTACATGCAACTAAAGCATTGCATCCAAGACCTTATCAAACAAAATCTAGTTAATTTCAATCATAGTGCCCAACCATCACCAAACGCCAACCTAAGAGCTTACAAGGATCCCCTACCCAATCATAACAAAGCCTCCTCGTCCAACCAAGCATACAATGTCACCCCACCACCCACATCTTACGACTCTATCATAGGACGCATAGAAGCATCATCCCATCATGTCAACACAGTCACCATCTGAGCACAAGCACCTGATTGTGATGTTACAACCTGCCGTGGCCGTGTATCCATCCGCACGGCCCCTCCCACTGAACAAACACCTGCATCCACATCAGATCCCCTACCTCCTCATCCAACTGCACGTCCATCACCTACCCACCAGTATAACCTCCTAGAACACCTAGGAAAGACACCTGCACAAATCTCCATCCTTGAGTTGCTCCGCACATCTCCCCTTCACAAGGACATCCTCGACAAGGCGCTCTTACAAACACAAGTCCCTGCCAACTTGAATGTAACTCAATTCCAAGCCATGGTAGGACACATCGCTGCACCCCACCATCTCACCTTCTCAGAAAAGGACCTACCCACCTCCGACCACATACATAATGATGCCCTGCAAATCAAAGTCCGCATCCACCAGCACACCATTAAAAGAGTCTTAATAGATGGTGGCTTTGGCCTCAACATATGCACTCTAAAACTGCTAAAACACTTGGGGTACTTTGATGTGGTTGTCGACACAAGTGAGTGCATCAGGATCAAGGGCTATGATGACACTGAATAGCTCTCTGAAGGCACTATCAAGCTTCCCATACAAGTGGGACAAAAAATATTAGAAACTAAATGTTAGGTTCTTGATCTCGACCTCCCCTACAACATCCTTCTCGGCAGACCATGGATTCATGCAATGCAAGCCATCCCATCCACCTTCCATCAATGCATCAAATTCCCTCACAACGGCACAGAAGTCACAGTCTATGCCGACCCTCGCCCCTTTCAATACTACAGTTTTCTGGAAGGCCACAACCAAATGTTATGCCCATATAATAAAGCCACCGCTGAAGCCAATCCAACATCATCAAACTCATATGTCGACCCTGCAAACATTGCTTCCACTTCATCCCAAGCACCTCCACCACCCGAGGTCCAGATCAAGCTAACCGACATGGGATGTGGGGAATATGACCTACACGGCACCTTTTGTGTGGGCATGTTACCCAATCCTAAGACATTCGGCATCCCAAAAATAGAGGCAGCCAATACAGTCATCATCAAGTGTAAACCCTCACCCATCTTCGAGAAGAAGCACCTCCTGGATCAGGATGAACTCAAAGATATCTCATCTTGGCCTTACAAGGATGAAGATCCTGAGCAAGAAGCCCCCACAATCCCAATAGAAATCTATGGCAAAGGTTCTAAAATTGTCAAAAGTATGGGCTATAAAGGACAAGGCGGTATAGGCCTTCATGAACAGGGAATCATAGAACCACTGCAAGCAACAAAGAATCCCTATACTCAAGGGTTAGGGTACGGTCAACCACAACACATCCTCACTACCGGCAAGTGTATCTTAGCTGAGGTCGCTATGGTCTCCTTAGATGCCAATAATGTTAATGAAATGGGCCTTCAAGACTCCTTTAGTGACTTCGCCAACTTTTTTGACTCATCCATTTGTACCATCTACTCATTCACCACTCTCGCTTAAACCCTCCAATGACTTACCACTAGTTTACCCCGACCTCATTGATTGGGAACAACGGGGACCTCCTATTTTCGACGTTGCACCCAATGATGAGGCCATCACCGAAATGATGGGGGTAAGAGATCACTTCCCTTTGGGAGATCATCAAGCAGGATACATAATGGAACTCAATCTAGATGCCTATTTCAGGGAGACAACCCCTACTTTAGTCACAAAAACACAAAAATAAAAAATGGATTTGATGGTGAAAACCATTCTACGACAGTATCAGATCCCAAAATAGTAAAAACAAAAGATGTATCTCCTGGTGAAAACCTCCATGAGGCGCCAAGAGATGGAAGCATGGACCTCCCTAAGATAGACAAAGTCTATCCAGACAGATCACCCATCTTGGTCGAACCAGCTCAGGAAATGAATCTGGGGACAAAGGAAGACCCAAAAATCACATACAGAGCAGAATCACTCAGCATACTGGAATAGGAGAACTTCTTGTCCTTCTTCACACATAGAAATCACAATTTTGTGTGGACCTACGTGGACATGCCAGGGCTAGATCCTGCTTTGGTGGTTCATCACCTTGTAGTACGCCCTGATGCAAAACCAGTTAAATAGAAGCTCAGAAAAATGAATCCTTAGGTGGCTCTCCTCATCAAAGTAGAGCTAAAGAAATTATTGGATGTTGGGTTCATTTGCCCAATCAATTATCCTGAATGGGTTTCAAACCTTGTACCAGTTGCTAAACCGGATGGCCAAATCCGCTGTTGTATCGATTTCAGGAATCTCAACAAGGCCTGCCCAAAAGATGACTTCCCACTACCAAACATCGACATGATAGTGGATCTCATGGCAGGATATGAAATGTTATCCCTCATGGATGGTTTCTTAGGATACAACCAGATAAAAATCACCGAAGAGGATCAGCACAAAATGACCTTCATATGTCCATGGGGAACATACTACTGGGTAGTAATGCCATTCGGCCTGAAGAATGCAGGAGCCACCTATCAAAGAGCTATGACCGTCATCTTCCATGACCTCTTCCACCACATCATGGAAGACTATGTGGATGATTTGCTAGGGAAATCCAAGACCAAAGAAGAACACTTAGATGTGTTGGCCAAGATCTTCGATAGGTTGGAGCAATACAATGTCTGTTTGAATCCAAAGAAATGCATCTTCGGTGTCACCTCAGGCAAACTTCTAGGATACATAGTCTTGAGAAGAGGAATCGAAGTTGATCCTGCAAAGGTCAAGGCCATCACCGAGATGCCGCCTCCAAAAACACTAAAATAGTTGCGAAGCCTGCAGGGAAAACTCTAATCCATCCGACGATTCATTGCCCAACTTGCTGATAAGTACCAACCATTCCAGCATCTGCTCTGAAAAGACATAGCTTTCATCTAGAATGCTCAGTGTCAAGGTGCCTTCGATAAATTAAAAGAATACCTGGCTAATCCTCCTGTGTTAACTCCACCAAGGCAAGGCAAACCCCTCCTACTTTACATCTCCACAACAGAGACAGCTTTCGGAGCCTTGCTAGCACAACTCGATGAGCAGGGGAAAGAAAGAGCCATTTACTACATCAGCTGCACCTTGATCTCGTATGAGCTCAACTATACCCAAATTGAATGAGCATGTCTAGCCCTTGTCTTTACGTCACAAAAGTTGAGACACTACATGCTCAATCATAAGACCAAGCTTATCGCCAAGATCGACCCACTGAAGTACCTGCTAAACAAAGCTACTCTTACTAGCAGAATGGCTAAATGGGTCATGATCCTCACTAAGTTTGACATAGAATACACTAAGAGAAAGGCCATCAAAGGACAAGTTATAGCAAATCAGCTGGTTGAAGCACCCATCCCTGCAGAACATCCTACAATTGCAGAATTTCCAGATGAAGCCATCATGACAATCACACCAGCCATAGACACATGGAAGATGTATTTTGATGGATCATACACTCACAGAGGCTTGGGGGCAGGCGTCCTATTTGTTACCCCTCAAGGCGACACAATCCCAAAATCCTTCAAAATCACATTTCCATGCACCAACAATGTAGCAGATTATGAGGCCCTCATCACAGGTCTCCGCATGGCCATCCAATGGAAAATTGAAAAACTAATTATGTATGGCGACTCTCAACTGGTCATCAAATAGGTCAATAATGAATATAAAACCAAGGATGATAAGCTCCTTCCCTATAAGAAAATGGTCGATGATTTCAAAGATTACTTCGACGATATCCACTTCGAGCAAATCCCAAGGCTAAACAACAAAGCAGCAGATGCCATGGCAACCATAGGATCTCTGGTAGACATGAAGAAAGACAGCAAGAGATGCAAGTTCCTGATTGAAGAACTCCTCATCCCCACATATGACGTTCCTCAATCTGAACTAGTGTGTGAAGTCGTTGGTCCCTTATCACCATGGTATCAAGAAACATACTTATACCTTCACGACAACATCCTCCCCCCTAATCTGTCAACCTCACAAAGAAAATCATTCATCCATCAAGCCTCCCAATTCATCCTTGTAGGTGATACATTGTACAAAAGGATTCTTGATGGTACGCTTCTACGATGTTTAGACTCTAGGGAAGCTGAGGTCGCCTTGGAAGAGGTACAAGCAGGTATCTGTGGGGCACACTCAAGTGGACCCATGTTGTCTAAAAAGATCCTCAGGACCAGATATTATTGGCCAACAATGGAACAAGATTCCCACAGGTTTATCAAGAAATGACTTCCATGTCAACAGCATGGTGATATCATCCACGCACTAGCACAGGAGCTGCAATCTATCACCACGTCGTGGCCTTTCTCACAATGGGGACTTGATGCAAAGGTAGGAGGACCAAAACTATCCTCAATAACATTAACAAATCAAAGAACTAATCCAATTGCTTTGGTCAGGTTGAAGAGAACATTAATACATATTTTTCCTCCAATTTTCATAAAGATCCAATGGTAGGAGAGAAAGTTATGACTCTTTTCCCAAAACTACAAACCCTAGGCAGCGTTCAGACCTGCCCTCACCACAATTGCAATATCTCTCACAAAACTTAATGAAATTTTACGAAACCAAAATAATTGTAAACTAGAAACTCATATCTTTCCATCCATCTATTATATTCATCAATGTGAGGCCGTACCAAGTCGTACCATGCATATTTTCAGACTGTATTTTCAGAAAATTAAACTCTGCAGACCTACCCTCAATAAAAATGCCATAACTTATTCAAATCTTAATTAAATTTGATGCAACAAAAATAAATGGAAAATAGACTCAATCCTCTTTCCAAATATATGGCTTTCTCTTGTATATGTCTATACAAAACTGTACCAAATGCTGCAACAGGACTGTTGCAGGGAAAATCAGAAAATTACAATCCATAAAACACTCATATCTTTCACAAAAATAAATAAAAATGCATGGGACAAGAAGAAAATGGAAGGTGATTGAAGGATCTAACATTTTCAATCCATTAGGCATCCATTCAATTCCATATAGGGCCGTATAATAGCAAAAGATAGCAAATTTCTGAAGGAAAATACAGGAAAACATTGTTTTTTCTCATTCCATGCTCAAATCTTCAACCACCCACCAAGTTTTCAAAGGTATACAAGGCCTTTTTAAAGGCATTACAAATTAAATTTTAGTTTCCAACTACTTGGAATGAACCAAGAGCCAAATGACTCTTCACCTTCCCTCATTCTTCATCTTTTTTCCAACTTTACATTGACAACCTTTACATGGTTTGCAATATTTTGCATATTTGAACTTCCTAGTGACCTCTAATACATAACAATGACTTGATTAACCTTATACAATGATGAATCATTACAATATTGGATCATTTTAATCAAACACCTATGGAAGTCAAGGTGCTCCTACACCAGGACTCGACCTCGTAGGGAAAATACATCCTCCATCCTCTAATGGCCATAAGTTCATTATCACTGCTACCGAATACTTCACCAAGTGGGTGGAAGCAATACCACTCACCTTCACCACCAGCATCCAAATCTCAAAATTCATCCTCCACTCTATCATCTGCTGATATGGTATCCCCCACTCCATCATCACCAACAATGGACAGCCCTTCAAAAACCAAGAAGTTCGCACCTTGTGCGAAAAAATTGACATCAAACACAACTTCTCCACACCGTATTACCCCCAAGGAAACGGTCAAGCAGAGGCTTCTAATAAAACCATCCTTCGCATTCTCAAGAAGACAGTCAATGAAGCTGGCCATGACTGGCACCTCCAACTCAACCCCGCCCTTTGGGCCTACCACACAAGCATCCGCACTCCAATAGGAGCCACTCCATTCTCACTAGTATTCGGATCCGAAGCCATTTTACCTATAGAGGTCAAGCTCCCATCTCTCTGAGTATCCTTGTAAAACATTATCTCTGATGAGGACTACTGCATTGTAAGGTTGCATCAACTAGAACTACTAGATGAGAAATGCCTGAATGCATTGAATCACCTACAGGCATACCAAAACCGCCTCAGAAGAAGCTACAACAAAAAGATTAGAAACAAAAAATTTGAGGTAGGTGACCTTGTCCTAATGGAAAATCAGAAGAACCTGCAAGAGCATCCTAAGAAAGGAAAATTCAAACCCAATTGGCTAGGACCATATGTTGTCACCGCCGATTATGGGTCAGAAGCATATCAGCTTGCAACACCCGAGGGGCAGCCTCTAGATGAGCCGATGAACATCCTACATCTCAAGAAATTCTATGCATAACCCATCTAGTACCCCAAGTCAAAAAATCAAAAAAATTAAAAAATCAAAAACACCAAAAAATCAAAAATCAAGAAAAATCAGAGTGCAATAAAAAACTTCCAATGATGAAAATCACTTCAGTGACACCTTGGATAGGTACCATGGTGAAAACCTATTTCAGGCACCATTCGTAGTGGCTGGTTCTACCATCTAATAAGTCCTCTTTCCGTCACATCACTCCATATCTCATGCATCCCATGGCTTGGAATTCTGAAACATCAAGTCCTATCACCTAACCCATCCTATCCCATCCCAAGGCCAACTCATGGAACGAGGATCCTTGTAAGCTCCCTTTGTACATGCAAAATTAGAAAATCCAAAAACATCACAAAATCAAAAAATCCAAAAACAATAGAAAATATAGAAAATCTAAAAAACACAACACAATTCAACACATCTCATCACAATCATCAAACACACATCAATCTTCATCACATCACACCCATCCCAAACCATTCCCACATCATCAAGTCTTGCCAGAACTACATATTCATTTCGCCCACATCTTAAAAGTACCTTGATCCCGTGGACACAGGGTATGTAGGTAGTCTGGAATACGAAGGATGTTTCCAGTACTCAGGTATCTAAGATGCACACATCCAACCCGTTTGGATGGTCCCCATTCATTGAGCTTTCTGGATCTAATAAATGAAACACATGCTACGTATACGCTTGAAACATGGTCTCTAGCGCAAAAACCATCAATCAACATACCAACTATAATCCCACATATGGCCAGACTATTCTTTTGCCCATCTTCCAAAAATTTTCCAATCAAACACCAGTTGATCTGTGTCCTAGGATATATCTTTCCTACAATGGACAAAAATCTATCATTCTATCATCACGTCTCTTGGCAAGAGCACACAAAGGCTATTTGTATCTTTTCGTTGGTCTTTTTTATTATTGATTTTGATCTTTTTGTCTCACTCTAAGTCATCTCCAAAGCCCACACCATCACAAGAAAAAGCAAAAACAAAAATGGTGTGGGTCCCCAAACAAAGATCACTCAACTCTAATGAGGCATCCACCTCCCAATCTACTACAAAATCCCAAACATCCCGCTCCCCATCTAAAAATCCCATAATTCCTAATTCCATTTGGGTACCTAAAACCCCAAATCGACCATCCACAAATCTCCTATCCTGATCCCCATTACTCCCAACTCCACATCCAAAATACAAGCTTCCAAATACATCACAGTGTGTGCAGCCGTTGGTCTTGGTTCCCCTCCACCACTTAACATTCCCACACACCCCCATCTCTCCATCTTTCATTCATTATCCTACATATCTTTCCCATCACATTCCTATGGTCCATGCTTTTGCATAAACCACATCATTATCCACATAATCCACATCAATAATCCATTATCCACCATCCATTCCATCTTCTCCTATCTACCAACAATCCATGCGATCATAATCCATAATGCTATCCAACATGGGACCATCTTCTCCTTGCTATGGAAACAGACACTAGAGTCCCCACTCCATCAAAAAAGCAAAAAGATCAAAAAATCAAAAAATTAAGAAAATAGTAAAGAGAAAAAATCCAGCCAATGGTGAAACCACTCCTTGTGGTGCCTTGGGAAAGTACCATGATGAAAACCCCTTGTGGGCATCATGCGTAACCCCTTCTCCATCCATTTTTGCATCCCTACACTTGGGGGCAAAACCATCTAATCATCCACATCCATAACATCCTTTTGCATATCCTATCCATGTAGCTTTATCCTATCATTTCCCATCCATCCTATCCATTATATCCTACTTTTCCCATCTCCCACCTTAGATCTTGATAAAGACAAGGGGTAAAATATCAACAACATGCTCTGGAGACCTCTTGGCATACTCCCTTTATAAGTACATCCTCCATCCATCTATTGCAAAGACCATCCATCCAAACATGAGCCCATCATGCAAAATTCTTTAAGCATCGGGGCATATGATTCCTTGCAACCTAGCCCTTGGAGAAAATCCTTATCCCCATCTCCTATCCATCTATCTTGCATCCATATCTCTATCTTCCAATCCATCTATCATGAATCTCCTCCCCCTATCCAACCCCATCACCTTCACCTCTAGACTTGGTGTTCCCTTGTCATTGGTATCTAGCATAAAGGTTATCCACGAGAAATCCAATACAACCATCTCATAATAAACCATTCCTTTTCCAAAAATCAAAAAATCAAAAAACATCACAAAATCAAAAAATCCAAAAACATCACAAAATCAAAAAATCCAAAAAAATCAATAAATCCAAAAAAATCCAAGCATCACATCACCCATCGAAGCATTGTCCCTTAATCAAAATCATCAACTATCAAATCAACATCAACCACAACTTGTCACCATCATATCCTGAGCCAATCTTACAACATCAACAAAGCATGATCCAATCATCAATCGATTCCTGCCTTAGGGTATATCTTTCCTACAATAGGCAAAATCTATCCAATCATCATCCATCTTGGCAAGAGAGACAATGGCTACTTGTTTGGTCCGTTGGTCTTTTTGTCTTTTGATTTTTATCTTTTGTCCTATTCGAAGATCACATCAAAGCTACCTTAATCTCACTATATCATGGTATGTGGCGAAAACATCTAGAATGGGGCATAGTCTTGCTTTTGTATGCTATGCTTGTGGGTTGGTCTCATTACTTCAAGCTAGTATTCATATCTTGTTGATCATAGGGTCGGTTCTAGCATATTGATCTCCTTATGCATCTAAGGTTCATCATACCTTTTGTGTACTAAGGACTTATGCTATGAGTCCCCTTCCCTCGTCAGGACAAGGTTGTACTATCTTGGGCATGCATGAGATCATCCCTTTGTTTGCGTGTCTAGTCACGCAAGTGTTGGATAAACATCATCACCCTAGTCTTCTATACCTTGGTGAAAATATCCACTTTGCTATATCAAACCTAGGATTGCTCTAAATCATTTTTCAACACAATGATCATCCACCAATCAATCTCCCACCATCATCATTCTTTCATCTCACCCCTTATCCTCCGACCACTTCTACTAATCTATTCCATCCATTTCGAGAGCACAACCATGTTCTCGTAACCCGCCTATCCTCTCGAGGGGGCATCACCCTTACCAATTATCCCCAAACCTTACCCTATTCTTCTAAGCCAAAATCTTTTTTCTATCCAATCCAACTCTATGTTTTAACTTCTTTGAAATGATGTTACTTAGCCGCAACACCATCTCAAAGAGGGGCAAATGTAGACACCTAAAATTGACTTGCTCTGCAAACCAATTTATCCCTCTTGTTAATTGAATAAGTTTAATTAATCCCTAACCATCTGTCTATCCCTTGTGATCAATTAATTAATTTAATTTATCACTAGACCTTACAACACTATCCCTCATTAATCAAATAAATATTCCCAATATTTATTTGGTTCAATTCTCCTTTTCCCTAATCCTCATTGATTAGATAAATCATGCTTATCTAATTGATTTAGCCTACTAATTGACCTACCCTAACCTACCCTAGCCTACCTCATCCTAGCCCTAGGATCAATCAAGCAAAACCTCTATTTGATTAGTCCTAACCTCTCATTTGGGTGGTCAAACCTAGTTTAACACCCTTCCCCACATCCCCAAATTAAAAATTGAAATAAATCACACATCACATTTACTTCTCTTACACACCCCTTACCTCACCCATCCTCATTCATTATCTCTTATCCCCAAATGAATTCTTAATTCATTTCCCATTCCCCAAATGAATTTTTAATTCATTTCACATTCTTTCACACCCATACCTCATTTATCAACCCTTTTCCCAAAATGAATTTAAAAGATTTACTTTTATTCCTAGCCCTTGATCTCATCTTTCAATCCTCACCCTCCATCCTCCTTTCAAAAAATCTATAAATGAGACCATCTCCAAGCCATTTTAGAGAGGGACTTCTTCATGCATCAAACCTCTGCCAAAATCTCTCCACAATCTCCTCATCATGCCATCATAATGTCAAAATTATCCCTCATCTCCATCTAATCTATCAATCCCCATCTCATCTACATTGTGTTGAAGGCATTTGAGCAATCTACATACATTTCAGTTATCATGGGTAAAATCTGAGGAGACTAATCGGGTGCAACTCCTTCCCTCTTGGATTTGTGAGTCATTATGAAGGTATAATCGTTGTATTATGCATTTGATTTATGTTCTAATCTTCATTTGTTCTCAAAAATCACACATAGAAAGAAATAATACACAATGGACTCTTCCAGCTCCCAAGAGATCTTCCTATAGGACCAAAAGGGGAAATGTTACCCACCACCTTACCGTATTTCCATTGTCAAGAGCAATAGATGTCTATGCCACTCTAAGAAACCCTTGAGCTATGAAGAAGAAGATCATGGTAACACCACTATCAAGCCAACTCACACAAACAAGGGTCTCAACAAGACACCAAGGTAATCCACACAAGTTTGAACATGGGTTCCAAACACACCTAACACAACACCAAGGGGATCAAATAACTAGTAGAATTCAATTCATAACTACACATTAATACACACATAACATGATGCAATCCATAATTCAACACAAGATTACTCATGACCCAACTAAGCAAAAGAAGGGAAGGAGTTTAACACAAGAGTGCATCAATACATTTAAATTCATAAAAATCCTTCTTCTATTCATCATCACTAACCATACCATTTCAATGCAGTGGAGAAGAGAAGGGAAAACACACCAAATCCATAATACAATTCATCCATTAATGCATGCTAAAACATCATTTTCTTGAAATGGAAATAGCACGAAAAATAAGGTATTACATCATCACGTCAATAAACATACATATGATCCTCAAGATAAAACAATGATGCAAGGGGAGTATGGCCTTCTATAGAAAACCCATAGGAAGACTAAGTATCCATTCCTAAGTCAAAAAGTCAACTTTGACCAAAAAGTCAATTGTGAACAAAAATGTCAAAACATGGAGAAATAAGGTCAAAACACATAAAACTCATATCCATGTAATCATATGTATACAATTCTAACATAAGGCCTATAAAAAGGTCAACTTTGACCCAAAAATCAAAGCACAAAAAATAAGGTCAACCATGTGACACTCATATCCATAAGATAGGGAATCCCATTTTCCACATGAGATTTTCTGTCTCACAAAACAATAATGAAAACTAAGGTTTAAAATACAATTTTAAGTTTTCAAAAAGAGGGAAAAAAGCCATAAAACCCCCCAATTCCTCCATTGAAGATCCCTCAAGATAACCATAATTTCAATTTTTCAAAATACACAAAATTTTGAAAAACTAGAAATATCCTTATGATCCTAACATGCACAATAACACACTTTTCAACTCAAATAAAATATTTCCTACTCACAACCCATTCTAGAAAAATAATTCCATAACTTGGCCTCTTTTATTTCATTTTAAAGAATAATTTGAATGCAAACTAGAACCAATTAAATCTACTTTCGATTTGCATCAAAACAACTCTACTCATTCCTATGATGAAGACACCATATACATCCACCTATTGGGGGCATGGTAAATGCAAACTTTAAATTCTTAAAAGCATGAAACCACAAGGAAATTACCTCCTTCCAAGCAAGATTTCAAATGAAAATATCTCTTCTTGAGAGGCACAATGTAAGAAGAATTCCTTTCTACATAGAAGAAATTCCAAACCCATTCTAATGCACTCCCACCCACAAGCACAATAAAAGGGTAGCCACCTCCATGAATTTTCTTTCGAATGAGAAGAAGAGTGAGAAAGGGAGAAAATACAAAAAAAAACACATAATGAAAATATAACTCTCTTTTCCTTGTATGCTCCCAAATCCCCTTATTCTCATTTCTTTTATTTTCTTTATTTGCCATTCCCAATTGGCATAAATAATTATTTTAAAAGGAACTTTTACAAAACTAATTATTTTCCAAACCAAAATTAAATAAAGCTTAGGAAAATACTAACATTGCTAATATATTAAGTAATATCAATTAAATTAGTTCTTTTGTAAATTACCTTTCCAAAAATAATTTAAGAGAATAGGTAATTTACCAAATAAAATTAACACAACTACTTCCATAAGCCAATTTCAATATAATTTGATCTCATTCCAAAAAAATTAAACACTCATTAATTAAATAAAATTTCTATTAAAATGTAATTCTACATTTATAATGCAAAATATTTCATTTCGAAGAAAGAATTAAATTTTCTTTAAATTTCTTCTACTAATATAATATAATGCAATAATCTTTTCTAATAAGGTAGATTTAATCCTTTTCAACCCAACAATTAAAATATTTTGAAAACACGAAAAACATGCTTTTCAAGATAAATTAAAATATAATGTGAAAAGCTAGAAGAAACACACACAAAGGATTCATTCACACTCTACGGATTTAATCACAACACAAGAGTCTAGAAACATAATAGATTTGGACTAGAGGTAAACTGCATAGATTAGAAACATTCTTCAATTCACAACTGAATAGGATGGGTTAAGTAGCCAACCTACCACAAGAAACACAAGGTCAACAACTCGACCACTAGGACTAGGTAAGGAGAGATGGCTAAGCATACCATGTCAACTTATCCACATTCCACTCATTGGTGAGGCACCTATAAAAATATAACTTATACACTCAGGGAAAAGCATCAAATCCAACAATGGAGATCATAGGAAAAGAAACATATAGTGACCAACGAGGATGCGTAATATAGCAAGGCACATATTCATCATACAATTACATCATATAATACTCAACTTAATACATCCTTTAATCTAACTATAAGAAATAATAGTAAATAATAAGAGTTACACATGGGTGGGCACTACAAAAAAAAGAGGCCACCAATAGCATTTACCAACCAACCCTAACATTTTAGCACTATTAGTCTAGTCCCATGAGGTGTGGAAGAAAAAATATGGCTATTGGCACCTTTACACTAAACACAAATGAGGCATTTTGTAAGAATGCATTCATTGTCAACATAGTCAAATAGTCTCAAGTTGATGAAAACTAAGATAGGCTATTATAGATAGAACTGGCATCCACATGTAGGTGTAAATTAAACATTCCTAGGTACCATGAATTTTGAGAGTTGTTGCATCATAGTAACTTTTCATAGTTTTTTCCTCTTAGGGCTCTTAACAGACTCTCTCAGTCTAATGTAGCTCGAAAGATTGAGATACTTGGTGAATGAAATGAGGCCTCCATTAGCATTCACCCACCAACCCTAATCTGTTGTCATTGTCAGTTTGGTCCCACAAGACCCGTGGAAGAAAAATATGGTTACTGACACATGTACACTGAATGTAAATGAGGCATTTTGTAAGAATGCATTTATTGTCAGCACAGTCAAATGGTCAGAAGTTGATAGAAATTGAGATAGGCTATTGTAGATGGACTTGACATAGTAGGTGCAAATGAAACATTCCTAGGTTCTATAGTTTATAAGAATCACTACCCCAATGTTTGACATATTTTTTGTCTTAGGGCTCTTAAGAGATTCTCCAAGTCCAATGTAGCCCAAAAGGACTGGGAGACCTAGGTATTGAAATGAGGCATCCACTAGTATTCACTTGCCCACCTCGACATGTTGGAGCTATCAATTCATTCCCATGAGGTGTGGAAGAAAAATTATGGCTATTGGTACCCTTACACTAAATGCAAATGAGTCATTTTGTAAGACTGAATTCATTGTCAACATAGTCAAACATTCTCGATTTGAAAGAGATCAAGATAGTCTATTGTAGATGGACAATATCAACCCATATGTGTGAACAAAACATTCTTAGGTGGCACAAATTCTATGAATTACTGCATCAAATTTTGATAATTTTTTGGTCTTTTGGCTCTTAACAGACTCTCTAAGTCCAATGTAGCCTAGAAGGAATGGGAGAACTAGTGAATGAAGCAAGGCATCCACTAAAATTCACCCACCCACCCTAAAATGTTGGCCCTATCAATTTGGTCCAAGGTGTAGAAAAATATGGCTATTGGCACACTTATATTGAATGGAAATGAGGCATTTTGCAAGAATGCATTCATTGTTGGCATGATCAAACATTATAGATTTTATAGAAACTAAATGAGACTATTGTAGATGGACTTGAGACATCCACCTATATGTGTGAATGAAACATTCCTAGCTTCCAGGGATTCTAAGAATTGTTGTGTCAAAGTTTGACAACATTTTTCTCTTAAGGCTCTTAAGAGACTCTCTTAGTTCAATGTAGCCTAGAAAGATTGGGAGACATGGGTAATGAAACAAGGCCTCTACTAGCATTCACCTACCCACCCCAATGTGTTGGTACTATTAGTTTGGTCCCATCAGGTGCGAAATAAAAAATATGTTTATTAGCTCTTGTTATGGAGTAAAAAGTGGACACATCCCTTTTCACCTCCTAGTTTAGCTCCTAGGTCCCCGTGTTAACACTCTACATGCGAAATATTCATCCCAATGCAAAATCACCTGAAACCCATGTCAAATGGGAACTAGGGGCCCATTTAATGCCTTACCCCAGACCAAAAAGGCACCTTGGGACTTGGATTCCCATACCCAAGTCCTCCCTAATTGATCAGGGTAGATTTTAAGGTATGTCAGTATAGGACCTTTAAATGGGTCTCTCCTTGTTGGTTCTTTCAATTAAATTCATGAATGTTAGCTGGAAAGCATATATAAGTGTGTTTTGAATTCATTAGGAACCTAGAGATGGATATTGCGAACTTATGATATTGGAGCAAAGAAAATTCAAGGCATTCATTACGTTATTGTTGTATATTTGTGTTTGTATTGTGTGTGTTGTTACAGATTTGGAATCACCAGCCATCTCCTTATGAATTGAAAGATCTTCATTCTCCTAAGGGCTTCAACTCTGACATGATATCATTGTGATTTGAATCATTTCATAATTTGTTTATCTTTATCCTCTACCCTGCTAGGGCATGCTCTCTCTCTCTCTAACAATGGTGTTCGGAAGCTTGAATGCTATCCCAGGATTTGACTGAGGCAAATCTCTAAACACCACAACCCCCAAACCCCTTTTCTTCATGTGTGCAAGTTACAGGTGTGAAGACTAAAGAAGTGAAGGTATAGGAAGGTTGTGTAAGGGAAAGGTTTTAAAGATCCAAAAGAAGTTTGCAAAAATTTTGATGCAGATGACTTGGGCACCCTCCTTGGCATCCTCCTATTGAAACAAGCACCGAATCTGGCATTTAGACACCCTTTGCAACATTTCTCTAGTTCTAAGTTTTGGGAGATTCATACTTTCAAGACTTGGGCACCTGCCTCGACATCCTTTGACTTTCTATCTTCTGAAGCATAGGTCCTAGTATCTCACATATCATCTTTGTGAATTTGATTTATGGGTTTCAGTCGTCTTCTATCTATTACAAGCTGATTATCTTATAACTAGGGTTTCACTCATACTCAACCTAGGGTTTGATAAAAGGCTTGATTAAATCACATCATTCCATAGAAAATAGGAGCACAAAATTAGTAGCTGAGTCCTCCTCCCTTTGGTAGTGACTTAGCTCAACTTTGTCCTTGAATTTTATTGGGGAAGAGGGTTTGATCTAGTGTACAAACTAGCTTACATCATTCATCTTTTCCCCCTTAAAATTTTGTTGAACCCATAGCATCGAGAATTTGCATCTTGATAACTATTGAAATCAGATCTTGCATTAATTCATATCATACTTATCATTCTTCATTGAAAAATCTTGCATAAATTTGAAAAAAGTGAAAAAAAGCATTCTAGGCTTGCATAAAGGCATAGTTTTGCATTATTTTCATTGCATATCATTGAAAACATTTGATTTTATGATTTTGACATCAGATATGATCCATATTACAACAATTAATCATTTCATGATATCATATCTTGCATTTGAAGATCTCATTTTCTAGGGTTTTGTTGAAAACTTGCAAGTTTTCCTTTAACCTAGTCATTTGCAAAGCTAGGGTTTTTACTCAAAATCTTATTTCATATTTTTCTACTATCATAAATATTCATTCAAATCTGATTTTGAATTGTAGTGTTACATTCTTTCTTTGAAACTTTCAATGTTTGTAATTACACATTGTGTATTTCAACATTAAGGGCTTTAACACTCTCTTCACACTTCTTAGATCAAAATCTTAAAATCATTCACATTCCCTTGTTGTACAGCACTCTTCACATCATACCCACTTTGTTTGCAGTGAAATTAGTGTGTTTTTTTTTTCAAAAACCCGATTTCTTCAAACTAGTGACTCAATGTGCAAAGTTCTCATTAGGAATGTTTTTTGTTATTCATATTTGGAAGCTTTGTTTGCATACATTATAGACTTTGAAAAAATCTCTAAATTTACCAATAGGCATCCTCATGTCTTAAGTCAAATAGCACACATATGACATTGACATTTCTATGTGTTCTACATATAAAATTCTTTGTTATATATCTAATTTTGATAGCTTTGTAACCCTCATGGGAATATATCCTTCGATATTAGAATATATCACTGGATTCATAGATAATAATGAAGAAAGTGATCCTCCTATGACTTCTACTACATTTCATGATGATATCATGGATATCATTTCCAAGACATATGAGGCTGACATAGCATTATGTACCTCATCCAATGATTTAGATTCCTCTCCCAAAATGGTCCCCACTTGTGAGGATATTTTGGAGCAAGAAGAAGAAATAATTGGTACGTTCCTTAACAACACCCTATCATCTCTTCATTCCAATGCTCTCCCTAGCCAAGATGAAGCATTAGAGGATGAAGAGTCTCCTCTTAAACAGATTCCTCAATCGGTTAATAATGAATGTGTTGGCAAGAGACACATTGTAGCTTCATGATTGTTGTCATTGATGGCAACAAAGTTCATCCCACACATCCGCAGGACATGGTGTGCCTATACCAGAAGTCAGATTGAAAAGTGTTGTGGTCTGGTAAGTAAGAACAAAGTATGTGGCAAGGTCCGATAGTCAAGTCCGGATCTCTCAGAGGAAGTATCTTTGGAAAGTACGGACTTGGGGAAGTGAAGAGGAGTACCTTGACTGATGGATTCTAGGAATTGAGCCTCCAGTGATGAAAGAGTAAAGAGATATAAGCATTCAAGTATTGGGGTCTTGTTTGGTAGAACAAACAGAGGAAGAACTGACAGGCAGAACATCAGAAGTTATTCTGGATGAGATGTCATGGTGATAAAGATTCTTAAGGTATCATTCATGATTGGCCGACTTGTTAGATGACTTTTATAAGTTTCTTTTTGATCCGCATCACTTGGTAAGCAAGGATTCAGCCGACAGACTAGAGTTTGGGAAATATTGACTATTTCGGATGCCGACTAGAAAGAGGATGAAATCCTTTGTGTGGATATATATACAGATGGATTTCGATGGGAAGGTGTGTGTTGCGTTATGGTGTGTGTGAAGAAAAGTAGAAGAATAGTGTGAAAGCAGTAAGACAGGTCCAATATGTGACAGGTCAACAGCACCAAAGAAGAAGGATGAAGTGCAGCAGATTAGTATATTGAGCCTAACCGGAACTGAACCTCAGCATATGTGGATGCTTCTCATCAGTTCAAGGATCTTGTTATTCTTCTTACAACTTGTAGACAGTGAGTCTCTTGTAGGCAGTGAGCCTCTTGTGAGAAGTGTGCTCGGGCAGTGAGCCCTAATTGGAAAGTGCCATTTTGTATTTCTATTCTTCTAATAGAGAATACAATCTTGGGTTAATCACACCGTGGTTTTCTCCCTTAACAAGGTTTCTATGTCAAAAATACTATGTCATGTGTATTTCCATTTCATGGTTATGTTTGCTTATTTGAATTGATGCTGCATTAATTATTAAGAAAGTTTAGAAAGCTGAAATAATTAAGATAACTGATTCACCCCCTCTCAGTTATCAACAATTGGTATCAGAGCTAAGTTCCTCCAAATAGAGCCTAACAGCTTGAGGAAGATCTAGGAATTAAGATGGATGTGTATGGTATGAGGGAGCAACTTCAGTCTACCCTAGATGATCTTGAGCAATCTAATTCTGAAGTCAATGAATTGAAGGAAAGACTCAAACAGGCTGATGATTTCATAAATGAACTAAAAGGGAAACTAAGTCTCTCTATGAAAAAGAGAAAGGAACTACTTCAACAATTGGCAAGTCAAAGTGAAGCAAATGATACAAATGGAGATCTTAAGGAGAAAACCAAGTTATGTGAAAAATTATCAAAAGAGATCATCATGGTAAGACATGAAATGGAATAAGGAGTCATGAAATTTACCCAAGAAATTGAAGAGAAAAGAAAAATTGAAGATGATCTAAAACAATCTCTCAAGGAGAAATCAGAATATTGCCACAAGATGGATAGAATAAACAGACATCTTGAATCCGATCTTGAAGATGTTAAAGATAATGAAGAAAAACTAGAAGACCAAATTGTCTCTCTTAAAAGGGATCTTCAAATAGCAAATGGATACAAAGAGAAATTCAAGATAAGTTCTGCTCAACTTGAAGTTCTTCTTGAAAGCCAAAAGAGGGTAGATGACAAGCGTGACTTGGGATATGAGAAAGGTGAGAGCTCCGGATCCAGACAGAAGAAGTTTGAATCAAAAAATCTAAGAAACGGGCCTAGAAGACCTCCGGTGAGGCAACCTAATGCTCAAACATATCCATCCTTCAATGGATACTGCCACAACTACAATAACTTTGGTCATAAAGCTAATCAGTGTAGGAAGAGAATGAATTAGACTAATACATCCTTCTCCAGACAGTGTTTTAACTGCAAAAGGTATGGTCACAAATCTCATGAATGTAGAAATATGCAAATGAACAATTCTTTCAATGGTAGATGCTTTGCATGCAATAGAATGGGTCATATGGCTAATCAATGCAGATCAAGAGGATATCAATCAAATATGCAAAGAAAAGTTGTTTGCCACAATTGCAATAGATCCAGTCATATTGCCAAATTCTGTAGAAACAAAAATCAGGACAAAAGAGGTCTAGTACATCACAATCAGAATCAAGACAAGGGAAAAGGAAAAGTGAATGCGGATGAAGTTCAAAGTGAGATGAACAAGATTTGGGTGAAGAGAAGTACAAAAAATGTAGGGGATGGATCTGCACCAGAATCTGGTGCTGATATTCCTTCCAGAAATTAAAAAGTGAGCTCTGGCTCAGAGGGAGACACAAGAAAAAAAGAAAAAAAACTTTTTTCCCCCAGCCAGTTAATTGGTGCCAGAATTGGCACAAGGAGAGTTGCGAATTAAAGGGTTTATAAAGAAACATCTAAATAAATTGTGTTTAAGATATGGAAGATCCGCAAGATGTTCAGAACAAGATTGATCAGTTCATCAAAGTCATCCGAATAAGAAAAACAAGGCAAACCGAAATGACTTAAGTCGAACATTTATTGCAACTTGGTATTAGGGTTTGCGGAATAATATAAGGGTTTTCTTATCAAACACTTGCTCATTCTGCATTCAAGAAGAAGCAATAAAGAGCTCTGCAACAAACCTCCTCAAGCCCATCAAAGATCATCTGCAGAAGTTGATTCATCCAGCAATCGATCTGGCTCACTCCATGAAACCTAGAAGCGTAAAAGGTATTTTCCATTCTTAAATATCTCTCTGCAAATCTTTGAAAGATGACTACTCCAAATGTGGTGAAGATTTCTGATAGGCCACGCCCTAAATTTAAGAAGCATCCATATAAATCCCTAGAAGTTGATCCACTTTTTCAAGCATTCCGCATGGGGTTCTGCATGTAGAAGATGTTAGGGCATATATTCATGCGAGTATTGAAGAATTTGGGGAATCTAAGTTGGTCAATATCTATCACAAGCAATTGATAGATGACTCATTTGAACTCAAAACCTAGTATAAAGCTATCCGAGACATACATTTTGCACTATGCATTCATTTCCCCTATTTTCTGGAAGATGAATGGGTCCAGTATATTCTGAGTCGAATGCATGACAACTTCATGTGGTTAAACAGGCCATTTAAGATCACTAAGGATGCCATTAACGCTGTAACCGGATTACACTCAACCGGTGAGATGCCTATTCTCAAATCTGTCAAAAACCAAATTGTAAGTGAGGCTACTGGATCGAAATTTAATAAAAGAGCAATGACAATTGAGGATATCACAGATCTGGATATCAAGTTTGCATCAATGATAATTGGATATAAGATATATCACTCTAGTAGGGAGAATTTAGTATCCGGAATCGTTGTATATACTGCTTATGAGATGTTAAGGAAGAATGCAGACTATGATCTTTGTGAGTTCCTTCTAAACCAACTTTTGGAGAATCTGCAGAAGATAAAGAAGGACAAGAAGAACTCTTTCAAATACAGTGGTTTGATACTTTGCCTATTCTTTTATTACATGAATGAGCTTCTCGGATCCAATGACTGGGTATGGCAGAATGATAGACCGGTAGCCATTCAAATCAAAGATTATATACATGGGCTTGGTGATGCCAAGGCACAAAATACAACTCTCTGGGGCTATTTCAAGAATTTTTAGAGCATGATGCAAGCAAGAGAGAGAATCCCCCAATCTTTAGTTGAAAAATATAAAGATACAATATGCTTTATGGTAGAAACTGATCAGTGCCTAATGGAGGCAGTGGAACCAAGAACAGTGTGGATCATGCCTACGGGGTATGAAGTGGATGAAAAAATTGTGGATCTGCATGTTCAGCACATGCTAAGTCAGCCCAAGGATCCCAAGGCAGAAAGGTTTGGAACCTTTGAAGAATTAAGTGTGAAGATCCATGTGGAGTTAAGACAACCAGAAATTAAAAAAAAAAGTGAGGAAGGAAGTAGAAGAGTTTGCCAAGAGGCATGGAATTTCAAAAGAAGCACTTGATGCAAATAGAGAGAAGACAGAAAGGGCAGAGAAAGAAAAAGAAAAAGTAGAAAAAGAAGGTACTCCGATGGAAGTCCCCTCCCGGACCAGATCCTCTAAGACCTCTGCACCCACCACTACAAAGAGCTCAAAGGCATCAAAACTGGAAGCAAAATCATCCAGAAAAGGAGAGAAGAGAACCAAGAAAAAGGAAACAAGGTCTTACACAAGCCAAAAGGATGAAGAAGAGATAGAATCAGATGAGGAGGTAAGGAAAATGAGGAAAAAGAAGAAAGTATCTGGTGAACCCTCTACTAGTGAAGACAAGGAAGAGATGGTAGAAGAATTCGTTGAAAGGCCCACTCTATCCTTAGATGATGTAGTTAAAGCAGTCACTATGTATGGGAACCTGCAACCAATAATAGAATTATATGATGCATACAATGATGTAGATAAAAAGATTATGGAGGAAGCCATAGTCAAGTATTTGAACATATATAATAAGGCTTTTATTGAAATCATATCTCTCATTCCAAAAAGCCTAGAGAAGGAATTAGAGATAAGAAAGAATAATGCTAGGGCAAAGGATCTTGAGATCCGGGAATAGATAGCCATTCAACTCTTTCCTTCAATCACTGCGAAGCAAATGAATATGATCTTCAAAGATTGCAAGGATGAGTTCCAGAGCAAAGCCAAAATGAATCAACTTATGCTTGGTGAAACTGACAAAATAGGAAAAGAGACAGAAGAGATTCTTCGGAATGCTTACAAAAGATTCAACATTCCCATTGTAGAGGACTTAGATGATGATCCCTCAGCTATAGATAAATCTACTGAGACAGTGGCAGAAGAGGTAAAGGAGACAGGTGAAGAAAAAGGTAAGGACTTAGATTCCTCTGCTCCAAAAGAGGAGGCCCATGAGCAAGCAAACATCTCTCCTCTGGTGTCCACTGCTGACTCCGGATCTAAAGAAGAGGTAAGAGTAGAAGAAAAAGAAGCAGAGGAAAAGGAAAAACAAGATGACAGTAATAAGGGTTCAGAAAGAGAGAAAATTCCAAAAACCACAGATGATAGTGGTAGGAATGCAGAAGGGGAGAAAACTCTGTCACTGGTAAGAGACACAGCAGAAGCAGTCGAAGAATTCCTAACCAAGGAGATGATGGAATTTGATGAACCGGAACTTCTTCAAGGACCATTCAATTTTGACTCCCTCTCCCCAGTTCACACCATGAAGCTAGCATCCTTTACTTCAGCAAAGGAAAAAGAAAAACTTCTGAAGTCTCAAATGGAAGACTGCAAGATCATAGAAACTGCATCTGGTGTATTGGAAAAGATCATGCCATCTTTTCAGAAAGATCCCTCAGCCTCTTCATCTAGTAATCTCAAATCTCTAGTAAATAGTGTTAGTACACATTTTGAATCTCTAGAGAAATCAGCTGAGGAGAAGGTCCGAAAAGAGTTTTTGGATAAGATATTATCGGAGTTACAAGGCTTAATAACAAATGATAGGAGAATTATGGATATTAGAATAAAGAGCTTGGAAAATGCTCTTAAAGTTGGTGGAAATATCTACAAATTTTGTCTATCCTAGCCTAAAGTGACCAAGGATATTGAGAAGAAAGTAAAAGAGCAAGAGGATAAACTGACAAGTTTATCTCAAAATTTTGACCCTCTCTCCTCTTCTATAGTAAATTAGGAATGTCAAACTATTGTAATCATGAATGAGATTAAGAAGCTTGAGAAGGAGAGGAAGAACATATTAAGCAGAATGGGGGATGATTATCCCCAAATTAGAGGCCATGCATGAGGCCCTAATAGATGCCCAGACCACAGCCCGGACCAGTGATCCGACAGATCTCAAGAGGGCAGAAGCTTTTGCATTCCTATTGAGTGGTCACATCTCAATTTTGGATAGGATGAAGTAGATTTGGGTGACAAAAGTTGTACAGTTGAAGATAACTTTTGCAGACATACTACAATATATGTAAGTATAACCTGTTTATATACTTATGCGGCTAAGTATAGTTAAACTTTTGGGCAATTTTGGTGTGCGGACTCTACCCTTTGCCATTGATGTCAAAGGGGGAGTGAGGAATAGTGAAAAATGTGGAATCCAGCTAAGAGGGAGCCCTAGTAAAGTGTACATTAGAAGAGAGCATCAACCAAGGGGGAGTATAGTATAACACTTAGTCATTTTGCACTAAGTGTTGCCATCAATGCCAAAGGGGGAGATTGTTGGCAAGAGACACATTGTAGCTTCATGATTGTTGTCATTGATGGCAACAAAGTTCCTCCCACACATCCGCAGGACATGGTGTGCCTATACCGGAAGTCAGATTGAAGAGTGTTGTGGTCTGGTAAGCAAGAACAGAGTATGTGGCAAGGTCTGACAGTCAGGTCTAGATCTCTCAAAGGAAGTATCTTTGGAAAGTGCAGACTTGGGGAAGTGAAGAGGAGTACCTTGACTGATGGATTCTAGGAATTGAGCCTCTGGTGATGAAAGAGTAAAGAGATATAAGCATTCAAGTATTAGCGTCCGGTTTGGTAGAACAGACAGAGGAAGAACTGACAGGCAGAACATCAGAAGTTATTCCGGATGAGATGTCGTGGTGATAAATATTCTTAAGGTATCATTCATGATTGGCTAACTTGTTAGATTACTTTTATAAGTTTCTTTTTGATCTGCATCACTTGCTAAGCAAGGATTCAGCCGACAGACTAGAGTTTGGGAAATATTGACTATTTCGGATGCCGACTAGAAAGAGGATGAAATCCTTTGTGCGGATATATATACCAGATGGATTTTGATGAGAAGGTGTGTGTTATGTTATGGTGTGTATGAAGAAAAGCAAAAGAATAGTGTGAAAGTAGTAAGACAGGCCCGGTATGTGACAGGTCAATAGCACCAAAGAAGAAGAAGGATGAAGTGCAGCAGATCAGTATATTGAGCCTAACCGAAACTGAACCTCGGCATATGTGGATGCTTCTCATCAGTTCAAGGATCTTGTTATTCTTCTTACAACTTGTAGATAGTGAGTCTCTTGTAGGTAGTGAGCCTCTTATGAGAAGTGTGCTCGGGCAGTGAGCCCTAATTGGCAAGTGCCATTTTGTATTTCTATTCTTCTAACAGAGAATACAATCTTGGGTTAATCACCCCGTGGTTTTCTCCCTTAATAGGGTTTCCACATCAAAAATATTATGTCATGTGTATTTCCATTTCATGGTTATGTTTACTTATTTGAATTAATGTTGCATTAATTATTAAGAAGGTTCAGAAAGCTAAAATAATTAAGATAACCGATTCACCACCCCTCTCAGTTATCAACAGAATGTTCATGTACACTACTCTTAAATTGGTTCTCAACAATCTCCTAAATGAGACTCATACTATGAATTGCTTACCATTGCTTGAACTTTTACATACCTTGGATACCTTAAAGGATGTGGAGGTCAAGAATGGTCTTCCTTTTATTACATACCTAACATCTGTAAACAACACTAAGAATTCTCTCAACACTACCCCACCATCTCTTCATTCCAATGCTCTCCCTGCCCAAGAAGAAGCATTGGACGATGAAGAGTATTCTTTTGAACAACTTCCTCAATCCATTGATAATGAAGATTGCTCTACTAATCTTAAAAATCTCCTCAACATCTTAAATGGAGATATAGATTGCTTACCTGTCATGCCCGCATTTCCCATGCGGTCACGACACACAAACACATGTGTCATGTCCACATTTGCCATGTGGTCATGACATGAACTACGAAAAACTTTTCTACCTATCCCTAGGAACCCCCTCGCACGCGTCTGCGTGCTCGGTGGCAACACGCTTAAGGCATAACCATGTCAACATAACTGCAAAGGTGAAGGTCATCTAGGGGGTATGCGACACGTAGGGTGTCACTTCTATGGTTAGACTGATTTAATCTGATCCCTAATTTTCCTGGGTGAAGATGATTTCGCCAACATCGAACCCTAATTAAACTCAGATTGAAAAGTGATTAATGATGATGACCTGATGACACACGAATGAAGGTGGAATGATGGAATAGAGATGACTAAAAATACTGCATAAAAAGAACCCTAAGAATCTAGCAAAATTCTGGCAGCATAACGCGTTTTTGATAAACACAAAATAAAATTTAAAACAAGTCACTCATAAGAAATTAAATGAAATCTAGTAATAAAAATTAAATTCAAACTTAAGAACAAAATCAACGATACAAAGTAAAATAATAAAATATAACTAAATGACAAGACATCAATTAAATCCAAGGGGGAAAATCGAGTCCATTATTAAATACAATTTTGACAATTATATTTAATAACTAACTCAAAAATTAATAGAGGAAGGAGGAGGATAAGATACTCACACCTGTAAAATAATAATAATAAAAAGAAAAATCAACGAGATCGATAAGATAAATCCCGCTAAGGTAAAATAAACTCAAAGGAAAATCTCTTCCCAGTTGAAATGAAATAATCCCTCCCAAAAGTTAATTTCAAAATCACAAGACAAAAATCAATTTGCAAAAACCAACCCATTCCAATTTAGAACTCAATAATAAAAACAAATATACCAAGAGTTAAAATTAAACAATAAAAGAAAAATGAGGTTTTGAAAAGAATAAAATAAAAACCCCACAAAATACAATCATCCCAATAAAAATATCCTCTTATAAACAAAATGAGAAAAAGCCCTAATTTAAAATAACACTAAATTTTCAAATGAGAACCCTATTTGTTTATTCTATTGTTATCTTCTTCCTTTGTTGCCCTAATCTCTTCTATTGTTCTCTCTTTTTTTTTTCTTGTTTTGTTTTCTTCATTTGTATGCAGGTGTAGGGTTTGGGAAGCCATTGGAGGCCATGGAAAAGAGCTTGCTCCTATCTTCCCTGGAGGTATACACAGTAGTTGGATCCATCTACTTATTATATTTTTATTTTTTGTAAACATACATATCTGAATCTAAGTAAGCTAATAACAGTATTAAGAGTAGCATTTTTTTGATGTGTTGCAGAGTGACTTGTAGGGGAAACAGCGCCGCCTCCAGCTGAGGAAGAATGTGGTGGCAGAATGGGGCCTAGAGGGAGGGAGGCAAGGGTGGCGCAGAGGTGGAGGATGAACTGCAGGTGGTGCTGGGTAGCGCAGGAAGTGGCAGAGTGGGGAATCCGCAGTGGCTGGCAGTCTGCGGGGGTCGAAGGGGGGTGCAAGGTTTCGGGAGATGCACTGCTGTAGGGTTAACACCAGCGGTGTTTGAAGGGAAGGGGGTGTGGGTGGCAGGAGTTGAGTATTGGGGGGGTTTGTGGGGTGTGGTGGAGGCACCGCCTCCCCCACACCCCTTTACTGCTAAGGAACGGGGACTATGGGTGTTGCCCACAGTCCCTTCCTAATATTTTTTTTATTTTTTTTATTTTTTATTTTTTGTTTTAAAACAAACTAACCCTTAACAGCATATATTAGTTGTATATGTTATCTCCTTTTTTTTTTCAGAAACATATATATATTATTTATATAATATATATACAGTTCAACAACCAGCATAATCACAGTAAAAAAAATACATTCCCCTTTTTTTTTATATTGTAGTTAGGTATATTTATATGCACTCTTATATATATATATATATAATATGTAAGAGTCTATACATATTAAAATATACACAACAACAAAACATTAACTAAGTATATTTTTTTCTTTCTTTCTACCTTTCTATATACACACAGTAATAATGAACACTAAAATAACAACAAAGGTTTCTCAGAAAAATAAGGCAACCAAGTGTGTTTTTTTTGAATTTATAAAAGTGCATAAATTTGTATATTCCCATTGTACTCATTTTTCTCAACCATGTTTCAAACAGAAAACTAACTTGCTTTTTAATACGAACTTAACCCAATAGCACTTCTTTTTTTTTTAAAGACATAAATATCAATACAGGATAATTTATATATTATATCTTTTTGCAACAACAGAAAACTAACTTGAACTCTCTTTTTTTTGTATACAATAGTTTCATATTACCACTAAGATGTATTTCTTACTTAAAGAAAATATTGACAGAAATGAAAATACTTTTTCTCCTTCTTTCTTCTACCATAAAATCTAGACAACAACATTACAACTCTTGCATTTTTTTTTTTTGAAAGAACAATGACAGAAAATTATTTACATTTATTTTCACATGCATTTCTCAACACAAAGCCTTCTTCCCAAAAAGGAATTAAACAACTTTCTGATAAACTGATAAGAAGGTTCTCATTACAACATTTACAATAGCCAACTTCAAGGCAAGGAAAAATTTAACAAATCTTTACATTAAGGCCACCATGGCCATGGCTCAAATAGCCAAGAAAACACAACTAGAAACACACAAAGAGGAGCTCTCATCCACTTCATTCCTTCACTCAAACCTACACATAAACACAACAACAAGAACAACAAAACTAGCCACTTTGAAAAGCTCTCCTCCCTACCATAGACCCGCAAGAGGGTCACCCCCGAGCTGGGGAGGTAGGGAATTCACACAGGTGCATCATTCCACAACAAAACTTCAAACACAACACCACAAAAAATAGGCCATAGGTTTAACACAAAACTCAACTCATAAAAATGAGTTGATGAGGGTAGGGAATGGACCCCTCAACTTCAAAGGGTTCCCAAATGATAGAATTTCAAGCTCATGGCCTCAAGCCAAAATCTCCAAAACACCACTCTCCGCAAAAGTCACAAATAACCTCCATGGCACTCTTGCCATTAATAATCTTCTCAACAATAAAAGCCCTCAAGGCATAAATACAAACTATGGGAGTGACCTCAAGGAGGTTCCTTTCCCCTACCCAAACAAGTTGAGCATTACCTCCATTGGAGGTGCTCTCACCATACTCCCATCCCAAGAAAAACAATGCAAACAGCAAACAACCAAAAATACAACACAACACATTCAATAAGCAAGGGTGAAGAAACAAAGTTTAAGAGGCTTACCTTCAAAGCCCTATAATGGAGGCATGTTTGGTGAAGAGCTCCAAGATTTCCCAAACCCTCCAATCTCCAAGAATTCCTCCAACTTTCCTCCAAACTCCTCCAAAAATAGCAAGAAAGAATAAAATTGCAAGAACCCCACACTCCTCAACAAGAGGAGATAATATAGGCCATCAATTTGGCCTTCAAGAATGAGAAGGTGACACTTGTCACCTTCTCCTTCCTCCTCCCATGCCACTCGCAAGGGAGAGGAAGTGTGAGGATGACAAGTGTCATCCTCCCATTCCCTCTCAATCCTCACCTTATCCACTTGTGCTCTCACACATGTGTGAGAGGACAAGTGGTGAGGTGAGGATCCCACTCACACCTTCAAGAGAATAAGGGATGCCATATGGCATCCTCTTATTCTCTCAAGGAGCCATCTTCCTCCAAGATGCTCTCACATGTGTGTGAGAGTCTTGGAGACCTCCCAAGTCTTCCTTGGGAAAGGGTTCCCAAACTTTGGGAAGGGAGATGAGTCTTTCCCAAGGCATGACTCATCTCCCACCTTCTCTTATTTCAAATTTCATCACTTTTACTAAACCATAGTTTAGAGTGACCAAAAGTGAGTCAAATCTAGGGTTAGATAGTCCAAGTTGACCCTAGACTCAAGGGTAACCACCTAGGTTAACTTTTGGGACTCTAGGGTTCACAAAGGGGGTTAAAAATCCACTTTTAAATGGCCCAAAATAAAATAAATACCAAGTGGTGTAATTCAAGTAAAATTCATACAACACTTATTATTAATCAAATTAAACAGAAGGGTACTAAGGTCAAAATAATAAAATTAAATCAAGCACTTAAATCAACATCCAAATTCAGACGTGATCCTTATCCCTCTTGGGAATGGATCAGTTTACAGGGGATAACATAGTGTGAATTCTACCTCCAATTTTCCCGTGGCTAGGGAATGTAAAACCTGCACATCTCGATCAAGTGTCAATCATATCATGAAAATTCATAGCCGAAGCAACTGGAATTAAATTCACGCAATCGAATACAACAATAATCATTGATACATAATTCCAATTAAAACTGCATTTTCCAATCTCATGTCAAATAGTCCACATCACATAAATAACTAAAAATCTCATCACAAAACATCATCACATATATATCTCATAAGTCGAATCACAAAATAGCACCAAATCTGATCAAATTGAATCACATATGTCTAAACAATGTTCTATCATAATCAGGAGATAAAAATCAAGTCTGCATAATGAAACCATAGTCACTAAAAGTCTGATAATGTCATCAACTGAAATGCCTAACGATCAAAATAAGGAAGGTAAACTAATCAGCCTCACATTACCATTGTTTGATCATTTAAGAACCCTAGATATCTCTAATGATGCCGAAAATAGGAATAATTCTCCTAGAATAAATGCTTTGGGATGGATGTTGAATATACTCAAAATGAAAATACTATTCCTAAGGTTCAAGGTGCTCCAACACCACCTCAACCGACTGAAATGGGAACTTTTAAGGTTCCTCCTCCCCCATCCTTGCATATAGTGAGAGAAAACCTTCAAGAGAGCAGCTTTCCATTACCAACTCCTATGGTTTCCTCTTCAAAAATATAGTAAAATGTGGACAACATGATTCAAAGGGAAGGAAGAACAAAGGACAAAGTCTTAATAGTAAGTATAAAGGTCAAGGTCAAAGATAACAAGTATCTCTCCCTCTTTTAGCCATCTTTGATGTAGGACCTCTTTATGTTTCTCTCATGGGTGGCCTCCTCTTATGTGTTGTGTTGTGTTCCCCCATGTTGTGTTAAATGTTGTTTAGGTCTCTTTGGATGGCCCTTGATACTCTTGTAAGGGAAAGGATACAAGGAGACTACCTTTGTTGTGACCACTCTTCTATGTGTTTCTTTATTCTTCTATTCCTCTCTCTCATATGGTAATTGTTGTGTGTGGTACCTTGGGGGCATTTTCCCACGTTGTGAACCTAAGTCACTTATGTCTCCTCTCTTATTTTTATTGTTTCCATTCTTCAGTGGCTCTACTAGTCAGAAGATGATGAAAACAAACAAATACTAATAAGGACCATGTGTCTGTTTAGCAAGAAAGCAAAAATGGACCTAGTCCATATATGAAGATGGGGTTGATATATTACTGATGCTTGAGTAGTAGAATTACTTTGTGTTGTGATTCGTATTGTGAAATGTGTTGTGACAAACCTTTGCAATACTCTAAATTTGCTTGTATGCACTTTGGATTGTTTTGTATCTCACCTTGTCGCTACACTCAATTCTAAGATACCTGCAGTATAACCTCACGACTATACTCAGTCCCGAACCTACAAGTGTAGCTTTGGTATATTATGTGATAAGTTTCTGTATAGCTTTCATGAATTGATTTGGTTGTATATTAGAATAGATTTTCTAACCAAAGCTTATACATTGTTTATGTTAGCAAATGATCTTGATGTGTTTGTGGGAAGATTTAGAAATCACGGTATATATCACCTTTGGGGCATGGGCTTTGTGAAATCTATTGTTTCCTTGTGTGCTTTCACTTTACCTTAAATGTGCTTGATGTCAGCAAGCAGGATCAACCACTTTAAGGTGGGGGCATATATCATGGTAACTGCTTGATTATTTTTAGATATTGATAAAGTGTGTTTACGTTCACTTCCTTTTCATTGTAAGGTGTCTCCGTGATGTGGGTGGAGTTGTTTACTTTGATCTGTTACATATACCTTTTTTTCACTATAAGGCATCTCTATTATGCAAGTGGGGTTGTATGCTTTGAGCACATGCTTCCTTTTCATTGTAAGGCGTCTACAGATGCGAGTGGGGTTGCATTTTAAAATCCCTTCTACAAAAGGTAGGATGGTGTAACTCTTGAGTTAGGTGCACATCCTTTTAAAAAGTCCTCATCGCAAGACATGGTTGGATCTTGAGTCATTCACCCTTAAGTGTGTCTTTAGTGGTTGTGGTAGCATAGATCAACTATCAGGTGTGTTTGGAGTGTTTTAGATAGTGGAGTACAGTGATGAGCTCCTTCCTATTGCCTGTATTTTCTATGTATAAGATGCATAGTATGTCAACAACATACTATACAATGTTGGTGCATTCTGTGTGTCTTCCATATGTTTTATGTGTCTTCCTTGCATGTCTTGCATGCTTTTGGCATGGTCTAAAGACGTGTAGTGATGAGCTTCCCCCACGCTATGTGTGTTTTGTGTGTTTTTGCATGGTCTAAAGATGTGTAGCAATGAGCTCCCCCACACTATGTGTTTTATAATTAGAATCATATATATGTGCATAATTGTTTAAATCATGTCTTCTCTTCATGTCTTCTCTGTGTCGTGCATAACTGTATTCATGTTTTCTCCATGTATTGCATGCTTTCACTATCTTCTCCATGTAATGTGTGCCTCATTACTGTATTCACTGTGTCTTATGTGACTGTTAAGTGTTTTCTTATGTTTACCTAAGCTTGGGGGCTAGAAATAGTCCTTCAAACATAGGGTGTGTCTTCAGTCTAGTGTTTGATGTGTTGTGATATGCTTTGATCATACTTTAATGCATTTACCAAATCATGAGATCGTACACACATTAAAGTGGGGGCTAAATTTGTTATGGAGTAAAAGGTGGACACATGCCTTTTTACCTCCTAGTTTAGCTCCTAGGTCCCCAAATTAACACTCTACATGTGAAATATTCATCCCGACGTGAAATCTCCTGAAACCCATGTCAAATAGGAACTAGGGGCCCATTTAATTCCTTACCCCAGACCGAAAAGGCATCTTGGGACTTGGGTACCCACACCCAAGTCCTCCCTGATTGGTCAGGGTAGATTTTAAGGTATGTTGGCATAGGCCCTTTAAATGGGTCTCTCCTTGTCGGCTCTTTCAATTAAATTCATGAATGTTAGTGGGAAAGCATATATAAGTGTGTTTTGAATTCATTATGAACCTAGAGATGGATATTGAAAACTTATAATATTGGAGCAAAGAGCATTCAAGGCATTCATTGTGTTATTGTTGAAGATTTATGTGTGTATTGTGTGTGTTGTTGCATATTTGGAATCATCATCCATCTCCTTATGAGTTGAAAGATCTTCATTCTCCTAACGGCTTCACCTCTGAGGTGATATCATTTTGATTTGAATCATTTCATCATCAGTTTATCTTTATCCTCTACCCTGCTAGGGCACACTCTCTTTCTAACAATGGTGTTGGGAAGCTTGAATGCTATCTTGGGATTCGACTGAGATAAATCCCTAAACACCACAACCCCCAAACCCCTTTTCTTCATGTGTGTAGGTTATAGGTATGGACTAAAGAAGTGAAGGTACATGAAGGTTGTGTAAGGGAAAGGGTTTTAGGATCCAAAAGTAGTTTGCATAAATTCCTCCACAGAAGACTTGGGCACATGCCTCGACGTCCTCCTATTGAAACAAGCACTGAATCTGGCATCTGGACACCCTCTACAACATTTCTCTAGTTCTAAGTTTCATGAGATTCAGACTTTCAAGACTTGGGTGCTCGCCCTAACGTCCTCTGACTTTCTAGCTTCCTGAGCACAAGTCTTGGTATCTCACAGATCATCTTTGTGCATTTAATTTCTAGGTTTTAGTCATCTTCTATCTATTACAAGTTGATTATCTTATAACTAGGGTTTTGCTCATATTTAACCTAGGGTTTGATAAAAGGCTTGATTAATCACATCTTTCCATAGCAAACAAGTGCACAAAATCAGTAGTTGAGTCCTCCTCCCTTTGGTAGTGACTTAACTCAGTTTTGTTCTTGAATGTTATTGAGGAAGAGGGTTTGATCTAGTGTACAAATTAGCTTATATCATTCATCTTTTCCCCCTTGATAGCTCTTAAGAGACTCTATCAATCTAATTTAGGACAAAAGGATCACGAATATTTTCCACTAGAAACACACCTCCATTAGCATTCACCCACCCACCTTGACATGTTTGCAACATCGATTCAATCCCATGAGGTATGGAAGGAAAAATATGGCTATTAGATCTTATAAGACTCTCTTGGTCCAATGTATCCTAGAAGGATTGAGACACTTGACCATTGAAAAGACACCTCCACTAACATTCACCCACCCACCTCAACATTTTGGCACCATTAGTTCAATTCCATGAGGTGCAAAAGAAAAAATATGCCTATTGGCTCTTAAGACAATCTCCTAGTCCAATATAACTTGGAAGGATTGAGATGCTTGGCCACTGAAAAGACACCTCCATTAGCATTCACCCAACCACTCCCACATGTTGGAACTATCTGTTTGGTCTCATGAGGTGAAGAAGATAAAATATCACTCTCGGCACCATTAAACTAAACATAAATGAGGCAGTTTGTGATAATATATTCATTTTCAACATGGTCAAATAGTTTGGAGTTGATAGAATCTAAGATAAACTATTGTAGATAGACCTAACATCCACCTATGAAACATTCCTAGGTGCCATTGATATTAAAAATCATTACATCAAAATATAACAACTTTTTTATCTTAGGGAACTTAAGAGACTCTCTCAGTCGACTGTAGCCTGAAAGAATCAAAAGACCTAGGGAATGAAACAAGGCCTCTAGTAGAATTGAGTTGCCAACCTCAACATGTTGGCACTATCAATTTGATCCCATTAGATCTAGAAGAAAAATATTGCTATTGTCACCCTTACACTAAACACAATGTGACATTTTTCATAAATACATTCATTGTTAGCACAATACAACACTCTAGAGTTGATAAAAATCGAGACGGGCTATTGTAAATGGACTTGGCATCCACTCATGGTGTAAACAAAACATTCCTAGGTGCCATGGATTCTATGAATCATTGAATCAAAGTTTTACAATATTTTTCTCTTAAGGCTCTCAAGAGACACTCTTAGTCCAATGTAGCCCAAGAGGATCAGGAGGCCTGGGAATGAAATGAGGCCTCCACTAGAACTCAACCACCCACCTTGATGTGTTGGAAATATTGATTTGGTCCTAGGATGTGTGGAAGAAAAAATTGGCTATTGGCACCCTTACACTAAACTCAAATGAGGCATTTTACAAGAATGTATTCATTGTCAACATGATCACATAGTCTCTAGAGTTGATAGAAACCAAGGTAGGCTATTATATATGGACTTGACATCTACCTATTGGTGCAAATGAAACATTCATAGGTGCCCTAGATTCTGAAAATCATTCCGTCAAATTTTGAGAACATTTTTCTCTTAGGTCTCTTAAGAGAATTTCTCCATTCAATATAGCCTAGAAGGATTGGAAGACTTGGGAAATGAAACAAGGCCTCCACTAGAATTCACCTACCCACCCCAACATTTTGGCACTATCAGTTCGGTCCCATGATGTGTGAAATAAAAAATATGGTTGTTGGCTCTTAAGAGATTCTCTCAATCTAATGTATGCCAAAAGGATTAGGAAGCTTGGCCACTGTAAAGACACCTCCACCAGCATTCACCCACCCACCCTAACATGTTTGCATCATCAATTCAGTCCCATGAGGTATGGAAGAAAAAATATGGCTATTACATCTCATAAGACAAGCTCTTGGTCTAATGTATCCTAGAAGGATTGAGATACTTGGCCACTAAAAAGATACCTCCACTAATATTCACCCACCCACCCCAACATGTTGGCACTATTAGTTCAATTCCATGAGATGCGGAAGAAAATATATGCCTATTGGCTCTTAAGAGACTCTCCTAGTCCAATGTAATCTAGAAGGATTGGGATGCTTGGCCATCAAAAATACACCTCCACTAGCATTGACCTAATCACTCCCACATGTTGGCACTATCATTTTAGTCTCATGAGGTGCAGAAGAGAAAATATCACTCTTGGCACCCTTACACTAAACATAAATGAGGAATTTTGTAAGAACACATTTGTTGTCAACATGGTCAAATAGTCTAGAGTTGATAGAAATTGAGATAGACTATTGTAGATAGACCCAATATCCACCTATAGGTGCAAATGAAACATTCATAGGTGCCATAGATATCAAGAATCGTTACATCAAAGTTTGACAACTTTTTCTCTTAGGGCTCTTAAGAGACTCTCTTGGTCCAATGTAGCCTGAAAGAATCAAAAGACCTAGTGAATGAAACAAGGCCTCTAGTAGAATTGGGGTAAGTGCAAAGAGTTGTGGGACCAAAAGTCGCCACATGACTTTTTGGTCCCATGAGACAAAATGTGAGCGCGTTATAACACGCTCGTGTTTTGACCTGTCAAAATTCAAAACAAAAAGCAAAATCAGAAGAGGTCCTAGCTCATTTCATCATTAGGCTTGAGAAAAAAATAGGTTTTAGAGCATAATTGTGTTAGAACAAGAAGGATTCAAGTAATTTCTAAGTGGAATTAACATTTTCACCATGCCACCTCACCAATCCCGCTCCTAAGGATGTCATGAATGAAGTGTAGAGGATGGAGTAGCTGAACAAGGTAGGGTTTGATTGATTTTTGTGAATTTGAAAATAAATTTTTACTTTTCTGATATTTGATTGGTTTTTTATGTTGAATTTACAACCAATGAGGCACCAAAAAACACTAATCCAATAGAGGGGGCTCAAAACAACCCCCAAAACCCTCAAAACCCTCAAAATCCCCCACCTTCACGTCCTCACCATGAAAGAGACACACAAGAAAAGTATTTAGGGTAAATTGAAGAAAACAAAAAACATCTTGAAACCCTAATTGAAACGTTAAATAATCCAAGTGCAAGCATCAGCCCGTGCCAAGTCATTAGAGGTGAGTGTTTTTCACATTGAATTGCTGACAAAGCAAATCACAGAATGGAATGACAATAGGGAGAGGATTCAGCAATACTATGCTGACAAATTGTCTTACAAACAAGTGAAGGACAAAAAACTGCAAAATTTGCATTATGTTCATAATTTATAAATCCTAAAACTGGTCAAACACTAGAAGAGACTTGCAAACACTTCCCTATTCATTGGTGTGTGAACGAAGATATATACCAAAAATTTTGGGATAGATGGTACATGGTCTTTGATGAGCGTCTATGTAATAACGATGAGGTGCCACAATATTTCTTGAGTAAACTCTATTGTGAGTTCGTCCTCAAGGAGATTCCTAATTACTTCGACATTAGATAGTTCTAGGGTAGAGGTGGTGGCTCTACCCAAGATAGAGGGAGGGCACATTGAGACCAAAACTGCGTACCTAGACCTCTCATTAGGCTAGCACATGTCTCACTCCCTCTGACTTTGAAGGAGACTGTTGAGGTAGAGACACTACATTCATTGCATTCTCTCACAGGCAGTCTCTAGCATAGCATGACAATGATCTCACCCAGGCTGATGAGGGTGAGAGCAATAGGCATCATTTGTCCCTACATCTTTGTATTTCATGTGGGAACTTGTGAGATTATGGGACGCATGACTCTCAGCAGGATACTGCAACACAGGGGCAGCAGCTAGTGATGAACACATCCGTATTGGATGAGATTGTTCTCACAAATGACCTCTCACATCATACATTTGGTATTGACTCCTAGGTAATTTTTTACAAGGTTCATCTTGATTTAATATATTTGTATTTAAAATTTGTAATTAATTTTATATGACTATCTATATTATAAGTCAAAATTAATGCATGTAATTGTCTGCACTATGAAATTCCTAGGTCAGAGTCTTCATCTTGCATCTATTAGCCTTCCAGTGCATGGTTACGAGAGGAAGTCGAGTCAATAGGTATGTAATTTATCACATGATCATAAATATAGTACATATATCAATGGTAATCTTATTTAGTGACAATTTGATAATCAACAGGGAGCTTCACCAACACCTCCATGATTTCCTTGGTCCCCTAGATGTAGAACCACTTTCATGGAGGTAAATTTAACCATTTGTAATCATTATGCATTTAAATAATGTTATGTATCTATTTTGGTCAAAAAACCTTGATCTCTATTTTTAGATGTTGAATATGGAGACTCCTCATTTTCATCAGTCAGTGGAGGTGGGAATTGTTGCAGTTGTGTTGTCTGCAAATCCTTTGACCGAGGTATGAGCCAGTAACATGTAAATATCATTTTGTATTTATTGTTTTATCACATGTCATTTGATGTACATAAAAGATATTTATGTTTAGTCAATTTTGGTTCTTGATGCTTCTCACAAGAGGTCATAACTCCAACCCATCCAGCTACAGATGGAGAGAGAATAAACGATCGAGAGGGATCATTATCTAGTAGTAAGTGATCCATTACATATGCGATGTTATATATTTCATGTTTTCTATATTAAGGTGCATATTGTTTGATTGTATTAACAAGTGGAGCTACAAAAATCTTTGTCAAGGAGGTCTAGTTGACAAGAGAGAGAGAGGATGAGTCACTGATTGACTCTCCATCTTCACGGCCAAGCAAGGGCCACCAATTATTTGATAGCAGTTCATAGGAAACTAGACTTTGGGACATTTTTTTGTATGCCTAGATGGCTTTGTATACATACTTTTGTATGTTACTAATGTATATCTTTGTATATGCATGTATGACTTTGTTTGTACATGCCTATATGGCTTTATATATAGACTAGATGTTATGTTCATGACATTATGTATATGACAATTTACATTAAATATTTAATATGATGATCAATTATCGTTACAGGAATTTGGTTTTACACATGCCAATTGTATGTTGTTGAAAGTTTATAAATCCCAAATTCAAAAAATTCATTTTGTGTATATCTTGCAATCATTGCATTCTATGAGATTATGCATTTCTTTGAGGCATCATGTCAAATAGTTCACGTGCCTTGTCTATGCTTCCACACTTTGCATACATGTCTATAGGGGTAGTTGCAAATACATGTGAAAAAATTACTATATCCTTTATGCTTTGATGGTTGTCCACACCTTGTTCTGTAGATCCCATTTTGGCATAGCCAAGGAGGATGTTGGATAAGGTTGTGGAATTTGGTTGCAAGTTTCTTTTGTGAATTTTCTTGAAAGTTTCTAAATCCTTTTTGAAAAATCCATTTTGTGCATATCTTGCAATCATTGCATTCCATGAGACAACATTTCTTTGAGGTATCATGTTAAATAGTTCACCTACCTTGTTTATGCTTCCACATTTTACATACATGTCTCCTAGGGAAATTGCAACTACAACATATGTCAAAATTCCCATATCCCTTATGCTTTGATGGATGTCCATACCCTATTCTGAAGATCCCATTTTGGCATAGACAAGGAGGATGTTGGTTAAGGTTGTAGAATTTGGATTTACACTCGCCAATTGCATTTGCTTGAAAGTTTCTAAAGCCTTTTTGAAAAATCCATTTTGTGAATATATCTTGCAATCATTGCATTCCATTGGACAACATTTCTTTGAGGCATCATGTCAAACAGTTCACCTGCCTTGTCTATGCTTCACCACTTTGCATACATATCTCATAGGGAATTTACTTCAAGAATGTATAGGTCACAATAATGACAGAATTTCATTGATTAGTGATCATAAGAAGATTACTAATCACAAAAGGATAGTTATGCCCAAAGACAATTATGATGATAACCATCTCAAGTGGTACAACATTATTAATAGCTGCTATGTACTTATGAAAATTGCCAAATAGTTGCCTCAATAATACAACTATTTTACAAATGAAATAATGACAATAATATTCATTGATAAGTACAAATGACAACACTAACATCTGTGATGCAATAATAATGACAAGTCAAAGGATATCATAATCATTTGACATTTTTGTCTAGTAATGACTATGCCCATAAATCATAAATAATGACATAAGTGTTTGTTGTTGTCAAAGGCAAAAATGATTATCATTAATCACAATAAAAATATCAGAATATATCGGCATATATCAGAGTATATCAAGATATTTTAAAGATATATACTTCTATGATCCATACCCTATTCCAAAGCTCCTAATTTGGCACAAGTAAGGAGGATTCTTGCAAAGGTTATGGAATTTGGTTTTACATGTGCCAATTGCATTTTCTTGAAAGTTTATAAAGCGTTTTCAAAAAATCCATTTTTTGCATATCGTGCAATCATTGCATTCCATGAGATGGAATCTATTTGAGGTGTCATGCCAAACTATTCACATGCCTTGTCTATGCTTCCACACTTAGTATACATGTTTACAAGGGCAGCTGCAAATACAACATGTGAAAAAATTCCTATATCCTTTATGCTTTGATGGTTGTCTATACCCTATTCCAAAGATGCCATTTTGGCATAGGCAAGGAGGATGGTGGATAAGGTTGTGGAATTTGGATTTACATCTGCCAATTGCATTTTCTTGAAAGTTTCTAAAGCCTTTTTGAAAAAATCTATTTTGTGCATATCTTGCAATCATTGCATTCCATGAGACAACATTTCTTTGAGGCATCATGTCAAATAGTTTATGTGCCTTGTCCATGCTTCCACACTTTGCATACATGTATCCTAGGGTAGCTGGAACTACAACATCTATCAAAATTCCTATGTCCTTTATGCTTTGATGGATGTCGATACCATGTTCTGAAGATCTCATATGGGCACAGACAAGGAGGATACTGGCTAATGTTGTGGAATTTGGATTTACACCTGCCAATTGCATTTGCTTGAAAGTTTCTAAAGCCTTTTTGAAAAAATCCATTTTGTGCATATATCTTGCAATCATTGCATTCCATTTGACAACATTTCTTTGAGGCATCATGTTAAATAGTTCACCTGCCTTGTCTATGCTTCATCACTTTGCATACATGTCTCATAGGGTAGTTGTAACTACAACATCTGACGAAATTCCCATATCCTTTATGCTTTGATGGATGTCCATATCCCATTCTAAACATTCCATATGGGCATAGACAAGGAGGATGTTGGCTAAGGTTGTGGAATTTGGATTTATACCTTCCAATTGTATTTACTTGAAAGTTTCTAAAGCCTTTTTGAAAAAATCCATTTTGTGCATATATCTTGTAATCATTGCATTACATGAGACAACATTTCATTGAGGCATCATGTCAAATAGTTCATGTGCCTTGTCTATGCTTCCACACTTTGCATACATGACTCCTAGGGCAGCTGCAACTAAAACATCTATCAAAATTCCTTTATCTTTTTTTCTTTCATGGTTGTCCATACCATGTCCCAAAGATCCTAATTTGGCACAGGTAGGGAGGATTCTTGCAAAGGTTATGGAATTTTGTTTTACACGTGCCAATTGCATTTGATTAAAAGTTTATATATCCCTTACTTTCTCATGCAAATGGATGTGTACATGTTTGATATCAATGATAATGGATGTGTTCTTTGTACAATTTTCAAGAAATGTGAGAGGTGAAGTTACATTGCCTCATAAACTTTACCTTCTTGTCCTTCATTACCTTCAAGTAGACTTGTTTCCTCATACTCACTAGTCAGTGAGTAAATTTAGCTACAATTCAGAATAGAAATTATGTAAATACATGTGATAACAACTCTCTTATAGATCATATGCAAATTTCTCATTACCTATGTTAACTGTGCATTTGTCTTTCTATTGCAAAATGAGGAAGAGAGTAAGAGAGAGAGATACACACATTTGGCATGATTTGCATATCCTCATTTCACCTATATGGTTTCTATGCCTTGCATATCCTCATTTCACCTTTCTACATTTGATTTACACCTACCACTTTGCATACATGTCTATCAGGGAAATTGCAACTACAACATCTAACAAAATTCCCATATCCTTTATGCTTTGATGGATGTAATTAGAACACATTCCATACCTCGTGGGGTTGAATTGACTATGCTAATGCATCAGGGTAGGTGGTTGAATGATAGGGGAAGTGTCTTTTTAGTGGCGAAGCCTCCTGGTCATTATTAGCTACATTGAACGCAGACAATCTCTCAAGAGCCCTAAGACAAAAAGGTATCAAACTTTGGACCGACTGTTCTGTCAAATTGTGAAACCTAGGAACATCTTCTTTACATGTATAGGTGGATGTCAGGTCCACCTACAAATACCTACCTCAGTTTTTTTAAATCAATTCCATTTGCCTATGGTGGCAAGGAATGCATTGTTCCTAAATGCTTCAGTTTCATGCAATGGAAAGGTGCTAGGACTGATATACTGCATTCCACATCTCATGGAGCCAAACCTACTGCACCAACATGTCAGGGTGGATGGGTAAATGCTAGGGGAGTTCTCTTTTTGTGTGCCAAGTGTTGTAGTCATTCAGGGCAACAGACCACTAGCAAACTCACTTAAGATCCCCAAGAGCAGAAAATTACCAAACTTTGACAGAGTAGTTCTAAGAATTAATGGAATATGGGAATGTTTTGTTCAGACCGACAAGTGCACATGGGGTTTGTCCACAATAAAATCTTCCATTTTTGGTCAACTCTAATCTATTTGACTATACCAAAATCAAATGTATTTCTTGCAAAATGCTTCAGTTTCATGTAGTGGAAAGGTGCTAGGAGTGATATTTTGCATTCCATAGCTCATGGGGCTGAACCAACTGTGCCAATGTATCAAGGTGGGTGGGTAAATGCTAGGGGAGGTCTCATTTCATGTGCCAAGTGTTGAGAATAAGGAATACTGAGAGGGGGTGAATCAGTATTCCACAAAACCACTTCTTAACAAATTTATTTATCCAATTTCCAAAGTTAATAACATGAAAGTAGAATAGACATAGAAACAACAACCACAAAGACAACACACAAACACCAGGATTTTTACGTAGAAAACCCAAAAAGGGAAAAACCATGATGAGTGTTAGCTCACAATATATTGATATAGCACAATACCGAATTACAAGAAGGCTCACTGCCTTAGGGCTCACTGCCCAGAGAAATGCTTGCTGCATGAAAGGCTCACTGCCAAAATAGGCTCATTGCTTAAAGAAAGAAAGAAGAAGGAAGAATGGCTCACTGGCAAGTTGAACTGCTTAGACTGCATCTACACATGCATGGTTGCAGCTTCAATGAGGCACAGAAATACTATTTCAAAACTCTTCATTTTTTACTGCTCTTCTATGCTTTTACATGGGAATAAGGTCTCTTTTCTTCTGCTCTTTATTGCATCCACAAAATTGCCTTCCTCTATATGTCGCACATATGTATATATCACATTCGCATGACACACACACCAAACATTGGATTCAATCTCATATATATATCCGCAACACTTAAGATCTTCATATTAGGTCGGCATACTTAGATGAAGCGTATAGTTAATAAACTTGTAGCTTGTCAGCCAAATCCATTCATCAAAATACATAGCAGATCTAAATAACATTTTAAACACCTTCTCATATGTCAAATCCAACTATAGAACCACTTAGGATGAAGATCTAATCAATAGAACTTACCACACATAAATCAAACTATGTTAGCCTCAAACACAGACTATTACTAACTCAGTCTAACTGTTAGATCACAACTTTCACTACAGACCACAATACTTGCTCAAAATCATATCAAAGAATCTTTAAACATCATAGATTATACCTTCAGAACCGCAAAGAAAAATATCCTTTAGTGGCAAAATGCAGACCATCAGAACTCAGATTCTGTCACAATCAAACTCTGTCAAACAGTGTAGTGATACTCAGCAGCTTGTAACTATCTTTTTGGTGGACTTTAGAACTTACAACTCTAGATTTAGACATTTCATATAAGTGTTTACAACACTTCAAAATTTTAGAACAAAACATAAACTTGCGGAGGAATGTGAACCCTTTTACTTTGCACTGTACACATTCCCTGTCTTACCTCTGTTCATCCAAACTTAGACATTTTCTCCAAATGACTTCTGGAGGAAGTCATGACTTGAACACTAGAGTATATCATCATCAAATAGCTATGAGTCATCATACCTGAACTACATTTACAAGTCTTCATCTGCAGAGGCATACTAATCCACTTTCTGTCCCTTATTCTGAATACTGTCCATACATAGCCAATATGACTAGGTCTTCTTTACCGGACCACAAACTCTGTTCCAACCTTGTTCCTTTTCTTGTTGCCATCAATGACAACACTCAAATATCCAACATAGCAGTGTCTCTTGCCAACAATCTCCCCCTTTGGCATTGATGGCAACACTTAGTGAAAAATGTTTGACTACCTTGACTGCTCCCCTTTCTATATACACTCTATATTTCTTCTCCCCCTGAGATGTTTGCCTATTTTTCACTGATCGTTTTCTCCCCCTTTGACATCAATGGCAAAGGTGTAGGTGCCAGAGTCAAAAATTGTCAAAACTGCAAAATTTGTTATACTTTACCGCATATGTACAAGTACAATCTTCAATTTTATTTTACATGTACTAGAGAATGTCATTGAAAATGTTCTTAATGTGGGTTAGCTCACCATCCCATCTTTTCTTGGCATTGTCCAAAATTTGAATATGGCCACCGAGTAGAAAAACTACAGTCTCTACCTTGTGAAGATCAGAGGGTGTGTCAGATTGTAAAGCTATTGTGCTTCAGCTACTAGATTAAACATACAATCTAACTCATGATTGCTTATTCTTCTTAGCTGACACATTTTGTTTCTGATTTTATCCCTCACTTATTAGATTGTTCAAGTCATCATGAAGATTGATGACTTGACTTTCCTTGCTGCTCATTGATTATGTCACCGGATCGAATGACTTGGAAATATTTATCAGTTTCAACTCTAAATCCATGATCTTCACTTCTATTTCCTTAGTGGCTTCCAACCAAGATAGGAAAATTTTGTATATGTCACCAGCTTCTTTAATGGCACTTTAAATGCTTTTTATCCTATTATCTAGTTGGGCTTTGTCATTAGTTATCATTTCCTTCAACTCATTCAATCTTTTCTCATTAAACTCTTGCCTAACTTTTATGTCTGTAGATTTCTCAAAGGATTCAAAATGTTTACCTATAGAGTTTGAAAGTCCTTTGAGTTGATTTTCTAATGATAGCGAAGTGTCCTGGTATGTTAGCATCAACTTCTCCAAAATGCTAGATACTTCACTAATAAGCTCACTATCCTCTATGTGAGACTTTAGCATTTCCTCTCTTGCCTTTGCCTGTGCAATTGATGCCAATCTAAATTTTTGTATAGGGGACATTGTTTCCAAGTTTATTGGACCATGTAGAAACTCAGGCTCATCCAAAACTTGTTTCTCTTTCTCCAAAAGTTCTTTAACCGACTTTGCAGTGTCTCTTTGTGTAGTAGAGACTTCTTTTTTCAAGCTCTGTTCTGGATCATCTAGATCCATGTCCTTATTAGAGTCCTCTTTCTGTTCTGGTGAAGGATTTTCCTTAGCTTGTTCCTCCTTAGTCCTTTCATTGTCAATTGTTTGATGTCTTGGAGAGGATCTTGTTTCAGTGTCAGTAGCAGATACTTCTCTCACCTCGGTCATTTTGACATTTTCATCTATTTCCTAATCAAGTTTTATTTCTGAAGCAAATGTATCATTTTCAGCATCTGTTTCTTTATTGTCATAGATGGTATGGATATCATATTTCTTTAGTGCCTCCAAAATGATCTCCTCAGTATCCTTGACCACTTTATCAATTTCTCCTAACATTAGTGAGTTCATCCTTTTCTTGGTTCTGAACGCGTCCTTGATTTCTTTAGAGATTTTGGATTCCTCTTCAGGAGTAATCTCCAGACACAACTATGTTATTGTATGTTGTCTTAGCTCAATGTCTTTAGCCATGGCAGTTTCCTTTCTTGTAGACATTATGCTTGCCATGTTGTGTGGAAGATCATCAATTATTTCAATTAGGGCTCTGTTGTAGATGTTTAGATATTCCACAACAACAGTCTCAATAACCCTTTTATCTGGATCATTATATTCATCATATAATTGTGAATTGGTTTTAGATTGCCATCCACTATTATGGTTTTGAGCACATCTTCAAGACTTATAGTTGCTTCCTCTATCAAAGGCACATCTTATTTTTTTCTTTTTACAATTACCTTTATCAAAAGGTTTCTTTTTGCTGGTTCCAGAGGCTTTTGTAACATCAGCTTTCATCTTTTTCACTTCTTTATCAGACTCCATTTCTTCTTCATTAGTTCTTCCTATACTGGCATACATCCTTCTACCTTTCATTTTCTATCTCTTTGTGCCTTTGTCAGTGGATTTCTTGGATGGTTGTTCCACACTTGTAGATGGTGTGGGACTGGAGAAAGTAGTAGAGCTTCTTGTAGACCTCTGTGTTGCTTCATACTTTTCTTGTTTCCTTTTAGGATCCTCCAGAGCCTTAACCGGTTCACTCTCTTTCTTTTCTCTTGCTTCCCTTTGTGCTTGTGCTTTTTCTCTTACTTCTCTGATCTATTCTTTAGAGAAACCATGTTTCAATGCAACTTCTTCTACCTCCTTCCTCACCTTCCTGGAGATTTCAGGTTGTCTGAGTTCAACATGGAGTTTCACATATAGCTCTTCATAGGTTCCAAACCTTTCTTCTCTGTTTTCCTTCGGTTTGCTTAGCATGTGTTGAGCATAGTTATCTAATATTTGTCCATCCACTTCATAACCCATTGGCATTATCCAGATTTTTCTAGGCTCAACAACCTCCATCAAGCATTGATCTTTTGTAACCATAAAACATACAGTATCCTTATACTTCTCAACAATTTTCTCAAGAATTCTTTCTCTTGAATGCATCATGCTTTGAAAATTCTTGAAGTACCCCCATAGGGATGCTTTTTGCTCATTATGTCTTCCAATGCTACTTAAATGATTTATAATTTGGGTAGCTATTGGTTTGCTACTTAACCAACTTGCAAATTCTTCATGTTTGGCAACTCATTCATAAAATAGAAGAATAGATAGATAATCAGCGTACCAAATTTGAAGGGATAGTTTTTGCTTTCCTTGATTTTCTTTAGATTCTCTAGTAGTTGGATTATTAGCAACTCACACAAATCATAATCAACATTCTCTTTGACCATTTGATATGCAGTGTATATCGCAGCACCGAAGATAGAGTTCTCCTGATTTGAGAAATAGATCTTGTAGCCTATGACGATAGAGGCAAATCTTACCACATGGTCTATGATGTCATTTATAGTTAATGCCCTCTTGTCAAATTGGGCTTCGATAGCCTCTGTAACAGTTTGATTCTCCACAACTTTCAGCAAGGGCACACCTCTGGTGGAATTTAACCCTGTTACTAAGAATCGCTTCCTTGGTGATTTTGAATGGCTGCCCTAGCTACATGAATTCATCGTGAATTCAACTTAGGATATACCGGACCCATTCATCCTCTATTAAATGCAGGAAACTCTACATACTTGATGAATTTCTTCTCTTTTAATACTTTGTATTCTTCCTTTAGGTCAAATTGATCATTGCTTAAATACTTTAGGTATAGATCTAAGAATTTGTCACCACTGAGCTCATCTAGGGCAAAATGGATATATGCCCTAACATCTTCCACATATAGAACTCCATATGGTATTTTTGAAAATGCACCCATTGGATCAACTTCGGTTTCTTTGAAGGGATGTTTCTTGAATTTGGGTCTTGGTCAATTAGTAATATCAACAACTTGTGGGGTTTCCATTGCAAAGATTTAGTAAAGTTCTAACTATAAATACCTTGTTATGCCAAATTAGGGTTTTCTTCACTTGGATCGCTCTAAGTACTTTGAATCTCTGTTGACACTTGAAATCTTGCTTCAATCTCTCTTGGATATCTGATAGATTGAATGCAAAGTGGGTTATAATGCAAATGATTTTATTTTTATCCTCTGCACTTGACCTAATTGTCATAAATGCTCATTCTCAAAAGTTGTTTGACTTTACTTTGATAGATACAATCGATTAGAATTGCTCCGCAATGTACCGCACCAACTTATTTTCTTCCAGATTTTCTTTCAAAAGATTTTTCATGTTAGATTCCACCACAAATCCTTGTGCTGGATTCTAGCACTAACTATCTGGCTGGGGGTTTTGGATTTTCAACACTACTCCCCCTAAGCCAAAGCTCCCAATTTACTTTCTAGAGGAAGTATCTACACCAGATGCTAGTGCGGATCTATCCTTAACTTCAATTACTTCTTTCTTGATCCAGATCTTGTCCATTTCTTTCTAAGTTTCAACTGAATCAACCTTTTATTTTCCCTTATTATTCCTCTACTCTATTTTCCTTTCTTTAGTAAGGTAGTTTCTTTTCACATTTTTGCTTCTACAGACTCTTGCAATATGTCCATACTTGTTGCAATTGTAGCACACCACATTCCTTTGTATTTGATTCCTTCTATTGATTGGATTTGATCTATATTGATTAGCCATATGTCCAAATCTATTGCAATAAAAACACTTTCCATTGAATGATTGACCATTCCTTGCATTGTAGGAACCATTCCTTACCAGATTTCTACATTCATTTGATTTGTGACCAATTTTGTTGCAATTGAAACATTGACCAGAAAAGGATGGAACATTTTGATTATGGTTTATTCTACTCCTGCACTGAGTAGCTATATGACCAAACTTATTGCAATTAAAATAATGGCCATTGAAAGATGGATACCTTTGAGCATTTGACTGTCTGACCGGAGGTCTTCTAGGTCTTCTTCTTTGATTTCTGAATTGGTTTCCTCTATTTTGCTTTAACTCCGTGTTTGTTTGACCAGATTTTGAACTTTCTTCTTTCTTAAATCCCAAACCTTGCTTGTCATCGGTACTCTTTTGACTAGCAATCATTTCATCAAGCTTTGTAGTACTTATCTTGAAATTTTCTTCATAGCTCTTGGCTTTTTCCAGGTCTGCTTTTAGACTCACAATTTCTTTTTCAAGTTTGGCACAATCTCCTGATTTGCTTTTCACCATTAAATTCAAATCTCCTTCTGCTTTTTTTTCTTTCTATAACTTCTGCTTCCAAATCATTCAGGGTTTCATTTGCTGATATCAATTGATCACTAACTTCTTTGTATTTGTCTTTGAATTTCTTAACTTATTCTTTTAATTTTGAGATGCATTCATCAGCTTCTTGTAAGTTATCCTTTAGATCCCTGACTTCTACCTCAGATTTTTCAAGATCAATAAGGGTTGCTTCTAGTTCCTTGTTGCTTTCATAATTTCCAAATCTTCTTGTTGCCATGATTACACTACCCCCGATCTTCCTCAAGCTGTTAGACTTCTTCCAAGGAACCTTTCTCTAAAACCAATTGTTGAGAATAAGGAATACTGAGAGGGGGGCTGAATCAATATTCCACAAAACCACTTCTTAACAAATTTATTTATCCAATTTCCAAAGTTAATAATATGAAAGTAGAATAGACATAGAAATAGCAACCACAAAGACATAACACATGAACACCAAGATTTTTACGTGGAAAACCTAAAAAGGGAAAAACCATGGTGAGTGTTAGCTCACAATATATTGATATAGCACAATACTAGATTACAAGAAGGCTCACTGCCTTAGGGCTCACTGCCCAAGGGCTCACTGCCTAGAGAAATGCTCACTACATGAAAGGCTCACTGCCTAAAGAAAGAAAGCAGAAGGAAGAATATCTCACTGCCAAGTTGAACTGCTCAGACTACATCTACACATGCATAGTTGCAGCTCCAATGAGGTATAGAAATATTGTTTCAAAACTCTTCATCTTTTACTGCTCTGCTCTACTTTTACATGAGAATAAGGTCCCTTTTCTTCTATTGCATCCACAAAATCACCTTCCTCTGTATGTCACACATATGTATATATCACATTCATATCACACACACACCAAATACTAGATTCAATCCCATATATATATCTGCAACACATAAGATCTTCATATTAGGTCAGCATACTTAGACGAAGTGTATAGTTAATAAACTTGTAGCTTGTCAGCCAAATCCATTCATGTAAATACATAGCAGATATAAATAACATTTGAAACACCTTCTCATATGTCAGCTCCAACTATAGAACCACTTAGGATAAAGTTCTAATCAATAGAACTTACTGCACATAAATCAAACTATCATGTCAGCCTCAAACACATACTGTTACTGACTCAGTCTAACTGTCAGATCACAACTTTCACTGCAGACTATAATACTTGCTCAAAATCATATCACAGACTCCTTAAACATCATAGATTATACCTTCAGAACCGTAAACCAAAATATCCTTTAGCGGCAAAATGCAGACTATCAGAACTCATTCTATCACAGTCAAACTCTGTCAAACAGTGTAGCGATACTCAGCAGCTTGTAACTATCTTTCCGGTGGACTTTAGAACTTACAACTCTGGATTTAGACATTTCATATAAGTGTTTACAACTCCTCAAAATTGTAGAACAAACATGCACTTGCGGAGGAATGCAAACCCTTTTACTTTGCACTGTACACATTCCTTGTCTTACCTCTATTCATCTAGACTTAGATATTTTCTCCAAATGACTTCCGGAGTAAGTCATGACTTGAACACTGGAGTATATCATCATCAAATAGCTATGAGTCATCATACTTGAACTACATTTGTAGCTCTTCATCTGCAGAGGCATACTGATCCACTTTATGTCCCTTATTCTGAATATTGTCCATACTTAGCCAATGTTTACTGCAATATGGTGTGTTTCACATAATATGAAGTAAACAAAAATAAGTACTAGTATAGTGCATCATACAAACATAATAGAATTACTTAGAATAGACCATTGTATTCATCATTGATTCACATGAAACATTACAATGTTCATAACAACACACATATTTCATTATGACTCTAATGTCTGCATATCAACTATTATCAAATCACCGATATCTGACTACAATGCATTGATGACTTAAATACTTATGGCCAAGGTTGGTTGTGATGCCAACCGTTGGTACCGACTCCAAACTACCCGACCCGTCAGTTGGTGCCGACAACTAATTTCATCATTTGTTTACTTAAACTATTTTGCTGTCTACATCTATCCCCCCCTCAAAATTGGTCATCTTCCACATTCACATCAAAATGACAAAACTCATAAACATCTACTGAGAGTGGGGAGGTTGGGAAGATGTCCCTGGGTGTACTGACGAGGTTAGGGTGGCTAATCGCTATTGTGCTTGCAACTTCCTTGCTTCCTCGGTCCTTTGTCATAGCTGGTGTTGGGATACTAGCTCCCGCTCTCTTGCTGCCTTCACCATGTGACCAGCTTCCATGACTTGTGCTTTGGCCTTCATCACTTCAGCCTCCTTTGCCTCAAGCTATACTCCCATGTCCTTCATCTTAGCCTCCATCTCCATCAACTTGGCCTCTAGGTCTGATGCCCTGGCCTTCTCTGTTTCAGTGGCCTCTGTCTGTTGTGCTAACTATTGGTGGGATCTTTGAATGTGCTCAACCAGTTCTTTCTTCTTTGTCTGTAGGGCTTCCTCACTCTCCTTCTCCTTTTTCTCCAACATCACCTCTTTTTTCTTCATTTCATAGAATATTTTCTTATATGCCTTCTCTATGGTGAACAGGGATTCTATGACCTCTGTGTCCCTTCCTCCTACCACTGGCTGTGAGCCTCTCCATCAGTCATGCATCTCTTGAGTATCAATCTCTGGCCATCCCCTCGCTATGAATTGTCGAGCAAACTCCTCCTCACAACCCTGTTGTACAAAGTTCCTGATTCTCCTTGCCTCTTGGGCCACTACCTGTGATCGTCCCAATATCAGCTATTTGGAGATCTCAGCTATCTCCCCCATGTAATCTACCACATTTTCCAAGTCCTCCATGTACCTCTAAATGGTACCTATTGGATCTGATGGGTCAAGTCTGGAAAGTGTGAGGGTCAATCCCTCTAGAAATCCCTCCTCCTCTTCTGGTGACGTGGTTACTGGAGTGGTCACTGGAGAGCTCGTAATGTGCATGGAAGGTCCCCCTACCTCCTGTGTAGCCGGTACTGGCTGTGGTAGAATGCCCTGCTGAGTGATCTGGCCGGTAACGCTGAGCTATTCTACACTCTCTGTCCCCCTTTATGTGTTGCCCTCCTCCTAACCTTCTGTCACCATGTGTAGTGGGCTCAGCAAGGGTACCTCAGGCATGTCTATTGTTAGGCCAATGTCACTTAACTAGCTATCTATCTTGTCCTGACCTCCTGCTGATGCTGATGGTAACTCTACCTATGGTGTGACCAATCCCCCTACTTTGGAGGGTTCCACTAGTGAAGTTGTCACCAAAGGTGTGGCTAGTGATGGTGTGACTCCTGCTGACAATCTTATCCTAACTGGCAGTGTGGCTGTGCCCTGAGCCTCTGTACTCTGTGAGGGTGTTGGTAATGTGAATGATGCTGATTTGAGTTTTGGAAGTACCAAAACTCCTTTAAGCTACCCCCCTTTTTCTGCTGCTGTATTTTCCTCAGTATCCCTCCTGGTGGCCTCTCTCACCACACTCCGTGTCATTCTCGGTGCAGGTATTTCATCTATAGATGAATCACTTTCTACTAATGGTGACTATCCCCCGTCTTCCTCTTCTTCCTCCTCTTCCTCTTCTTCTTCTTCTTCACTTTTAGTGGATGTTTCCCTATGCTTCCTTTTCCTTTTTGGCCGTCGTGATGGCTCTTCCCCATGAGCTATATCGAGGCCCTTCTAGTAGAAGGCTATAGGCCATCCCGGCTCTATCTGTGATGTCGGTTGTAATCCACCCCATATGTTGGATGGAACCTGGGTATGGATAGCATTGAGAAAGAGGGCAATGGCATGCTGCGTCGTATAAAATACCTTGTGCCGTTGGGATAAAAATTCTCTGATCCTCTCTGTTAAATACCTCGCCCAGTTGTAGACCTTGCCAGCACTTAGTCCAATCATATAATCAACCATCCACAGGGCGATGTCCGATGCCCTACTGGAACCCGTCAGTCTGCATTTCATGACATCCATGATACATTTCCATTCTTCATTTGCAAATAATTTTTTCCTCAAACCCCGATTACCTGAATTCCAGATAGTGTCTTTTTCTTTGTCTGAGAGGTCACTTCGGCATACTCTCTAGATGAGGGTCTCTTTGTGCTGCTATGTCATTCAGCCCGGTTTCACCATGCTCGAGCCCGTGGTTGGAACTCCCATCACTTTGGTGAAATCTTGTGGCCAGAATGATACTGTGACTGTATGACGCTGATACTCAACAATGGACCTGCTGGAGTGCTAGCAAACATTGTCAACCATGGCCTTCAAATATGGCTCAAACTCCCTGGTATTGAAGTAGGGCATCAATATTGCTTTGTCTACCTGGGCATGTTTTAATGCAATCTTCAGCACATTGTTTTCCTGTGTATTTTTCCACCATTGTTTGCACTCATTTCCCATCAGACTTTCCCAGGTAATGGATTTCATTCCTGTATCAGCACTTAGTTTTTTCTTCTCCTCTGATGCAATCTTCAGCTTGTAAGATGAAATCTTCTTTCCTTTGTCTATCTTTTCCTGACTGGATACTTACCCTTTGCACAACAATGTACGGAGAAAGAAAAAACATTTCTATTCGGCACTGTAAATGAGTGCTTGGGGTCTGGGATGGCCTTTTATGAGGCTGAAGTAGTCGACGTACAGCCTGGCCGTACATCATATGGATTTTTTTGACAGGCCGTACGGCCCAGGTCGTACGTCGTACGGCCTACCTTAATTTTTTTTAATACCTAATCTAATTTTTCCTTCCCTTTCTGCTACTGCGTCATCCCGATTGCCTCAGTCTCTCTGTCTTCTACAACCTCGTTTTCTGTCATGTGGCAAAATATACATTGTATATACCCTTTCTGTTGGAGGCAATCGTTGGAGTAGCATTGATCGACTTCTTCCAGTTCCCATATCCAATCCACTACTATATTTTCATTTTGTATCATTCTCAAGTTCCATCCCATCGGTTCCTGGGTCCACTGGAATGTTCTTCCGTCACTGTTCATCCTTATACTCTTGATTCTGAACTTCGCTTTCCAAATTTGACTTCTTGGAATCTGGACATATGGGGTTCCCTGGTTCTTCATCCTTAGTTGTAAAACCTCATTCTCGTAGGGTGACCTTTCAATTATGAACATGCTCTCTGCTACATACCTTCTCACCAGAGTTTTTATTTCTCTTGGTAATAAGAATTCAAATTTATCTCTTACCTTGTTGCATTTGGCTATCCACCGGTTCCACGCCTGTTCCATCTCGTCCTCAGTGTTATCATTGCCATTTTCAATAATATCGCTATCGACCATTCCTTCTTGAATGCCTGTTTGCATTGTTCTCAGTCTAAAAACCTGGTTACCGGTTCATATGGTGAACTTTGGAAGCATATTCCATCAGTCCCCTTCATTGTGTCTTCTAGCAATGCGTATCCCAACATGTTGATTTCTATTATCTCTTCCCTTTTCTGCTTATATTTCTTCAGTTTTGACCTGTTCACTATGTTATTGATTTAGGTTCCGTCAAGGTTATCCAGCCTTATAGCCCCGTTGTCCAGTGCTTCCTGTACCCTGAACGGTCCCAACCAATGAACTTTGAACTTACCAAGTTTGATCTTGTTATGACCGTTATACTTGAGGATCAACTGCCCTAGTCGGAAGTTCATTCGCTGGATGTGCTTATCGTGCCAGAATTTCCTCCTCTTCTACATCACTTCTGTGGACCACTGAGCCATAATCTATTTTTCATCAAGTTTGTTCAATTGGAATAGTCCTTCTTGCAGACTCTCTGTGTCCCCCAGTCTGTTTTCTACTGCTACTCTTAGGCTTGGGACTAGGTATTCGGCTAGTACCACTGCTTCTTGGCCATACATGAGTTGGAATGGTATGTGTCCCATGGTTACCTTGTACGTCGTCCGATAAGCCCATGGTACGGCTGGTAGTCTTTCTTCCTAGTCTACCCCTTCTATCCCACAAGACTTGTAGATTACTGAGATTAGCACTTTATTTGTCGATTCTGCTTGTCCATTCACTCTTGGGTAGTATGGACTCGACAATGTATGAAAGATCCTAAACTCTGTTGTCATCAGTCTGATCACGTGGTTGACGAAGTGTCCCCCACGATCACTCGTCAACTGTATGGGTATGTCGTACCTTGTTACTATCTGTTCATAGATGAATCTTGCAGTGCTTAATGTAGTATTATCCTCCAGTGCTCTTGCCTCTGCCCATTTTGTCAAATACTTGGTGGCTACTACTATGTATCGACATTGGTGCAGTTGGCTGACCTTCAATGGTCCCACAAAATCCAGTCCCCACCTCTCGAAAAGTTCTTGAGGTTGGGTTGGCCACAGGGGCATATAGTCCCTCCTCAATGGTTTCCCTACTCTCTGGCATGTATCACACTCCAATACCCATTCCTTGGCATCTACATATAGTGTTGGCCACAGGAGCATATAGTCCCTCCTCAATGGCTTCCCTACTCTCTAGCATGTATCACACTCCAATACCCATTCCTTAGCATCTGCATATAGTGTTGGCCACCATAGTCCGGCTAGTAAAATTTTTCTAGCTGTGGCATCAGGACCCATGTGCCTGCCTGCAAGTCCTTCATGAGCTTCTTCTAGTACACCCCTTACTTCTTCTTCCATGACACATCTCCTCGGGATATGGTCTGGTCCCATCTTATAGAGAAACCCATTAATAAGTTGAAATGTCTTGCTTTTCAGTGCAATCCTTCTCCTCGCATTTGAAGGCATTCCCTTAAGGAATGTGGACATTGACAAGTATTCACCAATCTTCTCGTACCATGATGGCAGTGCTGTGATCTGAAAGAGATGAGCGTCGAGAAAGTCTTCATTTACCCCTTCTGCCGGTTCCCCTGACCTGATACGTGACAACTGATCTGCTATTATATGACTCTTCCCTGGTCGCACTATGATGGTGAAAGTAAATTCCTGCAAGAGGAGTAGCCATCGACTGATTCTTCCTTGGATGATCAGTTTATTCACCAAGTACATGAGTGCTTGATGGTCAACGTAGAATGTGAGTGGTGTTGCCAGCAGGTAGTGCCTAAATTTTTGCACTGAATACACCATTCTAAGTGCCTCCCTCTCGGTTGTGCTATAGTTTTTCTCTGCCTTTGAAAGTAACCTGTTGACAAAATACACCAGGTGGTCTAGACCATGGATTCCCACCTATGCCAATGTGGCCCCGATTGTAAAATTTGAGGCATCGACGTGTACATGGAACTCTTTATCCCAGTTTGGGTATGCCAATATTGGTGCACTTACCAATCTATTCTTTAGTTCCTTGAATGCCTTCTGGTGTTCATCAGACCATACGAATTGGACTCCCTTCCTTGTCAGCATGTCGAGTGGGCATGAAATCTTGGCAAAATTTTTGATGAACTATCTGTAATATCTGACGTGGCCAAGGAATGATTCTACTCCTGTGATGTCACTCAGGGCTTCCATCTCCATGATCACCTGTATCTTATCCAGGTATGCTTTTAGTCCTGCTTTGCATACAATGTGACCCAATAGCTTCCCTTGAGGCACCATGAATTGACACTTTTTCAGATTTAGTGCCAACCATACGGCTCTGCAACGCTCCATGCATTTAGCAAGTGCCTTCAAATGTGTTTGTTGATCGCTATATATTGACCAATCATCCAAAAATGCTTTGAAATTTCCTACTGACATTTTATCAAAAATGTGCAAGATAATTCTTTGAAAGGTTGCCGGTGCATTACAGAGATCGAATGGCATCCGGTTGTATGCATAAATGCCACCCTCAAACACAAATGTTGTTTTTAGTTTATCCTCTTCCGCAATACTAATTTGGTTGTACCCCGAGAATCCATCCATGAATGAATATATTTCATGGCCGGCTACTTCTTCCAGAATTGAGTCTGTAAACGGAATGGGAAATGGATCCTTGATAGTAACTGCATTCAGGAATCTGAAATCCACGCATATTCTGATCTGCCCACCTTCTTTTTTGAGTGATATGACGATGGGAGAGACCCATTCACTAGTTTTTACTTTGAATATGATTCTAGCCTCCAATATCTTCTCTATCTCTTCCTCGACTTTGGCCGCATAGTTCTTATTCATTCTGTATGGTTGTTTCCTCACCGAACGTGCTCCAGGGACCAGGGGAATCCTATGAACACATAGTTCTGGAGGGATTCCTTTCAAGTCCTTGTACGTCCAAGAAAACACCTCCTTATACTTCATAAAGATCCTGAATGCTGTCGTTTTGAGGACGGGATTCCAATCATCCCCTGCCAATATTACTCGAGGGTTACCCTCTTCACCCAGATTTAGTTTCTCCATGGGTGGTTCCTCATATTTGATTTTTCCCTCGGCTCCAAAGTTGTGGGCAGGTGTACTGTCTATCTCAGCTGTCCCTTCTGTGTATTCCCTGAAGGTAGCTGGGAAGGTGTGTTGGTCGTCATTTCCTTCCGATTTGTCATCTTCATTCCCTCCAGAGGTCTCCCTGATTTCCTTGATGGAGATCATGTTACATTCTGACTTGAAGAACTCATAGTCCTCCATCTACCAATGGAAAAGCCCACTCATTGAACTAGTTTCATCATCGGAACATTCTTGTAGTTTTAATACTCCCTCCTCGTCAAGTTCCATTGGCCCTCTGCCAACTGACTCCCCTCTGTCTGAGTCAGAATCTGATGCTAGTTCCTCACTCACAGCCTGTGTTCTCAGGTCTATGACAATCTTCTTGCCTCTATTCTCTATCGACAATGTGTTCCTTTTCCAGTTATGGTTGGTTTTGGCGGCTATCAGCCACCCTCGGCTAAGTAATGCATCATACGATGCATTTTGTGCTGTTATGACTAAAAAATTTAATCGGAAAAGTTGGGTGCCAATCCTTACTTTCTGAGCCATTAGCACTCCCAGCTCTTTAATTCCATGCTGGTCTGCTCCCAATAACTAGAAATTTTGTGGCTGTAGTGTAGGTTTCCCCAAGCACTTCCACGTATCTTCTGTCAACACATTCACTCCCGATCCACCGTCAATTATTGTGTTCATTAGGTGACATCCACCGATTTCCATGTGTACAACAGCTAGATTCTTGCCATTGTTAATGGCCAACAGTCTCAGATTGACGACTTGTTCTCCTTCCAGTGGTGGCTCCACTATGACATCTTCATCCTTTGGTTGCCCTTTTGAATTCCCTTCCATCGCCTTTGAGATCGCTACCCTCAGTTGCGGCATGCTTTGTAGAAGATCCGCTATCTTGACCAATACAGTGGTTTACAGTACCTGATTCACGATACTTTTGTCTGACTCTGGTCGTACGATAGTTGTTCTTCTATTCTTTCCTTCCATTTCCATTGCCATCTCTACTTCTTTCCTAGCCTCTCGGAGTCTCTCCTTCTCAGTTCAGGGATCTTGATACATCATTTTTTTCCCTTGCGCTCGGGTGACCACCAGGATCTCTTCATCATCCTCCTTGAAACTGATCATGTTCACACCCTTTTGCTCCAAGCCCACACCACTTGCATAACGCAATTATTGTGTTCTGATTGTTGTTGGGGCATTCTCTTGTAAAGTGTCCCCACTCGTTGCACTGTCGGCACTATATCATAGGTCGCCCTTTGTTGTCGTACTGCAGTCTGTTTCTTGGGCTGTTATTATTAATCCTTCTGTTATTCCGGTATCCTCCAGGGGATGCATTCGAACTACTCTGAGGCTTCGGGGGTGTCATTGGCGGAGTTGATGATTCTCCCTGTGTGAACAACACTTGGGTACTTCTTGCTTTCAGGTTAAATGGACAATCCTTGATTGAATGTCCCATTACCTGACAGATATCACAAAATGACTTTCTTGGGCAGTTTGCTTTTACGTGACCTTCCCCATTACACTCGGTGCACCATAATTCTTGGCCTTCCTTAGTTGTCTCTTTATTAGTTTTCAGTTCTTTCATCATGCGGATCATGTCTCTTCTCAGTGCCTGAATGGTTTTTGACTTGCCTTCACTGCTGTCATCCCCTGTACTATCATCCTCTTCGGTTCTTCTCTTACTTTGGGAGGATGTTTTGTTCTCACTTTCTATATCCATCACCCGGTTGTACGCTTCAGTGTACGATGATGGGGGTATGACTTTCATCTTTTTCCTCAATGATGAGACTAACCCTTTGATGAACCATCTCTTTTTCAGTCCATCGGCTGGCTGACTTTCTAGTTTCCCAAGTAATTCTTTGAGCCTTCTGTTATATGCCCTTACATTTTCATTCTTTCCTTGTTTGGTATTGTAGATTTCCGCTACAATCTCATTGTCATCTCTTAGCAGTTTAAACTCATTCTCAAAGGCCTTTCTCAATTCATCCCATGAGGTTTTCTGTGTTGCCCCTAGGTGTGTATACCAGTCAATGGCGATACCTCTTAGCGTCACTGGGAACGCTTTTACCCAATAGTCTTCATCCTCTTGTCTGTTTGCCACCCATATGGTTTCACAAGTTTTGCAGTGCCAAACAGGATCCTCTGATCTATTCCCCATGAACTTTGGCAACTTCTACCTTTTACTCACCAGTGGAGTCACCATCTTTTTCCCGGGGTACCCTCTTTATGTCTTTGACCTAATTAAACTGGTTCTACCATGTCGTTCTGGTGTCCTCCCGACACTATCAGCCACGTACGGTTCCCTCCCATGTCTATTCTCAGAGTCCTCTACACTTCGAGTCACCTCTCATTCTCCTTGGTTCTCCCTTTGTGCAGGGGTCTCAGGCTCAGGTCCTCTGTTCCTCGGCCTTTCATCTGAAATGGACAATGCCACAATACGACGTATATTGTCCTCTAGTTCTTCTGTCAGTTTCTTCTCATTTTCTTTTCCTCTATTTGTTATTAGTGTTCTAAAATTCTGTTCATCAACCCCATCAACCCCTTGGTTTACTTCTTCATGTCGTTCATTTTCTTTTTCAAAAATCTATTTTAATCTTTTTCTACATTCTTCTTGTTCTTTTATTCTTAATGATCTTCTCACTATTTCTTCTGGTGTTGCTTGCCCCACTAGTATTTTATTCTTGTCCTTATTAAGCTGTATGGGCATTAATTATGCTTACCCTTCTCAGTTGTATGGCGTGTGACGGCGATTCACATCACGTTCCTCCTCCTCTTGTTTCAGACATTCTTCATACCTCCTGAGTATTTGTTTCCATCGCACTTCCCTCTCTCTTTCTTCTCGAAGGTCTTGGAAGGTTATCAGGTTCCTTGCCAGAAGTTGAGGAATGTGGTTCAAAAGGTTATCCACTTCGCTATTGACATGCAAGTTTTCTAAAATAACCTCCTCTGGAACCTCTCTGTGGATAGATTCATCTCGCACGTATTGTCCGATTGATAATAACCATAGTTTGACCAATTCCTGAGTTACTTCATCTTCTCAGCTTCTGGGTTCATTCTCTTCTATGTCGCTTCCCTTGTGTTCTTCTTGAATTTCTTGTACTATCTCTTCTATGTGCTTTCTATATTGTACTTCCTCATCGGTGTCAATCGGTTGCCCCATTATGCTGCCATTTCCTCCTCGACAGTTTTCTTATTCCTGACGATGTCACTTATCTGATGTTCTCCGATGACTTAACTTGTCATCGATAGCCAACTTGTCATCCAATGGCCTTGGACACTCAACTTGTCATCAACTTGTCACCCTCGACCCATTTCTGAACTGGCAACGGTGCCAAATGTTTACCGCAATATGGTGTGTTTCATAGAATATGAAGTAAACAGAAATAAGTAGTAGTATAGTGCATCATACGAACATAACAGAATTACTCAGAATGGACCATTGTATTCATCATTGATTCACAGGAAACATTACAATGTTCATAACAACACACATATTTCATTATGACTCCAATGTCTGCATATCAACTATTGTCAAATCACTGATATCCGACTACAATGCATTGATGACTTAAATACTTATGGCCAAGGTTGGTTGTGATGCCAACCATTGGTACCGACTCTAAACTACCCGACCCGTCAGTTGGTGCCGACAACTAATTACATCATTTGTTTACTTAAACTATTTTGTTGTCTATAGCCAATATGACTAGGTCTTCTTTACTGGACTAAAACCTCTGTACCAACCTTGTTCCTTTCCTTGTTGCCATCAATGACAACACTCAAATATCTAACATAGTAGTGTCTCTTGCTAATACCAAGTGTCTCAATCATTCCCAGTTGCAGGCTACCGACAAACTGGAAAGGTTCTAGGAGTAAAATTTTACATTCCACAGCTTGTGGGGCTAAACCAATTGTGCCTTTGTGTCAGGGTGGGTGGGTAAATTCTAGGGGAGGTCTTGTTTTATGCACCAAGTGTCTTAGTTGTTCCTGGCTGCTGGCTACCGGCAAAGTGGAAAGGTGCTAGAAGTGAAATTTTGCATTCATCCTATGCATCTTGCTCAACCAATAGAACATCCACGAGTTCTTGAACCCTAACCCTAAATAATGCCCCTAAACCATAACCCCTAAATCCTAAACCTGAGAAACCCTAAACCTCTATCTCTCTATCTCTCCCTTATCTCCCTATCTCTATCACCCCTCTACATCTCAATCTCTCTCCCTATCTCTCTGGACATCTAGCTCACTCTCTATCTCCCTATCTCTCCCCTTTGTCTCCTCTATCTCCCCCTATTTGTCTCCTCTATCTCTACCTATCTATCTCTCCCTATCTCCCTATCTCTCATCTCTCTCTCCCCTATCATTCCTCTATCTCCCTATCTCTCCCCTCTATCTCTCCTTCTCCCTTATTGATGAAGGAAATGGAAACAAGAAAACTAGGAGACTCTCTCTCTCTCTCTCTCTCTCTCTAAAGAAAGTGGAAACAATAATACTAGGACATGCAAAGAGGGATGAGGATATAAATTGGGAGGATGAAATCGAAACAAGATAAAATGAAAGTTCATTGAATGGGAAGAATGATGAGAGGAGAGGTGGAAAATAGTAAAATAGGGAAAAATTGATGGGACCTAAAGGGAAATTGGAAAGGAAAAGGAAAACTATGAAAGAGAGGAAAAGGAAAACTAGGAGGTAGATAGGTGAGAGAGAGGGTAGCATGTAAAGAGGGGAGGGAGAGCGAGGTAGAGAGAGAGAGAGAGGGAAGTAGAGAGTGAGAGAGAGGGTAGGAGGTAGAGAGGGGAGGGAAGTAGAGAGAGAGAGAGGGGGGAGGGAAGCAGAGAGTAAGAGTGAGGGTAGGAGGTAGAGAGGGGAGGGAAGTAGAGAGTGAGAGAGAGGGTAGGAGATAAAGAGGTGAGTGAGAGAGAGGAGGGGAGGGAGAGAGAGAATAATAGAGAGATGGGTAAGGAGGGAGAGAGAGAGAGAGGGGTAAGTGGTGCAGGAGCACATTCTCTGTAGTGCAGGGTCATCTTTTCTTTTGTTTTCTCATAAGGCTCTTAAGCCATTTCATTTTGTAATAAGGGTCAATTTGGTCCCATGGATGTACATGTGTAAGGCAAACAAGTGATTTGCTTGTATGAAGGGTAACCCAACGGCTAACTGATTTGAAAATCAGTTTGCACGGTTGGAGGGAAATAACTGCTGTCTCTACATCTTCTTTAGAGGCAGGTTGTATGTCACACGGAGGAGAAGTGTGTGTATTACAACAAGTTTTGTTTGATAAATGAATAAAGAGAGTTCTGGGCATGATCTATGTTGATTTCTCTTAGTTGTTCTTGGTGATTTGATATCTTTATTCTAATTTTGTAAATAGAAACCCTAACTGGATGCTATCTGTCAATCCGTAGTGTTTCTATAGTGTGCAGACGGTGTAAAACCAACGGTTCCACAGAGGTTGGTTTGTAACCCAGGAGTAGGGTTTTGATTCATACATGGAGACCCTTTCCTCTGTCCGCTGAGGCCTCGTGTAGTATCAGTGTGATGGGGGAAAGACTTTTCACGTTTGTTGTTGTTAACTTCTTGCCCAGGAAGCCAGAGAACTCAGTCAGATTCGACTAGACATCTTCATGTGGCTAGTCGGGAAATTGATGTAAGGCGAACGGTGTCATTTGGGGATCAGATTGATACAAGTGGTCGAGTGCTTGATGTATGAATCACCCAAGTCCCATTATTCTATCGAAGGGAGTTCTACTTCGGCATCACAGAACAGTTGGCGACCATCGGCGTAACACAGAGCACCGGAATAGCTTTTTGAAGGACACCCGATAGACTATGTCTAACCGATGAAACTGACATCGGCGTGAAATACTCTCCGTCTTATCGAAGGTTGGTATAGTGTCGGAGACACATACCATTGTTTGTTCGCATCGGTGGGACTTCCTCGAAATATCGCCGATAAAGAATATCGGTGAGAAATAAGGCGTCGGTGTAGGTGAAAGAAACTTCGCCGAAGGAGGAAGTCTGGCCGACGAAAATTGTTTGAGGGGTCATCGGAGTGATGGGAGATATCAGAGTAAGATCTATTAGTATCACCGATGATTGAAGTCATACCGACAAGGAAGTGGGTGTCGGCAAGACGGAGTATATCGGCCTAAGATATTTCTCGGTGTCTGATAGTCTGGGTGTTGCCGAAGGCAACCAATGATGAACTTTTCATCGGCATGAGGGGAACGTCAGGGAGACTTCTGGTGGATCGCCCGATATATATAAGGTGTTGCCGATAAGCAACTAACCGTCACGGAGTTATCGGTGAGAACTTGGCCATCGGGATAAAAGAATAAGGAACGGCCGATAGTTCATGTCTTTCCGATAGCGAAGACATCCTTGACTTCGGTGAAATACTGGAGGACCTCTTGCCGATAGGGAAGATATAGGCAAATTTCATTCGCTTCTGCTGGCACTCTGCATCAGTAAGTAGGGAAGGAGTGAGATGATTTTATTTCACCATAACGCAAGCGCATTATAATGTGCTCACATTATGCTTTACTTTGGTAATTTCCAAGGCTTTGGCTTGTATTTGCCTTGGGCTTCCAACCCAAAAGCTTGGATTGTGTTTTGGACATCTGAAGATGTGTTTTTGCAAATTGTAACAAAAATTACATAATCTGAAGCATGTTCCCCATCAAGTTTGCACTTATTTCAATGACAAATCAAAAAAATACCACCATAATCTTAATCTCTCTCTTAACTTTCTAGCCATATAATTTTTTTCATGTTTTGAGTATGTTAAGGATTTCATCTTTAATTTCTTTTGTTAGTGTATCTATTTTTTGTCAAAAACTAGTGTGTGGTATTTTTGACTTTTTTTAAACTGTTCTTTGAAATTTCAAATAAATTACATTTTAAAAAACTAGACTCCATTCTACATGTATTAAAGAAAATTGGATTTTCGATTAGTTTTCAAAAAATTTAGTGGGGAGCATGCTCAATTTTCTATTTTTCAAGATCTATCCACTTTGAAAATTAGTAAAAAATTAATTATTCATGAAAAACTTATCAAAAAAATTAAGGATAAACTACATGGTATTAGCTAATTTCTCACTGAAGTGATATTTGAAATACTAAAAAAAAAAGTTAACATTTTAGAGGGGGCACACCAAATGCTATGTTATGTTTTTTTGAAAAAAAAAGGACCAATTTGTGTGCCCCCCCTTTTTGAACCCCTTAATCTCAACCATTTTTGAAAAAAAAAATAGTAGTTTAGAAACTAGACTCAGAGCACTACGACTCTTGTTTTTGTTGTATCTTCAAATTTTGAGTGTAACTATCTTCAATTTCTCATCCAACATCAGTCTTTCCTGATTTTAGAGAACAAGTGGCATCTTAAGACCCCCTTTTGGTCTCCCATCTTTGTGAACTTATGCATTGACTTACCCACCTCAACATGTTGGCACTATAATTTTGGTCCCCATGAGGTCTAGAAGAAAAAATATGGCTATTGGCAGCCTTACACTAAATACAAATGTGATATTTTGATTAAATGCATTCACTGTCAACACAATAAAATAGTTTAGAGTTGACAAAAATTGATATAGGCTATTGTAAATGGATCTAACATCCACTTGTGGGTTAATAAAAACATTCCTAGGTGCCATGGATTCTAAGAATCATTGCATCAAAGTTTTACAAAAAAAATCTCTTAAGGCTCTCAAGAGACTCTCTTAATCCAATGTACCTCAGAAATGTTAGGAGACTTGGGGAATGAAATGAGGCCTCCACTAGAATTAAACCACCGACCTCTTTGTGTTGGAACTATTGATTTGGTCCCATGATGTGTGGAAGAAAAATATGGGTATTGGCACCCTTACACTAAACCCAAATGAGACATTTTACAAGAATGAATTCATTGTCAACATGATCAAATAGTCTAGAGTTGATAGAAACCAATATATAATATTATAGATGGACTTGACATCGACCTATAAGTGCCAATGAAATATTCCTAGGTGCCCTAGATTCTAAGAATCATTGTGTCAAAGTTTGACAAGTTTTTTTTCTCTTAGGGCTCTTAAGAGACTCTCTCAATCCAATGTATCCCAGAAGGATTAAGAGACTTGGGGAATGAAACAAGGCCTCCACTAACATTGACTTACCCACACCCAATGTGTTGGTGTTTTTGGTTTAGTTCCATGAGGTAGTGAAATAAAAAATATGGCTATTGGCTCTTACGAGACACTCTCAATTTAATTGTAGCCTAGAAGAATTGGATGTTTGGTCAATAAAAGGACATCTCCACTAGCATTCAACCCCCCACCCTGATTGGTTTACACCATAGGTGTGATCCCATGAGGTTTGGAAGAAGAAATGTGGATATTGACTCTTAAGAGACCCTCTCAATCTAATGTAGCCAGAAGGATTGAGATGATTGGCCACTGATAAGACATCTCCACTAGCATTCACCTCCCTAGCACCATCAATTGAGTCACATGAGGTGGGAAAATAAAAAATTTGGATATTGTCTCTTAAGAGACTTTCTTAGTCAAATGTATCTCAAAAGGATCAAAATTCTTGGCCACCAAAAATGATACATCCACAAGAATTCACCCATCTACCCTAACATGTTGGCATCATTGGTTTAGTCCCAAGAGGTGTGGAATCCAAAATTCCACCTCCTAGCATCCATTCACTGAATAAAACTAAATCATTTTGTAACATTGTGTTAATTTTCATTGTGAGATAATAAATTTAAGTTAACAAAATTAAGGTAGGTATTTGTAGTTAGAATTGACATCCACTTGTACATGTAAATAAGACATTCCTAGGTGTCACAGTTTGAGAGAACAGCATGGCCAAATTTTGGCACCTTTTTGGTCTTAGGGCTCTTAAGCTCTTGGTCTAATGTATCCTACAAGGATCTAAATTATTTGCCACTAAAATGACACCTCCACTAGCATTCACGCACCCACCTAGATTGTGTTGGTACCATCAGTTTAGTCCCACGAGGTGTGGAATGTAAAATTTTACTTCACCCTTTCACTAAACAAAAATGAAGCATGTTGCAACATTACATTTGTTTCAACCATAGGAAAATGAATTTGAGTTAGCAAAAAATTGAGGTAGGTATTTGTAGGTGGACCCAACATCCACTTGTACATGTAAACGAGACATTCCTAGGTGCCATGGTTTGAGAGAACAACAGGGCCAAAGTTTGGCACCTTTTTTATCTTAAGACATTTAAGAGACTCTCTTGGCCCAATGTAGCCTAGAAGGATCAAGATTGCTTGGCCACCAAAATAACACCTCCACTAGCATTTACCCACCCACTTAACATGTTGATACTATTAGTTTGGTCCCATGAGACGTGGAATGTAAAATTTCTCTCCTAACTCTCTCTCTCTTCCTCTGTTCCTCACAATCTTTCCCTAACTATCTCTCTCTCTCTCTATCTCCCTAACTAAGAATTAAAAGTTAAACTATAAACCATAAACAATGGACCTTACCATTTAAGACTATAGATAAAAAACTAAATTTTAATGTGAAATCATTCTATCTCCCAAATCTCTCTCTAATAGATAAACAACTAAATTTGAATTTTAACTCTATCTCTCTCCCTAACTCTCTCTCTCTCATAGATAAATGAATTTGATACATGGGAGTATAATAGAGGAAACTACAAGGACAGAAAATTACCTTACAATCAGATGATGGATTATTAGTAATGGTTTTATAAATTGTGAGTTCATTATTAGTTTTTAAATATCCTCTTCAATTCAAGAATATAATATTCTCTACTAACTCTCTTCCCTAACTTTCTCTACCCCTAACTTTCTCTATTCCTCACTTCCTCTCTTCATCAGTTCCTTTCTCTCCCTAAGTCTTCTTCTCTTCCTCATCTTTGCTCTTTCACTAAATCTATGTCTCTCTCTAACTAAAATTTAAAGTTAAACCATAAACACGTGAAATTTAACCTATAAACCATAAAACATGTACCTTAGCCATTTAACTCTATAGATAAACTAAATTGAATGTGAAATCTATCTCTCTCCCTAACTTTGTCTCTTAGATAGATAAAGAACTAAACTTGAATGTGAACTCTCTCTCTCTCTCCCTCTCTCTCTCTCTCTCTCTCTCTCTCTCTCTCTCTCTCTCTCTCTCTCTCTCTCTCTCTCTCTCTCTTCTCTCTCTCTCTCTCTCTCTCTCTCTCTCTCTCTCTCTCTCTCTCTCTCTCTCTCTCTCTCTCTCATAGAAAAACAAAGCTAATACATGGGAGTACAGTAGAGGAAAGACTTAGTCATAGAAGTTAGTCATGGTAGACTTGAGGAATAGAGAATTACCTTGCAATAAAATGATGGATTATTAGTAATTGTTTTGTAAATTGTGAGTTTACTGTTATTTTTTAAATATTCTCTTCACTTTAAGAATATAAAATTCTCTACTAACACACCAACCATGAGAAGGTGGAAGCTTATTTGTCACCACTAACCTACATTAATAGCATTAGTAGAAATAAATAGAGAAAAGAAAAGAAAACTTTCTACTCAAATAACAAAACTCAATAAGTACATAATATACTTAAGAACTATGTAACCTTTGTGCCATTCTGCCAGTTCAATCCATTGAACCATGCATATCTACTCTACTCTTTATGGTGTCAAGTATTGTTTCATGGTTAGACTCATGAACTTTCCAAAGTTCTTATTCAATGGTCTACCCCATATTTTACCAATGTCACATTTAATGTCATGCAACAAGGTTGGATTAATGAATAGCCGATGTGTGTCAAAGTCCTTAAACATCCATACATCAAACTTCTTTATTTTGTACCTTCTAAGCCATGTTCTAGTAACAACCGCCGATCTTGTAGGATAATCAATGTCTTCTCCATCTATGATAGGGGTTTCCAATTTCATTTTTGCCTCAATACAATGACACAAATAATAATTTGTTTCTTCTTTATTTTCATCCAAAATAATTGTATAAACTTACCCTACATTAAATTATACAAAAAAGATTACTTCAATAAATGATAAAAAAATACTACATAATAAGATAAATTCTTAATTTTTATTAAATAATGCATATATAATACCTAGTCGAACTATATCTAAAATATGGGCAAATTCAATTGATGATTCCATCCTAGAAGTTGATACATGATACTAAGTGGGATTAAATTTCTAGCACACCATACATCAACCCACTCTTTTGACTCATACTCATTCCAAGAAAAAATTGTACATGAGGAAAAAACACACCATCTACCTCATATGAATAGTCCATAAAGCTACATTTGAGCTTCTCTATTAGTGGAATTCATTGATCTTGTCACTATACAACAATCTTCATATTTTGTAACATTATCTTCTTCTACAAACCAAAAAAATCTATGAAATATGGACTTACCTTCATTACCTGGACCCATTGTAGAGTTACACCATTAGATAATAGATATTGCATCTCTCAACTTCACACTATCTTTGTAATTCAAGTCTTCTTGTGCTAAGGCTCTTTTAGTACATACTTCCAATTTTCATTCCTGACCTCAAAGAAATTTCATATATGATAAACACCACTCATCATATGCATCCTAATCAACTGATAGAATATTTGTGAGTTCTTAAATTGTGATGTACAATTATTTAAACATATGACATGCTAACCAAATATGATGTCCCTGCTACTCAAATTATCATAAAACATCTAAAAGAAACCTTGCACAAACTCTGTAAAATATGTGTGATCATCACTAATATAAAAATAACACCTTCTCAAGATCTTTCTATCTTCCTCTATATCAAGTTAGGTGCATGAATAAATTCTATAGGAACAAATATGGTAACTTGAGTGGATTTGTGGTACTATGATTGAACCTCATTATGTGGTTGTACTATATAATTCTTTGGAAAGTCTACAATTGATACCATGATATAAAGAGGAAATGTGTCCTTGCATAACTTGAATTTCAAGTCCAACCATAGATTTTCTTCCGAGGAAGCTTGCTCTAATACCAATTGTTGAAATGTATAGGACAACTAAGAGGGGGGGTGAATCAGTTGTCTCCAAAACTTAACTTCTTATGAACATCAATACATAAATCACTATTATTATGATTTAACCATGAAAGCATGAAATCAGAAACTTAAGCACAATCACACATTCAACACATGAAACACCAGATTTTTTATGTGGAAAACCCTATAAGGGAAAAACCACGGTGAGTGTTAGCTCACAAAATAATATGTTATAGCAATACTGAAAAATAGAGGCTCACTGCCTTAGGGCTCACTACCCAAAATGCTCATTGCAAAAGTTAGGGCTCACTACCAAGATCGGCTTACTCCCAAGGGGTGGCTCACTGCCAAAGGTTTGTGAACTAATTTGATAGCATCTACTCCATGCCCGAGTTCAGTTCCATTGAAGCGCAATACATTTCCTCTGCTCTGCTCTGTCTTTACACTTCACACTTATCTTTGCATCTTCACGATCGATATATTTTTCATGATTTAATTACAAGTATTTATACAATTCATCAACCTTGGAATGTACATCAAGGTTGACATTACATTCATCAACCATTGGAACAATCTCCAAGGTCAGTATTACAAACATACATAGAAATAGGTTTGGACCTAAACAAAATTCGCTAAGGAAAAGATGTATGCATGCCTTAGCTCGGACTCAAATGAAATTTTCCACGTCATGACATGATTCCACAATCTTTAAGGTATAACCGCAAGTGCTTAGTGAGAACAACCAAGTCGGCCAAGACCAGTGTTACCACTAAGATATTTAGGAACAATCTTCATCCACAATCCAGATTATACTTTGCAGACCAATCAAAAGGTTGGAACATGATCTAGAGACATCCACAAGTGCGTTATAATTATCAGGAACATCCGCACAACACCCAACTACTTTAGCCAGAATATTCTTCAAACCAGAGCACTTGAACAACACTGTCAGCCACTGTTATAGAGAAAAGATCACTTTTAGAACACCAAATCATGAACCATTTGATTTGAAGGCACATAACATCATCCCAGACTTAAATCTAGAATCATAGACCATAACACTTCAATGCAGAGGAATGCGGAGCAAAATACTTTCACCTTGTCGCCATTGAATGCATAGAAAAATAGTTTTTACTTTGGTGAATATAACTCACTCAAATCTTCATATCGGAGGCTCAATATTGGAACATAGCATATTTAGACATGCCTCTAAATGACTTCCAATCCACAGACAAAGATATTCATTCTACAAGAAATGCAGAGCAAACTACTGGACTGTTCTGATGTAAACAAAGATACTCTTCAACACATTGTTTCCACTGGGAGGGAAAATTTTCTCAAAAGCACTTGGAAACTCAATATCATAAACATATTCTCATGATCTTTATAAGTTATGCAAAGCAATATTCATCACAAGCAAGTAATAAAATAAGAGCACAATTGACACCAATGACAACACCAGCTAGACACATACTTGCAACATCTCTTTCATTAGGTGATACTCTTATGTTATTTTTTAAAATTATTTAATTAAGGATTTTAAGGCTTCAACTATGAGTTTATATTTCTATTGGATTCTACCAAAGAATATCCATAGTTCATTGTTATTCATGTCCTCAACTCTTTAATACCTCCCAACAATTTTCACTAGTGTTTTCTACTTATTTTTAGTTCTTGACATATTTTCCTTATTAAGTGGGATTTCTTTGTTTGATTACTTACTATAGTTTATGTAATTACACATCATGTAGCATTACTATCTTTAGTGTGTGAATCCAAACCCAATGTTTGATATGCATTGATTAGATTTTTTACAATAGATTTTTCACTATTAGTATTTGATGTTCTTAGACCAAGAATCTTCATGATGGGTCTAAACTTAAGATTTCTTAACATTTAAATAAACAATTTACATCTTACCATTTCATTTAAGTTTTCAAAAAATATTTTCCATAATTTATTAACATTTCTTCTACAAGTACATTTGAAAGTCTTATTAGGCATTAGTTTTTAAATGTTCTCATCAATTTCAATTAAAAACTTCAGTTTTTTATGCAAAATTCTAAGACGTGTTCTCAATGGTAAATTATTCATTAGGTAAAAACAATTTTATTACACAAATTTTGTTCATCTTCAAAATCTGATAAATTTTGTGTTTTTAGTAGGTTTATCAATTGGTGTAGCATCTAAATTTATATTTGAAATTGCACCATCTTTTATTGTTTCATTGTTTATAATTTCAATAATTGATTAAGTATTCCCTATAATATCAAATTGAGATGGAAAAGATGATGTACCTTCAACTCCAAGATTCAATTTCTTACTTGCACAAAATTTTTATATTCCTTTCCTCTTTCTCCAAATTCTTCTTTTTTCATATTTCCAATAGATACTTCATGATCTAATTGAATTGACAAATATGGTATACTTCATCTATGGAGTTTAATTTCTTATTTGCATGAAGTTATCTCATTCATTCTCTTTTCTTCACATTCTCATCTTCATGCTCTAGTGTTTCAGTATTTGGTCATTTCCTTGACATGATGTTGAATTATATATCTAACATAATTGGTGAAAATAATGAAAAGAATGATTGACAGTTTATCAAATTTAAATACAAAACATGAAATTAGAATGTTTTATTTCAATGCAAGACTAAAAATTAGTTAGTTTTGTCAAATAATTATTTAAATTTCTCAAAACATGAAAATTGTGGTTGATAATATCAAATTTAATTTAAAAACATGAAATTAGAATCTTTTACATCAATACAAGAAGAAAAAATGAGATAATTTTACAAAACAATGATTGCAATTCCTTAAAAGAATCAAAAATTTGATTGTATGTCATAAAACATGCAGTGCATAGGAATAAATAGAGCATACAGGTCCAAAATCATGGGTTTTACCTTTTTGTGAACCATTGTTCTATTTTTTATGTAAACAGAAATGTGATTACATCATAATACAAGTGCATCATAATGCGAGTGTGTTATAACATGAGCACATTAAAACTTTCTTTGGGAAATTCCAACCCTTATGGTTGGATTTACCTTGGACAACTAACCCAAAGGGTTAGACCTACATGTCACACACCCAAATATCTGTTTGTAAATAACATATAAAAATAACTAAATGTCAAACATGATCTCCATTAGGTTTGTGCATTTTATATGTTGATTTAAAAAGTGTCACGATGACTTCAAGGTCTTTATTATCTTTGTAACCATGAATTTTTTTCTAAATTTTTAAAACATTAAAGTTTCCATCTTTAATTTATTTTGCTAGTGTCTTCCTTTTCTACCAAAAATGTGTGTATAGTATTTTTGATGTCATTTTATCTCCTCATCCAAATTTAAAACAAATTATATTTTTACATTCTAGACTCTATTCTATACACATTCAAAAAAATGATTTTTGATTAGTTTTCAAAAAAATAGAGGGGAGCGCACTCAAATTTTTTTTAGGATGTGTGCACTTTAAAAATTTATATAAAACCATATATTTATTTAAAAAGTTAGTAGAAGATTAGGTATAAACTACATTATGTTAGCTAACTTTTTAGTGAAGCAATTTGTGAAATACTTCTAAAAATTCATTTTAGATCAAGTGTATTGAATGCTATGTTATATTTTTCTAAAAAATAAGAGCACTTTGTATGCTCCCCCTATTTGACCCTCTTAATCTCCACCATATTATTTTTTAAAATAGTATTTTAGAAACTAGATTCTAACCACTACTATTTTTTTCTTGTCACATCTTCAAATTTTTAGTGTGGCTATCTAAACTTTCTTGCCCAAGATCAATTTTTACTAATTTCAAGAAAAAAAAAGTGGCCACTTTTAACCCCATTTTTGTCCTTGACTTCCATGCACATACCTAGCAAAATTACATAGAACAGTAACACAAAGTTTATTAACTTCATAAATTTGAATGGTTACAATTTGCTACAATTGGCTTCCTACATGCTAGGCTATAGTTGTTTAATTATTAACATATCATTATACTACTAAGATAATACTTATTACATTCCTACATGCCAGAATATCAATATCTTCATTCTCAATATCAAATTCCATTTTGTATTCTCATCCTCATGCTCATACTCTTTCTATCAACCTTCATTCTCTTGCTCTCATACTTGAATCCTCCATTATGTCTTCAATCAATCACAAGCCATTTTTATATAGCAATCCCAAGCCCCAATGATGTAATGTCCCCTTTTCTAGATGGTGTTAGTCTATACTTGGTTCCCGTAGACTAACCAGTATGGTTAAGGAATTCTTGGAGTGTTCGTTGGATGGATTTGGACATCTTGGCTAGAACTTACTATTTTTAGTAAGTTAGGGTTTTGACCATTTGGAGAAATTTAAGATTGAAGGTGGAGCATTTCAGAGAGACATTTCCAATGGTGTCTATAGCTCATTGGATTTTTAGTTCATTCGGCCATTTATTTTAAAGTAGGTAATTTAATATTGCATATTTAATATTGGGACTTGATAATACTAATGTCGGTGACTAAGTGAAAAAATGTAAAATGCAAATAAAAGTCACATTTTAGGACTTGGATGCCTCTAAGGGAAATTAAGTAAATTTGTAATGTTATTTTTCTCCTTTATGTGGGTCGACCCCCTTGAAGGGAGATATAAAAGCCAAAAGAAAATAGAAGACATTCATTCACGACAATTACATTTTAAAATATTTGCTCTGCAAAGAGAACAAGGGTTTGAAGAAACCATCCATGGATTTTCAAGATGAAATCCTCCATTAGTGACAGCATTCCGCAGGTGTGAGAGACCACCCAAGGGTGCTTCTGAGCAGCAATATTCAGTGGTTGTATTTGTGCTTATTGTTATGATACGGCATTGTCACGAAGAGATTTTCATGAAGATATTCACAGCTATTTGACATGGTATTTTGAGAGGGACATAGAAGAATATAATGTAGGTGATAGTAGTGATTTTGAAGGTGATTTGAAGTGTGTTTTGCCTCCTTAGCTGGTCATACCAATTCCTAGCAGGGTCGTACCACTTTAGGGATGATTTGGGTGTTTTAAAGTGGTGTTTCTTGCAGGTTTTCTTCATCGAACTGAGTGTAAATAGCTGATGATACAAAATAGTGATATTGAGGGGGTGTTTGGCATGAGTTTTGAGTTATTTGTTGTTTCCATGATCCACAGCAAATTGTACTAGCATAGAGGAGTAGCCACTTGGGTTCTTAGTGCTTTGTGAGATCTCTAAAGTGGGCGAATCTTCTTATTTATGATATATCTACTAATTTGAAGTTGTAAATATGAGTTTGTATTGTTCATTAGAGGAGATTCTTGTGTCCTATCTATTGTACTATCATTTCCAGCTATGTTTCATTTGCTACAGCTAATGGGTATGTTGAAACCCTAGTTATTTGCATACACTTGATATGGGTATTATTCCTTTATGCTTTGTAATACATTTCTATCAAATATAAGCATCTAGGTATCTCTATATATTGTGTTTTTTTTAATATATGTATTTTCATGTGTTTGTCTATCAAAATGCAAAACACCAAAATGTAAGCAGGTTATAATTAAACCATAAAAACCCAAACAGTGAGAAAAAATTAGACCCAGATCAGAAAATATAAAACACGGAACATGGTGGGTCATTTTAGTGGTATTAGAGCTGGTTTTCCTACCATCCTAGTATATTTCTGTAGTTGCATGTCAATTGTGAGACTACCCACATAGTTGCATGTTAGTTTCCATGATCACTCAGTGATTGCATGTGAATTTCTATAAGAAGTAGTACTAGAGAATAGAGATATCTTGAAAAATGAGGAAAAAGGAAGTTGAATAGGAACAGTGGGAAGAGTGGCCTTCAAGGTTTGAGGAACAACCATTAGTTTTATACAGTGAACCTTCAAAACTTAAGGATCAATAATTAGTACTCTACAATGAAGAGGAACCCATTGCAGAAAACATGGGTGATCAAGAGGGCAAGTCTAGTAGAGATCATAATGATGAAGGAAGAGTAGATATGGCTAGTATATTGCATGCCTTGAAGATTTAGCTAGAGGGCAGCGTGATATGTTTGACAGGATGGATAGATCCCAAATAGAATCAACTCAGATTCTTGCACATTTAGTACCTGGTAATAACATGAAAAATGGCAATAACAATGGTGGGAATGATCAAAATGTAGGAGGAAACAATAATAATAATAATAATAATAATATAAATAATGGCAACAATGGAGAACATTCAGTTAATAATCAGGCTACCCCGCAATGCACCTTTGTTGGATCAGCTAGCATGAGGCATCTAATCCCTCAGTTTATACAAGAAAATAACCCACCAGAGGAGTACACAAGCCTATTGAGATGGTTCGTCGTGCATAGTATTGGTGAGATTGGAGAGCTATGGATGCAGGGTTCCATCCTGACATGCCTTTTTAGGCTTACTTGACTTTTAGGGAACGAAGTAGACCTCAGGGAGAAGGTGGAGTGAGGAAACAAAATCAAGACCTACAGAAGAAAAAAGGGAAGATGAGCATTCCTTACTATGATGGATCGGGAAAAACTACAGCCAGATCATGGATACAAAAGGTAGATACTTATTTGTGGCTCAATCCTATGACCAAGCAGGATGGTATCGAGTATGCTACTTTTCATTTGGATGGGAGTACACACGAATGGTGGTACCATGGTCTTGTTACATTGGGCCATGATCAAATTGTTTCCTAGATGTAGAGTTTACTACCAAATTGATAGACAAAATTGACAAGGGGGATCCTAAGTTGCATTTTAAGGAGCTAGACCAGCTCAAACAGTTTTGAGGAGTTAATGCATACATTTCTGAGTTCCAGAGGTTTTCAGTCATGGTCACTGACATTTTAGAGTAGAGACTCATTGTGTTGTTCATAAATGGATTATCTTTAAGCCCTTGAGAGGATGGGTTAAGGGGTTTTATCCGCCTACATTATAGGAGGCAATTAAAAAGGCTAAAGATATGGAATTATCTTCCTACATGAGAAAATTTATGTCAAAGAGTTTCTTGCACAAGAAGGATAAGGACAAGAAGATTTCATCTCAAGATAATGGGTCAACCCACAATAGTGGGTTACACTTTTGTGGACGAAGAAAAATTGAAGGTTTCAAAAAATCTCTAGCAGGAGCCTTCGATCGAAGGTCGAATGTTCGAATGAAGGCCTTGTCGGCCAAATCAAAAAGCAAATCAAAAGAGCCTTTGTTCAAAGGGGCTCTGTGAACGAAGGCCATTGAATGCCAAATAAAAAATAATAAAATAATGCCTTCAATCGAAGGCATTATTTTATTGTTTTTTTATAAAATAGGTTAAGACTCAAATGATAGTTTTTTTGTCATTTGAGAGCGCAACAGTTGAAGGAAGCCATAGACGAAGGTGATAACTCCCATGGATGAAGGCGATAGGGAACGGGACGAAGGTGACAGAGTCGAAGGTGATAGGCAGGAGCTCTGCAATAGGCAAAGACCCCACATCAGCATACACGTCAAGCTCTCACAGGGGAAAATATTTGTTGTGTCATTTCTATACATATATGCAATGCTTTCTATGAACTTGAATATATATATGCTTTCCAACATTTCACTTGGCCCTAGATATGCTTGCCGATAGGGGCTTCCATGGCTTCCATTACAGTCAATTAAATACAGAAAATTTGCTACTATGAAACCCTAGTTTGGCAATAGGATTTGTCATTACAATTAATGAAATATAGAAAAATTCAATTAAATGTAGGAACTTTGATGAATTCAGTTAAAGAACTAGATCAAACCCTAGTTTTCCAAACTAGGGTTTGTCATTACAATTAATTAAATATAGAAAATTTTCATAAAAAATAGAAAATTTTCTTGAGACAATGAAAGAACTATCAAACCCTAGTTTCAAAAGAAATTAGGGTTTGTCAAATTAGGGTGAAAAGATTAATTTAGTTTCACCCTAATTTGACAAACCCTAAACTAGGGTTTGTCAAACCCTAGTTTGGCAAACGAGGACCGTTTATCTTATGATCCTTGTTCTCCTACTTCCCATATGGCTTATACATATACAAAACCTACTAAATTCATTACACACATGGATATTCTAAGCATAGAGGCATTGCATCGATACGTAAAGTTCAAGAAATTATAGACAAATGGAAGATAAACATTACACATCCTCATGAGCACAAAAATCCCTCACTTGATAAGATGAATCATGGAAAAACAAGTCACATGAATGTCAAGATCCTAGTCTTGTTCACCATAACCCATGCACTATGTTGAGGTTACATGACATAAAATAGAAACCACCTAATATGAGGTACATTGACATATCATATTTTTAGAATTACCACATTAGATCGGGGGCATATAATGCCTTCCCCCCAACATATTGTACTCTTATTGCCACATCATTTACAATAGGGACATCATGTTTTCCCTCCTTTCACATCTTACATGTCTTTATTGAGCTATATATTTATATTGATGGACATCTTATCTCCCCACTCACAAGCTCTATTGTGCTATTTTTCCCATCAGGGGCTATTTAGCTATACATGTGATTTGATAATCACACCATTACACACCACTTTTTTGTTCCTTCATGCTTATCTATGACCATTATTAGACATTGATTATGAGTGCATAGTGACACATCTTTCAACTTATATTGAGGGTGACCACACTAAATCAATTTTAACATAATATCAATTTTGGGGAGGCATGTTAAAATATAGTTCCAGTCAAGATAGAATACATAGTGAGTGGACTACTTCATTTTTGACATGGGTTACATTGTTAAAGATTTAATATTTATGTTTATCGTAAGGGTCAATGCAAGAGAGTTTGATTAGAGAAAATCCTATTGGAGGGATGGATAGAGACATTAGAGTGGACAAGACATTGACACTTTGGAGGAAGAAATTATTGGTCATAAATTAGAGCTAAAATACAAAGGACTACATATAGAAATTATATCAAATTTATTGGTTTGGTAAAGGGGAATTCAAGATTATGGATTGTCTAGTATACCAAGAAGCATTATTTGGATAGTGACACAAATTTTGTAGTTTACATGTGTAAATTTATGTATATAAATTTATGTATTTTTGTGATGTTTCTTGTACTGGATATGCTATAAATCATATTGAGTTACCATGGAAATATATGAATTTATAATTTCATCATTTTTCTATTCTAAACATAAGTATGACAAAAATAGACAACTAAATAAACAAAAAAAGGGTCTAGGAAGGAGGGTTATGGCAATATGTCTTTACAAATGATGTAGATAAGATACAAAAATTTGCACTAGAGGTATTAGTCTTTGATTTTCTATCACATACACAAGCCACTTTAGAATCCTTAGTAGTATCTTTCTTCTTTTGTGGCATCTGCCCATATATAGATGGATCCATGTATAAGGTGGATTATGAAAATCGTGATCATTTATCTTATACTCTCCCATAAAGGAAGATGCAAAATCTAAAGAACCCAAAGCATCTCCATAATTAACATTAATACCATCTTGTGGGGAATCTTCCTCTTTATTTTCCTCTTTCTATTCTTCTGTATGACTATGTTCTTTATTTTTAGTCATTTCTTGTGTTGACTTCTTCTATGTAAATAATTTTTCTTCCTCAACCATCTAACAATGAATAAATGGATGTTCATTTGCATATTTAGTATAAAACTTATTCCCATACTTAGACTTTAGCTTTTGATTTACATTAGATGGAATTTAATTCATTGGATGAATCCATCCCCAATCAAACAATTATGTTAAATACCTTGGAATCACATGAAATAGTGCATCAATGGTACAAACAATCCCACATGATAATAGGAAGAGTAATAGTTCACCCATAAGTTGTTGACCAATATTATCAAACATGTTGATTATAACTTCCATTTTTTTCCAATTTTAGCATATATACTTGAAGGGTTTATATAAATAATCCTCACTACATATATTCAATCTATATCCATTATCAACCAAGACATGCTTTATATTCAAACTTCAATGAACCACTATGATACACATAGGTAAATGCTCTTGAATAACATTATCATGTGGAAGTTCCTTAGAGTCAAAGAAAATGTCATGAACATTTCCATTACCAATCGACCCTAATATAGAATCAACTATTTGAGGTGAAGAATTTGAATTAAATTTAATATTTTCCAAAGCATTTTGTAAAATATCTCTATATGTCATGTTGATGTGTCCAATAAATGCCAAAGAGAAATCTTAATTTGAGTATTCAGAAGTTGATAAATTAAATCTCTTTGTGTGTCTTCATTGTTAACTTAGGTGGAGGAGGAAAATAAAGATTTGTAGGTTGTAAATTTGGATGATTTGATAAAATACATAATAATTATATGAAGTAGATGTTACATGAAGTACTATAGGGTTATTTTTAGGTGTATAAGTTAGTGCATGCAACACATGAGGTTTAAAGGTTGGTGACAAAGAAAGAACAAAACTTCTTAGGTGTGGTAGTGTGAAAGACTAATGGCTTCATAGGAGTGAAAGTATAAGTTGTATTAGCATTAGGTGAAGGAGATGGAAAAGTATCTAAAGATGTAGCAAGAAAATATAGACAAATTCATAGCATTGTTAATCACTGACTTGGTCAAGAAAAATATTTTAATAAAAACATGTCTAATTTAGTGAATGTACTATAAGTGATACAAGATGAATCAAGTCCAAGGGGTTGAGCTTAATTGGTTGAAACATTGGGTTCTTGTTGATGAGATCCAAGTTCAAATCCCCATAGGTACATCTAAGTGACTCTTGGTCTTCCATAGTTTGGCTTCTAATGTGGATGTGTTCTAATTTCTAAGTGTTCATGCTTGGGTCAAAGAGAAAAACAAATACAAGATGAATCAAACCAAATTATATAATGCCTAATCAATTAAAGTGATTTTTAATGCCTAATCAATTAAAGTAATGTAATAGTCATATATTTCTATGGTAACTAGATATGTATAGTCATTGGTTGTATCCATGTTCTTAGTGTGTAATGTTCATTATTTTATATCTTTAATTGCTGAACCTATGTGCTATAATGATTTCAAAAGAAAACTCATTATCTCTCTCTCCCTTGGTAAGTGTGTGAACACAAAGAAAGAAAGTGTACATGGAGTAGGAATGACTTAATTATTTTATTGCACATATGGTATTCATTTTTATGACACTAATACATGTTCAACATTACATGTATGTGTAGATTTGGAAAAGTTAAAATCTCTCTCTCTCTCTCTCTCTCTCTCTCTCTCTCTCTCTCTCTCTCTCTCTCTCTCTGTCTCTCTCTCTCTACAAGTTGAAAAGGAAAAGAATCATCCATGTGCATTTTAGAAATGAAATCTTCCCTCTTGTTCAACTATTTAAAATGTGTTGGAATTGCATTAGGATCTATCCATGTTTAACCAATTCTCTACAAGATGACTGATATGCCTCACCAACACCAGTGATAACTAGTGTCTAATTTTGGAAGTTGTGGAATAATGTATCAAATGTACACACCTGTACATCAAAGAAGAAATTGTATGTTGATACAGGCGAGCGCAACACAACATCCCTATCTACTCTGATGTAGGACTTGTATGTTGATACATTTGTTCCACAATCCAAAGTAGACACTATCATGTTATGATGTTGGTGTGATATATCAGTCATACTTGTAGAGAATTGGTTCAACATGGCCATCCTAATGTAACTATCTAGAGGTATAAATACGGTTCTGTACAAGTACATATTTTCAAAAAAAATTAGTAGATGACATAGTCTACACATAAAATTAAATTGTTTGAAATAGACATATATATTTATTTTGAAAATAATTTAATTTTATGTGTAGACCAGGTACATCATCTAGTAATCATGAAAGAGATATAAGGGGCATGCTGATCAAAAGAGAAGATAAAGTGAATGATTTGGCTAGTCCTGAACTTCCTATTAGTATTGTGGGAAGTATTACTTGATTTAACCTTATTTATACGGAGCTACAGTTGCATTAGGATGGCCATGTTGAACCAATTCTCTACACTTAGATGACTGATATGTCTCACCAACATCAGTGATAACTAGTGTCTACTTTGGAAGTTGTGGAACAACATCAACATACACACCTACATGAGAGAAGAAATTGTATGTTGATAGGCGAGCTTAAATCACCAAGGATAAGCGAGCTCAACAAGTCAGAAGAAATAAATTGTATATCATCAAGATAGGTTCAAGCATGTAACACATCCCTATCTACTCTGATGTAGGTGTGTATGTTGATACATTTGTTCCACAACTTCCAAAGTAGACACTAGATCAATGATGTTGATGAGACATAACAGGACCATCAAGTGTAGAGAATTGGTTCAACATGGCCATCCTAATGCAACTATAGAGACCTATAAATAAGGTTAAATTGTAAGTATTGCAAGTCCTGCAATAATGATAGGAAGTTCAGGACTCCAAAACATTCACTTTATCTTCTCTTTTGATTAGCAGTGATCTTGATTCTCTATTCATCTTGAATTTCATCTTGTGATCAGCAAGGCTCCATCATTCTTTCCTTCTTGAAGCAGTCCTTTAAGTTATTGCACTTGCTTTTCATGTTATCACTTACATTTCAAACATGTAAACTTTAATTTTTTTCACTTAGTGAACTAGAATGTATGTTCCTGGCTTCCAGATGATAAATTTAAAAATTAATTTAGATACATAGTAAGTTAAATATGTGCGTGCACATGTACATTGGAATAAGTAATTTATTTTTGTGTACAAAATTTAGGTTGATATATATATCATGGCACATGCGCCACCACCTGGACCTGGACCTTATATATTTATGCGTACAGATACTAAGATTCAGAAATTGACAGGTGTTCTTTCTGACCCCAACACAACAAGGGTTTATAAGGACACATGTCAATCAATTTTATCTAGCTTGTAGTGCATTAGACAGAGTCTGGGAGATACCCATGCTTATTCGGGTGATACTCTTGTTGCTATTCTTGTCCAGATGTGGCAAGAGGTTACTGGTGATGTTTCTCTTACTTCTGTTCAGCTTTCTATCTAGAAAGAGACTATCAAATCCCAATGTTTCCCATATTATGTTGGTAAGCCTAATGTGAGGGGCTACCAAGTGACTAGATGTGTAGACCCTCTTATGGCCCCATTGATATATCCACATTTTCTTGCTACTCATGGTCGTTATCCCAATAGCGACCAAATTCCTTTATATTTTACATAACAGTTATATGGAGAGGTTCATATGGGCCTCAAGGTTAACTACTTGGATTTGCCAGCATATTTTGGTCAGGGGAGGGGTAGGGTTGCTGATAGAGATGCCTATTGTTGACTAGATCAACAAGCTCCAGTTTATAGGGCCTTGGTTGGGGAGAGGATGCCTGCTATCTCCCCAACCCTGGCCCCTATTGTTGATCAGGTTGCCATTGCTTCCCAAAGGGAAGGAATCGACATTGTTGGTGATATTGCAGCTACCACATCTATTATATCTTCTAATTGTGTGGGAAGATATTTGATGAGTCATCCTGGATGATCCAGACTATTAGATCATGCTACTGATCCTTATGCTATCGCGGGTGTCCCGTCACCTGTAGACATAGATGGTCTGACAGGAGACCATATGCTTCGAACTACAACAAGTTATCTTTCTGAGGACCTATTAGAGTCATACGCTTTTATTGCATCAAAGATTTGTTTCCCTTTACACGAGGTTAGAGGACATGTGGGTAGACCTTGTCATTCACAGAGTGGGTCATGATCCAGTTAGGCTACGAGACCTTCTCATCAGGTGTCTGGGAGTACTCCACATCTTGATCCACCCACAGATCATTCAGCTACTGTGGAGGTAGATACACCTACTCCTCATGTTGAGCATAAGACATCCCAACCCTCCCTAGATTCACTTGAGGAGTTGCAGTTGCAGAGGGGATTGTCAGGTTTTGTGGATATGCTTCTACAGTTAGGCTCTTCAATGCCAACTCGCCTGCATAGTCCACTTCACTCTTCATTACTTGAGCTAGCCAAGGAGGCATCGGATACAATCATTGTAGCAGATCATCCTACAGCACCTAATATAGGTATGTACATGCGTATGCGCACGCATGCATGATTTAAACTTGAACTTAAATTAAATTAAGTTAAATTACTTTGCTAGATAGAGTCCTAATGTTGTACATTTATAATATTATATATATATATATATATATATATATATATATATATATATATATATATATTGTAGGGGTTAGCTCATATTACACCTAGTTTGCGGACAGACCATGTACGCAGGCGTGATTCAGCTGATGGCAATAATGTTAGTGGAAAGGTGAGATTTAAATATTTAAATCATTACAACTTACATGTGCAAATGCATATAATTTGTATGTGTGCACATGTACACATATATATTTAACATTATTCTAAAATTTTAACATAATTTGTACACTTTTATACATACATGTGTTGTACTATCTCCAGGGCTCAGCGTATCCATCAGAGAAGGATGCTCACTCAGACTTAGGTCACTCAACTCGCAGCTAACATGATGACCAGGCTATTGGTAGCACTTCCTAGATATGTTTCTCTAGATATTTCTCTAGATATATTTGTTTTCAGACATTTCTATCTATACATGTTTACATGGACATTTCTATAGATACATTTGCACATGTGTGTTTGTGGACATTTCTACACATGTTTATGGACATTTATATGTATGTTTGAGGACATTTCTAGATCTACATGTATGTGTTTTCAAACATTTCTCCTAGGATCTACATGTTTTCATCTACATTTCTAGATCTACACCAGTTTGTTGACTAGCCCTTAGTACCATTCTTTTGTGCTTTTTATTTTATGCTATCACTATCTAACAATGGTGTATACAAATACAATTATCACATTGAATAGAACCCAATTTATGGTGTGGATTTGTTAAAAAGAAATTATCATGTAATGTTTGTATATTTTATTTCTTTCCTTATTATTCCTTACTTATTTCCTTCAAAATTGTTATGATTATATTACTATTACTCATACTTCTATAGATCTCTATTACTCATACTTCTATTACTCATATTTCTATAGATTGTTTTTGTCATGAGAAGTTATTATATGTGAAATTAAAACTATAGTGATGATCTAGAAATAAGTTGAATAAAATTTCAAATGCATAACTATGTTTCTAAGGGTATACTTTTGTTTATAAAATTGAAAGTTGTCAATTTACTTTTGATCCTATTATGTTATATCTTGGTTCATAGTTCATTTAAGTGGAAATTATGTTATTCTAAGGATAGTTCATTGATGGCATGTAGTCACTAAGTGGACTGCAATGTTATTACCTTCAATTCAAGAAGTGAAAATATGATATCGCCCTAATATTATCTCCTAACTTAGTGATTATGTGGTGATATTTGATTGATATCATAGAAATATTATGATATGTCTAAAGATTATAAATCTTGTGTTAACTAATATTCTAGCTTATTGATTGATACAAACTCTTTTGGTTAAGTTAGTTGTTATGAGTAGTTGGTTTCAGCTAAAATCATGTTAAATACAATGACATTGGTAATTAATTCCTTGATGTAAGGTTGAATTTGTTGGATAAATCACAACTTGAACATTCACAACAATTGGAAGAATCATTTTTGGAATGAAAATTTTCCTCTACATTTATGAGGGGATCTCCTTTGTGCACTTTTAGCCTAAAAGTATGAGGAACTAATTCCATATTGATCATAAAAACATTATGCAATAACAGGTGAATAAACAAAAAACATTTCAAAATTATTCTTCTCATTACTTATAACAATCTAAGCATAAAGTCTTAATTCCATTTATGTATAGCCAAATGGGCAACAAAAACATGAAGAAAAGATTATAAGTTAACATACAAAAAACATGTGTAACTAGTGAAAGTATAAATAACCTTAAGTTTAGAAATTTATCATGCACTCATGAAGACCATCATAATTTTTTTGTGATTTCATTTGGCCTCAAAAATGATCCATCCACTTTCCAAAGTCTAATGAACTTGTAAGCTCAATAATTGCCTACTTTATATCATAATTTTTTTGTGATTTCATTTGGCCTCAAAAATGATCCATCCACTTTCCAAAGTCTAATGAACTTGTAAGCTCAATAATTGCCTACTTTATATAACTTTCACATTACATTTTCTACACCCAATTTAGTGCTCATTCATGTAAGTGTTTTATAGGATCATTTATCATGTTTCTAATCATTTTCCCATATATTGGATTGATTTCTAGCCACTTCTAAACTTATTTTCACACCCAAATATTGGATTGATTTCTAGCTACAAATTTGTTTGAATAAAGCCTCCAAGTTGGACATTCGTGTCCACAACAACTCATAGAGACACCAAATTTGGTAAGGATCTCTAGTCTTCCTCAATAGTCACATCAATACATAATTAGTCTTCAAATTATCCATGGAAAAGTAATCTTATTCTTTCTTGTCTTTTACTAATTTGCATGTTTAATTTTTTAGCTCTCTCAACACTAGTTGATTTAAGCTATAGACTTGAAGTCTCATTTACTATTATATCAAGAAATGTAGTAGTATATCATATTAGCTTTTATTTACTAGTGTATGAAAATTGGACCTAGGTTAGTGTTAAACACATTAATCTTAAACAAACACCCTAGGATTCACAAAATGATATTTTTTAATCTTTCATAACCATATTTTTATCACTCCTTTGGAAATTCATATTCCAGTCTATTTGGATCACATTCTAATATATACAATAGGACATGGAAAGAACATCTCACACACTTGGATTAGATCCTAAAACTTCTATCCACAAATTAGTTATTTGCAAAGTGATCCAAATCTTCCTTTGATACAATGAAGGTGGAGTATCTTGGCCATATTGTCTCCATTGAAGATATTAAGGTTGATCCCAAGAAAATTAAGGACATACAAAATTGGCCCAAACCACTTGGGATTTTTAGGTCCCATAGGATATTACCATAAATTTGTTCAAAAAAATGGTAAAATTATAAATGTAGGCATGTTAATAAAAATATCTTCACGTGGTTTGAAGTAGTAGTGCATGTCTCTATCCTTCTTGACAAACACATACAATCCACAATTACCAAACAACGTTTAAAGAATTATTAAAATAGACAAGTGGCCTTGATGTTAACTTAATCAAAATTTATTTTATCAAAGGCCGAAAGGAAGACATCGATGCCAAAGTCATAATGTTTAATCCTACCATATTTATGGAAACTCTTGGGTTGGCTAAATTAGTTGAGGATAAATTTTTAACCTAACATCGTGTAACAATAAAGGGAATTTTATGGCACTTGTATAGAGGTAAAAGAATATTTATCTCCTTTTATTTTGTAATAGAAAGTTTCCATTCATCCTCAATTTCAATAATCTCTTCATAGATCTAGTTACTTTGATGGTAATCGAATGAATTACTTTCATTGATGTTGAAAACTTTGATTTTAATTTAATTTATATTGTGACATCTCTAGTGCATATGTACATGTATTGTAGCATAGTTCAAAGAGCATATATAGCATTAAATAAAAGCATTCAAAAATTATCATATCATGCATGCTTGAATAAGAATCTAGGGCATTTTCTACATGACTTCTATTAGAGAGATCATTTGTACATTAAGAACTGCATGTTGAAATTTAAAATTTGTTCAACAAAAGAACTATTAATTTAACTTGCATAAATTGTAAAATAATTAATACATTCAAACTTAGATCTAGATAGTGAATTTAGGTCTTCAAAACATTAAAAATTGTAATTTATTCATCCATATTTTTCATACCACATCAAGTGGTTTAGCTTGCTCTTCAATGACATCTAATATTCTCTGATGATCATCACTATCTAGTCTCTACTTACGACATCCATGTGTGTTTGAAACTGTATGAAGAGATAGGCCAATAGCAATTACTAGGTAGCTATACTGATATACCTTGTTCTTAGGTTGATAATCAATAAAATGAATCCCATGTTGAACAATCTTGACTTGTTTGAGATATGTCCCTTGCACTACAACTGAACCTGTGGGAAATAACATTCCACGGTAAGACATAACATTTTCAAGGTAAATGTAACCTATATATCTATGAACATGTATAGCTCATTATCATTGCTCAGTAAGACATAGTTCATAAATTATAATATATAGAAATTGAATGTTTAAATCACTCTTGAGGTACTTGACATGTACATATGTAACAAATTTAAAATTATTTAAAAATATATTAAATAAAGTTAAACCTGTGGGAAACATCATTCCATCACTTGTTTCTGGATTTATTAGTTTTTGCCTCTCTTCTATGAAATACAATAAATAATAACTAATGTCTTCTATATTTCCAACCTCTGCTAAGACTGCAAAAACATCTCCTGCACCAAATTTACATGTCCAAAATTTGTAACTTAAAAAATTTAGAGATACCTTATATAATTTATATATATGTGTACACACATACCTTTTTTAATCAATCCTGAAATATAGTTATAATCAATTGAAATCAAAGGAATGTCTTCAAAGCTTTCATCCTCATCTTCATTGTATGTGTTGGTAACAACTAGTGGCACATTTTCCCATTCACTGACATATCCACATTGTTGGTTCTTACAATTCTCAAAATCTCCCGACATGCACTTATAACAAAAACAATAGTAATCCCTAGTGTGTAACATCCATGTCTGTCTATCTATACTCATGATATAATGTAAAGATCTTGTTTTCTCCACCCTCTTGCATCCATGCATTGATCTTCTATCCACACCTACAAATTTATTATATTGTATATTATGAATATAATAGAAATAATTAAATTCAAACTAAAATAAACAAACTCATGTACACATATCATATATGAATATATATTTAAAGTACATTAAATAAATTCAAACAATACATACTTGATATCTCCCAAAACACTCTATGTGGAATGTATTGGTTTGTTCTTAAAGATGTGCCGACCTCATTTGGTGCAAAGTCTGACTTACACCATTCAACAACAGCATGTGCATCATTTACACAATCTCCCTCATAATTCATTTGATATTTTCTTAGAGCAGGTTTGATGCAAGCTCCTACGCCATCATGTTCACCCTTTCCATGCCCACTCTCAAAGAAACTCCAAACATGTGGTATATTGTCATTTCGATGATATCTGCATAGTACATAAAATGGCCTTGATAATTTTCAATTGTGACGCACATCCATCTAACCATACAAAATGCTTTTCAAAATTTACACCCTTGCTTGCCAAATATCTAAAAAAAGTCTTAAAGCAATGTTGTACAAAATGTGTGTCATGCTCTTTATCATCACTAACATAAAAGTGATATTCTTTCTTAACGACTCATGCTTCAAATGTACTTTCAACACCATCCAAATCCAATTCTGCATGTCGATAACACACATGAACCATAATAGTGATCTGCTCTAAAAAGTAATATTGTGATTGAATCTCTTTTTGATGTACAAAAGAGTAATTTTCTACAAATTCAAGTACTGATAAAACTATTCCAGGTGGGAAAGTATCTCTTAATGTTTTAAACTGTTGTTCTTGCCACTTAGGAAAAAAAGCATGATGTATGTATGGTTGTATCAATTTACAAAAAAAATTCCATAAATGTTCCAATAGGTATCTCCTCTTCCACATAATCTAACCTTATGGATTCTTTCCCATTTTTTGTTTGAAACTTTATGTACTTGTAACTCTTCCAATTTACCAACTTCGTTGGGTCAATATCTTCGTTTCTTAAAGGCATTTTAGCCAAATTTCCACATGTTTCACAAAGACCTTTTATGCAGTTTATTTGACTAGTTCCATTATCATCATCTAATTTATCACATAAGATGGATGCTATGAACTGACTTACCCATTTAGGAGGTGCATTTACAAAACCATCACTGTCTTCACAAATCTTTTGAAACACCTGATAGTAGAGATCAAATTCAATATGATAACAACAACAACAAGTTTCAAAAACCTTGTTTGTCTTCACATAATATGGCATTAACCTTTCAAACATTGTTTGCCCAATCTTTATATTTGGATTTGCATTACAAAAGTCCACATACATCTCATGTTGTGTTGTGTCTAGCCAATGTTTTGTATGTAGTTCATAACTATTGGGCCCAATTCTATGTTTGATAACATCTCTACTATTTGATGAAGCACGAGTATTTTCATTCCAAAAGGTTGAGATCAAGTTCTTCACAACATCTTGAATCCTATCAGATCAAGGAGCTCTACACATAATTGCCCAATTATTTTTCAAGGTACTATCATCTAATAATTTTCTCCTTTTCACATATTTTGTTACTATCTTTCTACTGAAACCAATCTCATTTGAAATTGAAGACATGGTGCAGGACACCCAGGAGTAGTTTGACACCTCAAGCATTTGGATGCATCTTTGACAAGTTGAGTTTTTGTTTGATGTGTTTTGTAATAAGTCTTTTTCATAGCCATGATTGGAAGGTCTATTTTGTGTGGTCAAGAGGTTTGGGGTAACTTTATAAACCTCACATCCTTCTTAGTCCACTTGGACCTAGTTGTGCCACTTAGGCCTAGTAGGTCTACTGATGGCTTTTTGAGTTTGTTTGGATTGTTCAAATGTTTTTCATGTTTAGGAGAGTAGGATAGTTGTTAAGACTCCATTGGACAAGTGAAACCAATCGGTGTCTTTGTGCTAAGGCAAAATGCCATAGTGTCAAGTGTTGTCAATAGTGTCAATGACACATTGATCAGTTGCAACTCCATTTTGGGCAGTTGAAACTATTTGGAGAAGTTGCACACCAACTTGGATTGGTTGATAACATTGTGAGTTCACTCCTGTATGGTAGAGGAGGTCTGGTACGGAGTTTTGGGCATTCAAACAATAAAAATAGTCACTTTTTCCCTATTTTTCTTGTTGTGTATGGTCTGTATGGATTGGCTAGGTGAGCAAATGTACTTTTCCTAAAACTAGACTAAGTCAGGGTCTGAATGCAACTAGTTTGAGGTCTTGAAGTGGTCGGAGTCAAAAGTTATTGAATTTTCTTTTAAAACTAGTCTAGAAACCCTATTTTCTAGGGTTTGTCATATAAATCCGGCCCTAGAATGCATTCCCACTAGTGAAAATTCATGAAAACTGGTGAAATGCAGGCTAGGGATGTACTCTACAGGATTCCAAAAGCATTTGGTGGGGAAAGGTTGTTTTCAAATTTTAAGGTGATGCCCTAGGTCAAGTATTATCATGTATTTGGCCTATTTTATGCAATTTGCTGTTGTAGAAGACAAAATCCTGATAGGGTGAGTGAATAGATGGTGGTTTTGTGTTGTTTGGGCATGGTAGGAGTGTTCCAAATTCCTGTCCTTGATCTATGTACCCAAAATTGATCACTTGCTTTGTAACCTAGCCCTAAACTGATCAATTAGGCCTAGAGACCTAGTGAGTGTTCTGAGTTGCTAGAGTAGAGTTGGAATAGGAGACTTGGAAGTTTGATAGGGTCCCTTAAGGGTATCTAAAACCATCATTTACTTACCTGGTCATTTGGGATTTTGTCAAGTTGTGTTGAGAAAACTAGGTTTGGAGGGCTAGTAGCCTTACTAGTCCAAGTAGAGGTTGGAGAGTTTTGGGAAGTTGGGGATCAAACCAACTCCATGGAAAGTGTTTATTGATATGTCTTAAGGTGTGGGAGAAGCCTTGAAGGTTGAGTCATCACCAGGGTATCAAACCCTTCATATATCCTTGAATGTGCCTTTGGTTGGTTGGTTGAAGGCTAGGTGAGTGGGTGAGTGAAAGAAGGAGAATAGTGAACATCGTGTTGTTGCTTCCCTTGTGCCACTCTGCATTAGGTGGTATTAGAGCCATCAAAGAGATGGGAGATAGAGAAGAAGAGGAGGAAGTCCCTTCAAGAGTGACCAATGCTGAATTAGCAAAGATAGTGAGAGAGCAAGCAGCCAAGAACAAAAGGATGGAGGCTGAGATAGAAAAGTTGAAGAAAGACAAGGACAAGAAGAAGAAGTCAGAAGTCGTCTTAGATTCAGAGGAAGAGGATCAAGATGAGGAAGAAGAAGTGCCCATGGAAGAGCCACAAGGAGGCATGTCAGAGAGACAATTCCTAGATGCACTTGGAAAGTTGAGTAGGAAGGACACTAAGGTGGACTTGTCTATGTTTCCTGGTAAGATGAATCCAAAGGAGTGCCTTGATTGGATAGAGGCAACGGAGAACTATTTTGAATGTGAAGAAGTGGCAGAAAATCAAAAAGTGAGGATTGCCAAGTCAAGAATGAAAGGGCCAGCCTTGAGTTGGTGGAACTTCATTCAAAAAGAGAGGATAGAGGATGATAGGAATCCTATCTCTACATGGAGGAAGATGGTACTTGAAATCAAGAAGCAATTTGTCCCTGAGGATTATGAAGTCAACTTGCACAAGAAGTTGCACAACTTGAGACAGAAGGACATGGACATGAGCACCTACATAGAGGCGTTTCACAAGATGACATTGAAAGCCAAGATGCCTGAGAATGAAAAATAGAAGCTTGCAAGGTATCTCAATGGCCTCAAGTTCTCCATTCAAGATGAATTAACCCTCTTTAACCTAGAGACAGTCCAGAAGTGCTTTCAAATGGCACTGAGGATTAAGGATCGCAGAGGAGAAAGGGTGATTCAAACAACAGCAGCAGAGGCAGAGGAAATCTAAACTTCAGGGGCAGAGGTAGATTTCAAAACAGAGATAATTCTTCAAGACCCCAAGGTGGCAGATTTCAAGAAGGCAGTCAAGTGGCTGCTGATAGAGACAGTGTTGATAAGGGTCAGTTTAGAGGTAGAGGTAATGGCAGAGGAAGAAGTGGGGGCAAAGGTCCCAATGTGTTTACTAGAAGGTGTTTCTCTTGCAATCAGATAAGACATCAGTCCTTTAGGTGCCCAGAGAAGATGGGAAACACTGCTGCAAATCAGAAAGATAGAAGGGTGCAACTCCTTCAAGAAGAGGACTGTCAAAGCACCACAAGTTATCAAACAGCCTCTTCCAAGTCTGCAGTACCTAAGAGTGGAGAGTGCATCATGTTTAATAGATCCCTCATCATGCCAGTCACCAAGGAGCAGCCCCAAAGGAACAACTTGTTCAGAACCACTTGCAAGGTGAAAGGAAAAGTTTGCAAGGTAATAGTTGATTCAGGTTCTTCTGAAAATTTGGCTTTTAATGAAATGATGACTAAATTAGGATTGGAAAGGATACCCCATCCTAACCCCTATAGATTCTTTTGGCTAACCAAGGAACAACAAATTGTGGTGAAAGAGCAATGTTGGGTTGAATTCAAGATAGGTGAATATCATGATAGGATTCTTTGTGAGATAGTGGATATGGATGCATGCCACCTTCTTCTTGGAAGGCCTTGGCAACATGACACAAGTGCCCAACATGATGGTAAGCAAAATGTGATTCATTTGTCCAAAAATGGTGAAGATTTCATAATGACTCCTTTGATTGATGATTGCAAAGAGGTCATTTCTAGCTCAGTTATGTTAGTAGGTGAAAAAGAGTTTTTGGCTAACCTCAAGGAAGAGAAAGTGCCATGTTTTGCAGTAGTCATCAAGCCCAAGGATGTAAATCCCAAGAAGGTCAAAGTGCAGCAACCTCTTAGGAGGATTGGACCAAAGGAAGTGGAAGAACTATTGGAAAGGTTCCATGATGTGATAGCCGATGAGAGTAAGGACGCCCTTCCACCAAAGAGGGAGATTAGTCATTGCATTGATCTCATCCCTGGATCCACCCTACCAAACCAAGCAGCCTACAAGTTGACTCCAGAGCAAAATGCAGAAGTGGCAAGACAAATCCAAGACTTGTTGGATAGAGGACTTATAAGGAGGAGTATTAGTCCATGTGTAGTACCTGTAGTACTTGCACCCAAGAAGGAAGGTACATGGAGACTCTGCACTGACTCCAGGGCCATTAATAAGATCACTATCAGGTATAGATTTCCAATGCCTAGAATAGAAGATTTAATGGATTTCTTGGGTAGGGCTAAGTATTTTACCAAGATAGATCTAAAAAGTGGTTATCACCAAATCAGGATAAGGGAGGGGGATGAGTGGAAAACTGCCTTCAAAACCAATGAAGGACTATTTGAATGGGTTGTCATGCCTTTTGGCTTATCAAATGCACCAAGCACCTTCATGAGATTGATGAATGAGGTGCTAAAACCTTTCCTTAACAAGTTTATTGTTGTGTATTTGGATGATATATTGGTTTTCAGTGACAACAAGGAAGACTACATAAGGCATATCCATCAAGTGCTCAGGAGGCTTCACGAGGAGAAGTTGAGAATCAACCTTAACAAATGTGTCTTCCTACAAGAAGAATTGATATTCTTGGGGTTTGTCATCTCTAAAGGCAGCCTAAAAATGGATCCAAGCAAGGTGGAAGCCATTCTTAATTGGCCCACACCTACAACAGCCTCTGAGGTAAGGAGTTTCCATGGTTTGTGTAGCTTTTATAGAAAGTTCATTAGAGGGTTTAGTGGTATTTGTGCTCCACTTGTTGACACCATAAAAGGGGGCAAGAAATGTGTATTTGTGTGGACAAATGAGGCCAATCAAGCCTTTGAACTGTTAAAGAAAAAAATATCAGAACAACCGGTCCTTGTTCTTCCTGATTTTGACAAGGTCTTTGTGGTAGAGTGTGATGCAAGTAAGAGGGCTGTTGGGGGAGTCCTAAGTCAAGATGGGAGGCATGTAGCTTTCTTTAGTGAGAAGTTAAATGAGGCAAAACAGAACTACTCTACCTATGATCTAGAATTATATGCCATGGTTCAATCATTGAGGAAGTGGAGACACTATTTATTGCCTAAGGAATTTATAGTTTTTACTGATAACCATGCACTGAGCTTCTTGAACAAGCAGCAGAAGTTAAACCATAGACATGTCAAGTGGATGGAGTACATCCAAGCATACACCTTCTCAATAAAACACAAGGAGTGGCCAATAAGGTAGCCGATGCCTTAAGTAGGAGAAATCTTGTTGTGCAGACTATTCAGTTGGAAAGTACAGGTATTCATGCCATCAAAGATTAGTATGCAGTAGATGAAGACTTCAAAGAACCATACCAATCTTGCAAAACCATGATAGGCAGGTATAACACTAATTTTTCTAATTTTTTGATACAAGATGGATATCTTTTCAAGGGTAGTATGTTGTGTATCCCAAGATGGTCTATTAGAGAGAACATTATTATGGAAAAGCACTGTGGCAGCATGTCAGGCCACTTTGGCATTGATAAGACCCTAGAACTGATGAGGAGATACTACTATTGGCCAAAGTTGCCAACTGATGTAAGAAAGTTTGTAGAGACCTGTCAAATTTTCCAAAGAGCCAAGGGGCATACATCAAATGCAGGTTTATACACTCCACTACCTATTCCTTCAAAGCCTTGGGATTCCATAAGCATGGACTTTGTACTTGGTTTGCCTAGGACCAAGAATGGACATGATAGCATCTTTGTGGTTGTTGATAGGTTCTCAAAAATGGCTCACTTCATCCCATGTAAAACCACACATGATGCCTCACATATAGCAGGTCTCTTCTTCAAGGAAATAGTCAAGTTACATGGTTTACCTTTGTCCATAATCTCTGACAGAGACCCCAAGTTCATAGGACACTTCTGGAGGACACTTTGGAAGAGACTAGATACAAACTTGTCATTATCATCTGCCTATCACCCTTAGTCTGATGGACAAATAGAGGTGATTAATAGGTCACTTGGCAACCTCCTAAGATGCCTAACAAAGGAGCAGGGTGCTAGTTGGGATTCAGTTTTGGCTCAGACAGAGTTCTCATACAATGACACTATCAACAGAAGCACCGGCCTGTCTCCTTTCCAAATTGTTTATGGTACTCACCCAAGGGGTATTTTGGAACTTAGGGAGGTTAGAGGACTAGAAAACAGTAGTGCCTTGGCTGAAGACTTCGTTCAAGTGATGAAAGATGTCCATGAACAAGTACAACAAAAATTGCAGTCCACATCTTAGAAATATAAACAGTTTACTGACAGAAAGAGAAGGGATCTGCAGTTCAAAGAAGGGGATTTGGTCATGGTACAGCTCAAAAAGGAGAGACTCCCTGCAGGTAAACATACCAAGCTACTCGTGAAGAAGATTGGGCCTTGTGAAGTGCTCAAGAAATGTGGAGAAAATGCATATAAAATTAGACTTCCGGATGGCATTGCTTTGTCTCCAATTTTTAATGTTTTAGACCTTTATCCCTATAAAGGATCTGATCCTTAGACTATTGATGAAGAAAACCAAACTGATCAGACACTCCAAGAACTGATTCCTTCATCTCCTGATCAGATTGAGTGCATTTTGGATAAGAGGATTGCAAAATAGACTAGGAGGCACACATACTATGAGTACTTAGTGACGTAGCTCAATACACCTTAGGAGGATGCCACATGGATGAGCAGAGCAGACATTGAGAAGGCAAGTTTCACATTTGATAACATTCCTAACTCAAGAGACTTGAGTTCTGTTTGACAGTAGGTGTATGGTACAGGGCACCCAGGAGCAGTTTGACACCTCAAGCATTTGGATGCATCTTTGACAAGTTGAGTTTTTATTTGATGTGTTTTGTAATAAGGCTTTTTCATAGCCATGATTGGAAGGTCTATTTTGTGTGGTTAAGAGGTTTGGGGTAACTTTATAAACCTCACATCCTTCTTAGTCCACTTGGACCTAGTTGTGCCACTTAGGCCTAGTAGGTCTAATGATGGCTTTTTGAGTTTGTTTGGATTGTTCAAATGTTTCTCATGTTTAGGAGAGTAGGATAGTTGTTAAGACTCCATTGGACAAGTGAAACCAATCGGTGTCTTTGTGCTAAGGCAAAATGCCATAGTGTCAAGTGTTGTCAATAGTGTCAATGACACATTGATCGGTTGCAACTCCATTTTGGGAGGTTGAAACTATTTGGAGAAGTTGCACACCAACTTGGATTGGTTGATAACATTGTGATTTCACTCCTGTATGGCGGAGGAGGTCTGGTACGGAGTTTTAAGCATTCAAACAATAAAAATAGTCACTTTTTCCCTATTTTTCTTGCTGTGTATGGCCTGTACGGATTGGCCAGGTGAGCAAATGTACTTTTCCTGAAACTAGATTAAGTCAGGGTTCGAATGCAACTAGTTTGAGGTCTTAAAGTGGTCGGAGTCAAAAGTTATTGAATTTTCTTTCAAAACTGGTCTAGAAACCCTGTTTTCTAGGGTTTGTCATATAAATCCGGCCCTAGAATGCATTCCCACTAGTGAAAATTCATGAAAACTGGTGAAATGTAGGCTAGGGATGTACTCTATAGGATTCCAAAAGCATTTGATGGGGAAAGGCTGTTTTCAAATTTTAAGGTGATGCCCTAGGTCAAGTATTACCATGTATTTGGCCTATTTTATGCAATTTGCTGTTGTAGAAGACAAAATCTTGATAGGGTGAGTGAATAGATGGTGGTTTTGTGTTGTTTGGGCATGGTAGGAGTGTTCCAAATTCCTGTCCCTGATCTATGCACCCAAAATTGATCACTTGCTTTGTAACCTAGCCCTAAACTAATCAATTAGGCCTAGAGACCTAGTGAGTGTTCTGAGTTGCTAGAGTAGAGTTGGAACATGAGACTTGGAAGTTTGATAGGGTCCTTTAAAGGGTATCTAAAACCATCATTTACTTACCTGGTCATTTGGGATTTTGTCAAGTTGTGTTGAGAAAACTAGGTTTGGAGGGCTAGTAGCCTTACTAGTCAAAGTAGAGGTTGGAGAGTTTTGGGAAGTTGGGGATCAAACCAACTCCATGGAAAGTGTTTATTGATCTGTCTTAAGGTGTGGGAGAAGCCTTGAAGGTTGATTCATCACCAGGGTGTCAAACCCTTCATATACCCTTGAATGTGCCTTTGGTTGGTTGGTTGAAGGCTAGGTGAGTGGGTGAGTGAAAGAAGGAGAATAGTGAACATCGTGTTGTTGCTTCCCTTGTGCCACTCTGCATCAGTTGGTATCAGAGCACCCAGGAGCAATTTGACACCTCAAGCATTTGGATGCATCTTTGACAAGTTGAGTTTTTGTTTGATGTGTTTTGTAATAAGGCTTTTTCATAGCCATGATTGGAAGGTCTATTTTGTGTGGTCAAGAGGTTTGGGGTAACTTTATAAACCTCACATCCTTCTTAGTCCACTTGGACCTAGTTGTGCCACTTAGGCCTAGTAGGTCTAATGATGGATTTTTGAGTTTGTTTGGATTGTTCAAATGTTTTTCATGTTTAGGAGAGCAGGACAGTTGTTAAGACTCCATTGGACAAGTGAAACCAATTGGTGTCTTTGTGCTAAGGCAAAATGCCATAGTGTCAAGTGTTGTCAATAGTGTCCATGACACATTGAACAGTTGCAACTCCATTTTGGGTGGTTGAAACTATTTGGAGAAGTTGCACACTGACTTGGATCAGTTGATAACATTTTGATTTCACTCCTGTACGGCGGAGGAGGTCTGGTACGGAGTTTTGGGCATTCAAACAATAAAAATAGTCACTTTTTCCCTATTTTTCTTACTGTGTATGGCCTGTACGGATTGGCCAGGTGAGAAAATGTACTTTTCCTAAAACTAGACTAAGTCAGGGTTCGAATGCAACTAGTTTGAGGTCTTGAAGTGGTCGAAGTCAAAAGTTATTGAATTTTCTTTCAAAACTGGTCTAGAAACCCTGTTTTCTAGGGTTTGTCATATAAATCCAGCCCTAGAATGCATTCCCACTAGTGAAAATTCATGAAAACTGGTGAAATGTAGGCTAGGGATGTACTCTACAGGATTCCAAAAGCATTTGGTGGGGAAAGGCTGTTTTTGAATTTTAAGGTGATGCCCTAGGTCAAGTATTACCATGTATTTGGCTTATTTTATGCAATTTGTTATTGTAGAAGACAAAATTCTAATAGGGTGAGTGAATAGATAGTGGTTTTGTGTTGTTTGTGCATGGTAGGAGTGTTCCAAATTCCTGTCCCTGATCTATGCACCCAAAATTGATCACTTGCTTTGTAACCTAGCCCTAAACTAATCAATTAGGCCTAGAGACCTAGTGAGTGTTCTGAGTTGCTAGAGTAGGGTTGGAATAGGAGACTTGGAAGTTTGATAGGGTCCCTTAAAGGGTATCTAAAACCATCATTTACTTACCTGGTCATTTGGGATTTTGTCAAGTTGTGTTGAGAAAACTAGGTTTAGAGGGCTAGTAGCCTTACTAGACAAAGTAGAGGTTGGAGAGTTTTGGGAAGTTGGGGATCAAACCAACTCCATGGAAAGTGTTTATTGATCTGTCTTAAGGTGTGGGAGAAGCCTTGAAGGTTGAGTCATCACCAGGGTATCAAACCCTTCATATACCCTTGAATGTGCCTTTGGTTGGTTGGTTGAAGGCTAGGTGAGTGGGTGAGTGAAAGAAGGGGAATAGTGAACATCGTGTTGTTGCTTCCCTTGTGCCACTCTGCATCAAGACAGTTGTCTTTTTTTGGAATTTCTTTCACTTAAAATACCTATCAACATTAGTCTTATTGAAATGGACTTATCCACAGATTGAGATTGTTTCCCAATGGAAGCCAAACCTTTTTTAACATTTTCAACAATATCTTTTTCTAGGTGTGAACCTTTCCACTTTTTCAATGACAAATCTACACCCAAAAATTGTAATGGCTCATTTAGCTCCTTACTAAGAAGTACAATTGATAACAATTGGGTTCGGCCAAGTGTATCAATATTATTGAAATGAGCAATTATTTCCTTTGCAGTTTTATTCATTGACCTCCTATTAGTATGTTTAGGTTGTCCAGCATAATGTTTCAATTTTTCAATATCCATTTTAAGTAAATGATCTAAATTTCTATAAGAAATTTTTCCCTTCACCTCTTTAGCTAGATTAATATGCTCATCCATATTAGTCAAAGGAAGCGATCCTGGCCCCTCTCCAACATCCATTGTTTGCACTTGGGCCTCCTCTGGGCTAACATCAACTATGTGTTCTTCAACAACATTTGCTCCAGCTTCTATATCACACATTAAGGAAATACATATTAAAGAAAACTTATAAAAATTTAGTGAACCAAGTCTTGATATATTTTGAAGAGCCTCCATATGATCAAATTACCATAAAAATTAATATACATACATGTACATGTAATGACTAATATTTATGACCACAAGCATGATATATATGGACTCATGCACACAAGTGATGTAAATATTCAAGTATGTAGGATACATCTAGGTAGTTATATCATTTCGGATAAGTGTGTAAGCATGCACAAATACTATCATCTCCATTAAAGATGAGCAGAAGAAGAAAATTTTCCTATACAATTTTTTCTAGAGATCTAACTAATTAAAAGAAGGATGATCTGACTAGAATTTTAAGGACTAACCTTTGGATCTAAATGGAGTTCTAGCTTACAATATAATTAATCTAGTAGCTACTTGTTAAAGAGGTTCAACTATAATTTATATGGTGACAAAATCTAATCTACCACAAGCAAAAGGTTCCTTTTGGTAATGTTTGGAAATTAGAAGCATAACACACTTCCTCTAGGTTTACTAACACATAACCCACTTTTTAAAGATAGAGTTGAGAAAAATAGTATAAAATGAAGAAGAGAGAGAAGGTTGGAGAGAGGGAGAGGGATATGGAGAGTTAGAGGGAGAGAGATATCTAGGGAGGCCCCAGTGAGGGAGAGGTAGAGGTAAAGAGAGTGGGCAACTTGAGAGAGAGAGGGAGTGGTGGACATAGAGAGAGAGAGAGAGGTAGTTATCTCTAGGTAGAGGGGTGGGGATTATAGCCAAGAATGAGGAATGACTTAAACTAAATGACATCCCAGCTACATGAAATCAATGCATATATATTTAAGCATAAATCACTTAGTGACCTAGATTAAATGACATTCTACTACATGATTCATTAATACATGTATATATTTAAGCATAAATAAAATGACCTAGATTAAAAATAGAAAAGAAAATATATGCATACCTTGTTTTTGTTTATGATATTTTTGTAATCTTTCTTCATTCAATCTTTCTATAGTTTCTGCGGAATACTTTTGTGTAGTCTTATTTTGTCTTGTCTTTTTGTTTCCCGTCTCCTTCTTTGTAAAATATGCCTTGAAAATTCTTCTCTCAAAGATTTCATCCTCCCTTGTAGAACAAAAATACGAATTTATCTTGTTACATTGATTTGTAAAAATGAAAAAAAAACATCCTATTTATATGCAATAGGAAAAATTAAAACATTAAAAAAAACAATGTCGGCATGCCTTTGAATGAAGGTCGGCCATTAAAAAAGATAATATTTTTTTAATATAAGGGACCTTCATGCAAAGGAGGTCGTTACGCAGATTTACGTGCCATCTTTGGGCCTTCATTCAAAGGACACTTTACTTCCAACGAAGGATGTCAGCAACCTTCATTCACAGTGGTCTTCGCACGAAGACCCCCACTAGACACCTTCCCTCCTTCCCTTCCCCTTTCTTCTGAAAAATTTTGGCTTCCGAAGCCCGATTGAAGGTCCAAATAGATTCACCTTTGCTAAACAAAATTGGAGGAATGCAATCCTCGAAACGATCTTTCCAGCGAGTATAGTTTTGATATATTTTGATTTTATTATAATTTTTTTTTTTAGTTTTACTAAACATAGGTTTTTCACTGAACATCAAGTTCTCTATTCTACAAACATGGAAAAATAGTAAATTAGTGAAAAAAAATTCTGAAAAATATGTATGCCCTAGGTATTGATGTCCTTGTTTCAAAAAAAAAATGAATTTCGATACATACAGAAAAAGTTATGTTTTATGGAATACACCTATGTCTAAATTATAATTGGTTTGACTTCAAAACCTAATTAAAAAAAAAATTCAACAAAACATTATGAAACCAAATGCATGCCCTAGATAACAATGTTACCAATCTAAATTCAAAAGAATCAAAATTTTATCCTTTGTAGAAAAAAAGTTGTGTTATGGAGTATACATCACTTTAAAAAAATGTTGTTTGTTATTAAAAACTAGTTATCAAAGGAGACACCAAAAATTTTACAATTTAACTCCAATTTTTTTAAAAAAATATTTTTAGAATCTACAAACAAAATCTCACAAATCACTAGTTCACATCATCTTCAAATTCCTAACGGTTTAGTGGCTATAGGTGTCAGAAAGTGAAGATTTAGTTCAAAATGTTGATTTCAATGTCAATTTTGGCCAAAAAGTGTAACCCATTATTGTGGGATGACCCTAATGTGTAGCAAAAGAAACCTTTCTCGAGACTTGATGATGATGCCCTCAACGAATACAAAAGGAAGAAATTGTGTTTTAAATGTAAAGGCCCATGGGATCCAAATCATAAGTGCCCAATGAAGTGGCAAGTGAAGCAATTAGAATACTATTATGCCGAGGAAATAGTTTCAAAGAAATCAGATCAACAGAGTGATCGGGAGGATAGTAATGAGGAGAGTGTAGTAGAAGAGGTGCAGTATGTATAGGATGATGACATACCCACAGCACATCTTTCTTCCATTTAGAAAGAGGGTTCCTTTAGGATAGAGGGGGTATTGGAGGGACAGAGAGTGACCACTTTGCTTGATATAGGGGCCACTCATAATTTCATTGATGAGGGACTTGCAGCACAGAGGGGACTCAAAACTGAGGACTTCAAGGGGTTCAAGGTTAGGGTTGTAGATGGATTTTTCATTACCTGCAAGAGGAGAATTCCCAACCTAACTATTAAGTTAAGTGATTATGAGTTCCAATCCAAATACTATGTGGTCAGTATGGGGGACATGGATGTAGTCCTCAGCAAGAAGTGGCTTCATGCAATAGGAGAATTCTACCTTATCTTGCGGACCATGGAGATGAAATTTGAGGTGGATGGTCGGAAGCATATACTGACGGGGATGTCAGATTGTGGTTTGAGAGAAGTGTCCATTAGGAGGATGGAGAGGATACTGCGGCATGATCTGGTACATTGGGTGGCTGAGGTACTTGTGATTCCCAAGGTGCCTAAGCAGCGGAAGCAGGAGTATTCAGTTGAGATTTAGACTTTGTTGACTAAACACACCAAAGTGTTTAGTGATATACCACCAGGTAGACCTCCTAACAGGGGATTTGAGCACATCATTGAGCTTGAGTAGGGTGCCTTGAGCTAGTCATTACAGTACCTTATAGGCATCCTAAGAGGTATAAGGATGAGATTGAGAAGGCTATTCAGGAGCTTCTCAAGATGGGACATATCAGGCCAAGTAAGAGTCCCTTTGCTTCTTCTGTTGTTCTTGTTAAAAAGAAGGATGATACACTCAAGATGTGCATTGATTATAGGGAGATGAATAAGAAAACAATTAAGAACACATATCCCATCCCTCATATCGATGAGCTCATTGCTGAGTTGCACAAGGAATGCTAGTTCTTTAAGATTAATTTAAGATCTAGTTATCATCAGATTTGGGTCAGAGAGGAGGATGTAGAGAAGACAACATTTAGGTGCCACTATAGGCACTTTGAGTTTCTGGTTATGCCTTCTGGCGTAGCCAATGCACCAACCACATTCTAGTCCTATATGAACAAGGTATTCAAAGAGCAATTGAGGAAGTTTGTGCTTATATTCTTTAATGATATACTCATCTTCAGCAGGGCATGGGAGGAGCACGTGAAGCACCTAGATATTGTACTGAGCATTCTTGAGTAGGAGTCCCTTTATGCCAAAATGTCTAAGTGTGAGTTTGACATGACTGAGTTGTTATATTTGGGACACATTATCAGTGTAGAGGGTGTTCATGTGGATCTGGAGAAGATCCGGGTTATTATAGACTGGCCACCACCAAAGAATCTCTCTTAGCTCAAGGGATTCTTTGGCCTTTGTGGGTTCTACTGCTGCTTTGTGAGGGGATTTTCTCATATAGCTGCCCCCCTTATAGATTTGACTCGGAAGGGTGCTTTTGAATTCTCTACTAGTGCTCAACAATGCTTTGATAGATTTAAGGAGGTGATGAGTACCTATCCAGTCTTGGCCATTCCTGACTTCACAAAACCTTTCGAGCTTTAGTGTGATGCCTTAGGAGAAGGCATTGGAGCAGTGTTGATGTAGGACAAACACCCCATTGCTTTTAAGAGCAGGAAGTTGAGGGGTGCAGAGAGGAGCTACAACATATATGATAAAGAGATGCTAGCCATTATGCATGCATTGGCTAAGTTTAGACAGTAGTTGGTTGGATGTAAATTTGTTGTCAAATCTGATCATAACAGTCTGAAGCATTTCCTTAGTTAGAAGGATCTGAATGACTACCAACAAAAATGGGTCAATAAACTACAGTCACATGACTTTGACATAGTTTTTGTCAAAGGAGAAAAGAACGTAGTTGTTGATGCATTATCCAGGAGACACTTGTGTGCCTTGGGGGAGGTTGCAGAGGATTGGAGAGAACTGATTTTTGCATAGTATGTGAAGGATAAGTGGGCTTCTGGGATTGTTGATGGCACCATTAGGGATGGCAGGTATTCAATTTTAAATGACTTGATCATTTACAAGAGTAGGATTTATTTGGTGCCAGGATCTGCTATGAAGCAGAAAATCTTGAGGGCTTTTCATGACTTTCCTATGGTAGGGCATCCAGGTTTCTTCAAAACCTAAAAATAGGTTAGGGAGTGCTTCACTTCGAAAGGCCTCAAGACTGAAGTATTAAAGTATGTGAGGGAGTGCCTAGTGTGTCAGCAGAATAAGCATGAGCACTCTTTCTTGGGAGGATTGTTGCAGCCCTTACACATTCCTAAGACGAAGTTGGAGTATTTTTCAATGGACTATATTACGGGTTTGCCCAAAGCCCAAGGCAGGAACTGCATCTTTGTGGTGGTTGACAGGTTAACTAAATTTGCATACTTTTTTGATATTTTAACCACTTATAGAGCAGCTCAGGTTGCTAAATTATTCTTCAAAGAGGTATTCTGACTACATGGGTTTCCATGGAGTATAGTGACTAACAGGGATAGAAGGAACTCCTGAGTAACTTTTGGCAGGAGCTCTTCAAGTTGAGTGGGATAGAGCTCACCCCTAGCACAAGTTACCACCCTCAGACAGATGGGCAGATTGAGATAGTCAACAAATGGGTGGAAGGGTACCTCAGAAATTACGTAGCAAGACAGCAGAAGGCATGGGTGAAGTGGCTTCACTTGGGTGAGTATTGCTACAATACCACTTACCACATGTCTATTTAGATGTCACCATTCATGGCACTCTATGGGTACAAGGCTCTGAACTTCTTGGATTTGTTGTTTGGAGACAACATAGTACCTAAGGCTAGAGACCTCTTGCGAGAGAGTCATGACATTATGAGGTCTTTGAGAGAGAAGATCCAGAAGGCACAAAACTAGTAGAAGAAGTATGCATATCAGCATAGGGTTGAGCATTCTTTTGAGGTTGGTGATATGGTATATCTTATGTTGTAGCCTTATAGACAATCCACTCTTAAGAAGAGTGGTGCAGAAAAGTTAAAGCCATGGTATTGTGGACCATTCAAGATCTCTAGGAGGGTTGGAGAGGTGTCTTATGAGTTGGATTTACCAGTAGATAGTAGGGTTCACAATGTTTTTCATGTGTCTCACCTCAAAAAGACACTCGGGCACAATGTGATACCTTCTATAGAGTTGCCTCCTCTTGATGAAGAGTGGAAGTTGGTTTTGGTACCTAAGGCCATCATTGACACCAGGGAGCGTACATTGAGGAAGAGGGTCATCAGGGAGTTCTTGGTGAAATGGAAGAAATAGGGGCCACTCATAATTTCATTTATGAGGGGCTTGCAGCACGGAGGGGACTCAAAACTGAGGAGTTCAAGGGGTTCAAGGTTAGGGTTGCAGATGGATTTTTCATTACCTGCAAGAGGAGAATTCCCAACTTAACTATTAAGTTAAGTGATTATGAGTTCCAATCCAAATACTACGTGGTCGGTATGGTGGACATGGATGTAGTCCTCGGCAAGAAGTGGCTTCATGCAATAGGAGAATTACCTTAACCTGTGGACCATGGAGATGAAATTTGAGGTGGATGGTCAGAAGCATATACTGAGGGAGATGTCAGTTCATGGTTTGAGAGCAATGTCCATTATGAGGATGGAGAGGATACTGCGGCATGATCTGGTACAGTGGGCAACTGAGGTACTTGTGATTCCTGAGGTGCCTAAGCAGTAGAAGCAAGAGTATTCAGTTGAGATTTAGTCTTTGTTGACTAAACACACCAAAGTGTTTAGTGATATACCACTAGGTAGACCTCCTAACAGGGGATTTGAGCATGTCATTGAGCTTGAGCAGGGTGCCTTGAGCTAGTCATTATAGTACCTTACAGGCATCCTAAGAGGTACAAGGATGAGATTGAGAAGGCTATTCAGGAGCTTCTCAAGATGGGACATATCAGGCCAAATAAGAGTCCATTTGCTTCTTCTATTTTTCTGGTTAAAAAGAAGGATGATACACTCAAGATGTGCATTGATTACAGGGAGCTGAATAAGAAAACAATTAAGAACATGTATCCCATCCCTCATATCGATGAGCTCATTGATGAGTTGCATGGGGAATGCTACTTCTTTAAGATTGATTTAAGATCTAGTTATCATCAGATTTGGGTCAGAGAGGAGGATGTAGAGACAACATTTAGGTGCCACTATAGGCACTTTGAGTGTCTGGTTATGCCTTTTGGCTTAACCAATGCACCAACCACATTCTAGTCCTATATGAACAAGGTAATCAAAGAGCAATTGAGGAAGTTTGTGCTTATATTCTTTAATGATATACTCATCTTCAGCAGGGCATGGGAGGAGCACCTGAAGCACCTAGATATTGTGTTGAGCATTCTTGAGCAGGAGTCCCTTTATGCCAAAATGTCTAAGTGAGAGTTTGACATTACTAAGTTGTTATATTTGGGACACATTATCAGTGTAGAGGGTGTTCATGTGGATCTGGAGAAAATATGGGCTATTATAGACTGGCCACCACCAAAGAATCTCTCTTAGCTCAAGGGATTCTTTGGCCTTTGTGGGTTCTACTGCTTCTTTGTGAGGGGATTTTCTCATATAGTTGCCCCCTTATAGATTTGACTTGGAAGGGTGCTTTTGAATAGTCTACTAGTGCTCAACAGTGCTTTGATAGATTTAAGGAGGTGATGAGTACCTATCCAATCTTGGCCATTCCCAACTTCACAAAACCTTTCAAGCTTCAGTGTGATGCCTTAGGAGAAGGCATTGGAGCGGTGTTGATGTAGGACAAACACCCCTTTACTTTTGAGAGCAGGAAGTTGAGGGGTACAGAGAGGAGCTACAACATATATGATAAAGAGATGCTAGCCATTATGCATGCATTGGCTAAGTTTAGACAGTAGTTGGTTGGATGTAAATTTGTTGTCAAATCTGATCATAACAGTCTAAAGCATTTCCTTAGTCAGAAGGATCTGAATGACTGGAAACAAAAATAGGTCAGTAAACTACAGTCATATGACTTTGACATAGTTTTTGTCAAAGGAAAAAAGAACGTAGTTGTTGATGCATTATCCAAGAGACCTCACTTGTGTGCCTTGGGGGAGGTTGCAGAGGATTGGAGAGAACTGATTTCTACATAGTATGCGAAGGATTGGAGACAACATAGTACCTAAGGCCAGAGACCTCTTGCGAGAGAGTCATGACATTATAAGGCCTTTGAGAGAGAACATCTAGAAGACACAAAACTAGCAGAAGAAGTATGCAGATCAACATAGGGTTGAGCATTCTTTTGAGGTTGGTGATATGGTATATCTTATGTTGTAGCCTTATAGACAATCCACTCTTAAGAAGAGTGATGCAGAAAAGTTAAAGCCATGGTATTGTGGACCATTCAAGATCTCTAGGAGGGTTGGAGAGGTGTCTTATGAGTTGGATTTCCTAGTAGAGAGCAGGGTTCACAATGTTTTTCATGTGTCTCTCCTCAAAAAGACACTCGGGCACAATGTGATACCTTCTACAGAGTTGCCTCCTCTTGATGAAGAGGGGAAGTTGGTTTTGGTACCTAAGGCCATCATTGACACTAGGGACTGTACATTGAGGAAGAGGGTCATCAGCGAGTTCATGGTGAAATGGAAGAAATAGGGGCCACTCATAATTTCATTGATGAGGGGCTTGTAGCACGGAGGAGACTCAAAACGGAGGAGTTCAAGGGGTTCAAGGTTAGGGTTGTAGATGGATTTTTCATTACCTGCAAGAGGAGAATTCCCAACTTAACTATTAAGTTAAGTGATTATGAGTTCCAATCCAAATACTATGTGGTCAGTATGGGGGATATGGATGTAGTCCTCGGCAAGAAGTGGCTTCATGCAATAGGAGAATTCTACCTTAACCTGTGGACCATGGAGATGAAATTTGAGGTGGATGGTCAGAAGCATATACTAAGGGGGATGTCAGATCATGGTTTGAGAGCAGTGTCCATTAGGAGGATGGAGAGGATACTGCAGCATGATTTGGTACAGTGGGTAGCTGAGGTACTTGTGATTCCCAAGGGGCCTAAGTAGCAGAAGTAGGAGTATTCAGTTGAGATTTAGTTTGTGTTGACTAAACACACCAAAGTGTTTAGTGATATACCACCAGGTAGACCTCCTAACAGGGGATTTGAGCACATCATTGAGCTTAAGTAGGGTGCCTTGAGCTCGTCATTACAATACCTTACAGGCATCCTAAGAGGTACAAGGATGAGATTGAGAAGGCTATTCAAGAGCTTCTCAAGATGGGACATATCAAGCCAAGTAAGAGTCCCTTTGCTTCTTCTATTGTTCTGGTTAAAAAGAAGGATGATACACTCAAGATGTGCATTGATTACAGGGAGCTAAATAAGAAAATAATTAAGAACACGTATCCCATCCCTCATATTGATGAGTTGATTGATGAGTTGCATGGGAAATGCTACTTCTTTAAGATTGATTTAAGATCTAGTTATCATCAGATTTGGGTCAGAGAGGAGGATGTAGAGACAATATTTAGGTGCCACTATAGGCACTTTCAGTGTCTGGTTATGCCTTTTGGCTTAACCAATGTGCCAACCACATTCTAGTCCTATATGAACAAGGTATTCAAAGAGAAATTGAGGAAGTTTGTGCTTATATTCTTTAATGATATACTCATCTTCAACAGGACATGGGAGGAGCACCTGAAGCACCTAGATATTGTGTTGAGCATTCTTGAGCAGGAGTCCCTTTATGCCAAAATGTCTAAGTGCGAGTTTGACATTACTGAGTTGTTATATTTGGGACACATTATCAGTGTAGAGGGTGTTTGTGTGGCTCCAGAGAAAATCTGAGCTATTATAGACTGGCCACCACCAAAGAATCTCTCTTAGCTCAGGGGATTCTTTGGCCTTTGTGGGTTCTACTACTGCTTTGTGAGGGGATTTTCTCATATAGTTGCCCCCCTTATAGATTTGACTTGGAAGGGTGCTTTTGAATGGTCTACTAGTGCTCAATAGTGCTTTGATAGATTTAAGGAGGTGATGAGTACCTATCCAGTCTTGGCCATTCCCGACTTCACAAAACCTTTCAAGCTTCAGTGTGATGCCTTAGGAGAAGGCATTGGAGCGGTGTTGATGCAGGACAAACACCCCTTTACTTTTGAGAGCAGGAAGTTGAGGGGTACAGAGAGGAGCTACAACATATATGATAAAGAGATGCTAGCCATTATGCATGCATTGGCTAAGTTTAGATAGTAGTTTGTTGGATGTATATTTGTTGTCAAATCTGATCATAACAGTCTGAAGCGTTTCCTTAGTCAGAAGGATCTGAATGACTGGAAACAAAAATGGGTCAGTAAACTATAGTCATATGACTTTGACATAGTTTTTGTCAAAGGAAAAAAGAACGTAGTTGTTGATGCATTATCCAAGAGACCTCACTTGTGTGCCTTGGGGGAGGTTGCAGAGGATTGGAGAGAACTAATTTCTGCATAGTATACGAAGGATAAGTGGGCTTTTGGGATTGTTGATGGCACCATTAGGGATGGCATGTATTTAGTTTTAAATGACTTGATAATTTACAAGAGTAGGATTTATTTGGTGCCAGGATCTACTATGAAGCAGAAAATCTTGAGGGCTTTTCATGACTTTCCTATGGTAGGGCATCCAGGTTTCTTCAAAACCTACAAATAGGTTAGGGAGTGCTTCACTTGGAAAGGCCTCAAGACTGAAGTATTAAAGTATGTGAGAGAGTGCCTAGTGTGTTAGTAGAATAAGCATGAGCACTCTTTCTTAGGAGGATTGTTGCAGCCCTTACCCATTCCTAAGAGGAAGTGGGAGTATATTTCGATGCACTTTATTCCAAGTTTGCCCAAAGGCCAAGGCAAGAACTACATCTTTGTGGTGGTTGACAGGTTAACTAAATGTGCACACTTTTTTGATATTTCAACCACCTATACAATAGCTCAAGTTGCTAAATTATTCTTCAAAGAGGTATTCTGACTACGGGGGTTTCCATGGAGTATAATAAGTGATAGGGATAGTATGAACTCTTGAGTAACTTTTGGCAGGAGCTCTTCAAGTTGAGTGGGATAGAGCTCACCCCTAGCACAAGTTACCACCCTTAGACAGATGGGCAAATTGAGATAGTCAACAAATGGGTGGAAGGGTACCTCAAAAATTACATAGCAAGATAGCAGAAGGCATGGGTGAAGTGGCTTCACTTGGGTGAGTATTGCTACAATACCACTTACCACATGTCTATTCAGATGTCACCATTCATAGCACTCTATGGGTACAAGGCTCTGAACTTCTTGGATTTGTTGTTTGGAGACAACATAGTACCTAAGGCCAGAGACCTCTTGTGGGAGAGTCATGACATTATGAGGTCTTTGAGAGAGAACATCCAAAAGGCACAAAACTAGCAGAAGCAGTATGCAGATCAGCATAGGGTTGAGCATTCTTTTAAGGTTGGTGATATGGTATATCTTATGTTGCAGCCTTATAGACAATCCACTCTTAAGAAGAGTGGTGTAGAAAAGTTAAAGCCATGGTATTGTAGACCATTCAAGATCTCCAGGAGGGTTGGAGAGGTGGCTTATGAGTTGGATTTACCGGTAGATAGTAGGGTTCACAATGTTTTTAATTTGTCTCACCTCAAAAAGACACTCGAGCACAATGTGATACCTTCTATAGAGTTGCCTCCTCTTGATGAAGAGGGGAAGTTGGTTTTGGTAGCTAAGGCTATCATTAACATGAGGGAGCATACATTGAGGAAGAGGGTCATCAAGGAGTTCTTGGGGAAATGGAAGAACCTGCCGGTAGAGGATGCTACATGGGAGAGTGAGTAGATTCTGATGCATCCAGATCTCAGATTGCTTGAGGTAAGCAATCTTGGGGAGGGTGGACTATAATGTCCCCTTTCCTAGATGGTGTTAGTCTATACTTGGTTCCTGTAGACTAACCAGTATGGTTAGGGATCTCTTGTAGTGTTCATTGGATGGTTTTGGACATCTTGGCTAGAAATTACTATTTTTAGTAAGTTAGGGACCGTTTGGGGAAATTCAAGATTGGAGGTGGAGAGTTTTGGAGAGACCTTTCCAATGGTCTATAGTTCATTGGATTCCAAGTTCATTTGGCTATTTATTTTAAAGTCCATAGTTTCATATTGCATATTTAATATTGGGACTTTATAATACTAATGTCGGTGGCTAAGTGAAAAAATATAAAATGCAAATAAAAGTCACTTTTTTGGACTTGGATGCCTCTAAGGGAAATAAAGTAAATTTGTAATGTTATACTTCTCCTTTATGTTGGTCAACCCTCTTGAAGGGAGATATAAAAGCCAAAAGAAAATAGAAGACATTCATTCATGACAATTACATTTTATAATATTTGCTCTGCAAAGAGAACAAGTTTTTGAAGAAACCATCCATGGCTTTTGGAGATGAAATCCTCCATTAGTGGTAGCATTCCATGGGTGTGAGAGACCACCCAAGGGTGCTTATGAGAAGCCATATTCAGTAGTTGTATTTGTGCTTATTGGTATGATCCAGCATTGTCGTGAAGAGCTTTTCATGTAGATATTCACAGCTATTTGACATGGTATTTTGAGAGGGACATAGAAGAGTTTAATACAGGTGATAGTAGCAATTTTGAAGGTGATTTGAAGTGTGTTTTGCCTCGACTAGTCGTACCAGCTCCTAATAAGGTCATACTACTTCAGGGATGGTTTGGGTGTTTCAAGGTGGTGTTTCTTGCAGGTTTTCTTCATCAAACTGAGTGTAAATAGTTGCTGATACAAAATAGTGCTATTGAGGGGGTGTTTGGCATGAGTTTTGAGTTATTTGTTGCTGCCATGATCCACAGCAGGTCATACCAGCATAGAAGACCAGCCACTTGGTTTCTTAGTGCTTTGTGAGACCTCTAAAGTGGATGAATCTTCTTATTTCTGATATATCTGCTCATTTGAAGTTGTAAATCTGAGTTTGTACTATTCATTGGAGGAGATTCTTGTGTCCTAGCTACTGTACTATCAGTTCCAACTAAGTTTCATTTTCTATAGCTAACAGGTTTGTTGAAACCCTAGTTATTTGCATATACTTGATATGGGTATTATTCCTTTATGCTTTTTAATACATTTCTATCAAATATAAGCATCTAGGTATCTCTATATATTGTTTTTTTCGAATATATGTATTTGTATGTGTTTGCCTATCAAAATGCAAAACACCAAATTGCAAGCAAGTTACAACTAAACCATAAAAACCCAAACAATTAGAAAAATCAAACCCGGATCAGAAAATATAAAACATAGAATAGGGTGGGTCATTTCAAAAGATGATCAATGTCAGCTACAAGGTGGTGGAGATCTCTAGGCCACATGAATCATGTGGTCAATCAATGTTAACAAGTTCTAAATCCATCTAGTGATAACAAAAATGGGAATCCCATGAGGTTCTCAACATACATCCTCCCAGGTCTAATGAATCTTTACACATTTATTTCCTTGAAAAATTCCAACTAGCTCGAAGCAAGTGGTAAAAGTTACAACTACGCAAGTATGTCAACTTGGTAAATATTCATGAACCAAATTACACCCTTTTGGTGATCCATTTCTTTTGAAACATGGATATGACATCCATTCATCACTATAAAATTTATTCCCAAAATTATGAAACTAGATGTCAAACTATGGTGAAATATGGTGGCTTCTTCTGCAACTATCTAACAACTAAAAAATTGCAAACAAACAAACAAGTTGAATGAAAATATTTTTGGTTGATACAAGACTTCATGTGCACCCAAGGATGCTCTTGCATCATTGTGCTATTTAATTATAGAGAGTTCCTTGATGAAGAGAAGATGTTGAGATCATGTTTACATGTTTGATTGTAGACTTGTAAGAAGCTATAAAATGTTATTAAATAAGTTAAAATGAGTTTTAGGTGTTGCATATCAGAATGAATACTTGTCTTAGTTTAATGTTGCTATATCTATAACCACAAGTTATTTAGTGGAAAATGGAGTGCCACATCTTAGTTTGAAAGTTTTTAGAGTGTGTTCAATAATGTAGGTGCACATGCAACATTTTTGGAGTGCATGTGGTGACAACTAAGGGCATGCACAAGTTCTAGAGAATACTCAAAAGTACCACATGTAGCTATAAGCAATCAAAAAATTATCTCTCTTAACTCAAGCTATAGTTGGCATTTGATTGTAGTGAAGAACTTAGATATGTATACATTCAGGTGAAGTTTGTCAACAAACTTTGGCTAAGTGTGTGCAATAACACCCAATCATTTGTAGTGGTTATCCATATGGGGAAGTCATATATGAGACAATGTATGATATGTTGATGTCATTGTATGGTCATGTTATGGTTGAAAACTATTCACATTCCATGGGACAATTAGATAGCTGAGATAGTTGGAATTCCATGACAATGATTTAGCAACTATACCTAATTGCTAGTATAGATGTAATAAGTTGATGAGAGAATGCCTAATGATGTTGTGATGCTATGAAGCATGGTTGTAGAGGTTATACATTATAGCCTATAGGTTGAGTAGGATTACAAGAAATACTAATTGTACTTGAACTTTATTTCCTATCAATATAATTGTAACTATCCTTTTACTAGTGAGTTTTTTTATAAAAGTTTCCTATGTATATCATGTGTCTCATGTTAATTTTTATGCATACTTTTATTATTTCATGTTAGGTCGATAATGTTGCATATTGAATAGTCACAAGAAATATAATTGAATTTTAACACATAATTTAAGGTATTTTAATGTCTTAATTTATTAGTCGACTATAATATGTTAATGTGGAGGTTCACAAAACCCTCCCCATGACCATAGAGCTGAACTCTAAATATGGGATCTGGACATAGCCGATCCTTTATGAAAATGCTACTACATTTTGTCATCTATGTAAGAAGAAGGGTCATTTAATGACCCATTGTAAGCTTAAGAAAGTGGGAGAAACTTCTGATCTGAATAAAGAGAGAGATGATAATTCATCGAAAGAAGACATTCCTGACAATCAGGGAATGGGGGGTAATGAGGAAAATGATACCTATCTTGTAGGAGAGAATCTTGAGAGGAACATGGAGTTGGGTGATCAGAAGGCTGACTGTGTTGATTGCCAGACCCTCAATCAGCAGGTTACAAAGGATCACCTGGTGCTCGAAGATGGTGAGATTCAATCCCAGTCAACTGAGGCTGCTGATAATGTTGATGGGTCCCCTTCAACACCTGTGTTGAATGCCCAAATCCTAGACTTTGTTTGCAATAATAGTGTTGAGACTGTTCAACCATCTTCTAAATAGAGGCCTTCTCCTGCCATTGATAGGACCACTGTTGGGTCCCTAAAGGAGGGGTTTTCTGAGAATCAATCTGCTATTCCTTCTTCGATCACTAGAATCAAACCTAGTGGTAACTGTAATGACCAATATGAGTGGATTACCCCTAAGAAAAAGAATCGCAGGACTAAGAAATCTGCTGATGTCGGAACAGATTCTAGGCAAGGAAGACCGACCCTTAAGGAAACAAGGCAATGAGAGATTACTAGGGAGATTGCCAGTGGTAAACAAAAAACACTGGAGATTCAATCTCAAAAACTTCCCAAATGAGAATACTTTCTTGAATAATGAGGGGTTTTAATAGCCCCACCAAACAGTTCGAAGTCAAGAACTGTATTCTGGATCATAAAATTGATGTTCTTTTACTTCAGGAAGTTAAAATGTCTGAGGAGAACTTTAAGATGATAGCTAATAGAATTTGGCCTAATGCTGCTTTTTGTATCAGCCCTGCTATGGGTGCTTTTGGAGGGATCATTACTATGTTGAATAATGCCAAAATTCGTGGTACTATTACTATTTCCAGTAAGCATTTTTTGATTGTCAATTTCTCTATGCCTTCTTTTAATTGGTCCTTAATCAATATATATGCCCCAAACACAAGGGCCTACGAAAAACTTTGTGGATGGACTTGTCTACTCTCCTTTCCACTTCCCCTCATTCTCTTTGGATGTTGGCTGGAGATTTTAATACTTCTTTATACCCTTCAGAGAAAATACGGGGTATTCTTGACTATTATGATAGTATGTTTGATTTTGCTGAGTTTATCAATAGCTTTGGGTTGTTGGATGTGGAGCTTCAGAATTAGAATTTTACTTGGTCCAATAGAAGAAGAGGGGATCAAATGATACAAGTTAAATTAGACAGATTCCTTATCTCCAATAACTGGGATAATCATTCTAATCTGAGTTTGGCTGCTTTACCAAGAACTATTTATGATCATAATCCTATTCTCCTCAATTGGATGGTCCAACATAGGTGTGGTCCCTTCCCTTTCAGATTTGAAGCTATATGGATTAAACATAAAGATTTTAGGAGTCTTCTAACTAATTGGTGGAAACTTCCAGTTCAGGGTACTCCTATGTTTAGGCTGGTCAAGAAGCTCTTACATATTAAACGAGAGGTCCCTGGTTGGAACAAATATAGTTTTGGTAATGTGTTTGTTCAGAAGAAAACTATCTCTGGTAAATTAGCTGACCTTCAAAATTTAATGGCTCAAGGAGTTGTTATAGAGGACATTGCCCAGGAGGAAAGTAATCTAATTTCTAACTAGAAGAACCTTATGAATTAAGAAGAAATTTTCTGGAAACAGAAGTCCAGAGTTTAGTGGCTCAAAGAAGGGGATCGTAATACCGCCTTTTTTCATCTTTCAACTATGAAGTATAGGAAATCTAATTCTATTTCTAAATTATGTTTAGACGATGGCAATACTATCATGGATGACAATGAGATTGGTAATCAAGTTGCTTTGTTTTTTCAGAATTTGTTGTCAAAACAAGCTGATAATGCTGTCAATGAGTAGATTATGGATCAGTTCCTTGATAAAATCCCCTCGTTGATTACAGAGGAGGACAACATCGAAATGTTGAAACGAATTTCTGAGGAAGAGGTTCATGCTATTTTATTCTCCATGGGTCCTTTCAAAGCCCCTGGTCCTGATGGCTTTCCTCTGATATTTTTTTAGGAATATTGGGATATTGTGGGCTTTGATGTAACTACTGCTATTAGGGATTTCTTCAGAACTGGTAAACTTCTAAAGTAGATCAACAATACATTTATTGTTCTTGTTCCTAAGAAGCCAAATCCTATACTGCTTACTGATTTCAGACATATTAGCTTGTGTAATACCATTTATAAGCTGTGTACCAAATTGCTTGTTCTGAGATTCCAATCTTTCCTGGATAAAATTATTTCCCCTTCTCAGAAAGGCTTTGTCCCTGGTCGATAGATTTTAGATGTTGTTATATCCACTCATGAAACCATTCATTCTATGGCAAAGAGCAAGATCCCTAGTATGGTTCTAAAGCTAGACATTTCTAAGGCCTATGATAGAGTTTCATGGAAGTTTCTTTTTAAGGTTATCCAAAAGTTTGGTTTTAATGATAAACTCTCCCTTCTCATTTGGGAAGCTGTCTCCACTGCTAAATTCTCAGTCTTGGTTAATGGGGTCCCCAGATGCTTTTTCTCTTCCATGAGTGGGATTAGACAAGGAGATCCTCTTTCCCCATATTTATTTATCATGATGGCTGAGGCCCTTGGGAGATATGTTCATTCTAAGGTTCTCTCTAAGGAAATTGTGGGCATTAAACCCGCCTCTTTTATACCTCCTATGTCTATGCAGCAATTTGTGGATGATACCATCCTCTTTGGTATCTTGTCTGTGGTTGAAGCTCGAAGTTGGAAGAATATTCTCAATGACTACACATAAATTTGCAGAAAAGTAATGTTTATTTTTTCAACACTCAGGGTGATCTCCAGAGAAAAAATATTAACATTATTAGCTGTGCTGAGGCTGATCTTCCTGCTATCTATCTTCACCTTCCTTTAAGTGTTAAAGAGGTCTCTCTAGGATTTTGGAATGGAATTTTGGAATGAACTCAAAAGAAGTTGATTGGGTGGAAAGGGAAGCTCCTGAGTAGTGCTGGTAAATAACAGCTCTTATGAGCTTCTCTTCAAGGTATTCCTACTTATTTTCTATCTCTTTTTAAAATGCCTAGGTTTATTGTTGATAAATTGGAGCAGATCCAAAGAAATTTTCTATGGACAGGTGTGGAATATAAAAAGAGAATGTCTCTAGTTAGTTGGGAGAAGGTTTGCCTTCCCAAATCTCATGGGGGTCTTAATAGTAGATCTATAAGAAATATGAATAAAGCCCTCCTTGCCAAAATTAACTAGAATCTGGTCCACAGCCATAAAGAATGGGGAGCCATTATGCAAGCTAAGTGTTTACATGGTGCTAATAATCTTAGTTTCCTTTATTAGGAGGGGCTTCCTCAAGGCTCTATTATTTGGAACAAAATGTTGAAGTCTAGAAGCTTACTCAAATAGGGGCTTAGGTGGAAATTAGGGAATGATAATACTATAAACTTTTGGGAGGACACTTGGGTTGTTGACAAGGCCCTTGCTGCTCAGGGGGATTATGGGATTGTTGTTGATATTGCAAAATAGTTCTTTGGGTCAAAAGTCTACCATTATATTCAAACTGAGAATGGTATCAGACTTTGGAAAAATCTTCTTGATTGTTGTGTTGATCGCCCTAAGTTTATTCCTAGGATGAGTTCTATTCAACAAATGCTTCTAGGTGCTAGAATCCCTCTCTTTCTTACGGAAGATGAGTTGTATTGGTGGCCTGATAAGAGAGGTCATTTCTCGATTAACTCTGCTTACCATCTGTTGATCCCTGATGTTCATAAAAACGAGATTTGGAGGAAAGTTTGGAATCATAAGCTTATTCCTAAAGTTAATATGTTTTGGTGGGTTGTTGTTCATAATAAGATTTTAACCCAAGATAATTTGCAATGGAGGGGATTCACCCTGGTGAATAGGTGTTTCATGTGCCTTAAGGAGGAGGAAACTTTTTCTCTCTTAATTCTTCATTGTGACTTTGCCATGGAAATTTGGAGTACAATTTTGCATAACTTTGGCATTTTATGGGCCTGTAATCCAGATATTAGGGATGTCATTGCTAATTGGTATCCTACTTTTTCACATCCTTGGCTTGTGGAGCTTTGGAACCAAACTCTTCTCCTCCTTGGTTGGACTTTGTGGAAGAAACAGAATAACAAAATATTTAGGGAAGTTGTCAACGACTCCTCTCAAGTCTTTCAATCTCTCTCTAAGCTCCTCATTGAAAGCATTGTTATCTCTCACATCAAAACTGCTGATAAACCACTTACTCGAGAGGAAGAACAAATTGCAGTCAATGGGAGAATTCTTAACCAAATTCTGGCATATGATAACTCTAAAAAGATTCAGAGGTTAAATACTAGATGGACCCCTCCAAGGCCCCATTGGTTCAAACTTAACTTTGATGGGGCTTCTAAGTCCAATGGTAAGGCTAGTGGTGGTGGGATTATCATGGATGACAAAGGGGGGCTGGTTGTTGCCTATGCTGGTGGGATAGGTATTCAAAGTAATAACTATGCTAAAGCCTCTGCTCTCTTATGGGGGGTTAAATTGGCTATTTCTCTTGACATTCCTCATCTGCATATTCAGGGGGATTCAAAACTGATCATTGATGTAGTTATTAATGCTTCGATCTATGGGTGGAGACTTAAGGATATTATTGTGGATATCCAAATCCTAGTCCAGATGATCTCTAAAGTGGAACTCTCTCATAGTTATAGAGAGGGGAACAGGGTTGCTCATGCTCTTGCTGATTATGGTCAGCAATTCACGAATTGGCGGTGTTGGCACCAATTTAAAAATATTCCCACTAATATAAGGGAATTGATTCAAAAAGAGATGACTTGTCAAGGATGACTCATCATAGTGAGGGTACCATCCTGTTTAGTCATCTTTTTTGGGCGTTGATGATGTGTATTTTGAAGTACGGGTTTTTTACGAACTATTGTACTTCTTTGTATAATGTCATTTTGGCATTATTTATCACTCGCGTTAAGGCGAGTTGGTTATATGGTAATCATAGGAAATTTATGATTATCATTTTCAAGCATGGGAAGGGTTGGCATCGATTGGAGTTTGTGAAGGCACTCCAGGATAATGATGACTTGTGCATGTTAAGCCTCATTTACTATTTCATTATTCCTGCCCAAGCTATGAATTACCTTCCAAAAACACTCTGTGAATTCTCAGCTCTATGTTTTTTGTGTCTTTGAGAGAAAGGAGATAATGGGGGGAGACAGGATTCACACAGAGCCAATATCTTGCTATGAATTCAAGGATAATGTTGTGGTTTGGCATTATTGCAAGGAAGGTGGCATTAGTCCTTTTCTGGAATGCCTAAATGGTTTTGATGAAAATTTCTCTATGCAATTTGCCCTTTCCTGGCATAATTGCAGAGTCACTGTGGGAAGAATTAGTTTTGAAATCTCTGAACAAGTCATAGCCATGGTAACTGGTCTTTCTACTAAGGGTACTAAGTTGCAAAGGAAGGCAAAGGTGGCTGATCATTTAAACCAAAAGCTTTTTATGGGTGAAGGAGAGGAATTAGTTCCCTACTAGGGAGGGTTTGAATGGGTCAAGCTGCCAAAGCCGTGGGATGAGATGTGCTTTCTTCTCATGAAATACTTCACATTGGAGGGTCAGTTCACCAAGTTTTATAATTATCACCTCCCTCTGCTTAATCATTTCAGGCGTAATGCTCTTATTAGTTTCCCTTTTTACTTGATGTCATCCCTTGAACACTCTATTTTTAGGGTTAAAGCTAAGATGGATAAGAAACCCTCTAAAAGGCCTATCCCTCTGCATCAAGGTATAACTTACATCTTGCTTTGGAGCTGCCTAAGCCAATTCAGACTCCTAGTTGTGAGGTTCCTGCCAATCCTGACCCCCTTGATGTTGTCGTTTCTAAGGAACCTTGCCCTACCTCTATTTCCCAAAAAATGAAAGGGGTTTCTTTCTCTATGACCACTTAGGAGACCACCACGGTGAAGGATATTCATACTCCAGCTTCTAAAGAGAGTGTGAAAAGTAAGAAACAAAAACGCAGGGAGTTGGATGATGATATTGTGGGGGACTCTGTGGAGACCCATAAGAATCTGAACAGTGACCTTGTGGGACCTGGCAATAAGCATAAAGCTAATTTGTTTGCTAAAGATAAGAAGGAGGGCTTCTCTTCTGGGGTAAGGAGTTTGAGAAGGATTGCTGGTAAGCCTGCCCAACAAGCTAAACTGATTGACTACTCTGAAAGTGCTTCTGAAGCCTCCACTCAAGGGGACGATCGACTGAATTCCAAAGATATTGATGTTCAAGAGATCTCTGAAGATGATGCAGGTAAGGATGAAGGGAAACAATTTGATGATTCAGGAGGTGATGATGGTGATCTGGTGGGCAATGCTGGTGAAGGGGAGAGGATGATCGTGGAGGAGGTTGGAGAGGAGACTAATGAGGAAGGGGATGACCATAGGCATGATCTTGCTATCCTTAGAGGTCGTGTGGATGATCTGGAGCAGAAGGTTTCTTCTATGGGAGAGCTCATAAGCAGCATGCTCAGTCGTACGGCGATGCTTAACATGTCTCTGTTATAGGAACTTGGGACTCATGCTAATGAAGAGGAGGAGAAATTCAAAAAACTTGGTGAATTTGTTGAATTTCTGGCTAAAGGCTGGGAGAATGTATCTCCTTAGTTTTGTTACTTTTTATGTTGTCTATCTACTGCTACTTACTATCTGTTGGTTTTAGGTTGTATATGTTGTTTATGCTATAGTTGGTCTGGTGGCTCTTTTTGTGCTTGAGCCTCTGCGGTCTCTTTTTTGTCTTGATGTAAGGGTTCGGCCCCTAGTTTTTGTCAACTTATATAATTAAAAACATGGATTCAATTCTCAATTTTTTCTACTAAATCCTATTTGTTAGGTCAATGGCCATATCATTCAGTGTTCTATCCATATATGTGAGTGGTGAATCTCTCAGTAGTTTTGGTTCTAGAGTTTGTTGTAGAATAGGTATAACTAGTTTTAGTAGGAGCCTTTGAATAATTTTGTGAAAGAGCAAGTACTAAATTCTTGGTGAGGATATCAAGATTTGATAGTGATAAATTCAATGGTCATAAATTTAAGAACTATAGAAGTTAAAAGTTGAGGACCTCCTAGTAGAGGGAGACCAATGAGCAATGGAATTTTCTTTAGTGAAACCTATAGGCATTTTATATGAAGATGAGAATAAATTGTATAAGATAGTAAAAATTACTATATATTAATCAATGTATCAAAAGAGAAAATTGCATATTTAATGTGGAAGAAGATAGGAACCTTGTATTAGTCCAAGAGTCTTATGAATAAATTATTCTTGCAAAAAATGTTACATACTCTTTAAAATGAAAGAGGGAGACTCTATAAATGATCATTTCAATAATTTCAATCTAATTATAAGTTAGTTGATGTCAATATGAGTCAAACTAGAAGAATAATATAAGTGCATAATCTTACTTTGTTCCATTGTAATAGTTAGTGCTAATTAATCTTTAGAAAAACTAGATGACATTATAGTCATCTTGTTAAATGAAAAAATTAGGAGAAATTCCATGTATTAATCCTCTAATTATGATAGTCCCTGGTTGTAATGGTTGGGTCAAAAGAGAGAGGAGGTAAGAAGAAAGGTGGAGATAAGAAGTCCAAGACGAAGGACAAGTTAAAGTCTCTTGATAAACCTAAAGTAAAATGTTAGAATTGTCGCAAGAGAGGTCACATCAAGAAGGAATAAAAGTCTAATAAAAAATATGATCATTTTATACATCCTTTAACAATGATGATAATAATAATGATCGTTTTATCTCTACTAACATTGTTGATAATTATTCTTGGTTAACTAACTTAGGTGTATCATATCATATGACTCCCCATAGGGAGTGGTACTCTAAGTATAAGGAATGTAATGGAGAACATTTTTTATTTGGTGATAATAGTTGTCTATAAATAATTGGCCAAGAGAAGTGTTTTTTAGTCTCACAACATGCCCCATTTGCCCTGGCAAAATGAGGACCCAACTTTTTTCTCCCTTGTTGGTCCTTTTGTTCCACTTGGGCAGTATTGGTAAAATTTCATGTCACTTTGAAGCCAAATTCAAGCCAAATTCAAGTTGCAAAGTATCCACTGCAAAGGTCATGAATGGATAGAGGACAAAATTTTAGCTAGGGTTGCCTCTTGAACCTTGTGAAAATTTGTTAAAATAAGAAAGTTATGCCCGCTTAACATTCTGGTCAACTGGACATGGACATTTGTGAAACATTCATGTCATGTCTAGTATCCATATTGAGTTCTAAATCCCTCACGAAAACACTCAGATCCAAAATCAAGTTCAAATACAATTCATTCACTATCCAACCTGACTGGACATTAGCGCGTCCATGAGGTCCATGTCTAGATCATGTTGAAATAGTCAAAATTATCCTCATGAGTACTAAACATTCTCATTGGATAGGATATTTTGATCCGACAAGACCAAATAAGTGTAATATCCAATCCTACCGAAAGATCCATATCTAGTATAGGCCATCAAATTTATCCCAACCTAAAGACATTCCATTGGACCAGACATTTTCAACCGAATATTTTACACTGGACATTTCATAATGTCCATATCCATATCTGCATCCATATCCTATCCAACATAACCTAATATTTGTGCTTATCCACAATCTATTGACTTTGCAACTGGACATTTTGCATCAGACATTTTGCACTAGACATTTATAAATGTCCTGACCTTCCTAAACAAATATGAAGATCCATTCATCTAATGATTTGGTCAATGCAGTTTGACTGCAACAATAATGATGTCACCTGATTAAGTTATCGCCATGCTTTCTCACCTAGCTTTGGTCAAAGTCAACTGAACATTTCCACTGGACATTTAGAACAGTATATTTGAGATCTAGATGTCCATTCGGTCCTTCACATTAAATTCCCATACCACGAATTGATTTTTTATGTTCAAGTTTAATTTCAAAATGCAAATCTATACCCAACTGTCACTTTTCCCATCCCTGAATAGTAATTTCTTACCAACTACAGTGAACATTCAATGCATTTTTATACTTCAAAAATTTCATTAAAGATAAAAGCAATTTGTTGATTGATTTAATAATCACAAAGCATTCTTTAGAGGTTTAAAGAGCACAGTTGCAGAGAATTTTCCTAAAAGCTAATTTGCGGAGAGCATAAGGTGAATCGAGCAGCTAAGTGAACGGAACTCTCAATGATAAATGGACATCCTCCTCACATAATAACAAAGGTGATTTCCTATTTGTCAAGTACGTATACAACAAATATCTCGATGGTTACAGTAACTTCTTTTACAAAAGGTTAATTTAGTTTAATTAAGGTAAAGTCATGGATTCATCTTACCATGATAAACTTCATATTATTGTGTGAGATTAAGAACATATTGCAAGCCCTAAACCCAATGCAAGAACTAATTGTGAGTGTTTGCATCATGCAGGACATGATGATGAAATGACAAAAGCAATGTGATGATGATTTCAAGACACCAATGGGCCCCATGCCTGGAGGGGTATGGAGCAAGTTTGGGCAAGAATCAAATACCAACTATGGAAAGGTGGACCTAGAAGCTTTCAGAGCATGGGTCCAAGCTCATGATGAGGATGCAACATTGAAAAACATCGTATCCAGTGGCATGTACAATGCTGCAGGGTTTCCTTACGCAATGGATTTCATCAAGCTAATGATAGAATGTGCACAGAAGTATAATCCTGTTAGTCGAAGGGTAGATCACCAAGGTCAGATATATTCATATTTCTCACCTACAGGGATCTACAAAAATTTCAACCTCCCAAGGAGCTAGGACATGTTTGAGATAGATATGAATGCATTATTGACACAATATAACTCCAGTGTTCCTGGATGTCATAAAATAAAGCACACATCATGGATGGATCCAGCAACCAGACCGAAGGCAGTTTCAAAGATGCCACAAAATTTATACAAATTTGACTTCAATCATGAAGTCCAATACATGATTACTTTACTCAACTAAATGGTTAGAAAAGAGGACTTTGGATCCTTAGAGTTATGGATGTTTGGCCTAATCCGCTTTGTAAAATATGTTGGAGATGTGGTGCACTGGGTACAGTTAATCAGTGACTCCATACATGATGGTATGGTTGGCTGGAAGAAGAAGTGGAGGTTCTTCATGCCCTCATATGTAGTATATTCTTACACACATTTGATTGCTGCTAATATATATATATATATATATGGAAGTCTGTCAGTACCAGGTAATTATGTGTGTTATCTTATTGTGATATATGTGGGATGATCTGTTTTGTTATTCTTTATGTTTTGTTGCAATCTCTAGCTACTTGACTAGGGTATAAACTGAATACAAAGACTTGACTGAGGACTAGATCTCTGAATCGGTATCCCTCTACATTTCTTTCTAACATTTGGTTTCATTTTCAGGACTCTGAAAGATGGTAGTTAGAGATTGAAAGGGCAAAACACCTGAAGAAGTAGCACAAAGTTCTGGAAAGGGAAAAAGGTGAGGTCGGCAGGAAGAATTTTCAAAATGCGGAAGAATTCACAACTTCTTAGGTTTCTAACTCTATGAGGGAGGGTGGACACTTAAGGGGATGGCAAGTGGGAAGGTGGTAGGGTCTAGAAGGACCTTTCAAATGATGTGACTCTTCAAATAATGATTCCATGGGGTATAAAAGGACTAATGGAAAATTGAATCCAACAAACCCATGGCAAAAGGGGAGCAACAAAAGAAAAAGAGGATCGACAAAGAAATCAGGACCGGAATGAAGATAAGGAAAGAAGAGAGATTGAAACAAACTTAAGAAAGACAAGAGTGTTATCGCAGAAGAATTGAAAGGGCACAAATTATAGAGGAAGAAAGGATGGTAGAAGATGCGGAATAAAAGACAGAATAATTTAAGGAGCGCGCCACTATGGGTGCTACCAAAGGAAGGAAGAGGACAACTGCGTCATGAAGGATGTTGCTGAGTGTTCCATGGAGGGTGCTTCTGGAGAAAGGAGGGCAGATGGCGAAGACATAGAAGGTGTTATGGTGAATGTGTAGGAGCATGCCACTATGGGTGTTACCGGAGAAGAATGCGGAAGGGAAAGCGAAGAAGCAAGCGAATTGGGGTTTATGTTGTAGACTGCCAAAACATATGAGCTATTGCTAGAAATTTTGAAAGTAGATAACGAATATATAAAGGAGTTAGTTTGCCAAAGCATTAAGGAGATAAGAGAAGGAGGAGAAAATGTAGTAAACATTAAGAGGAGTTTTGAGGGTTTTGGAAGGTTATTTGAATCATCATTGGATGCTGACATGATGTCGTTCACAAATGGAAGAGTATCCCCTAATTTTAAGAGACACCATGAAGAGATATAACCCATGGACCATGAGCCACCCCGAGTGCCATATAAATTCAAGAGAAGTTTAGTTGAGAAGGAAGATATTTGAGAAAACAAAGAAGCAGAGAGAATAGCAGAGATCCGAAGTAATTTTACAGAGGTTTTAGGATAAGAGTACTTTGAGATATGATTATAGAGAGACAAAGGAAGAGAAGGAAAGAAAATTGATAGAAGACAGTTGAACTAGAGAAGCAAACTGGAGGAAATCTAACACAAAGTACCAAAGAGTTGGAGGAAAGCAATCATGAATACCCCAGTTAACTTACATGTATTCGAGAAGGAAGCAGCAGAGCATATTTTTGTCTTGGAGTCTATTTGGAACCAGAAGGGAGAAACAAGAGATGAAATCAAGTTGTTTGACTTCATAGGCACCTTGCAGAATGAAGCATTGAAGTGGTATAGAAAGACATGCCCAAATAGTGACAAGGAATGGGAGGATATCAAGAAGCTATTCTTGGAGAACTTTGGAGTTCTAGATGTTCTGATAGAAAGAGTAAGTAAGATGGGAGATTTGATGCAATTGGAGAAAGAATTAATAAACAAGTTTGATAATAGATTCAAGGAGACAACTAGGAGATTGGAGGAACCATTGACTAAGAAGTAGAAGATACAATGGTTTATTTCTGGAATAAGCCCTAAAATAAGGTCATCCCTAGATTTAAGGATTTTTAAAACATATGTAGAAGCAATGACATTGGCCAGCCGGATAGAGCCTCAATCCTAGCATAGACAAGATAAGATGAAGGAAAACCTAGAAATGGAGAAGCTAAAGTTGGAATTGGAGTAGTTGAAGCTGAGGCATGAGATATTAGCTAAGCAGGAGGGCAATACAAAAAAGGAAAGACCTGATATTTGATGTTCATACTGCACAAGAGAAGGCCACTTGAGAAATGAATGCCCTAGGTTGAAAGGTGAAAGACAAGTTGATGTAATAAAAGCAGATACCAAAGTAACAATGAAAAAGTGAATTCAATATACTGTGGAGTATGTAGAGAATGGGATTACCATGACACACTGGATTGTCCTTCGCAAAACTTCCAGAGGAAAAGAGACTTTGCCGATGAAGAAGATGAAGCATGGTATGGTGGAAATAATACAAACTCTGCAGAGAGTAGTAACATGACATACATGAAAGAAAGAAATTCATATGATTAGGACTACAAGAAGCCAAGTTGGAGAAATCAGAGGAATATTAATGCAATACAAAATTTGGATTTTGGCAATCCATCATATGGAAATAGCTATAATAATGATGATAGAGACCGGTTTGGAGGCTACAGAGGAGGCAAAGGCCATGGAAGAAGTCAAAGAAGGAGGGAGGATGCCACATGCTTCAATTGCAGTAAGCTAGGACATTTTTCTAATAAATGTTGGGCTAAAAAGAAGACACAGTGTTCATTTTGTAATAGTACAAAGCATGACCTATTTTCTTGTGAGAGAGCACAATAATACTTCTGGAATACATAGCCATAGTCTAAGAGTGATGAGTTACAAAACCTAAACAATCAAAAAGGAGCAATGATCATAAGAAGAACACCAAAAGATCAAGGAGCAAGAACTTGCCGGAAGAACAACAAAGAAAAGACAGACATATCTTCAATTGAATCCACAAAACAAGAAGAGTACTACCGGAAAAGCACACCAAAACATATCAGAAAGGAGATAAGGAAAAGGAAGGAGTAAGTTGTGGTAGTAAGAAGACAAGGAACCAATATCGGAAGGCACTATATCATTGAGATAGAGGAGGAAGACAGTGAGGAGGATGAATAATTTGTTCCAACAAAGAAACAACATGAAGAAGTTGTGAAGGAGGCTAAACAAACAATCAGGAAGGAGCAAGAAAAGGAGAAGAAATATAAGAAATATTTCACTGAAGAAGAAGTAGATTCTCTCAAGTAGTTAGCCCAATTGACATAGAAACAAAGATTGATTAAAAAAATGAAGTAATTCTCTAAGTATTGGAACAAGGAACAAGGTCAGAAAAGTCAATTCCAGAGGATGGGAAGGACAGATAGAGAATGGAAGACAAAACCATTGATGGTGGATGTTCACATCAATCACAAAAAGGTCTGGAATGTCATGATAGATTTGGGAGAAGATGTCAACATGATCACAAAGAAGTTGTGGGAATAGTTAGGAAAATCTAATCTGTCAGAAACCACTTACAATATAATCTTGGCGGATGGATCTAACATGCAGACAATGGGAACATGGAAGCAAGTTGAAGTTAACCTGATGGGGATAAAACATGTCTTAGATTTCATTGTGGTAGCCATGAAGGATCAAGGAGAAGCTTTCAATGCACTTTTGGGCTTGAGATGGTTTGTAGATGCAAATGGTGTCATAAACTCCCAGAGAGAGGAGCTATCATTTTCCAATGAGAACAATGTTGTCAATATCCCTTTGGGATCATCAATGGAGGAAGCATATATAGAAAAAATCAATCAGGATCAATACAGTGACAAGGATGCAAAGAATCTCTATACAATTACAAGGTTGGATGCAGAGGAGACAATAGAAGAGCCTAATTCTAAGGGTGAATTGGAGATAGAGGATTATCACTATAGTACAAACAATGAGGAATTGTTGGAAACTTGGATAAGAGAAGAACTAGAACTAAAAACAAGGAAAATGCTTGGTTACCAGAGGATATTCATGATCAGGATGGACAAAAAAGACATAACGCAATCCTCCACACTTCATCAGAACTCATCAGAGATCACTTGCAACACATTCAAGGAGGATAAGGAAGGTATGGAGAAAAGATCCCACTAGGTAAGTCACATTTTGAAAGGAATTTCACATATCAAGTTGCCTAGGTTTTTAGGCATGCAAGACCTACATAAATACCTAGCAGAAATGGAGACAGTCTTTGTAGAGGAGGAGATAAGATTAGAAATTGCACAACACACATTAGTATGCAATGCTGCAAATTGGTGGAACACACACAAAGACACAATTGACTGGTGGTCAACATTCAAGATATTCATCAAGACAAGATATTTGTAGGAGGAAGGAGAATATGACATAATATCTAAGTATTTAGGTCAGATCTCTCCACAAGAACATTTGTCCATGTGTATAATGCTATGGAAAAGCATAAATGAATATAATTAGGTATTGTATACCCACTTCTTTTATTGGACACTATCACCAATTGCACAGACATGGTATATTAATCAAGAATGGAGGAAAGAAACCAGATACTGGGAAGAGTTTCAAAAGACTTCATTCATACTTTTTCATTCTTCAATCCAGAAAAAAACATACACACAACACTCATCAGAATCCAGGAGATCACCTTTCAACAAGATGCAGAAGAAGAAGAAGCCAAACTGGAATAGAGCCCATTACCAACACAAACAGAAGGTATTTGGAAGGTCATAGAATGGATGAATAAAGCATCATACCTAAAGAAACACAAATTCTACAGAACATCACAGTAGGAAGAAGAAGATGATAAAGAACTCGAAATAAAAGTAGAACAAGGTGAAAGAGAGCTGGTGGAATCAACAGGCATCAAGGAAAATTACTACAACAAGCCCATCTAGCTAAGGGAAGAAAACATTTCCAAAGAAGGAGAGCCGAAGCTAGCCAAGATAGGAGACTATTGGGATGAGAAGGAAGTGGCACAAGTACTAGAAATTTTGTCTGAGTATGAGGATCTGTTCCTTAGAAAGTTCACAGAGATGAAGGGAATCAAGGAGGAAGCTGGGACAATGAAAATTCAACTAAAGGAAGGCTAAAAACCAATCAAGAAAAGGCCATACCAGATGAATCCGAATATGAAGAGAAAAGTAAAAATAGAACTTGAAAAGATGCTAGAAGTAGGGATCATAAAGCCAGTGGAGGAAGTAAAGTGGATCAGTCCAATGGTAGTACAGAATAAGAATACAAGAGAAATCAAGATCTACGGAAACTACAAAGAAATATTATTAGCCAAAGCAAGACATGTCTTGAGGACAAGACATAATTTTTGTGGGGGGATGATGTTAGCAAGTTACTTGACAGAGAATAGAGCCGACCAGATGAGATTATACAATATGCAAAGGTCAGAAGCCGACAGAAGACACATCCCTATGTAATAAGATATAGTATATATAAAGATAGGAGATAGTAGAATAGAAGTAAGAATGATAGGGGAATAGGAGTATGTTCTGATATAAGAAATGGCATAGAAGTCATGTATGTAACTATGTTAGATGATGAACAATGGATGTACACATTTGATTGTTGTTAATATATATATATATATGGAAGTCTACCGATACCAAGTAATTATGTGTGTTATCTTATTGTGATATATGTGGGATGATCTATTTTGTTATTCTTTATATTTTGGTGTCAATCTCTAGCTACTTGACCGGGGTATAAACTGACTACAAAGACTTGACTAAGGACCAGATCTCCATATCAATATCCCTCTACATTTTTTGCTAACATTTCAAGAAATGAAGAGGGATACCAGTCCAGAGATCTGGTCCTCAATCAAGTCTTTGTAGTCAGTTTATACCTCGGTCAGGTAGCTAGAGATTGACAGCAAAACATAAAGAATAAAAAAACATATCATCACACATACATCACAATAAGATAACACACATAACTGCTCGGTACTGGTAGACTTCCATATATATATTAGCAGAAATCAAATGTGTACATCCATTGTTCATCCTCCGGCATAGTTACATACATGCCTTCTATGTTATGGCTTACATCAGAATATACTACTATTCCCCTATCATGCTTACTTCTATTCTACTATCTCCTATCTTTATATATACTATATCTTATTACATAGGGATGTGTCTTATGTCAGCTTCTAGCCTCCGCATATTGTATAATCTCCTTCGGGTGACTCTGTTCTTTGTCAAGTAACCTACTAACAATGATCAACCCAAAAAGGAGAAAATGAACATGACATTTAAAAAAGAAGACTATGAAGAGGTGGAGATTGCATAGGGCAGATTTCTAAAGCATGGAAAGGTACGTGATCAAGCTAAAAGACAAGGTTTTGTCGAGCTTTGTAATGAGTTTGATGATTTAATTTCTTGGGATTATAGGGATCTAAAATGTTTTGATCCTAGTTCAATTCAACATACTATTGATTTAGATCCCAATGCAAAACATGTTTTCCAAAAACAAAGGCCAGTCAATCCCAAAATTGAGCCATTGATGAGGAAAGAGTTGTCCAAGCTCATAGAGACCAAAATTGTCTATCCAATCAAACACTCCTCTTGGGTGGCTAACCTAGTTCCAGTTAGGAAAAAGAATGGATAAATCAGACTGTGTGTGGACTTTAGAGACCTAAACAAGGCCTCCTTTAAAGACCACTACCTACTTCCTTCAATGGAACAGATCTTACAAATAGTGGCAGGAGCTTAAAGGTTTTCACTCCTAAATGGCTACTTAGTGTATAATCAGATTCTTGTAAAAGAATCATATCAGTATAAAACAACCTTTACCACCAAATGGGGTACCTTGGCTTACTAAAAGATGCCTTTTGGATTGACTAACGCTAGGGCAACCTTCCAAAGAGCAATGGATTTGGCCTTCTGTTGATCATGATGTTAGTCATTAACAAACATAGAATAAAAGTTACACAACAACCTTTACTCATCTTAAAAGATACGATGAATTCAAAGAATTCATGATCCCAAGTCTCTGTGGATTAGATCTTAATCTACTGACGTTACTCAGTGGTTGATGTGTGTTGTTGTTTTCTATTCAGGGGCCTTACGTTTGCATATCAGTAGGATTCTATTTCTGTAAAGATGCTACATAGAAAGGTTATTCTACACAATATATTTCTTCAAATGATGTGTCTATGCTCAACTCTTTGCATGATATTTATCAATTGTACATGCTTTAACTTCAAATATGCTATGAATTTCCAGTTATCTACGAGATGTCTGCATTTTTCATGTAATTTGCTTCTAATTATCTATTATTTGCAATTGTGATGGTGAATTGTTCTGAAATTGAAAGAAATGTAAAAGAATACTTCAAATTATGATGAATCTTCAGCTATTGAGTCACATACACACTTGATACTGTCATTAGGAGAAGAAATCAAACCATATTTTCACCAAGATGTTCCATAGCTAGATACAAATGATGCAAACTTCAAAGGATGATGAATGAAGACAATACCTGCAGACTGATGAGCACTCCAAGGGACGCAGCAAATCAAAGCATGTATCAAGAATTTAAACACAGACTACTTAGGATTTATGATGATTTGTAATCAAAATGGTCTTCTCTTTCATTAAGTATGCAAAAACATGTAGGTTTACAATAACTTTGAAATAGGCCCTGATATTTCAGCAAACAAATTTCAATTAAGCTTTGAATGTTCAAAACAAGGCATCCCTACACCTTTTATAGAATAAGGTGAGGGAGCAGTTACAAATGATCTAAGATCAAGATTTATCGATTAAGATCCACGGTGTATGTTCCCCTTTTGACTTGGTCAACTGTATCTCATGGCACAGGTTGCCAGCTGGCAACAATCTAGGTAACTTATTTTCCTCTAAGTACCTGATGCAGATGTTTCCCTTGTAGCACATCTTCATCTACTCCTCAGGTTCTTCTTCTTCATCATCACGATCATCACTTTCTGTGTTTTCATCATCCTAACAGATATCACCTTGTATATGGACCTGCATGATCGTCCTGATATTTTCATATGCTTCTACTATTCTTTCAATTTCCCCGATATCCTGAGTTTTGGCTTTACTTATGGCGTGCTTGTGGGCTTAAAATTTATCTTTGAGGCTCTCCAATTTACCATTCCTATTGCTCAATGTTTCATTATAGTTCTCCACCCTGACCTTGATCCTCATGATCTTGTTCATTGCTTCTTCTGTCAGGTGGTTGAGAGGGTCATCAGCCATCCGCTGGAAGTTATTATGCAGAGCTTTTATAGCAAAGTCCGCGTCTTGGTTCTCAATTTTCCCCTCTACTTTTCCCTCAAGGGCTTCCAAGACTTCTACTTCATAAGACATCATGCTGTGCAGTTTCACACTTATATCTCTTAACTTATTATTGCACTTCAGTATATCACATTCAAACCTGATGTCTTTATACCAAATATCTACCAGCATGGCAGTGTTATTATCCAATGCCTGATTATTTATTAGGATCTAAGGATTAATCCTCTTTATTTCACTCAAAGCACCCAAGGCTTTCTCCAACTGGAATGACCTCCTTCTGGTCTCAGTCTGTAATTTATCACCTTTCTTCCTAGAGATACTCAAAGAATTCCACCTCTGCAAAGAGGCTCTCACTACTTCCTCAGCTCCTGTTAGTGCTGATGACATCCATTTTCTCATGATCACTGACTCATGCTTCATAAGGTCTAATTTATTAACCTCTTCTTGAGAAATTGCAGTCAATGGGACTGCCTGATCTGATGATGTATTGTCAGGGTTAATCAACCCTTTTATGTATGAGTGCAGCTAAGCAATGTGCTCTTTATGCTGCTTATTCTTCTCCTTTTCTTTCTTCACCCTTTGGGTCAAAGAATCTATTATATCCTTCCCTTCCTAACCTTCTTGGTCTTCATTGGCAAACCCCAAGTCAACTTTGGTGATCTGGAATTCTTCTAGGGCTATTTTGCCTTTCTCTTTCTCAACGATGGGAAGTGCTACCTAGGCGGTCCTTCTGCCTGTAGCAGGATCTCTTCTAATTGCATATGTTAATCTGGCTTTCCTCTTGGGCTTCATGATGGTTTCTAAAAATAATGTTGAAACATCAAATTCCTAAATCTCAAAACCTGATTCCGTACCTATTTCTTTCTCAAGCCATTGAGGTACTTGATCTCTAAATCCTTGGTGTCAGTCATCATCATCATGTCCACCCTGATCTCCAGCATTTGTCTCGGTTCTCGATGGAGAGGGTGAATTCCTTATTTCTTCCTCATGATATTCTTCGTGATGGGGATCCTGTTGTATTTCTTCTTCTTGAAGAACTTCTTCTTGCGGGGGAGGATCATGTTGTTTATCTACATGCTGGTCATGGACCTAATCTTCTACTCCCTCCTTTTGTGTCTCACACACTTTAGGAATTTCCTCATCCTAAGGTATGTTTGTATTCGTGGGTATCATTGTGTTCGTACTAGGTTCATCTACTTGATCTTGGATCACATTCTGATCCACACCTGATGTATCTACCTCCTGAGTCTTTAGGTCATCATGACCTGATGTATCATTATCACCTGAGGTTTCTTGAGTCTGAGGGGCATCATCATCTAATGTTTCTTTATCCTTCTCGCCCTTTTGCTGGACTTCTACTATTTTAGGCTCGGCTGGTATTTCTTGTTGTTGCTGACCCATATCTGGAATGTTGTTTTCTGTTTCTGCCAGCTTGGCTATCTCAACATTTTCTACTTTATCAGATGCACCTACTTGATGTTCAGGACTTCCATCCTCTCTGTATGTTAGGTCTATCACTGCAGGGATAGTTACCCGATCAACTAACTTATCAAGCCTGATTTGTTGGGCTGCCCTCTCTGGGCTACTTTCTCTCTCTTGCTCTGTTTGCTTCAACTCTTCTAATTCCGCCATCTATGCTAATGGGGTTCCATGTGGGGTCATGTGAGTGTTAGAAGCAAGGGTCTCCATCTATTGAGAAGTCACATTTTGTACCACCTCATCATCCGATAGGTCCACAGTTTCCTCTAATGAGAACGGACCACCTTGAACTACTCTAGTGGATTCTTTTGCTTGTTCTTCAGCCTTCTCAGTCTTAAACTAAATGATGGTAGGAAGTGGCACATCATGTTGCAATTCTTTCCTAAACACTTCACTACCACTCCCCTTAATACTATGGGGTCATGTCTTATTTCACCTCTCATAGATGTTCTATGTCTTTTAGGTGGTGATGCCACCAGGGGTGCCTTCCTTTTTCTGGTGAATGTCATAGGATCATCATCTTCAGGCTCTTTATTCACTAGTTCCTCCTCAAGAATATCTTCTTCCACATTCTGCTGTGAGGTTTTACCCCTATCTAGTACTCCTGCAGTCTCCATAGCTGGCCTTAGGATTCTTTTTGTACTTGGTTTATCCACCAAAGGCTGTGCAGATGAGGCTGATGCCTGCCTGATGTCGATGCACCTTCAGCTGATGTATCAACTCTTTCAACTATCACCTCCTTAGGTTCACTATCAATCTTCTTTCCTCTGGGGGGTCCTTTGCTTTGTTTCTGAGGTGGCAGCCTTTCTCCATTAGATTTTCTCTTCTCCACTAGAAATTCATCATATTCCTCATCAGGAATCTCCTACCTTTTCCTCTTGTTATCTACTGTGAGGACTACACCCTTCTTCTTCAATGTATTGATTTGTTCATTTACCCATGCTTGGGTCAACTGCAGCACCCCACCTGTAAACTGATCTAATGAAATGTCTTTAGGTTGCGTCAAGTCAGGGGCTGAAATGGTGTCATTATACACCTTATTGTCCTCATACTCATTTGACAATATCTTGCCATCATCTTTCTTCAATTGTGCAGGCACTGGAATGCAATCAAATGTCTTAATTTGATTGAGGGTGAGCCTCTGATATTTTCTTCTTCTGACTTTAGCTTCATCCTCACAGTCAGTCCAGAAATCCTCTAAGTTCTTTTTGTGTATAGGTTGGCCTATGATCTTTTGCATTCTTCCATAGGGGTCATATGATCTGGCCAGTGGGAATGGCTATAAGTTCATCAGGTTCAAACCACCTATGGCCTTCTTTATGTTTTTAGAATCAGGGCAGATGTACCACCCTATAGTTACTGGAAATAATACTAGAGGTATCTTCTTGTTTTATTTGTATGCATCCAGTATAGTTGATACCTGTCTCAGAAATTCCATCAGGACTACCCCATCAGTAGGGTACCTGGGTAGCATTAATGGCTGTCCTTCAAAACCTTCTATTCTGATGTAAGAAAATGTGGCAAACTAGATGAACTAGGCACCATGCTTGTATATAACTTCCTGAGCTTCCATCCTCAGTCTTTTGGTTCTATCTTCCTCCATTGTTCTGACCAGATGCATAGAAAATGCATCATTCACTAATTTGTAGTCAAGGAGATAATTTATTCTCTGCAACTGAGGGTAATGGTCCCATATATGGGCATCATTCAAACTACCACCAATCTTTCCAACTATGGTAAGTGCATCAAATGTACCCTTGTAAGCACATGAATATATAACATATGAAGTCATGTAAAATGAACACTCCAGGCCTCCTAATTTCATCATTTGTTCATCTAGGGCATCACTAATAATTTTAGCCCATAATGGCTTATTATCTGTATAAATGCACATCATGATGACCCCATACATCCAATCCTTGAAACTTCCAGCAGTAGGCTAGCCTGTCACTCTGCTGAGTAGGGCAATCATATACTGATATTCATCATCAATGTCAAATTTGTACAGGTGCACTAGTAATTTGGCAGAGGTAGTGTAAATGTTGTTCTTTGCTCTCCACTGGTACATCCTCTTTCTTGCAATCTTTTTGTTGTTTACATATTCAATCTCTAGTTTGCACAAATCCATACTAATTACCTTCTTTCCAAGTGAGAGATTGAAAGTAGTTGCAATCCCTTTGATGGACAAATCTGCATAAACCCTGCCATATTTTTCCACTCTCCTTGTCTAAGGATTGTAATTTCTGGCACATTCTATTATCAATTCTGGAGTTTCCATGGAAGAAGGAAATCCAGCTGCATACCACATTCCTGATGTAAAATCGGCATCCAGTAGGGTACTTTCTTTATCGTTATGCATCTTAGATGACCATGCCATTAAATTTGTGTTTCCCTAATGAGTATCTCCGATGGAACCATACTTGAACTGCACTCCTTCGAGATGAGCAAACATAGGCTTAAGAAATTTTGACTCAGACTTGTTCCTCCTGACGTCTGCCATGGATTCCTGCAATGAACACGACTGGTTTTACCATAACATTCTATATCCATTCATATACAGTATTATACATTTACGGCATCATGCATATTATACTTATTAATCTCCATTTCATCATGATATGCATAACTTATAGTTTCAAACCACTCAAAAAGTATCCTACCTAGACATGCAGAAAACGGCACAAGAGGGTTTTTAATTACTTACCTGACAATGCTTATCTCCTGGATTAGGCTGATGATTATGGAAAAGGGGCTCAAATACTGGTGCTAATCATGTGTTCTGTTCTGCTGTAAGTTGTATGTGTCCGTAGATAGGCCGTATGAGGGTTTGAATGTTCGCTCTGTAAATTCTTGTTTCTTCACAAGGTAAATGCAAAATGACCTTGGAAATTCACTTTTCTCCTCATTAGTAGGGCAAACTAGGGCAAAACTGGGTTAAATTGATCAAAACCATTGATCTTTTGTACAAAATTCATGGATGTTGCCAGGTGTGTGCATCGCATTCGTAATCAGCAGGAATCCACCTATTGCATTTATGTGCATTTAATGTCATGGGGCAAGATGAGGGGGGTGATCTTCAGAAGATCAAGTGATATTCATAATATGACCCCCTCTGTGTAATATGACCTTTCGCCTTTGAGCAGCAACACTGATGTCAAAGGATCGGGTGATGTTGAGAATATCGGGTGATATTGAGAATCGGGTCATGTTTTTAAGATCAGGTGATATTCAAAATGTGACCCCTCAAAACTAAAATGACCCCCTTTCGAAAGATCAGGATGATGTCACCGTCATGTTATGGAAAAGGGTTATCACTGGAAATATACCTCCGTGAGGTAAAAAGGATGATAACGTCACTGTCAGGGAGATTTTCTTTGTTCATCAGGATTGGATGACGTCATCAGCATATTGGCACTGGGGTGATATTTTGCAATAGGGTGATATTCGGAAGATTGGGGTGATATTCAAAATATCACCCCCGCAAAATATATGACGTTGTTTGACGGGTAAATATCACTACCACGTAAAATTGACGTCCAAAGTTTCAAACCAAATGATTATCGGGTGATAAAATTGGATCGGGGTGATCTTACATAAGATGACTGATGTTAAGAAATATGACCCCCCCTCGGAATATCAGGTTTGACCAGGACTTTGACTTGCAATAACTTTCGTTCCCTAAGGAATATCAAGGTGATCCAAAAGGCAAACCTGCATGAAATTTTGTACTCTTTCCAACCATGAGGTTATTGATATGAAATATTAACTTTGACTAACTGACCTCATCATGATGACTTACCCAACCCCCTGATGCAGGGTCACCTGCATGACTTACTTTTACCAGACCACCGAAAAGCAGAAAAACCAAGAACAAGCCAAGCAGAAAAGTTGGGTCCCTATTTTGTCAAGTCAAAATGGGGCGTGTTGTGTAACCACACAACAACTTGCCATCAAAGAAAACAACAAAATTCTAATGATTCAAGTGAGGTGATCACATTCATATATAATATTCTAACCTTTTCTAAGTATAAGCATCATAATCTTTCTGAATGACAAAGTTTTCATCATGGCAACAATGCTAACAAAGCATCATGTGTGTGCAAATGATTAATTATCCTCATCTTGAAAGCAAGTTAAAAACATGAGTAACTGATGTTAAGCTACATAGTTTGGGAGCATCCCTCATAGCCAACCTGGATAGAGCCTTGCTACCAGCAGGCATCCATAGCCCTGACAAGGTTATCTATACAATCCCCTTAAGTAGAGCCCCACTACCAGCAGGCATCTATAGCCCCCATAGAGTTACTTAGATGGCCTAATTTATTTATTTTTTAATTTTTTAATATTTTATATTCTATAAATCTGATGTCATCATCTAAGCTCATTGTGCAAGGTATGGCCACTTGCTGATTTAGGTTGGAGATTGTATTGGTAGCAAGGGAGTCCCTTTAGATTTTTCACTTAACACCTATACTTGTGTGTTCAACAAACCCAAGGCTGTTAGGTGAGTCATTGTGAAAGAGTCACTTTGATCAAGAAAATGTACCCTGATGAAAAGATATCACAGACCTGATCACAAGTACTTCTCAGAATAAGTCATAACCTATATATGAATTTGTTCTCATCACTTGAATCCTAACAATTTGGTTATTTTCTAGGGTGATGAGCTACATCATCTTGACTAACCAAAACAAAACTCAACAAGCAAACAAAAACAAAAACCAAAACAAAACTGTACAAACAACTATACAAATATACACACTATGATACACATGACCATCATGAAGCTAACTTAGGCTTGGAAATAATGTTTAAGGAACTATCCATTAACTGGTAATGGAACATCCTCACCTGTCAAGTTTTTAAGCCTGTAAGTGTTGTCTCCTAATATTTCAGAAATTTAGAAGGGACCTATCTAGAGTTTATCAAACTTACCATGGTCTCCCTTCCTCTCATGTGCTTTGTCCCACATCAGGACTAAATCTGAGATCCTGAAGGCTTTAATCCTGGCTCTTTTGTCAAACCAGCATTTGACAACAGCCTGATGTTTGGCAAATTGATCAATTGCCTGACTTCTTTTCTCTTCCAGGTGCATCAATTGAAGCAACTTGACTTCCTACTTATTGTTTATGCCTAGGTACTCTTGTGCAAACTATAGTGTAGGAATCTTTAGGTTAACAGGGAGGGTGGGATCCACCCCATATACTAAGTGAAAAGGTGAGTTTCCTAATGCAGCTTTATTCCTAGTTCTGTCTACCCACAAGGCATACTTCAAAAGGGTGTTCCACTCCCTAGGGTTCTTTTCTATTAACTTTTTTATGATGTTCAGCAAATTTTTATTGGTGGATTCTGCTAATCCGTTCCCTTGGGGATAGTAGTTTGAGGAGAACTTCAATATGATCCCATAATCAAAAGCCCAGCTTGAAAATTTGGTTGAAGCAAAAGTAGATCCATTCACTTACCAGAGCATAGGGAACTCCATACCTAGTGACTATATTACTTTCTAGAAATCTGATGACATCTTCAGCATTGCAGGTCTTTGTGCTAACAGCTTCAGTCCACTTGGTACAGTAGTTAGTAATAGTTAAGACATACATGTGGCCTAAGGATGATGGAGGATTAATTGGCCCTATGAAGTCCATGCCTCATTGTGCAAATGGGCGCATCTCCATCACTGGCTGCAAAGGTTGAGCAGCATATCTCTCTTTGTTAGTAGCAACCTGACATACATGACAGCATTTAATATGTTCAACAGTATCCTTAAAAATGGTGGGCCAGTAGTATCCTGCCCTAAGGATAGCGTGAGTAGTGGCCAAAGATGACCCATGTGTTGTTCCAAACTTGTCATGTAACTCTGATAACACCCTGTTTGCTTCTGGCCTCTCTAGGCATCTTAGGTATATCCCTTCATAATTTTTCTTGAAAAGGATTCCCCCTTTCATCATATACTTCTGTGACCTTATTTTTAGGGCTCTCCTTTGTGAGGCCTATAGTCTTGGAGGACATCTTCTAGTAATCAGGATGTGCCTGATGTCTAAGTACCACTCTCCATTGTCCTTTGCATTAATAACATACTGCTGACTCATGATATTGGGGTCAATCTCTATATCATCTGGCTTAAAGCTTGTCCTCTCACTAGCTTCATGGGTGTAATATCCATGTCATATTCTTGTAGGATAGTGATCCATTTAGCCCTTTTCTCACCAGGCTTGCTTTGCATTAATAGCATCTTCACTGCTGCATCAGGTACCACAGCAATCATTTTACTTCTCAGTATATAGTGCCTGAACTTCTTTACTGCTTGAACCAGAGCAAGTGCTTACCTTTCAACGTCCATGTATCTCAATTCAGCATCTTTGAAAGGACAGCTCATGATGGTTATGGGCTTCTCTTCCTTTTCTTCATTTCTCTGTGTCAGCACTGCTGCAGAGGTATGCTCTGAAGCAAATGAATAAATATAGAAGTCCCTGGTGTAGTCTGGACTGATCAGAACTAGAGCATCAGATATAGATTTTTTAATGTCTTCAAAAGCTGCTCTAGCCTCTGGTGTCCACTCAATTTTAGCATCCTTGAGCATGGCATTTAAAGGTCTAACAATTTCTGCAAAGCCAGTAATAAACTTCCTAACAAAATTAATCTTACCAAAGTAAGATTTGAGCTCTTTTTTGCTTCCAGGAAGCTATATTTTCATGATGGATTCCACCCTGTCAGGATCAATAATAATCCCATTTTCAGTTATCAGGTGGCCTAGTAATTTTCTTGTTGTTACCCCAAATATGCATTTCTTGGGGTTCGGGGATATCCCATATTGTTCACATTTTTTAAGCACATTTCTGAGATCTTCTACATGGTTTCCTCTATCTTTAGAGAACACTGTTAAGTCATCCATGTATATGACTATGCATTTTCCTATTAAGCCTCTGAAGGCTATGTCCATTACTCGCTGAAATGTAGCTCCAGCGTTGATTAACCCAAACAGCATGCACCTGTAGGCAAATATCCCCCACTTTGTGGTGAAGGCAGTTTTCAATCTGTCAATTTTATCCACCATTACCTGGTTATAGCCTGAGAAACCATCCAGAAATGACATCGTTTTGGTACCGTTCACAATTTGCAGGACTTCATCCATGGAAGGTAAAGGATAATTATCCTTCTCAGACATAATCTGATGTCTCAATTTTTCTTCCTCACTGGGACCAGGTTTACTACCTAGGTGGAGTGCCTCATAGGAAATATGATCCTGGCATTTAACAGTTTCTTAACCTCCTCAAAAATAATGGGTTCTAGCAAAGCATTGACAGGCTTTTGCTTCTGTCTAAAAGGCTTGGCATCTAGCTTGAGGGGTATGGTGTGTGTGATAACTGATGTGTCATATGTTTTTAGCTCGTCATAAGTCCAGGCAATGACATGGATGTAATCGTTGAGAGCTTGGGTGATTCCTTCCAACTCTTCTTCTGTACAAACTTTTCCTATTAGGACATTTTTCTTTTCATCATTCTGTCCAATATTAACCTATGAATATTGTACTCCATCAACTTTTGGAAGATCCTTCTATTTAAGCATGTTGTCCAAATCAAATGCTCTTTCTAGCTCTATCATTCCCTTAGGAATCTTATTGCTAGGCAACTCTAAGATTTCTTCTTCTTCCCAGACATGATCCTCTACATTGTTCTCATCTATGATCTACGCATCAAATATATCCCTATTGGAGATGAAATCTAGAATATGCTAATCATCATCGAATACTTGGAGGTTGATTACATTGTTAGGCACAGAAGGTACTGACACCAACTCTACTGATAATCTTTTCAGACCAGAAATAGACAGTGGCTCCAAAGTGCTGGTAGCCTGGGCTAAAGCATCTACCCTATGATTCTGTTCTCTGGGTACGTGGGTGATATTGAATGCATCAAAAGATTCTATTAGGTCCCACACCCTGTGTCTGTAATTGGACAGTTTTTTATAATTGTAGGAGTAAATTCCTCTTACCTGTCTCATGACTAATTCTGAGTCTCCATAGACATGCAGAATTTTCACTTTTTTCTTAAGGGCAAACAGTATCCCATGAATTAGAGCTTCATACTTTGTTACATTGTTGGTCCAAGGGAACTGCAGTTTGTATGCTGCCAAGTAGGATTTTCCTGATGGATCAATGAGATCTATCCCTACTCCAGCTCCTTGTTTTGACTTGGATCCATCAAATCTAAGGATCCATGGCTTATCTTCAGCCAAAGGCTTATCTGAGCCTTCCTTTTTCTTTGCAGCTCTGGCAGCTGAACCACTTGATATCCACTTTAACTTTGGTATCTCAGCTTTCTCTAACTTCATATTTCCTTTCTTCTGTGAAGCTGATGCCTGTTCTTTCTTTCTATCACTAGAAGGTAAATCCTCTGGACTAGGTAATGTCTATCTTTTCAAAAGATGCAGACACAAAGAGCAAGCAGTTTCTGAGTGAGGTGCTTCATGCAACCTATACCAGCCTTCAATCAAGGCATCCTGTGGAGGTCTCTGCTACTGTGTCATCCTCTGAATCTCTTTTGACAGAAACTCTTCAAATTTAGACAAATTGCTACCTCTGTCCTCATCAGATAACTCATAGTCTGATTCAACTAAACAATCACTCCCTGGGGTGATTTTCTTTTTCTTTTTAACATTACTTTGGTTGCATACCAGTATCTCTTCTATCATCCAAATATGACCTTCATCCTGCTATATGGATTCTCCTATTCCTGCAGAAGACAAATAAAATTCAGCATCACTATCACTGTCTCTACCTGCAGAACTTACCTCTGATGATGATGATGATAGTGATTCATCACTACACGCTTGCTCTAGCTCTAGCATGTCTATGCATGCTTCACAAGTTTTCTCAGAATGTGACTCATTATGCAACTTGCACCAACCATTAATTAAAATATCATTAACATGTATCTTTAATAATTGACACCGTTTCCCCTGTTTAGATAAGTGCATCTCAAAATTCCTGAAGTGATCTACCTCATTTTCATTTTCAGGGTTATAATCAGGTTCTACAATTATTTTGTCATCGTGGGGGTCATCATCATGATGATGAACATCATACATTAGGATTTCTTCTATCCTGACAGTCTGGGGCCTGATGGAGTAAACTCTGGGTTCCACATCCACATACATGATCTCATTAGTTTTGTTATATTCAGTGATCATGTGTTTCATACGAGACTCAACATCTATCCTTATCTGGTTTGGTATCCCTTTCCAAGGCAACCACATATGACTAAAATCTGTGGACATATATCCATTAAGGGTTTTAGACTAGTCTCTATTGAGTAACATCCCATAGGTATCAGGTATATCAACTACCTGAATATCGATATAATATTGGATTCTGGGGTCAGATGCTAGCTGCATGTGAATATGAGTTAGTTCTCCTACCACGCTCACTTCTATTTTGTCCAATTGTGTCACTTTCTTTAATGATTTAGCAGGATGCAGCCCTAAAGCATTACATATGGACAGGGGCATCACATTGGTAGATGCTCCTGAGTCTACTAAACAGTTGCGCAGGTTTTTGCTAAACATTCTTATAGTAAGGAGGAAAGGAGGTGAGTCACTTTTGTCTCTATATAAGGTCATGTGGGAGGTCTCTGTAGCTTGAACAGTAGCTAGCACCTTGTGTTTAACATTAGTATCTCTAGCAACAGGATCCTTACTACCAGACTGACCTGAGAGATGACTATCCTCTTTCGGAGTAGGATCATCTAGCGATTTCATGAATGCTTTCTTGATGGTAGGAGTTTTAAGCAATTCTGACAAGGATAAGCTGATTTTAATCTTTTTCATCTCATCAGCGAGATAAGTGACCAACTTGTCAGATTCATGAGGCAAATTCACAGCCTTTGGTGCTGTATTTGGTGATGCCAAGTATTGAGCATTCACTTTGGGAAAACCAGGGTTATTACTTGCCTTGGGATCTAGAGGTGTATTGAAATTGTTCAGAGGCAAGGAAGTGGTCAAAGGACCAGTAGGTCTATTGGAATTATTTCTCAGGTTGTAGTTATGCTTACCCTGATATTGCTGTTGGTAGGCATGTACCTCCTCATGTTCATTTGAGGGCTCATTTTCATCTTCAAAAGGGAAAACATAATTTGACTCAAAAGCCATGGCTGATTCCTCACATGCCAAGGTATAATCTTGGTGAGAAAGGATTGTCTGCAGATAAGGATACTGCATGTAACTCTCTAGCACTAAGGCAGAATCATATCCACAAGGAACAATTTCATTTCCTTCTACATGAGGTTGATTTCCTGAAGTATTGGACACTTCAGTCTGGAAAATGTTAGCAGTAATTCTAAACTGAGGACAGTCTAACTCTGCATGTGCATTGGTGTTATGAATTCTGCACTAGTTAGTGAGGGCTACCTCTGCAAGGTTGACTCTGGTAGTCTATTTGGGTTCACCAGGAGGCAAATTGTCTAGGGGTGTTGGCAAAGAACCATTGTTTGGCCTAGTGTTCCACACTCTAGGCTGTCTGGGAGGATTATTATTGCCATTATTGTTATAGTTATTGTTGTACCCCCTATTAGGATAATTTGATCTGTCATTGTTATAGCCTCTATTCTGATTAGGCTGAGAGTAGAAATTTTGGCTCCTTAAGTGAGTAATCTCAGTTGTAAGTTTCCTTAACTGAGTTGATATTTCCTTAATTTCTTCTTTCTCTTCCTGAACCTTAGCCACTACATTTTCTGTCAAGGGCTTGAAAAGAGAAGATCCATTGTTCTGATTATTGGCAGACTGATCTACAACCTAAGGTGCTTGTATTTGTCCTGGATACTGTAGCATCTGGCCATTTCCATTTGGAGGTGGCATGATACTCAGTGGAGGTATTTGCAAAGGTGTTGGCATGACAGTTGGAGGCATCATGGCTCCATTAGGCTGTTGTTGGGCAGGATATGTTGGATAACCAGGAAGTGTGGGAAAAGCAATGTTTGGTGTTGGAGTAGGAACTAGCTGCTGGCTGACTTTGATAGCCTCTTGGAAAGCCTGTGTCAAAGTTGTGACATTAGGATGTGCTCTCCTGATAAACATGGAAGTTAAAGGATCTAGGGCTAAATAATATATGCTCCTAGCAGCTTTATCTGCTACGACATAAGGGGCAACTAACTTAGATAGCATTTTCTGGAACCTAGCATTAAAGTTGGCAATAGGTTATCCTTCAAATCATTTGATTGTAGCAAATAAATGATAGTTCATTGAAGGATCTATTGGTATTTTGAACCTATCAGTGAAATCTTTCTCTAGAATAGCCCATGATCTGACTGAATCCTGACCAAGACTAATATATCAGTTATAGGCTTCTTCCCCTAGGGAAAAAGGAAATAACCGACATACAACGTCCTGATGCTCAATTTTGGCCCTACAGCAAGCTTCCTTGAAAGTTCTGATGTGATCATCTGCATCCTGATATGGATGATACTTTGGACAAATTTTATCTGGATTCTTTGGCAAAGGATGATATGCATTAAAAGTTAAAGGCGATACTGCAAAGAATGACATTGCAACCTGTGGAGGTTCAGCCTGAGGCATGACAGGTTGAGGTTGAACCTGAGGTGTAATAGGTGATCCTGTAGGTGTTTGTAAACCAATAGGAGTTACAGGAGGACATTCTGACGATCCTCCTAAAACACTAGAACTGGGAGTATGATGGATGTCTACAGTTCTAGGTCTAAATCCTGTGACAGGTAATTCTTCAAAGATTCCACTGGACCTAGACCTGGTATTTGGCATGTGAGCTAGGATTTCTCAAATTTAAGGAAAATTGGTTGGTTGACTGTAAAGATCAGTTGGAACTTACCAGCAAAACTGATAGTTATGGTCAGAAATGGTAACTGACTGGATATTTACAAAATATTTGCACAAACAATGCAAATATAAGGTGATATTGAGGTCGGGTGACACTTGCAACCGGATATCAGGTTTCTAAGGCAGATTACCTCAAAGCTTTGACAAACTTACCTAAAATTGACTGATCTTTGTAAATTCACAATGATTTACCATTAAGCTTGCAATATTTATGATCAATTTAGAAAACTTCACAAATAATGATCATGTACAAGCTTAAAACAACAAATCTTTGCGTATTGATTGAAATCCAGAGGTGTTTCAGTGTTACCTTACTGTCTGCATCATCAAATCTGATAAAACTTACTGATGATGAGCTTCTAGCTTAGCCCTCCTTCTAGCGCCAAATTATGTTGATCATGATGTTAGTCATAAACAAACATAGAATAAAAGTTACACAACAACCTTTACTCATCTTGAAAGATACGATGAATTCAAAGAATTCATGATCCTAAGTCTCCATGGATTAGTTCTTAATCTACTAACGTTACTTAGTGGTTGATGTGTGTTTCTCTTTTCCATTCAAGGGCCTTACGTTTTCTTATTAGTAGGATTCTATTTCTGTAAAGACGCTACATAGAAAGGTTATTCTACACAGTATATTTCTTCAAATGATGTGTCTATGCTCAACTCTGTGCATGATATTTATCAATTGTACATGCTTTAACTTCAAATATGCTATGAATTTCTAGTTATCTACGAGATGTCTGCATATTTCATGTAATTTGCTTCCGATTATCTATTATTTGCAATTGTGATGGTGAATTGTTCTGAAATTGAAAGAAATGTAAAAGAATACTTCAAATTATGATGAATCTTCAGCTATTGAGTCACATACACACTTGATACTGTCATTAGGAGAAGAAATCAAACCATATTTTCACCAGGATTTCCACAGCTAGATACAGATGATGCAAACTTCAAAGGATGATGAATGAAGACAATACATGCAAACTAATGAGTACTCCAAGGGACGCAGCAAATCAAAGCATGCATCAAGAATTCAAACACATACTACTTAGGATTTACGATGATTTGTAATCAAAATGGTCTTCTCTTTCATTAAGTATGCAAAAACATGTAGGTTTACAATAACTGTGAAATAGGCCCTGATATTTCAGCAAACAAATTTCAATTAAGCTTTGAATGTTCAAAACAAGGCATCCCTGCACCTTTTATAGAATAAGGTGAGGGAGTGGTTACAAATGATCTACGATCAAGATTTAACAATTAAGATCCACGGTGCATATTCCCCTTTTGACTTGGTCAATTGTATCTCATGGCACAGGTTGCCAGTTGGCAACCATCTAGGTAACTTATTTTCCTCCAAGTACCTGATGCAGATGTTTCCCTTGTAGCGCATCTTCATCTACTCCTCAGGTTCTTCTTCTTCATCATCATGATCATCACTTTCTGTGTTTTCATCATCCTGATGGATATCGCCTTGTATATGGACCTGCATGATCATCCTAATATTTTCATATGCTTCTACTATTCTTTCAATTTCCCGCCATCCTGAGTTTTGGCTTTACTTATGGCGTGCTTGTGGGCTTGAAATTTATCTTTGAGGGTCTCCAATTTACCCTTCTTGTTGCTCAATGTTTCATTATAGTTCTCCACCCTGACCTTAATCCTCATGATCTTGTTCATTGCTTCTTCTATCAGGTGGTTGAGAGGGTCATCAGCCATCGGCTGGAAGTTATTATGCAGAGCTTTTATAGCAAAGTCCGTGTCTTGGTTTTCAATTTTCCCCTCTACTTTTCCCTCAAGGGCTTCCAGGACTTCTGCTTCATAAGACATCATGATGTGCAGTTTCACACTGATATCTCTTAACTTATTACTGCACTTCTTCAGTATATCACATTCAAACCTGATGTCTTTATACCAAATATCTACCAGCATGGCAGTGTTATTATCCAGTACCTGGTTATTTATTAGGATCTAAGGATTAATCCTCTTTATTTCACTCAAAGCACCCAAGGCTTTCTCCAACTGGAATGACCTCCTTCCAGTCTCAGTCTGTAATTTATCAACTTTCTTCCAAGAGATACTCAAAGAATTCCACCTCTGCAAAGAGGCTCTCACTACTTCCTCAGCCCCTGTTAGTGTTGATGACATCCATTTTCTCATGATCACTGACTCATGCTTCATAAGGTCTAATTTATTAACCTCTTCTTGAGTAATTGTAGTCAATGGGACTGCTTGATCTGATGATGTATTGTCAGGGTTAATCAACCCTTTTATGTATGAGTGCAGCTAAGCAATGTGCTCTTTATGCTGCTTATTCTTCTCCTTTTCTTTCTTCACCCTTTGGGTCAAAGAATCTATTATATCCTTCCCTTCCTGACCTTCTTGGTCTTCATTGGCAAACCCCAAGTCAACTGTGGTGATCTGGAATTCTTCTAGGGCTATTTTGCCTTTCTCTTTCTCAATGATGGGAAGTGCTACCTGGGCGGTCCTTCTGCCTGTAGCAGGATCTCTTCTAATTACAGATGTTAATCTAGCTTTCCTCTTGGGCTTCATGATGGTTTTTGAAAATAATGTTGAAACATCAAATTCCTGAATCTCAAAACCTAATTCCGTACCTATTTCTTTCTCAAGCCATTGAGGTACTTGATCTCTAAATTCTTGGTGTCCATCATCATCATCATGTCCACCCTGATCTCCAGCATTTGTCTCGGTTCTCGATGGAGAGGGTGACTTCCTTATTTCTTCCTCATGATCTTCTTCATGAGGGGGATCCTATTGTATTTCTTCTTCTTGAAGAACTTCTTGCGGGGGAGGATCATGTTGTGTATCTACATGCTGGTCATGGACCTGATCTTCTACTCCCTCCTTTTGTGTCTCATCCACTTTAGGAATTTCCTCATCCTGAGGTATGTTTGTATCTGTGGGTATCATTGTGTTCGTACTAGGTGCATCTACCTGATCCTGGATCACATTCTGATCTGCACCTGATGTATCTACCTCCTGAGTCTTTAGGTCATCATGACCTGATGTATCATTATCACCTGAGGTTTCTTGAGCCTGAGGGGCATCATCATCATCATTTGATGTTTCTTTATCCTTCCCGCACTTTTGCTGGACTTCTACTATTTTAGGCTCGGTTGGTATTTCTTGTTGTTGCTGACCCATATCTGGAATGCTGCTTTCTGTTTCTACCAGCTTGGCTATCTCAACATTTTCTACTTTATCAGGTGCACCTGCTTGATGTTCAGGACTTGCATCCTCTCTATATATTAGGTCTATCACTGCAGGGTTAGTTACCTAATCAAAGAACTTATCAAGCCCGATTTGTTGGGCTGCCCTCTCTGGGCTACTTTCTCTCTCTTGCTCTGTTTGCTTCAACTCTTCTAATACCTCCATATGTGTTGATGGGGTTCCATGTGGGGTCATTCGAGTGTTAGAAACAAGGGTCTCCATCTGCGAAGAAGTCACATTTTGTACCACCTCATCATCCGATAGGTCCACAGTTTCTTCTAATGAGAACGGACCACCTTGAACTGCTCTAATGGCTTCTTTTGCTTGTTCTTTAGCCTTCTCAGTCTTAAACTGAATGATGGTAGGAAGTGGCACATCATGTTGCAATTCTTTCCTGAACACTTCACTACCAGCTTCCCTTAATACTATGGGGTCATGTCTTATTTCACCTCTCATAGATGTTCTTTGTCTTTTAGGTGGTGATGCCACCAGGGGTGCCTTCCTTTTTCTGGTGAATGTCATAGGATCATCATCTTCAGGCTCTTTATTCACTGGTTCCTCCTCAAGAATATCTTCTTCCACATTCTGCTGTGAGGTTTGGCCCCTATCTGGTACTCCTGCAGTCTCCACAGCTGGCCTTAGGATTCTTTTTGTACTTGGTTTATCCACCAAAGGCTGTGCAGATGAGGTTGATGCCTATCCTGATGTAGATGCACCTTTAGCTGATGTATCAACTCTTTCAACTATCATGCCCTTAGGTTCACTATCAGTCTTCTTTCCTCTGGGGGGTCCTTTGCTTTGTTTATGAGGTGGCAGCCTTTCTCCATTAGATTTTCTCTTCTCCACTAGAAAGTCATCATATTCCTCATTAGGAATCTCCTACCTTTTCCTCTTGTTATCTACTGTGAGGATTACACCCTTCTTCTTCAGTGTATTGATTTTTTCATTTACCCATGCTTGGGTCAACTGCAGCACCCCACCTGTAAACCGATCTAATGAAATGTCTTCAGGTTGCGTCAAGTCAAGCGCTGAAATGGTGTCATTATACACCTTATTGTCCTCATACTTATTTGACAATATCTTGCCATCATCTTTCTTCAATTGTGCAGTCATTGGAACACAATCAAATGTCTTAATCTGATTGAGGGTGAGCCTCTGATATTTTCTTCTTCTAACTTCAGCTTCATCCTCACAGTCAGTCCATAAATCCTCTAAGTTCTTTTTGTGTAGAGGTTGGCCTATGATCTTTTGCATTCTTCCATAGGGGTCATATAATCTGGCCAGTGGGAATGGATGTAAGTTCATTAGGTTCAAACCACCTATGGCCTTCTTTATGTTTTTAGAATCAGGGCAGATGTACCACCCTATAGTTACTGGAAATAATACTGGAGGTATCTTCTTGTTTTCTTTGTATGCATCCAGTATAGTTGATACCTGTCTCAGAAATTCCATCAGGACTACCCCATCAGTAGGGTACCTGGGTAGCATTAATGGCTGTCCTTCAAAACCTTCTATTCTGATGTAAGAAAATGTGGCAAACTGGATGAACCAAGCACCATGCTTGTATATAACTTATTGAGCTTCCATGCTCAGTCTTTTGGTTCTATCTTCCTCCATTGTTCTGACCAGATGCATAGAAAATGCATCATTGACTAATTTGTAGTTAGGGAGATAATTAATTCTCTGCAACTGAGGGTAATGGTCCCATATATGGGCATCATTCAAACTGCCACCAATCTTTCCAACTATGGTAAGTGCATCAAATGTACCCTTGTAAGCACATGAATATATAACATATGAAGTCATGTAAAATGAACACTCCAGGCCTCCTAAGTTCATCATTTGTTCATCTAGGGCATCACTAATAATTTTAGCCCATAATGGCTTATTATCTGTATAAATGCACATCATGATGACCCCATACATCCAATCCTTGAAACTTCCAGCAGTAGGCTAGCCTGTCACTCTGCTGAGTAGGGCAATCATATACTGATATTCATCATCAAAGTCAAATTTGTACAGGTGCACTGGCAATTTGGCAGAGGCAGTGTAAATGTTGTTCTTTGCTCTCCACTGGTACATCCTCTTTCTTGCAGTCTTTTTGTTGTTTACATATTCAATTTCCAGTTTGCACATATCCATACTAATTACCTTCTTTCCAAGTGGGAGATTGAAAGTAGTTGCAATCCCTTTGATGGACAAATCTACATAAACCCTGCCTTGTTTTTCCACTCTCCTTGTCTGAGGATTGTAATTTCTAGCACATTCTATTATCAATTCTGGAGTTTCCATGGAATAAGGAAATCCAACTGCATACCACATTCCTGATGTAAAAACGGCATCCAGTAGGGTACTTTCTTTATCGTTATGCATCTTAGATGACCATGCCACTAAATCTGTGTTTCCCTGATGAGTATCTCCGATGAAACCATACTTGAACTACACTCCTTCAGGCTGAGCAAACATAGGCTTGAGAAATTTAGACTCAGACTTGTTCCTCCTGACGTCCGCCATGGATTCCTGCAATGAACACGACTGGTTTTACCATAACATTCTATATCCATTTATATACAATATTATACGTTTACGGCATCATGCATATTATACTTATTAATCTCCATTTCATCATGATATGCATAACTTACAGTTTCAAACCACTCAAAAAGTATCCTACCTGGACATGTAGAAAATGGCACAAGAGGGTTTTTAATTACTTACTTGACAATGCTTATCTCCTGGATTAGGCTGATGATTACAGAAAAGGGGCTCAGATATCGGTGATAATCACGTGTTCTATTCCGCTGTAAGCTATATGCGTCCGCAGGTAGGTCGTATGAGGGTTTGAATGTTCGCTCTGTAAATTCTTGTTTCTTCACAAGGTAAATGCAAAATGACCTTGGAAATTCTCTTTTATCCTCATTAGTAGGGCAAACTAAGGCAAAACCGGGTTAAATTGATCAAAACCATTGATCTTCTGTACGAAATTCACGGATGTTGCTAGGTGTGTGCATCGCATTCGCAATCGGCGGGAATCCACCTACTGCATTTATGTGCATTTAATGTCATGGGGCAAGATGAGGGGGGTGATCTTCAGAAGATCGGGTGATATCCGTAATATGACCCCCTCTGTGTAATATGAGCTTCCGCCTTTGAGCAGCAACACTGATGTCAAAGGATTGGGTGACATTGAGAATATCTGGTGATATTGAGAATTGGGTCATGTTTTTAAGATCGGGTGATATTCAAAATGTGACCCCTCAAAACTAAAATGACCCCCTTTTGAAAGATCAGGATGATGTCACCATCATGTTATGGAAAAGGGTGATCGCTGGAAATATACCTCCACGAGTTAAAAAGGATGATGGCGTCACTGTCGGGGTGATTTTCTTTGTTCATCGGGATTGGATGACATCATCAGCATATTGGCACTGGGGTGATATTTTGCGACAGGGTGATATTCAGAAGATTGGGGTGATATTCAAAATATCACCCCGCAAAATATATGACGCTGTTTGATGGGTAAATATCACTACCACGTAAAATTGACGTCTAGAGTTTCAGACCAAATGATTATCGGGTGATAAAATTGGATCGGGGTGATCTTACATAAGATGACTAATGTTAAGAAATATGACCCCCCCTCAGAATATCGGGTTTGACCAAGACTTTGACTTGCAATAACTTTCGTTCCCTAAGGAATATCAGGGTGATCCAAAAGGCAAACCTGCATGAAATTTTATACTCTTTCCAACCATGAGGTTATTGATATGAAATATTAACTTTGACTAACTGATCTCATCATGATGACTTACCTAGCCCCCTTATGCAGGGTCACCTGCATGACTTACTTTTGCCAGACCGCCGAAAAGCAGAAAAACCAAGAACAAGCCAAGCATAAAAGTTGGATCCCTGTTTTGTCAAGTCAAAATGGGGCGTATTGTGTAACCACACAACACCTTCAAAGGCCTAATCAATGATATTATTTTAGTATATCTTGATGATTTGACTATGTATTATAAGCATGCATCTAACCATTTAGGTCATTTAAGAAAATTCTTTGAAAGATGCAGAGAATATGGCATGTCATTGAATCCAAAGAAGTGTGTATTTGTTGTCCTAGAAGGTAAATTGTTGGGACATGTAATTTCAAAAGAAGGACTTGCCATTGATCCAAAAAGAAACAGTGCAATTTTGTCCCTTTCCCTTCCCAGTCACAAGAAGGGCCTACAAAGCTTCCTAGGCAAGATCAATTTTGTGAGGAGGTTCAACCCTAATTTTGCTTCAATAGAAAAACCTATCACCTCCATGCTAAAGAAAAATGTTGCTTGCACATGGTCAAAAGAAGGCAGGGATAGTTTTAAAGCTGTCAAACAGGCCATTGCACAAGCTCAGGACTACGCTGGTGAACCCTAACTATGAGAAGGATCTTATCCTTTATGCCTTTAGGGGTAAGGAGGGTATATCAATGGTCCTAACACAACAAAATTAAGAAAAATTGGAGCAACCAATTGCTTTCTTTAGCCATTCACTCAAAGAATATGAGCTCAGGTATGATTTTGTTGAGAAACATGTGTTTTTTGTGGTGAAAGCTCTTAAAAATTTTAGGCACATGCTTTCGAAAAGAAAAGTATAATTATGGTGAACCATCCCAGTATGAAGGAGTTTCTTTTGAGTAGAGATATCGGCGAGAAGATAACTAGGTGGATCACAAAAGTCATGGAATATGATGTGAATATCAACATCACCAAGTTGGTAAGGGGTAGGGGATTATGTGAGAAGATGGTAGTAGACATTGTAGCTTAAAATGATGTAGTGTATGCCCTTGAATAGATCCAGCCAACTGAGTTTCACACCCCAACTGACTAGTATCATGACATGGCTACCTTTCTACAATTAGGTAAATGCCTAGATGGCCTGGATCAAGCCAAAAGGAGGTATTTCAGACTTCAATCCATCCTCTGTGTTCGTGTTGATGGTGTCGTATTTAGGAAAGACATCAATGGAGTTCTTTTAAGATGCATATCTAGCAAAATCAAACTAGCAAGGTGTTGAAAGAATTCCACAATGGCCCTATAGGTGGTCATTTTTCGCCAAGGACAACTGTTGTGAAAATCATGAGGGCAGGTTATTACTGGCCCAACTTGTTCAAAGATGCCCATGGGTGAGGAGCTACAAGGAATGTACCTTATTTGCAGGAAAACAAAGGTTGGTAGCTCTTCCTCTCCATCCCATCTAGATTAATCAGCCATTTGTCCAATGGGGTTTGGACTTCATTGGAATGATCAATCCACCATCAAGTGCTGGACACAAATGGATTTTAACAGCCACTGATTATTTCACAAGGTGGACAAAGGCAATTGCTTTGAAGGATGCCATAGAGGCCTCCATTCCGGATTTCCTTGAAGGTATAGTTACAAGATTCGGTGTCCCATTCACTATCATTTATGATAATGCTAAGGCCTTTATAGGCACAAAAATAATGAATGGGCAGTCAAATATGTAATTTACTTGAAAACATCTTCAACCTACTATCCTTAAGGAAATAGCCTAGTTGAATCTACAAACAAAAACCTGATCAGAATCATCAAGAGAACAATTGAAGATAACCAAAGGACTTGGCATTACAATTTGAAAGTAACTCTTTGGGCTGATAGGATTACTCCCAAGAGGGGCCATAGGGAATTCACCCTTCATGCTTGTTTATGGAAGGGAAGCAAAACTTCCATTATCACTAGAGTTGCCTTCCCTTGATCTTGCACATTAGTTGGAACTGCTAGAAAGTGATGCCATGACAGTGAGATTTGTTGAATTGATGGAGCTAGAGGAGAAGAGAGATGCTACCGTGAAGACCCTTGAGGAGAAACAAACACAGGTGAAGAGGACCTTTGATAAAAGGTCAATTGACAAAGTCTTCCAAGAGGGAGATTTAGGGCTGAAATGGGATAAGGACAAAGCTAAGGCTAGGAGGCATTCCAAGTTTGATGCCTTATGGAGTGGCCCATATATCATCGTCAGTTGCAAGCAGACCACTGCATTTCAACTCTCCAAGTGGTGAAACCCTTCCAATCCAAGTTAATGGGATTCATCTCAAACCTTACTTCTAAGTTTGGTTTTGGGACCCTTGTAAATAAGTAGAATATGCCTTGTTGGTTTTCCTTTCAATAAGTGCTCTTGCATAGGCTACATCCTCATTAGGATCTTGTTTGCCTCATTTGTTTTTTTTTTCTTGTTGTCTAGAGGTAGTGTTTAGTTTTATATTGGTCTAGCCAATCCCCTAGTCTAGATGTTACAGTTCCCTTTGACTCTATGCCCAATGGATCGATAAGGCCACTGGATCCTAGTGTTTAGCAGGCAAACACCCCTGCATAGTTTCCAAAATAGCCCAAAGATTCCCCTAAAATGTTGCACTTCGTCCATAAAAAATATATGATCTGAGCAATCCTAAATGGAAGAAGTCCCCCTTCAAAAACCACAAAAATTTCTAAGTTTCTACCTTAGTCTTTTTCCTTATTGGAAAATTTGGTTGTTCGCAAACTGAGAAGTTTGCCGATCAGCAGGTTCGTCGATTGGTGAAATGGCCAATAAAGAGGGGAAGACATAAATTCTCTAAGGAAAAACAAAGCAAAGCAAGCTTTTGTCAATGAAATATATGGTTCAAAAACTTGTTGGTTCATCGATAGAGGAAGTCACCGAAAAAAAAAAAAAGAGAACAAGGCAAACAGAGCGAAGTTAAAGTGTTCTATCGGAGAAATGAAAAGTTCACGAACCTCTTGGTTTTTTGATCGGCAAGTTCATCGACTAGCGGACCTATCGATAAAGGACAAAAAAAGAAGAGTTAAGTTGTCGGCAAACTTAGTGGTTCGTGAACCGTTAAGTTCGCTGACAAAGAGGTTTTCCACCGAGATGTTTTACCGACAGATGAGGCTGTGACAAAGGTGAAAAGAAGAAAGAAATTGGTTAAGGGAGATGGTTTGCCAAAAGGTGATTTCACCGATAAAAGAGAAAAGGAGCAAAAGAGAGAAAATTGGCTATATGTGGTTGGCGAAGTCAAAGTTCATGGATCAAATAGTTCATCACTAAGAGGTTTTGTTGATAGAAGAAACTCCAACAAAGGCAAAGAGAAAGACAAGTCATTGGCAGGGAAGTGGTTCACCAAAGGGTAAATTCACCAACAAAGGAAAGATAAAGCAAAGAAGTAAGAAAGAAGAAAAGAAAGGGCGAAATCAATGAATCAATGAAATCACAAACTCACTGATCAGTTTGCGATTTCTCGAGTTCGTTGATAGGGCAATTTGTCGACAGAAAAGGAAGCAACAAAGAGCAAAGTGGCTAAGTCAAGGAATAGCTCATCAAGGGAGAATTTTACCAACAGAGGAAGACAAGGGGACAATGTGGATAGTTTGCAAACTAGATGGTTAGCTGATTGACGAGGGGGCTGATAAGGTAAAAATAGAAAATCAGGCAAAAATTCAAATTCTCCCAAGGTGTCGAAGAAGATTCAAAATATGAAACACTTTTAAAGTGTTGTAAAAGCTTCATAAAAGGGGCATGATTTCCTGAATCCCTAAAATTATGCAATTGCTGCAGGATGAAGAGATACCTGGCAGTAATTAATGTTGCAGGCCAAAGTCAAATACAAGTGGTTGAAATAGTGCAAACCTTCAATGCACAAGTACCCGAATTTAATGAGGAGGACAAAGTGGATGAAACATGTATTGTAGGTACTAGAAAAAGGATTCAACCTTCCCTCATCAATGCACCAGGTACCTAAAGTGTGTCGACAATCTTCCTCTACAAATTTTGTAGACATGCCAGGGTATGGACGCCCTCCCAATTTGCAAACTTTCTGATAGGGCCCTAAGGCCGAATTCAATGCAACATGGGCATATGGTTGACTAAGTTTCAGTGCTTGAGGTTGCACAACAATTAAATATCTATATAAGCATGTAATAATTTTTTTTGTAGGTTGGTTGTTTTCCTAGGTCACTACTTGGGTAGAAGATTTGTTACAGTAGCAAACCTTGTGATATCTCCCATAACTGTATGAATTTGATGCATTGTGCTTGATCCTGAGCCTTTGAAGTCTCCATTTTCAACTCACCCATGAATGGAGTTCTCATTTTGTTTTCATATCCTTATGTAATGAATCTTTCTTCTTTTGTAATGGCTTCCTAGCCTTCATAATCAATATAAACTGTTATTTTACCTCTCTCTAAAGCTTTACACTTTGTTTATTTCAAAATTGTATGCTTGTATTGTGGGTAAAACAGTCTCTTTCATAGCTCCAATTTTCTACCTTAACCTCTGTAATAGCTTCTATGAGTCTGTGTGAATCTGTTTCAGTTTTGAGATCATTGTTGTGTTAATTCAGGTTCAACTAAACACTAAATCTAGTGCATCACCCCCTTTTTAATTTCAATTTCTCTCTCTCCCCTTTTCCCTGTGATCAGTAGCAGTAGATTTAACTATTTTCTCTTAGCCTTAAGCTCAGAAAGAGGAACCAACCTTCTCTAGAGGTTTGATCTCATTTGCAAGGTCCCATGCCTTGAGATCAGTCCCATTGTGTCATTGGAATGCTTGAACAGGCTTCAAGCAAGATGCAATTCCAGGTGATAACAACTACCATGCTATAGTAAAGACTATGTGAGGGAACTAACAGACTACAATGTCTCCACCTCAACACTCTCCTTCATAGTAAAAAGGAGTGTGACATGCTAAAAAGATGGCCTGACTAGGGGTCTCACTACATGGTTCTGGGCACAATGTGCCCCCTCCCTATCTTGTGTAGAGCTTTTGCCTCTTAGCAATCTTGCATGTCAAAATAATTTAGAATCTCATCAAGAGGATAAACATGCAATAGAGTTTCCTCAAAAAATATTGTGGGACCTCATTATTTTTGCATGGTGGATCATCAAACACTATCCACTACCTATCCCAAAAGTTTTTAACTATTCCTATGTGTGTGGCACCATCATATGGAGAATCTTTTGCAACTCTCATGTAATGGCTCATTAGTTCTAGGATCAACAAATAAGACACATAAATTGGATTTCAAAAAAAAATATTTTTCACCTATTTGTATGACAATTTTATTGCATAGATTGATGGCAATTCTCCCTACAATTTGCCCATTTGTTGATTTGGCTTGTCACATAATCTATGTGAGAAATAATTGAATCAAGGGATGTTGCAAGGGATCTTCAGTGTGAATTGGTTGCATTTGAATTTTTTAATGTTTCAATCAAGGTTTCAAGTTGTTTTTTATTCTCCTTGATTTGCCCTAAAACGTTTGTTTTTGTCTCACGAGGATGTCAAGAAATTGAAGGAGGAGTTTGGGGAGGGTTATTTTGTGCCCCCTCTTCAATTAGAATTTCATCATGCTCTCTATTTGGTGAATTAGGGTTTGGGAGCATTTGAGGGGGTTCGTTTGCTGAAAATTGAAAAAAAATGAATCAAAACATTGCAAAACAAATGATTCATTTTCAAAATTAGAAAAAAATATGGAAATCTTACCTTGTTGAGCTTGTTCACCCTATGGAGCTCATGCATGATGTTATGGAGTGTGAAAATGTCGTGGCGACACTGTGTTTGAGAGGCTTCTCCCTTAATGGCTCCAAAACACACTCGCACTAAAACCCTACTCACATTTTGTTGTTTTGCTAGAGTAAAATGACCAGAAGCTTCTATTTTTTTCTTTTTATTTCTACTCAGACAAAATGTGGGTGCATTATGGCTTGATTTAGGCTTAGACTACCGAGCCATAATGCAAGCATGTTATAATATGAGTGTATTATATTGCGCTCGTGTTATATCTTGTTTGGACCAAAAAGTGGTTTTGGCCACTTTTTGGTCCCCCACCTTTTTGTACACACCCTTAGGTAGGTATCTACTTAAGTAGGATGCATTTGCACATGTGACATAAACTTTCCTTGTTTGGTGGAGTTTTATTACACAGATGTGTGTATCTCCTTTATCCCACATTGGTTGTACATTCACATCTCTTGGTGGTATATCCTATATATACCCACCTCTTGTAGTCTTCTAAGCTCATTTTGTATATTTGCATCGTTTGATAGAATAGAAATATTCTCTCATTTTTTGTTTCTTTTGTACTTTCATTAAAGCTCTTTGATCTTGGGTGACTATCTACATAGCCAAATCTTACATTTTTATAAAAGGACAAAGCCCTAGTTTATTTTAGACATCCACTCATATCAAATCATCATTAGATAACATTTTCATTACACATCATTTGATCACAAGAGCATTTAAAGCATTAATTGCATTTGTATTTGTAAATTATAAGGATAGACAAAAGGAATTTGCAATTCTACTTGGTGTGTCTTCCAACTTATTCTAGATCATTGAATTGATCAAGGGGTTTAACTTATGCACAAGGTGGGAAGCTAGTCATCTTCCCTTCCCTATAATAGCAAGTTCAAATGGTGCTTTTTAGCACCACCATTTTCAAATGTCAAAGCCAAACAAGAATCTAAAGACCCAAAGTGCAAAGTTTAATGTTTCAATGTAGGTTCAAGGCCATAAGTATGGAGATGAAGGCTGTAGGAACAAGACTAAACTAGAATAAAGAGAAAGTCTATTTCTAGTTTGAATAAAGAGAAAGTCTATTTCTAGTTTGAATAAAGAGAAAGTCTATTTCTAGTTTGTGGAGTTTAATAGTTTGTATATCTAATAGCAAAAGTTTGAGTTAGATCATAGAGCACGTACTACAATAGATCATCCATTTGTCACATGTAGACCTAAGTACACTTATCCTTCTTTGTTGATTTATGTATATTTTTCATTTCAAAACTCAAGTCTTTTATCTAGGTTAGTTGATATATTGATTGTTTAATTAATCGATTAAAGCCTAGATAATTTAAAAATGAGTGTTTTATTGTTTTTCAATTCTTTCCTTTGTGCAAAATCTTTAGGGCAAGGCCCCATGCAACTACTTAGCTTATTTTGGCTATTTAAGGAGTTATATGTAGAGCTAGTGGTCTCATGAATATTTAATTTTTTTCTTATTTTTAAGCAATCATCTTAAATTTTAGTTTTTAATTGTATAAATTTTTAAAAATAGGATTTTCAAAAATCATTGTTATGTAACACTTCCACATCATTTATAGACACCAAATTTTAGGAAAAATCTCCAGGAAAAAATTATAGGGAAATGTAAAAAAATATAGCTATGTGGCATATTTCCCATTATGCTGCTTATTTTCATTTTCAGCCCCCCTTTTTTTCCACAGCATATTTTCAATTCCTAAAGAGTAACTATTCCACTAAAATAGGGAAAGATTCTAAATTATCCTTTTCAAATAATTAAAAATTGGTATAGGACCAATGGTACTCAAGTTTAAGCAAAAAATTCACTTAAGAAAATTCACTATGCAGTTACATGAGACTATGGAGTTAGAATTTATTCACTTAGAAAATTCACTTATGCAGTTACATGAGACATGGGGTTAGATTTGTCAAATGTTTCTCTCTAGAGGTTTTGAATATCTTACATTTCCAATGCATCTGATTTGTTTTTAAGAAAATAAAGGCCGTTCTATAAAAATAACCAATAATGGCAATGAAGTACCTTGCACCTTTATGTGATACTGTTTGCATAGATTCACAAATGTCTGAATGTATCAGCTCCTTTTTCCCCTTTATTTGCAAAAGAAAATCTAGAAAATCTAGGTATGTTGCTTTCCCAAATTACAGCCTTTGCACATTTCCAACTTGAGTGGTTAATGTAGATTCATATCCTTTATAAGCTGTTCCTTTTTTAACTTTTCAAGTGAATGTGCACTTATATGTGTTCAGTTCCATTAATTCTTAAATTCAGAGACGTGGGAGATTGGATAATCTATTAGCCCTCCTGAAACACAAACTTAATCTCATTCATCAAAGTATGATGTTTAATGGCAACCACACGATAACTGCTAGATCTCAGAGGAAGAAGTTCCAGGTCTCAATTGAAAAGGAGACCACCCGCTTGCTGGTGTGGAGACGAACCTCTCGTTCTGCTTCACATTTGTGATCCTCTGGATAATTTGAAATATTAAAACCATTTGTCATCCACTGCTAATGCTGATATTATGTTCTTATGAACCAATCTATGTTCTAATAGAATGGTGATGACATGCTCTTTTGTTTATGCATTTCTAACTAAATGGTGATCTTATGTTCTGCTCGAGTGTTATCTAAATTTGACTGCAAATTAATAGAGAATTGTAAATCCTTTTTGAGTTTCTGCATGCAGGATAACTTCAGTTGGGCCTACATGCAGCAGAACAACAATATTGCTTCAGAGGCTGTTTATAGGAAAGACTTATCCATTGAACCAGACAACAATAAGATGTACAATTTTGGAATTTGCATGTTGAAGCAGGGAAGGATTGCCGAGGAAAAAGTCACGCTTTGATATCTAAAGCCCTGCTTCAGAGGGACCTTGGGGTCTTGATTCACATAACCATATAAAACAACTCAAAGATGTGTTAAAAGAACTTGGATTGTGGTCTCAATCTGGCTATTTCGATTTCTCCGTAGAGAATCCAGAACCCGAATCAGATATCGCTATTCTGCAGTTCCTCGTTGTGGCAGCCTCATACTTGTCCCCTCAAACAGAAAATAGTGAGACAAGAATCTGGTTTCAGACCTGGTGGACAGTGGACACAGCCCAACTTTTTTGGCAACAGCAGGATTTAGACCCTTAGAACACAAATCCCAACACCTAGTGCTACTCCCTCTCGTCCAAAGGCACCCAATTCCCACATCTCAATGTTAAGCAATGGTCTCTAGGAAATGAATGGAGGAGATAGAGTTGGGGAAGCTTTTGCCGAATAAAACATCGATGTCAATATCAAGATTCCTGGCTGCCCCTTTCTTGTGGATGGTAATGGTTCTGAGATTTAGAGGCTTTGAAGCAGAAGCTGGATCAAATAGCATGTGATGGCATTTCAAAAGCCGCATTTCCTCCTCTAAAACCTCAAACAACATCATGGACACGAACCATGTTGTCAACAGTGCTTCACCATCATTTTTCTGAAGGACTAATAACAATAAACGGTGCATTGATGATAGAATGTCTCAGACATTAGACATAACTAATTGCCAAAAGATTTTCTACCATTTGAAGCAGAAAATCAGGTTTTTGGGAACAATGGCAAGAATGCTGCCAAATTCAGAGACTCAGTAATGAAAATCTTCCTCCACGAAGGAGGTCCCTCTCTTATGGGTGTGTGAGAACTGAAACTGAACTTAAAATAAATGTGCAGAACCAAAAATCAGAATTGAACTTCTTATTATTCTCTTGCTAACTGAAACAGGGACACATACCTTTTATAGATAATAGAGTAGGAAAGTCCTAAAAGACTCAATTGAAACTGCCCTAGATTTACTCACTAACCTACAGCTAACCTAGTCCTAACAGCACTTACACAGCTGTTCTATGTGCTGTTTTTAATTAAAACAGAAAGCCCTAAATGCACAAACTAAATCCCTAAATATATGGTTGCTAATTCTGCATCTTTAACACTCCCACTTAGCTATATATATCTCAATCAGGCTATAGTAGATTGAATCCTTCCTTCCAAAACTTAAACATGTTTCTTGGTAGATCCTGATTATCACACTTCAATACTAACAAAATTTATCTCTTGCTATCAATACCACAATAACCTAAGCTTTAAATATTCTTCCAAGCTCCCACTGAATGTAACTCCATGCTTGCAATTTTCATTATTTATTATTGCCAATGCCTCCTGGTATTTCTGTACACAACTTGTAGAGGTTGCCATCTATACTTCCTTAAGCAATAGTCACTTCTTCTGCATCATTTAAAACACATACCTTGCTGTCAAACTGTAATAATATCCTTGCATCAGCAATCTTACTAACTGACAAAAGGCTTTTTGCTAATGTAGGGACATACCATACATCTTTGATTTGGTATTTCCATACCATGAGATATATTTACATACCATCTTTGATTTGGTATACATCTTTGATTTGGTATTTCCATACCATGAGATATATTTACATACCATACACCATTGAGCATCTTCAATGAGATATTTCCAACTCCCCATCATCACATACTTGCTGTCATCTCCGAGAGTGACAGTCTTTCCTTTGGGTACTTCTTTATATGATGTAAACCAACCTCTCTCAAGTGTCGTATGTTGACTTGCTCCTGAGTCTAGGTACCATCACTTTGAAACACCATATTTTGGAGATGTAGTAGCTGTAAACAAATATTCTTGGTCATTGGTTGAAGCAATATTTGCATCAGCTTCCTTCCTTTTCTTTATCTCATCTACTCATGCCAACCATTTTGTGCATTGTTTTTTAAAATGACCCCACAAAGAAAGCACTTGGGCTGAAGTTTACTTTCACTCTTCTTTTTTTACCTTGCCCTTATCTCCTGCTGAAAACAGAGCTGTAGGAGTGCACTATTTTCTACAAGTCCAAACTAGCTTGAGTGGTCAAAGCTACAACCAATCCAGAATATGATTCTGGAAAAAACTCCCAAGAAGTGTCATAATAGCATCTTCTTCTGAGATCACTGACCCACACGCTGCCAATTGATTTTTGAAAGACTTGACTGGTTTGTGTGGTCTGATGTCTTCTGCAATTCCTGCATTTTATCTAGAAATTTCTTTTATGTAGATATAGTCTTTTGATTCATATAATTTAATCAATTGATACTGAGCCTCCTTTGTGTTGTGACGTCTTCACACATCGCCCCATTGCAAATGGGGACCCCCCCTCTTTTTTCCTGGGGACCCCCCCTCTTTTTTCCTGCTTTCAGTCTTTGTTTTGCTTTAGGTTTAGTTTTTCTCTGAGCTTGTAGGGTTTGGTAGTGTTGTTTTGCCCAAGTCTCGATATATTCTGGCTAAGGAGTCCGTATCTTCTCACCCTGATGCATGTCCTGAAGCCCTGAAATTGACTAAGTCTGGAATCCTGATGTTCTGAGATCCTGAAAATTGACTAAGTCTGAAATCTGGTGGATCCTCAAAAATCTAGAATCTGCATGTTATATCTCATGGATCCGGGACCTATCTCAAACATCCTAGAAGTATATTTCAAAAGAGATATACTTAAATATATTTTTAAATATACTTCCACCCACGACACTTTGAAATCGGGCGGAAAAAGTTGAGGTCTTGGACCTTGAGTGGAAATTTCTCATGAGCATTCAGTATGCGCCTAGTTAGGGTTGATGATTGAAGGATCCAAACAATGAAGATTTTGTCTCCTAAGTCGAAAATTCAAAAAATACTCTTAAAAGCTTTGAGAAATTTGGGAAGTGAAAGTTGAAGATGACAAAACTTCAAGGTGGAAATTCAATGACTCCATTCAGTATGCGCTCCAAATGAAGGAAGATCCACACTAGGACATCATATTTTCCTTTGAGATTTGCAATCTTGATCTTAGAAAAGTCCTCTGAAACATAGAGAAAATCATCCACAAAGACTTAGGAAAATTTTGCAAAGAGTTACAAGTTGCCAAATGCAAAATGGGGAAACTGAATACACCCTTTCACAATGCGCTCAAGGCAAAGTGTGGAAACTGAATGCTCACATTCAGAACCCGCCCTAGGAACTTGATGATCATTTTGAGCAAGGAAAAGTTGTAAGTTTGAGAAATTTGCAAAGAAGAGTTCACATACTTGGAAAATTGAAAGTTTAGGATGCCTAGGAGAGCAAAATTCTCATCACCATTCAATATGCACCCTGAAAGAGGAATCAACACTTAGAAAATTTCATGCCTAAGTGAGGAGAGCGGAAATTTCCTCTCCTTGTTTAGGATGCACCCTAGGACAAGACATCCAATGCCAAAAGGTGGAAATTTCTCATGATAATGAAATATGCGCTCAACTAAAGAATGATATTTTTCATGCACAGGAAATTCACTTGATTCATGGTTGCTAAGTGTCTACACCAAAGAGTGAAAGGAATTGGAGCTTGACAAAAAATTGTCTAAGTATGGAGGGCAGAAATTTCCTACCAATGTTCAATATGCACCCTATATCAAGCCCTTAAATGCAAATGTGGAAATTTCCTTTGCCTATGCAATATGCGCCCGAGACTATCTTTAACATTGTGATCAGTTTAAAATTGTCTGAGGCATTTGAGAGTTGAGAGGTGTAAGAGTGGAAATTTCACATCCACATTCAGTATGCACCCTAACAAAAGGTAACATGATCCTTGTCAAAATGTTGAGTCATTCAAACTTCAAGGAAAATCCACCTAGAGTGAAGTGAATTTTTTGCTTAATCATCGATAAAATGAGACTTCAATATCATACGCCAAGAGGGAGAAGTAGTTTAAAAAGTTCAAGAAAAAAAATGCTTAAGGAAAAGTGAAGTTTAAAAATGACAAAGACAAAAGGTGGAAAGTTCTCATTAACAGGAAATATGCGCCCTAGATCAAGCCATCAAATGACAAATGTGGAAAATTATCATACCAGTGAAATATGCGCCCTAGACATGAAGACACCATAATCCTTGAGAAAGTGCCAAAATCATTCAGACATCAAGAAGAATTTGTCAAAAAGAATAGAATTTGAGGGAAAAAAAAACCAAAAAATATTCTAAGTCTTCAAATTGAAAATCGGAAATTTCTCATTGACAAGCAATATGCGCCCTTGCAAGGGCGCAAATTTCCCATAAACAAGAAATTTTCGACCTTGAAAATGTTTCACCAAAATATTAGATTCGCATTGCATGTTGAGGAAGTCGGCCTAGGATATGAAAAATTAGAGTTTTTTTGGTCATAAGCAGGCCGACCCTCTTGAGGAAAACTCAGAGTGCTATATAAGGAGGATTGAAGTTTTCATTTTACACATTCAAACTCAAAACTGAAAAGGCAGAAAAAAAGGCAGATCAGCTACGAATAAGAGCAGAAAATTGCAAGTGAGAGATCAAGTCATCAAAAAATCAAGTATTTGCAAATTCTATCATATTTCACAAACTTGACTGTCCTTGTTCTTAAGGCGAGGTGATTGGAAGTTTACATGATTTCATTACATGATTTATCCCACATTCACTAGGCTATTGAAATTGTCATCATCTTGTTCATTTATCAAGCATCAAGCTAAGGTACTAACTTAAGTTTTTTTGTAGGTGATGATGGTTTTGCAAAGGAGAATGACAAGTGATAGCACGTGAGGAAGTTCTAAGGAGGAAGGTGTCACAAGTGATTAAATTCCCAGCATTGCACTACATCAAGAGTACATCAAGATCATCACACTTTGAAGAAGGCTTCATTGTCGGAGGAGGAACACCACTTCACCTTGCACGCTTCATGATCTGTGAAGTTCAAGAGTCAAGTCCCACTTCCACATTCTAGAGTCATCCATTTCATGCGCCAGAAAGATCAAGAGCAAGCATCATGCAATCTACTCCAAAAGTCATGAACAAAAACATCTTCTACTTCTTGCACATGCCTGAATGAAGGAATCCTGCAAGAACAACATCACATGAGATGAAAAATGAGCAAATTTGTCAAGAAATTCCATGAATTACATCAAGACAACATGAAGAATCCCAAAATTCCCAAATTTTCAAGTTCCAGATGCCAAGTTCTAGAGTTGAAAATCCAAAATCAAAAGACTACTCCAAAAGATGATACAATTTGGGAAATATTTCAAGCAATGTGAATGCGATGGACATCAAACCAGTTTGCTTAATGCCAAGGTGCTGTCTACATGTCATCGATCCAATTATATTTCGCCACCTCATCTGTGCACATTTAATGCATTCACAACAAACAAGAGGTCAAAGAGGGCGTCCATCTTGGAGATTCTCAAAGAATCCATTTCAAGCTTATCATCTTCGGAAACGTGCCTTTGTTCCCTCTTCTATGTCTAAAATAGCAAGTTGTTGTAACAAACTCCTTATGTGGTGTAATCTTGGCCATTGATTTGCAAATCAATCCTGGCCCTTCATTGTACTTAGAGGACTATAAAAGGGTTCATTCACCTCATTTGTAATTATTAGAGTTGTTGTAGGAGAGTAGGATAGCAAGTAGAATAGAGGAGACTCTTCAAAGATTGTCAAAGAGAAACTTTGAGAGATTGTTGTAAAGAGACACTTCAAGATTAATGCAAGCTCATTGTTGAATGTTTCATGGTGATCCTGTGATTTTGGAATGTTAGCATGATTTCCATTGTCTCCAAGATGATTAAGAATCGTTTCCAAGTAGAGTAGAATTAGAATGAAAGCTCATTGATGTAATGTTAATATGTTAAGATATTTGATGAATTCCTTCTTGGTTCATACTTTTCGTGGATTGTCGAAGGCAACTCACTTTGCAAAGTTAGCTTGAACTTTCATGTGCTTTAGTTCGATTGTGAATGCTCGTTCAAGCTATGCCAGCTGTGGGTGTTTGGATGGAAGTTCACAATATGAAAATCATTGGGTTACCTTAGAAGATAGCACCTGCTTGATGTAGTTGTTGGTTCTCATGGCGAAGCGGAGTTAGGTTTATGAGGAGTTTGTCTATCTTAGCATGTTTCATTATTTCATTGTTCTTAGATTAGACTCTCTTAATCCTTGCCTTTTTTCATTTTCTTTCATAATCAGTTTGAAGTAAGTTCCATTTCATAATAAGGAGAATAGCATATTGAGAGTGGAGAAAGGAGTCAATTCAGCATAAGTCCCTTTGTGAGTTACAGCAAATCACATCAACTACTAAGTCTATCTAATTTGCAAGTCAAGAACTGACGTTAAGGAACCTTGGAGTTGTCTCGATTGATCACATTGTTTAGCATTTGAGAGACTTTATTCAAGAGAGGATAGAATACTTAGTATTTTATTCTGAGTTTGCATGTGCATAAAAAACACATCAACACTTTGTTGTTTGACTCACTCACATGCAAAATCACATTATCACTTAAAAGTATACAGGAACAAAGCCTACCTTCCTTTGCCTCTCACTTCCTGATTAGATTTGCACATTCTCAGCTCCCAAAGATTGAATCCAGTGCCATCAAATCATTATACTATCCTCAGAGGATCTTCTGCAATGGATGTGGCCATATCTCTAGAGGTCTTACACCTTTTGATACTTCTCTCTGATGCTTCAAATCTCAGCTTCTTTTGACCAGCCGTAACTCTTCTTTAATACCTAGAACCTCAAACAACTCCTCAAACAGCTCTGGAAACATGGAAGCTTCACAACTTCAGTGCACTCCAAACAGAAGCAGCTGCTTCTTTCATGCAAAACAAATCACAGATATTTTTGTTTTTATATGTCTGCTCAAAAACAAATCACAGCTCTTTTTTAATGGTGGCTTCTTTAATTGTGGCTCCTTCACAATTCACCCAACAATCTCCATGGCTCCTGCTGGTGGACAGCAACACTCCTGGAACCTCACAGTACTTGCTCTGATACCATGAACTGAAAATGAACTTAAAATAAATTTGCAGAATAAAAAATCAGAATTGAATTGATTATTATTCTCTTGCTAACTGAAACAAGGAAACATACTTTTTTATAGGAAACAGAGTAGTAGAGTCCTCTAAAAGACTCAATCCAAACTGCCCTGGATTTACTCACTAACCTACAGCTAACCTATTCCTAGCAGCACTTACACAGCTGTTCTATGTGCTGTCTTTTATTAAAACAGAAAAACCTAAATGCACAAAACTAAATCCTCAAATATTTGGCTATCTAACAGTGTGGATGATGGTAGTGATCTTGATCTTCATTATTCTGATGAACAACTTCAAACTCATCTGCACAAAACAATAAGCCTCTCACAAGTGCTAGTTTGATCTTCCTTCCATTGCAGGATAAGGTAGACCCATGGCTTCATAGCCTGGAGTTTAAACAGGCTATTTTGGTTGGACTATGTAATTCCAATTCCCGGTACTATGAGGACAAAGTATAGAGAAGGCTCCCAGTTTTCCAGGAGCTGGCTGCAAGCCCAAAAGTCTGAGGAAGGCTTGCAGAAACAAAAAGAAAAAAAAAAACCATCATTATTTCATTTTCTTGCATTGGGTGGTTCAGGTTTTTTCCTAGTCCAAAGGACTCGAAAGTCTTTTTTTTTTTTGACAGCAGATTTCAGGTAAAAAAATTGCTTGGCACAGATTGTAAAGTTAAAAACAGTTAGTTTAGCTGCAAATTGGGGACTTTTTTCATTGTTGATTTAGGGAGAGGAGTCTGGATTCATAAGTTGAAATCAAAGATTTCCAAACAAGTTGTACAGGAAAAATGTGGAATAGGTGGCGACATTCTGAGTCACTTCTGAACATGCTATTTTTTTTCAGCATGTCATACTATCTCCTTATGATTGGAGTCAGAGTATAGTGATATGTACTAGTTATATTTGCATTTCTATGATTTGTTATTTAAGATCAACATGCTCTCTGACTAGAAATGTCTTTTGTGATGTCATCTCTATTGATTTCATTCTTGCTGATATGAATCAGAAGCTATTTTTTTTTTTTAAATCTGAATAGAAAAGGGCTTTCTGTAAAAATGTGTAGAAGTTTTTTGGTCAACATGTCAGATTACAACTCTTGATCCATCATTAGGAGAAGACTTATAGAAGCATTAAAAAATACTGTACACAGTTTTCCAAAAACTCTTTTTTTATTTATGATGGATTTTAAAAGCCTTAGTTCTTTGACAAATATGAATATTTCTCAGCTGCATAGAGAATGGAATATTGAAGACACAAAGATTTTAATTTTTCACTTTTATTCTCTCAGTTGATTGTTTTTATGGACCTTTGAAATTCGATGGCCACAACTTTTTCCTGGAATCAAGATTGAAATGTAAATATTCACAAAATTGAGATAAAACAATAATCAACAAATTTGAATTGCCAAAAGATCAGAGGCATAATCTTTCCATGGTCCATAAAATTGATAGTAAGTGGATGAAAAAACTACTACACAGTTTTATCAAGAAGCACACTCTCCCAATTGCCAAAAAAATATATGTGCAAATAGAAAGTACTGAATTCTGGCAGATATACTCTAGAATAAATGGTTTTGAAAAACAAATGTTCTATAAAGACATGACTACCTTTCAATCACAAGAAAATTTCTGTTAATTTTTTTGACAGGTTGAAAATAGAGTTGAAAAATGACACTAAGATCCAACGAATTACCTCCATTTTAAATAGAAAACTTAAGTAATCGGAGTTTCTAGATTGAAGGGTTGTGTATACATTTATAGATTGAGATCTTCGTTATATTGTTCTTTCTAATTCAACCAAAAAGGTTTGGAATCGCACTCCACTATTCTAAGATCTTATGATGCTTCACTTAGAGTAAATTTTCTCTATATGGATGGGAGGTATCTTCTAAGATCTTATGATGCTTCAGTTCAGAGTAAATATTCTTTATATGGATGGGAGGTATCTTCTGTGTGTACTGCCTTCCGACGTGATTTAGGTTTCCATTGTGGTATATTGTGGGGAATCAAAAACTATATTATGTTCGTTGTAGTAGAAAGCATTAGTTCAGTTCACTTCACTTTTGGTCTGGCTTGTTATTCCCTGCATGTAAGGGTAGTGCAAGGGAATATCATAGTTGCTTTGATTGGGCAGTTAAAGATCTCCAATGCTTTGTTTTCCTGTCTTAAAGCCAAGGCGTCAAGCACGGAAGACAGAAAATTTACTACAAATGGTTGATTAAGAATTTATTTGAGACATTGAAAAAGTGTCGGTGATCTTCCCTTATGAAATAAGGCAGCGGATGTACTCGAGAGCACCGGGAAGAATACCTTGACGAGGGAAACTTTATATGGTGACTATTAATCTAATCATTGATGGCTGCATATTTTTTGAAATCTGCTGAGCACATTATATAGTTATACATGTGACTGGAATTGTTAAAAAGCAGTGACATTTCTTGACATTCTTTTGAAAGGTTTCGCAGTATGCGTATATAAGTTTTAGAATGGAATAGGTTAGTATGATGGATTTAGTGTGAAAATACTTTGCCAAGTTTTCTGAATCCTTACCCTCAACGTTTGCTTTCCCAGCCTCTTGTGGTATTGTTCAGTTCATATACGTCTGCTTTCCCAGCCTTTTGTGGTAGGTCCAATTCATGTATGGTGAATGACTGTTTGACATATATAATCCTTGCTGTTTGAAATGTTACAAGCTGGTAGCAATAATGGCTTCTGTGATTATGTGAATTGTTTGAAAACTTCCTTATACGTCTAATGCTGGGAAATGTTTGACAAAATACCATCAAGGCATAAAGCTGTGAAATTTTTGATAAAAAGCCACCAAGGCATAATATGTGAATTGCTTTTCAAAATACCTCGATGGCATTCATCAGTGAACTCCTTTGACCAAATTTTAGTTGGAAACCGTTACTAAAATATCTAGCGAATGAGCTTAAAGATGATCCAAGGACCAGTTGATACCATAAACATTGAGATATGCATTTTGTATTGCATGATTTTATGTGACAACCACTGCTGCTAATGCAGTTTTGATTGGGAGTTTTGAGTAACAACTACTCTTACGGATGCAGTGTAGTATCTCCCTTGTCTTTACAGGAAACTTCTATATGTGATTTATAATTGCTAATGCAGCAGTTTTGACTATTGTGAGGAACTTTTAGAACCTGTGGGGTATATAGGAAACCCTTGTTTATGGTTATAGAAGCAGTTAAATGCTATGAAATAATTTTAGAGTTCAGAGTGTTGATGTCCAAATCACCCACCTGCCATGGGTGAGCTAGGGGTTATGAACTAGGTTTCCTTTCGAAGCAAAAGATGATCGCTGGAGCATAGCATATCTAGCGGGTCTCTCATCATTTCTATGCCCTAATGTCATGTATTACAATGAGATTGGGTAGTCATTGTTGCATGCAGGAAAATATCCATATATTTAGGATTTCTCTTTTCAATAAGAAAGCATATTTAGCATATTTAACTGGTGTGTTTAGGTGTAGTTAAGTGTTAAAATACAACAGGTAAAACAGATTAAGTTGAGTCTTTTAGTAGGGCTCTAACAATTGTTTTCTTGTAAGGAGTCACCATTGCAGAATGTAGGTATAAGTGTGAATAAGATATTCCAAAATATATTTTAATTTAAGTTTGGTTTCCTACACTTTTTTTTTTTGATCTGCATGAATTTTGGGTAAGTTTGTGTAAAATCTGTATAAGTTCTTTTACATGGTATCAGAGTTATATCAGAGCTAATTCATCTAACAATGAGTATTCTTTTGAAATTATAAAAGTAAAAGACAAAGAAATGACCACATTCACTGCAGCTTAATCTTAGAGGCTTGCGGAATGTTTTGATAGTGCTGGATTTAATATTTGGAAGCCCAGAACGGAGATGCTTTTGTTGAACGAAGTCTTGGTTAAGATAGTTAAAGGGACTCAGACTAAACCTATCCAAGATGCAGCAGTAAGTGGGGTAAAAGACTTAAGGCTCGTTCTTGTTTACTTTTAAGTGATAACGTGCTTTTGCAAGTGAGTGAGTAAAAGAAAACAAAGGAAATTTGGAATCAATTGTATTAATCAAAGGGTGTGAATACAAGATTGTATCTATGGAAAAAGGTTTTTTCAGTGAAAATAAAAATGCAGGAATCATACAGTATATTAGACTACACAAACCAACTTAAGTCTCTCAAAAATCAACTGGCAATGTGTGGATTGGTGATTACAAAAGATGTTTTGACATTCTTTGGTAGTTTGCCAAAATCCTATTTAGGATTGGTAGTAGTATTGAGCACTCAATCTGGTCTGGACTTGCAGAAAAAAGTAACAGCACTATTTCAAGAGGAAGTCAGAAGGAAGGATGCAAGATTGAATGTCGAGACTCCCATAGCTCTATTTTCAATAGGATATAAGCTTAAAGAAGAAGAGAAAGTCTCAAACATCTCAGCATAATGCCTCCAATAATAAAAAGAGACAAAAGAGAAAAGGAAGGGAAAGTGCTTTCATTGTAGCTCTCCAGAACATTTCAAGAAAGAATGCCTCAAATGGTGAGCATGTGTTCAAAAGGTGAAGAAAAGGACGGCAGATGAAGTTAATGTAGTTTCAAGTAGTGACAAAGAGAATTTATTTACAGTTACCACATCCACAAATTTTGATACATTGATCAAAGTGTTCGTACTTGGACTCAGAGGCAACTCGACATATAACACAGAGAAAAGTTGGATCACAACATACAAATAAGGTTCAAAAGGAAAGAACATCATTCTTGGAGATAACAAGAAGCATGAGACCACAAAACCACCTTTTAGATGCCCAATGCTTCATGTAAGGAAGTCCAATATGGAATGCCCCTGCTTTAGCTAAAAGGCTTTTAGTAATTAGTAAAATTGCTGATGCAAGCATATTGGTACAGTTTGACAGCAATGCATGTCTTCAAAAGGGTAAGAAAGGAAGGACTATTGCTAAAGGTGTTGGGGAGGGAAATCTGTAGATGTTGTGTGCAACAATTCCAAAAGAGGCGATCGACCTTTTGACATCATAGATTTGGACATCTTTTTATGACATATCTATTTCTCCTGTTGTGGGATTTCTCCTCTATGGTAGCATACATGGATCTAACTCTCTCATCGTGCTTGACAATTTTATACATTAGCTAAGCAATATGAATATTTGCCTCAGAAAAAGAGTTGGATGCCAAGTGTCCGTGATGGTGATTGAAACCCAACTTCCATGCGCCTAAGGGCTCACAAATGAACATCCTTTTCCAATTACAAAAGGCAGTAGATTAATTATAAATGCATTTATTCAGGAAAGGACCAAGCCTCCTACGACAAAGATGCAGAACAATGAATTAATGTTAATAAGGGTGGTAAAAGGAAAACACAACGTACCAGGAGTTAAAATGGGGCTTCATAATCATTGCAATGAGCTTCTTCCGTGTACTGATGGACTTAGTAAACAGTTCATCATTATTTTCTTCCCTCACCTTATGGTAGCATTTTTAACCACAACTCTACCAAACAATACTATCATATTTCTTAACAATTTAAGGTCAGTTCAGTCTCTATTGTTCAAGTGCAAAAACAGTAAAGCCTTCCTAGTAACATCTCCTGCGAGAGAACAAAAATCACTGAAGAACTTTGGCTTCAAACCACCTTGATCAGGTGGTTCTGGTTTCTTTCTGTTTTGTTTGGTTCTATTGTTGTGTGTTGATGTTTTTTTGGGACGTAATTGGCTGTTTCTTTTGGTTTGTTGTTGAGGGTGTGACTCTCGCTTTTTCTTGGTCCTGTTGTTCCTGTCTTGCTTTTTCTTCTGTCTTTTGGTGATGCTCCCACTCATCGTGAGGGTCGTCTTTTGGACCTTTTGACTATTTTGTTGTAAAAGGGAGAGACCCTTTCAAAACCTCTTTATCATAATCAAAAACATCTCCTGCGAGAGACTATTACACTGCCAAAATTTCAAGAACAATATGCAAATTCAAATTGGCTGATCTTTGGAACTTTTATTACAACCAAACAATGGAGCAGGTCTTATTTCCCTGGAGGGTCTATACCATATATAGTTATATCTAGTGCCCATGCACCCCATATAATATATTAAGTTCATAAGAAACAAATTGGGGAGGCTGGCACAAGACAGTAAACATGCTATAAAAGGGCACCGAAATACAGTGTTTCTCCGAGTTTCCGGGACGGGGGGACGGATTTCCAAGGACGGCAAAAATTTTCCAAAAATTTGGGCATGGCAAGGGGACGGCAAGGGGATGGCTATATAATACATTTTAATAAAAAAATATATATATAGGTTAAAAAGTTAAAAACTAAAACAAGATACATGTTGAGGTAACTTAAAGTCTTAAACTAAACAGTAAACACTACTAAACACTAACAGTAAACTTTAAACATTGAACAATTGAATATCAATGATCATTCAAGAATCAAATTCATATTCATAGTAGCTGAAAATCGTGATCCATTTCAAAATTCAAATTGAAATCCGAAATATTCAAGTAAGATATAAACTTTAAAACTTATAAGTAGTTTAAACTTTGAAAGTTCAAAGTACCAAGTAGATACGAGTCTCGTAATCTCATTATACATGTGACAAGCATCAAAATGACAAAATTAAATTGCCAAAAACGATATCTATAACTGAAAACTCAAAAATCGGAATCATCATCATCAGCCGCAACATATGTAGGAAACTCCTCATCACTGGAACTGTTAGAAGGAAGTGGATCCTCCAATGCCACCTGCACACTATGGTCATCATCAAGTTGTTCTGGCTCCTCGGGCTCTACATCCCACCTCTGCACTGGGCTCTGCCTATACTGAGGTGTATTGTGACTAATCAAACGCAAGGCATTATGCACTGCAACAAGTTTTTCTACTCTCGCGGAGGTAAGTCTTTTCCTCTTTAGAGAGTGGATAAAACTATATGTGGACCAATTCCTCTCAACAACTGAGGAACTAGAAACCTGTGAGAGAAGACGAATGGCAAGTGTGCACAATGGTCCTGGAGGTCCATAGATTGTCCACCAACTAACTGGCTTATCCTGTGCCATAGTGAGCCTATCAATCCTTGCCGAACTCTTGTAGCCTTCTAGTTCTGTGAACTTAACCCACTCAACTCTGATCAATGAAGCTTCCTCTGGACTATACATTTTTTTGAAGACTTTCACGATGCCATTCCTCACCTCATGATCTTGAATAGGAAGAACTCTACCAACTCTTTCCACATACCATTTTGGATTCAAAGCATATGCAGCCATGTGTAGCGAGGTGTTCAACTTGCTCCACCTTTTCTGGATGATGGGCTGAATATGTTCATTGTACAACTTTAGGGTGGGGTCTTTCGCACAAATGACAGCCTTCATTTGGCCAAGCATGCTATCAATGCACCCGTACATCTCCCCAAGACTAGGACTATCAGAATCCCCAAATCTAATGACAGTAAAAATAGGTTGTACAAAAGATGTGATGAATCTCACATTCGACCAAAAAGTATCACTAATCACAATCTCCTTCACCCTCTTCCCCTGCTCAGTCTTTGACTCCATCCACCTGTTCCAATCTTATGTCATAACCATAAGTTGCAATGGCTCTTGCAACTCAAGCATCCTCTCTAGTAGAATGAAATAGGAAGCAAATCGAGTCTCAACTGGTTTGAGGAATTCTTTCTTTGCAAAGGTCCGAAACAATGCCAATGATATGTGGTGGTTGCAAATAAACATTTGCACCTCCCTTGCATCCACCACCACCTGTTTCACCCACTCTATCTTTCCAATGTCTTTGAGTGCATTGTTCATAGCATGCACAAAACAAGGGGTCCAATAGATGTGCCTATATGTAGATTGAACCAACATACCTGCTGCCCTACAAACATTTGTTGCATCAGTAATCACTTGCACCACATTTTGAGGACCAACCTCCTCAATGGCATCTCTCAGGATCTGAAACTGAAACTCAACATCTTTGCGTTTTCCTGAGCGCAAGAAGTAAGGTCCATCAATGCATGAAACTATAACATTAATGAGTGGACGGTGTCTAATATTCGTCCACCCATCCATGATTATGCTGCAGCCATGTGTCACCCATTTGGCCTTCATCTCCTCCATCAACAAGTTAACCTTGGAATAACTTTTATCCAAGAGGGTGGTTCTCAATTTAGTTTCACTAGGAGCCACATAACCAGGACCAGCTTGTCTTACCTTCTCTTGTGCAAAGGAGATCGAGCAACACGGAATGGAATGCCATTGCCAAAGTAGAAATTGGAAATGGCCTCATCTGCAGACTCCCTTGCTTGCAAATTGAACATATCTGTTAACAACTCTACGAAGTTTGTTAACAACTGAGAATAGAAAGGACTGTGCAATTTTTACTAACTAAATAATACCATTGGAGCATTTATTTGAGATATGAGCTACTAATTGGGATTTGGCAAACGGGCAAGCTTTTAAAGTTTAAGTTTTTAACTAACGGGCATTAAGGCGGGCGTATGCAAGAAGCCTCAATATGAATAAAGAAAGTGGTGTCCACGTAGTAACGAGCATTTTAATTTTTTAAGCGGAACCAATCCAGAAAAAAAACCAGAGCTTGATGATGTGGAAAGAAGAGTAAGTCCTTATTTAGTTTTAAAGTTGTGAATGGGGTTAACGAACGAACGAACCTTCAAGTTATGACGTCCGCAGCAAGAAATTCAGGCCTGAATTGACACGAACCTTCTCCAATCTATTGGCACCTTCGAAAGTGAAGCAAATGTGAAAGAGACGGCGGCGGCGGTTTGCAGAGCGCAATGAAAAAACAATAAACCCTAATAGGGTTTTAAGTTTTACTTTTAATGTAGTTTTCGTTTTTGCGTTTTTTTTTTTGCCTTCCCAGGGAACGTCCCCTGTTTATGGGGGGGGCGTCCCCGGGACGTCCCCGATTTTCACCATTAAACGGGGACTGCTGGGAAACGTTCCTTCTGCCTCAAAAGCATAGTAATGAAAACTGAAAAATTCCCCACGCTGAAATTTTAAATTACATGACACTCCTTTGAATAAACTAGTGCCTGACCTAGTAGATCCCAGTTTTAAAAATAAAATAGTAAAGGTAGCTTCTAGGATACCCATTTCATATTCAGATGAAAGACTCATCATTTGTGAAGACATTATTCTTAACTTGAGCACTTGAGTAATTTTTTCAAAGTGTCTACTATAGAATGTAAACCTGTAAATTAACTAGTATGTGTTAAGGTCAGAAAAGCTATGCTCTGAGATCCTCCAAACGTGATGCCAGAGGCATTACAAAATGCCTATTTTTCTACTGCAAACAGAACTGAAATGCCTTTAGAAAGAAGGCATACAATCCATTTTAAGTAGTTTATGCCAAGGTAAAAAAATCAGTTCTTTCAGATCTTACATACTGTCAGACGCTTCACAAACAGTTTCTATTGCAAAAAATGCCTCGGATAATTTGTAATCAAAAGAACAAGTTTCAGAAAGAATTCTCAAAACATAAAGAACACAATCTTTCTTTCACTTGGAAATAAATGGGTGCTTCTACTAGCATCAAATTATCACCACCTTTATTCCAGCCAATTTTTTTCGTGGCTAGAAACATATATATGATAGTTCTTTACATATTATATTTAGTCAAAAAAAGATGCTTTTAGAGACTGGTGGTAGGAAGCATAATGTGTCAAAAACAATATATATGTCTTAATAGAAGCACTCATTTTACAAATTTCTTTCAGAATTGATTTGATTTTAGATTTTAGATTTTAATATTGGCTTTGGTTGCTTAGCCTTTTGTAAGGTACATATTTTTTAATTTTTAATTTGTTTTGTTTAGAGGCACAATAGACGCTCTCTCTTGACTTATTGTTCTAGACTATATCTTAAGTTTCATGTCCTTTGTAGTTATTTGTAGACATTACTAATAATTTCAGTTTCAATTTTTCTATCTAACATAATGTGTCAAATGCAATATATATGTCTTAATAGAAGCACTCATATTACAAATTTCTTTCAAAACTGTTTTGATTTTAGATTTTAGATTTTAATATTGGCTTTGGTTGCTCAACCTTTTGTACAGTACATATTTTTTAATTTTTAATTTGTTTTGTTTAGAGGCACAATACATGCTCTCTCTTGACTTATTGTTCTAGACTTTATCTTAAGTCTCATTGTCCTTTATAGTTATTTGTAGACATTACTAATAATTTCAGTTTCAATTTCTCTATGTAACAGAACACAATCTTAAAATTAAACAAAACAATATAAACATACTTAAACCTGCAAGAGTACTAGCATTTAGAATATTTACAAATGAAAAGGTAAAGCATTTTAAGAAAATTCAAATAAAACCCTTCTAAGATGATTACCCAGAGTGAAAAAGCTTACATATTGTTGGGAAATGGGGTGTCTCAACCTTGCATATTTCCTATAATAGTTATTTTCATTTAATATTGGTTTAGTAGGTGTCAAAAGATGCCCACATAGTGGTATATTATGGAAGGCCTATTTTTAGGCATATTATGACAGTTTATATGACATCTGTAAGGGTAAAAAATAGGGGATTTTATTTTAGATGTGACAGCTTATTTTTAGACTGGAATCTTGGCTGAGAAGCTTCACACATGGTTTTGTAAAACCACATATGTTTTCTTGTATAGCAAGAAGTCTATAAATTGGAGGCTTGAGGAGTAGTTTGTGTGTGTGAGTTTGCAGGTATTGTTATGCTGCTGGAATGCTGTCAGATTCTTCCAGAGTTGTTTACTAGTGATAATCCTGTAATAAACTTGCTCTGCAAGTGTATGTAATCTTGGTATTGGATTTGGAATACATTGAGCAGGCTTTTGGAGTGTGGGGTTTTTCACCCAAAAGGGTTTTCCCCGCGTATATCTGGTGTTTTGTGTTTTACTATTTATTTTATGTTTTGAATGTGCTTCTAAAATTTTTGTAACTGTTAGATCAACTTTTAAAAGTTTTACAGAATGTTTCTCCTCAAGATTGGCGTAGGAAGTTGTTTCCACTACTTTAACTTTCTTACAAATGGTATCAGAGCCTGATCACCTTTGGTTTCTGTTATGGGTTGTTGGGTTTTTTGTGCTAATCAAGGTTTGAGTGGGATCTTGTGTAGAGGATACTTTGTGATCTTGTTGTAGATATTTTTTCAAATGGCGAGCATATTTGGGAGGATTGAGGTAGAGAAGTTTTCTGGCACGAACTTTGAAATGTGGAAGCTGAAGATGGAAGATTTGTTGATTGATCGAGATCTATGGGATGCAGTGGATGAAAATGTCCATAGGCCTGTGGATCTAGATTTGGCTGCAAAATATGATGTAATGGATAGAAAAGCTAAAAGTCTCATAAGATTGTGCCTTGCAGATTTGATTCTGATAAATGTCCATGAAGAACCCACTTCGAAGAAGCTTTGGAAGAATTTGGGTGAGATATATCAAGTTGAATCTCTAGTAAATAAGATTTTCTTGAGGAAGAAGTTGTATTCCTTGAGAATGGAAGAAGGTGGATAGATTTCTGAGCATCTGGAAACTTTCAATATCTTGGTGACTCAGTTAACCTCAGTTGGGGTGAAAATGGATGAAAAAGAAAGGTGTCAAATTTTGCTGTGTTCGCTGCCAGACTCATGGGACAACCTAGTCATGGCTATTGGGAGCATTGCAGTCATCTTGACAATGGAGGATGTTGTTGGTTCTCTACTCTCTAAAGAGATGAGAAGGAAGGTCTCTCTGAATGCCAAAGAGGCTTTGAGTGTTTGAGAAGGACAAAAAGAATGAGGCAAAGATGAGAAGCAGCGTGGCCGTTCCAAGTCCAAGAATAAGGGGAGATCAAAATCTCCTAGTAAGTCCAAGGCAATATGCTAGAACTGTGGCAAACCTGGACACTTCCGAAAGGAATGTAAAGAAGAGAAGAAAAATAAGAAGAATAAGCAAGATTATGATTATGAGTCTGAGACAGAAGATGGAGATGCCTTTATTGTAGCCTTGGCCACTCGTGTAGGTGATAATGCATGGTTGATAGACTCAGGTGCATCTTTCCACATGACTCCTAACAGAAACTGGTTTAGTAAGTATGAAATCTTTGATGGTGGTAAGGTGTATTTGGGTGATAATTCTTTCCTTGACATTGTTGGTCGTGGTAATATTCATGTGAAATTTTCTGATGGTAGAGTTAGACGATTTGATGGTGTCTTGCATATCCCAGGACTAGGAAGAAATTTATTTTCTATTAGCAAGCTAATAGATGCGGGTGTGCATGTACAGTTTTTTGAAGCAACTATGAAAATGGTGAGAGGTGCTATGGTGATAGCAAGAGGAAGCAGATTGGGTACATTGTACCAGCTCGATGCATGCACGGTTGAGTGCAATAGCACTTCTGATAAAATTAAGCCAGAAACTACTTCACTAGAAAAAGAGATGGTTTCCTCTTCTGCGGATGGTCATGGCTTCAAGGTACCCAAGGGTGCTCTGTCTACCGAATCAAAATTGTCTGCAGAGAAGACCATGTTATGGCACTAGAGACTTGGCCACATTAGAGAGAAGGGTTTGAAAGCCCTGAAAAATAAGAACCTTGTTGAAGGTTTGAATGATTGCAATCTAGAGTTTGATTTCTGTGAACATTGTATTTATGGAAAACAGAATCGGGTTTAGTTTTACTCGTCTTCACATAAGTCTTTGTGTATTTTGGATCTAATCCATTCAAATGTATTTGGTCCTGTTGATGTTGCTTCTATTGGTAAATCAGTTTATTATGTTACTTTCATTGATGATTAAAGTAGGAGGACATGGGTATATTTTTTAAAGAGTAAATCTGAAGTTTTCATTCGTTTTAAGGAGTTTAGGGCTATGGTAGAAACTTAGACTAGAAAGAAAATTAAATGTTTGAGGACTGACAATGGCAGTGAGTACTATTCTGTAGATTTTGACAGATTCTATACAGATTGTGGGATTAAAAGACAAAAGACAACTCCGTATTCTCCTCAGCAGATGGAGTTGCTGAAAGAATGAACAAAACGTTGATGGAGAAGGCTAGGAGCATGTTGAGTGGAGTTGGTCTAGAACAAAATTTTTGGGTTGAAGCTATTGCCACTGCTTGTTATTTGATAAATAGATCTCCTACATCAGTGCTTGTTGATAAAACGCTAATGGAGGCGTGGTCAGGGAAAAAGCCTTGACTTAGACATTTGAGAGTTTTTGGTTGTGAGGCATATGCACATGTGCCTAAGGAGAAGAGAACAAAGTTAGATTCTAAGGCTATCAAATGTATCTTCATCGACTACATCTATGGTGTGAAAGGATACAAGCTTTGGAACCCTGTTGTACATAAGGTAATCTATTCTAGAAGTGTTATTTTTAGAGAGACTAAATCTTCTCCTATTACTTTTCAGCCAAAACAACATAAAGAAATTGAACAGACAAAGGATGTGATTCAACTTCCTTCTACACCTGAGAAAGTTGAATCAAGACCCCAAGATAGACCAGAAGTTGAGGAGAGCTCATCAAGCTCTGAATCTTCAGAAGAGGGAGAAGAGGATGAAGAAGTGGAAGAACCTCCACCTCAGCTTGTTTGAAGGTCTACAAGGCATAGGCAACCACCTGAAAGGTATGGGTATTCACCTAATAATTGGAAGTGTATATTTGCTTTGAGTACTAACATTGATGAACCGAGATATGTGCAAGAGGCTTTGGGTATGAATGATGCAGAGTCCTGAAAAATTACCATGGATGAAGAGATGGCAACCCTTGAAAGAAATGATACATTGGACCTAGTACCATTCCCTGAAGGACACAAACCTATTGGATGTAAATGGGTGTTTAAGAAAAAGATTGGTTCAAATGGAAATGTTGAAAAGTATAAGGCACAGATGGTTGTGAAGGGATACTCTTAGGTTGAGGGTATTGATTATGGTGAGATCTTTTCTCCTGTTGCTAAAATGGCATCCATTCAGTTTTTATTATCTATTACAACAACTTATGACTTAGAGGTTGAACAAATGGATGTGAAAACTGCTTTCCTTCATGGTGATTTGGAGGAAGAAATTTATATGACATAGCCAGAGCACTATACATGGTGAAAGGGAAAAGGAAGTTGGTTTGTAAGTTAAAGAAATCTATGTATGGCCTTAAACAAAGTCCTAGGATGTGGTACCAGAAGTTTGATACTTATGTGTTGAGTTTGGGATTTGTGCGGTCTAAATCTGATCACTATGTATATTTTAAATCTGATGGTGATTGTTTCCAGGTAATTGCTTTATATGTTGATGACATGTTTATTGGGAAAGGCAAAGGTTTGATTGCAGAATTGAAATCTCAGCTCTCTGCAAAATTTGAAATGAAAGATCTTGGTACAGAAAAACACATACTTGGGATGGAGATCAGAAGAGATCGTGAGAATAGAAAGCTATGGCTTAGCCAGAGTAAGTATGTTTGTTCAGTTTTGTAAAGGTTTAACATGCAGGATTGTAAACCACTTTGTGTTCCTGTTACATTGGGAATGAAGCTCTCTATTTCACAATGTCCTACATCCCCATCGGAGATGGAAGACATGAGCATAGTGCCTTACTAGAGTGCAATTAGAAGTTTAATGTATGCTATGGTCTGTATAAGACCAGACATTGTCCAAGTAGTGGGAGTTCTTTCTTGTTATATGTCTAATCCTGGAAGAGTGCATTGGGATGCAGTTAAGAGGGTCTTCAGATATTTGCGGGGTACAATAGAGTACTCTATTTGTTTTCATGGTATAAGAGATCAGCATTCCCTGAGTATTCGCAGTTTTGTGGATTTAGACTAGGCTGGTGATGTCGATAGTAGAAGGTCCACCAGGGCATATATATTTACTCTTAATGGTGGTGCAATCAGTTGGATGAGAAAGCGACAGTGTGTGGTCGCTTTGTCCACTACTGATGCAGAGTACATGGCAGCTACTCATGTCTATAAAGAAGCCATTTGGCTGAAGCATTTGTGTTCAGATATTGGATTGAAACATGGTGCAATTACAGTTTATTCTAACAGTTAGAGTGCAATCTGCCTTGCAAAGAACCCAACTTTTCATGCCAGGACCAAACACATTGGTGTTCAATATCACTTCATGAGAGATATGGTCGAGGATGGCAGGGTGAAGCTGGAAAAGGTAGAGACTGTGGCAAATGTTACATATGCATTAACTAAGCCCATGAGCACAACAAAATTTAGGTGGTGTTCCAAGTCTATGGGCCTTTTGGCCCCTAGTAGTTGATCCATGATGGTGTTATTCCCCTAGCTCTTGCAAGGTATTTGACAAGTGAGAGAATGTTGGGAAATGAGGTGTCTCAACCTTGCATATTTCCTGTAATAGTTATTTTCATTTAATATTTTCCTACAGCTGTTACACATTGTCAGTGCTTTGAAAATTGGTTTATTAGGTGTCAAAATATGCCCACATAGTGGTATATTATGGAAGGCCTATTTTTAGGCATATTATGACAGTTTCTATGACATCTGTAAGGGTCAAAAATAGGGGATTTCATTTTGGACGTAAGAGCTTATTTTTAGACTGGAATCTTGGCTGAGAAGCTTCACACATGGTTCCTTGTATAGCCAAAGATGGTTCCTTGTATAGCCAGAAGTCTATAAATTGGAGGCTTGAGGAGTAGTTTGTGTGTGTGAGTTTGCAGGTATTGTTATGTTGTCGGAATGCTGCCAGAATTCTTCTAGAGTTGTTTACTGGTGATACTCCTGTAATAAACTTGCTCTGCAAGTGTATGTAATCTTGGTATTGGATTTGGAATACATTGAGCAGGGTTTTGGAGTGTGGGGTTTTTCATCCGAAAGGGTTTTCCCCACGTATATCTGGGGTTTTGTGTTTTACTGTTTATTTTATGTTTTGAATGTGCTTCTGAAATTTTTGTAGTTGTTAGATCAACTTTTAAAAGTTTTGCATAATGTTTCTCCTCGAGATTGGTGTAGGAAGTTGTTTCCGCTACTTTAACTTCCTTACACATATCACCATATGTTAACAATAGCAAAGGAAAATAAATTTATACTATGCAAACAAACAAAATGAAGTCAATGGTCATTAAGTCCAGAAAATAAAATTTCCCTGAATTGGCAAAAGTTTAAAGTAACCTTAAATAACAGAATTTTTCTATCACACAAAAACAAATTCCAAATGAATGATCATAAACTATTCAAGATGAAAATCCTAAGTCGGCCTTTGTCCTCTTCTTTGGCCAAGAGTTTTTCTGACAAAAATTAGAGGCCAAAACAAACCATGTCCTCTTAATTGGTTGCATATCTTTACTGCCTCAACAATACTACTAAATTCCATCTTGTCTTCATTCTTCAAGATGTCAAGAATACAGTAGTGGCAGTTTTCTTGTGCACAATTTGCAAAGAATAAATATCACATTTTGCAAACTCGGAAAATTAACTTTCTCAAACAAACACATTAATCAGAAAAATTATTCAGAAAATTCAGCTAAATTTAATTATCATGAGAAGTTCTAAAGAAGAACAGATAATTAGTTCATATGTAGTGGTATTGAGTTCCTTCCATGATCAGTAGTGAACGTGACAACACAATATCTATTAATTATCCTCGAGAAAAGCCTAGATTTCCTTTTGAGTGGAATTTGAAATGAAAATTAATTCATCTTGATCTTGAAACAAAAATTAATTGGAGGTTATGACAACATGAAACCATGTTTCATGATTTGTTAAGGTTCCCTTCATTTGATTTCTAGATGCTCTGAAAAAACAAGGCACTTGATGTCCAATTAGGACTTATGCTTCATCATTTTAGTTTATGTTATCGTGTCTAAATTATTTAGCCAATTATGAAAATACATTATCACATTTTGTATTCCTATCATAGTAGTAAGTGCTTAAAATGGAGAAGCATACATGGTAAATTCAATGATGACCTAATGGCTAGCACATGATCTACATTTTATGAATAAAACTCTCTCTCAATTAATCATAAAATAATAGAACTGTTAAGTTTACTCATATGGGATCTCTATCTCCCTTTGTTTTGTGTTTATCAGTTATTTTCTAAGCTTTTACACCTTGTCACATGCCAAAAATTTAATTTTTCACCTTTAATTGATGCATTCACACATGTTCCCATCAGTTTGGCCTCACAGTCACCCCACAAATGTGTGTTTGTTGTAGCAATTAAAATACTATCAAAAGGGGCAAATGTGTATGTTATTTTTGACCGCATGATTTCTTGTATGTGTTTACTCTTGCACCATCTTTGCCTCTTGAATAGTTCTAATTGTGGATGAGTATTCCCAACATAGTTAAACTCTAGCTCATCTCTCTGATTAAATAGATGTTTTGATATTAATAGAATGGAAAAAATTTTGTAAGGGTCTTTTTGAGAAGCTCTCGCTTTTGCCTCTCTCCATCTATGAATTGTAGCAGGTCTAAGCTTTTGTTGTAAAGAATGGCACTAAGATTCCAAACTTTTTACATGTTTCCTACAACATCTATTACACAAAGCCTCTAAACTTTGCAAAGCAATTTTCTCAATCAATTTGATTAATTCTAGTAGCTTCCAAGCTTCAAATCCAATGTTTTAGTAGCAGTATTATTTTGTTTCCCCTTAGTCTATTTGTTTGGTTTTCCCACCTTCCTCCATCAAAGAAAGACTCTATAATTGAGAGGAGAAATGATACCAAATAGTTGGATCCCTAGGACAATACTACCCTAACTAACCCTTCTCATACATTGGATTGTTTGTATCCTAGATATGAGGATTCTAATTATTTCATTTGTATTTAGATTAGTTTACTTTCAGTAGATGGATGAGAACTCAAAAGATTTTTGGACAAGATTTGGAGCATGAGGATGCCATCATTGCATGCCTATGCATGGTCATGGCCATGGGCCTAAGTCAGCCCTCTCTGTTGCATTTTTTACCCTTTGGTTAGAGGGTTTTTGTGCCTCTATTATGGGGTTTAGTGGTGAGGTTGTGAAGCACTCGGGTTTGCTTTTATTTTTTATTGTGTTTTTATTCCTTTTTTTGCTACAAGAGTTTCCTTGTGTTCATGGCTATGGTTGGGGGGATGGGGGACCCCCTTCCCTTCTCCTTCAAATATGTGGTTAGGGCCAATGAGCCCTCATCATCTAATCATGAGAATGTTGTTCATTTTTTGGTACATGCAACAAGCAAAGTTAAATTTGTTTTGAAATTAGAAAAATGTTCAAATTCAAATGGTTGTTTGGCAAAGAGTGTGGATCAACCTATTTTAGTTATAAATCCTAACTTGATTGCAAATGATGTTTTTTTATCTCTTTGAGCACGCCCTCATTTGCAAGTTTATGGGCATTAAATTTTCTGTTCCCTTTTTGGAGGCCTAGGCTTGTTAGACTTGGTAACCCAAGGGAGATATGGAGATTATCATTATAGTGAATGGATACTTTTTTGTCATGTTCTCAAGAATGGATGACCAAAGTATGACTTTTGAGGTAGGTCCTTATTTTTGTAATCAATTTGGTTAATTCATCAAACCCTAACATGTGGATTTTGATCCTGTGGAGGAGCTCCTTTCAAAAATCCTAGTCTAAATCTATCTCCTTTAGCAACCTATGGAATTTTGGAAAGCTAACATTCTATAATCCATCATTGTGATTCTTGGGAAATCCATGGGTTCCTCTCATCTCATGCTTGAAAGAAAGGTAACAATTTATGCTTGTATTTATGTTGAAATTGATTTGAATAAACCTTTGCTTGACTCTTTAGAGATTAGATTGGGGAAATGTAATTAATTCAACAAATAGATTATGAAGCCCTTCCTTTTTAATGTTGTGTTTGTCATGCATATGGGCACTTGCAAAGAAATTGCTTGATGAGGGCTCATGTTGCTACTCAATCCTTTTGAGATAATTCTACAACTAAATCTAATGTTAAAGGAAAAGATTTGGTTCGTGCTAATGGGCTTGACTTGAATGGGTTCATACCTATGAAATCTTGGCATAAAGGAAGGACATTAAACCGTCAAAAAAGAGATCTACCAAGAAAAAAATTTAATAATAGATTTGATGTTCTTGAAAATTTTAATAATGGATTTGGTGTTCTTGAAAATTTTAATAACAAATTTGATGTTCTTGAAAATTTTGAAGAATTTGGAACTACTTTAATTGAAAAGTCTGTTGTACGCCAACATTTGGATATTCCTGTTGAACATACAGAAGTACTAAGAGGGGGGGTGAATCAATACTTAATCAAATTCTTTATTTCCAACATCATTCAAACTAATGTAATCATTTAAATCATGAGAGACACAAGAACACAAAAGCACACAACCATAACACCAGAATTATGTGGAAAACCCAAGAAGGGAAAAACCGCGGTGAGCAAGCTACTTGAATCTACTGTCCAAATCTAGGCTAACAAATACAACATGATTACATTAACATTTATGGGCTACAACCCAAATGAAGCTACACCTCCTTGAACAGATACAACACTTATAAAGTTTACAAAGAATCTTCAACCTTTGCAATATACAACTTATCTAACTCAACTATTCCTTTCGCAAATATTGACTACTCCAACCTTCTGTTGATCACTTTAGACTCTGCACAACTATTTCACCTCTTCACCACAACAATACCAACTTCCACAACTTCAAAAACTCTTTTCAGTCATCACAACTTCTACATTCATCTTTACAATAGTATTACTTCACATGAACTGATCCTCAGCACACTTCATCATTATATCTACTTCTGTGGTAAGTTTATTCATACACTACCAATGGTTTCACTTAATACATATAATCTATCTCACTCAACAACTTTGATCTTACATTTATATCCTTCGCAAGCTTCAAAAACTTTCTCCTTGGTCGGCCAAGATGAAACATGTAGCATGAAACATGTAATGACCATAATAGTCAGCTCCAAAACATATGTGGTGATTAGAAATCCAATGTGGTTCAAGAAAAAATCATAATCATGTTCTATTCTATCTTAGCATACTCTTCCAAGCTGGTGCATACTCAAACATATGGTAGAAACTTCATCATACACTAAGTCAGCTCTGCAAACACTTCTCCTTTCTTGCACTTGACTCTAGACCTAAAGCCGTACCAGAGGAGATGAAATTACATCATGTGGACCATACAATGAACATTATAATACTTGTAAAACATTCCTGTACACTTCTTTTATCATTGAACATGATATTTCATGCCAACACACACACTTGAACTTTGATGCCAGTGTCCTTAACAAACTCTGCTTACACAATCTTAAGATAAAACAATGAAAAACATACTTGTGGTGAATTTAATCATTTTGATGTAGGAGCATCCCTAGTTTAAGTGCAATCTTGCATCAACCAAAAATATTTGCATTTTAGTTTGTTTGCAGTTCAGTTTGTTTCTTTTCATTTCCCAGTTCAGTCAGAAGCAGTTTCTGTATTTTGGTCTAGTTGCATTTCAGACCTTGTGGAGCCAGACTTAGCATCTACATTCATTCATCTACATCATATCTAGAATTCAGAGATCCACACATCATTACCGAAAAGATATCTCTATCAGAAGATCAACTATTTTTCAGAACAGAGCATCCTGATAACCACATACAACTAGCTGAAGGAGAAACCTACAGAAGCATTTCCTAATCTATGAAGCCTAATGACACATCATTCAATGATATTTGGTTTTGTGGCTGACCTTCTCCAAAGATACGCACATCATTCCATTCATTTTTTAGAGGAGTTCTATGCAATTAGGTCCGACCTATCCATGTAGACACGTTACAACGCTTCATTGGAGTTTGTGACCTTCTTTGGCTGACCCAGAGGAATCTTATGATCCGGATAAGATATATATTGATGTAATAGATCCTTAGGAAAGTAGTTATCAAGAAGTGATTCACATAGTAGTATTGGATAGTTTAGATTTCTGCAAGGAGCTTCAAAGCATTATCTTGCGCATGTATGTAATCAGGCCTGTGAGCCCTAATTATAAGCCCGCATGTTGCTAGTCGATCTCTATTTGAATTCTATGATATACTGAATGATTGAATCTACATTTCTCTGAGTTGTTTCCGTTGTGTTTACTCTTGTTGCATGATCCGAATAGTTCATTTTGTGAACCCTCCTACCGTGACTGCACCAAGTGGTATCAGAGCGAAAGTTTGAATCTTTGGGAGTGAATTAAGTGAAATTGGTGAAGGAATTTTGTAAGATTTTGCTGTGGATAGATCGCCGAATTGAGGCAGGTTACTTGTGTTGCAACCGATCGCCGATTGGAGGCAGTTGTCACCTTGTAGCCCAATCGCCGAACCTAAGGTAGTTTACACTTGATCCTAGGAAGAATGCCACTAAGGAGAGTTGCTGCTATTGGAACAATGGCTGGTAGAATGGATGAGATTTTGGAGATGATGAAAACAATGCGAATTCTATTGGATGTTATTGAAGAAGATGGGCGAAGAGGATTGCACCTAGACCTAATGTTGAAAGCGATGATGAAGAAGAATCTCAACCTGTTGAACAAATTGGCGAAACCCTAGGAGGTGATGAAGAAGAAGAATCAGATCAGGTAAAGATGCTGTGAGCTATTTCAAAGATTGGAAAGATACCTAGAGTTGATGTGCCAAACTATATTGGTAATTTGAAGGTCCTGAAGAATTTATTGTCTGGATAAATGACCTAGAAGAATACTTTGAATATGAGGAGATTGAAGATCTAGAGAAGGTGAAATTTGCAAAGACAATGTTGAAAGGACATGCTACTATATGGTGGAAAGAAGTTTAGTTGGAAAGAAATAGAAGAGGAAAAGAAAAGATTACAAAATGGGATAGGATGGTGACAAAGTTGAAGAATCAGTTTATACCTGCTGACTATGAGTTGGAGTTATTGAAAAGATTGCAAAACCTGAGACAAAAGGAGAAATTTGTGAAGGAGTACACTGAAGAATTTCACAAGATGATCATAAGAACAGGACATAGTGAAGCAAGCAAGGAGAAAGTGGCTAGATATATCAATGGACTGAGATTGAACATTCAAGAAGAACTAAGCTTGGTAAGGATGACATCTCTGGAAGAAGCATATCAGTTTGCCTTGAAAGTTGAAGAGAAGATGAATAAAAGACATGATCATGGATAGAGAGGCAGAGGAGGTAAATTTAAGAGAGGTAGAACTTATTCTGGAGGAGATAGATCACATCCAAAGCAGAACAAGTTTGACAGCCCATTTAAGAAGGATGACAGAGATACTAATGCATACCGGAGAGATGACATAAATTTTTACTAGAGAGGAAACCCTAGTGCATACCAGAATGAAGGATATAGAAGAGAAGGAAGACAATTGGATAAGATGACACTCAGAGGTACTTGTTTCAAGTGTGGAGGTGAAGGACATAGAGCATTTGAATGTAATCAGGGTAGTACAAGTAAGAGGACAAAAAATAGTGGAAGAACAGCCTATGTTGAAGAAGAACCTGTTGAACTAGATGATCCATGTTCAGTTCGTAAACCAGAAAAAGGAGAATCATTGGTGATGAGGAGAGCACTATTTCAAACAGAGACAAATGAGGAACCACCATAGAAGAAGAGTTTTCTTAGGACAAGATGCAAATCTGGAGGTAAGTATTGTAAAGTTGTGATTGATAGTGGTAGTTTAGATAACCTAGTTTTAGAAGAGATGGTGACTAAGTTGAAGTTAGAAAGATTGAAACACCCTAAGCCATATTAGATAGCATGGATTTAGGATGATCATAAGGTACTAGTGGGTGAACAATGTTTGGTAAAATTTCATATTAGATCTTATCATGATGAAGTCTTGTGTGATATTATGCCTATGGATGTATGTCATATCTTGTTGGGTAGACCTTGGCAGTATGATAGAAAAGCTATACATGATGGGAGAAAGAATACATATACTATAACATCAAATGGAAAGAGAATTACTTTGATTCCTTTGGAGGATGATCCTAAGAGTGAAGTATGTGGGAATGCTAGAATCTATTTAGTAGATGGAAGAAAATTTCTAGATGGTTTGAGACATGAGAATATGTGTTATGCTTTGATTCCTAAGAAGCCTAAAACATTGAAGAAAGAAACTAAAGAAGAACAATCGGAGGAGCTAAGAGAGTTGCTGATGGAATATGAAGACAACATATCAGATAATGTACTTGAAGGATTGCCACCTATAAGGAGTATCAGTCATTACATGGATCTTATATCAGGAGCAAGTTTGCCTAACAAAGCAGCACACCGGACGACACCGATAGAGAATGAAGAACTGAATAGACAGATACAAGAGTTGTTGAGGAAAGGTTTGATCAAAGAAAGCTTGAGTCCTTGTGCATTGCCTGCAGTGTTAGCACCTAAGAAAGATGAAGAATGGAGAATGTGTACTGACTCTAGAGAAATAAACAAGATCACAGTTAAGTATAGATTTCCTTTACCTAGGATGGATGATATCATGGATTGTTTGGGTGGAGCAAAATATTTCACAAAGATAGACTTGAAGAGTGGATACCATCAGATCAAAATCAGAGAAGGTGATGAATGGAAGACTGCTTTTAAGACAAATGAAGGACTGTGTGAATGGTTAGTGATGCCCTTTGGATTGACAAATACACCAAGTACTTTCATGGGGTTGATGAATGAAGTCTTGAAGAAATTCTTGGGTAAGTTTGTGATTGTATACTTGGATGATATTCTAATTTTTAGTAAGACAAAAGAGGAACATTTGTGGCATATTAGACAAGTTTTACAGAGATTGAGAGAAGAGAAATTGCTGGTAAATATCAAGAAGTGTAGTTTCATGAAGGAAGAACTAGTGTACTTGGGATTTGTGATTTCTACGGAAGGATTGAAGATGGACCCTGAGAAAGTGAGAGCAATTATTGAATGGCCTACATCGGAGAGCATTGGAGAAGTTAGATCATTTCATGGATTGGCTAGTTTCTATCAGAAGTTCATTAGTTCAATTTCAATTTAGTTGTAACCCTATGACAGAGACAATGAGAGGTGACAGAAAATATTTCAAGTGGACATCAGGAGCAGATAAAAGTTTTGAGTTGTTGAAGCAAAAAGTGACAGAGTAACCTGTTTTGGCATTACTGAATTTCAATAAGGTATTTCAAGTAGATTGTGATGCAAGTGGAAATGCAATTGGAGCAGTATTAAGTCAACAAGGTAGACCTGTAGCTTATTTTAGTGAGAAGTTGAATGATGCAAGGAGAAGATATTCAGTTTATGATTAAGAGTTTTATGCCATATATCAAGCCTTGAAGAAGTGGAGACATTACTTGTTTCCTAAGGAGTTTGTGCTGTATACAGATCATCAAGCTTTGCAATATTTGAACAGTCAAGGTAAGTTTAATCAAAGACATATGAGATGGCTAGAGTTCATGTAGAGTTATACTTTTGTGTTGAAACATAGGAGTGGAAAATCAAACAAAGTTGTTGATGTATTAAGCAGGAGAAGAAACTTGTTGACAGAGATGAGAGTTGAAGTGTTGGGTTTTGATGAATTGAAGAACATGTATGAGGGAGACACTGATTTTGCAGAACCTTGGAAACCATGTAGAGAGCCTGTTGTGATAGATAAGAGTAAGTGGTTGGACTATTTCATTCAAGAAGATATGTTGTTCAAAGGAAAGTAGTTGTGCATACCTAAGAGCTCAATGAGAGATAATTTAATCAAGGGGAAACACAGTAGTAGATGGGAAGGACACTTTGGCATTGATAAGACAGTGGCCTTAGTGAGTGAAAACTACTTTTGGCCTCAGATACACAAGGATGTTCAGAGATTTGTGCAGAGTTGTAGAGTTTGTCAAGTTGCAAAAGGGAGCAGTCAGAATACTGGATTGTATAAACCTTTGACAGTACCGGAGAGACCTTGGGAGGACATAAACATGTATTTTGTGATGGGATTGCCTAGGGCACATAGAGGACATGATTGAATATTTGTAGTGGTGGATAGATTTTTAAAGATGGCTCATTTCATACCTTGCAAGAAGACAACTGATGCAGTGCATATATAGATGATCTATTTTTCTAGGAGATTGTGAGATTACATGGATTACCTAAGAGTATAGTTTCAGATAGAGACACAAAGTTTGTTGGATACTTTTGGAGGACACTTTGGAAAAAGATGAAGATAGATTTGAAGTTCAGTTCATCTTTTCATCCACAGACTGATGAATAGACAGAGGTAGTGAATATGATTTTGGGAAACTTGTTGAGATGTTTGGTTGGAGAGAAATTTGGAAGTTGGGATTTGATTCTTTCACAAGCAGAGTTTGCATATAATAATTCAGTGAACAGAGTACCAGAAGAACACCTTTTGAGATTGTTACCGGAGTAAACCCTAAAGGAGTTACAGAATTGAGAGATGTCAGTATGGAAGAAAAGAGAAGTGCAGAAGTAGAAGAATTTGCAGAACATATGAAAACAATACATGATCAGGTTAAGAAGCATTTGGAGAATATGAATAGTAAGTACAAAGAGAAGGTTGATGAGAAGAGAAGACATAAGGAATTTGAAGTTGGAGATTAAGTGATGGTGTACTTGAGAAAGGAAAGATTTCTAGTTGGGACATATAACAAGTTGAAGATGAATAAGTTTGGACCTTGTAGAATACTCAGGAAATTTGATTCACAGATGCATATGAAGTGGAGCTATCGGAGACATTGGGTATTTCACCTATTTTCAACATTGTAGACCTATATCAGTATCATGAAATAGAGTTCAGTGATAACATGGAAGAAGACTTGAAGAAGCAGTTACCACAACAAGCACCAAAGTAGATTGAAGACATTTTGGACAACAGAGTTGGACACCGCACTAGAGGAAGACAATACAAAGAATACCTTGTGAAGTGGAAAAGTAGACCGGAAGAAGATTTATCATGGATTTCTTAGGCTGAGGTGGACCGTCTTGGTTCTCCCCTAGCCCCAGCAAAGTGAGGGACTTACTTTTCAATAACCCCAGATGTTTGATGCAGGAGCATCCCTAGTTCAAAAGCAATCTTGCATCAACCAAAAATATTTGCATTTCAGTTTGTTTGCAGTTCAGTTTGTTTCTTTTCATTTCCCAGTTCAGTTCAGGTAGTTCAATCAGAAGCAGTTTCTGTATTTTGGTCCAGTTGCATTTCAGACCTTGTGGAGCTAGATTTAGCATCTACATTCATTCATCTACATCATATCCAGAATTTAGAGATCCACACATCATTACCAGAAAGATATCACTATCAGAAGATCGACTATTTTTCAGAACAGAGCATCGTGATAACCACATACAACCAGTTGAAGGAGAAACCTGTGGAAGCAATTCCCAATCTATGAATCCTAATGACACATCATTCAATGATATTTTTGTGGTTGACCTTCCCCAAAGATCCGTACATCATTCCATTCATTTTCTGGAGGAGTTCTATGCAATTAGGTCTGACATATCCATGTACACACATTATAGCTCTTCATTGGACTTTTGTGACCTTCTTTGGGTGACGCGGAGGAATCTTATGATCTAGATAAGATATATATTGATGTAATAGATCCTTAGGAAAGTAGTTATCAAGAAGTGATTCACATTGTAGTATCGGATAGTTTAGATTTCTGTGAGGAGCTTCAAAGCATTATCTTGTGCATGTATGTAATCAGGCCTATGAGCCCTAATTGTAAGCTCGCATGTTGCCCACTGATCTCTATTTGAATTCTATGATATACTGAATGACCGAATCTGCATTTCTCTGAGTTGTTTGCATTGTATTTACTCTTGCTGCACGGTCTGGATAGTTCATTCTGTGAACCCTCCTACAGTGACTGCACCACATTTGAAACTTGAACAATGTCTATGTAAACTAGTCATATGAGATTGTCATTCAATCAGCAAGGCCAAATACCATTGTCCAATGAACCGCGGTGGCCTCAGCTATCTTTCTCTACTTACTTCAATTAGCTCCAAGACATGTCTTGACACAACTAACTCTAGAGAAGTAACTACAGTACATAAATTATCACTTCAAACTTGAAATGTATATACCTGATACTCATATCAACATGTCCTCCAAAATGCAATATCATATCTTCATTTGCAGAGAAGTGCGAAGCATTCTCCTATCTCCCTATGACTGCACTTACCCTATTCTATTATTGTCTTCATTCTTATGTCTCTAAAACACCTTACAGTAAACTTTATAATCTCAAACTTGAAACATAGGTACTTGAGTGCAATACCTAGCCACCTATCCAGTCTGCAGGTCCATATCTTCAAATGCAACAAAATGCGGTACATTCCTTTGAGCCAGTGACCCCTTCACTGACTAAAACTTTACTTAGACAATTTATCTTCACAATTTCATTTAGCTTTCCTCATTTGGTGGCAACCATTATGAGTTCATATCACCAACATACAACATGAATTCAACTTAACTCATCAAGCACTTCAAACACAATCAGTTTCACAACATATCAAGGATATGTACTTACACATGAACTTCAAAAGATATGATATGACTGTGTATAGATGATACTGAAATATCTCCTTTCCTTCTTCTGATCAACTTCATTTGTCTACTTCTTTGATCATCATAGAAAATGCACATTACTTTGCTTTCTACCTCACAACACTTTTGATTACTTATTTTGTTGTCTTCATTGATCACCATATGACTTCCAACCTTCAACAACGCAGTACTTCATACCACTGTTGACAACAATGACAACACTTGTGCAACAATCTCCCCCTTTGTCATTGATGGCAATGTACGCATTTCTCCCCCTTTGACATCAATGGCAAAGGGCTAGTGGTCTTGCTTTGTTCTAGCAAAAACAAGTAGGGTCCCCCTGTCTGAATATTCCTTATCACCTTTTATCAGTCAACTCCCCCTGAGGAGTAGCTTCTATCTCTTCAAAAATGATGTAGCAAAATTGTTCTTCAAGATATTATGTACAATGTGCCTTTCATATCAAAATAGCACTGCTTATTCTTATTTTATTCACCACATATTAGCAAAATTTGTCTTACCTTCACAAATTTTTTTATTTGCTTGGAAGGTAGAACATTCTCATAGATCACCTTTAATTGGGCTAGTGTAGTATCCTAGTTCTTCTTTGTAGAAGACAAAATGTGCAATTGACTTTCAAACTGAATATATAGTTCTTTTGCTTTTTCCACAGTGGTTGGCACTTTTACTTTTTGACCCACATTCTCTACTTCAGTCAGGATACCAGACAAAACCACTAGCCTCATACTCACCACTTCCCTTAATTGACTTATTTGTCCTTTGATTTGCTCTCTTTAGTCTAGGAGCTGCTTCAACTGAGTATGGAGATTTTCTATTTGGACCCTAATAGCTCCATCTTTATCCTTTAAAGGATCATATACTTTGGCCGCCTGAATTAGTTGTGACTCAATAGATTTAGCTTGATCCTTTATACTTTTTGTGGTTGTTGGCCAGTTCAAACAAAATTGATACAAAACATTCAAATCCTCATACATTTTTGAATATTTTTGACATTTTCTTGCAGATTGTTATGTGCCTTAGCACATCTGTCAGAAGCATCATCTAATCTTTTACTATTTACCTACTCTATTATCTTCTTCTCATGTTGCTTCTCTAGAAAATATGAATGACCCTTGAAAGACTCCAACATAAGTTTCATTTGCTGAGTAGGAGGCAAGGTGGGATCTCTCTTTAATTTAGGCAATTCTTCCTGGATTATCTTAATTGCCTCTTCTAACACTTCAATTCCTTCCACTTGTTGCATAATCTATTGCCTTGCAGTGGACTGGAGTATGTCTCCCAATTGTAGCTTTTGGAGGGGAGATATCCCAGATAGGTTAACTTGTCCATCTAATTGTAACGTTAGGAAATGTCTCCTTGGGGGCTTTTCCCTCATAAGGTTTAGCTCCCGGGTCTTTAGTATGCATTTAGGACATTTTAGTTCATATTTTAGCATCCTGATGGAATGAGACCTAGTTTCCATAACAAATAGGACCTAGGTGGACCCCTTGAGCTGTACCCTCCCCAAAATAGGGGGGAGGACTTGGGCGCCCGTGCCTTAGTCCTACCCTATTTTGGGGTAGCCCCAATTTCTGGGTGTTAGTTTATGACTGTTAGGAGGTTCTTTTGCCAACACGGTAAAGTTTGATTTTTAAAATCTTAGCGGGAATGCTTGTAGGTGTATATATAAGCATGTGTAAGCATTCATTTGTAAACTAGAGGATTACTAGCAAGCTATTGTGTTCTCAAGGTGATTCAAGGCTTTCTATTGTGTTGTAAGAGAAGACTTATGTGTTTTGTGTGTTGATATTTGTAGATTTGAGCATCAATCTTCTCATGGCATGAAGAGCATCTTCCTCCATGAGAGATTCACTACAAGGTGACATATCATTGTTTTTTTTCATTGATTCCTTTGGTTTTGGCCTCTGCCTCACAAGGGCATGCCCTCTTTATCTGACAACGGTGTTCGGAGACTTAAGTGTCCTTCGGGGTTTGACTGAGGCAAACCTCTAAACACCACAACCCCCAAACCAAGTCTTGTGATTACAGGTTACAGGTGTCGCATCTGGAAAAGTGGAGTTGCAGGAGGGCTTGGCAGACATCAGGGATTCAAGATCTGAAGAGAAGTCAGACAAAGGAGCACTTCCAAGACTTGGGTGCTCGCACTAGTGTCCTCCGTAGATAGATCTTGGGAAACATAAGTTACAGGGCTGATCAGTGTCGGAAGGAGGTCCAGATTCTCCAAAAAAGTAGGTACCTTGGACTTGGGCACCCGTACCTTAGTCCCTGACTGTTCTGCATTGGAACCCCAAAAATAGGTATTCTGTGATTTGTTATTTTACTCCTGTTTGCAAGAGCTTTTTCCGTTATTCATCAATTTGTTGTCGTATTTGCATAATTAGGGTTTTAATGGTTAATTGGACATAAGAGAAGGAAAAATTGATAATTAATTCCCTAATCCAAGTTTCCCTTCATTTGCAAGTGACCCAAGGTATGATAGTGCTCGCCACTCAACCCTAGATCCTTCAATGTTTAGTGGAAAGGAGGGTTTTAACATCTAAACAACAAAGATTAACAAAATCCAATTTTACCCTAAACATTTGGCAATGGTATCGTATGTCCCACTGTCCTCCAACATTAGGGAGTGGGAAGATGATGATGATGATTTGCTTATAGACAACTTCTAGCCTGAAAGGGGCCCTACAGGTAAGTATCTATAAACTTTTATTTCTATCATAATGTGCTTCCCCATAATGTGTTATGTGTTGTTTAGGCCTCTTGGAATGACCTCAAATTCTCCCGTAAGGTTCAGGATACCAGGAGACCGCCTCTATTGTGACCCTTCTTCTATTTGTATCATCATTCTTTTAAATTGCTCTCTCTGATTTCATTATTGTGTGTTATGTCTTATGGGCATAGCATCATGGTTGGTGACCTGGGGGCACCCTCGTACATGACTGTCCCTAAGACACTTGTTTCTCCTCTTTTATTTATTGTTTCCCTTCCTCTATTGTTTCCATTTAGTGGGTGGATGATGACAAACATTTATACTGATGCGGACCTAGTGTCCCTTTAGAGAGCAATCAAAAAATGGACTTAGTTCTTAATATGACGATGGGGTTGTATATCTTACCTGACGTTTGGCTAATGGAAGCACTCATGCTTTCGGCGTAGTGAATTTCATGATGTTTCTATCGCATTTACAAACCTTAACAATACTGCTACTCTGTGCACCTTTGTTTGCCTTTGAATCTAGCCTTGGTGGTACTCAATTCAGAGAGCTTCATGATATAGCCCTTGGTTATCCTTGAACTCTGAATTCGTTATATAACCTTGGCTCTTTGTGTGGTTAATACTATGTATTAATGTTGTAGACACTAACATGTTTCTTGTAGGGATGTGTTTGTGGGAATATTTGGCGATCGTAAAGTACATGTCACCTCTGGGGGGCATGGGCTTTGCGAAAGTTGGTGTTCCCTTGTGTGTTTTCTTCCTACCTTAACATGCTTGATATCGATAACTGATATCAACCACCTTAAGGTGGGGGAATATATAAGGAAGCTGTCTATTATAGATGTTAGCAATGTGTTTGATCTCAGATGTAGAGACCTGCATCCTAGAGTGGTGCATCATGCATCCTGAGCTTGTTTGCAATCAATCAATCAATTAATCATGTAAGCCCTTTTGCAGAGGTAGGATATTGAGCATATCCTTTTTCTTAAGCCCTTTGTGGAGGCGGGGATGGTGTATTACTTGGAGCACATTGCATTATCCTGTCATTTTCAAAAGTCCTCTACAGAGGTGGGGAGTGGTTCTGTGACTAACTCAACCCTTAATCATGTTTTTGGCGATTGTTGTGGTGAAGTACAATCATTGGTGTGTGCCTGTAATGTGCCTGAGATGGTGTTGGACCTAGAAATAGGTACACTCCATTGCTTGTCTGCCATGTTCTCTCCGTGTCTTCAAGTGTGTGTGTTTTGGTGTGCTTTTTTTGTATGGTGTGTTTGTTGCTCCATATGTAGAGACCAGCACCTTTGAGTAGTGCTTCATGCATTTTGGGAGGTTTTGCGTGTATTGCATGTGTGTTACCCCATATGTAGAGACCAGCGCCTTCGAGTAGTGCTTCCTACATTTTGGGAGGTTTGTTTACTTTCCAGTACTTGCATTTGCATATATATGAGAAAAAAAAAAGAAAAGATATCATTTCTATCTTCCATGCATTAATGTGTCTTCTATGCATTGATTGTCTGCTCCATGTTCTGCGTGACTATAACTATCTTCTCCATGTTTTGCATGCCTATTACTATCTTTTATGCGATTGGCATGTCTTCTTTGTGGTTGGTGTGTTTACTGTGTTTGTGACCTTACTTTAATGCATGTATGGGCCTCACATTCATGCATACATTAAAGTTGGGGCTAAACGTAACATCGAGAAATGTCCCCTTGGGGGCTTTTCCCTCATAAGGTTTAGCTCCCAGGTCTTTAGTATGCATTTAGGATATTTTAGTTCATATTTTAGCATCCCAATGGAATGAGACCTAGTTTCCATAACAAATAGGACCTAGGTGGACCCCTTGAGTTGTACCCTGCCCAAAATAGGGGGGAGCACTTGGGCACCTGTGCCCTAGTCCTGCCCTATTTTGGGGCAGCCCCAATTTCTGGGTGTCAGTTTATGACCATTAGGAGATTCTTTTGCTGACATGGTAAAGTTTGTGATGCAGGAGCATCCAGTGGTGTAAGGGCAATCTTGCATCACACAAAAAGAAGTTAATTCAAAATCATTGTAGTTGTTTTCATTTCTTTCCATAATTAGTGTTTCTGGTTCCATAATATCCAGAATAATGATGTAGGACTTTCAATTTTTCCAAAACTGCTAAAAATAGCAACCTGCCTGTTTTGGAAAGTCTACCTGCTATTTTTGGAAAGTTTGCAGTTGGACACGGATTGAAGCAAAAAATTGCAAAAAGTTACTAAATGGAAATATAAGACCTTTGGCGAAGGAATCAGGCAAAGATCATTTGTGAGCTGAAAGATATTAAAGTTTTTGTTTTCTGAAAAGCCCCTAAAAATTTCCAAAATGAGATATGAGGCACTAAAACTTCCCTAAACATCCCAAAAAGTTGATGGAAATCCATTTACGAATTTCTGGCATGATAGTTCACATCGTAATCTTTTTGATGCATAAAACGGTTCGTCAATCGGACACCCGGATCAAAAGTTATGCTTCCCGAAAGTTTACCTACTTTTATAGGGAGTTGTAAATTTCAAAATTTAGTTGGATGCCCCAAAAAGTGTTATTTATGGCTATTTTGGGGACCCTGGGCAGTATTAGAGTTAAGGGGGCTAGTGTAGAGTCAAGAATAGGCGGGAAAACAAAAACCCTAGCTGATTTGGGGGTTACAGAAGGTGAAAGATTCCAGAGCCTGGGGATGGTAGCTGTAGTGTGTTGCAGCCTATGGAGGACTGATTCCTCTGATTGTAATTAAGCTTATGTAATGTAATAAGTTGCCCAGATCAATAAAAGAAAGTTCTATTCTCTGTATTCAATTTCTGTTATTGTGTGTTTTATGATTCACCCCCTTCATCAAGTGGTATCAGAGCGAAGGTTCCTGAGTGTGTAGACAGATTACCGACCATGAGGCAGTTTGCACCAGGACCTGAGGTTGTGGATTTGCTACGGAGACCAAGATGCCTCCATGAAGAAATCATGTTGGTAGGAATGCTTTGACAGAAGAGGGTTTTAGAGCCCTACAAAGGCAAATCGATGCATTGCAAGAGGAGCTATGAAGAGGGTTTGAGCTGAGGACAAGAGAAGAAAGTGAAGATGAAGTTGAAGAAGAGTTATCTGAGGAAGAACAAGAAGCTGCCGAAGATGCTGCAGAAGTAAGGTTGTTGAGGGTCATTTCAAAGATTGGAAAGAGGCCCAGGATTGAAGTTTCTACATATTCTGGAGATTTGAATCCAGAACAGCTTATTGATTGGATCAATGACATGGAGGAGTATTTTGAGTATGAAGATGTGGAGGACCCAGATCGGGTTAAGTTTGCAAAAACAAAGTTGAAGGGCCACACCAATATTTGGTGGAAGGAGGTCCAATTAGAGAGGGATAGAAGAGGAAAAGCAAAGATTACCAGATGGGATTGAATGGTGGAGAAACTGAAGAAGCAGTTCATTCCTGTGGATTATGAGATGGAGTTGCTGAAGAAGTTGCAAGGACTAAAGCAAGGTAACAAGTCTGTTAAGGAGTATACAGAAGAGTTTTATAAAATTACTATTAGGACAGGCCATGCAGAGCCCAACAAGGAGAAGGTAGCCTGTTACATTAATGGGTTGAGGCCGAGTATACAAGAGGAGTTGAGCCTGGTCAGAATGACCACCATAGAAGATGCGTACCAATTTTCCTTGAAGGTGGAAGAGAAGCTGAACAAAAGATTTGATAGCAAGCAAAGGAGAAGAGGTCAAGGTGGAAGGACTGGTGGAAGACCCTATGGAGGCCATAATGAAGATCAAAAGAAAAGTGAAGAAGTAGGTACCAGTCGAAATCAAAGAGGGGATAATACCTACAGCCCTCATGACCAGAACAATGGTGAGCAAAGAGGAAGAGGCAGACCTGGGCAAGGACCTAGAAGAGGAGGTTTCAGAGGAACCTGTTTCCAATGTGGAGAAGAAGGGCATCGAGCATATGAGTGTCCGCAACATCAAGGAAGGACAAATAGAAGACCTGAAGGTAATGCATGAGTTGCACATGTAGATGAAGATGCACATTCTGAGCATTCTGAATATGCTAAAAGGGGAGAAACCCTAGTTGTCAGAAGAACATTGCTGAATGAGGAGAAAGACCCCAATCAGAGGAAGAGTTTATTCCGCACAAGGTGCAAATGTGAGGGTAAGTGTTGTGATATTATTATTGACAGTGGAAACACTGATAATCTTGTTTCAAAGGAGATGGTTGACAAGTTGAAGTTGATAAGAAGAAAGCATCCACATCCATATCAGATTGCATGGTTGTAGAAGGACCATAGAGCTTTGGTCAATGAACAGTGTTTAGTGAAGTTCAAGATTGGTGACTACCATGATGAGGTGCTGTGTGATATCATACCGATGGATGCATGTCTATGCTGTTGGGGAGGCCGTGGCAGTATGATAGGAGCGCTGTCCATGATGGCCGTGCAAACACATATTCCCTAACAAAGGATGGAGTTCGTCATAAGTTGAAGCCCTTGAAGGAGGTGGAAGAAAAGGTATGTAGTACTACCAGAATTTGTTTGGTAGATGGTAGAAAATTTTTGGAGGGTATGAAGCATGAGCGTCATTGCTTTGCATTGATTCCTAAGATTAGTCAAGAGAAATGTGAAGATGTACCAGCAGAAGTTTCAGATATGTTGGAAGAGTTCCAAGACATTATCTCTGATAATGTACTAGAAGGTTTACCACTAGTAAGGAAGATAAGTCATCAAATGGATTTGATACCAGGAGCCAGTTTGCCAAACAAGGCAGCCCACAGAACGACCCTTGTAGAGAATGAAGAGTTGAACAGACAAGTTCAGGAGTTGTTGAGGAAGGGACTGATAAGGGAGAGCCTAAGTCCATGTGCGGTACCTGCAGTACTAGCACCAAAGAAAGATGGAGAATGGAGGATGTGTACAGACTCTCGAGCCATCAATAAGATAACGATCAAGTATAGATTTCCATTGCCAAGAATGGATGACATCATGGATTGTTTGAGTGGAGCCAAGTACTTCACGAAAATTGACCTGAAGAGTGGGTATCACCAAATCCGTATCAGAGAAGGGGATGAATGGAAGACAGCCTTCAAGACAAAGGAAGGTTTGTATGAGTGGTTAGTCATGCCATTTGGGCTAACCAATGCACCGAGCACATTCATGCGGCTCATGAATGAGGTATTGAAAGAATTTTTGGGAAGTTTTGTAATTGTTTATTTGGATGATATTTTAATTTTTAGTAAGACTTGGGATGAGCATCTGATGCATATTAGAAGAGTTCTAGAGAAGCTTAGGGAGGAGAAGTTATTGATTAATCTAAAGAAATGTAGTTTTGCAAAGAAGGAGTTGGTATACCTGGGATTTGTAGTCTCAGAAGAAGGTCTTAAGATGGACCCAGAAAAAGTAAAGGCTATCATTGAATGGCCTACGCCAAGGAGTACAACAGAGGTAAGATCCTTTCATGGTTTGGTAAGTTTTTACAGAAAGTTTATCAGGAATTTTAGTAGCATTTGTGCACCCCTCACTGAGACAATGAGAGGGGATAGAAAAGAGTTTCGATGGACTAGAGCAGACAAGAGCTTTGATACATTGAAGCAGAAAGTTGTAGAGCAACCTGTTTTGGCACTTCCAGATTTCAATAAGGTATTTTAGGTAGATTGTGGTGCTAGTGGTAGTGGTATAGGAGTTGTTTTGAGCCAAGAAGGTAAGCCCATTGCTTATTTTAGTGAGAAGCTTAATGATGCCAAGAAAAAGTATTCTGTTTATGATCAGGAGTTTTATGCAATAGTTCAAGCTTTGAAGAAATGGAGACATTATTTGTTGCCAAAGGAGTTTGTTTTATATACTGATCATCAGGCTTTGCAGTATCTTAATAGTCAAGGAAAGTTGAAGCAAAGGCACTTAAAATGGGTTGAGTTTTTGCAGAGCTATACTTTTGTTTTGAAGCACAGGAGTGGGAAGTTCAACAGAGTTGCAGATGCCTTGAGCAGAAGGTGAATTTTGTTGACAGAAATGAAGATAGAGGTTGTTGGGTTCGATGAGCTCAAAAGTTTGTATCCTAAAGATCCAGATTTTGTAGAGGCTTGGAAAGCTTGTTTGGAACCTATTACTTTGGACAGGACAAAATGGTTGGATTTCATAATCCAAGATGGCATGTTATTTAGAGGAAGTTAGTTGTGCATTCCAAGGAGTTCCATGAGAGAGAACTTGATTAAGGAGAAGCATAGCGGAGGATTGGCTGGACCCTTTGGTCGAGATAAGACCATTGCTATTGTTGGCGAAAATTATTATTGGCCACAGTTGCAGCAGGATGTGTGAAAATTTGTGCAGAGTTGCAGAGTATGTCAGATGGCAAAAGGAACAAGTCAGAATACAGGGTTGTATCAACCATTACCTGTACCAGAGAAGCCATGGGATGATATCAGCATGGATTTTGTTCTTGGTTTACCAAGGACACAGAGAGGACATGATTCCATTTTTGTAGTGGTGGACAGATTCTTGAAGATGGCACATTTTATTCCTTGTAAGAAGACTAATGATGTTATTCATATTGTAGAGTTATTTTTTAGGGAAGTGGTGAGACTACATGGTCTACCAAAGAGCATAGTTTTAGATCGAGATACCAAGTTTGTTGGTTATTTCTGGAGGACATTGTGGAAGAAGTTGAAGATAGATTTGAAGTTCAGTTCTGTACACCATCCACAGACTAATGGACAAACCGAAGTGGTGAATAGGAGTTTGGGTAACTTGCTACGGTGCTTAGTAGGGGATAAGCCCAAGGGATGGGATTTAATTTTGCCATAGGCAGAATTTGCTTACAACAATTTTGTCAATAGGAGTACTGGTAAATCACCATTCCATATTGTATATGGCAATAGCCCAAGAAATGCTTCTGAGTTAAGGAAGCTAGACAACGGAGAAAAGACAAGTGCCGAAGCTGAAGACATTGCAGAACACATGAAGAATTTGCATGAAGAGGTGAGAAAGCACATTAATAAGATGAATATTCAGTACAAGGCTAAGGCAGATCAGAAGAGGAGATATAAGGAGTTCCAGGTACGAGATGAAGTCATGGTTCACCTGAGAAAAGAAAGGTTCCCAATTGGAACATACAATAAGTTGAAAATAAAGAAATTTGGACCCTGAAGAATCCTGAAGAAGCATGATTCAGGAAATGCATATGAGGTAGAGCTGCCGAGTGGGATCAATATTTTCCTTGTTTTCAACATTGCTGATTTATCAGAATATCATGAAGGTGGGACATAGGATGGACCAACAGAGGAACAGTGGAGTATTCCAGCATCTACTTCAACAGAGGAGATAGAAGAGATCTTGGATAGCCATGTGGGAAGGAGCACTCAGAATAGGCAATACGAAGAATATCTAGTGAAATGGAAAGGAAGGCCTATTGAAGATTCTTCTTGGTTGTCTAAGGCAAAGGTTGACCATTTGGGTTTTCCTCACACAAACATCTGAGACATGACAGGGTCACTTCTCAAATTACCCTGGGTGTCTAATGCAGGAGCATCCAGTGGTGTAAGGACAATCTTGCATCACCCAAAAAGAAGTTAATTCAAAATCATTGTAGTTGTTTTCATTTCTTTCCATAATTCATGTTTCTGGTTCCATAATATCTAGAATAATGATGTAGGACTTTCAGTTTTTCCAAAACTGCTAAAAATAGCAACCTGCCTGTTTTGGAAAGTCTACCTGCTATTTTTGGAAAGTTTGCAGTTGGGCACGGATTGAAGCAAAAACTTGTAGAAAGTTACTAAATGGAAATATAAGACCTTTGGCGAAGGAATCAAGCAAAGATCATTTGTGAGCTGAAAGATATTAAAGTTTTTGTTTTCTGAAAAGCCCCTAAAAATTTCTGAAACGAGATATGAGGCACTAAAACTTTCCTAAACATCCTGAAAAGTTGACAAAAATTAGTTTACAGATTTTCAACATGATAGTTCACATCACGAGCTTTCCAACGCATAAAACGGTTCGTCAATCGGACACCCGGATCAAAAGTTATGCTTCCCGAAAGTTTACCTACTTTTATAGGGAGTTGTAAATTTCAAAATTTAGCTGGATGCCACCAAAAAGTGTTATTTATGGCTATTTTGGGGACCCTGGGCAGTATTAGAGTTAAGGGGGCTAGTGTAGAGTCAAGAATAGGCAGGAAAATAGAAACCCTAGCTGATTTGGGGGTTACAGAAGGTGAAAGATTCCAGAGCCTGGGGATGGTAGCTGTAGTGTGTTGCAGCCTGTGGAGGACTGATTCCTCTGATTGTAATTAAGCTTCTGTAATGTAATAAGTTGCCCAAATCAATAAAAGAAAGTTCTATTCTCTGTATTCAATTTCTGTTATTATGTGTTTTATGATTCACCCCCTTCATCAGTTTGATTTTTAAATCTTGGCGGGAATGCTTGTAGGTGCATATATAAGCATGTGTAGGCATTCATTTGTAAACTAGAGGATTACTAGCAAGCTATTGTGTTCTCAAGGTGATTCAAGGATTTCTATTGTGTTGCAAGAGCAAACTTGTGTGTTTTGTGTGTTGATATTTTCAGATTTGAGCATCAATCTTCTCATGGCATGAAGAGCATTTTCCTCCATGAGAGCTTCACTACAAGGTGACATATCATTGTGTTTTTATCATTGATTCCTTTGGTTTTGGCCTCTACCTCACAAGGGCATGCCCTCTTTATCTGACAACGGTGTTAGAAGACTTAAGTGTCCTCTAAGGTTTGACTGAGGTAAAACTCTAAACACCACAACCCCCAAACCAAGTCTTGTGATTGCAGGTTACAGGTGTCACATCTAAAAAAAGTGGAGTTGCAGGAGGGCTTGGTAGACATCAGGGATTAGGGATCTAAAGAGAAGTCAGACAAAGGAGCACTTCTAGGACTTGTCCGTTCACACTAGTGTCCTCCGCAGATAGATCTTGGGAAATAGAAGTTACAGGGCTGATCAGTGTTGGAAGGAGGTCTAGATTCCCTAAAAAAGTAGGTACCTTGGACTTGGGTGCCCACACCTTAGTCTCTGACTGTTCCACCTCGGAACCTCGAAAATAGGTATTCTGTGATTTGTTATTTTACTCCCATCTACAAGAGGGTTTTAACATCTAAACAACAAAGATTAACAAAATCCAATTTTACCCTGAACACTAGCATAGGCAACTGTAAGAGTTACGAAGTAACTACTAATTGTATTTGAACTTGTTGGGCTAAGAAAACCTTAATTGTGTCAACCAGAGAGGAGGAAGATGTATCTTGTTCCTTTTCTGAATTCTCTTATGCACCAACATTCACCTGATCCTCTAGCTGTTCAGGGTTACCCTATTGTTCATTATTTTCCAGAGGAGGATAATCATGCACACATTATGATCAGATGAAACATTTCCTTCACCATGTGCAATTTGTTTTTGATCTTGTATTGCTAGCTCTTCTTTCTCCTCTTGGGGAACTTAATGTTCAGTGTTGTGCAAAGGAGATACTACCTTATGAGGTGGAGAAGCAGTGTCATGTGATGGAGACACATGTGGTTGCTCTACATTCTCAGTTCCTTTTACCTCATCCAATATTTTCTTTGTCACATCCTTAGTTTCCTTCTAAATTTTCTCTTTATCACCTTCCTTCATGCTCATAAGAGTGTCCACTCTTTTGTTTGTCCTTAACTCCTGAGCTTGTATTTGAGCCAATTTATCCTTTTCTTCTTGAGACATACAAGACCCAACCTTTTCAAGAGCTTGTTGCCTCATCTCATCATCCATTTTAATGGCTTCTTCTCTTCTCTATCTTAGAGCCTGAGCTAGGCTCTTCAGTACCTTTTCAAGGACATCAATAATGGGTAAGTTGTATTTAAGCATATACATAGCTACAACCTTTTCAATGGTGATTTGATCTTCAGGAGGAACATCCGGATACAAATCAGTTGTATGCTTTAGCAGTCCATGTTGGTCAATTCCATTGAAGATAGCCTCTAATTAAATAGGGTCTCTTGTAGGAGCCAGTGAAAAAATTTGCTTAGATTTCTTATTTTTCCCTTTTATCTTAGAAGTTTCTTCTTCTCCTTCTTCTTCTTCTTCAACCTCCTTTACATCAGTCTTCTTCCTTTTAGCTTGCACTTTTTGCCTTGGTTGCTTCTTTTCACCTATTTTCATTTGAGTCAAAATTTTAGATGCAACTCTTCTTCCTGTTGAGGTAGTTTGAGTCGATCCAGAGGGTTGTGAAGCATTTGTAGCTACAGAAGTGGACCTACCAGTCCTTCTTGGCCCTAGAACAGCTGGTGGATTAACAATAACAGTTGGAGGATCTTTTGCAGGGGCTTTTGATGTGGATTCTGGTGAGATACCCATCCTTTTATGAAATTCTTCTTTGAGTTTCTCAAAATGCTCCTCTGCACTTCTTTTAATCTTTGTATCCATTATTTCATCATAGGTACCAAATCTCTCAGCAGTTGTGTCTTTAGGTTTGCTAAGAAAAATATCAGCATAGGTCTTTATTTCTTTTGTTGAGACCTCATATGGTAGTCTTGGAATCCATGTAGTTCTAGGCTCAACTACCTCCATATAGGTATAATCCTTATCAACTAGGAATGTGATATTCTCCTTATATTGTTGTACTGAATTGAAAGGGATTCTATCCCTGGCTAGCATATCAATTTGTAAGGTTTTAAAGAACCCCCAATATAAAGTCTTGTAGTGATTTGGATCACTGAAACCTCTAATGTGACTCTTGATTTGAGTGGCAATAGTAGTATGTTGCTTCTAGACCTTTCCCCTAAATCTAGGCAACTCATTCAGAAAATAGAATGCAAGGTAGATAATTAAGGTGCCATACCTAAAAATATATCTAGTTTCCTTTGTTCTCCTTAGGTTCTCTAAGAGATGTTCTCTCATGACCTCACAGAGGTCAAAGTCTTTACCTTCCTTGACCATTTGGTAGGTAGTGTGAATGGCAATACCAGTGGTAGATCCTTCTCTGTTTGTAAAATAAACTTTATATGCAATCCCCATAGCAGCATATCTAACACCTGGATCAGTTATGTCATTCACAATTAGAGTCCTCTTGTCAAATTTTTCTCTAGTCAATTCAGTAACCTTCTCATTCTTAATTTATTTCATCACTGGTATAGGTCCAGCGGAGCACAACCCAGTTAGTACCCTAATTGTATCCTTAGTAATCTGGTGGTGCTTATCAAGATACATGAACTCATCTTGAATTTTGCTAAATATAGATCTCATCCATTTGTGCTCATCACAAAAATTAAGGTAATCTTTCCAAAGGGTAAGTGCAAGAAGATGGGGGGCCAAAAAGGGGTCTTAAGTGGCTACTTTTTTTCTTTCTAAAATTAGGAAATACTAGCCTTGGATGAGAAATTGAGCATAGTTACACTCAAAATTTTAAGATGCAAGAAAAACAATGTTTGTAGTGCTCTGAGTCTACTTTCTAAACTACTATTTTTTTTGAAAATGGTATAGATTAAGGGGTTCAAAAAAGGGAGCCACAAAAATTAGTATTGTTTCTGTCAAAAAAACATAACATGTTTTGTGGATCCCTCAAAAGCTTAACTTTTTTTGGTATTTTTAAAGTTGCTTCAGTGAGAAATTAAGTAACAACATGTAGTTTATGTCTGATTTTTCTTATAATTTTTAATGAATATTTGATTTTTTACTAATCTTCAAAGTGGACACATCCTAAAAAACATAATTTTGGTTGTGCTACCCCTATAAATTTTGAAAACTAATTGAAAATCATTTTTTTAATATGTGTAGAATGGAGTCTAGTTTATAAAAATATAATTTATTTGAAATTTCAATGAACGATTAATTTATAAAGAAAAAAAGACCAAACACTAGTTTTTACCAAAAAATAGACACACAAACAAAAGAAATTAAAGATGAAAGGCTTAACATTCTCAAAATGTTAAAAAAATTGCATCGTTAAATAGCTAAGAGAAAGCCTAACATTACCTAGGTGTTTGATTTGTTTGACCTTGAAACACGTGCAAATCTGAGGGTTAGCACGAATGAAATTATGTGAAATCCTGTAGAATATGCAAAAACACTCTTTGGACATTGGGAAGGCACTCCAAGCCTTTGGGTTGGAAATCCAAAGCAAGTCCTGAGCCTAAGTCTTAGGATTCCCAAAGAAACATATAGCACGAGCGTGTTATAATGCGTTCGTGTTATGTTTTTTTTTTGCATTTTTTCCCTTTTTGCAAAAGTTTGCCCGATGTTTGTCAAGTTTGACATAACGCGAGTGCGTTATAACACGCTCGCGTGATGTCTCCCTTGGAATGTTTTATGTTCAAGGTTATTAAGTATGTATGTATGTATGTATGTGTTTAGGGTAAAATTGGATTTTGTTAATCTTTGTTGTTTTGATGTTAAAACCCTCCTTTCCACTAAACATTGAAGGATCTAGGGTCAAGTGGTGAGCACTATCATACCCTAGGTCACTTGTAAATGAAGAAAAACTTGGATTAGGGAATTAATTATCAATTTTTCCTTCTCTTATATCCAATTAACTATTAAAACCCTAATTATGCAAATACAACAACAAATTGACGAATAACGGAAAAAACTCTTGTAGACGAGAGTAAAATAAAAAACCACAGAATACCTATTTTCAGGGTTCTGAGGTGGAACAGTTGGGGACTAAGGTGCGGGCACCCAAGTCCAAGGTACCTACTTTTTTGGGGAATCTGGACCTCCTTCTAACACTGATCAGCCCTGTATTTCTGTTTCCTGAGATATGTCTGTGGAGAACACTGGTGTGAGCACCCAAATCCTGGAAGTGCTCCTTTGTCTGACTTCTCTTTAGATCCTAAATCCCTAATGTCTACCAAGCCTTCCTGCAACTCCACTTTTTCTAGATGCGACACCTGTAACCTGTAATCACAAGACTTGGTTTGGGGGTTGTGGTGTTTAGAGGTTTGCCTCAGTCAAACCCCAAATGACACTTAAGTCTCCGAACACTGTTGTCAGATAAAGAAGGTGTGCCCTTGTGAGGTAGAGGCCAAAAACTAAAGGAATCAATGATAAAAACACAATGATATGTCACCTTGTAGTGAAGCTCTCATGGAGGAAGATGCTCTTCATGCTGTGAGGAGATTGAAGCTCAAATATGCAAATATCAACACACAAAACATACAAGTCTTCTCTTGCAAGACAATAGAAAGCCTTGAATCACCTTGAGAATGACTAGAGTTCACAATGATCATCTCCTTGAAATCTAGTTTACAAATGAATGCCTAAGCTTGCTTATATATGCACCTACAAGCATTCCTGCCAAGATTTTAAAAATCAAACTTCACCGTGTTGACAAAAGAACCTCCTAACGGTCATAAACCGACACCCAGAAATTAGGTCTGCCCTAAAATAGGGTAGGACTAGGGCGCGAGCGCCCAAGTCCTTCCCCTTATTTTAGGCAGGGTATAGCTCAAGGTGTCCACCTAGGTCCTGTTTGTCATGGAACCTAGGTCTCATTCCATCAGGATGCCAAAATATGAACTAAAATGTCCTAAATGCACTCTAAAGACCTGGGAGCTAAACCTTATGAGGGAAAAGCCCCCAAGGGGACATTTTCTGACATTACATTTAGCCCCCGCTTTAATGTATGTATAAATGCGAGGCCAATACATGCATTAAAGTAAGGTCACAAACACAGCAAACACATCAAACATGGAGAAGATACGCTAATCACATAGAAAACAGTAACAGACACGCAAAACACAAAGAGGACAGTTACAGTTACATAGAACACGAAGCAGACAGTCAATGCATAGAAGACACATTAATGCATGGAAGACAAAAATGATATCTTTTCTTTTCTTTTTCTCATATATATGAAATGCAAATGCAAGTAATGGAAAGTAAACAAACCTCCCAAAATGTAGGAAGCACTACTCAAAGGCGCTAGTCTCTGCATATGGAGCAACACACACACAATACACACAAAACCTCCCAAAATGCACGAAGCACTACTCAAAGGTGCTGGTCTCTGCATATGGGGGAACAAACATGCCATACAAAACAAGCATACCAAAACACACACACTTGAAGACACGGAGAAAACATGGTAGACAAGTGATGGTGTGTTCCTATTTCTAGGTACAACACCATCTCAGGCACATTACAGGCACACACTGATGATTGGGATTCACCACAACAATCACCAAAAACACACTTAAGGGTTGAATTAGTCACAGAACTGCACCCTACCTCCGCAAAGGTCTTTTGATAATGACAGGATGATGCAATCTGCTATGAGAAATACACCATCCCTGCCTCCGCAGAGAGCTTAAGAAAAAGGATATGCTCAATATCCTGCCTCTGCGAAGGGCTTACATGATTGGTTGATTGCAAACAAGCTTAGGATGCACGATGCATTACACTGGGGAGCAAGTCTTTGCATCTGAGGTCAAACACATTGCTAACATCTATAACCAATAGCTTACCTTATATATGCCCCCACCTTAAGGTGGTTGATATTAGTTATCGATATCAAGTACGTTAAGGTAGGAAGAAAACACACAAGGGAACACTGACTTTCACAAAGCCCATGCCCCACGGAGGTGACATGTACCTTACGATCGCCAAATGTTCCCACAAGCACATCCCTGCAAGAAACATGTTAGTGTCTACCACATCATGATAAACAACAACATCAATACATATGATTAACCACATAAAGAGCCAAGGTTATACAATGAATTTAGAGTTTGAGGATAACTAGGGGCTATATCACGAAGCTCTTAGAATCGAGTACCGCCAAGGCTAGATTCAAAGGCAAACAAAGGTGTACGGAGAAGCAGTATTGTTAAGGTTTGTAAATGCGATAGAAACATCATGAAATTCACTACACAGAAAGTACAAGTGCTTCCACTAGCCAAGCGTCGGATAAAATATACAACCCCATCATCATATTAGGAACTAAGTCCATTATTTGATTTCTCTCGAAAGGGACACTAGGTCTGCATTAGTATAAATGTTTGTCGTCATCTGCCCTCTAGATGGAAACACTAGAGGAAGGGAAACAATAAATAAGAGAGGAGAAAACAAGTGTCTTAGGGAGAATCATATAGGAGGGTGCCCCCAAGTCACCAACTACAACGCTATGTTCGTAAGACACAACACACAACAATGAAATCAGAGAGAGAGCAATTTAGAAGAATGATGATACAAATAGAAGAAGGGTCACAACAGAGGCAGTTTCTTGGTATCCCGAACCTTATGGGAGAATCCGAGGTCATTCCAGGAGGCCTAAACAACACATAACACATCACGAGGGAAGCACATCACAAGAGAGATAAAGGGTTAGAGATAAGTACCTGTAGGGTCTTCATATTATATCTTAGAGATCTCAAACCTCTTGGAGAGGTACTCGATCATGTTTAAAGCAAAATTTGAGTGGTTCTTATGAAAGTCTTGTTTGTTATCATATGATGCTTGTTCATTAAATCCTTGTTTAAATGAGACTTTTTGGTGCTTATGAGGGGGAGAACCACTATTATTTCTGACTATTGATTGTCGTTTTGCTCTTTTTCAATTTTTAGCGAGTTTTCGTTGTTGAATCTTTCTAGGATAGTAACGGGAATCATCCTGTACCATCTTGCTCATCTCTATAGGTTTTTGTTCTTTCTTTTTTGATGCATTTTGATTATATCTTGATCCATACAGGGATAACAGGGGAGGAACCTCAACATAAATTTTATTTCTTTGAGGACAAGGTGGATTATCCACTTCAATTATACCCACGATGCTATCATAGTCCAAGTAATCATCCTCGTCTACTTCCACTAAGTCTTGTTCCATCATATTATTTTTGATATGTTTAGGAAAAGGATTAGTGAAGATTTGTAAATTCTGATTCGGTGGAGCAACCGACTTATTTCCATTATCATTCACACCCGATACCTGGATTACATTTGAATCAATAAGGTCTTGTATCTCATGTTTAAGACACATACATTGTTCAGTGTCATGTCCTTGCATTCGATGATAATGACAAAAGGCATTAGCATCGAAGTAAGGTCCTTGTTTACTAGGATCAACAGGCTTGATCGGGGGAAGTTTCAGAATGTTATTACTCATAGCTTAATTCATGATAGAATGATAGGACTTAGATATCAGAGTAAACTTTCTTGGTTGATATGATGTTTTCTTTGGATTATTTATAGCAGACACATTTGTATTTGGTCCATTGATCTTGATGAAACTCCTATTATTGTTCCTTCTAAAGTTGTTTTGTGATGATCCACCCAAGGATTGACCAACTTGAGCCGATGAGTTTTGGTTTTCATACTAACTAGACGAAAGTTGATAATCACGAAGAGCGGTGCATAAATGTTGAAAGGAGTTGTATTTCATCAAGAGAATCTCATCATGAATATTAGGTTGTAGATTTGTAATGAATATCTTTTGAACATCCTCATCTTTCATCTGATATTGAATATGTACAAAAAGTCCTTGATACCGACCAATGAATTCAGTCAACTTTTCTTTCGGACCTTGTTTGCATTGAACTAAGTCAATAAGAGTGACTTGGGGTCTAATATTTGCTTGAAAATGTTGTAAAAATTGATCAATTAACTACGAAAAGGAGTGTATTGAATTTGGAGGCAACGAACAAAACCATTCTAAAGCAGTATCTTAAAGAGATTGCAGGAAAAGTTTTGCTAACAATTCCTCTTCAAAATAAAAATCACTACACATAGCTGTAAATGCTGCCACATGAATATTAGGATCACCTTTTCCACCATATTTTTCAAAGTGAGAAGTCTCAAACCTCTTAGGCATAGGAGTTCTCAAGATTGCATAGGATAACATATTATGGGCATGATATGTTTGTAGACTAGGCTGCGAAGAATTTGTCAAATTTGTTACCTTTTATTGCAAAGCAGTCATGCCTTGTAAAAGTTGGTTTAGGATGATATCATTGGGAGATGCGGTTTGTTGTGAGGAATTAGAACCAAGGTGAGGAGGTGATTGAGCTTGAGATACAATAGGTTGAGGCTGAGAATATGTTAATGGTGGTTGGCCATAATGATAGGTGGTAGGTAGCTAGAAATGATTGGAATTGATAGGTGGTTGAGAACAATTATTTGTAGAAGATGTCCCTTTAGGAATCAAATTCTGATAATTAAATCCCACGGCTTTGTAATTAGTGCCATTAGATACTCCAATACCAGTGGTAGCATTACTACAAGTGTTTGCATTAGTTGTTAAGATCGTTGATGTAAAAGTGGATATTCCTATATTTGGTATAGGTATGGAAACTTGAGTATGAGATGATGATATAGTGTTATTTATCATTTACACACATTCAGTTACCGGCATGATATTGGTTTATACAATATGTGCTAGACCACAAAGTGCATTAACACCATCTTGTCCTTTTATCAATTCTCTTATATTATGAATTGTAGGAACAACTTCTTCAGCTATTCTCTCATTTTCCATAAATGTTTGAAATTCAGCTAGGTCTTTATCCAACTTTTCTATTTTCTCATCAGATACATATCCTGTTGCCTCAATAGTGTTATCAACATCATGAAAAGTTTGTTCTTCCATTGAGGTTGGAGGATGTATAGTATCTTCCACAATTTGAGTTTCTCCCTTTGTAAAGGTGTCCAAAGTACCAACTTATTCAAAAGCACTAGATCCCATTAATCTTTTACTTCTTCTCAAAGGGATATAATTTTTAGGATAGCGTGTCATAAAGCTTATACAAAAGCATACAACACTCAAACTAAGAAACAAATCCTACGAGAAGGATATGACTCAATGCCAATGAGTTGGACAAAGGGTGCTGTAAGGATTTCAGTCAAGGGCAGAAAGTTATATGTCTGATATCAGTCCAAAACAACAATCTAATCATTCTCAACACACTCTTGATGCAAATCCAAGATAATGCCAAGTCAAAATATAGTGAAAATATGTCAAAATGAGCACTTTTTTCACTAAAATTCAATGCAAAAGAGAATAACAAAGGGTGTTGTGAGGAAAATGATGATGAAAAGCAAATAATATCAGCAATAACATCCACTTGATCCAAAAAATACCCAACACAACACTATTGTAGTGCCACTTAAGGTAAAACCTTAGTGAAATATAGCAAAATATGCAATTTTTCATGGTTTTTCAACTCCAAGACCTAGCAAAAGGGGTGTTGTAAGGAATTTGAGGAGGTACAAAAAATAATATCAATAATATCAGTCACCTCAATCCATGAAATTGATCACAACACGCTTGGAGTGCAAACTAGGTCAAACCCTAGGGCAAAAATAGCCAAAATGTGTAGTTTTTCACCAAATTTTTACTACAAGAGCCCGTTAAAAGGGTGTTGTGAAGATTTTTATGAGTGGAAGGAAATTATTACCCTAATAAAAGAAAAATAATGCCAAAATACCTTTCACAACACACCTACGGTGCAAGTTTAGAGAGTCGATAAGGCCAAATTTAGTGAAAATCATTGTTTTTGAAGCCCTAGGTTTGAGATCTTGGGAAAAAATGATATGTGAGTGCTTTTAAGTCTGATTTATGATGAAATTGACTTAATCTCAGATCTGAAAATGATTTTCAAGCCTTAACATGCAAAATGCCCATGCAAATTTAATGAAAATGCATCAAAAGTGCTAGTTTTTATTGAAATTTTCAATGTAAAAATGCATATATTTTAAATCTAAATACAAATTCACACTAAAATGCAAGACTATAGCTAAATGGAAATTTGAATGAGCCTCTAAAATTAGTAGAAAAATCTGATAGAAGATTCTACCTACTAACCCTAGATTTTGGAATTACTAGGTTATATAAAATTGTCAAAATTTCCACAAAACCCTAGCAATTAAATGATAAAAATGCAATCAAAATTTATGATTTTTTGAATTTTTCTATAGTTTATATTAGATCTGATGCAAAAATAATGAATTAGGAAAATTTAGAAAGAATTGATGCAATTTAGTAAGCCAAACAATGCATTTTTTTTGTATTTTTCAAAATTTGCAATTTTAAAAAAAATTTCTCAATGCAATGAAATAAATGACCAAATGAATGAATGAAATCAATCCAAATATGAAGACAAACACTCAGCAAGTTGAAATTTAAGTCCAAAAATATAGGTTCACCAAAATGTTTAGGGTAAAACTAGATTTTGTTAATCTTTGTTGTTTAGATGTTAAAACCCTCCTTTCCACTAAACATTGAAGGATCTATGATTGAGTGGTGAGCACTATCATACCCTAGGTCACTTTCAAATGAAGAGAAATTTGGATTAGGGAATTAATTATCAATTTTTCCTTCTCTTATGTTCAATTAACCATTAAATCCCTAATTATGCAAATACGACAACAAATTGACGAATAACGGAAAAAAACTCTTATAGATAGGAGTAAAATAACAAATCACAGAATACCTATTTTTGGGGTTCTGAGGAGGAATAGTCAGGGACTAAGGTGTGGGTGCCCAAGTCCAAGGTACCTACTTTTTTGGGGAATCTAGACCTCCTTTCGACGCTAATCAACCCTGTAACTTCTATTTCCTGAGATCTGTCTGCGGAGGACACTGGTGCGAACGCCCAAGTCCTGGAAGTGCTCCTTTGTCTAACTTCTCTTCAGATCCTGAATCCTTGATGTTTGACAAGCCTTCCCGCAACTCCACTTTTTCTAGATGCGACACCTGTAACTTGCAATCACAAGACTTGGTTTGGGGGTTGTGGTGTTTAGAGGTTTGCCTCAATCAAACCCTGAAGGACACTTAAGTCTATGAACACTGTTGTCAGATAAAGAGGGTGTGCCCTTGTGAGGCAGAGGCTAAAAACCAAAGGAGTCAATGATAAAAACACAATGATATGTCACCTTGTAGTGAATCTCTCATGGAGCAAGATGCTCTTAATGCCATGAGGAGATTGAAGCTCAAATCTAAAAATATCAACACACAAAACATACAAGTCTACTCTTGCAACACAATAGAAAGCCTTGAATCACCTTGAGAATGCCTAGAGTTCACAATGATCATCTCCTTGAAATCTAGTTTACAAATGAATGCCTAAGCTTTCTTATATATGCACCTACAAGTATTCCCACCAAGATTTTAAAAATTAAACTTCACCGTGTCGGCAAAAGAACCTCCTAACGGTCATAAACCGACACCTAAAAATTGGGGCTGCCCCAAAATAAGGCAGGACTAGGGTGTGGGCACCCAAGTCCTCCCCCTATTTTAGGCAGGGTACATCTCAAGGGGTCCACCTAGGTCCTGTTTGTCATGGAACCTAGGTCTCATTCCATCAGGATGCCCAAATATGAACTAAAATGTCCTAAATGCACTCTAAAGACCCAGGAACTAAACCTTATGAGGGAAAAGCCCCCAAAGGGACATTTTCTGACATTACATTTAGCCCCCACTTTAATGTATGTATAAACGTGAGGTAAACACAACAAACACATCAAACACAGAGAAGACACGCCAATCACATAGAAAATAGTAATAGGCACATAAAACACAGAGAGGACAGTTACAGTCACGCAGAATACGGAGCAGACAATCAATGCATAGAAGACACATTAATGTATGTAAGATAGAAATGATGTCTTTTCTTTTATTTTTCTCATATCTATGAAATGCAAATGGAAGTACTGGAAAGTAAACAAACCTCCCAAAATGCAGGAAGCACTAATCAAAGGCACTGGTCTCTACATATAGGACAACACACACACAATACATGCAAAACCTCCCAAAATGCACGAAGCACTACTCAAAGGCGCTGGTCTCTGCATATGGGGCAACAAACATGCCATACAAAACAAGCACACCAAAACACACACACTTGAAGACACGAAGAAAACACAATAGACAAGTAATGGTGTGTTCCTATTTCTAGGTCCAACACTATCTCAGGCACATTACAGGCACACACCGACTATTATGCTTCACCACAACAATCATTGAAAACAAGCTTAAGGGTTGAGTTAGTCACAGAACCGCTCCCCGCTTCCATAGAGGACTTTTGAAAATGACAGGATGATGCAATCTGCTCTGAGAAATACACCATCCTTGCCTCCGTAGTGGGCTTAAGAAAAAGGATATGCTCGATATCCCGCCTCCGTAGAGGGCTTACATGATTGATTGATTGCAAACAAGCTTAGGATGCACGATGCACTACTCTGGGGTGCAAGTCTTTGCATCTGAGGTCAAACACATTGCTAACATTTATAACCAACATCTTACCTTATATATTCCCCCACCTTAAGGTGGTTGATATTAGTTATCTATATCAAGCACGTTAAGGTCTTGTCCTTCTTTTATCAATTCTCTTATATTATGAATTGTAGGAATGACTTCTTCAGGTATTCTCTCATTTTCCATAAATGTTTGAAATTCAGCTAGGTCTTTATCCAACTTTTCTATTTGCTCATCAGATACATATCCTGTTGCCTCAATAGTGTTATCAACATCATGAAAAGTTTGTTCTTCCATTGAGGTTGTGTTGGTTTTTCTTCTGAATCAGCATTAGGGTTTGCCATTTCTAATGCATAAGCAGATTCAGCCAACTAAATACAGGAGGTTGCGTGAGCTGCCTCCCCTTCACTTCTGGTTCTGCCGCACCAAGGGGGGTATCCCTATAACTCAAGATGTAACCTTGACTAGCTCAAAGATAGAAAGATCTAACTTGACAACAACAGGCAGAATACTCTCATGTATGGACCAAGATCTGCATGATAGATCACAAGGCTAGCAACATTCTTGGACATGATGTCTGGTTGGGTATGAGAGCATGCAGGGGATTCCTAATCCTACTCCTACAACTAACAGGTGGAAGTATGAAATGGTTTAGTTTGAATTTTGGATGCAAAGCTGGACATGGTTGTAACACAAACACAAAGCAAGATTGGTGCCTATCCAGGGCCTGGAGTCGGTAGACATACACTTGTGAATGATCAGCATGAATAGCTAAAACTAGATTTCAGGGGGATATATGTGATATCTGCCTTACAGATATCTCCCAATAAAGAGTGTTAAGTTATCTATACTTATGGCATCCCTACTACAGTATGCCCTTCCCAATGTTCAACCTGAAAATAGTTTGATCTACCCCTTGAGCAGAAGTTAAAAGATCAGACATTTAACATAGGAATTCTATGCTCTAGAATCTAAACATTACCCAAATATCCAGATTCAGAAGAAGAATACATGCAATACTGGAGACAGAATTAACAAAACACATGCTAAAATAGCATTTCTCATATAAGATTAATCATGAAATCAGTGGATTCATGCCAAAAACATACAACAAGAGATACATAAACTCACAGGTCAAGCTATACAGAACAACCAGATCATCTTGTTTTGAATTACAGAGCCAAAATCTTCAACTTTCAACAACCACAAATGAGTAACACTTCCTGCTTATAACAACCAGGTAGTGTACCATAGCAATTAATTACATGGTTGACCAAAAATCCCGCCAGATACACAGTATCAGGAAAATGGTGCTCAAACACTACCAGATTGGCGCCCAAACATGAATGCAGCAGGTAGGGGAGGAGACAGGAAGATATCTCGAGCCCTGCGCCACTGTCCGCTGATGTACACCTTCAATCGGGTACCAGATCCGCCCATACCTCTGCAACCTTCACCATTAATGGCGCACCAACCCGCGGCCTTGGGAAAAACATCTAACAGTCGATCGCAACCATTTCCCGCCGAGATTCATCATCATGATATTTGAAAATATGCAGGATATCAATTATCCCACATGCATCCCGCAGCAACCTCCTTAACACTTTATATACTAGGTCATGAGCATATATGATGTCGGCGCTTTTGCTCCTAACGACACTAGTATAAGACTTCATCATCATCATCCTCCAGCAGCATGATATCCTGTTGCTTGAAATATCACCCTGACGTCAGCATCATATTGCAATATAACCTGTATGATAATCGCCTTCATCGGCACAACCTGATCCATCGGAGGAACATCCTCCTGCTAAGCCTATACCAAAAGTCTGGCCGATGAACATCCTGATGACGTCATCATCATATCCTGCTGACGTCATCATCATATCTGCCTACTGCGCACCTCCTCATATCCGGATGACGTCATCATCATGTTTGCAAATATCGGGAGATCTTCACAAGATGATCTGTGTTAGAAATATGACCCCCCCGGACCTTGATGACGTCATCATCATATCGACATCAGGATGATATTCGGAAGATAACCGGATATTTGGAAATATCATCCTGATGTACAAATATCATGTTGCACTGTAGCTCCACTATAAGATCGGGGCGATAGATGAATATGATGATGCTTGAAAAGATCACCCCCACTAGATAATGCACAAAGCCGGCAGGCGGATATCTCCTTGATATCAGCATCATCATGACGCTAGAACAAACATACACCCGGGTGATATGAAAATATCACCCCCTCCTTCGGAAATATCATGATGCAGATAGGCAGAGAAAAAGATATCACCCTGACATAAGAATGACGTCAGCATCATCAGGATGACAAAACAACGAACATGAAGTGATACAACATCATCAGGATGATATTGACTAAGATCATCCTGACGTTCAAAATATGATGACCCCAGTGAATATCGGGTCACACTTAGAACTCTTCAACAACATCATCAGGATGATCATAACCAAGATCACCCGATGATAAAAATATCACCCCGGCGAAAAATCATGAAGGCAGAAAATATGATGACCCCCGCAAGCAGCACGGTGATAACTAGAAATATGATGATGATGATGACGACCCTTAAGAAAAAACAAGTCAGGTCGAACAACTTAGAGAATAACCCCTTCAGAATATTGGGGCAACATCATCATCATGTTTGGGCAAGGTGATAATTGGAAGATCACCGGATACTTGAAAAATCACCCCCGCAAGCAAATCAGGGCGCACTGTAGCTCATCAGCAGGATCAGGATGATATCCAGACATCACCCGATATTGAAATATGATGATCCTGATGAAAAACATGTCGATAGAAAACATGATGATGATGACCTTCATCGAAGCAAAGATGATGATGATGACCTCCTCTTCAGGAAAATATGATGCTGCAGCTGAAAAATGCTGAGGAGGTCCAACACTTAGAACATTTTTTGGATACTTAGGAAAAGTGCCTGCATGAAAATTGCTCAAAAACTGCCAGTCAATTCAGGCACTAACAGGTTGGAGGATGTATAGTATCTTGCACAATTTGAGTTTCTCCCTTTGTAAAGGTGTCCAAAGTACCAACTTATTCAAAAGCACTAGATCCCATTAATCTTTTACTTCTTCTCAAAGGGATATAATTTTTAGGACAGCGTGTCATAAAGCTTATACAAAAGCATACAACACTCAAACTAAGAAACAAATCCTACGAGCAGGATATGACTCAATGCCAATGAGTTGGACAAAGGGTGCTGTAAGGATTTCAGTCAAGGGAATCAAGTTATATGTCTGATATCAGTCCAAAACAACAATCTAATCATTCTCAACACACTCTTGATGCAAATCCAAGATAATGCCAAGTCAAAATATAGTGAAAATATGTCAAAATGAGCACTTTTTTCACTAAAATTCAATGCAAAAGAGCATAACAAAGGGTGTTGTGAGGAAAATGATGATGAAAAGTAAATAATATCAGTGATAACATCCACTTGATCCAAAAAATACCCAACACAACACTATTGTAGTGCCACTTAAGGTAAAACCCTAGTGAAATATAGCAAAATATGCAATTTTTCACGCTTTTTCAACTCCAAGACCTAGAAAAAGGGATGTTGTAAGGAATTTGAAGAGGTAAAACAAATAATATCAATAATATCAATCACCTCAATCCATGAAATTGATCACAACACTCTTGGAGTGCAAACTAGGTCAAACCCTAAGGCAAAAATAGCCAAAATGTGTAGTTTTTCACCAAATTTTCACTACAAGAGCCCGTTAAAAGGGTGTTGTGATAATTTTTATGAGGGAAAGAAAATTATTACCCTAATAAAATAAAAATAATGCCAAAATACCTTTCACAACACACCTACAGTGCAAGTTTAGAGAGTCGATAAGGCCAAACTTAGTGAAAATCGTTGTTTTTGAAGCCCTAGGTTTGAGATCTTGGGAAAAAATCATATGTGAGTTCTTTGAAGTCTGATTTATGATGAAATTTACTTACTATCAAATCTGAAAATGATTTTAAGGCCTTAACATGCAAAATGCCCATGCAAATTTAATGAAAATGCATGAAAATTGCTAGTTTTTGTTGAAATTTTCAATGTAAAAATACAATTATATTTTAAATCTAAATGCAAATTCACACTAAAATGCAAGACTACAGACAAATTCAAATTTGAATGAGCCTCTAAAATTAGTATAAAAATCTGATAAAAGATTTTACCTACTAACCCTAGATTTTGGAATTCCTAGGTTATATAAAATTTTCAAAATTTCTACAAAACCCTAGCAATTAAATGATGAAAATTCAATGTAAATTTATGATTTTTTGAATTTTAATGTAGTTTATATCAAATCTGATGGAAAAATCATGAATTAGGAAAATTTAGAAAGAATTGATGCAATTTAGTAAGCCAAACAATGCAATTTTTTTGTATTTTTTAAAATTTTCAATTTTGTTTGAAATTTTCTTAATGCAATGAAATAAATGACCAAATGAATGAATGAAATCAATCCAAATCTGAAGACAAACACTCAGCAAGTTTTAATTTAAGTCCAAAAACATAGGTTCACCAAAATGTTTAGGGTAAAATTGGATTTTGTTAATCTTTGTTGTTTAGATGTTAAAACCCTCTCGAGTGGCGAGCACTATCATACCCTAGGTCACTTGAAAATGAAGGAAAACTTAGATTAGGGAATTAATTATCAATTTTTTCTTCTCTTATTGTTAATTGAAGTGTTTCAACCTTGGTAATTCCTTACATTATTAATGTTTGCATTTATTATTTAATTGCCTATGTTGTAAACATTTGTAAATTCCATATTGTCATATTGTGGGATGTGGCACGGTGATGTGTCAATCCTACATAGAATATGACAACTTGTAATTTTGTCCTCACATGAGGAGATAGGCGTCCCACTTTTTGGTAGGAGCATTTTGCCATGTGTCGGCATCTTCCATGTCGTGTAAGGGAATATTGACCGAAACAGTTATGACAGATTCCTATGACGAATCTATGACATGTAAGAGTCAAAAATAGAAGTTTGTAAGATAGGTGATGACATGTGTCATGAAGCATCTTTGAATAAGGCATATTTTGGTGCCCCAAGGTGGAATATGATATGTTGTAAGAGAATATGCTATTTATAGCATGTGTATGATAGATTCTCTTACAACTATAAGTTGTAACCGCTATGACAGATTCTATGACGGTCGTAAGTGTCGTAAGAGCATCTGTCATAGCCCATTTTGAAAATAGGTGACCTCTTTGGGATGGGAGCTGTGGACAAGTGTCAGGCACATTCTACAATATTGACCAAGTTTCTTTAGGCATGGGTTTTGGTCCATGAAGCCAAGTTGGATGCCCATCCCAAGATAGGTCCAATATTGCCTTTTATTTCCTATATAAACAGGTGCTTGGAGATGGAGTTTGTATCACAGGTTTACAGGTACTGTTATGATGTCGGATTGAATCTAGACATGAGTGTCAAAGACCATTGAATCTTTCATTGTAAGTGTATTGTAAACAACTTTCAGATTTTTTAATACATTGTGTAGGTTTCTAAGTGTGGGGTTTTTCACCTGATAAGGGTTTTCCCCACCGTATATATTTGTCTTTCTTCTTCTATCTTCTTTCCTGTTCTTGTGTATTGTTGTAATAACTCTGTTAGATGTTGTATGTTGCTGTAGTGATAAGGATTAAATTGGATTTGTATAGCTCTCCCCTCATTAGATTAGTGTAGGAAGTGATTTCTGGACACCTAGCTTCCTTTTAGTTGGTATCAGAGCCTGGCCAGTTTTGGTCTTAGCTGTTGGGTAGGGGTTTCTTGAGCTGATATTAAGTTGGTGGGAGTCTATATAGAGTATTCTATTTTCTATTGCAGCAAGGAGATGGCAAGCACATCAGGAAGGTTTGAAGTGGAGAAGTTCAATGGCAGTAATTTCGAGCTGTGGAATCTCAAGATGGAAGACATGCTTGTTGACTGAGACCTTTGGGAAAGTGTTAATGGAACTAAACCAGTTGCAATGTCACAAGATGTCTAGGATCTCAAGGATCAGAAGGATAAGGGTCTCATAAGACTTAGTCTTGTTGATTCTGTGTTATTAAATGTCCATGAGGAGACTACTGCAAAACTACTTTGGAAGAAGTTGGGAGATGTGTATCAAGCAAAATCCCTGGTTAATAAACTTTTTCTGAGAAAGAAGTTGTATTCTCTTCGAATGGAGGATGGAGGATCTGTTGCTGAACATATGAATGCTTTTAACATGCTGGTTGCACAATTAACATCTATTGGTGTAAAGATGGAGGAGGAGGATCGATGTATGACCTTTCTTTCTTCTTTGCCGGACTCATGGGATCATCTTGTCATGGCTATTGGAAGCACCACATCCACATTCAAAATGGAAGAAGTGGTTTCTTTGCTATTGTCTGAAGAGATGTGGAGAAAGTCTTCTGAGGTAGCCAAAGAGGCCCTTGCAGTTTGTGGAAAACCCAAGGGGAAAGGGAAGAAGAAGGACAAGAAAGCTAAGAAGAGTAGATCCAAATCCTGTGGGACATCCAAATCTTCTAGAAAGTCCAAGGCTCTTTGTTGGAACTATGTTAAAACTGGGCATTTCCAAAATGAATGCAAAGAGGAGAAGAAGAAAAAGAAGAAAGCTCCTAATTCAGATTCTGATAAGTTACAAGATGATGGTGATGCTTTCATTGCAACCCTAGAAACCCATGCATCTGATGATGTGTGGTTGATCAACTCTGGTGCATCATTCCACATGACCTCGCATCGAGACTAGTTCACTAAGTATGAGGAGTTCGATGGTGGAAAGGTGTATCTAGATGATGACTCTCATTTGAAGATTGTTGGTCATGGAAGAGTCTCTATCTGATTCCCTAATGGTCGAGTGAAGGGGATCTCTAGGGTTATACACATCCCAGGCTTAGCATGGAACCTGCTTTCTATAAGTAGTTTGAATGATGTAGGTGTGCAGGTTGTCTTTTCGAAAGAAGGATGCAAGATGACTAGAGGAGCTATGGTGCTTGCTAAGGGTACTAGGAGAGGTACTCTATTTCAGCTGGAGGCATGTATTTCACAATGCAATAGTTCTTTTGACTCAAGGAAGAGGGCAGCAATCACTTCATCCCCACCATCTAAATGAGCAGTGAAGAAATCTGTTGTTTCTAGTCTTGATGGTTGTAATCGTGCATTGGAAGTTAAACTTCCTATTGAAAAGACAATGTTATGACATAAGAGATTTGGCCACATTGGTGAGAAGGGTTTACGCACCTTGAAAAATAAAAACCTCACTGAGGGGTTAGATGATTGTAATCTTGAGTTTGACTTTTTTGAACATTGCATTTATGGAAAGCAAAACTGTGTTTAGTTTTATTCAAGTTCTCACAAGTCTTTTGGTGTGTTGGACCTTGTTCATTCTGATGTATTTGGTCCTGTTAATGTTCCTTCATTATCAAAATCTATATACTTTGTATCTTTTATAGATGATTATAGTAGAAGGACATGGATTTATTTTCTCAGAAGCAAATCTGAAGTCTATAGCAAGTTTAAGGAGTTTAAGGCCTTTGCTAAAAATTAGATTGGTAAAAAGATTAAATGTTTGAGAATTGACAATGGTGGTGAGTTTTGTTCTATAGAATTCGATAAGTATTGCAAGGAACTTGGGATTGAAAGACATAAGACAACTCCATACACCTCGCAGCAAAATGGAGTTGCAAAGAGGATGAATAGGACACTAATGGAGAAGGCTAGGAGTATGCTTAGTGGAGCTGGCCTAGAACAAAAGTTTTGGGCTGAAGCTGTTGCCATTGCTTACTATCTTGTTAATAGATCTCCTACATTAGCTCTTGTTGGAAAGACACCCATGGAGGTGTGGTCTGGTAGACAGCCTTCAATAAGGTATCTTCATGTTTTTGGTTGTGAGGCATATGCACATATACCTAGGGAGAAGCGGTCAAAATTGGAGAACAGGGCTGTTATGTGTATCTTCATTGGCTATGGTGTCGGTGTGAAAGGATACAAGATTTGGGACCCTATGGCTGAAAAAGTGTTGTATAGCAGAAGTGTCATCTTCAGAGAGCTTACATCTTCTTCCACTATTTTGCAGCCAGAAGAAATAGTAAAGAAAGAGGATGTTGTTTAGTTTCCTGTTACCCCTGAGAAGACTGAACAAAAAGACAATGTTGGACCTGATGATGAGGAGAGTTCTACCAGCTCTGAAAGCTTAGATGAAGAAGCTAAACCTCAACCTCAGCTCTTGAGGAGGTCTACACGGATAAGAAAGCAACCTGAAAGGTTTGGTTTTACATTGCTTGATTCTAGTTGTGCTTATGCTTTGGTTAGTAAAAATGATGAACCTAGAATTGTATCAGAGGCTATGGACATGAAAGATGCAGGTTCCTGGAAGGAGGCCATGGAGGATGAAATGGCTTCTTTGGAAAAGAATCAAAGTTGGGACTTGGTGCCTTTGCCTCCTGGACGGAAACCCGTTGGATGCAAATGGGTGTTCAAGAAGAAATTTGGTGCAGATGGCAGTGTTGAGAAGTATAAGGCCAAATTGGTTGTGAAGGGGTATTCACAAGTGGAGGGTATAGATTATGGTGAGATCTTCTCTCTCGTTACAAAGATGAGATCCATTCGATTCCTATTGTCTCTCACAACATCTTATGACTTAGAGGTAGAACAGATGGATGTGAAGATAGCTTTCCTTCATGGTGACTTGGAGGAAGAAATCTACATGTCACAGCCAGAGCATTACATGGTGAAAGGTAAAGAAAATTTGGTTTGCAAACTTAAAAGGTCTTTGTATGGTTTGAAGCAACCCCCTAGGAGATGGTACTTGAAGTTTAATGCCTTTGTGTTGTCATTTGGATTTGTAAGATTGAAATTGGATCACTGTGTGTATTATAATTTTGATGGTGATCGTATTCTCATTGTTGCACTGTATGTTGATGATATGTTGCTCATTGGGAAGGGTAAAAATATGATTTCTGATTTTAAATCTTAGTTGTTAGCATAGTTTGAAATGAAAGATTTAGGGGCAGCCAGGTACATTCTAGGAATGGAAATCAGAAGAGACAAAACCAACAGAAAACTTTGGTTAAGCCAGAGTAACTATGTGAAGACCATGTTGGGCAGGTTTAGCATCGCAGATTGTAGACCATTGTGTGTTCCCATTTCTTTGGGGACAAATTTCTCTATTGAGGATTCTCCAAAATATCCTAGTGAGGTGGAGGACATGAGCAGAGTACCTTATGCTAGTGCTATTGGTAGTTTGATGTATGCTATGGTCTGCACAAGACCAGACATTGCCCAAGCAGTGGGAGTCCTTAGTCGATTTATGGCTAATCATAGACGGGTTCATTGGGATGCAGTTAAGCGAGTGTTTAGATATTTGAGGGGTACTTCCAAGTATTCCATTTTCTATTATGGTAATGTTTCAGGACCTCCACATTCTGTTGATATTCGTGGATTTGTGGATTCAGATTGGGTAGGTGACATTGACAACAGGAGATCCACCAGTGCTTATGTGTTTACATTGTTTGGTGGTGCTATTAGTTGGATGAGTAAGTGACAACCTGTTGTTGCTTTGTCCATGACAGAAGCTAAGTATATGGAAGCAAGTCATGCTTGTAAGGAAACATTTGGCTTAAGAGATTGTGTTCAGATATTGGTGTTGATGCAGGTCAGATCACGATCAGTTGTGACAGTCAGAGTGCAATTTGCCTTGCGAAGAATCCAACTTTCCATGCTAGAACAAAGTACATTGATGTTCAGTTTCACTTCGTGTGAGACATGGTTGAGGATGGAAAGGTAAATTTGGAGAAGGTAGATACTTTGAAGAATGTTGCAGATGCATTGACGAAACCAGTGGGCATAGAGAAGTTCAGATGGTGTTGGAGTCTATGGGCCTCTCGGCCTATAGCAGTTAAATCCTATTTTTCTATTGGCTCTTACAAGGTGTTCGACAAGTGGGAGAATGTTGGGAATTAAGGTGTCTCAACCTTGGTAATTCCTTACATTATTAATGTTTGCATTTATTATTTAATTAACTATGTTGTAAATATTTGTAAATTCTATATTGTCATATATTGGGATGTGGCACAGTGATGTGTCGATCCTACATGGAATATGAAAACTTGTAATTTTGTCCTCACATGAGGAGATAGGCATCCCACTTTGTGGTAGGAGCATTTTGCCATGTGTCGGCATCTTCCATGTTGTGTAAGGGAATATTGACTGAAATGGTTATGACGGATTCCTATGACAGAATCTATGACATGTAAGAGTCAAAAATATAAGTTTGTAAGATAGGTGATGACATGTGTCATGAAGCATCTTTGAATAAGGCATGTTTAGATGCCCCAAGGTGGAATATGACATGTTGTAAGAGAATATGCTATTTATAGCATGTGTATGATAGATTCTCTTATAGCTAAAAGTTGTAACTACTATGACAGATTCTATGACGGTCGTAAGTGTCGTAAGAGCATCTGTCATAGCCCATTTTGGAAATAGGTGACCTCTTTGGGATGGGTGCTGTGGATAAGTCTTAGACACACTCTACAATGTTGACCAAGTGTCCTTAGGCGTGGGTTTTGGTCCATGAAGCCAAGTTGGACGCCCATCCCAAGATAGGTCCAATATTGCCTTGTATTTCCTATATAAACAAGTGCTTGGAGATGGAGTTTGTATCACAGGTTTACAGGTACTGTTATGCTACTGGATTGACTCCAGACACAAGTGTCAAAGACCATTGAAGCTTGCATTGAAGTGTATTTAAACAACTTTCAGATTTGTTAATACATTGTGCAGGTTTCTGAGTGTGGGGTTTTTCACCCGATAAGGGTTTTCCCCACCATATATCTTTGTCTCTCTTCTTTTGTCTTCTTTCTGGTTCTTGTGTATTGCTGTAATAACTCTTTTAGATGTTGTATGTTGCTGTAGTGATAAGGATTAAATTGGATTTGTATAGCTCTCCCCTCATTAGATTAGTGTAGGAAGCGATTTCTACACACTTAGCTTCCTTTCACTTATGTCCAATTAACCACTAAAACCCTAATTATGCAAATATGACAACAAATTGATGAATAACAGAAAAAGATCTTGCAGACGGGAGTAAAATAACAAATCACAGAATACCTATTTTTGGGGTTCCTAGGCGGAATAGTTGGGGACTAAAGTGCGAGTGCCCAAGTCCAAGGTACCTGCTTTTTCAGGGAATCTGGACCTCCTTTTGACACCAATCAGCCCTGTAACTTCTATTTCCCAAGATCTATCTTTAAAGGACACTGGTGCAAGCATCCAAGTCCTAGAAGTGCTCCTTTGTCTAACTTCTCTTCAGATCCTAAATCCCTGATGGCTGCCAAGCCTTCCTACAACTCCACTTTTTCTAGATGTGACACCTGTAACCTGCAATCACAATACTTGGTTTGGGGGTTTTGGTGTTTAGAGGTTTTCCTTAATCAAACCCTGAAGGACACTTAAGTCTCCAAACACCATTGTCAGATAACGAGGGCATGCCCATGTGAGGCAGAGGCCAAAAACCAAAGGAATCAATGATAAAAAAACACAATGATATGTCACCTTGTAGTGAAGCTCTCATGGAGGAAGATGCTCTTCATGCCATGAGGAGATTGAAACTCAAATCTACAAATATCAACACACAAAACATTAAAGTTTGCTCTTGCAACACAATAGAAAGCCTTGAATCACCTTGAGAATGCCTAGAGTTCACAATGATCATCTCCTTGAAATCTAGTTTACAAATGAATGCCTAAGATTGCTTATATATGCACCTACAAGCATTCCTGCCAAGATTTTTAAAATCAAACTTCACCATGTTGGCAAAAGAACCTCCTAATGGTCATAAACTAACACCCAAAAATTGGGGCTACCCCAAAATAAGGTAGGAATAGGGCACGGGTGCCCAAGTCCTCCCCCCTATTTTAGGCAGGGTACAGCTCAAGGGGTCCACCTAGGTCCTATTTGTCATGGAACATAGGTCTCATTCCATTGGGATGCCAAAATAGGAACTAAAATGTCCTAAATGCACTCTAAAGACCTGGGAACTAAACCTTATGAGGGAAAAGCCCCCAAGGGGACATTTTCCGACATTACAGTATGTATGTATGTATGTATGTATGTATTGATGTATGTATGTATGCCTATATGTATGTATGTATGTATGCTTATATGTATGTATGTGAGCATATATGTATTCTTGTATGTATGTATGTATGGTTGTATGTATGTATGCATGCTTGTATGTATGTATGTATGTGTGTATGCTTGTATGTATGTATGTATGTAAGGGTTTTGGGTTTAGGGTATATAAGGACCTAAGTCCATAGTTTTTAGGGTTGAGGGTTGAGGTTTTTGGGTTTAGGGTTTAAGGTATAGGGTTGAGGGTTGGGGGATTAGGGCTTAAGTAATAGATTGAGGGTAGAGGGTAAAGGGTAGAGGGTTGAGTGTTGAGGGTTGATGGTTACAGTTGAGGGATAATATTCAACTTGTTGAGTGTATAAGATTAATTGTGTAATGTATGGGGATTAGGGCTTAGGATATTGGGTTTAGGGTTTACGATATGGATTGAGGGTATATAAGGAATAGGGTGATTTGGGTTGAGAGTGTATGGTTTAGGTTTTAAGTATAGGGTTGAGGCATAATATTCAGGGTTTAGGGTATAAGGGTGAGGTTATAGGGTATAGGGATGAGGGTTTGTGGGTGTATGTTTTAGAGTTTAAGGTATAGGGTTGAGGATTGAGGGATTAGGGATTAAGTATATGGTTGAGGGTATAGGGTAGAGGGTTGAGAGTTTACAGTTAAGGGATAATGTTCAAGGTTAAGTGTCTAAGATATAGGTTTTAGGGTTTAAGGTTGAGGGTATAAGGCATATGGATGAGGGTTGAGGGTTTAGGACATAAGTATAGGGTTGAGGGTATAGGGTATAGGGTAGAGGTTTGAAGGTTCAGGTATAATGTTCAAGGTTGAGTGTCCAAGGTTAAGTGTATAGGGTATATGGTTTAAGGGTATCTATGGGTTAAGAGTTTAGGGTTTAAGGGTTTAAGGTTTGAGGGATTAAGGGTTTAAGGGATGACAGTTTAAGGGTTGAGGGATTAGGGTTTAAGGCATAGTGTCAAGGGTAGAGGGTTTAGGGTTGAAGGTTTAAGGGTTGAGGGTTGAGGCTTTAGGGCTAAGGGTTAAGGGATTAGGGTTTAAGGTATAGTGTCAAGGGTAGAGGGTTTAGGGATACGGTTTAGGGTTCAAGGTATAGCATTTGTTTCCAAAGACTTTGAAATATCTCACTGTTGGAATTTTTCCATACCACAATTCATAAGGAGTTTTAGTACCATTTCCTTTTACTTGAACTCTGTTTTGAATGTAGACAACGGTATGTATAGATTCCTTCCAAAAGACTTCTAGCATACCTCCTTCCTTCATCATTGTCCTAGCAGCTTCTTGCACTGTTCTATTCTTTCTTTCCACAACTCCATTTTGCTGAGGAGTCCTAAGTGCAGACAATTGCCTCTTTATTCCTTGTTCTTCATAGTAATTGTTGAATTCATTTGATGTGAACTCACCTCCTCTATCAGACCTCAAGCATTTGATTTTTAGCTCTATTTCATTTTCAACCATTGCTTTGAATGATTTGAACTTCTCTAGGGCTTTAGATTTGTCTCTCAGAAAAGTAACCCAAGTCATTCTAGAATAATCATCAATAAGCAACATGAAGTACCTGTCACCTTGTAGACTTCTTATCCTTGTAGGACCACATAGATCTATATGAACTAGATCCAACAAACCAGTAAAAAATTGCTCTTTGTTTTTAAAACTTGTTCTTGTCTACCTTCCCAACTGACATTCCTTGCAAATAGTATTGGTGGGTTTCACAAGTTGTGGTAAATCTCTCATAGTCTGACCTGAACTTATATTTACTAGATTATTAGTTTATATGACACATCCTTCTATGCCATAACCAACTATCATCAGCTTGAGCTAATAAACAATAATCATTAGTTCCTCTTAATTGATAGATGTTACCTCTGGTCTTCTTACCGAGAGCAATCACAGTTACGGAGCTTTCCATGATCTTACACCCATTGTCTTTGAATCTTAGATCACAACCTTTGTCACACATCTGACCCACACTAAAACAATTATGATTTAGACCCTTCACATATAGGACATTTTTAGTATTATGCTTTCCATCAAATGAAATAGAACCTTTTCCACAAATCTTACCAGCTACATTGTCTCCAAATCTAACCAGTCCTCCATCGTACTTTTCCAAACTTACAAACTTACTTTTGTCATCGGTCATGTGATGTAAGCATCCACTATCAATAATCCATTCACCCTTATCTTTCTCAACCTGAATAGCCAAAGCACTTTCTTCCACTAGTTTTTCATCCTTCACACAGCTAGCAAAATTAGTACATAATGGTTCTTCTTTAATAGTGATAAATAAGCATTCATTTGTACTAGTATTAACATCATCAGTCACACCTTCATCATCAAAATCTCTAACATAGTAGCATTTATTTGGAGCTCTAGGCATGTTCTCAAATCTTTTTCTATTTCTTTCAATTCTTTCAAGACATCTGGAAGCATAATGACCTACTTTACCACATGAAAAACATTTGAAAGATAGTTTGCCTTTGAACTTACCGGAACCTCTTTCCAGTCTGTCAACAAAATTTGCTTCAACTTCATCAAGCTCATCATTAGGTTCTACCTTGTACTTTTCTGCTCTGGAGATCTTCTCTGAAGTACTAGCTTTGAAAGCTGTTTCAACTTTTGGCAGAGTATCACCAAATTCTCTCATTTCAAAAGTAGTAATCTTACCAAGCAACTGATCCTTATTTATCTTTTTCACAATCATTATTTCTTCAATTGCAGCTACCTTGTGAGCATAGGATTTAGGTAATGACCTAAGAATTTTCATCACAACTTTAGTTTCATCTATAGTTCCTCCCATACCTTTGATTCTAGTAACAAGTTCATCAACCTTTTGCATGAAGGATGTCATGTTTTCATCTTCTCCCATCTTAAGACCTTCATATTTGGCTTCCAGTCCCTGCAGTTTGACACTCTTTATAGATTCATCTCCTTCATACAGATTACTTAGCTTATTCATACTTCTTTAGCTGATTCATAATCTATAACCTTTATCAAATCAGAGTCATTCAATGTACTCAACAGAGCATCTATGGCTTTTATATTTATCTCATATTCTTTGATTTCATCTTTTGTTGTTAGACCATTCTCCGACATGGTATAACTAGTTTGTGTTGCTTACCATACTTTATAACCAATATAAAGCAGATGGCTTTTCATGCGAATCTTCCAAGTTGCATAATTTGTCTCATCAAACTGCAAAGCCTCCTTCTTGTAAGACATCCTGGATCTTCCTCAAGCTGTTAAGCTTATCACCGAGGAACCTTGTTATAATACCAATTGTTGAAATGCATAGGACAACTAAGAGGGGGGTGAATCAGTTGTCACAAAACTTTAACTTCATATCAATATCAAATCCTTAACTGTTGATAATCATAATTAAACATGAAAGCATGAAATCATAAACTTAATAACAATCACATTTAACACAGTAGACACCAGATTTTTATGTGGAAAACCCTAAAAGGGAAAAACCACAGTGGGTCTTAGGCCACAAAATATATGAGATAATAATATTAGAAAATAGAGGCTCACTGCCCAAATTTCTCACTGCAAAGAATGGCTCACTGCCAGAGGGTGGCTCACTACCAAGGGTTGGCTCACTGCCAAAATGGTGAACTGATTAAGTAGCATCTACTTCATGCCTGGGTTTAGTTCCTTTGAAGCATAATAAAACTTCTCTACTCTGCTCTTTCACACCTTCACACTTATCTCTTCATATTCACACACACTTTTATTTTCAACTCTATTACATGCTTTTATACAATTCATCAACCTTGGAATGTACATCAAGGTTGGCATTACATTTATCAACCATTGGAACATTCTCCAAGGTCTGCATTACAAAACATACATAGAGATAGGTCTAGACCTATTACAAAATTTAGCTAAGGAAATATGTAGAGAAGTATGATGAACATGCCACGCCTTAGCTGGGACTCAAACACAATCCTCCACACTACAACATGCTTCTATAATCTTTAATGCATCTCCGCAAATAGTGAAAACAACCAAGTTAGCCAAGATTGGAGTTAACACTAGGTCTTCTAAAAACACTCTTCTTTCATGATCCAAACTTCTCTTTGTGGACCAATCCAAAGGTAGGAACATGATCAGGGGACATCCACAAGCACATTGTAATCACCAGGAACAACTGCATGATCTCTAACCACTCTGTCAAGAAGATTCTTCAAACCAGAGCACAAGAACAACAATGTCAGCTATTGTCATAAAGAAAGGATAGCTTGTGGCCCACCAAATCAAGAACCATTGGAGTTGAAAGAAATTAACATTATCTCAGACTTATCTCTAGAGCCACAGATCAAAATACTTCAATGCAGAGGAATGCAGAGCATAATACTCTCTCCCTGTCTTTGCCAAATATACAGAAAAAGCTATTTTCATTCTGGTGAACATAACTCACTCAACTCTTCATACCGAAGGCTCAAACTCAGAACATAGCATCTTCAGATGGACTTCTATATAACTTGCAATCCGTAGACAAAGATATTCATCCTACATGAAATGCAGAGCAATCTACTAGACTGTTCTTCAGTATGCAATACACTATTTTCCACTCCAACTCACTGTTTCTATTGGAGGGGCTAATTTTCTCATTATCCTAAACATCAGAATCAATTACATGGGTGAATGCAAAGCATCTAACCTATTACAAGCAAGTAACAAGATAAGGGTACAGTTGACACCAATGACAACAGTGATATGTTGACATCAATGACAACACTGGTTAAGCACATACTTGCAACATGTATGTATGTATGTATGCCTATATGTATGTATGTATGTATTGATGTATGTATGTATGCCTATATGTATGTATGTATGCTTATATGTATGTATGTATGCATATATGTATGCTTATATGTATATATGTATGCTTGTATGTATGTATTTATGTATGGTTGTATGTATGTATGCATGTTTGTATATATGTATATATGTATGCATGTTTGTTTGTTTGTATGTATGTATGTGTGTATGCCTGTATGTATGTATGTATGTATGTAAGGGTTTTGGGTTTAGGGTATATAAGGACTTGAGCCCATAGAGTTTTTAGGGTTGAGGGTTGAGGTTTTTGGGTTTAAGGTTTAAGGTATAGGGTTGAGGGTTGAGGGATTGGGGCTTACGTAATAGGTTGAGGGTAGAGGGTAGAGGGTTACAATTGAGGGATAATATTTATCTTGTTGAGTGTATAAGATTAATTGTGTAATGTATGGGGATTAGGGTTTAGGATATTGGGTTTAGGGTTTACGATATGGATTGAGGGTATATAAGGCATAGGGTGACTTGGATTGAGAGTGTATGGTTTAGGTTTTAAGTATAGGGTTGAGGCACAATATTCAGGGTTTAGGGTATAAGGGTGAGGTTATAGGGTATAAGGATGAGGGTTTGTGGGTGTATGTTTCATAGTTTAAGCTATAGGGTTGATGATTGAGGGATTAGGGCTTAAGTATATGGTTGAGGGTATAGGGTAGAGGGTTGAGAGTTTACAGTTGAGGGATAATGTTCAAGGTTGAGTGTCTAAGATATAGGGTTTAGGGTTTAAGGTTGAGGATATAAGGCATATGGATGAGGATTGAGGGTTTAGGGCATAAGTATAGGGTTGAAGGTATAGGGTATAGGGTAGAGGTTTGAAGGTTTAGCGATAATGTTCAAGATTGAGTGTCTAAGGTTAAGTGTATAGGGTATAGGGTTTAAGGGTATCTAGGGGTTGAGAGTTTAGGGTGAGGGATTAAGGGTTTAAGGGTTGCCAGTTTAAGGGTTGAGGGATTATGGTTTAAGGCATAGTGTCGAGGGTAGAGGGTTTAGGGATAGGGTTTAGGGTTAAAGGTTTAAGGGTTGAGGGTTGAGCCTTTAGGGTTGAGGGTTAAAGGATTAGGGTTTAAGGTATATTGTCAAGGGTAGAGGGTCTAGGGATAGGGTTTAGGGTTCAAGATTTAAGAGTTGAGGGTTGAGGCTTTAGGGATAGGGTTTAGGATTTAGGGTTTAAGGTATAGTGTCAAGGGTCGAGGGTTCAGGGATAGGTTTTAGGATTAAAGGTTTAAGGGTTGAGGATTTGAGGCTTTAGGTATAGGGTATAGGGTTTAGGGTTAAGTGAGAGACCTATATGGCTAACGATGGATGGAGAGGCAGACAAGGAGTGACTAAGAGATGTAGAGAGGGGAGAATTAGAGAGGTGAGGTGGAGACAAAGGTGAGAGATAGAATAAAATCATAGAGTGAAGTTGACAACTTGAGGGAAACATGGTTAAGCAGGAGGGAGAGAGGTGAAAAGGAAGGGAAATATCTAGAGATCCCTGAGAGATATACAAGTGAGAGACCTACAATCTAGGGAGAGAGGGGTGAGAGAGATAGGGAAGAGATGGGGGTGAGATAGATAGGGGAGGAGAGGGGTGGATAAGGGTCGAGGGTTTAAGGATTTAGGGTTTGAGGGTCAAGGGTTTAGGGTTTAAGGGTTGAGAGATTACAGTTTAGGGTTGAGGGATTAGGGTTTAAGGTATAGTGTCGAGGGTTGAGGGTTTAGGGATAGGGTTAAGGATTTAAAGTTTAAGGGTTGAGGGTCGAGGCTTTAGGGATAGGGTTTAGGTTCAAGGGATTAGGGTTTAAGGTATAGTGTCGAGGGTTGAGGGTTGAGGCTTTAGGGATAGGCTTTAGGGTTTAGGGTTAAGTGAGAGACCTAGATGGCTAAGGAGGGATGGAGAGGTAGACAAGGGGTGACTGAGAAATGTAGAAAGGGGATAGGTAGAGAGGTGATGGAGAGACAAAGGTGAGAGATAGAGAGGTGAGGGGAGAGATAGAAGAAAATGAGAGAGTGAAGTTGACAACTTGAGGAAAATATGGGTAATGATGAGGGAGAGAGGTGGAGAGGAAGGGAAATATCTAGAGAGCCCTAAGAGATATACAAGTGAGAGACCTACAACCTAGGGAGAGAGGGGTGAGAGAGATAGGGGAGAGATGGGGGTGATGTAGATAGGAGAGGAGAGGGGTGGATAACAATTGGTTTAAGGGACAAGGGTTTAGGGTTTAAGGGTTGAGGGATTAGGGTTTAGGGTTGAGGGATTATGGTTTAAGGTATAGTGTCGAGGGTTGAGGGTTTAGGGATAGGTTTTAGGATTTAAAGTTTAAGGGTTGAGGGTTGAGGCTTTAGGGATAGGGTTTAGGGTTTAGGTTCAAGGGATTAGGGTTTAATGTATAGTATCGAGGGTTGAGGGTATAGGGATAGGGTTTAGGATTTAAGGTTTAAGGGTTGAGGGTTGAGGCTTTAGGGATAGGGTTTAGGGTTTAGGTTTAAGGGATTAGAGTTTAAGGTATAGTGTCAAGGGTTGAGGGTTTAGGGATAGGGTTTAGGATTTAAGGTTTAAGTGTTGAGGGTTGAGGCTTTAGGGATAGGGTTTAGGGTTTAGGGTTAAGTGAGAGACCTAGATGGCTAAGGAGGGATGGAGAGGCAGACAAGGAGTGGCTGAGAGATGTAGAGAGGGGATAGGTAGAGAGGTGAGGGGGAGATAGAGGTGAGAGATAGAGAGGGGAGGGGAGAGATATAATAAAATGAGAGAGTGAAGTTGACAACTTGAGGGAAAGATGGGTAAGGAGGATGGAGAGAGGTGGAGAGGAAGGGAAATATCTAGAGGGCCCTGAGAGATATACAAGTGAGAGACCTACAACCTATGAGTAGAGGGGTGAGAGAGATAGGGGAGAGATGGGGGTGAGGTAGATGGGGGAGGAGAGGAGTGGATAAGGTTCGAGGGTTTAATGCTTTAGGGTTTAAGGGTCAAGGGTTTAGGATTTAAGGGTTGAGGGGTAAGGGTTGAGGTATTAAGGGTTTAAGGGTTGAGGGATTAGGGTTTAGGGTTTAAGGTATAGTGTTGAGGGTTGAGGGTTTAGGGATAGGGTTTAGGATTTAAGGTTTAAGGGTTGAGGGTTGAGGCTTTAGGGATAGGGTTTAGGGTTAGGTTTAATGGATTAGGGTTTAAGGTATAGTGTCAAGGGTTGAGGGTTTAGAGATATGGTTTAGGATTTAAGGTTTAAGGGTTGAGGGTTGAGGCTTTAGGGATAGGGTTTAGGATTTAAGGTATAGTGTCGGGGGTTGAGGGTTTAGGGATAGGGTTTAGGATTTAAGGTTTAAGGGTTGAGGGTTGAGGATTTAGGGATAGGGTTTAAGGTTTAGGGTTAAGTGAGAGACCTCGATGGCTAAGGAGGGATGGAGAGGTAGACAAGAAGTGAATGAGAGACCTAGAGAGGGGAGATGTAGAGAGGTGAGGGGGAGACAGAGGTGAGAGATAGAGAGGTGAAGGGAGAGATAAAATAAAATGAGAGTGAAGTTGAAAACTTGAGAGAAAGATGGGTAAGGAGGAGGGAGAGAGGTGGAGAGGAAGGGAAATATCTAGAGAGACCTGAGAGATGTACAAGTGAGAGATCTACAACCTAGGGAGAGAGGGGTGAGGGAGATAGGGGAGAGATGGGGGTGAGTTAGATAGGGGAGGAGAGGGGTGGATAAGGGTTGATGATTTAAGGTTTTAACATTTAAGGGTCAACGGTTTAGGGTTTAAGGATTGAGGTTTGAAGGGTCGAGGTATTACAGGTTTAAGGCTTGAGGGATTAGGGTTTAAGCTTGAGGGATCAGGGTTTAAGTTATAGTGTTGAGGGTTGAGGGTTTAGGGATAGGGTTTAGGATTTAAGGTTTAAGGGTTGAGGGTTGAGGCTTTAGGGATAGGGTTTAGGGTTTAGGGTTTAAGGGTTTAATGGAAATATCTCTCACCTCTGTCTCCCCCTCACCTCTCTACCTCTCCCCTCTCTAGGTCTCTTAGTCACTCCTTGTCTGGCTCTCCATCCCTCCTTAGCCATCTAGGTCTCACACTTAACCCTAAACCCTAAACCCTATCCCTAAGGCCTCAACCCTCAACCCTTAAACCTTAAATCCTAAACCCTATCCCTAAACCCTCAACCCTTGACACTATACCTTAAACCCTATTCCCTAAACCCTAAACCCTATCCCTAAAGCCTCAACTGTCAACGCTTAAACCTTAAACCCTAAACCTTATCCCTAAACCCTCTACCCTCGACACTATACCTTAAACCTTAATCCCTTAATGCTCAACCCTAAATCCTCAACCACCCTTAAACATTCAACCCTAAACCCTATCCCTAAACCCTCTACCCTTGACAATATGCCTTAAACCCTAATCCCCCAACCCTTAAACCCTTAATCTCTCAAACCTTAAACCCTTAAACCCTAAATATCAACCCCTAGATACCCTTAAACCCTTAAACCTTAAACCCTTAAACCCTATACCCTATACACTTAACCTTGGACACTCAACCTTGAACATTATCCCTTAACCTTCAAACCTCTACCCTATACCCTATACCCTCAACCCTATACTTATGCCCTAAACCCTCAAACCTCATCCATATGCCTTATACCCTCAACATTAAACCTTGAACATTATCCCTCAACTGTAAACTCTCAATGCTATACCCTATACCCTCAACCATATACTTAAGCCCTACTCCCTCAATCCTCAACACTATACCTTAAACCCTGAAACCTACACCCACAAACCCTCATCCCTATACCCTATAACCTCACCCTTATACCCTAAACCCTGAATATTGTGCCTCAACCCTGTACTTAAAACCTAAACCATACACTCTCAACCCAAGTCACCCTATGTCTTATATACCATCAATCCATATCATAAACCCTAAACCCAATATCCTAAACCCTAATGCCCATACCTTACACACTTAATCTTATACACTCAACAAGCTGAATATTATCCCTCAATTGTAACCCTCAACCCTCTACTCTCTACCTTCTACCCTCTACCTATTACTTAAGCCCTAATCCCTCAACCCTATACATTAAACCCTAAACCCATAAACCTCAACCCTCAACCCTAAAAACTATATGGGCTCAGGTCCTTATATACCCTAAACCCAAAACCCTTACATACATACATACAAGCATACATACATACATACATACATGCATACATGCATACATACATACATACAAACATGCATACATTTATACATACATACAAGCATGCATGCATACATGCATACATACATACATACAAGCATACATATATACATACATACATACATACATACATACATATAAGCATACATACATACATATAGGCATACATACATAAATACATACATACATACATACATACATACATACAAGCATGCATACATACATTCATACATATAGGCATACATACATACATACATACAAGCATACATACAATTTGGCATACATACATACATACATACATAAATACAAATATATATACAAACATACACACATCAAACATACTTAACAAACTTGAACATAAAGCATTCCAAGTGAGACATAACGCGAGAGCGTTATGTCAAACTTGACAAACATCAGGCAAATGTTTGCAAAATAGAATAAAATGCAAATAAAAACATAACATGCTCACGTTATAGCACGAGTGCGTTATGGATTTTTAAAAAAGTTTTAATAATTTTTATCCACTTTTTGGCCCCCCATCTTTTTGCACCTACCCCAAATGTGCAGACGCTTGGCCCCCACATTTACATATTTTGATTTATAAGTAACATCATCATCCAAAAGTTGATCTCTGAGCTCCTCAAATTTTACATGGTTAATTTCATCCAACTTTGTGTGAATGTAAAACCTAACATCTTCTATGTATACCACATATGCTAGAACATGTGAAAATGCCCCTTCTTTATCTACCTCCATGGATTTGTAAGGAAATTTCTTATACTTTGGTCTTGGTTTTTTAGTGACATCAACTAGTTGAGGAGTCACCATCAAAAATTTCTTTGAATTTAGAAACTAGGGTTTTCATAAGTAGTAGTTCTGATAAATGCCTTTGGGTTCAATTTCTAGGGTTCCACCTTCAACTTGATTCTTCTCAAGTTCACCAAGTACTTTGGAAGCTTTCTTCTCTTCTTAGTTTTAGATGTAAATGCTTGATCATGAATGAGTTTTGATCATCCAAAAGAAGCACAAGTACTTTACAAATTGCCCTAAAATTCCTCATTTAATGCACCTTTATCAAGTTAGGTAAGCTACTGCCAGAGTGCTTTGTTAAGTCCATAGAGACTCAAAAACCTTCTGCAATCCTTTGCATCTTGATATTTTGTTCCAAAAATTTGGGGGAAAGAAATAGCCTTGTCTTATCAACAATCTTATCTACCAATTTCATGCCAACTCAACTATGTTTCTAGCTTCCATTAGCAGGAGCTACAACCATTCGAGGGGAAAGAATAGATATGTCCTTTAAAGCACAAAGTTGTGTCACACTTTCAACCAACTTATCAACACAAGTGAATTTAAGTATTTCTAACTAAAAATCAATTATGGTCAAACATATGATCTTGTAAGATTCATTCTAGCTAAGTTAGATATGTCCACAACTTTTCCAACTAAAATTGTTGGGTAAATGCATATGTAGCACCACTATGAGGCCAATTTACCAAAAAAATAAAATTATTTGAAAAACTTGATATTTCAACAACTTCTACTTGTGTAAATAACATTTTTAAAAAATATATAAAAATACCCTTTTGAAGATCTATAAGTTTAGTTTTCAAAAATATATATATTTTAATAGTTTAATTATTATTATATTTTCCTTTCTATTTTTACTAAAAATAGGTTATCAGCACAAAACATTAGGTTGATTACCATGTCAAGGAAAAATAGTAAAACTTATTAAAAAATATGAAAAAAATATGATGCACTAGATAAAAGAATCTATATCAAGATGGTATAATTTTTTTTCTATTTTAGATAAATAGTTAATATGAAAGTTGATTTCGGATGGAAACAACTACGTTTTAATACACATACATTTTATTATTTATTTAAAAATATATATTTATCAAAATTAGAAAAATATATATCCATGCACTAAAGTTTCAAGTTATAAATACACAAAAAAAAATTGAAGAAAAAAAAAATTACTATATAAAGATTGACGTCTCATGTAAATTCATTTTTCAGCATTTTATCAACAACTAAATTATAGTGTCAATTTATTAAAAACTATATATTGAAATAATTTTTTCATTTTTTCAAAAAATACAAACATAAAATATACTAAAAAATAAATATTTTATTAGTTTACATAATTTCAAAATTCAAAACATATATGTCACTTTTTAGTGATTCAAGTTTAAAAGTTAGATCAGAGTTGGCTAGTTCCTTTATAAAATTGTGACACTGCTTTGTGCTTTTACCTCCTAATTAGTTCCCCCTTGACCCCATGCCTCATCTCAATCAGCAATGAAGTCTTGGATGCACTAGGCAGAAGCACAAATTCCTCCTTCTTCTAATCACTTTGTTTTGTCTTCCTTCTCCATACCTTTGTCATTTCCTTCTTTTACTGAGCCACAATTTTCTCTATTTTCTTGTCCTGAATAGGTGGTTCCATAGAACCATTTTTGTAGAATCTTGCTCTATGTCCCAAGTTGTTTCATTTATAGCAAACAACATTATATTTCAGAGTCACACCATTTCTTCTTATTTTAGTTCTACACTCAATATCCCTGTGACCAAACTTATTGCATGCAAAGCAATAGCCATAAAAGGAATACGAGATTCTAGCATCATGCTTTGGAGGCACATATGAATTCTTCCTCATGTTATCATTTCTTCTATCCTTAGTTCTACAATCAATAGCCTTATGAACAAACTTACTACAAGAATAACAGTAACCATAAAAGGGTTGAGAGAACCTAGGATTAGTAGCTTGTCCAGGAGGAGATCTCTTGGGTTTTTTTTTTTTCTGATTGCTGACCTATACAAAGTCATCATTATTCAACTTCTACTCCTCATCTTCATGTCTCCTCAAAATCTTCAATGTAAGGATCTTCCTTTTTCATGCCAAACATGCCTTCAGGTATATTTGTTTTAAGACTCTGACTTTTCTTAAATCCAATGCCACCTTTAATCTTTAGAGGTCTTTGGCTACTGATTATCTCATCAAGTATAGTAGTGCTTTTATTTAGTTTTAGACTTTTTTCTATCTGATCCTTTGCTTTCTCCACTTCTTCCCTCAAAGTGACAATTTCTTTTTCAAATTTGGAATATTCAACTGATTTGTCATTCAACTTAGCATTTAGATCATCTGTAATCTTCTTACCTTCTTCAACTTGAAATTTCAATTTGGTAATTTCTTCTTTTGATTTTATGAGCCTGATCTTATATTCTTCATTTTCACTTATTGCTGCATTCAAATCTTCAAGGGAAGAAATGAGTTCTCCTTCAAAATCAACTACATAGTCCTCTAGAGTATAGGCTATCTTGTCTTAATCATCTTCCAGAGGTTTCTTGCCATTAAATAGTACTTCAGTTCCCATGTGTTCCACTCCAAGATCTACCTCAGCTGTTAGACTATATTCAAGGAACTTGGCTCTAATACCAATTGTTGAACACCCATAATTACTGAGAGGGGGGGTGAATCAGTACTTAATCAAATTCTTTATTTCTAATAGCATTCAAACTAATGTAATCATTTAACGCATGAGAGACACAAGAACGTAGAAGCACACAACCATAACCCTAGAATTATGTGGAAAACCCAAGAAGGGAAAAACCACAGCGAGCAAGCTTCTTAGATCTACTGTCCAAATCCAACCTCACAAATAAAACATGATTACATTAACATTTATGGGCTACAACCCAAAGGAATTTGCAACTCCCTAAACAGATACAACAAAGTACAACTTTTACAAAGAATCTTCAACCTTTGTAATACAATACTTATCTGACTCAACTGTTCCTTTCACAAATATTGACTGCTCCAACCTTTTTCTAATCACTTTAGCTTCTGCACAACTATTTCACCTCTTCACTACAACAATACCAAATTTTGTAACATCAAAAACAACTTCAAAAACTCTTTTTAGTCATCACAACTTCTACAATCACCTCTGCAATAGTATTACTTCACGTGAACTGATCCTCAGTGTTACTCAAATTTTTGAGTTTAGAAAATTTTAAAATTTTGGTGCTGGTGCAATATTTATTTTACCATAGTAGAATGTGCTAACACGGGGGGGGGGGGGGCTTCTAGAGACCTTCTCATTCTGGGTAACTGGTTTATAGGTGAAAGGTGTCATTCCCATCAAATTATAAAATTTATCTCCTTTCCTTTGCTGGGTAGTGTTTAGAAATTATGGAGCATAAAATATTTGCTTAAATATAATTTTTCCTAAGGTTGAAAAACTAATTCAAGATCAAAGATAAATTTATTCACTCTTTTGGAGAGAAAGTCAAAGTCATAATGTCTATGGGAAATCTCCTTCTATTGAAGTATTATAAATTTTGAACCTTGTATAAAGTCTAATAGACTTTATTAAAGTCACCTCTTTCTATCGGGGATATTAAAAGGTTTGGAACGTTAGGTGTCGATAGTTTATAAGGTTTTTGAACCTCATTTGTTATCACTTGACAGTTCAAATTTCTTAATAGGCATTGATCCTCGGCTCCTTTACTATCTGCAATTTTAAAGGTTCTAAAACTTTATTTTTCATCGACTCCTCCCCAATTGGTGAGTCGGGAGTTCTTGGAACTCCCAAACTCCCAATTGACAGTTCAAAATTTCAAAAAGATTCCCGATAAATACTTTAATTAGAGATTTGTAAGGTTTTGGAACCTTTTCTTTCATAGACTCCTCTCAGCCTGCAATAAAAGTAGCAGCTATTTTAGCCATGAACATGGAAGTACATGACATAGGATGTAGTTGTAGGCCGTGCTCCTCTTCTGCAGTAGAAAGCCAAATGTGAAGGTAAAGTCTAGAGAACCTGGGAAGAAATAAGGGAAATGCAGAAGTGATGGTCATAGTTATGGATATGATCCTATAAAAAAAGGTTGCACTGATGATTTATGAGCATTACATATCATGACAGATTTTTCATGCCTTGAAACTATGCTAGCACATCAATATTCTCCCATTTCATATGGTTGATGGTTTTATCCATGATATTGGTCAGATTTACTTGAATATAGAAGGATGAATTTTATTCTCATTCAATCTCTTGGGTAAGTTTTGCCAAGCCAACTATTTCACTTTTAAAGTGAGGTTATGCACTATTTCCGTTCCAAAGGCAATTTTTAGACTATCGAATTCTTCATAACAAGAACAAATTAAGGCGGGGATCTAGGGTCTGATTTAGCCACTTCTATTACTTATAACTCCACATGCTTGTTAGCAATGGATGGCTTCCTTACACCTAAGTTAAGGGGAGAGTTTGGAATAGAGCTCTTGGATCTGTATGCCATGGATGATTCTAAGCTATTTAATGAGCATGCAGGTTCTGAACCATTTGAAGGATCACCATTTGTTCCTATGGTTGAGAGAAGATATGAAAATGATTTGGATATGGAAGTTACTAATAAGCACCAGATGACACCAATGGAGACTTTCTTTACATCATCTTCTATGGTTGAAAGAGAAAATGGTTAAAAAAGTGGCAATTTAGTAAAGATTAAAGTCATGGTTTGGAAGAGGCCTCTGAATAAAAAGGACATAGATAAGAAGGAAAAATATATTGTGACTATTAATGATACTTCATGTTTGATTATTCATGAGCTGAAATTAAAGGTGAATTTGATAGCATATGTGGAGAAACGTGACTTTGTGTTTGATGCTATTTTAGATGATAATGTCACAAATGATGAAGTTTATCAAGTTACTGTGGAGCCTATTGTTCCTACTATTTTTAGTGAACAAAAGCTACATGTTTTGCATATGGTCAAATAGGTAGTGGAAAGACTTATACAATGCAATCATTGCCACTGAGAGCTTCAGGAGATATACTTAATTTGATGAGCCAACCTTACTACTGAGATCAAAGATTTTCAATTGTGGCTTCTAGCCTCTTTAAGATTTATGGAGGCAAATTATATGATCTTCTTAGTGACGAAAGGAAATTATGCAAGGGAGAGTGAATGGCATGGTTCAAGGATCTTATGATAGTGTCTCTTCTTGGATCTAGAATATTGGGCACGTTTCTTGCTATTCAGAAGATGGACCTTTATGACATTGAAAATGCAATATAAAGACTGCAGAAAAACAAGCAACAATGCTATATGAACCTATGGGAAAGCACACAAAAGGGGACTATTTTTATACACAGTCTCTTTTTTCAGAGAATGGGTCCAAGCCAGATAATCAAAAGCAAAAATCATATACATGACTACTTTACCTCTCTTTCACTTAAGGAAAGTAGAAGGGTTGTTTGTGATTTCCTTGTAGCTACAACTGCAAAAGACTATAGACTAATGCTTACTTTCTAGCCTACAAATCATGATGCCATAGATGCAAATTCATTAAATGGAAATGATGTGATGCACTTTACAAAAACTAAACAAACTTTTTGCTTCAAGGCACACTATGTAGACTTTGATTTGAAGTGATTGGAAAATATGATGGACACTACTACAAATTGGATAAGAAAATAATGTAGGCAAGTCACATGCTATGCCAAAGCAATTGAGATAAATGGAGCCATGCTTGTGTATCCTTTTATATCATAATTTCCACAAATGGCTCAAAACTAATATCTTCTTTAGCCTCAAGTGCTTGGAAAGATGATTAGTATCTTTGTACTTTGGACCAATATTTTGTGTGGATTGTACCAAAACCTATGCAATGTTTAGTTCACATGTTCCAGAGGCCATCAATGACATAATTCTCTGTAGTTGCATTCCACAAGGAATGTATACATGTACTTGTTTATATGATATATGAAGTCAAAGATAAAGGCCATGCACAAGCTTTTCAGAATCAAGTATCTTTTGCAAAGGAGCATGCTTTGCCTCTCGAGGAGAGAATAAAAGCTATTGAGAAGAAAACAAATTCAAATGATTTATTGAAAGGTCAGGGACGACCTCGAGAAATATCTTTTATTTCTCATAGCTATGGAGAAGGAAAATCAAGAGTCATTTAAATAATGAGCTGCTGGAAAGGTAAAAAGTGTTTTTTCTTTACTAATTGTAACTGACTTTCCAAGAAATGGTTATGGGAAAGGAAGGAGGTCTTTAAAAACTCATAGGTTGCTCATTGTAGGGATTTTTGACATTTTTTTAAAAATCTTTTCTACCCTGTGCAAAGAGGAGAACTGTTTGTAAAGGAAAATAGGAGATTTTGAGTTGTTGTTATGTTTTTAATAAAGAGCTATTGTTCCTATGTTTGCAGTTTCTTCGAGATTGGTTTTTCTTATGTTAAATCAATTCTTCCCATATTAGTTATTCCTTTGGATAGTTCTCGATGTACAAGTTTTGGGAGACTGTGTGCTCTAATTCATTTCTTTTTCTTCTTTCTAGAGAGATTTAGTTGTATTTTTATGTGTGCACTTAGATTTCTCTTCTTCTCTTTTTTCTCTATTTTCTTTCTTTCAGCTGCCTTTACTGCTTTCTAGTTAAAAGCATACATGGTTTTATTCATTGTACATTAGAAGGTAGTTGTGCCTTGTAAAATAAGCAGAGAGTCATTGCAAAACATAATTGAAATTGATTCAACTATTGGTACTGTTGTCATTTGTATGGGCGAAAGGATAAAGAGTTAAGTGACAAATTTGTATGCCAACAGATTTTTGGCGACTCTACTGGGGATTCAAAAATGAATTATTGGTGTTCTTATTCCTCAAAAATTCAAAGATACCTCCCCAAGGATAGAGGTTGGTGATTCTATGAAGCAGAAATTACTTAGAAGTATTTATTCCAACAAGACTCCTGTTTGATCTATTTTTCAGATTTGTATTATGGCATTGGTTTCTCCTTAGCCATGGGGAAATCATTTTGGACCTCTTTCTTTAACTTAGTATTCACCTTTACCTGAAGGATCAAGAAAGCACTTCCTGAAGTTCAATGGAGAGAACTATCAAGATGCAGAAGATCACATTTTGACATTCACCTTTGCATGCAGGATTTTGGGGGTAAGTGAAGAAAATATTTTTGTTCAATTCTTCAATGAATCTCTGGTTGGGCTTGCAACAAATTGCTTTCAGTATTTGGAAGATAGATGCATTATTGATCGAGACACATTAAAGCATAAGTTTCTTGGGAGATATACAGGTGTTGTTGATGGAGTTGGTTTGTCATGTTAATTATTCAACATTCAAAATAGAGAAGATGAACCAATTCAAGACTTCATAGATTGGTACAATAGGTTTCTTAAAATAATTCCTTCTTCCATATAGACAAGTAAGCAAAACCAGTTGCATATTTTCATTTCTACATTGCATCCTGATGTTAAGTTTTTCTTGAAATGGAGTAAGCTATGTGACATTGAAACTTCTCTGCAAGAGGCTATAAAAATTGAGGATGATTTAATTTTAAGCAGTCTTTGGAAAGTAAATAAGATTGAGAATAATCCAAGTACTGAACCCATGAATAAATATATCATGCAAAAGAAAACTCATTAGCCTGTAGATTTTCAATGTGTGCAGCCTCCTTCAATGGAATATTTCAACTTTACTGTTTTTGATGAAGGAATTTTTTCTAGAAATGGGACAAGTGATGCAGGAATCAAGCCTAATGTTGAAGGAAGAACTAAAATTTATAGCCTACACTATGAGGAGGATGAGTATGGGTCATCATGTCATGAAAAAGATAAACAATTGTGTGAAGAGAAGAGCATGGATGATGATGCGATGACTTCTTTGTCTACCGTAGAAATGGAAGTGTTTACTTTTGCAAGCAATGAAGAACAATTCAAAGCTATAGAACACATGGATAAGGCATCAAGTATCTTCCCTCCAAATTGCATGCAATGTGAGTATGAAGTTTTTGAATTTCTTGAACAAAACAATGCATAAGTATTGCTACAAGAAGAGGTTAGGAATGATTTTGTTTTTGAGTCCTTTCATTTTAAAAATTTGACTATGAAAATTTTTGAACCAAGAATGGAGGATGAGGTTACAAGTAGTCTTGAGAATAGTGAAGATGATTAAATAGAAAAATGTGTTGAACCTCATATTGTTTATATTCCAAACTGGTGCCTTAATGCATGTGAGGATGAATTTCTATGTGGAGAAGGGGTCATCATGTCTGATTTGCAAGTTATAGATGAGGATGATTCGGTGAACCATATAATTGTTTAGTCAATTCCTACATGGAAGGATGAAAATGTTTTACTTGAAGGTGATTTTGAGCTCAACAAAAATGATGATAATGATGCAGATTTACAGTCTATTTCAGCAGATGTTGGTACACTATTATTTTTTGCATGGGATGCACATATCCAGAAATTGTCATTTTGATGATGCAAATAGTTATTTTTAGACATGGGTTATTAATTCTTTTGTTGCACCACATGGAAGTGTAATTGATAATGTGTAGAATCTAGAAGAGGTTTTTGATGAAAAGTGGTTATTTGGTTGTCATACATTGTTCAGGGAGTTCTTTCAGTTAATGATTTTTAGGTTCATGTTTATGATCATAAAACTGCTTCTGAGTTTGCAAGTGCTTCACAGGTATATCTATCTTTTCTATAGGGGCATATATTTCTCCCAACCAATTAATGGCTTTGCATAATTTATTGAAGTAGTTGGGGTGTGATGTACCTAGTTAAGGGTACATTGGAGTTTTGGTTTTCTTTCCATTTTTGTTGTGTGTGTTGTTGTTTTGGTTTCAGTTTTGGTTTTGGCTCAAGGCTTCTACAACTCCTCTTCATGAATTTGTTGGAAGGTGACTCTATAGCCCAATGATAAAGCACTAGCTTTTCCTAGAGATGTTGGAGTTCTCTACTTTTCGGCATGAAAAGTAGTCCCCAATTAGAGCCTGTTGTTACTCAAATTTTTGAGTTTGGAAAATTTTAAAATTTTGGTGTTGGTACGATATTTATTTTACCAGAGCAGAATGTGCTTGTAGGGGGGCTTCTGGAGACCTTCTCATTCCAGGTAACTGGTTTCTAGGTGAAAGGTGTCATTCCCATCAATTTATAAAACTTATCTCTTTTCCTTTGCTAGGTAGTGTTCATAAATTATGGAGCATAAAATATTTTCTTAAATATAATTTTTCCTACGGTTGGAAAATTAATTGGAGATCAGAGATAAATTTATGCACTCTTGCAGAGAAAAAGTCAAAGTCACAATGTCTATAGGAAATCCCCTTCTATTGAAGTATTAGATAATTTGAACCTTGTATAAAGTATAAAACTTTATTAAAGTCACCTTTTTCCATCGGGGATATTAAACGGTTTGGAACTTTAGGTGTCGATAGTTTATGAGGTTTTTGAATCTCACATATTATCACTTAAGAGTTCAAAGTTCTTAATAGGTTATAATCCTTGAATCCTTTACTATCTACAATTTTAAAGGTTCCAGAATTTTAGTTTTCACCGTCTCCTCTCCAATCGATGAGTCAAGATTTCTTGGAACTCCTGAACTCCCAATTGACGGTTCAAAATTTCAAAGATTCCTGATGCATACTTTAATCAGAGATTTGTAAGGTTTTGGAACCTTTGATTTCATCGACTCCTCTCAGCCTACAGTAAAAGTAGCAGCTATTTCGGCCATGAATAGGGAAGTACATGATAGAGGATGTAGTTGCAGGTCGTGCTCCTCTTTTGCAGTAGAAAGCCAAATGTGAAGGTAAAGTCTAGAGAACCTAGGAAGAAATAAGGGAAATGTAGAAGTGATGGTCATAGTTCTAGATATGATCCTGTAAAAAAAGGTTGCACTGATGATTTATGACAATTACATATCATGATAGATTTTTCATGCCTTGAAACTATGCTAGCACATCAATATTGTCCCATTTCATATGGTTGATGGTTTTATCCATGATATTGGTTAGATATACTTGAATATAGGAGGACAAATTTTATTCTTATTCAATCTCTTAGGTAAGCTTTCTCAAGCCAAGTATTTCACTTTTAAAGTGAGGTTATGCACTATTTATGTTCCAAAGATAGTTTTTAGATTGTGGAATTCTCCATAACAAGAACAAATTTAGGTGGGGATCCAGGGTCTGACCCAACCAATCCTATGCCTCATAACTCAGTAGGATTTTTAGAAATGGATGGATTCCTTACACCCAAGTTAAGGGGAGATTTTGGAGTAGAGCTCTTGGATCTACATGCCATGGACGATTCTGAGCTGTTTAATGAACATGCAAGTTCTAAACCATTTGAAGCATCACCATTTGTTCCTATGGTTGAGAGAGGATATAACAATGATTTTGATATGGTAGTTACTGATATACACCAAAGGACACCAATGGAGACTTTGTTTGCATCATCTTCTATGGTTGAAAGAGAAAATGGTTAAAAAAATGGCAATTTGGAAAAGACTAAAGTCATGGTTCAGAAGAGGCCTATGAATAAAAAGGAGATAGTTAAGAAGGAAGAAGATATTGTCACTATTAATGATACTTCATGTTTGACTATTCACAAGACCAAATTAAAGGTGAATTTGACAACATATGTGGAGAAACATGACTTCGTGTTTGATGCTATTTTAGATGATCATGTCACAAATGATGAAGTTTATCAAGTTACTCTGGATCTCTTTGTTCCTATTATTTTTCAGCAATCGAAAGCTACCTGCTTTGCATATGGTCAAACAGGTAGTGGAAAGACTTATACAATGCAACTATTGCCACTGAGAGCTTCAGGAGATATACTTAATTTGATGAGCCAACCTTACTACCAAGATAAATGATTTTCAATTGTGGCTTAGCCTTTTTGAGATTTATGAAGGCAAATTATATGATCTTCTTAGTGACAGAAGGAAATTATGCAAGGGAGAGAGAATGACATGCTTTAAGGATCTTATCATAGAGTGTCTTCTTGGAACTAGAATGTTGAGAAAGCTTCTTGATGTTTAGAAGATGGACCTTTATGACATTGAAAATGTATATAAAGGCTACAAAAAACAAGCAACAGTGCTAGATGAATCTATGGAAAAGCACACAAAGGGGACTATTTTTATACAAAATCTCTTTCTTCAGGGAATGGGTCCAAGCTAGATAATCAAATGCAAAATCATATACATGACTACTTTACCTCTCTTTCAATCTAGGAAAGCAGAAGGGTTATCCATGATTTCCTTGTAGCTACAACTATGAAAGACTATAGTCTAATGATCACTTTCTAGCCTACGAATCATGATGCCACAGATGCAAATTCATTAAATGGAAATGATGTGATGCACTTTATAGCAACTGTACAAACTTTTCACTTCAAGGTACACTATGTAGACTTGGATTTGAAGCGATTGGAAAATATGATCCACTACTACAAATTATATCAGAAAATAATGCAGGCAAGTCACATGCTATGCCAGAGCAACTGAGATAAATGGATCCATTATTGTGCATCCTTTTATATCATAATTGCCATAAATGGCTCAAAACTAATAACTTCTTCAGCCTCCAGTGCTTCAAAAAATGAGTAGTATCTTTGTACTTTGGACCAATATTTTATGTCGATTGTACCAAAACCTATGCAATGTTCAGTTCACATGTTCTGGAGGCCATCAATGGCATAATTCTCTGTAGTTGCATTCCACAAGGATTGTATACATGTACTTGTTTATATGACATATGAAATCAAAGATAAAGGCCATGCACAAGCTTTTTAGAATCAAGTATCTTTTGCAAAGGAGCATGCTTTGCCTCTTGAGGAAAAAATACAAGCTATTGAGAAGGAAACAAATTCAAATGATTTATTGAAAGTTCAGGGAGGACCATGAGAAATATATTTTATTTCTCATAGCTATGAGGAAGGAAAATCAAGAGTCATTTAAATAATGAGATGCTAGAAAGGTAAAAAGTATTTTTCCTTTACTAATTGTAACTGACTTTCCAAGAAATGGTTACAAGAAAGGAAGGAGGTCTTTAAAAACTCATAGGTTTCTCATTGTAGGGATTTTTGACATTTTTTTAAATCTTTTCTACCCTATGCAAAGAGGAGAATTGTTTGTAAAGGAAAATAGTAGATTTTGAGCTACTGTTCTATTTTTAATAAAGAGCTGTTGTTCCTATGTTCGCAGTTTCTTCAAGATTGGTTTTTGTTATGTTAAATCAATTCTTCCCATATTAGTTATTCCTTTGGATAGTTCTCGATGTGTAGGTTTTGGGAGACTGTGTGCTCTGATTCATTTCTTTTACTTCTTTTTGGAGAGATTTAGTTGTATTCTTATGTGTGCAATCAGACTTCTCTTCTTCTATTTTCTCTCTTTTCTTTCTTTTAGCTACCTTTACTGCTTTCTAGTTAAAAGCATACATGGTTTTACTCATTGTACATCATTAGAAGGTAGTTGCGCCTTGTAAAATAAGTAGATAGTCATTGCAAAACATAATTTCAATTAACTCAATTGTTGGTACTATTGTCATTTGTATGGGTGAAAGGATAAAGAGTTAAGTGTCCAATCTATAAATACCAACACTCAGCACACTTCATCATTATATCTACTTCTACAGTAATTTTATTCGCACATTGCCAATGGTTTCACTCAATACATATCATCTATTTCACTCAACAACTTTGACCTTATATTTATATCCTCTATAAGCTTCAAAAAATTTTCTTGGTCTGCCAAGATGAAATGTGTAACATGAAATGTGTAATGGCCATAACAGTCAGCTCCAAAACATATGCAATGATTAGAAATCCAATGTGGTTCAAGAATAAATCATAATTAGGTCCTATTCTACCTTACCACACTCTTGCAAGCTAGAGCGTACTCAAACATATGGCAGAAACTTCATCATACACTAAGTCAGCTCTGAAAACACTTTTTCTTTCTTGCACTTGAGTCCAGACCTAAAGAGGTATCGAAGGAGACAAAATTACATCATGCAGACCATACAATGAACATTATAATACTTGTAAAGCATTCCTATACACTTCTTTCATCATTGAACATGATATTTCATGCTGGTGCACACACTTGAACTCTGATGCCAGTGTCCTTAACAAACTCTTTTTACACAGTCTTAAGATAAAACAATGAAAAACACACTTGTGGTGAATTTAATCATTTGAAACTTGAATAGTGCCTACAAACTAGTCATATGAGCTTATCATTCAATCAGCAAGGCCAAATACCATTGTGTGGTCAACTGCAGTGGCCTCAACTATCTTTCTCTGCTTACTTCAACATTTCTCCAAGACATGTCTTCACACAGCTGACTCCAGAGAAGTAACTGTGGTACATATTATCACTTGAAACTTGAAACATATATACCTGATACTCATATCAACCTGTCTCCAAACTGCAACATCATATCTTCATTTGTGGAGAAGTGTGGAGCATTCTCCTATCTCCCTACAAATGCACTTACCCTGCTCCATTACTAGTGTCTTCATTCGTTTGTCTCTAAAACACCTTGCGGTAAAATTTGTAACCTCAAACTTGAAACATAGGTACTTGAGTGAAATACCTAGCCACCTGTTCAATCCGTAGGTCCATATCTTCAAATGCAATAGAATACGGTACATTCTTTTGAGCCTGTGACCCCTCCATTGACTAGAAATTTACTTAGACAATTTCTCTTCAAACTTTCACAACTTCCCTCATCTGGTGGCAACCATAATGAGTCCATATCACCAACATACAACATGAATTCAACTTAACTCATTAAGCACTTCAAACACAATCATTTTCATAGCATATCAAGGATATGAACTTACACACAAACTTTAGAAGATATGGTATGACTATGTATAGATGATAATGATCCATCTCCTTTCCTTCATCTAATCAACTTCCTTTGTCTACTTCTTTGTATTAGAAATGAAGGTGCAACCACACAACAGAAATCTAATTCAAACCTTATTTATGCCCTCTAAACACTGTAGAATCAATGGAGATTGCAACAAAAATAAAACCCACTACACAGAAATAACAAGCATTAAAAACAAAACACATAACACAATATGTAACATGGAGAAAACCCTTCAAGTAAAAAACTCCACCAAGAAAAGAGGCTCCAAGTTGTATTATCTTCAAATATATGAGATTAAAATACATGCACTTCCTCTGTTTCTTCAGTCTTCAATCCAACAGTGCCTATTACTCTCAACTCTAATATAAAACATAGTAGAAATATCCTTATAAAAGGAGCTTGCCTTCTAGGGCAAGAGAACTGACATAATATCAACCATCAAATCTATGACCTAATGATGAACGGTCCAGATTTACAATGATAAAATATAAATTAAATGTTTTTAAACAGGGGTATTGCCCAGGAACCCCCGTCGAGGTGCGTGACCCCCGAACCCCCCGTCGGGGGATGATCCCCTCAGACCCCTCATAGGGGGGAAACCCCCCTGCGACCCCCCATCATAGATGAATTAGCATCGAGGGCCAGATATAAAGATGTAGCTGAAACAAGACCGCTGCTGATGAAACCTTTCATCCCTTATGAGTGATTTACAAACAATACTAGGAGTAATTAATTACATAGGATTTACAAGGTTCGTGGCACCTTAATCCCAACTCTTTGATCATCATAACAAATGAACATTACTTTTCTTTCTACCTCACAGCACTTCTAATTACTTATTCTACTATCTTCATTGATCACCATATCACTTCCAACCTTCCACAACTCAGCACCCCATACCACTATTGACATCAATGACAACACTTGTGCAACAATTCCTATTTCTGGTGTTTTGTTCAACCCAATAAAAGATCATGGTTTATCTAGCATTAAGGTGCCCTTCAATGAAAATGATCCTCTTTCTCCAATCCATATAGAGGGATCTATTTGACACTAGGAAAATGATAATGTTGACACTAGTTTAATTACAACCTCTTTGTTTATGATAGATTCTCACTATGAAGGACCTATAGATTATGTTATGCTAGACATCCCTTAGGCCCAAGGTGCAAAGGATGATTTAAGGAAGAAAGCTCCTACTTTTTAAAGTCATCAGTAGAAAAATCTTAAAAAGGTTGGCTTCAATAAGCTATCCAAATTTGGGAGAAAACGAGGTCAAGAGAAGGTGAAGATGATTAGGGAATCCCTAGTGGAATCAAGTGTCATTCAGACATTAGATACTCACTTCTCTTCTCCACAAAAATGATTGTGTTATCATGGAATGTAAGGGGTTTGGGTTGATTTCTCTCTCTCTCTACCCCACTTTCTATATTTTCCCTCTATAACTCTATCTCTCCATCTCTCCCTCTATCTATTTCTATCTCTCCCCCTCCCTCTCCCTCTCTATCTCTCTATTTCTCCCTCTCCCCTTACCTCTTTCTATGTCTCCCTCTCTCTAACTCTATATAACTATCTCTCTTTTTATTTCCCTCTCTCTAATGCTCTCTCTCTCTCTAAATCTATCTTTATATCTCTCCCTCCCTCCCTCTCTCTCTCTCTCATTCTCTATCTCTCCCTCTCCCTCTCCCTCTATATCTTTATATTTGTCTCTCACTATCTCTATATGTCTCTCCCTCCCCCTCCATCTCTTTCTATCTCTTTATATATCTCCCTCTACCTCTTTTTCTATTTGTCCCCCCTCCCTTTATCTCTTTCTCTCTTCCTTTCTATCTCCCTCCCTCTCTCTTTACCTCTCCCTCTCCCTCTCTATCTCCTAAATATCTCTCTCTATCTCTCTCCCCCTCTCCCCCTCTCTAGCTCTCTAGTTGCCCCACTTTCTATATTTTCCCTCTCTCTAACTCTATCTCTCCATTTGTCCCTCTATCTATTTTTATGCATCTACATTTTGCATACATGTCTACCAAGGCAGTTGCAACTACAACATATAAAAAAATTGCCATATCCTTTATGCTTTGATGGATGTCCATACCATGTTCCAACAATCCCATTTTGGCACAAGCAGGGAGAATGTAGGCAAAGGTTATGGAATTTGGCTTTACACACATCAATTACATTTGTTTGAAAGTTTCTAAAGCCTTATCAACAAATTCAATTTGTGCATATCTTGCAATCATTGCATTTCATGAGATGGAATATCTTTGAGATGTTTTGTCAAATAGTTCATGTGCATTGTCTATGTTTTCAAATTTTGCATGCATGTCTACCAGGGAAATTGCAACTACAACATCTACAAAATTCCCATATCCTTATGCTTTGATGGATGTCTATACCCTGTTCCAACGATCCCATTTTGGCATAGGTATGGAGGATGTTGGCAAAGGTTGCAGAATTTAGCTTTAAACCCTCTGATTGCATTTTCTTTAAAGTTTCTAAATCTTTATCAACAAATCCATCTCATGCATATATTGCAATCATTGCATTTAATGAGATGACATCTCTTTGAGATGTTTTTTTGAATAGTTCACATGCCTTGTCTATGCTTCCACATTTTGCATACATGTCTACTAGGCTAGTTACAACTACAACATCTACAAAATTCCCATATCCTTTATGCTTTGATGGATGTCCATATCCTGTTCCAAAGATCATATTTTGGCACAGACAGTGAGGATGCTAGCAAAGGTTGTGGAATTTTTCTTTACACCCACCAATTGCAATTGCTTAAAAGTTTCTAGAGCCTTATCACAAATTCATTTTGTATATATCTTGCAATGATTGCATTCCATGATATGACATCTCTTTGAGGTGTCATGTCAAACAATTCCCTTTCCTTTGTACCTAATGTCGCATGTTGAATTGCAAGAACAAGGCATAAATTGGAGAAGTAACTTGTACATTTAGAGATAAATTTGCATTGGGTCTTCAACCATGTCATATCTCATAGATGTTTTTACTTATCCACATTTACTATATCACACTTGTTTCTCACATACATACCTTCCTTCCTATACCCTTGACAAAAACCAAGGGAGAGGGAGAGAGAAAAAGAGATAGAGAGATTGGAGATAGAGATAGAGATAGAGAGGGATATATATATAAGACATATTGTTTAGTGTGAAAAGAGGTCGGGGTTGTTGTTTGTATGGGGGTTTTAGTTTGAATCCTCCTTTCCACTAAACATTCCAAGGGATTTTCAACTGAGTGCTTCTCCCATCGAGAGGAGAGTCATCTATCAAATTGGGTTGCCACTTGGTTTTGCTGGGAAATTCAGAAGTTATCACACAATGTTGCTAATTAATGCTTTTATGCTCTTGAAACCCTAATTTAAGCAAAATAGTAAGTAAATCTATGAATTATGGCAAATGCTACTGGAATTAGGCAAAGGGTAGAGAACCTTAAATCACTTTTTTTTCCATTCTGGAGAATGGAAATGTCAGGGACAATGGTGATGGCGCCCAAGTCCAATGTGCTACTTTTTCTATGAAATCCCGATCTCCTTTTGACACTGATTTCTGCTGTATCTTCAGTTTCTAGCAATGTAAATGTAGAGGACAATGTTGATGGTGCCCTAGTCCATTGAGGGATCTTTCGTCAGATGTCAGAAACTTTGCAAACCCTAATTATTACTGTCCAGTCTGTTTCTGTGGATTCGGATGCAGAGGACAATGTTGATGGCGCCCTAGTCCAAGAAAGCTCCTCCTTCGAGATTTGGAATCTCCATAGTGTCCTCCTGCTCCCTGCAACTCCACTTCTTCTGCTTTCACAACCTATAACCTATAATCATAAGGAGTGTGGGAGGGGGTTGTGGTGTTTAGAGGCTTGCCTCAGTCAAGCCCCAGAGAGACATTCAAGTCTTCCAAACACTGTTGTCAAAGAGAGAGTGTGTATCCTTGTGGGATAGAGGCAAAAATCCAAATGATAATGATGATAAAACACAATAGATGTCACCTTGATGAAGAAGCTCTCATGGAAGGAAGATGCTCTTTAATGCCATGAGGAGAAGATGAAACCCAACCTGTAAAAACAAACACAATAACAATGCTATGCTCTGTAACACCATGAAAATCACAAGTATGCCAATATCTCACAATCATAAACATCTTCTAGAAACATCTTATAGTTTCTAAATGATAGCCTACACATGCTTATATATGCAACTACAAAGATTCCCTCCAAGAATTTTATAATTAAAACTCATGATGTTGGCCTAGGACCCAAATAACGGTCACAAATCTGACATTTGAATTTAGGGCAGGCCCAAAATAGGGATGGACTAGGGCACTAGCACCCTTTTCCACCCCCTGTCTTTGTTCTGGCATCATTAAATTAGCACCCCCTAGGTCCTATTTATCACAAGAGCCAAGGGTTTTCTCATCGGGAGTCTGAATTATCATGCAAGATGCTCAAAATGCAATCTAAAGACCCAGGAGCTAAATCTTAAAGGAAAAAGCCCCCAAGGGTGTATTTTTCTGACATAACACACACACATAGAGAGAGAGAGAGAGAGAGAGAGAGAGAGAGAGAGAGAGAGAGAGAGAGAGAGAGAGAGAGAGAGAGAGAGAGAGAGAGCTAGTCTTCAAGCTTGAAAATCTCCTAAAAAAATGCTTAGAGGATTACCACTTTCTTGAACTCGACTTAGTATTTTTCTTGGATTCCTTGCTAGGTCTCATGCATAAGAATAGGTCCTCCTATTTCTAAGGAGAGGCTTGATGATGATTTTGAATAGTTACAACTACCCTTAGACAACTATAAGATGATAGGAGCCTGTTGATTACTCAAATTTGACTAAGTTTGAAAAATTATAGAATCCTCCAAAACCTAGAATTTGCATTATAACTCCCAGAGATCTGAAACCATTCTCAAACATCCTAAAAGTATATACATGAATTATAACTTAAAGTATAAGAAAGTAAATGTCTATATGTAAATGTCACTTATACTTAAATATTTATTTCATGTATATACTCTAGGGTGAAAGAAGTTGGATGATTTGATACACTTATCATCTAAAGCATTTTAATTGCTCTAAAATGAGAGCGCGCTATAACATGCTCGCGTTATGGCTTGTTTGGACCAAAAAATGGTTTGGCCACTTTTTGGTCCCCCATCTTTCTACACACACCCTGTTAATACAATTTAATATATATTGGTGTTCTTTGGATTAAAAATAATTACTATCTGTAATATTTGTTGAACTCTTGTCTAATGTAGTAGTCTCCATTGACCCAAAAAAATGGTGAGTAGGAAAAGTATTAATGATAGTTCAACTAATACAATAACAGTCTCTCCTCCCCATGCACTCATATGGTGAACATGTGTGAAAATGTGGAAGCATAAAAAGTGACATGAAATATTTGACAAAATGCCTCAAAGAAATGTGGTCTAATGGAATGAACTGGTAGCAAGATATTTTCAAATAAATTTGTTGGAAGGGCCTTTGAAACCTTTAAACAAATACAAACTAGCATTCTACCTATTGTTCACAAATTGGAGCTTTGGAGAAGAGGGTTTATACACCCATCCTTTCATAATTGAAAATGGATTTTTTTTTTTGTGAAATGTTGCAATTGCAAATGGCACTACCTATTACCACAACCTTCACAAAACTTATACAAAAAATTTAATAAAGAAGAATTTATGCACAAATCCTCTATTGAATTTGAATTGTTTTGACATAATACCATTATGTCTAGGATACGTAGAACCACGATATCACATGATTAATATTGTATTCTGATTTATCTTATTTCAAGCATACTATGAAGTTCTTGCATACTATGATTGAGGTTGATATTATAAATTGTTTTAATTAAGCCCCAAAATTGATGGCTATACTTAGTAAGGCCATTAGGCATTTAGGGTAATGATTTAATACCATATTGCATGGTATGGTGATACAAATGTTATCGAAATACATTGTTCGATGATATTAACATAATAGTAAGTTACCATGTTGATTAGTTAACATGATGTCTTCTCTTGATACGAATCAAATCCTAGTACTGAACTACAAGAGTAGAAATTGATATGGTGGGTAAATGTTCTAGCTATAGAAGCTTTGATTTATCCTTGCATGCAAATTTTATGAACTTAGAAATTATTGATCCACCTTTTTATCTTAATGGTAGACTCTAAAGAAAGATCACAACTCGTAGGTGTTATGGGTTATTGTTTAAATTGGGATTTTCCTGTACCTAAAAATATTGTCTACGTAAATTATTAAATCACAACCTTTTTGGATTCATAGACTTGTATAAACATTAATGGTACATATTCATTTTGTTTTGATTCATGAACATATTATATCTTGATGCATAGATTTGAATTATTTTTACAGGGAATAGTGGAATATTATACCCATATGCACTAATAGTAAATCAAAAAATTTGATATCATTATTTGGCCGTAGACTATGACAAGGACAAAGAATCTTTAAAGATTCACCTATACTTGTTATCATTATATAATTGACACCATCATTTTGTCTTACCTGTTGGGCCTAGATATGTGATGCTATCATTATAGAATTCCCTATTACCTCTAGTTCAGGAGTCTAAATATACTAATTATAATGTTAAGTCCTTTTTAATGGCTTATTAGCATTATCTTGTTTGTTTAAGAGTTAATTATTATGTACCTTGGTCTTATGGTTGCATCATATTGTAAAGGACAACGATTTCACTTAGATGCACTGATTTGTATTATGTGAAACATATTTTGATGTTGCAAGTTAATACAAGTAGTAATCCATTTTGGGATTTGGGGTAAAATATTCATATGACTCCATGATGTCTACCAAATTAGTAACAATAAGAACCTCAGTATTGGAACTACCATGTGATGTGAGGAAAGGGAATTATAGTGGGCCAGTTTGTTGTATGATCGTGCACTAGATGTAGGATGAAAACTATTAAATTTAATGGGTGGTTAAGATTGAGATAAGAGATAAACCAACTCTAATCATACTATATAGAAGCTCCTAATATCGTACTACTAACCATTAAGGTCATAACTGATATAAATGGCAAGTGTGAATACTATCTATTGACCATGATTTTGACTATCATAAGAATATTGGATTGCACCATATGATAATTGAAATAAAAAGGTTGAGAATATTATTATTATTAATATTATTGAGTGTGCATCTTTGTATGATGATCTAATGGTCATAGTGTTACCAATTATCTTAAGTATGACTCAGGTATTATTCTTGCCTAAAGGATGTCTATAATTATTGTTGTAAGCCTTCAACGTTTTATATAATGATTATGTGGGTCCCTTGGTAATGCATGTTGAGCTTTGTCAAAAAAGATTTTATAATATAATATAGTTATGATATTTCATATAATTGATTCCTTTATATTAGGACAACGTTTAGGGCCATATAAGGGTTTGTATAACCATTGCACTATGAAGATATGCTGATTACTACTGTCCTAGGTTTAGATTTGATTGGACATATTTTACGTTGATTATGTTGTTATTCATATTTATGAGCAAGAATTTGATTCTAGAAATATTAATAAGTGTGGATTGGAATTAGGTGATAATCAAACTTGACCTTTGTTTGATAACATGGATATAAGTATGAACTAGGGTCAGTTGGGCCAAATATATAGACATAGTAAACCCTAGATCCTATTAGTGTTAGCATGGGGCGATAGATAAATATATTATATGCTAACATTAATAAGGGTAGCATTTTGTACCTAGTGGGAAATTTAAAAATGGTTGTAAAGAACTAATCTAAGTCACTTATCTTAGTAGTTTGGTGAAAATACTTGAACTTGTGAATATTTTAGATTGTAAGTATTAAGGATTATATGATTTTGGTTACAATATGGTCGTGCGAACAAATAGAAGTATAGGTTGGTAAGTAATCAACCTTGCATATATGTTTTGATTAAAATATCAACGGGAAGGGCCCGAATCCTACAAAAAATCCATGAAGGCAAACAAAATGAGTTTCACAATCAGTGAAACTAAGAGCAACCAAAAAAGGAGCTACAATGAACTAAACAGAAAAGACCAACATAGAATAGATAAACTAGCAAAGGACCAACAAAAGAATAGCTACTACTCTAAGAGGTGCTTGAGGCCATTTATGGCTTGCCATTCCCTACTGAAGAAATCTAATTTGTCTTCAAAAGAGGTCTCCTTGGAGATGTTAACCTATACACCAACACTATTACCTGATCGATAACCTTACCTTTGGCCATTTGGCTTTTAGCCCTAGTTCTATTTGCAGGTCGAGATTGAGTGAATTGTTGTTTGGTATGGTCAAGAATAGGAGTGCAAGAACTTTGATGTTTAGCTGCCTTCCTTTTTTCCAACTCAGACTAAAACACATAAAGGGTCATGATAGAGTTTTTACTATCTCTTTGTTAAAAGAAATGATTTTCTCCATGTTTATTTTAATGAATCTTGAGTTATCTTCATCTTCTCCATTTCTTGTTCTAAATACTCCCATTTCTCAAAAGTATTTGCAAAATTTTCCACTTCCTTCCACAAATCCTCAGGCACATTCTCATTCGACCACTTAGAAGTCTCAAAATGAGCCACAACCTCCAATTATTGGATTTTATTTTTGGTATTATAGAGTTGGGTCAACTGCCACATCAGGGCCTGATCTTGAAGGTCCATGTATTTGTATAAAGTGACAATTTTCTCCTCCAAGTTATGACAAGAGATGCATTTTTAGTCCCTTAAGGGCTACTCTATTGATTAGGAGAATGGCCACGCTTGGGGAACTGCTACTGGGGGGTGAGACTGACTCACTCTGAATTTGGCCGAGGGGCCACTGGGCGAGGGAGGGCAAAACAATGGATGATAATTTGGGGTTGACACCAAGGGTTTGTGCATTAGATTAGACTTACCTTTAGCTTATGAATAAGTGGAAATAGGGGTATGCATATGATCAATCAGGGCATGATCAACAACAATAGGATTGGGGGTATCAACCAGAGGGTCAATGTAGGTGACCTTGTTCTTCTTTTTACCTTTATAGGAAGAAACCTTAGTAGTAGCAATAGGGGGCCTTGAGGGGTAGAGGAGGAAGACCACCCCAAATTTAGTAGGGGGCTCCTTGTAAGAGTGTTGTTCCACAAGAGAAGGCTTATATATACGAGGCCAAAAATGGAGGGCTGGGGTAAGAGAAAGATCAAAGTGATATAGAGTGTATACAAGCCTGTGAATCTATGTTAAGGAGATGAACCTGTAAGGGTTCTAGCATGTTTATGTTGAATTATGATATTATTGGAGGAAAGGTTTAAACTTGAGATCTTGGTGTCTTTAGACAAAATATTTTTAGTGTAATATTGCTATATTGGGAGCCTATTTTAGTTCCTTTTCCTACTATTAAGTGTTACCAATTGATGGGAATCATTAAGAGAAACCTTGTTAGGCTATGCAATAGTAGCCAATGAAACTCATTGAGTTATGACCTTGTTTTAGAATGGGTATTGGTAAATGGTGGTTTGTTATATTGTTGGGTTTTAATTCTTTCTACATTTTTCCTCCTATAGTATCCAATATATATCATTTCTAAGTGAAAATTTATTTGAGTGGTTAGAAAACCTTGGGTATAAGAACCTACATTTATATTCCTTGAGAGACTAAAGTGAGGAGAACTACATGTGACTTTGATCTTGTTTGGAGGCAGGTATGTAGGTAGTTCTTGGGCAAAGGATGACCCTGGATCTCAAGTCCACAAGGAAGGGGTTTAGAGAACGACTCCAATGTATGAGGTGTTCCTAAACTTGATCAACCATCCCTATTTGATATATTTCAGCTCGAGGCTAAAACTACATTAGATGGTTATGATCTCACATTCCAATTAGTAAATCCTGACTATTTAGGCTTGAGATAGAAAAGGCACTCTATCAGCACTAAGCTCCTCTACTTTAAGGTTGTTGGGTTAGGTTCTCCAAATCAACCCCAATCTTGGATGAACTTTTAGAATTTTTGTCTTCATGGTTTGTCTCTAATGCGAATGTATGAAGGTGACTTTAGACTTGTCTAAACTAAAATGATTAAAATTTGGTGTATTGAACACTATGGACAATAAATGGTGAGAATTACCAACTGTGTATGGTGTTATGCCTTAACACCTAGTTGGTGGATAATTGTATGCTAAGATTTGTGATTGGAGTTATGCAAATGTTAGACACTTAGAAATAGAAGATTGTCTAATATTACTATTGTGGGTTTGACTTTTCTATAATGCATAATGTGTTTCCAAGTGAAAATTGAATGTAAGGAAGGGTCATTGATATTACTTTATGATTTTGTATATGTTTATGCATATGTGACCAGTAAGAATCTAACTCAAGTGACTCCAATATGTTTATTGAGTGTTGACTTGTAATTTAGACCCCGAGACATATAAGACTCAATGTATTGGTTTATGGACCTCTATGTGGCATGTAACTAAGTCAACTTGACTAGTGTTGGCAAGTCCTTGTGATATCCTTATTGTATGTGTACTTAGATATAAGATGACCCACATGTCAGAACTGAGTCTAATATAGGCATGGATAGCCATCTTTCACTAGTACTGTGTAGTGATGGATGCCAAGTGCTATCTATTATATCTTAGGATTAGCTGATTATTGCTAGTAGCATAGAGGTAACAGATGGCAACAACTATCTAGGTTATGATATAGGTGTGGTTTAGACAATTTTCACCAGTACCATGCAGGTGACAGATGCCAGGTGCTATCCATTATATCTTAGGGTTTAGCCGGTTGTCGCAAGTAGCATGGAGGTGACAGATGCTAGGAGCTACCCTATGGTATGATAGGTCTTAGCCATATTTCACCAGTACCATGCAAGTGATAGATGCCAGGAGCTACCCCATACCAGGTTGGACTAACTTTCGCTAGTGGCATGGAGGTGATAGATGTTAGGATTCACTGACTCGATAGGTTCAGTAGGTTGTGGAAGTTTTCCTAATGGCCACATGTGATGTATGTTGTTACATCTACTACTTAGGCAATGATGACAACAAGTAGTATGGGATGCTTTCTTGTCATCATAGTTGGTTGTTAATATGTATGTTGTTACACTTACTCCTTATTCGGTGATGACAACAAGTAGTATGGGATGATTACTTGTCATCACAGTTGGTTGTGAATTGGGAAAAAGGATAGTATCCACAGTGTAGCATGAGATGTGTCGATATTCCTTTTTCTTGTTAGGAGGTATTTATGAGCTTATGTGTTAGTGAACTAGGTAATGGGAAGATGCATGTAGTAGGTTGCACCCACTTCCTATTACTAGTTGATTGCCATGTATGTGTGAATCAATGATCGTGTGCATCTATATTATGGGCCTTATGTGTTGTGTGTTGTAGTACTTGAGCCCTTGCCAGTGATGATCGCAAGTAGTATGGGATGCTTGCTTGTCATCATCATTGGCTATGAATTGGAAAAGTTGATGGAACCCAAGGTGTACCATTAGATACAATAACATTCCTTTTCTAGTTGGGATATCTTTAAGGACTCATGGGCTAGTGAATCAGGCAAAGGGAAAGGTGCTTGCAATATGGTCATAACCATTCCTTTTTTTACCTGGTCACTATATGTACATATGATGTGCTTATGATCCCATCACATTAAGTATATGTTCAATGCCTACTCGAGCTACTAACATTGTGTATATGTTAATATGTGAATTAGTCACATTGTGAATATGTGATGCCTACACAAGCCAATCACATTATGTATATGTGATTCTTGCATGAGCTATTCACATACTGTATGTGAATTAGTCACTCTATGTGTATGTGATGCATGCATGCATTGTTCACATTGTCTATGTGTTGTATGCATGAGCCAATCACTTTGTGTGTATGCGATGAATGCTTGAGTTATTCATACTATGTATATGTGGTATGCATGAGCCAATCACATTGTGTATATGTGACACATAGATGATTTATTCACCTTGTGTATATGGGTTGTACCCATGAACTAGTCACATTGTGTGAGTGACCCATGTGAGAGATAATCACATTGCATACAAGGAATGTATGCTTGAGCCAGTCACTATGTGTGAACAAGTAATGTGTATATGAGCTTGTCACTATGTGGTTTTGTGTGTTTTTGTACATTGATGTTGGCATTGAACTAACATTTGACTGGATTTCATTTTCTATCATAGTATTGCATATGAATTGAGTTGGAATAATAGATTTTACTAAAGGTCTATGATCTAAAAGTGAGATTAGAGATCTCATATCATAGGAGAGGATGAAGCCTCTATATTATTGATGAATGAGCTATGACGCCTCTGATTCCCATGAAGGATACATAGGAAAGACCATTAGAATGAACCCTTGAGGTTTAGGTCTATGTCTAGGGATGACCCTGACCTTGGGAGCTCAACATACTCTAGTGTGAGTATATGAGTTGTGGTATAGAGTTGTTGCTATGACTATGGTTGGTAAGTCTTTAAAGTTGGTATTCTAAACTAGGTAGAAGATGCTTGGTCAATTAAATTAGAACTTGATGTGTTAAAAAATAGTAGTAACCTGGTTGCTTATTACATTGGTATCAAAGCATGATTCAAATGCTGGACCTATAAACTTCACTAGACTCTTGGATAAAGTAGACAATCTTGTACTACTAGTTCACTATAATTGAACTGGTCACTCAGTATGAATTTGATATTACTGAATTTCCTTAAATAGACTCAATCTTGTAAAAATAGTTAACCTTCACTAACCTAGAATACCTAACTTGGAAGGAAATTTGGATATAGGAATGGTAAAGGAAAATCAGAGTGTGCAGCAAAAGTGGTGGTATTTGATGATTACTATTCCCCATTTCACTTGATGACTTAATCATTGGATATGAATTTGTACAATATTATGTGATGCATTTCACTACATATTTAAGAGTATTAGGAATATTTTTCATGGTATAAGCATGAATCTCTATGAAATTAAATGTAGAGAACTTGAGAATGTATGATTTAATATGTTGGTATGTTTGAAAATGCCAAAATTGAAGTTACACTTAGTTGGAACGTGCTTGACATTGCCATAGTACTTCTAGATGTAGCCATATGTTGACATGGTCTATCCATTGTATGGTTTTTCCATATAGAGAAAAGTCCCAAGACTAAGAGAGACAACACACCAAGATGTGTGAATGCATTGTATTTAGAAATCTATATGAAGTTGGATGCATTCTAAAGGAGTAATAAGGAGATGATATGCTAGCTAATAGGACATAAGTAGAACCTACTAAAGGAAAAAGATGAATATATATAATGTGTACCTAACCACAAAGAGTGGTCATTGATGAATGGTACTTCGATACTTTGCAAGGATTAATAGGTAAATGTGTGTGCCAAGTGGCATAAATATTGACCTACCCTAAGAAAAGAAACACTTAAATTGAAACTTAGATTATCGGATCCAATGGAAATGCCTTGGTAGGTGTGTACTTTTATGTCTGTTCTATTCTAATCTTAGAAATTATTTTTAAATTGGTCAAATTAGAACAATGAAACCACTAGTAGTGGACTTAAAGATAAATAATTTTGGCTATCAACCTCAAAATGAGAAGAAATTTACATATAAAAGTTGTAAATTAAGGCCCAAGAGTAAAAAACATGACAAGAGAAGAATAATAAATGGTTTGAATGTATCTATTGCAAGAGAAATAGAAAAGGAAGTTCCTTAATAAGATGAGATGACTTATCCCAAGGGGGATGGATGTCACATCTCATGGAAGGAGGCACTGTGCCAATATAGAAAATAAAAGAAATTAAGACATTTTTGTAAATGGGGTTGATAGATCGAGGGACAAACCAGTAAGAGAGGGAAATTGAGAGAATAGGACAATAAGGTGTCCATGTAAACAAGACATACACAACCCTAAACCATTAAAGGGGATGGATGTAGGTTTGGTGGGAAAAGAAAATGTAGGTATGGACATCTATCAAATCCAAAAAGGAAAGAGGAGTTTATTTTGAAGGCAATGAGTTAATGAAAGACAAGTATTTTCCCTAGTCAATTGGTTAGACACACATACTAAATGTTCTTGCAAGGAATGAGTTCGTAGAGTGGAAAGTATAGGTGGCGAGATTGAAGGATTGCTTGACCAACATTAAGGTGCCATGGAAAAACCCCCATCCTTGTATTCAATCTATCCCTCTATGCTTGGAAGGAGGGCATCCAACTTAGAAAATGAGAATGAAATCACTAAGGAACCATAATAGGATGAGAGGGGGATTTAATGGGAAATAGATGGAGAAGGCAAAGAAAAAGGAGTAGCAAGGAAGAGGAAATATATCCACGTGTATGAGGACTACGTCAACCTCCCCATTAGAGAGAAAAACTCCACAAATAGGTACCTATTGCTGCTGTATAATTGTTAATACAGTTTAATATATATTTGTGTTATTTTGATAAAAAATAATTACTACTTGTAATACTTGTTGAGCTCTTGTGTAATGTAGTAGTTGCCTTTGACCAAAAAAATGGTGAGTAGGAAAAGTGGTGCAATCATAGTTAGGAGGGTCCACAAGGTGAACAGTCCAGATTGTGCAGCAAGAGTAAACACAATGAAAACAACTCAAAGATAGGATGCAAATACAAATTCAGTCATTCAGTATATCATAGATTCAAAATACAAATAGGCCAGCAACATGTGGGCTTACAATTAGGGCTCACAGGCCTGATTCTCCAATTACAATGTATGCACAGGATATGACTTTGAGGCACTTTTACAAAGAATTCAAATTATCAAAACTATGAACTATCACCAACTAACTTCTTAGGCATCTATTACTTGATTATATATCATCTCTAGATCACAAGATTCCTCCGCGTTGGCCAAAGATGGCTACAAACTCCAATGAAGAGATGTAATGTGTGTACATGGATAGGTCAGACCTAAACATATGGAATTCCTCCGCAAGTGAATGAAACAAGGTGTGGCTCCTAGGGAAGGTTAGCCAGGTTCCAAAAAACATTGAATGATGTGTCTTTTAGCTCTGCAAGTTATGGAAGTGCTCCGTAAGTCTTCCCCTTTAGCTGTTTGTCTAAGACTGTAAAGATGCTCTATTCTGAGAAAATAGTTAGTCTTCTAATAGAGATATCTTTCTGGTACCTGATCTAAATGATCTAAATTTTGGATATGATGTGCATGAAGCTATCTAGATGCTAAGTCCAGCTTCGCAAGGTCTGAAATGAAATTGCAGCAGAATGTGGACCAAAATATAGAAAATACTACTGACTGAACTGACTGTACTAAACTAGAAAATGAAAGAAAATAAACTGAAATGCAAATGTTTTTGGTTGATGCAAGATTGCTCTTGAACCAGGGATGCTCCTACATCAGACATCTGGGGTTGTTGAAAAAGTGAGTCCCTCACTTTGCTAGGGCTAGAGGGAAACCAAGACAGTCTACCTCAGCCTGAGAAATCCAAGATGAATCTTTTTCTAGTCTGCCTTTCCACTTCACAAGATATTCTTTGTACTACTTGTGTCTGGTGCTGTGTCCAATTTGGTTGTCCAAAATGTTTTCAATCTGCTCTGGTGCTTGTTGTGGTAACTACTTCTTCAAGTTATCTTTAATGTTGTCACTAAACTTTGCTTTGAATGATACTGATATAGGTCTGCAATGTTGAAAATAGGTGATATACCCAATGTCTTCAATAGCTCCACTTCATATGCATTTCATGAATCAAACTTCCTAAGTATCCTACATGGTCCAAACTTCTTCATCTTCAACTTGTTATATGTCCCAACTAGAAATCTTTCTTTTCTCAGGTACACCATCACTTCATCTACAACTAAAAATTCTTTGTGTCTTCTCTTCTCATCTGCTTGATTTTTATACTTACTGTTCATTTCCTCCAAATACTTCTTAACCTGATTATGCACTGTCTCCATGTGTCCTACAAATTCCTTAACTTTTGCACTCCTCTTGTCCTCCATACTGATATCTCTCAACTCTGCTACTCCTCTAGGGTTAGTTCCTATCACAATCTCAAATGGTGTTCTTCCGGTACTCCTATTCACTAAATTATTATATGCAAACTCTACTTGTGATAGAATCAAATCCCAATTTCCTACTTTCTCTCCAACCAAACATCTCAACAAGTTTCCCAAACTCCTATTCACTACCTCTGTCTGTCCATCAGTCTATGGATGAAATGCTGAACTGAACTTCAAATCTGTCTTCATCTTCTTCCAAAGTGTCTTCCAAAAGTATCCAAGAAATCTTGTATCTCTATCTAAAATTATGCTTTTAGGTAATCCATGCAATCTCATAATCTCCTTGAAAAATAGGTCAGCTACATGTACTACATTAGTTGTCTTCTTGCAAGGTACAAAATGTGCCATCTTTGAAAATCTATCCACCACTACAAATATTGAATCATGTCCTCTCTGTGTCTTCAGCAATCCCATTATGAAATCCATGCTTATGTCTTCCCATGGTCTCTCCAGTACTATCAAAGATTTGTCCAATCTAGTATTCTGACTACTTCCTTTTGCAACTTGACATACTCTACAACTCTGCACAAACTTCCTTACATCCTTATATATCTGAGGCCAAAAGTAGTTTTCACTTACCAAAGCCACTATCTTATCAATGCCAAAATGTCTTGCCAATCCACCACTGTGCTTCTTTTTGATCAAATTGTCTCTCATTGAACTCCTAGGTATGCATAATTGATTTCCTATGAACAAAATATCCTCTTGAATGAAATAATCCAACCACTTACTCCTATCTACCACAATAGGCTCCTTACATTCTTACCAAGGTTATGCAAAATTAAGGTCTTCCTCATACATATTCTCCAACTCCTCAAAACATAACACTTCAACTCTCATCTCTGTCAGCAAGTTCCTTCTCCTACTCAATGCATCTGTAACTTTATTTGATTTTCCACTTCTATTCTTTAGTACAAGAGTATAACTCTGCATGAACTCTACCCATCTCATGTCTCTGATTCAACTTTCCTTGACTGTTCAAATATTGCAAAGCTTGATGATCTGTATACAACACAAACTCCTTAGGCAACATGTAATGTCTCCACTTCTTCAAGGCTTGAATTATGGCATAGAACTCCTGATCATAAACTGAATATCTTCTCCTTGCATCATTCAACTTCTCACTGAAATATGCTACAGGTCTACCTTCTTGACTTAACACTGCTCCTATTGCATTTCCACTTACATCACAATCTACTTGAAATACCTTATCAAAATCCGATAATGCAAACACAGGTTGCTCTATTACTTTCTGCTTTAACAACTCAAAACTTTTATCTTCTCCTAATGTCCACTTAAAGTCTTTTCTATCACCTCTCATTGTCTCTATCATAGGGTTTCATACTGAACTAAAATTTTTGATGAACTTCTAGTAGAAACTAGCTAATCCATGAAAGGATCTGACTTCTCCAATGCTCTCCGGTGTAGGCCATTCAACAATTTCTCTAACTTTCTCAGGGTCCAACTTCAATCCTTCCATAGAAATCACAAATCCCAAGTATACCAATTCTTCCTTCATGAAACTACACTTCTTAATGTTTATCAACAATTCCTCTTGTTTAGGGTAAAAAGTGAAGATAATGGATTTTATTGGTTTGTTTTGATCCTCCTTTCACCACCAAACATTCAAGGACATTCAACCAAGTAGAGAGCTCTACTACAGATCTCCTGTCACTTGGAACATAGGGGAAGATTGGAATTGTGTAGATTTGTTGTTCAATTAATCCCAATTATGCTCAAAACCCTAATTTCATGAAATCGTAAACAAACGGACAAATTACATAAAATGATCGCACACAGAGATATCAAATGACAACCAAATGCATACTAGATTCCAAAGTTCAGTGTATGGAAAAGTTGGTGACTAATGAGCAGGTGACCTAGTCCAGTGCCACAGTTTTTGTCAAGATCTGGGAATCTTGTCTGTAACCTGTTCCTGCCGTTCCAGAGATTTACTGTTGTGGGATCCGGAGGAGTAATGAGTAGGTGCTAGAGTCTAGGTCCCTATTTTCTTCTCTGATATGCAATTTTGATAGTCTGCACCGCTCTCCTGCAACTCCATTTATTTCACTTTCACAACCTGTAACCTGCAATCATAGAAAAATGGGTTGGGGGTTGCAATGTTTAGAGGCTTGCCTCAGTCAAGACCCGGAGAGACATTCAAGTCTTCTGAACACCGTTGCCAGATAAAGAGTGCATATCCCTATGAGATAGAGGAAAAATCCAAATGATAAATGATAGAAAACATAATTGATATCACCTTGTAGTGAAGATCTCATGGAGGGAAGATGATCTTCATGCCATGAGGAGATGGATGCCAAATCTGCAAATACAAACACAAGAACAACACAAATTATGCTCTGCAACACAATGAATCCCTTGAATCACTTTCACAAAATCACAATGCTCATCAAATTCCCATCTAGTTTACAAATGAATCACTAATCATGCTTATATATGCAACTACAAACATTCCCGCTAAGAATTTCATAATTCAAACTTACCGTGTCGGCATAGGACCTAAATTATGGTCACAAACTGACACTTTGAAATAGGCCTTGACCTAAAATAGGGCAGGACTAGGGCGCAGTCGCCCAAGTCCTTCCCCTATTTTAGGTAGGATTTATGTTAAGTGCAACCCTTGAGTCCCAACTGCCATGAAACTTTAGGGTTTTCTCATTAGGAGTCATGAAAATCATGCAAGATGCTCTAAATCCATTCTAAAGGACCCGGGAGCTAAACCTTAAGAGGAAAAAGCCCACAAGGTTACTTTTTATGACATAACATTTAGCCCCCACTTTAATGTATGTATAAGCACAAGGACAATACATGCATTAAAGTACGGTCAACAAGCACAGTAAACACGCCAAGCACGGAGAAGACACACCAATCATAAAGAAGATAGTAATAGGCATGCAAAACACGGAGAAGATAGTTACAATCATGCAAAACATAGAGAAGACAACATTGAAGACACGTAAAACATAGTGAATACAATGATGATTTTCTTTTTCTTTTTCTTTTTCTCATATATGAAAATGTAGTTGCAAGTACAAGGAAAGTAAACACACAACCCAAAATGCAGGAGGGACTCATTGCCACCGGTCTTTAAACTGCATATGGGGAAACACACATGCAAAACAAATCTCAGAGTGCAGGAGGGACTCATCGCCACCAGTCTTTAAGAGTGCACTTGAGAACAAACATGCCATACAAAACAAGCATGCCATACAAATCCCAAAGCATAGGAGGGACTCATCACCACTGGTCTTTAAGACTATGCTTGGGAACAAACACGCATTATACACACACATGGAAGACACAGAGAAAACACAACAAAAAAGCAATGGAGTGTTCCTATTTCTAGGTTCATCACCATCTCAGGCACATATTGATGATTGGGCTTCACCACAACAACCACTGAAGACATGCTTAAGGGTTAGGATAGTCTCAGATCCGCTCCCCGCCTCCACAAAGGACTTTTAGAAAATGATAGGATGTGCACTCTCTTCGAGAAATACACCATCCCTACCTCCGCAGAGGGCTTAAGATAAAAAGGATATATGTGATATCTTGGCTCCGCAGAGGGCTTAAATGATTGTAATAGATTTCAAGATTCACAAACAAATCTCAGAGTGCAGGAGGAACTCATCGCCACTGGTTTTTAAACTACACTTGAGAACAAACACACTTTTCTAGAATCTAAATTAGACAACTTACCTTATATATGCGCCCACCTTAAGGTGGTTGATGTCATGTACTGATATCAAGCATGTTAAGGTAGGAAGAAAACACACAAGGGAGCATGAGCTCTCGCAAGGCCCCTGCCCCCTGGAGGTGACATGTACTTTACGATCGCCAAATGTTCCCACAAACACATTCCTGTAAGAAATGTGTTAGTGTCCATATAATCATGATAAACAACAATGCATATGATCATTCACATAGAGAGTCAAGGTTATACTATTGATTCAAAGACCGAGTATAACCAGGGTCTATACTGCAGAAATCTCAAAACTAAGTGTAACCAAGGCAAGATTCAAAGACAAACAAAGTGCACGAAGCAACAGTATTGTTATGGTTTGTTAGTGCGATAAGACAACATCCATATCACACGGAGTGATTCTACTAGCCAAGTGTCAGATAAAATATATCAACCCCATCATCATCTATGGACTTGGTCCATTTATTGATGTCTCACTGAAGGGACACTAGGTTCGTATTAGTATAATATGTTTTTTGTCATCCGCCGCTAGATAGAAACACTAGAGGAAAGGAAATGATAACTCAAGAGAGGAGAAACAAATTGCCTTAGGGACAGTCACGTAGGAGGGTGACCCCAAGTCACCAACCGTAATGCTATGTCCATAAGACACAACACACAACAATGAAAATAGAGGAGAAGCAATATAGAAGAATGATACAAATAGAAGAAGGGTCACAATAGAGGTGGACTCTCGGTATCCTGGACCTTACAAGAGAATCAAGGGTCATCCCAGGAGGCCTAAACAACACATAACACATCATGGGGGAAACACAACACAGAGCTAAAGGGTTAGAAATACTTAGCTGTAGGGACAATCAAACTAAGGGTTGTCATGGAGCAAATCATCATCATCTTCCCACTCCTGAATGTTAGAGGAAAATGGGACATAAGGTACCATAGCCCAACTCTTATTCTTGTCTTCAAGTTGTCCATTCTTAAGATCTTGTTGGTTTGATTCAATGTTTGGTGAGATATTTTCTTGTTGAGATGTGTTTCATTGGGCATAAGCTTGTTATCTCCTCCTCCTTTCTCTTGCTTGTCTATTTCTTTTTATTTTACCACTTATCTCTTGTAAGATAGTGTTTTTCTCTTCCATAGGTTTTTGTGTTTTAGAGGACGCACCAGGATCAAATCCCATTTGTCTAGGTGTAATGTTTTACTATTGATGACTACCTCATGATCCTTGTAAGGATGGCAGGGGAGGAACCTCAACATAGGGTCCTTTTCCTTTCAGTCTAGGAAGTTCTTCAAATGCGGGTTGTTCGTTTCTTGTTGTTTCTTGAATAGAAGGACCAGCCACTTGATGTAATAGTTTTAATTTTGTAGTTTCTATAGCTCAAGAAAAATCTGTCCGTGGCTCCAGTTCCACTTTAGATCTTTCCCAAAAGTAATCAAGGGTAAAGTGTTGTCTTGTAACCAAAGGTTTATACCTATTGAGAGGGATAGTATGCACTTGTCCATTCAAAGGAAATTTTACACAGTTATAAATTGTTGAAGGGACAACTTTCATAGACTTTAACCATGGGTGTCATAGTTTAATGCAAAAGATGTCAGAAACGGGGACAACATCAAACCATTGTTCTACAAATTTCTCAAATACAATAACCAATAAAGATATCTTCCTAGAAGTGTTTATAAAGGTTCCCTTATGTGTCTTAATCATCATGTCTGAAAGGTCATAAAAGCCTTGCATCAATCCATGTGAATAGAGGAACTCTTCCTTTGCCACATTAGTCATGCAATTAGAATCAATAAGGGTTCCATCCACAAGATTTTCCATTATCTTGACAGTGATATAAAGAGGTCCTTCAGTGTCTCCAATTATTCTATCATGAGGTGTAAACACAATTTCGGGTTTGGGGACCTTTCTTTTCATGTAAGGCCTAGTAGGGAACCTATTGTTATTGTTGTGATTAGAATCCATGTGTATATGTATTCAAATCAATGTAAGATCAGATTTTAAAAGCTTTTCAAAAGTTATGCAAAAGACAAGTGCAAAACTATGTATGAAAATGAACTACAATGCTTAATTTTTCAACTTTTTTCAATGCAAATAAGTGAAAGAAGAGGTGTTGAAAGGAAATTTATCAGGGGAAGCAAGTAATATGTCTAATATCAGTCTGATAAAGCAATAATATCCTTCACAACACACTGTTGATGCAAACCTAGAGTGATGACAAGTCAAGACCTAGTGAAAATACACTAAAATATGCAATTTATCACAAATGTTCAATGCAAAGGCCCAATAGAAAGGGTGTTGTAAATAATTTGAGGAGGGGCAGTACATTATAACAGTAATATCAGTCACCTAAAGAAATAAAATCTGTTACAACATACTTGGAGTGCAAATCTTAGTCAAACCCTAGTGAAAATATAGCCAAAATATGTAATTTTTCACCAAAATTCAATGCAAAGACCTAAAAGAAAGGGTGTTGTAAGGAATTTGAGGGGAAGTAGATAATAACCCTGATAATAGCCAATTAGTGTAGAAAAATCCTTTACAACATGCCTATGATGCAAATCTAGAGAGACGATAAGGCCAAAATCTAGTGAAAAATAAGGTTTTCAAACCCTGGGCATGAAATTTTGCAAGAAACCCAGTATGATGCAACACTATAGTTAGAAATTAGTACTAATGAGTGTTTTAAAAGGGTAGTAAAATTTGAAACAAGATTTTGACTACAAACCCTAGCTAATGCAAAACTAGGTTATACAGAAAAATGCACAATCTCAAGCAATTTTGATCAATTTAAGCATGAAAATGCAATGTAAATGAATGATGAATGAATTTTTTATGTATTTCAAATCAAATCTGATGATAATGACAGAAATTTATTGAAATTAAATGCCAATTAATCTAAATTATTTGATAATGCAAGCTAAAAATGCCATTTTTTTTAAATTTTTCAATTTTTTTGTAATTTTTTCAAATGCAATAAGATGAACAATGATATGAATGAATGTAAATATGAAGCACAACACTCAAAAAGGTGCAAAATTAATTAAAAACATGGGTTCACCAAAATGTTTAGGGTAAAAAGTGAAGATAATGGATTTTATTAGTTTGTTTCGATCCTCCTTTCACCACTAAACATTCAAGGACATTCATCTAAGTAGAGAGATCTACTACAGATCACCTATCACTTGGAACATAGGGGAAGATTGGAATTGTGTAGATTTGTTGTTCAATTAAGCCCAATTATGTTCAAAACCTTAATTTCATGAAATTGTAAACAAATAGACAAATTACAAAAAATGATCACACACAAAGATATCAAATGACAACCAAATGTGTACCAGATTTTGAAGTTCAGTGTACGGAAAAGTCAAGGACTAATGAGCGGGCACCCTACTCCAGTGCCACAGTTTTTGTCGGGATATGGGAATCTTATCTGCAACATGTTCCTGCTGTTCCAGAGATTTTACTGTTGCGGGATCCGGAGGACTAATGAGCAGGTGCCTAAGTCCAGGTCGCTATTTTCTTCTCTAATCTACAATTCTGACAGTCTGCACTGCTCTCCTGCAACTCCACTTCTTTGACTTTTGCAACCTTTAACCTGCAATCATAGAAAAATGGGTTGGGGGTTGTGGTGTTTAGAGGTTTTCCTCAGTCAAGCCCCAGAGAGACATTCAAGTCTTCCGAACACCGTTGTCAGATCAAAAGTGCGTATCCCTACGAGGTAGAGGCAAAATCTAAATGATAAATGATAGAAAACACAATTGATATCACCTTGTAGTGAAGATCTCATGGAAGGAAGATGCTCTTCATGCCATGAGGAGATGGATGCCAAATCTGCAAATACAAATACAAGAACAACACAAATTCTACTCTGCAACACAATGAATGCCTTGAATCACTTTCACAAAATCACAATGCTCATCAAATTCCCATCTAGTTTACAAATGAATCACTAATTATGCTTATATATGCAACTACAAACATTCTTGCTAAGAATTTCGTAACTCAAACTTACTGTGTCGGCATAGGACCTAAATAACGGTCACAAACTGACACTTTGAAATAGGCCCTGACCTAAAATAGGGCAGGATTAGGGCATGGGTGCCCAAGTACTTCCCCCTATTTCAGGCAGGATTTATGTTAAGTGCACCCCCTAAGTCCCAATTGCCATGAAACTTCAGGGTTTTCTCATCGAGAGTCATCAAAATCATGCAAGATGCTCTAAATGCATTCTAAAGGACCTGGGAGCTAAACCTTAAGAGGAAAAAGCCCCCAAGGTTACTTTTTCCGACATAACACCCCTTCTCTCAACCTCTGCAATACTTGTCTCAGGTCCCACAAATATTCTTTTGTCTTACTAAAAATCAAAATATCATCTAAGTATACAATAACAAATTTACCCAAGAATTTCTTCAAAACTTCATTCATCAACCTCATGAAAGTACTCGGTGCATTTGTCAATCCAAAAGGCATCACTAACCACTCATACAATCCTTCATTTATCTTAAAAGAAGCCTTCCATTCATCCCCTTCTCTGATTTTGATATGATGATATCCACTCTTCAAGTCTATCTTTGTAAAGTATTTTTCTCCACTCAAACAATCCATAATATCATCCATCCTAGGTAATGGAAATCTATACTTAATTGTGATCTTGTTGATTGATCTAGAGTTTGTACACATTCTCCATCCTTCTTTGGTGCTAACATTGTAGGTACTACACAAGGACTCAAGCTTTCTCTGATCAAACCTTTCCTCAACAATTCATGTATCTGTCTATTCAGTTCTTCATTCTCTGCTGGCGTCATTCTGTGCGTTGCTTTATTAGGCAAACTAGCTCCAGGTATAAGATCCATGTGATGACTGATACTCCTGATTGGTGGCAATCCTTTAGGTACATTGTTTGATATGATGTCTTCATACTCTGTCAACAACTCAGTTATCTCCTCTGGTTGTGATTCTTTAGTCTCTGTCTTCAGGGTTTTAGGCTTCTTAAGAATCAAAGCATAACACATATTCTCATGTTTCAAACCATCTAGAAACTTCCTTCCATCAACCAAACAGATTCTAGCATTCCCACACACTTCACTCTGAGGATCATCTTCCAAAGGAATCAAAGTAATTCTCTTTTGATTTGATGTTATAGTACATGTATTCTTTCTTCCATCATGTATAGCTTTTCTATCATACTACCATGGTCTACCCAACAATATATGACAAACATCCATAGGCATAATATCACACAATACTTCATCATGATAAGATCCAATATGAAATTTTACTAGACATTGTTCACTCACCAGTACCTTATGATCATCTTGAATCCATGCTATTTGATATGGCTTAGGGTGTTTCAATCTTTCCAACTTCAGCTTAGTCACCATCTCCTCTGAAACCAAATTATCAGAACTACCACTATCAATTACAACTTTACAACATTTAACTCCTGATTTGCATCTTGTCTGGAACAAACTTTTCCTCTGCAGAGGTTCCTCATTTGTCTCTACTTGAAATAGTGCTCTCCTCATGACTAGTGATTCTCCTTTCTTAGGTTTACTAACTAAATTAGGTGATTCAATAGGTTCTTCTTCTACATAAGCCGTTCTTCCACTATTCTCTATCTTCTTGCTTGTACTTCCTTGATTACATTCAAATGCTCTATGTCCTTCACCTACATACTTAAAACAAGTTCCTCTGAATGTTCTCCTATCAGGTCCTCTTTCTTTTCTTCTATAACCTTCACTCTGGTATGAATTAGGGTTTCCTCTGCAGTAGAAAGTTATGTCATCTCTCTGGTATGCATTATTATCTCTGTCTTCCTTCTTGAATGTGTTATCTTGTCTGTTCTGCTCCACATATGATCTTTCTCCTCCGAAAAATGTTCTACCTCTTTGAAATTTACCTCCACTACCTCTTTGTCTCTGCTCATGCTTCTTGTTCAACTTTTCTTCAACTTTTAGGGAAAATTGATATGCTTCTTCTAGAGATGTCATTCTTACCAAACTTAGTTCTTCTTGAATATTCAATCTTAGTCCATTGATATATCTTGCCACTTTCTCCTTGCTTGCTTCACTATGTCTTGTCCTTATGATCATCTTATGAAATTCTTTAGTATACTCCATAGATTTCTCTTTTTGTCTCAGGTTCTGCAATCTTTTCAATAGTTCCAGCTAATAGTCAGCAGGTATAAATTGATTTTTGAACTTTGTCACCATTCTATCCCATTTTGTAATCTTCTCTTTTACTCTTCTATTTCTATCCAATTGAACTTCTTTCCACAAAATAGCAGCATGTCCTTTCAACTTAGTCTTTGTAAATTTCACCTTCTCTGGATCTTCAATTTCTTCATACTCAAAGTATTCTTCTAGGTCATTTATCCAATCAATCAACTCCTCAGGATTCAAATTGCCAGTGTAGTTCGATACATCAACTCTTGGTCTTTTCTTAATCTTCAAAAGAGCTCACAACATCTTTACTTGATCTGATTCTTCTTCTTCTCCTAGGGTTTCTTCATTTTGATCAGCAGATTGAAATTCTTCATATCATCACTTTCAACATTAGGTCGAGGTGTCAATCCTCTTCTCCAATCTTCTTCAACAGCATCCAAGCAAACTCACATCATTTTCATCATTTCCATCATCTCATCCATTCTTCCAGTCATAGTACCAACAATAGGTATTCTCCTCGGCGGCATCTCTTCCTAGGATCAAGTGTAACTATGTCAAATTTAGTGATCAGGCTACAAGGTGACAACTGCCTCACAATCGATGATCAGTTGAAAACATAGGTAGTCTGCCTTAGTTTCGGCAATCTGTTCACAGCAACCCCAATTTCGCTCACTTCACTCCCAAAGGATTCAAACTTCACTCTGATACCACTTGGTGCAGTCACGGTTAGGAGGGTCCACAAGATGAACAGTCCAGACCATGCAACAAGAGTAAAAACAACAGAAACAACTCAAAGATAGGATGCAAATACTGATTCAGTCATTCAGTATATCATAGATTCAAAATACCAACAGGCTGGCAACATGAGGGCTTACAATTAGGGCTCACAGGCCTGGTTCTTCACTTACAATGTATGCACAAGATATGACTTTGAGGCACTTTTACAAAGAATTCAAATTATCAAAACTATGAACTATCACTGACTTCCTAGGCATCTATTACTTGATTATATATCATCTCTAGATCACAAGATTCCTCCTCGTTGGCCAAAGATGGCTACAAACTCCAATGAAGAGATGTAACATGTGTACATAGATAGGTCAGACCTAAACATATGGAATTCCTCCATAAGTGAATGAAACAAGGCGCAGAATGCAGGGAAGGTCAGCCAGGTTCCAAACAACATTGAATGATGTGTCTTTGAGATCCACTAGTCATGGAAGTGCTCCACAAGTCTTCCCCTTTAGCTGTTTGTCTAAGACTGTTAGGATGCTCTGTTCTAAGAAAATAATCAGTCTTTTGATAGCGATATCTTTCCAGTACCTGATCCAAAAGACCTGAATTTTGGATATGATGTGCATGAAGGTGTCTAGATGTTAAGTCCAGCTCCGCAAGGTCTAAAATGAAATTGTAATAGAATGCGGGCCAAAATATAGAAACTACTACTAATTGAATTGACTGTACTGAACTGGAAAATGAAAGAAAACAAACTAAAATGCAAATGTTTTTGGTTGATGCAAGCTTTCTCTTAACTAGGGATGCTCCTGCATCAAAAAGTATTAATGATAGTTCAACTAATAAAATAGCAGTCTCTCCTTCCAAGCACTCATATGGTAAACATGTGTGAAAAATGTGGAAGGATAAAAAGGGACATGAACTATTTGACAAAATGCCTCAAAGAAATGTGGTCTCAAGGAATGCCCTGACGAAAATATATTTTCAAATAAGTTTGTTGGAAGGGCCTTTGAAACCTTTAAAAAATACAAACTAGCATTCTACCTACTGTTCACAAATTGGAGCTTTGGGGAAGAGGGTTTATACACCCATACTTGCATAATTGAAAATGGAATTTTCTGTGAAATGTTGCAATTGCAAATGACACTACCTATCACCACAACCTTCACAAAACTTATGCACAAAAATAAAGAAGAATTTATGCACAAATCCTCTTTTGAATTTGAACTATTGTGACATAATACCATTATGGCTAGGCTAAGTAGAACCACGATATCACATGATTGATATTGTATCCTGATTTATTTTGTTTAAAGAATACTATGAAGTTCTTGAATACTATGATTGAAGTTGATATTATAAATTGTTATATTTAAGCCCCAAAATTGACGTCTATAATTATTAAGTCCATTGGGCATTTAGGGTAATGACTTAATGTCATATTGCATGGTATGGTAATACAAATGTTATCGACATACATTGTTTGGTGACATTAAAACATAATAGTAAGTTACCTTGTTGATTAGTTAACATGATGTCTTCTTTTGATATGAATCAAATCCTAGTGCCAAACTACAAGAGTAGAAATTGATATGGAGGGTAAATGTTCCAGATATGGAAGCTCTGTTTTATCCTTGCGTGCAAATTCTATGAACGTGGGAATTATTGATCCACCTTTTTATCATAATGGTAGACTCTAAAGAAAGATCACAACTCTTAGGTGTTATGCGTGATTTTTTAAATTGGGATTTGTCGGTACCTAAAAACATTGTCTACCTAAATTATTAAATCACAACCTTTTTGGATTCATAGACTTGTCTAAACATTAATGGTACATATTCATTTTGTTTAGATTTGTGAATGTGTTATATCTTGATGCATAGATTTGAATAATTTTGATAGGGAATAGTGGAATGTTATACCCCTATGTACTAATAGTAAAACATAATATTTGATATCATTATTTGGCTCTAGACTATGACAAGGACAAATAAATTTTAAAGATTGACCTATACTTGTTATCATTGCATAATTGAAGCCATCATTTTGTCTTACCTCTTGGGCCTAGGTATGTGATGGTACTATTGTGGAATTTTCTGACCTCTAATGGGAGTCTACATATATTACTTAGGATGTTAAGTCCCTTTTAATGGCTTATTAGCATTGTGTTTCTTGTTTAAGAGTTACTTATTATATACCCTGGGCTTATGGTTTCATCAAAATTTAAAGGATAAAAATTTCACTTATATGCACTAGATTTGTATTATGTGGAACATATTTTGATGTTGCAAGCTAATACATGTGGTAATCCATTTTGGGATTTGGGGTAAAGAATTCATATGAATCCATGATTTTTACCGACCTCCTAAGAATAAGAACCTTAGTATTGGAACTACCATGTGAAGTGAGGAAAGGGAATTATAGTGGGCCAATTTGTTGTATGATCATGTAATTGATGGAGGATGAAAACTATTCAAATTAACGAGTGGTTGAGATTGAGATAAGAGATAAACCAAATCTGATCATACTATACAGTAGCTCCTGATATCTTGCTACTAAACATTAAGGTCATCATTAATATAAATGGAAAGTGTGAACACTATCTATCGACCATGATTTAGACTATCATAAGAATATTGGATTGCACCATATGGTAATTTAAATAAAAAGATTAAGAATATTATTATTAATATTATTGACTGCACATCTTTGTATGATGATCCTATGGTCATAGTGTTGCCAATTATCTTTAGTATGACTTAGGTATTAATCTTTCTTAAAGCATGCCTATAATTATTTTTGTAAGCCTTCGAAGTTTTAGATAATGATTATGTGGGTCCCTTGGTAATGCATGTTGAGATTTTTCAAGAAAGGTATTATAATATAATATAGTTATGATACTTGATATCATTGCTTCCTCTATAGTAGGACATCATTTAGGGCCATACAAGGGTTTGCATTGGTGACACCCTCAATTTTTGCAAATTTGATGTGCCAATATTCTTTCGAAGTGTCGACAAAGGCTTGGTCGATAGGCTGCTCAATCTACCCCGGAGGCCACCTTTATCAATTAAAATCTTGCGACTCAGACATCATCTTGAAAATCTAGTTGGTTGAGTGTTTCTTGGCACATTTGATAACATGCCTACTTAGTTTCATGCTTCTGGGACGAGTTTTGATAGGGTATTTAATTGTTTTCTGACTGCGACTGAGCTAATTTTGGCATTCTGAAAAGTTTCAAATCTTGCAATTCTGAGGGCGACCCATTTCTTGCTTTGGTCTCAAATGTCTCTAGTTCCAATTTCATCAAAATTAGAGACCATATGATGCATTATTTTAATGTATTCCAGTTGCGACAAATTCACCCGGCGGGTCAGTTTACAAAGCAGGTGCCTGAATTTGTTCGGTGAAGTGGATTCTAAGGAAATGGGTTTTCTTGAAATAATTGATGACGACCCTGTGCAAATTTTCGCAGTCGTCGGACATCTGATTTGCATGCAGTGGAAAAGCGCCATACACCCGGAGGAGGAAATTAAAATTGCCTGAGTATCAAAGTTTTAAAAAATGCAAATATAAAAATTAAATATTAAAGGAGCATTTTAAAGGAGGTTTGAATGGATGAATGAAGTCAAATATTGAAGACAAATATTATTTAAAGGTTTATCAAAACCTTTGCCAAAGTTTATAAGGTGAAAGTGAAGGCACCATCGCAACCCTCATTGCTCCACCAACAGAGACCCCTGCAATGGTGCAAAATGCCCATCGCAGGGCAGTCTTTGCCTTCTCCTCCTTTGCAGGGTCATCATCGGTATTTCCTCCGTCCTTTTGGCGATTTCGACAAGTTTTTGGGCTGCTTCAAACAGATTTGGTGCAGGTTGAAAATGCAATCACGTTTTTCCACTTCCAGCATATTTTTGGAGGCATTTTTTGGCTCAAATATGCTGTTCCAAGCTGCAAAATCTTCCTATGACCATTCCTCATGCATTGGCGAAGTTTTTTAAGGCATTTGCAATGATTTTTGGCTGCGGGAATGATGGAAAACACCCTTCCTCTGTCAAAAACGACCTCGAAGGTTTGATTTGGGTAAAAATTTCAATTGAATGCTGCTGTGATGATGTCTTAGAGGTTAAATGCAATTGTAGAGCTGAAGAAGGAGGTCCCAGAGTTCATATTGCATCAGTGCAGAGGAATGAGGAATTTACAGCTGTTGCCGTGCAAAAAATTAGAAAATTGAAAAATGTAAAATTAAAAGGGAAATATTAAAATATATTTTATTCATTTATTCCTCTCCTCTTTTAAAGTAATATATTTTTCCCAATGCATTTTGGAGGGAAAATTGTAACGTGGAAATATCTCACTTACCTCCAGAATGAGTTAGTTTTAGGGCAGCGTGTTTTGAGCCTATAAGTAAGCTGCTCAACTTTCATTTTGTTGTTGAAGATTTTAGAATTTTGAAGAGTAAATGAAATAGAGTTTTTGCTGGGTTGCTCTATTTCTTGTCATGTAAGTCAATGAATTGTGTGTTGAATGTATCTTTGCACCAGTTTTATCAGTTTCATGTTGATTTTAAATGAGAAATGTTATATGCATGTATTTTGTTTGTTGTCTCCATGGTTGAATGTATTTTTCTTTTGAATCTAATAACTAAGGGTTATTTAAGATTCTAGAATATAGGCTTTCTGTATTGCATATTCAACCTTCTACTTCTTTCAAGGGATAGATTAAATGTTCTGGGTTGAATATGGTAAGAATGTATTGCAGCAGGGATATATGTAAGTAGAGTTAACATGATACTCTGTTTTGGGTAGTGTTTGTAAGGCAGATGCTGATTAACCCCTTAAAATTTGAATGTTAGTTCATTTTATGCAAATCATTCACATGTATATATGTCAATGTGACTCCATGCCCTGAGATAGACACCGGTCAGAGTTGGTATTGAGGTTATGAATCAAAACACAAGTCTTACAGCCAAGCATAAAAATAAAATCAGAACATCATTAGTAAACTTAGGAATTTTAGGAGTAGGGTTTTAGTTGCATGTTCTCAGATTTAGCCAGTGGGATAGTCCAAGAATGTTGCCAGTCTAGGGTTTATCTTACAAATTTTGGTCCATACATGAGAGCATTTTACCTGAGTTAGTCAAGGATGAATCTTTTGTTGTGAATGGGAGATACCCCTAAGGTGCGGTAGACCCTAAAGTGCAGGGGAGACAAGTGCAAACAATCTCCTGTCTTTGTTGGCCAAGTCTCATAGCAAATCTGATCATAAGAAATGGTAAACCTTTAGGGTTTATTGTCTGCTAATTTAGAAACCAACAAAACTAATGACTTTGCTAGGGAACAATGCCATATCCATGAAAATAGTCTAAAAATGGGATGGATCTGAGCATTTGGTTCAGATTTTATGAAGTTATTAGACCTAGAAAAGCTTTGTTGCAGCAATTTTAAAAGGATTTGTGTATGGCTTTGCTGTTGGAAGAGAACCCAGAATGAAAGAAAGATTGTAAGGAGCTCCTTGCTGCTTGCATATCAGTCCTTTATGAAGAGAGGTGGCGACTCTACATGTAAAGAACCTGATAAAGGATTAAAAAGATCCCTGATCATCATATTTTCAGTCAAGAAGAAGCATTAGTAGCTGCAACATATCCAGGTATTTTTCATATTTTGGTTTTCAAAAGGGATAAGCTTGTGTTTGAAAACCACATTTGAAAGTTTAGAAAAATTTGGGTTCCCTATTGAGTGAAACTAAGCACTAAAGAAGGGAAATAGTGGTGATAGGCTTGCATACTTTTGCATTTACTGAGATTGTAGTATGTATTTTCAAATGAAGTGTGCAATATTTTTTTTAAGAGACCCATTTAGAGGACCTTAGGCAAGCGGAAACAGTAGTTCATATTTTAAAAGCTTAAGATCATTGCTGTAAAAGAAATCTGAGTTGCCCTGTGTAATTACAAAGTTAATGAGAAGAGGCATATAAAGGTGTAAAAAAAATGTATCATCAACCCTTGCATCCTTGTATGGACCCAAACGTGGCAATGTATAGTGTGTTGTCCCAGCCATGTAATAAAAGAAATTTCAGCATTGACAAATATAGAACCATAAATTTCAGTGGCATCAATGGTTACCCAAATGCTGTCCCTAATAAAATCAGAAAATATTTACCTACATTCAGTGGTGCAAAGAGTGAATCAGCAGAAAAATATTTGCGGCAGTTTAATAATCTTATGGATGATTATGAAGTTGATCATGAGGATGTTGTTATGAGGCTATTTGTTCAGTCTCTAAAGGGAGATGCCAGAGATTGGTTCTCTTACTTATCGGCATGCTCTGTCTACTCTTGGAATGAATTTAAATCAGCCTTCAATGAGCAGTTTGGTGAAAGAATTTTTGAGATTTCACTTCTCAATGATTTCATGTATATCCACATTGAAGAAGATGAGTTAGTTCCAGCCTTTAACCTCAGATTCATAAAGGTATTGAAAATAATTCTAGAAAAATTCAGGCCTAATGATGCTTTACCTCTGCTTATTTATTTGGGTGCATTTGACAAGAAAGTGAGCTACAAATTGAGAGATAAGGACCCTGCCACACTTCATCAGGCATATCAAACTGCCATGGACATTGAGAACAACTGGAGGTATGGAATGCACAAGGGTTATTTCTCTGCAAGTGCTTGCTGCCTTAAGGCACCTAATGTTGATGAAGGGTGTAGTTTAAGTATTAAAAATGAATGTCAGAGCACTTACATCCCTGCTGTCCCAATTTACACATCAGCCCAGTGTGATTACACAAGAGATGTGGTGTCTCAGAATGCATATAACAGTTATCCTGTTGAGGAAAATTAGTTAATAGACATGATGCACATATATAAAAATGGTGCTCTAAATGCATCACATGGTCAAGTAATGGATATGCATCAGACTTTGCCTAATTATGGCTCAACCAATGATGAGGCAGGAGCATTTCTAGGTAGTGAGGGCATTCCATTAACCTGTGCAATTGATTGCTGCTCTCTTGACAGAGGTATAGTAGAGTTCCAATGGCAGCCTTGTGGTGAGAGTGATTCAGATGATGTGTCCAATGATTGTTACTCTATTGATTACATTGGAATGAATGGTGTGGATAACATAAGTTCACTCTCCGAAGATCAAGTGATGAGGAATAATGAGTGCATGGATGGTGGGGCATCATTGTTGCTGATTGAAGATATCAAAAGGGTTGAAGAATCCTCATATTGTGCAATGTCAGAGTCTATTGACATGGCAGAAATCTCAAACATATATGTGACAAAATTAGAGGATGATAATAGTTTTCAAAACAAATATGTTTCAACTATTCCAGTTTGTTCTTTGAGAGGTGATTATGCAAAGGGCAATCATGACATAATGCATAAGAAACTCATGATACAACATGAAGAGCAGGTCTACAATAAAAGAAATAAAGATTGTGATCAGCCCATAAAAGAGGGATATGTGAATATAGATTGCAGAGATATACATGAAGTTATTTCTTGCAGTGATGCTATTATTAAAGACCCACAGGAATGCACGAGTGTTAAGTCTAATGTCTCAGTTCCTACTGTAGATGATTATTTGTATGAAGCAAATATAGAAATGCTCACTTTGAATGAGGAGGATTTTCATTTGTATAATAACAGAAAATGTGTTGACACCTATCAAAATTCAGACCCATATGAATGTTTCCTTGAGAATGATAGTCATTCCTATAATGCAGAAGTTGAAATGTTTACTTTTTATCATGAATGCATTGGTGAGAAAGAAAATAAGGGTCATTGTTCAGGTGTGGATGGACAAGTTTCAAATTCTCATAGTAATGCAACAGAGGATAGTATTGATTGTGATGATAGGGGTGACTGTTAAGCTTCTGATAAGGGGCAATATTCTGATTTTTTCATGCCATCTTTTGAGGTATTTTAGGCATAATTTAATGGTGAAATTGCTAAGCACAATAGTGATGGGTATGAGGATGTTTTTAATAGTGAGCTCCTTCAGCCCATTGCCCATGGTGACTGAGTGATTATGATTTCTTATATGAGTATGTTTGGCAAAATTTTACTTCATGGTTGAAAGGTTTGTATGAATATGAAAGCCAGTGTTCAATGGAGCAAGTACAAATGCTTCTTGTGTATGAGTGTTTCAAGATTAGTGAAGAAGATGACTCCAAGGTTTCACATGAGCCTTCCACTTAGTCTGACTTTCTAGACTTGGAGCTGCAATTTGGCTTTAATGAATCGGGGCAAATGCTTCTTAATGAGACTAATGAACAAATTCTTTATGAAACTTTTATGTTTGATATACAAGATGAATGTGATTTCAAGATTAATGATGCCAACTATCAGAGGGATTATGAATATTTTCAATTTTTAGTTTAGTTGGCTGAGGATTTAGTGAAACATGACAATGAGCTGAATAAAGTGAAATGTCAAAATGACTATGGACTTCAGTTAGCATGCACTTTCAGATTGACAGAGGTAATATTGACAGGGGCAGGCTCAATGACATGGTTGAGCATGACAGTGACGGGGTTAGTTTGTGGGCAGATCATGTCAGTGCTTTCAGGTTTGACTCGATGCAATTAAATGAAAATAGGGTATTTGATAGTGGAGGGTTCTAGTTTTTCATTTTTGGGGGCCCGGGGTCACCAAATAAAATTGAAGATATGACTTTTAATGGAAGATGGAGCATTTGTTCTGCAGTCCAATGGAGTAGGCACTTGGTCTACGTCCCAGAGATAGCTGGAATCTCGCCATGCCTACAAGAGGCATGTGTCCCTAAGCAAGAGCCACTGGTGGCACCTTCAAATTTTACAAATTTGACATGCCAATATTCTTTCGAAGTGTCGACAAAGGCTTGATCGATACGCTGCTCAATCTACCCAGAGGCCACCTTCGTCAATTAAAATCTTGCGACTCAGACATCATCTTGCAAATCTAGTTGGTGGAGTGTTTCTTGGCACATTTGGTAACACTCTTGCTTAGTTTCATGCTTTCGGGATGAGTTTTGATGGGGTATTTATTTATTTTCTGACTGCGACTAGGCTAATTTTGGCATTCTGAAAAAAGTTTCAAATCTTACAATTTTGAGGGCGACCCATTTCTCTCTTTGGTCTCAAATGTCTCCAGTTCTAATTTCATCAAAATTGGAGACCATATGATGCATTATTTTAATGCATCCCAGTTGCGGCGAGCTCACCTGACAGGTCAGTTTACAAAGCAGGTGCTTGAATTTGGTCGGTGAAGCGGATTCTGATGAAATGAGTTTTCTTGAAATAATTGATGACGACCCTATGCAAATTTTCATGGTCGTCGGGCATCTGGTTTGCCTGCAGTGGAAAAGTGCCATATGGCCAGAGGAGGAAATTAAAATTGCCTAAGTATCAAAGTTTTAAAAAATGCAAATATAAAAATTAAATATTAAAGGGGCATTTTAAAGGAGGTTTAAACGAATGAATGAAGTCAAATATTGAAGACAAATATTATTTAAAGGTTTATCAAAACCTTTGCCAAAGTTTATAAGGTGAAAGTGAAGGTGCACAAAATGCACCATCTCAGCCCTCATTGCAATGGTGCGAAATGCCCTCTCTCCTCCTTTGCAAGGTTAGCATTGGTATTTCCTCTGTCCCTTTGGCAATTTCGATGAGTTTTTGGGCTGCTTCAAATGGATGTTGTTCAGGTTGAAAATGCAATCACGTTTTTCCACTTCCAACATATTTTTGGAGGCATTTTTTGTCTCAAATCTGCTGTTCCAGGCTGCAAAATCTTCCTATGACCATTCCTCATGCATTGGTGAAGGTTTTTAACGCATTTGCAATGATTTTTGGCTGTCAAAATGATTGAAAATGCCCTTCCTCTGTCAAAAACGACCTACAAGGTTTGATTTGGGCAAAAATTTCAATTGAATGCTGCTGTGATGATGTTTCAGAGGTTGAATGCAATTGTAGAGTTGAAGAAGAAGGTCCCAGAGTTCATATTGCATCAGTGCAGAGGAATGAAGAATTTTTAGCTGCTGTCGTGCAAAAATTTGGAAAATTAAAAAATGTAAAATTAAAAGCGGAATATTAAAATATATTTTATTCATTTATTCCCCTCCTCTTTTAAAGTAATATATTTTTCCCAATGCATTTTGGAGGGAAAATTGTAATGTGAAAATATCTCACCTACCTCCAGAATGAGTTAATTTTAGGGCAGCATGTTTTGAGCCTATAAGTAAGTTGCTGGGCTTTCATTTTGTAGTTGTTGAAGATTTTAGAATTTTGAAGAGTAAATGAAATACAGTTTCTATTGGGTTGCTCCATTTTTTGTCATGTAAGTTAATGAATTGTGTGTTGAATGTATCTTTGCACCAGTTTTATCAGTTTCATGTTGATTTTAAATGAGAAATACTATATGCATGTATTTTGTTAGATGTCTCCATGGTTGAATGTGTTGTTCTTTTGAATCTAATAACTAAGGGTTATCTAAGATTCTAAAATATAGGCTTTCTGTATTGCATATTCAACCTTCTACTTCTATTCAAGGGATATATTAAATGTTCTGGGTTGAATATGAGGAAGAATGTATTGCAGTAGGGATATATGTAAGTAGAGTTAACATGATACTCTATTTTGGGCAGTGTTTGTAAGGCAAATGCTGGTTAACCCCTTGAAACTTGAATGTTAGTTCATTTTATACAAATCATTCACACATATATGTCAATGTGACTCCATGCCCTGAGATAGGCACCGGTCGGAGTTGGTATTGAGGTTATGAATCAAAACCCAAGTCTTACAACCAAGCATAAAAACAAAATTAGAACATCATTAGTAAACTTAGGAATTTTAGGAGTAGGGTTTTAGTTGCATGTTCTTAGATTTAACCAGTGGGATAGTCCAGGAATGTTGCCAGTCTAGGGTTTATCTTACAAATCTTGGTCCATACATGAGAGAATTCTTCCTGAGTTAGTCAAGGATGAATCTTTTGTTGTGAATGAGGGATACCCCCCTAGGTGCAGCATAACCTAAAGTGCAGGGGAGACAAGTGCAAACAATCTTCCGTCTTTGTTGGCCAAGTCTCATAGTAAATCTGATCATAAGAAATCGCAAACCTTTAGGGTTTATTGTCTATTGATTTGGAAACCAACATGCATAACTATTGCACTGTGAAGATATGTTGATTAATACTATCCTAGGTTCGGATTCGATTGGACAAATTTTATGTTGATTATGGTGTTATGCATATTTATAAGTATGAATTTGATTCTGGTAATATTAATAAGTGTGGAATGGAACTAGGTGATAATTTAACTTGAGCTTCGTTTGATAACCTAGATATAAGTATGAACTAGGGTTAGTTGGGTCAAATGTATAGACACAATCAACCCTAGATCCTATTAATGTTAGCATGGGGTGATAGATAAGTATATTATATGTTGAAATTAATAAGGGTAACATTTTGTATCTAGTGGGAAATTTGGGAAGGGTCATAAAGAACTAATCTAAGTCATTTATATTAGCAATTTGGTGCAAATACTTGAACTTGTGAATACTTCAACTTTTTAAGTATTGAGGACTATATGATTTTGGTCACAATATGGCTGTGCAAACAAATATGTATAGGTTGGTAAGTAATCAACCTTGCATCTATGTTAAGGATATGAACTTGTAAGGGATCTAGCATGTTTATGTTGAATTATGATATTATTGGAGGTGAGGTCTAAACTTGAATTATTTAGGATTTCTATATTGGTAACCTAGTTGGCTTCCTTTGCCTACTATTAAGCATTACCAATTGATGGGAATCATTAAAAGAAACCTTGTTAGGCTATGCAATAGTAGCCAATGAAACCCATTGAGTTATGGACTTGTTTTAGAATGGGTATTAGTAAATAATGGTTTGTTATATTGTTGGGTTTTAATTTTTTCTAAGGTTTTCCTCCTATAGCATCCAATCTATATCACTTCTAAGTCTAAACTTATTTGAGTGGTTAAAAACTTTGGGTATAAGAACTTGTGTATATTCCCTAAGTGACTAAGGTGAGGATAACTACATGTTACTTCGATCCCATTTGGAAGTGGGTATGTAGATAGTTCTTGGGTGAAGGATGCCCCTAGACCTCAAGTCTATAGGGGAGGGGTTTAGGGAATGACTCTAAGGTATGGGGTGTTTCTAAACTTGATCAACCATCCCTCTTTGATATGTTTCATCTCAAGGTTGAAACTACATCAGATGGTTATGATATCACCTTCCAATTAAGAAGTCCCACTATATAGGTCTAAGCCATAAAAGGCACTCTATTAGCACTAATCTCCCCTACTATGAGGTTGTTGGGTTAGGTTCTCTATATCTACCCCAATCTTGGATGAAATTTTAGAATTTCCATCTTCACGGGTTGTCTCTAATGTGAATGTATGAAGGTGACATTGGAATTGTCAAGACTAAAATGGTCAAAATATGGTGTATTGAACACTATGGGCAATTAATGGTGAGAATTACCAACTATGTATGATGTTATGCCTTAACACTTGATTGGTGGATAATTTTATGCTAATATTTGTGATTGGTGTTATGTAAATTTTAGGCACTTAGAAATAGAAGATTATCAAATATTACTATTGTGGGTTTGACTTCGGTATAATGCATAATGTGTTTCCATGTGACAACTGAACATGTAAGGAAGGGCCATTGATAATACTTTATGAGTTTGTATATGTTTATGCATATGTGACCATTAAGAATCTAACTCAGGTGGGTTTATTGAGTGTTGGGTGACATATTGGTTTATGGACCTCTATGTGGCATGTAACTAAGTCAACCTGACTAGAATTGGTTAATCCTTGTGATATCCTTATTGTGTGTGTACCAGGTTATAAGATGACCCACATGTCAGAACCAAGTCTGATATAGGTGTAGATAGCTAGTTGTCACTAGTACCGTGCAGGTGAAGGATGCTAGGTTCTATCCATCATATCTTAGGATTAGCCAACTATCACCAGTAGCACGAAGGTGATAGATTCTAGGAGCTATGCAGGTTATGATATAAGTGCAGTTTAGCCGGCTATCACCAATATCATGTAGGTGATGGATGTTAGGTGCTATCGGCCATATCTTAGGGTTTAGCTAACTGTCAGCAATAGCATGAAAGTGATGGATGCTAAGAGCTACCTAGTAGTATGATAGGGCTTAGGTATCTTTCACCAGTACCATGCAAGTGATAGATGCTAGGAGCTACCCCATACCAGGTTGGACTGATTTTTACTAGTGGCATGGAGGTGATAGATGTCAGGTTCATCAAGTTGTGGAAATCTTCTTAATGGTCACATGTGATGTATGTTGTTACACCTACGCCTTAGCTAGTGATGACAACAAGTAATATGGGATGCTTGCTTGCCATCATAGTTGGTTGTAAATATGTATGTTGTTACACTTACTCCTTAGTCAGTGAAGACAAGTAGTATGGGATGCTTTCTTGTCATAACAATTGGTTGTGAATCAGAAAAGAAGGATGGGATCCATAGTGTAGCATGAGATGCATCAATATCCCTTTTTCTCGTTAGGAGGTATTTATGAGCTTATGTGCTAGTGAACTAGGTAATGGGAAGATCCACATAGTAGGTTGCATCCACTTCCTATTATTAGTTTGTCACTATGTATGTTTAAGTCAATGACTGTGTGCATCTATATTATGGACCTTATGTGTTGTGTGTTGTTTCATTTGATCCCTTTCTAGTGATGACCACAAGTAGTATGGGATGCTTGCTTGTCATCATTGTTGGTTATGAATTGGAAAAAATGGTGGAACCCAAGGTGTACTTTTAGATAAACTCTCTATCTAGGTTGGCATACATCTCCAAGCCTACACATTGTGTGTTTGTTTTAGGAATGTGGATAAATTTTTTTAGAACAAATAATTTTTTTATATTCACATTGATTCTATTCACTAAAATAGAACTTCATTTATTAGGCCAACAATGGGTAGAACCAAATTGAGAAAGATGTCTTATTTAACCAATGATTATTTAAATATGTCCCATACCATCCCTAAACATTCTCAAGCATAAAATAAGTAGGCCACTATCCAGAAACATCTTTGTTACACTATTTTGATGACAAATTCCTCCACTAGGCTTCTTAGTGACACTCTACAAGCTAGGTTGACATGATCCCAATGGTCTAGATGCCAAAAGAGACTTACCTTTTTAGATAAATGGTCATTCCAATACTACTGGTTGAGATTTGGAGCTCTCATGATGTACATCTTTCTATATATACATTACATTATTTAGATCAAGTGCCTTCTAGTTGGTGGGATATCTTTTATGACATTGACCATTATTCTCCTATATTTATGATCTACCTCCATGTTTTTTCTTGTGATGAAAATGCTTATTATTACTATTTTTTACCACATATTTTTTGTATGCAAAAATATGGAATGTAAATAAGGAACAATACAAGCACCTATTTCATACTTAAGACACTCAAGATGCATAAGACTAAAGAAATGAAATATAAACAAATAAACACTATTACCACAATAGCCTTTTTGTTGCACCTTGTTGCTCCAATGATATTTTGATAAAGATTTATATATGTTGGTTGCTCAATTCTACAACATAGCTTTATCATATGTAGACTATATGATAATGGTTTGATTGATGTTTAATTTATAGATGCTTGATTGATAAGATGAAGGGCTAGGATTAATATGTTAAATGGATGATTGAGATTAAGAGATGGAGGATTAGGGCTTCTAGGGAATCCCTATGTGAATGGCTAGGATTGAGAGATGTAGTATGAGAGGAGTGGTTGAGATGAAAACTCATTTTGACTTTTGGGACACTTATTTATTATTTGTGGCAAGTCATGTGACTCTCAACAATTAATTAAATAATAAAATTATTTAATTAATTATTGGGAAAGGATGATGAGGATAAGGACAAATGGATAATAATTAATCAAATAATAAAATTATTTATTTAATTATTGGAGAGGGATGATGTAGGAAATATTAATTAAATAAATATTTAATTTATTTAATTAATTTGGCTAAAATGGATAAAAAGAGATTTAATTAAATAAATATAATTTATTTAATTAATTGGATGATGGATAAAAATGATTAAATTAATTAAATAAACATAAACAATTTATTTAATTAATTAGGCGATGAAAGGGGACATAAAAGGGTCCTAGGAAAAATGTATCACAAGGTGATGGTCATTTTTAGGTGTCTACATTTTGCCCCTGTTTGAGATGATGTTTAAACTTAGAGAAGTAACATCATTTCAAAGAAGATAAGGTATGGATAAAAAGGATGCCCTAGTCATTTGAAGGAGTGATGAGAAGGAATGATGGATAGGATGTCCCCTCGAGAGGATAGGCAGGATGAAAGAACACTGGTATGCTCTCGAAATGGATGAATGGATGGGTCAAGGAGATGGGGGAGAGATAGGGGGAGGGGAAAAGATAGAGGTGGAGAAATAAGATGTTATGTTGTATTAAGTGAACAACCATATAATCTGATATAGCACTAGACATTATGCACTAAGGTATAAAGACCAAGGTGACGATGTGTCACGTGCATGAAGGACTAACTCAAAAAAGATAAAAAGTCTAAAGCAAACATATGCTATCGAACAACATGATATGGAAGACCATGATGTCATTGTAGAAATATGTTGCAAGTCCAAGATAAAATGATAACACACACAAGAAAGAAAACAAGCATGCACAAACGATTCAAAAAATAAACAAGGTATTGCCCTTGTCAAGCTCTAAACTGGTGATTGATTAATTGATTGATTGATAAGGATAGTGTTGTCATTGTGGGGAACAATATATCCCTAGAGAAACACAAGGATACAATAATGATATATCCCGATGATGATGATGTTGATTGATTAATTGATTGGGTTAACAACAAGATTGGAAACAAAACCAATGTATGCTTCTCGATGACTTGGTGAGATTTATTGACTAGATTGGCATGGATTAAGGATGACTTACATTTGGATTTATTTCTTGGATTTTTGGATATTTTGATGTTTTTGGTTTTTAGATGTGTTGATTTTTATGAATTTTTTTATGGGTGATTGCATTGGATTGTGTTTGGATAGCCTCTTTGCTAGATACCATTGACAAGGGAAAACCAAGTCAAAATGGTAAGGAGGAAAGGAGGATGGGACAAAAGGATTATGGATGGAAAACGGAAAGGATGGAGGATACATAATGGATGGAGGGAGGGGGTCAAGATGTGATCTCCAAGGACTATGCCACATAGGAAGAATATGCTCCACTCTAGATATTATACTCGTGAATTTGCATGAATGATACTTATGATGATAGGGTGATAGAATTGGGTATAAAGGATCATGTATATCAAGATATATTCAAATATTTTTTCAAAAGTTTTCCCTTGTCCTTATCAAGATCAAAATTAGGAGGGGAAGATGGGTTGGTGCAATTGGATAGGTATGTGGATGTAATGGATGAGGATGATAGGTTGAAAATGATAGGATGAGTAGATGAGACAACATGCCCCCAAGTGTGAGGTGCATGGATGATTGATCTACACATGACACCTGTTTAGCAGGTTTTCATCATGGTACTTATCCAAGGCACCATGAAATAGTTTTCACCATTGGATGAATGATTTATCTTTACTATTTTGAATTTTTTTAATATTTTGATGAGATGGGTAGATAGAGGGAGAAATAGATTGGGACTCAAGCGTTTGTTTCCATAACAAGGGGAGAGTGTCCCATTGTGGATGTGTGTTACACATGGACCATGTTGAGTGTCAATATGTGCATGTATGTTGGTATATGGAGGATTGCATGAGATGGATGCCGGATGATTAATGGATGAAAGGTTTATGCAAAAACATGGACCATAGGAAGGTGATGGGGGAGATATGCGGGATAGTGGATATAAGATGGGGATCAGATGGAGGTATGTGGTCCAAATGTCATGGAATGCAAAGGAACCAAGACCAATGGTTGCACACACCATGATGGATGTTGAAGATTTTGATTTGGAGGAGGTGTAAGAAATGAAGACTTGGAATTCATTGTAGATTTACGAACCCAAATGGACTAAGAATTTTCATGATTTTTGCATTGGGTGTGGGTTGAAGGAATTTGGGATTTTTGGATGGATTGAGATTGGGATGCTCCATTTGGATTGATTTCTTTTTTCTTAGGGACCCACACCATTTTTTTTATTGTGCTTTTGGAGGTGTGGGCTTTTGCAGACTTTTGGATGGAGTTTTCTTTAATGTTAGGGATCAATGCCTTGTGGCATGATCAGTCTTAGGATTTTGTGGAGTTTTTGCTTTATGTGTGGAGGCATCCAAATTTTTATTTTTGAATCCCATGGGATTTGTGATGGATTCATGTTGATGGTATGTGTGCATTTTTTGACAATGATTATGAATGCAAGGGGATTTAAAGGAGTGACATTTATGGACAAAAGTATTAGTGGACTTATGGATGAAGGGATAAGGGGATTTGAGGATAGGAACATTGAGAGTTGGGAGGAGTGGAGGAAGAGTTGAAGGAGGGAGATGTATGGTCACATTCTTTTATGATTTGTAGGATGATGGAGGAGAGATGGTGACATATGATTTGGAGTTGTGATGAGGTGCACAAGGTTTGGGATGGAAAGAAGTGGATTTAGGAGGCATGGAGGTGGTATCAACATTTTTGGATTGTTTTCCTTGTGCTCTATAACCAAGGCCACATGATCATGAATGGATTTTGGCATGGATGGGCTCCAAGATACCTTGTTCATGAAGGCCTAAACCTTTGCCATGTTTTGGATCATGTAATATGCGATGGGATGCTTATTGTTTTGGAAACAAGATGTGAGCCCATTATTAGATGGGGAAGGTGGGGTGGTGAATAGAAATCATTCCTCTCTAACAAGAGAACTGCCATGGATGAAGGTAGCAGGACAAAGAGGATAGGATGGTGTTTGGAAGGGTGTCAATAGGATATGGTGTGCTAGGATTAATATGATCTTGATTAACATTATGCTCATTAAGATCCAAGTTTATTTTTTGATTTTCTATGCTTGTTTGGGGACCAAGTGCCTCATCTTGGGAAGTGGATATTGTTCAAGGATGTTGGATAGGACTATTGTGAGGTTCTTGATCATGGAGGGTTGCAGGATCATGGATGGGAGTTTCTTCATGTCAAATAAATGCCATGAATCTAGGTGAGTGCTCAAGTTGAACAACAAGACTTTCATGCTCACTTTCATTGTTAGGAAAATCATGAGGTGAAATGGGTTGAGTAGTTTGGATGGTTTGATCTTGACTTGGTGAGGAGCAAGGTTGATCATGCTTTGGATTGGACTCTTGACATAGCTCTTGAGTTTGGATAGGGATGGAAGTAGCTTGGATAGGCATGCTAGGCATTGGATGTTCATAAACATGGGTGCATGATGGATTTTCACAAGGATTTATGGACATTGGGCTAAATTATGGTATTGGAGGAATATGTATGGTGCTAGGAGACTCTTTGAAAGTATCAAGGATAGGCATTTAATTTCATGATGGGGTTTGATTCCTTGATAATAGCCATTGGATCAAATCCTACATAAGTTTAGGAGTTGAGGGATTAGGATGGGTAGGATATGGAGAATAAGGGTAGATGTTGTAGGATTAGGATTTGAATCAGGATCAAGTGGATGAATAATGAAAGTGGGTGTAGTAGGATTAGGATTAATGCCCAGCTTATGAGTTTGAAGGTGATGTTGTGATGAACACTTGGCTTCTACATCAAGAAGAAACTCCATTATGGCCTCCTTACTATGGAATCTAGATTGGATAAGGTATATAAGGAGGGCATCTTGATCTTTGAATGAGGGGTGATGGTCTAGATGATGGATACTAGGGGTTGATATAGCAAGATTAGAATTACATGGTGGTGTTTGGATATGACTAGGAGGTTCTTGGATAAACATTTGATTGGATGATGATGGAGGATATGCATGATGTTGGGAATTAAGGTGTCTCAACCTTGGTAATTCCTTGTATTATTTCATTGTATTTATTTATTTATTGCCTATTGTATAATTTGGATGCAAATCCTATGTTGTCATATTATGGGAGTTGGCACGGTGATGTGACATCCTACATGGCATATGACCACATGTAATTTTGTCCTCACATGAGGAGATAAGTTTCCCACTTAGTGGTAGGAATAGTTTTTCATGTGTCGGTATCTTGGATGTTGTGTAAGGGAATATTGACCGTAATGGTCATGACAGATTCCTATGACGAAGTTATGACATGTAAGAGTCAGAAATATAAACTTGTAAGATAGGTGAAGACATGTGTCAAGAAGCATCTTTGAAAAAGGCATTTTTGGGTGCCCTAAGGTGGACTATGACATGTTGTAAGAGAATATGCTATTTATAGCCTGTGTATGACAGATTCTCTTACAGCTGTAAGTTATGACAACTATGACAGATTCTATGATGGTAGTAAGAGTAGTAAGAGCATCTGTCATAGCCCATTTTGGAAATAGGTGACCTCTTTGGGATGGGGTGTGTGGACAAGTGTCAAATGCATCTTACAATGTTGACCAAGTGTCCATAGGCATGGGTTTTGGGCCATGAGGCCAAGTTGGATGCCCATTCCAAGATAGAGGCTATTTTCCCTTGTATTTTCTATATAAACAGGTGCTTTGAGGAGTTGCATTATGTGATTGACAGGTACTGTTATGCTGCCAGATTGACTCCAGACATGAGTGTTAAAGACTATTGAGATTTTGCATTGCAAGTGTATTGTAAACCATATTCAGTTTTGATAATACATTGTGCAGTTTTTTGAGTGTGGGGTTTTTCACCCGATAAGGGTTTTCCCCACGTTATATCTTTGTCTCTCTTCTTTTGTCTTCTTTTTGGTTCTATGTGTATTGCTGCAATATCTCTATTCTATGTTTCATGTTGCTGTAATTGTAAAGATTAAATTAAATTTGCATAGCCCTCCCCTCATTAGATTAGTGTAGGAAGTGATTTCTGCACACCTAGCTTCCTTTCACATGAGATACAAAGGTGGGAGTGGTTTGTCCCTTGTCAAAGGTATCACAAAGATGAGATGGACTTATGGACATTTGATTTTGGCTCAAGGAGTAGCTAGTACTTGTATGTTCTTGTTGTAAAGGAGCTTGATATGGACATTGGGTGATATGAGAAGAAAGTGGAGGTTATTAATATGTATTTTGAGAGATATTAGAAGAAGATATGATAGATGGAGATGAAGACATGGGATTGACTTGGTAAGTTGTATATGATTTTTGGTAAGAGGATGAAGGGTGGTAAGAGGTTGTAGAAAGGCTAGTGCTAACATGTTCTTGGTTAAAGGGATCTTGATGGCTACAAGAATTCACATTAGCTTGTATACATTCAAAATAGACATCATGATCTACAAGATCCTCATAATCATTATACCAAATTAGAGACCTCCTATTATGAGTTTAGGTGTCCTATTAAGTATGAGTTTAGGTTTTGTACTTGACATAGGATTTTTGATTATCACAACCATTTGACAATGAGGATTGGATTATAATGTGGACTAAGGATGACAATAGGTGAAGGGTAATAGACTAGGGATTGGATTAGGCTCAAGGATGGGAGTATGATTATGATGATGAATAGTGGATTATGATGTGGATAGGGTAATGATGATGATTAGGATAGTTTGGATGAGGTAATTAAGATGAAGTGGATCGAAAGATGAGGTGGATTGTTTGAAGCTTGACCTTGGGAAATTTGCAAACAATAGATTTCACACATACATGCATAAGATTGCAAAGGATGGTAATGTTGGATTCAAGGATATAAAAAATGAACACACACACACTAAACACATGAACAAGCTTAAAATTACTCTAGTGGGATTGATTCTTAGTGTAGGCCCACACTCAATACCTCTTCAATATTCCTACCTAACTAGGAATATCTTTTCACAAGAAAATAGGTAGGGATCAAGTGGCTCAAAGGCTCACCCTTTCCCTTTCCTTGGAGGCTAACACCTTACCCAAAGAGTTTCTATCTCTACTCAAGGAGGCAAATGGTGATTAACTTTAGGATTGGTACTTAACCTTGCACCACACTAGGAAATTGATCAAGAGGTCTTAAGCTAGGCTTTACAAGTTTTCTAAGGAGTCCCATTTAATACACAAGGTACATGGGGTTCAACCCATGAACACTATTCCATTGAAGGCATGTGGTATAAGAAATTAAGCAAATGCCACTTCACCAATATAATCTGGGGCCCTAAGGCTATGCCAATGACATGACTAGATTAAGGTACAACTTTTGTTCTCCCCCCTTTGATATACCCCACCAGAATGTATGGTTGAATTCATCCCTTGGGGTGATGAAATCCCCAAGTAGGACTCCTAATGGGAAAGGATTCCGAGTGCTTTTGATTCCCAAGATCGTTTTGTAATGTGAGTGAAGAGCATACATAACTTGGGTCCTTAGGTGACAAAAGTGAAACCAAGAGGTTCTTTTGATCCTCAAGATCACCAAGTGGTACAAGAAGAGAGCATACACACACACACACTTAGTCCACACAAACAAGATTAATTAACCCTTAGAAAATGAAATGTGTGTGTGAAAATGAGAGTGACTAGAGTATTCTTTTGATTCCCAAGATCACACTAAGTGCAAGGGAAGAGAATACACCCCAAGTAACAATCAAGTCCACCAAAGAAAGCAAAATTAAGGTTTCAAATGATAATATTTGACAAGTGAAAACTTGCACCACACTTGTTAGTAGTTTGATAAATTTTAGTCTTTGGCAAGTGTACCTACAAACAAGTGTTAGCTCAAAAAATGATAAATATGTAAAAATAAAAAATAAAAGTTATCACATAGTAGATTAGATATCACCAACAGATTCCTTATGGTTTTATATCAATTTCAAAAATAATAATTGGATTTCAATTTAATATGCAAAAGTTATGTCCAAATGAAGTTTTCAATGAAAGAGTATTAAGATTGAAAAATAAACCCCAAAAAATTAGCAAACATTATCATCCAATAGAAAAATTGATATGACCATGAGATCCCTTATGATTTTCTAATCAATTTCAAAAGAAAGTTTGCTAAAATTGGATTTCGTATGCAAAAGTTATGCCATTAACTAGGGTTTGAAAAAAAAAACATTTAAAAAAAAAATCCATTTCTAACATAGGTCTGAAAGAAGAATGATATAGTAAAATAGATTCAAATATTTCTATCCACCTACAAAAAATAGAATTTGATTTTCTTACCTAGATTGCAAGATATGAATTTGTTTTCAAAAGTCATACGTCAAAATTTTTTAAAAAAAATCAGAATCATAGGGTCAACTTCAAATCATCATAAATCCTTCAATACAAATGAAAATCTTTAATGTAACCACTTTTTAGAAAGGTCTCAAAGTCCTCTTTCCAGTGAATCCAAGATCTTATTTTTTCAAGATCTATGTAAATCAAAAAACCCTTTGTAATAAAATCAACCTTAAACAAAGAAAATCAGCAATATAAAAGATCTTCAACCTACAAAACCAAGGTTAGAAAAAGGATGCGGGGTCCCAATGGGCATGCCAAAATTTGTATGTAAAAATATGGAATGTAAATAAGGAATAATACAAGAACCTATTCCATACTTAAGGCACTCAAGATGCATAAGACTAAAGAAATGAAATAGAAACAAATAAACACTATTACCACAATAGCATTCTTGTTGCACTTTGTTGCTCCAATGATATTTTGATAAAGATTTATATATGTTGGTTTCTCAATTCTACATATGATAATGGCTTGATTGATGTTTGATTGATAGGTTAAATGGATGGTTGAGATTAAGAGGTGGAAATAGATGGCTAAGATTAAGAGGTGGAGGATTAGGGCTTCTAGGGCATCCTTTTGTGAATGGCTAGGATTGAGAGATGAAGTATGAGATGAGTGGTTGAGATGAAAACCTAGTTTGACTTTTGGGACATTCATTTATTATTTTGGCAAGTCATGTGACTCTCAATAATTAATTAAATAATAAAATTATTTAATTAATTATTGGGTAAGGGTGATGAAGATAAGGACAAATGGAGAATATTTAATCAAATAATAAAATTATTTAATTAATTAATGGAGAGAGATGATGTGGGAAAATATTAATTAAATAAATATTTAATTTATTTAATTAATTTGGCTAAAAGGGATTAATTAAATAAATATTGTTGATATGCACCGAACAACTAAGAGGGGGGGTGAATCAGTTGTCACAAAACCTCAAACACTTTCTGCAATTTAAACATTCATCACTTACCCACAATTATTATGATTTAACAATAAGAACATGAAATCAAAAACTTAACCACAGATGCAAAATCAAACACAAAAGACACCAGATTTACGTGGAAAACCCCAAGGTGGGGAAAAACCACGGAGAGGATTAACTCTCAATATATATTGTAATCTTGAAATAGTGATGTTTAGGCTTGGTCATCCCATGGGCCTAAACATACTGGCTTACTGCCATGGAGAACAACTAGGTCTAGCAGGCTCACTGTCTCAACCCTAAACCTAGCAAGATTACAATAAGGGCTATTAAACCCTGAGGGATGTTAAACCCTACTAGTGGCTTACTACCAGACTCACTGCCACGATCAACACCTTTCTGTATTGTGAATAAAAAATTCCCCAGCTCTGCTCTTCCTCTACTATGCTCTGCTCCTTCTCTGCTATGCTCTTCCTCTTCTTTCCTCTGCCTCTTCTCTGTGCTGCCTTTGGACTTTTCTTAATATATTCTCATTTTCACTCAAGGACACCTTTTCCATGACTCAACTACAATTATTTATACACTACAACAACCTTGGAATGATAATCAAGGTCGACATCAACCATTGGAACAATCTCCAAGGTCGGTATTACAAACATTTACAAAATAGGTTCTGACTTATTGCAATATCATGCAAAGGGAATGAAATGCAGATCATGCCATGCCTTAGCTAAGACTCAAACATGATCTTCCACGCCACAACACACTTCCACAGCTTCCAGATATCTCTGCAATCACTGTGATCAACCAGGTCGGCCAAGACTAGTTACATGCTACGTTATCTAAGAACAATATTCACACACCATCTTAATTTCTTAATGCAGACCAAAGTCTAGATAGGAACATGATTAGGAGACATCGACAAGCACGCTATAATCATCAAGAGCAACTGCATGAATCTTACCACTTTATCCATAGGAATCTTCTCACCGGAACACATGAACTTCACTATCTTCAACTGTCATAAAAGAAAGATAGCTTGCAGACCACTAAACCACAAACCATTGCAACTGTAGGAACTTATCATCATCCTAGACTTCCCTCTAGAACCATAGAGAAAATACTTTATTGCGGAGGAATGCAGAGCCAAATACTGTCTTCCTGTCTCAACTAAACTTATAGAAAAAGCAGCTTCACTCTAGTGAACACAACTCACTAAGATCTTCATGAGAATGGCTCAAACCCAAAATGTAGCATCATCAAACATACCTATAACTTACTTCCAATCCATAGACCACTATCTTCAAGTAGAGATAAATGTGGAGTAGTTTACCAAACTGTTCTTCAACATGCAACTCATTGTCTGTACTGCACTTCTCTGTAACTCACTTGTTTCTTCCAGAGAGGCTAATTTTCTCAATATTCTCAACATACAAGTCTTCTAAACAAGTAATAGAATAGGATACAGTTGACACCAATGACAAAAATAATATATTGACATCAATGAGAACACCGATTAGGCACATATTTGCAACAATCTCCCCCTTTTTCATTGATGGCAACATATGATGTGAAAAACTACAACAACCATCAAGACAAGATTCCCCCTTTCTCTTTACACACCTGCACTCTTTCTTTCTCCAAAATTCTCCCCCTATATCTTACACTTTTGCACTCTAAGTTTTTCACATGACTTCTCTCCCCCTTTGACATCAATGGCAAAGGGCACATACTTGCACTCATTTTCTCTGATCTAGTCTCTCTTCTGAACTTTCTTCAACTAACTGCTCCCCCTTTTACTTGATGCTTTCCTGACTGCAACTTTGGTTCTTTATGTGAAGTTTTCTCCTTCTTGGTTTGTCAATTCTCACCTTAGGATCTTGCTGGTACTGCCCTGTTTTCTCTACCAGCAACATTGCAATACTTACTGCTCTTTATTAGAAATTCATATTAGCATCATTTACCTGTTTCCCTTGGGAGATAATTTCATAATCTTCTTGACTTCAGCAACCATCCTGATTATTACCTGATCTGCTACACCTTTTTCCTTTTATTTCTTTGATTGAAAACTTATCCTTGCATACCTCTTTCAAAGATTTATCTATTCATCTACAATTCTTTTTCTTTGCCAATGCACCTTAGCTCTTTTAACCCAAGAACTGGTCTTCAGTGTGGTACTTTTGCACAATATCTAGGGATCTCAGGAATTCTTTTTGGATCTTCTTCTTCTTCAACTTGACTATCTTCTTGTTCAACTAGTCCATTTGATTTATAGCTACTCATATATGATATTCTTTCTCTAATTTCATCAACCTTCACAATAGCACTCTCAATGATCTTTCCCAGACTCTTATTGTAGCACTTTTGACTTGAACTCTGTTTTGAATGTAGATAATAGTATGTATATCTTTTCTTCAGTATGCATCCAGTAGGCCAACTTTCTTCATCATTGATCTAGTAGCCTCTTGGACTGTCCTATATTTCCTTTCAACAACTTCATTCTACTGAGGAGTCCTGGTAGACAATTGTCTCCTTATCCCTTGTTCTTTACAGAAAATATTGATTTCATTTGATGTGAACTCACCTCTACTATCAGACCTTAAGAATTAGATCCTCAGTTGTATCACATTCCCAGTCATTGCCTTGAAAGCTCATCTAGTTCATAATCATTCAACTCTGAGCCCATCTGTAGATTTTCAAACTATTTCCAAAGAAAACTGCTCTGTACTGAAAACAATCCTAAACTTCTGTTACTCATTATTCTCAAGATCAGACAAATTTATGGATATAGATGTAATCACTAGTTAATAACCATATACTAGAATTGTAGAACATTATCTTCAATGACGAACCCAAGCGGACCAGAATACTAGAGCCCTGTCACTTGATTTTATTGGTTAGATACTTAGCCAAAATTCATGACTTGTTATCTTGTCCCTTAAGTACATACTTGACCAATTCATTTTATATATTGCTCATACTTTAGTCGTTTTGGGCTTCTGGACCATAATCCTTTTGTGCCTTGATCTACAGAGTTCCTTTCAAGCAATCTGCCATGTAAGTCCTCATATCTTTGTGCTGAATCTCAGCACTGACTATCTGGCTGGGGGATTTAGAATTTTCAATACAACTCACCTTGAGCCATGACTCACAATCTACTTCTTAGAGGAAGTAGCTGCTTTGGAGCTTGGAGCAGACTCATCTCTTCCTTCATTTGTTTCCTTCCTCACCCAAACCTTGTTCATTTCTTCCTTGACTTCTGCCAGATCAACCTTTTCCACTGATTTCTTCAATTCTTCTTGATTATCCTTCTTCATGTTCTTACTTCTGTAAAATCTTGCAACATGTCTAGGCTTGTTGCAATTAAAGCACATAGTATGTTTATGACCATTGTTCCTTTCATTCATCCTTGACTTGCATAGGTTAGCTTTATGCCCAAATTTATTGCATATATAATAGTATCCACTGAAGGATTCCATTTTCCCATTTGTCCCATAGCCTTTTCTCACTTGACTTCTACACTCATTAGCTCTATGTCCCATTTTGTGACAAGCATAGCATCTAATGGAATTCTGACTAGAGAAGGATGGGGTATTTCGATTCACCCTATTTCTATACCAATTAGCCTTGTGACCAAATTTGGTTGTCTAATTGATAGTCTTCTACTTCTTTGATTCTAAGTCCATCTAATCTTGTCCTCTTCCTGACTTGTTCTGAATCCTTTGTCTTTTCCAAATGTTATGCCTTCTCTATCATTTTTCTATTTTGCTATTAACCTATCATATCTGGCAGCTCACACTGAATTGATCTCTTTGAGCCTGTACATGTTTTAGATTAGCTTTCAAGTCTACAACCTCTTCTTCAAGCTTCATGCAATCTTTAATTTTGTCTTTTAGACAATTCTCAATCTTTGTCTTTTCTTCAATGTTCTCTTTTAGAGTTTGTTGTAACTACTTGATTTGCCTTCTTAAATCTTCTTTCAAATCCATGTCTTCATTTGCATTTCTTGAGTTGTCTTTGTCAATACTAGAAATTAAGCACATATTCATTTGATTTACAACAGCTTTGTGGTCTTCCATATCACATTTGGTGGTCTGAGAACCTTCTTGTTTTTTAATGTGCAAACTCTTGTTGGTTGAGACTAAATTCTCCTAGATGTTTTCAATAACCTTAACATTTGTACTTTCCATGATCTTTCCTAATCTATTGTTGTAACACTGATAAGCTCTGGTCCAGGTTGAGTATCCAAGAAAAATGCCTTCCTCATACTTAGCATTGTCCTTTTCCATTATGATGAGGCATTTGCTTCCAAAGATTTTTCAAATATTTCACAATGGGTATTTATCCACACCATAACTCAACAGGGGTATTTCCTTCTTTGGTTGTTACCTAAAATCTGTTCAATGTGTAGACAGTGGTTTGTATTGCCTCCTTCCAAAATACATCTAGTAAATTTGCTTCTTCCATTATTAATTTTGCATTCTCCTAAATAGTTCTACTTGCTTCTTCCATTATCTTAATTTTGGCAGAGAGCTATTTTTCTATCCCATAGGTTTCACAAAATATACTAAAATCACTGGAGATATGTTCTTCTTCTTTCCCAATTCTTAGGCCTTTGATGTTCATGCCTAGCTTATTTTCAAGGGTTTGTTTAAAAATTTTGAGTGCCTCCAGAATCTCTGATTTATCTTTTAAAAAGCTAACCCAAGTCATTCTAGAAAAGTCATCAATGAAAAACATAAAGTACCTTTGACCATGGAGGCTTGATATTTTTATAGGACCACAAAAGTTTGTATGAATTAATTGCAATCATTCAGTGGAGGATCTTTCTTTATCTTGCCATGCGTTTCTTGACAATGTTTGGCATTTCCTGCAACTAATGTTGCTTGAGTAATCAATCTCTGGTAGATCCTTCACAATCTGAATTGAGTTTGTTAAGTCATCAAGATTTGTATGGCAAAGTCTTCTATGCCAAACTCAGCTTTCATTTGTCTAAGATGTGTATCCAAGAAAGTCACTTTTTCTGAGATGATAGAGGTTCTTTTCAGTTCTTTTTGCAATTGCCATTGTAGCTCCTGATTTTTCTTTGGTTTCAAGAGAGTCATTCTCAAATACAAACTTGAATCCCTTCCTGCATAATTGTCTGATGCCTAAGAGATTTTGTTTGAAACCTTTTACATAAAGAACATCTTCAGAAATTTGTCGATCCTATTCCACATACTCTAGCAGTGCAGTCATCTCCGAACCTGACTAGCCCTTCATTGTATTCTTCCAAACTAATGAACTTACTTCTGTCACCAGTCATATGGTTTGAGTAGCTACTATCAATAACCCAACAATCTTCATCACTAGTACAAGCTTCAGACCATCTTCGATGGTTGTCATTTTGTTCTTCGTGAATCACTTCTTGGACAATCTGCTCTTGATATCTCTTGATGAGCATATGATTGAATAAGAGAGAATTTGTTTTCCTTTTGTCTCCATTTGGATCTCCCTTGAGTTGTTAGACTCTTTCCAAAGGGACTTGGCTCTGATACCAATTGTTGATATGTGCCAGACAACTGAGAGGGGGGGTGAATTAGTTGTCACAAAAACTTAAACACTTTTTGCAATTTAAACATTCATCACTTATACACAATTATTATGATTTAACAATGAGAGCATGAAATCAGAAACTTAACCACAAATGCAACATCAAACACAAAAGACACTAGATTTATGTGGAAAACCCCAAGGTGGGGAAAAACCATGGAGAGGATTAACTCTCAATATATATTGTAATCTTGAAATAGTGATGTTCAGGCTTGGTCACCCCACGGGCCTAAACATACTGGCTTATTGCCATGAAGAACAACTAGGTATAGTAGGCTCACTACCTCAACCCTAAACCTAGGAAGATTATAATAAGGGCTATTAAACCCTGAGGGCTGTTAAACTCTACTGGTGGCTTATTGCTAGATTCACTGCCATGATCAACACCTTTCTGTATTGTGAATAAACAATTACTCAGCTCTGGTCTTCCTCTGCTATGCTCCTTCTCTGCTCTGCTCTTCCTTTTCTTTCATCTACCTCTTCTCTGCTCTACCTTTGGACCTTAATATATTCTCATTTTTGCTCAAGGACACCTTTTCCACGACTCAACTACAAGTATTTATAAACTACATCAACCTTGGAATGATCATCAAGGTCGGCATCAACCATTGGAACGATCTCCAAGGTCGGTATTACAAACACTTACAAAATAGGTCCTGACCTATTGCAATATCATGCAAAGGGAATGAAATGTGGATCATTCCATGCCTTAGCTGGGAATCAAACATGATCTTCCATGCCACAACATGCTTCCACAATCTTCCAGATATCTCCATAATCACTGGGATCAACTAGGTTGGCCAAGAGTGGTTACACGCTACGTTATCTGAGAACAATCTTCACACACCATCCTAATTTCTTAACGTGGACCAAAGTACAGATAGGAACATGATTAGGAGACATCCACAAGCACACTATAATCATCAGGAGCAACCACATGAACCTTAACCACTTTATCCATAGGAATCTTCTCACTGGAACACATGAACTTCACTGTCTTCAACTGTCATAAAAGAAAGATAGCTTGCAGAACACCAAACCACGAGCCATTGCAATTGTAGGTGCAACTGTAGGTACTTATCATCATCCCAAACTTCCCTCTAGAACTGTAGAGCAAAATACTTTATTGCGGAGGAATGCGGAGAAAAATACTGTCTTCTTGTCTCATCTAAACTTACAGAAAAAGCAGGCTTCACTCTGGTGAACACAACTCACTCAGATCTTCATGCATATGGCTCAAACCTGAAATGTAGCATCCTCAAACATACCTCTAACTTACTCCCAATCTACAAACCACTATCTTCAAGTAGAGATAAATGCGGAGAAGTTTATTGGACTATTCTTCAGCATGCAACTCACTATCTATACTGCACTTCTCTGTAACTCACTTGTTTCTTCCAAAGAGGCTAATTTTCTCAATATCTTCAACATACAAGTCTTCTAAACAAGTAATAGAATAGGATATAGTTGACACCAATGACAACAAGAATATGTTGACATCAATGACAACACCGATTAGGCACATACTTGCAACAAATATAATTTATTTAATTAATTGAATGATGGACAAAAAGGATTAAATTGATTAAATAAATCAAAATAGTTCATTTAATTAATTAGGTGATGAAAGGGGACATAAAAGGGTCCTAGCAGAAATGTATCACAAGATGATGGTCATTTTAAGTGTCTACATATTTTATTGATGTAATCTTTCTCCATGATGATTGCATGATTCACCATGATTTTTATGCACGTACTTAATGATTCTATCTTACTAATGTAATGCTAGCAATGATGACATCTTATGTTAAACCATGTTTTATAATGAATATAACTTTTTCCTAACAAGTTTATCATGATGATATCTCATAATTTTATATATTCTTATAGGATATTTTATCTAGCATTCGTGGATACTATTATCTCTATATTTGGGGTATTATTAGGGGCACTTTTTTACCTAGACCATTATATGTACTTTGATGAGCATATACCTTTAATATCTTCTTAATGGTGTCACATGATGTTATCTTTACATTTTTATATGATCATCTAGCTTGTTTATCTCATTTTACATATATTTTATACTCTCCTCCAACTATATGAAATTCTTTTCATGCAACTAATTAGAGAAGGGAATACTAGGTCACTAACATTTCCTTCTTGAGAATGGTTGCAATGACTAACACATGATTAGAATGCATTACATATGGTAACACATTACTTCTACTACTCCATGGTAGTATCTAATGGCTTGTTACCCTATGTGGTATCCTTGTTCCACCACAAGTGGAATATCTTGCTCAATTGCTTTTCTCTTTTTCTATTTCTTTTGATTGTAGAAAACATATTCTTGTTTTAGATGCCTCCACCAAAGAACCTAAAAGCATTAAGGAGCCTCCAAGGAAGGTTGCAGTCCATCAGGCGTTTCATCTCACAGCTAGCAGATAAATGTCAACCCTTTCAACACTTACTCCGAAAGGATGTCTCATTTCGATGGGATAATAAGTGTCAGGCAGCATTTGATCAACTTAAAGAATATCTAGCTACCCCTCCTGTATTGGTTCCACTAGTTGCGGACAAACCTTTGATCTTATACATCTCCACTACAAATTCAGCCTTAGGGGCCCTGCTAGCACAGAATGATGACACAAGAAAGGAGCATGCAATTTATTACATCAGTAGAACCTTGGTGGGATACGAGCTCAATTATTCACCAATGGAAAGGGCTTGTTTAGCAGTAGTGTTCGCCTCCCAAAAGTTGCGGCATTACATGCTGAACCAACACACAAATCTGATAGCCAAGATTGATCCCTTGAAGTATCTACTAGCAAAAGCAGCTCTCACAGGCAGACTAGCTAAATGGGTCATGATCCTTAGTGAGTTTGACATAGAATACATAGATCGTAAGGCAATTAAAGGACAAGCCCTCGTAGATCAACTAGCAGATGCACTTATGAAAGATACACATCCTATGGTAGCAGACTTTCCTGACGAGAATCTCTTCACTCTTTCTAACTCCATAATGTGGAAGTTGTACTTTGACGGTTCTTACACACAGCATGGATCAGGAGCCGGCATCTTATTTGTTACACCTCAGAATGACTACATTCCAAAGTCATATCGGCTAGCATTCCCTTGCACCAATAACATAGCCGAGTATGAAGCACTCCTTATAGGTCTCAATACAGTAGTTCAATGGGATATCACAGAATTACAAGTATATGGAGACTCACAGCTAGTCATTCGCCAAGTCACAGATGAATACCAAATAAAGGATGAAAAGTTGGTCCCCTACAAACAACTAGTGGATGCCTACAAACCACATTTTTCTACCATCACATTTGAGCAAATTCCAAGAGAGCATAATAAAGCTGCAGATTCTATGGCTTCTGTAGGGTCACTGATTGACATGCCTACAAATACACAGAAGTGTGAATTCTTGATCGAGCAATTGTTGATACCAGCCGTCGATGTTCCTGTTACTGAAATCATCTATGAACTTGTTGGTCCCAATTCCCCATGGTACGAAGATATCTATGAATACCTCACGAACAATACCTTTCCCCCTGACCTATCATCCACTCAACTCAAAACCTTTGTCCGTCGATCCTCTCATTACATCATTCTGGGTGATACACTATATCGCCGGAGTCTCGATGGTATCCTCTTACGATGTCTTAAAGCAAAAGAAGCTGAAGCTACCTTACGAGACATACACGAACGCGTCTGTGGCGCACATTCTTCCGGTCCTAATCTTGCTAAGAAGATACTCAGAATAGGTTATTACTGGCCTACAATAGAGCAAGATGCTGCACAGTTTGCTAAGAAGTGTCTACAATGTCAGCAGCATGGAGATTTGATTCACGCACCAGCTCATGAGTTACAACCTGTGACAACTCCATGGCCTTTTTCTCAATGGGGTCTCGACCTCGTAGGACAAATCCACCCTTCCTCCTCCAATGGCCACAAGTTTATCATTACCGCCACTGAGTATTTCACGAAGTGGGTGGAAGCCATTCCTATGACCTATATCACCGGTAAGCAAATAGCCAAGTTTATTCTAAACTACCTCATATGCTGGTATGGTATTCCCCAAGCTATTGTAACTGATAATGGGAGACCATTCAAGAACCAAGATGTTCGTGCCTTATGCATACAATACAATATCCAACATCGCTTTTCAACTCCCTACTATCCGCAGAGTAACGGCCAAGCTGAGGCTTCCAATAAAACCATTCTCAAGATCCTAAAGAAAACGGTCAATGAAGCTGGTCGTGATTGGCACTTGCAACTCAATCCCGCCCTATGGGCCTACCGCACTAGTATCAGAACACCCACTGGTGCCACACCATATGCCTTGGTCTTTGGCTCTGAAGCTATCGTACCTATAGAGGTCGAGATCCCATCCCTTAGAGTATCCATGCAGGATCTGATCGGCGGAGATGAGTATCGCACTTCTCGATTAGCTGAGCTTGAACTACTAGATGAGAGGCGTCTTGCCGCCCTTAATCATCTCCATGTCTATCAAAACCACCTCCGGCGTAATTACAACAAAAAGATCAAAGAAAGACGGTTTCAAGTTGGTGATCTTGTACTTAAGGAGAATCAGAGAAATCAAGCAGATCGAGAGAAGAAGGGTAAGTTTGAGCCTAACTGGTTAGGTCCCTTCATTGTGACAGCAGCATATGGATCGGGAGCTTATACTTTAGCTACGGCATTCCTCTAGATGAGCCACTTAACAGTGTCCATCTCAAGAAGTTCTATGCCTGATCCTCAGAGTATTCCCAAAAAAAAAACAATAGAAAAAAAAAAATCCGTCCTCTGGTGAAAACCTGGCAAACAGGTGCCTTGGATAAGTACCATAGTGAAAACCTAGCAAACAAGCACTATGTGTAGAGTCAGCATCCATCGTCTATCGAGTCCTGTCCACTCCTTGTCCAGTTTGCAATAACACGCTTCATCCATCCACCCATAATAAAACCATTGACTTTGTTTGCATTTCCATCTCCCTATCTAGTATAGCTTGGAAATTTGTCAATGTCCATCGTCGTCTTCCCATGTCTTGGTCTGGGTCTACAGTTAACATTGTCTTGTCCTAGGTCAAGTCTTTCTGTGTCTTCTTCAGCAGTCACCCCTACAGTTTCCTCTACCAGAATGGGGGCAACTCTTTCCTTAGCTTCGGTCTAGGATTGGTTCCTTGTTCGTGGTTCGCAGCACATACTTCAATCTTGTCTCATTTCCACAGGTAACACCCTTTAACGGACACATCGCTCCTACAATAAGGTTGTTCTCTTCGCAACACTTGTTCTACATCATCACACTCACCAGAACTACATATCATCTTTTCAATCTTAAGGTACCTTGATCCCATGGATATGGGTATGTAGGTAGTCTGGAATACGAAGGACGTTTCCAGTACTCAGGTACATAAGATCCCATCTTCTCAATGCTTGTCCACATCATCACACTAACCAGAACTACATATTATCTCTTCTCAATCTTAAGGTACCTTGATCCCATGGATATGGGTATGTAGGCAGTCTGGAATACGAAGGAAGTTTCCAGTACTCAGGTACATAAGATCTCCCCCTTCCATCTTGACCCATTTCATCACTCTATCCAGAACTACATATTTATCACATTCACCTTCCATCGTAAGTGTGCCTTGATCCCGTGGATATAGGGTATGTAGGCAGTCTGGAATACGAAGGATGTATCCAGTACTCAGGCACACACGATCCATCATTCTCCACCTGTCCCAATCCATTAGCATTCCATCCTTCTAGTCTTCCATTTGTCAAAATCCATTCACCTCGACTTGACTAACTCAAGCAGCAAGCTAGCACATCCTTTCAAAGCAAAAGTCCTTAACAAACTTGAAGCAAAGAGGCCTACTGCCAGAGTCATCTATTGTCCTGCATACCAATTGCCAACATCAGCTAAGTACCGCTTAACCAAGCCCTAGATCAACAAGCTTGTCTTCTTCGAAGTGTTCCATTGTCGAGACCAACACACGCGTCTCCTGCAACATGTGGCATTTCCTGCAAGTGAGACATTGTCTTCTTAGGTAGATAGCCCCCTTTAATGGACATAGAGCTCCTACGATAAGGCTGTTATCTTTCCTATCCAATATATCCTGAGCAACCTCTTTGGCAAGAGAATATGTTGGCTGTATGTTTACTTTGTAAGTCAGTCAATTTGTGTTATGGTTTATCTTTTGTTTCCCTATTCCAATACCTATTCAAGGCTACCTTGATTTATCTATAATCTTGGTATGTTGCGATGTAGTACGGATTGGGGGCATAGTCATTGCTTTCTGTGTGCCGTGTTTGAGGAATGATCTCTAGTATCTTTCTTAGCATTCTATTTATCTTGTGAGTGTTACGTCCTAGCATCTTACATATTAATAATTCTTCTTGCATTCGCATGTATGGAAGTTTATTTTATGTTCAAGACTGGCTTATTCACATGTTCCAACAAGGTTATATTATGTCTAAGGGGATCTCAGTTCAAACCGCTTGCTTGCAGAGTCAACGTCCACGCACTCGGATATTACAGCACCTTGGTCTTTTATACCTTGGTGGCAAACTATCCACGTGCTATATCAAAAATAAGGATTGCTCTTTATAAACAAATGTGAAACCATTGCAACAAGCTCATCCATCTACCCATCCATTCATCCATGGCCTTATATAGTTTTCCAACAATAATCGATCAACAGTCTTTTCTATCATGTTCTCTTCTATCTCCACTTTCTTCTATCTATCATCAACCCAACCTTATCTGTCTCCAACAAATCTTCTAGTCGAGCGTCAACACAGTTCTTCTGTCACTTCCCTGTCTTTCCTCTCGAGGGGGCACCCTACACTAACTATGCTGGGGCAATTACCTACACTGGGGCATAAAAACAAAAAAAAACACATTGTATCACATCTTCAACAATCAATTTTCTTTGACGCAATGCTACATGCTGCATTGCATCAAAGAGGGGCAAAATGTAGACACCCTAAAATGACCAAGTCGTCGCATCACTTGCATTTTGTCATTTCTTCCTAATCACCTGCATTTCAACATTAATTAAATAATCTAATTATTTAATTAATTTCACCAAATTCTTCTAAATCACAAAATTGCGACATTAATTAAATAAATCCTCATTATTTAATTAATTAAATCAAATTCCTCTATATTCTTCCACAATTAAATAATTTTTAATTATTTAATTAAATCATTGTCACCTTCCAAAATTCACATCTACATTAATTAAATATATCCAATTATTTAATTAATTCATCACAAATTCCTTCTTATCTAAAATTAAATAATTCTTAAATTATTTAATTAAATCAAAATTGTTCTTCCAAAATCATGCACAACAATTAAATAAATTTATTTATTTAATTTGCTTTCAAATCTTCTAAATTAAATAATCCTAATTATTTAATTATTTCTTCTAAAATATCTTCTCTAAATTTAAATAAATCAATTATTTATTTAAATTGCTTTTTCTTCTAATTTGAGTTATCTTTAAAATAACTCAAGCTTTCTTGCTCATCAATTAAATATTTCTATATTTAATAAAGCAAAATATCTTCTTTTCTCATGCAAATCTCTTCTTCTTGTTTTAAATCACTTAACTGATTGCTTTATTCTTTTAATTGATTTATCTCTTCAGTTAACTTATTCTTCTATTCTTGATAACTCCTCTCATGCAAAAGAAAGCAAGACACATGTCTTCTTCTCATTCGTTGCACATTCCTCAACTTATCTCCTCCGTTGATTCTTCTGAATTATCTGGACCGTTGATCGATCTTCCTGGAAATCTATATAAACCCCCCTCATCTCCTTCATTGGGCCTCTCTCTTCGATCGTATTCTCAGGCACACTTAACAGAGCTTTGAGCATACAAAACGCGTCGATTGAGCATGATAACGATCTTTTGACATTGATCTCTTGAGCACATACTTGCTTGTTGTAGCCATGGCTTTGCAACTACATTGAGCAATCCACATATCTCCACCAAAGAACCTAAAAGCATTATAATCTTCCGTGCACCTACACCTAGATGTCACCATCCGTGCACCTACACCTAGGCTTCCGGTTCAGTCTGATTATAATCTTGTCGAACATCTAGGGAGAACACCAGCACAGATCTCTATTTTGGACCTCCTACGGTCATCACCTGCACATAGAGTGGTGCTAGAAAAAGCCCTCCAAGAGTCTTCCGTTCCTAACAACATAGCAGTCGCAGATTTCCAAGCTATAGTGGGTAACATTACTTCACCCTACAATGTGGTCTTCTCTGAGAAAGACCTCCCCTCCCACGATCCATGTCACAATGATGCCCTGCATATTGAGGTTCTCATCCATAAGCGCAAAATCAAACGTATACTCATAGATGGTGGTGCTGGTCTCAACATCTGTTCTTTAAAGTTACTAAAGCAATTGGGATACTCTGAGGATCACGTCAACACTGATCATAGTATTACAATCAAGGGATATGATGATGCAGAACGTCGTTCAGAAGGTGTTATTCACTTGCCTATATAGCTGGGCCCCGTTATGCTTGAAACCAGGTGTCAAGTTCTTGATATTGAGCTGCCTTACAACATTATCCTAGGCCGCCCATGGATCCATGCAATGAAAGCTATTCCCTCCACGTACCATCAGTCCCTCAAGTTCCCATACAATGGTACGGAAATCACCATCCCAGGAGATCCTAATCCTTTTGAATTTTGCCGTGTCTTGCAAGGAAGCTATAAGAATTGCAACCAAGTGCCTAAAAATGACAAAGCCCTTGAATCCCCTCTCTATGTTGACCCTGAAACTCTAACGCAAGCCTCTACAAGTGAGCCTACACCCCTCCCCAAAATCACAGCTCGTGTCCGAGATATAGGCTTTGGCACTTATGATATCTCAGAATCTTGTTGTGTAGGGCGGATGCCTTTATCTCCAAAATCTTACGGCAAACCACCCATTGCCAAAGTTACCAAAAAAGCAGCTATTCCTCCCCCAACATTCCTAACCCAATTCCAACATGGATGGTTATTGGAAGAGGAAACTATTGAGGACATCTCTTCTTGGCTTTACAAGGAGAAAGAACCAGTCACGATACCAGTCAAGCAATATGGCAATGGCTTAAGGATAGTGAAAAACATGGGCTATAAAGGCAAAGGTGGCCTTGGGAAACAGAATCAAGGCACTATGGAGCCCATTGTGGTAACAAAGAAGCTAGACAAGAAAGGATTAGGATTTGGTAAGAAGGTACCACGCGCCTCAGACATCGAGTATATCCTCGACGAGGTAGCTGACACGTTTCCCGCCGATACGACGTCTACAGAGGATATCACCGATGACTCTTCCCTCCACATGACCAATCTATTCGCAGAATCCTCCATTTTTACACTATCCTCCGTATCCTTAACTTCCACCACCAGCACATAGAATGTCACGCTTGTCTACCCTGAACTTATCGATTGGGACCAACAAGGGGCCCCCGTTATAGATGTATTTCAGAATGACGAAGCTCTAGCTGAGTTCATGGGACTTCGGGAAGGTAGGCGATCACAAAGCAGGTTTTGTAATGGAACTAGAGCCCACGGCTTATTTTGGTGAGAATGCCAAATCCTCCAGTCGCAAAAGTGCAAATAAAGAAAGATCTCTAGGTGAAAACCACACTATGGCACCTCCTGATCATAAAATAGTAAAAATAAAGGACGTATCCAAAGGTGAAAACCCAACTGTGGCACCAGAGGATGGAGGATTTGACCTTCCCTTACCATCTAAGTATCAGGAGAAATCAGCTCTACTAGTGGAAGATTCTACAGAGATCAACCTAGGTACAGAACAGAATCCAAAGACAACATTCCTAGCGGCATCATTATCTGACATAGAGCACAAAAATATTAACAGCTTCTTCTTACAACGAACCATCAACTTTGCATGGACCTATGCAGATATGCCAGGGCTAGACCCTAAGCTGGTAGTTCATTATCTCACAGTTGATCCCAAGGTGAAACCAGTCAAGCAAAAATTGAGAAAAATGCACCCACAGATAGCTCTCTTGGTGAAGGTGGAAGTACAAAAGCTGTTAGATGCAAAGTTCATACGACCAATTGACTATTCAGATTGGGTCTCAAACATTGTACCTGTGTCTAAACCTAATGGGCACATCCGCATGTGTAATGATTTCAGAGATCTCAATAAGGCATGTCCTAAAGATGACTTTCCACTACTAAACATTGACATTATAGTGGACTTGACAGCAGGTCACGAGATGCTTTCTCTCATGGATGGATTCTCAGGTTATAATCAGATAAGGATAGCTGAAGAAGACCAACATAAAACAACCTTTACTTGTCCTTGGGGCAATTATTGTTGGTGTGTCATTCCGTTTGGTCTGAAGAATGCAGGAGCAACCTATCAGAGAGCAATGACAGTGATATTTCATGACCTCTTTCATCACATCATGGAAGACTATGTTGATGATATATTGGCTAAATCTTCTAGAGCGGATCACATACAGGTCCTAGGACAGATTTTTGACAGGCTTGAAAAATACCAAGTCAGACTCAATCTAAAGAAGTGTGTATTCGGCGTAACATCAGGGAAGCTATTGGGATACATTGTATCTCGCAGAGGCATCGAAGTAGATCCAGCAAAAGTAAAGGCTATAGTGGAGATGCCTCCACCAAAGAACCTAAAAGCATTAAGGAGCCTCCAAGGAAGGTTACAGTCCATCAGGCGCTTCATATCACAGCTAGCAGATAAATGTCAACCCTTTCAACACTTGCTCCGAAAGGATGTCTCGTTTCGATGGGACAACAAGTGTCAGGCAGCGTTTGACCAACTTAAAGAGTATCTAGCTACACCTCCTGTATTGGTTCCACCAGTTGCGGACAAACCATTGATCTTATACATCTCCACTACAAAGTCAGCCCTAGGGGCCCTTCTAGCACAAAATGATGAAACAGGAAAGGAGCACGCAATTTATTACATCAGTAGAACCTTGGTGGGATACGAGCTCAATTATTCACCAATGGAAAGGGCTTGTTTAGCAGTAGTGTTCGCCTCCCAAAAGTTGCGGCATTACATGCTGAACCAACACACAAATCTGATAGCCAAGATTGATCCCTTGAAGTATCTACTAGCAAAAGCAGCTCTCATAGGCAGACTAGCTAAATGGGTCATGATCCTTAGTGAGTTCGACATTGAATACATAGATCGTAGGGGAATTAAAGGACAAGCCCTCGCGGATCAACTAGTAGATGCACCTATGAAAGATACACGTCCTATGGTAGCAGACTTTCCTGACGAGAATCTATTCACTCTTTCCAACCCCATAATGTGGAAGTTGTACTTTGATGGTTCTTACACACAGCATGGATCAGGAGCTGGCATCTTATTTGTTACACCTCAGAATGACTACATTCCAAAGTCATATCGGCTAGCATTCCCTTGCACCAACAACATAGCCGAGTATGAAGCACTCCTTATAGGTCTCAATATAGCAGTTCAATGGGATATCACAGAATTACAAGTATATGGAGACTCACAGCTAGTCATTCGCCAAGTCACAGATGAATACCAAACAAAGGATGAAAAGTTGGTCCCCTACAAACAACTAGTGGATGCCTACAAACCACATTTTTCTACCATCACATTTGAGCAAATTCCAAGAGAGCATAACAAAGCTGTGGATTCAATGGCTTCTGTTGGGTCACTGATTGACATGCCTGCAAATACTCAGAAGTGTGAGTTCTTGATCGAGTAGTTGTTGATACCAGCCGTCGATGTTCCTGTTACTGAAATCATCTGCAAACTTCTTGGTCCCAATTCCCCATGGTACGAAGATATCTATGAATACCTTAAACACAATACCTTTCCTCCTGACCTATCATCCACCCAACGCAAAACCTTTATCTGTCGATCCTCTCGTTACATCATTCTGGGTGATACACTATATCACCGGAGTCTCGATGGTATCCTCTTACGATGTCTTAACGCAGAAGAAGCTGAAGTTACCTTACGAGACATACACGAAGGTGTCTGTGGTGCGCATTCTACCGGTCCTAATCTTGCTAAGAAGATACTCAGAACAGGTTATTACTGGCCTACAATAGAGCAAGATGCTGCACAGTTTGCTAAGAAGTGTCTACAATGTCAGCAGCATGGAGATTTGATTCACGCACTAGCTCATGAGTTACAACCTATGACTACTCCGTGGCCTTTTTCTCAATGGGGTCTCGACCTCGTAGGACAAATCCACCCTTCCTCCTCCAATGGCCACAAGTTTATCATTACCGCCACTGAGTATTTCACGAAGTGGGTGGAAGCCATTCCTATGACCTATATCACCGGTAAGCAAATAGCCAAGTTTATTCTAAACTACCTCATATGCCAGTATGGTATTCCCCAAGCCATTGTCACTGATAATGGGAGACCATTCAAGAACGAAGATGTTCATGCCTTATGCATACAATACAATATCCAACATCGCTTCTCAACTCCCTACTATCCGCAGAGTAACGGCCAAGCTGAGGCTTCCAATAAAACCATTCTCAAGATCCTAAAGAAAACGATCAATGAAGCTGGTCGTGATTGACACTTGCAACTCAATCCCGCCCTATGGGCCTACCGCACTAGTATCAGAACACCAACTGGTGCCACACCATATGCCTTGGTCTTTGGCTCTGAAGCCATCCTGCCTATAGAGGTCGAGATCCCATCCCTCAGAGTATCCATGCAGGACCTGATCGGCGGAGAGGAGTATCGCACTTCCAGATTAGCTGAGTTTGAACTACTCGATGAGAGGCGCCTTGCCGCACTTAATCATCTCCATGTCTATCAAAACTGCCTCCGGCGTAATTACAACAAAAAGATCAAAGAAAGACGGTTTCAAGTTGGTGATCTTGTACTTAAGGAGAATCAGAGAAATCAAGCAGATCGAGAGAAGAAGGGTAAGTTTGAGCCTAACTGGTTAGGTCCCTTCATTGTGACAGCAGCATATGGATCAGGAGCTTATACTTTAGCTACACCTGACGGCATTGCTCTAGATGAGCCACTTAATAGTGTCCATCTCAAGAAGTTCTATGCCTGATCCTCAGAGTATTCCCAAAAAAAAAAATAGGAAAAAAAAAAATCCATCCTTTGGTGAAAACCTGGCAAACAGGCACCTTGGATAAGTACCATAGTGAAAACCTGGCAAACAGGCACTATGCGTAGAGTCAGCATCCATCGTCTATCGAGTCCTGTCCACTCCTTGTCCAGTTTGCAACAACACGCTTCATCCATCCATCCATAATAAAACCATTGACTTTGTTTGCATTTCCATCTCCCTATCTAGTATAGCTTGGAAATTTGTCAATGTCCATCGTCGTCTTCCCATGTCTTAGTCTGGGTCTATAGTTAACACTGTCTTGTCCTAGGTCAAGTCTTTCTGTGTCTTCTTCAGCAGTCACCCCTACAGTTTCCTCTACCAGAATGGGGGCAACTCTTTCCTTAGCTTCGGTCTAGGATTGGTTCCTTGTTCGTGGTTCGCAGCACATACTTCAATCTTGTCTCATTTCCACAGGTAACACCCTTTAACGGACACATCGCTCCTACGATAAGGCTGTTCTCTTCACAACACTTGTTCTACATCATCACACTCACCAGAACTACATATCATCTTTTCAATCTTAAGGTACCTTGATCCCATGGATATGGGTATGTAGCTAGTCTGGAATACAAAGGACGTTTCCAGTACTCAGGTACATAAGATCCCATCTTCTCAACACTTGTCCACATCATCACACTAACCAGAACTACATATTATCTCTTCTCAATCTTAAGGTACCTTGATCCCATGGATATGGGTATGTAGGCAGTCTGGAATATGAAGGAAGTTTCCAGTATTCAGGTACATAAGATCCCCTCCTTTCACCTTGACCCATTCATCACTCTATCCAGAACTACATATTTATCACATTCATCTTCCATCGTAAGTGTGCCTTGATCCCGTGGATACAGGGTATGTAGGCAGTCTGGAATACGAAGGATGTATCCAGTACTCAGGCACACACGATCCATCATTCTCCACCCGTCCCAATCCATTAGCATTCCATCCTTCTAGTCTTCCGTTTGTCAAAATCCATTCACCTCGACTTGACTAACTCAAGCAGCAAGCTAGCACATCCTTTTAAAGCAAAAGTCCTTAACAAACTTGAAGCAAAGAGGCCTACTGCCAGAGTCATCTACTGTCCTGCATACCGATTGCCAACATCAGCTAAGTACCGCTTAACCAAGCCCTAGATCAACAAGCTTGTCTTCTAAGAAGTGTTCCATTGTCGAGACCAACACACGCGTCTCCTGCGACATGTGGCATTTCCTGTAGTGAGACATTGTCTTTTTAGGTAGATAGCACCCTTTAACGGACACAGAGTTCCTACGATAAGGCTGTTATCTTTCCTATCCAATCTATCCTGAGCAAACCTCTTTGGCAAGAGAATATGTTGGCTGTATGTTTACTTTATAAGTCAGTCAATTTGTGTTATGGTTTATCTTTTGTTCCTTTTCCAATACCTATTCAAGACTACCTTGATTTATCTATAATCTTGGTATGTTGCGATGCAATACGGATTGGGGGCATAGTCATTGCTTGTGTGTGCCGTGTTTGAGGAATGATCTTTAGCATCTTTCTTAGCATTATATTTATCTTGTGTGTGTTATGACCTGGCATCTTACATATTAATAATTCTTCTTGCATTTACATGTATTGAAGTTTATTTTATGTTCAGGACTATGGCTTATTCACATGTTCCAACAAGGTTATATTATGTCTAAGGGGATCTAAGTTCAAACCGCTTGCTTGCAGAGTCAACGTCCACGCACTCGGATATTACAGCACCTTGGTCTTTTATACCTTGTTGGCGAACTATCCACGTGCTATATCAAAACTAAGGATTGCTCTTTATAAACAAATGTGAAACCATTGCAACAAGCTCATCCATTTACACCATCCATTTTTCCATGGCCTTATATAGTTTTCCAGCAAAGATCAATCAACAGTCTTTCTCTTATGTTCTCTCCTATCTCCTTTCTTCTATCTATCATCAACCCAACCTCGTCTATCTCCAACAAATCTTCTAGTCGAGTGTCAACACAGTTCTTCTGTCGCTTCCATGTCTTTCCTCTCGAGGGGGCACCCTACACTAACTATGCTGGGGCAACCACCTACACTAGGGCATCAAAAAATTGTATCACCTCTTCAACAATTATTTTCTTTGAAGGAATGCTGCAAGCTGCATCGCATCAAAGAGGGGCAAAATGTAGACACCCTAAAATGACCATGTCATCAAATCACTTGCATTTCGTTATCTGTCTCATCACCTGCATTTCAACGTTAATTAAATAATCTAATTATTTAATTAATTATCATCAAATTCTTCTAAATCTCCTAAATTCGACATTAATTAAATAAATCCTCATTATTTAATTAAGTAAATCAAATTCCTCTATATTCTACCAGAATTAAATAATTTTTAATTATTTAATTAAATCATTATTCACTTTTCGAAAATCAAATCCACATTAATTAAATATATCCAATTATTTAATTAATTCAACAAATTCCCTCTTATCTAAAATTAAATAATTCTTAAATTATTTAATTAAATAAAAAATCATTCTCCCAAAATCATGCACAACAATTAAATAAATTTATTTATTTAATTTGCTTTTAAATCTTCTAAATTAAATAATTCCAATTATTTAATTATTTCTTCCAAAATATCTTCTCTAAATTTAAATAAATCAATTATTTATTTAAATTGCTTTTTCTTCTAATTTGAGTTATCTCTAATATAACTCAAGCTTTCTTGCTCATCAATTAAATATTTCTATATTTAATAAAGCAAAATATCTTCTTTTCTCATGCAAATCTCTTCTTCTTGTTTTAAATCATTTAACTGATTGCTTTATTCTTTTAATTGATTTATCTCTTCAATTAACCCATTCTTCTATTCTTGATAACTCCTCTCATGCAAAAGAAAGCAAGACACATGTCTTCTTCTTATTCGTTGCACATTCCTCAACTTATCTCCATTGATTCTTCTGAATTATCTGGACCGTTGATCGATTTTCCTTGAAATCTATATAAACCCCCCTCATCTCCTTCATTATTTCTCTCTTCGATCATATTCTCAGGCATACTTAACAGAGCTTCGAGCATACAAAACGCGTCGATTGAGCACTATAACGATCTTTTGACATTGATCTCTTGAGCACATACTTGCTTGTTGCAGCCATGGCTTCGCAACTACATTGAGCAATCCACATATCTCCAAAAGGGAACAATACAGGTTTTGGTAAGAGCTTTCATTTGTCTTTGATTTGTGATTTATGGCTTTTACTTAATTTCGTTTCCTTAATGTTATTGGGTTCTTTGGTTTTATTTAGTTTAGATTAAATCAATTTTTCCATATACACACTAATCATTAAATAATATTTTATTTTGTAGGATTCCAAGGTGGGACAGTCATTCAAAGGGAGAATGGACTAATAAGTGACATCCATACCTTTTTAATGAGTGTTTGAATAAAATATTTTCATGTTGACTACTTGATTTTTACTTTGACATGCATTTTCATGGTAGTTCACATGCAAGTAAAGTGGGGGTAAGGTGTAATGGTGAAAGTTATATATCTTACACTTTCCCCTATGTTAAATAGACTCACTTTGACTTGGTTATATTAATAGGGAGATCCCACAATAGTGGGTTACACTTTTTGGCCAAACTTGACATTGAAATGAACATTTTGAAAAAAACTTCACTTTCGGACACCTATAGCTACTAAATCGTAAGGAATTTGAAGATGGTGCAAACTAGTGATTTGTGACATTTTGTCTATAGATTCTAAATATATATTTTTAAAAAATATTTGGAATCAAATTTCATTTCTTTTTCCATCTCCTTCAATAACTAGTTTTTAACTGTAAACACCATTTTTAAAGAGTGATGTGTACTATAAAGCACATAACATTTTTTCTATGAAGGATAAAATTCTAATTTTTTCAAATTTAGATTTGTAACTATGATATCTAGAGGATGCATTTGGTTTCATAATATTTTATTGAATATTTTTTTTTAATTAAGTTTTGAAGTCAAACTAATTACAATTTAGACATAGGTGTACTATAAAGCGCATAACTTTTTTTGTATGTATCAGAATTAATTTTTTTTTGTTGGATCAAGGACATGAATACCAAGAGAATAGATATTTTTTAGAATTTTTTTGGTAATATACTATTTTTCCACATGTGTAGAATAGAGAGCTTGATTTTTGGTGAAAAACCTATGTTTAATTAAACTAAAAAATAAAATGTATAATAAAACCAAAACATATTAAAAATATACTTGATGGAGAGCTCGTTTCGAGGAGTATAATCCTGCATCTGGGTTTGTCAATTTGATTCCATTTTGTTCCTCAACCCGATCCTTTAAACCCAAAAATTTGCATAAAATTGCAGCTGGAGGGGGGCAAGCGTAAAATGATGGGGTTCTAATGAAGGGGGGTTCTAGTGAACCCCTTGAAACCCCTTCTAATGAAGGGGGGTTATAGTGAAGGGGGGTTCATTCAAACCCTATAAAAATCAAATAACATTAAGAGATGTTCGCTCGAACCCATTATTTTATTAAAAAAATTGGTCGACGGAAAGTGGGTTCACTCAAATGGGGGTGTTCGAGTGAACCCATTTATGGGTTCTAGTGAACACCCTTGTTCAAGCGAACCCGTCCAAATTTTTTTTTCCATGCATAGGCAATTTTTCTTCCTTAATGCAATTGTAACCCACTATTGTGGGATCACCCTAATATACCATATACAATGAAAATGTACAAGTGATAATTTTTCTCAAAGTTGTCATATAACCCAAACCATATATTTCCATGTACATTCACTCTTAGGGACCAATCTTTATCCCTGGTTTTATCCATTCCTCACCTAGGGTCAAATCTATGATTTACACAAGTGACCTAGGTTAATTGCATGATTTGTGTGAATAACTATTGGCCTTTTAGAGTTTAGATTCAAATTTAGAGCTCACCTAACCCCTTCATCTAGTCATTATGTGTTGATTCAAAATACAAAATGTTTCATTTGTGTCCTTTAGATTTGTATTTACGGAGTAACCATATTTCATTTTTTCATGGATCATTTAATACCCACAATTCATAAGAATATCAAAGTTATAATATTTTAGGCATTAAATTGAAAAATAAAATTATTGTTGCATTACCTAATAGGATCAATATGTAGGCCCACATATTCAACATATTTTCTTATTGTCATTGATCATTTCTAAAATTCATTAACATAGTATCCTTAGGAGTTTGATTGAGAGGAGACATATTGCCTATCATTGGAAAACTCCTAAACACACAAACAAGTTTTTATGTAGAAACAAATATGGGCATCCAAGACAAGTTGAAGGCAAACAATAAAAAATTTACATAGATCAATTTCACATATCCATATTAGATCGACATTTGTACAACTCAAATCCATAGGTTTGCAATTAATTTTATTGTAGCAAAAATGACTGACAATGTTAATAATGAATTTAAAGATCTTGTGACATCCATATTATTATTCCTAATTTTGTTACATTCTAACAAATTATTTATAACCATCATATATATTTTTATCATAATAAAAGGAATTTTATTCTCCATTTTAAATTTTACCACATTCTATTAACTATGCCATAAAAAATGGTTAGTTGACAATATTTTAATCAAACACAACAAGGTCTATGTAGCTACTGGAGTCCCTGCCCAAGGTTGCAAAAACATAATGCAATAGAAATATGGTATGTATAGTTAGTGTAGACACCTAAAATTGTCCACTCTTCATGTCATCCCTAAACATCCCTAATTCATGCATATTCATCTCTAAACATCCCTATTTGTCCCTAATTCATCCCTAAACTCCTCTAAACCATTACTAAACATATCTAAACATCCCTAAATCACTATTTCTACCAAACTAACTAAATAAACACATGTTTAGATAGTTAATTGATCAATTCCCCTTCAAACCATGATTTTACCATATTTTATTGTCAAAATCACTATTCACACACTATTCACTATTCATCCGTACCCATATCGATACCTGCATCAATACCTAGCCCTAGCCAAAATGATTTATTAATCATTTATCTCCTTCTCTATAGTCCAAACATTAGATAAATTTGATTAGAATGGACTCCTTGCTGAAAAATCAGACTTGGGAATTATGTAAGTTGCCTGGAGGTAAAAAGGATTTACCAAACAAATGGGTTTATAGGCTGAAAGAGGAAGATGGAGGTAAGAAAAGATTTAAATCTAGGTTAGTTGTAAAAGGATTTGCATAGAAAAAGGGCATTGATTTTGATGAGATTTTTTCTCCGGTTGTTAAGATGACTTCTATTTGTACTGTTTTAAGTATTATGGCTGCTGAAGATTTGCATTTGGAACAACTAGATGTGAAAACTACCTTTCTCCATGGTGATTTGGAGGAGGAGATATATATGGAACATCCCCAAGAATTTGAGGTCAAAGGTAAGGTGAAATTGGTGTCCATGCTTCCTCTAGAATACCACCCAAAGGAACTGAAGGACCTCTATTAATTAAATATACATCAGTATTGACAGCCTCTGGCCACATGTTTAAAGGCAGCCCAACATGTAATCTATGCTCCTTGCATGCTCCATTATTGTCCTATTCATGCGCTTAGCCACTCCATTTTCTTTTGGAGTCCCTAGAACTATTTTCTACCTATGAATTCCATTAAAGGAACAATAACCTCAAATTCTTTGCTGCAATAATCACCACCATTATTAGATTTGAGACATTTTAATCTTTTACCTACCTCATTCACTTCCTAGTTGCATTATCTATGAATGTAACATAATACCGAGAGCCACCAAGAGAAGATACCTGATCTAGTCCCCATACATCTATATGCACAAGCTCTAATTTTTCATCTTTCTTTTGCTTCCCATCCTTGAGAAAACTAACTCTCTTTTGTTTGCCATACACACAACTTTCATAGAAATCCATATTAATACATTTCAGACCTGGTAAAACTTTCTTAGAATGAAGTACCTTCATACCTTTTTCACTCATATGCCCAAGTCTATTATGCCACAGTGTTGTCTCAGAACCTGCAGCAACTGTTTCAGTCTCTTCCTATGAACCCGCAACAACTTTTCTTGAAGTTGTTTGATTCTTCTCTGCAACAACTAAAGTAGAAGGAACAGTATGACCTGTACAAAGATATAAGGTGCCTACTTTCACACCTTTTTCTACTATTAAGGCACCTCTTGAAACCTTCCAATTTTTATCACTGAAAGTAACTATGCATCCTTCATCAGCTAGCTGCCCTACTAAAATTAAATTTCTACTTAGCCTTGGAACATGCCTTACCTCTTGTAGTAGCCAATGATTCCCATTCTACAACTTAATCTTGATTTTTTCCTTTCCAACAATCTAACAAGGTTCGTTATCTCCCAAATAAACCAGCCCAAAATCCCCTTGGACATAACCAAGAAAATAACTTCTATGGGCTGTAGCATGAAATGAGGCCCCTGAATCTAAAACCTATGAATCATCAACATTATCTAGGGAAAGAATCAAAGCATCATCTTCATATTTATTACTTATCACATTTGCCTCCTTATTGCCTTCTTGTTTGTCTTCTTTATTCTTCTGAGACCAACAATCTTTCTTTAGATGACTTGGTTAACCATAGTACCAATAATCCTTCTATCCTCTGGATTGGGACCTCTTGTCCTTTGATTTCTCCTCGTGACTTCCAATGACCTCCAGAACCTTTTCCTCTCTCCTTTGATCTGCCTCTTCTTTCTGCATTCAAAACACTACCTAATGTGGACCCTCCTGAGCTTTTCTGTCGCATTTCCTCGCTAAGGATAACACCAACAACATCATCAAATTTCAAAGTTTTTGAACTAGAGACAAAGTTACTTACAACCATTACCAAGCTATTCCAGCTTTCTGGCAAAGAACATAAAACCAAGAGAGCCCTCACCTCTTCATCAAATTTCACTTTTACAAAAGTTAACTAACTGGTAATCGTATTAAACTCATTTAAATGATCTGTCACAGATCCACCTTCAATCATTTTTAGATTAAACAAACGCTTCATAAGAAATCCTTATTTGAGGCTGAGGGTTTTTCATACAATTTCACCAAAGCTTTCATTAGTTCATCTATTGTCTTTGATTCTATTATATTGAACACCACAGATGGTGCCAGGCACAACCTAATGGTTCTCGGTGCTGTTCTGTCCAGAAGATTCCAATCCTCATCAGTCATTACTGCCAGTTTCTTGGTTATTCCTTCCAATGGCCTCCATAAATCCTTCTAATAGAGATAATCCTCCATCTGCATCTTCCATAACTGATAGTTCTGCCCATTGAATTTATCTACCTTCAATTTACCCTCATCTGCCATTGTTCCCACTTAACCGTGAGACTCCCACTCAACCATGAGACCTTCCTACAGATGATAATCGAACACAACCTGCTCTAATACCACTTGTTAGGAATTGCTTGTAGAAGATATCAATTAATGCAAATAAAGATTAAACAGAAGAATGAAAAATACACAGAAATAATAATAGCGAGAGACAATTTTTAATGTGGTTCACCCAAACTCAGGCTACATCCACCAACAGAGAGTCCAATATTATTATCCAGCAATTGAACTGATTACAACCAGCAATCCTTGCAACTCAATACCTTTGCAAATGCTACAATACAATATCAATGGAAACCCTAACCCTTAGCTATTTTTATCAAGCCTTATGTCAGTTACAAAAAATAGGGTTTTTTTTATGTCAGCCAATAGAAAAAATAACTCCCGATGCCTTTATAAAATAATAAAAGTTGTTTGAGGTTTCGGGGGCACTGCCCCCGAGCCCCTATAAGGGTGCTTCCCCTCAAACCCACCCTATATTACGATAGGGAGCGCACCAGGGGCGCTGCCTAGACCCTACAAGGGGTGCTACCCCTTGACCCCATCTTACGAGTGCTGCCCCCAAACCCCCATTAAATAATTTGGGGTGAAACCACGCCAATAAAAGTGGAGAAAATTTAACCTTTGAGTCTGATTAGGCTCCATATAACAACACTTCAAAATTGCCTGTTGCCTGTGCAATAGACACCTGTGAAACTAAAAAGAGATAATTATATAAAATTCTGTCAGTTTCACTGCAACATATGTCTTTTCATCATAACAACAATCTTCAACAATTCATATCTTATTAGGATAATTAAAACATAACTTTACAGTTCCTATAGTGCAATTACTAGGACATATAGTATGAAAAGATGGGAAAAAGAAAGTAAAAAGGCATGTTTAGATGAGTGCTACCTGGCACTCATCATCCCCCTGAGCCTAAGGGTTTACAAGGCCTCCTACACTTTCATAACTTGGACTTGCTAAGGTTGTATAATGTATTGGTGAGATTGTACTCCTTCTCAAAAGTTGACCAAGTTGTGAAGTTTGTGTTGTCATTCCCCCTGAACCCTTCAACCTATTTTACCCACTCTTGGAATCTAACATCCTCCATTTGCTCAGCCCATATGGGCAAAGGCTCAATGATGAGGGGTGGCCTAAAACACCCCCTATCTAATCTTGCTTATATTTATCCATTAACTTGGATACTGCCCTTGCCTTTCTCATAAACCACTTAAGGTTAGCTAGAGATGCTATGTCTCTCATCTTTTGATTGTGGGTAAGGGTGCTCCACCTCTTTCTACAGATAGCCATGATTTGATTATATGAGTTACTCATGAATAAACTAGATTCAATGGTGCATTCTTGGATATGCTACTGGTACAGGGGTAAGAGTGTTGTTTTCCCTTTTGGGGAATACAGTGCTACTCTAAAATGGATCTCAAAGGCATTAGGATTTGGACAGTCTCTTCTAAGTAATAGGCATGTACTTGTGTCCTTCTTTGTGTAAGCTTTCGTTCTTTCATTCCATATCTGATGATTCCTCATTAGTGACATAAATTCCCTTATCTGGCATTCTCCCACAAAGAAGTTGATAAAGAAAGTGTGGTCCTCTATGAAGAAATTATGTAAATACAGTTCACACAGAATTTTTTTATCTTCATCTATACTCTTTATGTACACCTTGAGGAAGTCCTTCCCATCTTGTATATTCTTAGTCAAATTAGAAAGAACTAATGATAACTTCCTCTGGTGGACCTTCTCTTGTAAAAACAGAGCATAATTGCCACTAGGGGGCCTGCAGGCTAAGATCTATGATGAGGGGGTGGCCACAGTGGTGACTTTTCTTCTAGAGCTTTTACCTTTTTTGTTATGGCTGTCACTACCCTTTGTAATTGTAACATCACATTTGTTCCCTCTAACTCCCTGCATCTTCTTTCCTAATGGAATAGGGCTCTAGGAATGAAGTGTCCCCAAATAGTCATATGTTTGAGTACCTTGTTCAACAGTAGCAACTGGAACAGTCAATTCTTGAAGTAGTTCTACTTGGTCATCTATTTTATTATTGGCCTCTGTTACTTCCCAAGCATGTCTCTACAATTTCTCAATCATAGCTGAGATCAAAGTAATGCTATTATCTCTTGTCCGGATAACACTATAAATGTTCTGTCACCTCTACATTCTTTTTTTGGATCTTTACCTCCTTGGTTTCAATGATCTTTTTCTTCTCCTCTACTTGCTTTTTCAGCTCATCAATTTGCTGATTCTTAGCTATCTCTTTTTCATTCATGACATTCTCTAGGTCAGTGATAACCAAGTGCTTGCTCCACAATAATCTTATCATTATGGCCCCTAGTACCAGTGAAAATTCCCCATCACAGGTGAAGTACTTCATCAACTACATGGCCAAAGATTGACATGGCTAAGGAAGTGAAGTCCTAATGATCCCTTTTACTTCTCCTTTATTTAAATGTAATTGTACCTCAGGGTCATTAACTACTAAGAAAGTCTTGATTAATTTAGAGTAGAGGACTTTAAGATGGTAAAACCTCTTACCTTCTTTCGGGAGACCTGATATGTTACTGATGATGGTGGTTGAGACAACAATTGTCACTCCTCGCACCTGTGTCTAGTTGTTCTTCAGATTGGAGAGGAATTCATCCACTATATCCTCCTTGTAGCCTTCAAATTTCTCTAAAAATTCCAACCACCCTATAGTTCTCAACACATCCGCTAAGGCCTGATCCTATAGTAACCTCTTTGATGTTTTAGGCTCAGATTTCTTCTTGATTCCCATTTTGCACTTAACAATATTCTTTCTCCCTTCTTTTGTTTATTTTGATTTCAAAAACCTCACCTTTAACTACTTCCTATGAGTAGCTTTTGCTAGAATGATTTCCCCTCTGGAGCTCTTCCTCTACTGTTACAGACTAACCCTAACTCTAGAGCTCCCCCATTTTTACAAAAAGATTCTACTTTGTTTGCTGTGTTCTAACTCTGGAGTTTGAAAGCTTTTTTGTCTAGTTATGACTGAAAACAATTGCTTGGTTCAGGAGGGGTTTTTACCTGAATAATTTGAATTGGAGGGTCAATTATGACTGTAAGGGAGGATATGACACTCCAGAGTAGATGTGTCAGTTAGGTAGTTATGGTACATGCATGGACAAAGATTAGAATAATGGTAGGGTTTACGTGTCTAGGTAAATTGCATAAAAATATAAATGAAAAGACTTGTTATAATTAACTAATGCAAGTGAAATACCTGGATTACAATTTGTAATGATTAGAAAATATGTTTGGGTTGCTATGCCACCGTCCTAATCAAGTATGATGTGATTCTGCATTCGTGCAACCTTCTCGCCACTCGCCATGATGTCAACAACATGTGTTCTAGCAGGTCTCCCTAAGAATGGATGTGACTATTATGCGCTAGCATATGATATCATCAGATGTCATGGAAATGATGCCTAGTCGGCGGTTGGGTATAATGAATGCTTCGCATGGCTTCCCTTTTTGAAAGTGGGTTGTAAATCATGGTGACCTCATTACTTTTCTTAGTGTTTCCACTTTGACGTTTGGGAAGGTGGGCCCTAGACATTTGAATTTATTTTGTCTGTTGAAGTGTTGGAGGTGCTCCTAGTTTTCTCCAGAGATGCACCTAGTTGGCTCTAGAGAAGCACCTAATTAGCTCTATAGAGACTTCTGCTAGATTCCTGCATGAAAAAGAGAACCACCATTTGCTGGTTTTTAGTTCCCTAGGTGAGAAAGACCCTCGTTTGACTGGTTTTCAATCTTTCCCTTTTATTTTTTGTTCTTTTATTTTTTGTGAGAAGGGCCACCATTTACTAGTTTTCAACCCTTCTTTTATTTCATTTTTTTTTCCATTTTTTTGAGAAGGGACTCCATTTACTAGTTTTCAACCCTTCTTTTATTTCTTTTTTTTATCTTGTCCTTTGAATATCCTCAACTTGTGGCAAAGGATGTGACCTCTATCACCAAGAAAAAGTCCTTGGTAAAATCTTCTTTTGTAGCTAGACTTTGATAAAGACAAATTATGTGACCATTTACTAAGAATGTGTTTTATCCTCCATTAATGGTTGCCAACAATACTATTCCATTTTCATAGACTTCCCTAATTTGGTAAGGTCTCATCCAATGAGTTTGTAATTTTCCCTTGAACTCCTTGAACTTAGAATCATACAAGAGAACTCAGTCCCCTTGTTGAAATGTCCTCTTCTTGATGTGCTGATCATGCCATTGTTTTCTCTGATGCTGAATGAGTTATGTTTGTTGTATAGCCTCTATTATGATTTCATCCAATTCATTGAATTGAAGAATCCTATTTTGCTATTCTATAGATAATGGCAGTCCAATGTCCAATGACGCTTTTAGTGTTTGCAACTCAAACTCTATGGACAATATGAGTTTCTTTCCATAGACAAGTTCATAAGGTGAGAACTTGGTTTTTGAATTCCATGTGGTGTTGTAAGCCTAGACTTCTTTAGGTAACCTACTGGCCCAATCTTTCCTATTCATGGCCACTGTCCTTGTCAAGATATTTTCCAGCTCTCTATTTGTCACCTCTACTTGCCCATTTTCTTGGGGGTTGTAAGGTGAAGATTTCCTGTGCTTAATCTAGTATAGATTTGTCAAGGCTTGTATTACCTAAGAAGTAAACTATGGACCTCTGTCTAAAACTATTGATCTTGGGGCTCCAAACCTCAAAAATATTCTGTTATATAGGAAATCAATAACTTTTTCTTCTCTTGCAAATTGTAATGCTTGAATTTCTGCCCACTTGGTTACATAATCTGTGCATACCAAAATATATTCTTTTCCTAAAGATGGTGGAGAAATTGGCCCCACAAAATCCATGCCCCATTGCTCAAATGGTTCTAAAACCACTTGAGGTTGAAGTGACATCTCCTGGGTGAAGGTTGGTTGACCCATCCTTTGGCATTGATCACACTACTTCACATACCTCTTGGCATCCTTGTGGAGAGATGGCCAATAATAGCCAGGTCCAATGATTTTTTGGATTGTCCTTTGTGAGGAGTAATGTCCACCTGAGGGTTCATCATGACATGACCTTAATACATCAAAGATTTCATCATCTCTTAAGCACCTGTGTAACATAAAGTGAGGACCACATTTAAACAACAGACCATTCAACCATTTGTAAGATAAACTTTCTTTTATCAATCTCTTTTTCTGCTTAGAAGTGAAATGAGAGGGAAACAATCTTGTAGCCAAGAAATTTGCTATATTAGCAAACCAAGGTGTAGTGGAAGAAACAACAAAGAGATGTTCATCTAGAAATCTATCTTTGACTCACTGGTTTCTTCACCTGTATGCAACCTTGACAAAAAGTCAGCAACCAAATTGAATTTTCTTAGGTTTCCTATGATAGTAATGTCAAATTATTGCAATAGTAATAGTTATCTAATTATCCTCGCACCTACTACAAGTTTGTTCATTAAGTACTTAATGGCTGCATGATCAGTGTGCACAAAGATTTTATAGTCGGTGATATAATGTTTGAATTTGTTAATAGCATAGATGACTGCCAGGAATTCCTTTTCAGTTGTTGTGTAGTTTTTTTTAGCATGGGTAAGGTTCTTACTTATGTAGTAGATTGCATGTATACCTTCCCCTTCCTCTTTCTATCCTAAGATTGCTCCTATTGACTCATTTGAAGAATCTGTTTGTATGTGGAAGGGAAGATTCCAATTGGGTCCCCTCAAAGTAGGTGTGACTGTAAGTTTCTCTTTAATGGTTTCAAATGCTGTTTGGTAATCTTTTGTCCACTGAAAGTCAACATCCTTGGTTAGTAGGGAAAACATAGGAGTAACTATCTTGCTGAAATTTTCTATGAATATTCTATAGTATCCTGCATGACATAAGAAGCTTCTAACATTAGTTTGGTTCTTAGGTGGGAGCAATTTTTTTATCACTTCTATTTTATTTTGATCCACTTTGATTCCTTTTGCTGATATGTGATGTCCAAGGATAATTCCTTCCTCTACCATCATAAAGAATTTCTCATGGCTCAAGGACATCTATTTTTTCTCACAACATTGCAACACTTTATCTAAGTTCTTAAGGGCTTCTTTAAAGGTGTCCCCATACATAGTAAAGTCATCCATATAGAACTCCATACACTCATTGGCTAATTCAGAAAAAATGGCTAAAATAACCCTCTAAAAGGTAGATGGAGCATTACATAGGCCAAATGGAAGGACTCTATATGCAAAGGTTCCCCATGAACATGTGAAGGTAGTTTTATCCTAGTCTTCTGGAGCTACTTGAATCTGGTTATATCCACTAAACCCATCTAGGAATGAGAAGTACTTTTTCCCTACTAGGTTATCTAGCACTTGATCAATGAATGGCAAGGGAAAATAATCCTTCTTTGTGGCTTTGTTTAGCTCTCTGTAATCAATACATACTCTCCATTTCCCATTCTTCTTAGGAACTATAACCAAGGGTGAAACCCACTGGCCATCTGAGATGGGATAGATGAATCCTGCCTGTACTAATTTCTCTATCTTAGTTTTGACAATGTCCTTCAGTGCAAGGTTTAGTCTTCTCTGGGTTTGTCTAACAGGTTTGACATCTTTCGTGTATATGTGATGGTTATAGATCTTATGAGGGATGCCCTTCATATCCTGATATTCCCAAGAAAAAGCTATTGAATGGGAGATGAGGAGATCAAGAAGTGCTCCTTCTTGCTTTTTTGTAAGTTGAGTGTTGATGTTTAATGTTTTCCCAAGTAAGATCATGACCTATTTTGTAATATAATCCATAGATGTTCCTAACCCATATTCTGGAGTCATAGTTTTAAGAGGAAAATAATGTGGAAGTAGCATGTGAAAAGTTGCTAAGTCTCTATAGAAGGTTTCCCCACAAGGAATGATATTGGCAAGGGTACAATGGGTAGCAGTCAAAAATTCTTTCCTTAAGTCTTGAGCTATGTCCATTGTATCTTTTCTAATGAGAATGAGAGTTATATCTTTACGTGTGTCATAGTCTATTTCTTCTTCTAACTTACCTACGTGTTCCTTAATGGTAACCATTTTCAATGTTGTTAGGCTCATCTACCCACACTATTCCTAAGTAGTGTATAGATGGTTTAGTTGGCGGATACAAGGAGATCTTCTTCATGTCCAAACCATTTGAAATGACCATGTATCCAGTTCTACAATTAATGGATGCTACAGTAGTAGCCAACTGTGGCCTAACTAAAATCAAAGGATAAGAATTCCTTTGGTTCCTAGGCTCCAATATCAAAAACTCCACTTGGAATTCCCATGATTCCACAATAACTGGAACATTAGTTAACACCCCTTTTGGAATGACCACTAACTGATCAACCAATTGGAGAATTGTGGATGTGGCCTAAACACCTATAAGGGACAATTTGTCTAGGGTGTGAACTATCATTATGTTATTTCTACCCTTGAAATGTGGACAATTATAATAGGGTTCCCATGATCCACATATTTTATAAGGAACATTCCCCCCACAAGAAGATCTACTACTTTTCCTTCCACCTGAATGGTGGTAGGAAAGTTTTTCTTTCTGCCCTAGGTTTTAACACAGTGTTTGATAAATTGGTTTAGTTCAGGAACTTCGCCGATTGCTTATAGGAGTGGAATTTCAATGTTCAACTACTTGATTTCTTGTAGAAGTTTTGATTCAATGGTAGGTTGGACTTTTTTTTGTAGGACTATTTTCTAAGGGACATGTTGTTTGAGCCATTCTTGGTAAGGTGCTTTCTTTTCAGTCTCCAGAGCAGATTCAGAGTGCATCTTAGAAGAAGCTCTGGAGCTTATCTCTGAAGCTATTCCTTTATGTTGGTATGTGGTGACTGATCATACAAATACTATACACTCATAATGTATCCTTGCCGGGGTTCGGGGTCGGTAGTTCATTTTTGTTAACCAACAAATGAAAAAATGACTTTGTAAAACCCTAATTCTAGAAGCTTCCAAAAAGCTTGTTATAAGCAGCTGGGATGTATGTTACAGGATGGAATTCACAAGATTGTAATCTATTTTGCACTGGATAATAAAATCATTGGATTGATGAGTTTCTGTGGATGTATCCCATTTTGGGTGAACCACATTAAAATTATGTGTTGATATCTTTTGTGTTATTCTTCATTGTTTTATTTGGGTTATTTAATCTACATATAATTATTAATGTTTATTGCTCCAATCTGCCTGAACCCTAACAACTAGTATCAGAGTGGGTTGTGTTCGATTATCATCTGCAGGAAGGTCTCACGGTTGAGTGGGAGTCTCACGGTTAAGTGGGAGCAATGGTAGACGAGGGTAAATTGAAGGTAGATAAATTCAATGGGCATAACTATCAGTTATGGAAGATGTAGATGGAGGATTATCTCTATTAGAATGATTTATGGAGGCCATTGGAAGGAAAAGCCAAGAAACTGGTAGCACTAACTGATGAGGATTGGGAACTTCTGGATAGAAAGGCACTGGGAACCATTCGGTTGTGCCTAGAACCATTTGTGGCGTTCAATATAACAGAAGTGAAGACAACAGATGATCTAATGAAAGCTTTGGCTAAATTGTATGAAAAATCATCAGCCTCTAATAAGGTATTTCTCATGAAGCATTTGTTTAATCTAGAAATGATTGAAGGTGGATTTGTGACTGTGTTAGCAGGAAAAATCAGGTTTAGAAGATCAAGCATTGCAAATCAAACCTAATCCTACCACCTTCAAAGAATACATCTAAATGACACAAAATGAATGCAAATCAAAAGTAAAGTCACCTATATTACTTGATTCCTTGGTTGGAATTGTGGATTGCTTCAATGGTGAAAAACCATAGTTGCCATAGCTGTAATGATGATGGACGATAAGCTCAAAGTTCTCAATGAGTGCTCAATATGCATAAGATGATAATTTGGATGCTTTCAAGATTGTGTGGGATATGGGGATTTGGAATGAAATGAGAGAGTGTTTATATATATCTCTACTAAGATTGATCAACGGTGGAGATTAGGTGGCTATGTGAACAGTTGAGATTAAACAAGAAGCTTGGATGAATGTGTACAAGACATGTGCCCATAGAGCTAACTTTTATTAAATAATTGTAGTTGGTTTGTTGGTAGTACTAAGATTGATTTTCTTAAAATAGGATGCTTTTTTGTTTTAAGGATTGGATGATGTGGATGATTGATTTTAGAACCAGTTAAATCATTTTTGTATTTTATTTAGGATAAGACCTATCTTGTACACATAGAAGAATGTGATAAGAGAGGGAATGATAAGATAAAAATAAATTAAACAAATAAATTCATTTAATTTATTTTTAAATGATAGAGGAAAGAGCTAATTTTAGAAAATTGGAGAATGAACATAAATTAAATAAATAAATTTATTTAATTTATTTGGATGATGAGATGATAAATAAATAAAAAATTGATTTTATTTATTTATAAGAGGAATAATGAGATAATTAAATAATTAAAGATTATTTAATTATAGATGAAAATAGAAGAATATAGATGGAATTAGATGGATTTAATTAAATAAATACAATTTATTTAATTAACAATAGAAATAGATGGTTTAGAAGAAATATAGATAATTAACCCAAGTGTGCTAGAAAATATTGACATATGCAAAGTGAATAATGTAACAAATTGACAAATGATGTGAAGGGTCAATTTTGGGTGTCTACATTTTGTCCCCCTTTGAGACAATGTCCGTTAGGGTGTTGTTTCAAAGAAGATGAACTAATACATTAAGATAAACAGGCTATGCCCTAGTGAAACTGGCGGGTGGTGCCCCCTCGAGAGGAAAACCAAGTGGCGAAAAGACTGGGTTGACTCATGATTAGATGACAAGGCAAGGATGGACTAGGTTGGAATGACATGAAGAATTAGGGGGTAGGTGGGATAAATGAGGGATGGAAAAGAAGAAAATAAGGTTTTGGCTTAGAAAAAAATTAAGGTTTTTCTCTATAAATAGGCTGGGAGGACTCAATTCAACTCATTTGTGTTGTTTGCTTTGAGAATTCTAGAGGTTGAGTGTTTAGAGTGCATCAGGACTTCTAGGAGCTTCAAGATGGTTATTCCATGCAAGGATCATCGAGCCAAGAGGGTGAGGACCTACAGACGACCAACAGGAGCTCACACACCAGTATGTATTGAAAACTCTCCCATAGGCATCATTAAGTATGCAAAAGCATCATAAATGTGTCCTATGCCACCAAAGGCATATAGAACTAGGGCATGCACCTCTGAGCGATAGAAAATCATTTGGTGAAATGCATCGCATATGGATGTGGTCTCATCATAGTTGGTAAATGTGATGTAGATATGGTCGAATTAGCGTTTTTAGGTTTCTTGCATGTGCCTTTGGTGCGAAATGTTGCCTTTGATCGGCAGAGGCTTGCCTTTGGTGAAATATGTTGCCTATGGTGAAAGCTAAATCACCTATGGCAGCACAGGTTTCTTTTAGTGAATTATAGGCAGTTTTAGGGTTTGTCTATAAAACATCATAGATACTGAGTTGGCTTGATGATTGCAAGCTTCTTTATGACCATTGTTATCATGAGAGGTTCACCCATCGGATTTAGGATTGGTGCGACAGTTGGACGTAGATGAGTACCTATTTTTGGAGATCATCAACTTAGAGCATGCTACACATATTACTCCTTTGGGAGCACACCTAGCATTGATGATAGCGATAGTTGAGTGGTGGTATAGTGAGCACAGTTCTTTCCTATTTATGACTAGCGAGGCTACCATCACCTTGGATGATTTGTGGCGCAGTTTACAGATTCACATTCATGGCGATCGAGTTGATTATGATCTAGAGCTGGGCCCTGATGCTTTTTGACAATTATTTGGGACTCCAGATATTGGGGTTGAGGACCATGAGATACCCATGTGGAGGATGAGGGGTCACTGCGATAGACTGCAGAGATTAGTAGTGGCAATTATCCAGTTCTTAATGCTAGATAGAAGGGCGAGAGGATTCCCTGTTGGATGAGGGACAGTGATGGAGGGTATGTTTGAGTATGGAGTGAGATATGCATGGGGCCCATGTGTACTAGGACAATTGTATCACTATCTTCATGACTGTGCGTATTTATTTGGTTTGAGTATGTCAGCAGGGGTCACACTTTTACATGTTTGGGCATATGAGCACATTGTAGTGATGAGACCAATTAGATTGAGACAAAGATTACCAGGACAACCTTATGTTCATATTTATGAAGGGGTGATGACATACAAGTAGCTTAATGCACCTGTGTACTGGCGGAGAACCTTAGATGAGCTTGAACAGTTTATTTGGAGACCATGGAGGGGCTGTGAGAGTTAAGATGATGATGTACCAGAGCTGTTGTATACTCAATAGCCTTGATATCTGTTTGGGTAGAGTATTTATGTGATTGAGCGATATCTCCCAGAGAGATTTCTATGATAGTTTGGTTTGCCCTAGGGTGAGCCGGTTGGACATGTTGTTTATGGATGAACTGTCATGCCCACATTTTCCATGTCATCACAACACACAACACACGTGTCATAGCCACATCTGTCATGTGGTTATGACACGAAAAATCAAAAAATTTCTCACGTTTCCCCTAGAAACCCCCTTGCATGCGTAAGCATGCTCGGTGGTGTTCACTCAAGGCGAAGACACTACAGTTGTCAGCAGGGTACAAGTACAATTGCGTGCAACCGGATGTGAGCAGACCAACAAGGGGGTCTCTACGACGCCATTAACATCATTACAAGGGTGATATTATCAAGGTTCTTAAATCTAAATCTCGGCAAATTCCGGCAGCATAACGCCTTACGGCGTAAGTGGGAATTACTCAACACTATTTTACGCACGTGGTTCACTGATAGATTAACAACTTCCCACGACGCCTTGTTCCGACTAAACTGACTCGTGATCTCCCTATTGAATCATTTTTCAGCAAGGCACGGTTGTCTGTCTCCTCTCTTGCTTCCTGAAATATACTCCTCCTTCAACTTAGCATTCTCAACAAGGCGGTTCGTTTGCTCTCTCTTCCCTTTTCTCTGGGTCTTAATTTTGATTGTATTTTTATCGCGCTCACCTTAACTATTTCTCTGATAATTTAGTTTATTTATATTTCGGTCTCTCTCTCTTTCAGTTTCTATGCTTTCTTTATGTTTATCCGGACCTTTCTTCATATTTTACATCAATCAGGGTTAGCACTGTATCTATTCTTGACATTAATCCTAACTCCCGAATGGTCCAGGTCATATAGACTAGTTTACTACTTCGCTGGACTCGGTCTCCTAGTTTTCTCCGATCTAGGTTTCTCCTCTCCGTATGTATTAATTAAACTTGTTCCTAAGCAAATTTTGGTAGGAGGGTCCATCAACTTAGTTCTCTTATCCCATGTGGGAATTGCCGCGCATTTTCTCCTCTGTGTTTTCCAATGTTAGTTTTTCTTCTTCTGACTCTCTTACAGGTTTACTTATATGGACGTTTACTACAGTTGAGATTAAAATGGTCTCACATGGAATGTCTGTGATGGCTTCTTAAGTTTATTTCCAGTGATCTTTTAAGCAAGGTGATGTGTAATCTTCCTCTTTATTTTCCCGGTTATTGAATCGCGTTGATAGTTGAAACTTCCGAGAAACTCTTCCCGGAGTAATACAGTATATTCCTTTATGCTCTCGTTAAATTATAATTTTATTTTCTCTTATTATTGTAAAGAGAAAACGGCCTCTCTGAAAGTCTTAATAATTAAATAATATAAGTATGTGACGATATATTTATATGTATATATAAACATATATATTCAATTATATTTCTCATATTTATAATTACTGTTGTTATTATTACTATTATTTATTACAAATAATATTATTGCAATTGCTAGATTACCTTAATAATTTATTTATGATATCTATCATACTATTGTTAACCTTTTATTTTTTTTAAATATAATATATATATAAACATATAAATATTCAATTAGATACCATTGTTAATATATATATAAATATAGATGAAATAATTCATTATATATTGATATATAAATAGACATATATAGTTATCTATATATATGTCTATATATATAAAAATATAATTTATTTCATTTAACAAAAGCTAGTGGATTAACCACTAAAAGCTTATACATTCATATATATTGTCCAACTTATATGTTAGGGCTAAATAGCCCTAACATTTCTTATTTCACATATGTTAATGCTGTGAATGAGCAGGGACATGGCGGTGGAAGCCATAGCGGCAGCGGACGGAACCAGAGGGCGGAGGGTAGGGCGAAGGCGGAGATATGACAGTGGAGGGCGGTGCTAAGCGTGGCGGCGGAGGCTACACTGGACAGCGCGGAGTTTGGGTGGCAGAAGGGCAGCGCGGCGGGGAAGGTACTGCGCGCAGCACGCGGCGAAGAGCATAACGGCGGGGCCGAAGGTTTATAAGGGATGTGGGGAGGGGCGGAGCCCCACCCACATCCCACGATGTGGGGTGTGGGTGGGGCTCCGCCCCTCCCCACACCTCAAAAGGGACTGCGGTGGGGTTTCAAACCCCACCGCCAACATGTAAATTTTTTTTTAAAACTGTGTTTTACACAGCGAAACCTCCATTACCTTATTTCGAATTTCATGAGTTTTAATTCGCATCTCATTAATATTTAATGATATATATATATATATAACATTTGCATGATATCACTCAAAATTATTTACAGTGTCTCAAATTTCATTTTTTTTTTTTTAAAAGATTAAATATATAACAAATCAAATATATATATATATATACTTTTATCTCTCTTTTCTTTTTGTTTTAACAGAGAACAAAACTTCTCAATAAAGATAAAATGAATGAATAATTTTACCAAGTAGATGCAAAAATTCTTAAAATTACAATATTTCATAATTACAATTTCTTCCATCCTATTCTTTTTATTATAAAAATTTAACCACTAAACCAATGAAATAAGAAGTGGCTTTAACTTAATCTAATTCTATAATTTGTCAAGAAAAATTTCCTTTTCACCTATTTGTAAAATTTCAGAAGTAAGAATTATATTTTACTTTCTCTCAACTTTTCAACTTAATCATTTCAACTGTATTTTCCATTGTAACAATGAACTTTAAATTTGTCTTTTCAACTAGATAAGCACATTTATCCTTTTAATTACATAAACAAAATCAGATTTAATACAGTAAAACTTTTTATTTAACTCCAAACCTTCCATTTGAACTTCAAGGCAAATAATGACTGCATATATACATAATACATGAAGGTTAACTCTTACACTACCCTTAACAGGATGAAAGAGAAGAACTTCCTTTTTCCAACCCACATACAAAAGATAGTTTGTAACAACCAAGTAAAAGTCCATCCAATAACAAGATCGGGGAGGTTATCTCCTTCACTCCCAGGGTGACAATAAAATTACATCAATATCGAGAGAGGTGCTCTCTCTTCAACTCTTATGAAAAGAACATGATCTAATTCTCATGACAAAGAAGAATTAACTGTTTCTTCAAAAATATAACTTCTCCAAATCCAACCATAAGCTCCAAGAGGAAACCTGTGTATCAAAGACAAACAAAAAGAAGAAAACACCACTCATCTAGCTCTCCTCCCTTCCGTAGACCCGCAAGAGGCTCACCCCCGAGCTAGGGAGACCATACTCACACCTGGGTAACTCAAGTACTCTACTTCACAACAGGGACAACAACAAACCCAAAGCACACAAACACCTGTGGGTAAATTACACAACACGGAAACTCAACTACAGTGAGTTTCATAAGGGGCAGGAGAGTGGACACACTCGACTCCAGAGTGTCACCCTTACAGATAATTTAACCAACACAATTTCTCTTGGCCTCAAACCAAGTTTGATCACAAATTTTCAATGAAGTCTGTATTTGACTCTCAAGACAAAGATACAGACACAAATACATGCCCTCAAGGCTTTCAACATCCCAAAAGAAGAAACCAGGTATGCACCCGAGGAGGATCACTCCTCCCCTACCCCAAACGTGATGAGTAGTTCTCCCAAGTGGGAGAAGCTCTGTCAAACAACCCGACAACAAACCCCACAGTAAACAAATCTAAACACAAACAAATAAGCATCTTTCACACACTTTACATACACATTCAGATATACGAAAGAAAGGTAAAAATCAAATCAACCTTACAAAGCCCTCCTGGAATGAAACTGTTGCAGAGCTCCACTGAGTTCTCTTCCAACCTTAGCCACCAACTCCCTCTCCCTTTCCTCTCCTCCAAGCTAACTTTCCTATTTTTGGCAATAATAATAAAACTCTCCCAAAATTCAACTAACTCCCTCCCATCCTAAAATTGGAAACAAATAACCCAAATCCTTTTCAGTTTAGAGGAATGGGGATGTGACACTTGTCACCTCCTCACTCTTCCCAAAAACCACTATCCTGTCTTGGTGGCTTATGTCACTCACCCATCCCTAGAGTACTCCTTATCCCTCTCCTCATGTCATTTCTCTTACGCATGGGAGAAATAAAAGGAGTTAAAGGAGGAAAAGACAGGTGACCCATGCCTCTTCTTCCCTCCTTCACATGGATGGCCCCACAACACATGGGGGAATCTCACTAATGGAGAGGGTGACTTCAAGTCAATCCTTCAATAATGGATGGGTTTGTAGTCATCTCTTACCTTGGGGATTGAAGAGGGATGGGTTGGGTGTTGGTACAACCCATCATGTCCCCTCCATACCTCCAATTTTCGCCACTTAACTTCAGGGGGAAGTTAAGATGACTAGATGGAGGTTACTCAAGGGTTACCCATGCCAAATGGGCCCCTAGACCCATGGGGTATAACCTAGGGTCAACTTTAACCCATTCAGAACACCCATGGTCAAGATAAAGCACATGAAAAGGCCTCAAAGATTTAAATAAAAAAAAGAAATTCAAATTCAATCTTTTTACAACACAAATCATAAAATATTGTTACAAGAGGGTAACCAAACCCACTCGACCATACGAAAGACCACATTACAACATCACATCAAACACAGGAAGATCTTGGTTCCTCGTGGAACCAGATCGGTTTAACAGGGAATAACAATAACAAGGTGCGGAATGATCTCCGAAATCTGTGGTTCGATTAGTAAATCCTGCACACTAAATTACAAGATCAGTATCCACATATAATCATCATAGCTGAAGCAACTTAAAAACATGCATTATCATGACATAGTTCTAATTAACATAAATGAAATCATATTACAATTTTCCATCATCACCTAATTAACTTTTCTGAAATGTAAACTTATCCAAACATCACCCAATTAGTTTTTCCGAAATCATAATAAAGTTTAATAGTTTTGACAAATCCAGGAACTGCTATCCCACAAATATAAAAAGTATCAATAACCGTAATGTAAATAGTCATAACAACAGAAGTAAAAAGGGCGGTCCTCACACAAACATGGTGAGGGATCCCAGATTGGGGTCCTGAGGTTGTTGTAGAGACAACACTAGTGGATTTTGAGAGCTTGCAGCTAGTAGTGTGGGACTGGATAGGGGGCTAGCTGATCTAGGCACTACTCCTGAGTATGACTCATATTGGTTGATACACAAGCTGACACGACTGAGCACTCTAGGGGAGATTGGAGAGGTAGCAGTGTAGAGACCAGTGAGGAGGAGAGTGAGGGAATAGAGGAAGCCTCCAAGAGTACAGATAGTGGCATATGTTGCTTAGGTATAGGGACAATAGTAGGGACCAGGATAGGTTCCTAGATTGGTGCAGGTCCAGCCACTACAACAGTAGGTTGTAGCAGCAAGAGATGGTGGAGATGGAGGAGATAGGGAGGCTCAACTATGGAGACAACTACAACGAGAGATAGGACAGAGGATTAGATTAGAGGCACGGTATAGGCAGTGGGGAATTGACAGGGATAAATCCTTAGTTTCCATGAGGTAGGCTCAGGGATAGGTGAAGGCCTACCAAGCACAGGTAGCACAGAGGCTAGATGACAAGGTTATAGCCAGATTTACCGTAGAGTGGGATGCAACAATTCTGAGAGTGCAGGGGTTGATAGGAGAGAGGGATGTTGCAGTACAGAGAGCACATAGGCTGATAGGGGAGAGAGATGCTACTATATCTATGTTGGGCATAGATCAGGCTACTTTGCTTTTGTCTAGAGAGCTCACTCGGGTATAAGATGAGCTTGGCACAACACAGGTAGAGACAGAGTATTATAGAGGCTTATATTTTGGAGTAGTACCTGCCAACCAGAGACAACCCAATTTTAGTAGCAGATTAGGAGCCTCTTCCTCACGGAGGACAGGTGGGTTGAGATCAGTGGGGTTTGTGATGGGACCACCACATTGCAGAGATATGAGTGGCATAGGAGGTGCAGGCGAGGATCAGGGTGAGGCTTCCTCAGGGAGTTCCATCCACCCGAGACACCATGGGTAGCCATGTTTTTTTATATTGTATCAGTTTGTATCATGTTGTACCATTATGAGGCCTGTAAGTTGATATATGTATTTTTGATGGCTCTTGATAGCCAGATTGTATATATTGATTCTTTTGTACATGATGAGACACTTGTATATTGACCCAGATGTATATATGATGGATTTTTGGTGGCGATATATGGTGTTATGGTTATGTATGCACATGTATGATGTTTATTTTATGTTTATATGTTTATGATTATGATATGCATATAGATAGATGGTAAATAATGTAATTCTTATGATGGATGCATGGTTATGAAAATGTATGTATGCTTATATGAATGGATATATAGATATAATGATATATGTCTAACACACTTGTTTTACAGGATGAAGATGATGATGAGGAAGAGGATGAAACGAAAGAGAATCAATGTTGATCAATCTTTGTGAAAGCTATAGGTTTTTATTGCGGTAAATAGATGGTGTGATGAATGAAGGATAGTAGATGCAGCTTTAGACAATGGTTGCACACAAATTTATGAGATTTGCAATCCTTATGTTTGATATTGCATATGGATATTATGCACCAAGGTATAGAAGACCAAGGTGTTGATGTATCAAATACATACAGCGTAATACAATCTTGTCTATCATATGAGGTCAAGATGTTGATCCAACATACACAAGATATGAACATTAGCTATTCGAGATGGACTTTGACTCTGCAAACAACGGTTTGAACTTATTTCTACTAAACATAATGACACCTTGGTTATATGTATGAGAAATAGTCTTAGCATAGTATGGTCTTAGTACAAAAGAGACTGTTTAACTTCTTAGATGCAAAATATATTGATATGAAAGATGCTAATCCCAACACGTACAAGATACCATATGCATAGTAGGAGAATAAGATCATCCCACAAACACAGCATATGAAAGCAAATGACCATGCCCTACTCCATACTTCGTCGCAACATACCAAGATATGATAGATCAAGGCAGTCTTGACTAAGTATTAGAAAGGGACAAAAGATAAATCAAAAAAGAAAAACAAAAGACACTGCCATCATGTTATCTTGCCAAATTTAGGATGCTCTTGGATGGATTGGATTGTGCCTTGATATGAGGAAAGATATATCCTATTGAAGGCTAAGATGCTGGATGGATATAACAAATGTTGGCTAAAGGCATGTTGACAGATGGCTTTTGGTTCATCCCTGATTTGATAAGTACTTGAGCTATCACGACTTACATAGTTTGATTTCTGCTTGAGTTAGTCAAAGAGAAGAAGATGGAAGATAAGAAATATGGGATGGAAGAATGAATTGTCTGTGCTTGCGTACTAGATACTTTCTTTGTATTCCAGACTGGCTACATACCCTATATCCATAGGATCAAAGCTCAGTACGATGATGATGAGACATGATGATATGTAGTTCTAGGTGTTTATTGATGATGTGTGAGATAGATGATAGAAGAAGGTGAGATGGATGAGGAAGATGATTGGTGATTAGAAGAAGGATGGATGGAAGAGGTCTATCACCTATGCCTAAATCTAGGTACTTCCTTCGTATCCTAGATTGCCTACATACCTTGTATCCACATGATAAAGGCAATTAACGATAGAGATAAGATGTAGTTCTAATTTTGTGTTTTATTGATGGGGTGATGATGATAAAGGTGGATTGATTGGGTTATAGATTGATTGGCATTGATTAGGTGATGTTTGGGTGATGTGAAATGTTATTGGTGTAATGTTGGATGATGATGCTTAAAGTATCCACTCCAAAAACTAGACACAAACAAGTTCCCCCAGTATGGGTTGAATTTATTATGGATGATAAAGGATGAGATGATAACCTAGACCTAGAAGGATGATAGCAAAATGACATATCAACTCCAACAATTTCCAAGAACCATGATAGCAGTAAGCATAAGGATGGAAAAAAGGGGATGATCTTATTAAGGACGGATAAGTTTACTACGAAAATGGGTGGATGTTGTCATGGTATAGACAAAGCTTATTATGGATGGATAGATGGAAAATGAAGACCAAGTAGATGATAAGAGATGGTTCTACACATAGCGCTTGCTTACCAGGTTTTTACTATGGTACTTATCCAAGGCACCTGTTTATTAGGTTTTCACCAAAGGACAGATTATTTATCTTTACTAATTTTTTTTGGATGGGATATTCCAAGGATAAAGCATAAAATTTCTTTAGATGAACACTGTTGATAGGTTTCTTCAAAGGAATGCCTTCAGGTGTTGTGAGAGTGTAAGCTCCTAATCAATAAACTGATGTGATCACATATGGTCCTAACCAATTTGGTTCAAAGTTACCTTTCTTCTCATGATCTTGTTGATTCTTCTGATTCTCTTTAAGGACAAATTTTCCTACCTTGAACCTTCTTTCTCTGACCTTTTTGTTGTAGCTATGACGAAGATGATTTTGATAAACTTGGAGATGATTGAGTGCCATGAGATATTGTTCATCCAATAGCTCTAGATCATTTAGCCTGGATATCTTGTATTCCTCATCAGAAATGAGATGTTGTAGGGATACTCTTAGCGATGGGATCTCGACCTCTATAGGTAGGATAGCTTTAGTGCCATATACAAGAGCATAAGGTGTAGCCCCAGTGGGAGTTCTGACACTTGTTTGATAAGCCCACAAGGATGGATTGAGTTGAAGATGCGAATCATGACTAGCTTCATTGACTGTCTTCTTGAGGATTTTTATAATGGTTTTCTTAGAAGCCTCAGCTTGACCATTACTCTGGGGACAGTAAGGTGTTAAGAACCTATGTTGGATATGGAATTTGCTGCATAACTCATAGACTTCTTTGTTCTTGAAGGGATGCCCATTGTCAGTAACAATGACTTGTGGAACTCCATAATGGCAAATGATATGATGAAGGATGAACTTGGATATTTGCTTTCCGGTGATGTAAGTCATTGGTATAGCTTCTACGCACTTTGTAAAATACTTGGTGGCGATAATGATAAACTTATGACCATTGGATGAGGTGGGATGGATTTTGCCTATGAGGTTGAGTCCCCACTACGAAAAAGGCCAATGTGTAGTAATTTAGGTTGTAACTCATGTGCTAGAGCATGTATCAAGTCCCTATGTTTCTGACATTGTAGACAAAGCTTAGCAAATTTATGTACATCTTGCTCCATTGTTGGCCAATAGTATCTAGCTCTGAAGAGTTTCTTAACAAGACTAGGGCCGACAGAATGCGAACCATAGACACCTTCGTGTACCTCACGTAAAGCAACGTTAGCTTCCTCCGAGTCAAGACATCTAAGAAGGATACCATTGAGGCTCTTGTGGTATAAGGTTTCTCCAAGGATGGTGCAATAAGAGGCTTGGAAGATGAAAGTTTTACATTGGGTCTTGGATAGTTGGAATGGAAAAGTGCCATGGCGGAGATACTCGTATATATCCTCATACCAAGGAGAATTGGGACCAACAAGTTCACATACAAGCTTAGATTGTGGAACTTCAAATGCTGGTATCAAAAGTTGCTCAACCAAGAATTCACATCGATGTGCATTATAAGGCATGTCTAGGAGAGAACCTATTGTAACCATAGTGTTTGTTACTTTGTTGTTGATCCTAGGAATTTGTTCAAATGTGATCTTGGAAAAATATGTCTTGAAATCATCTACCATCAACTTGTTGGAAATAGACTAGACAACTGAGAGGGGGGGGGCTGAATCCAATGTCACACAATTTAAACTTTTTCTACTTTTAACCTTCTTTAATATCTTACTACCAGATTACTGATGTAAACATTAAAGCATAGATCAACAACATAAGAGCAGAAACTTAATCAACACAATTGACACCAAGATTTTGACATGGAAACCCAGTTAAGGGAAAAACCACAGTGGGGTTTAACCCACAAAGATTTGTACCTTGTTAAAAGTACTTTAGAAAAATAGAAGGCACATGCCTTCAGGTCCACTGCCGAGAGCTCACTACCTACAAAATTAATTTAGAATAGAATGAATTAACTAAAAAATAGCATCTACTTCATGCTTGGTTTAGTTTCAATGAATGCTCAAAAACTTCTGCTTTGCCCTAGATTCTTCTTTACTAACTTCACACTCTATATTTCTCTCACTCCTTTTCTTCTCTGCTTTGCTTTTGATCCTTTATTTGGATTTAATCCATTTTGCTCAAGGATGATGTTTGATAACTCTTCAACAAGTATTTATACACTTCATCCATCTTGGAATGATTAACAAGGTTGGCCAAACTTAATGTGGATCTTTTCACTGTCGGCCAATTATAGCTAAGACTTGAATCTTCCTCTATTAACATGCCATACTTCATAAAATGATCTTTAGATCATCTACAACATGCTAGGAACATCTGGTCGGCCAAGAGTGGGAAGAAAAACAACCAAGAGGAAACCTTCAATCATGAGCTCCTTTGTTAATGAGGACCACCAACACAACAACCACATGATGTAGAGACCATCACAAGCACAATCAAGTCAACAGGAACAACCACGCCACTTTGCATCACCAAAATCACTCGCATCTTCACACCGAACCTCAAGAACACACACTGTCATACTAGAAAGATTGCTTCTAGATCTCCAAACCATGAACCACTTGAGTTAAGGGAACACACCAACATCCCATACATGCCTCTAGATCTGTAGATCACAATATTCTCATACCGGACCAATTCGGACCAACTTCTTGCCACTCTGTCATCACAGAGCAAAGTTGTAGAAACCTGTTCTACTCAGAGGGCCATAACTTTGCCAAATCTTAACTGGAGCAACAATAGACAACCCTATATAAACCCTTTAATCCACAAACTCTGATCTTCACCTTACTAGAAATACTGATCACTCCTCTGCACTGTCTTCACTATTCTTGACAGAAGGATATGTTGACATCAATGACAACACATCAGGCACTTATTTGAAACAATCTCCCCCTTTGTCATTGATGGCAACATATGATGTGAAAAACTGATTTAACCATCAAGACAAGAATTTCTCTCCCTCTCTCTTGTCACACCTGCAACCACTTTCTTCACTACTCCCCCTTTCACCAGCAACTACTTACTTCCAAGTTTTTCACATGACTTCTTTACCCCTTTGACATGAATGGCAAAGGGTGTGTATTTGCAATCATCTCTTGCCCTTTTTATTTTAGATTGATCTCCAATGTTTACATATTGACTACTCCTTAGAGTAGTATTTTCTCAACATCAATCCGGATCTCAAGATATGACTGAGAATTCCACCAGACTGATGCACCTTAGTGCATCTTAGTTCTGATTTGGAGGGCTAATAACCCCTAACTTCTCTCTGAGATATTCAAAGGTATCCTTGGGAGGAGGCTTAGTGAAGATATCTACAATTTGATCTTTGGATGACACAAAATCCAATTTGACTTCATTATAATTGACCTTCTCTCTCAAGAAATGAAATTTGATAGATATATGCTTTGTCTTTGAATACAACACTAGATTCTTTGAGATACTTATTGAACTAGAATTATCACAAAAGATTGTGACTGTCTCCTCAAACACAACTCTGATGTCCTTCAACATTTGCTTCATCCACAGAACCTGAGTACAATTATTTGCTACTGCTGTATATTCTGCTTCTATAGTAGACAGAGCTATTACCTCTTTCTTTTTTCTCATCCAAGAGACCAATCTCTTTCCCAAGAAAAAGGTACCACCACTAGTACTTTTTATATCATCCACATCTCCTACCCAATCATCATCTGTGTATGCATGAAGAGTAAAGTCATTATCTTTTGGATACCACAATCCATAATCAATTGTCCCCTTGAGATATCTGAAAATTCTTTTGACTGCCACAATGTGGGATTCTTTTGGATCAGATTGAAATCTACCAACAAGTCCAATGACGTTCATGATGTTAGTTTTGGTCTGGGTCAAATAGAGCAATCCTCCAATCATTGATCTATACCTTTTCTGATTTACCTTGGGTGAATCATCATCTTTACTTAACTTGCATCCGATTACCATAGGTGTACCTACTGGCTTTGAATCTTCCATTCCAAACTTCTTCAGCAATTCTTTCACATACTTGGACTGAGATATAAATATACCTTTGTCTGACTAAATAATTTGCAGACCTATGAAGAAATTCATCTCTCCAAACATAGACATTTCAAATTCACTTTTCATTTGGTCAGCAAATGTTTTGCACAAACATTCATTTCCACCAAAAATGATATCATCAACAAAGACCTCAACAATCAGGATGTCCTCATGATTAATCTTGAAGTAAAGATTACTATCAGCAGTACCTTTGCTAAAACCTATCTTAAGAAAATATTTATCCAATGTTGTATACCAGGCTCTTGGAGCTTCCTTGAGTCCATACAATGCTTTTCTCTATCTACAAACCATGTCACCCTAATCAGAAAACTAAAATCCTTTTGGTTGCTCAATGTAGACTTCTTCCTTCAAATCTCCATTCAAGATATGCTGATTTGACATCCATTTGATACACTTTAAAATCTTTGGAAGCAACAAATGCAAGAAACAATCTAATTGCCTCTATTCTTGCCACCAGAGCAAAAGTTTCTTCAAAATCAATTCCTTCTACTTGAGAATAGCCTTTGCATAAAAACCTTACTTGGTTTCTTACAACTTCACCATCTTCATTTAGTTTATTCCGGAAGATCCATTTGGTTCCAATTACATTTTTTTCCTCTAGCCTAGGAACAAGATCCCAAGTGTGGTTCTTTTCAATTTGCATTAATTCTTGTTCCATTGCTTTTACCAAATTTTCATCAGTATAGGCTTCACCAACTGATTTAGGTTCAATCCTTAAAATAAAAAAAATTTCTTCTTGATCTTTAGCAACTCTTTTCCTAGTTCGAATACCTTTATTTCTATCCCCTATGATTTGATCTTCAGGATGATTCATTCTTACATACCTGGGGGTTTTGGGAATTGCTTGGGCTTATGTTTCTAGAGCTTGTTCCTCAACATCTGTACTAATTCCTTGAGTCTCTGGAGTTTCCAGATCAATCTGCATTTGAATCAGAGTTTGAACTAACTTTCCTTGACTTTGACTTTCATTTTGATCATTTGAATCATATCTGCAGAACCTGGAATGACCTTCCTTTCTCTCATCAACTCTAACATTAGCACTTTAAACAATCTTTTTCAACCTCTTGTTAAAGCACCAGTAAGCCTTACTTTGAGTAGAGTAACCCAAAAATATTCCCTCATCACTTCTTGTATCAATTTTTCTTAAATCCTCATCTCTTTTGATATAGCATTTACTACCAAAAACTCTGAAATATCTCACAGTAGGAGGATGACCAAACCATAGTTCATAAGGGGTCTTACCAGAATTACCTTTGATCTACACCTAGTTAAGAGTGTAGATAATAGTACTTACAGCTTCTCTCCAATAAACTTGAGGAACATTTGTTTCCATCATCATGGTCCTGGTAGCTTCTTGAATGGTCCAGTTCTTTCTTTCCACAATTCCATTTTGTTGGGGAGTCCTAGGAGTAGATAACTATCTTTTTATGCCATGCTTTTCATAGAAAGCATCAAGCTCATGAGAAGTAAATTCTCCACCTCTGTTGGATCTCAGAGATTTCAAATTTTCACCAATTTCATTTTTCACCATCACTTTGAACACCTTAAATTTTTCAATAGCTTCTGGTTTTTGATTTAGGAAGGTTACCCACATCATCCTGGAGTAGTCATCTATCAGCAACATGAAATATCTATCTCCTTGCACACTCCTAATTCTAGCAGGACCATAGAGATTAGTATGTACTAGTTTCAATCATCCATTTAAGACTTGTTCCTTACTTTTGAATGAAATTTTCCTCTGTTTGCCCAATTGACATTCTCTACGTATGCTATTAGGTTTCACAAGTTTTGGAAGATCTCTCACAGCCTGAGTGGTACTTATTTTGACAATATTATCAAAATTCACAGGAAACATCCTCCTATACCATAACCAACTTTGATCTATCTGAGCAATCAAACAACTTTTACCAGAGATACTTAAATGAAAAATGTTACATCTGGTTTGAGTACCGAATGTAATTTCAGTTCTGAAACTCTCCAAGATTCTGCACTTTCCCACTTTGAATCAAAGATCATAACCTTTATCAACCAATTGTCCAACATTGAGAAGATTATGTTTCAGACCTTCCACATTCAAAACATCATTTGTGCTATTCTTACCATTAAAAGAGATGGATCCTCTGCCATGAATTCTACTAGTTGAGTTATCTCCAAATTTCACAAGCCCACCTTCATAATTTTCAAAATTCACAAATTTACTCTTGTCTCCAGTCATATGATGAGAACATCCACTATCAATCACCCATTCATCTTTCTCAACAACTTGAGCAGCTAAGGCACTTTCCGTATTTGCATAGCTAGCAGATTCAGTAGACACTAGATCTTCTTCTTTAATGGCAATAAACACCCAATCATTTTTAGGGGAACCTCCATGATCAGATTCATCATATGTGACTCCTTCATCAGTTTCTTGGACATAGTAACATTTGTTCTAATTTTGATATCTGTTAGGGTTTGGTTTTGAAAACCTCTTCGGACATCTTGAGGCAAAATGACAAATCTTATTTCAATCAAAACATTTGAGTGGCAATTTTCCTTCATACTTACCGAATCCTCTTGGTAATCTTTTGGCGAGAAGAGTTTCAAGATCAGTAGTTTCAAGTTCAATATCTTCAAGATCCTTCCTTTTCTTTACTAATATGTTTGATCTTGTAGAAGAGCTTTCACCTGGATCATATCTTTGTTTCCCATATACACTAGCCTTAAATGCAGATTCAGATTTGGGAAGAGAATAACTAAACTCACTTAATTCAAAAGCTGAAATTTTGCCAACTAGATGATCTCTTGTAAAATCTGAGACAGTTTTGATCTCTTCTATAGGAGCAACCTTATGTTTGTATGAATCATGTAAAGATTTGAGTATTTTGATACAATCTCTGATGCTTCCAAAGTTCCACCAGCACACCTGATACCACACACAAGTTCATTTATCTTTTGCATGTAGATTGTGATGTTTTCATCTTCGCTCATCCTCATAGTTTCAATTTTTCCTCTCAAACTTTATAGCTTCCCACATTTGATATATTTATCACCTTCATACAGATAATCCAACTTTTTCAGATTTCATAAGTATTTTTTAGACCAAAGACATTTGTCATTTTAGAATTAGTCAGGGAACTCAACAAGGCTTCTTTAGCTCTAAGGTTATTTTCAGCATCTTTGACTTGATCTAGAGTTGAAGGACCTTTCTCTGGAGGTTTATACTCAACACTGGTTATTGCCCAATAGGCATCGCCCATGCATTGTAAATGGCACTCCATGCAATTCTTCCAAACAAAATAATTTGTTCCATCAAATCTTAGACTATCCTTCTTGTAAGTTGACATCATAGATCTCCTCAAGCGGTCAGGCTTTTATAAGAGGATTTGGCTATAATACCAATTGTTGGAATTAGACCAGACAACTGAGAGGGGGGGTGAATTAGTTGTCACACAATTTAAACTTTTTCTTCTTTTAATCTTCTTTAATATCTTACTACCAGATTAGTGATGTAAACATTAGAGCATAGATAAACAACATAAGAGAAGAAACATAATCAAAACACTTGACACCAAGATTTTGACATGGAAACTTGATTAAGGGAAAAACCATGGTGGGGTTTAACCCACAAAGATTTGTACCCTGTTAAAAGTAATTTAGAAAAAATAGAAGGGACATGCCTTTGGGCGCACTGCCCATAGCTCACTGCTCAAAAGAGGAGGTTTACTACCTACAAAATTAATTTAGAACATAATGAATTATCTGAAAAATAACATCTACTTCATGCCTGGTTCAGTCTCAATGAATGCTCAAAAATTTCTTCTTTGCCCCAGATTCTTCTTTACTAAGTTCACACTCTATACTACTCTTGCTCCTTTTCTTCTCTGCTTTGCTTCAGATCCTTTATTTTGATTTAATCTATTTTACTCAAGGATGATGTTTGACAACTCTTCAATAGGTATTTATACACTTCATCCATCTTGGAATGATCAACAAGGTCGGCCAAACTTAATGCAGATCTTTTCACTATTGGCCAATCATAGCTGAGACTTGAATTTTCATCTATTAACATGCCATGCTTCATAAAATGATCTTTAGATCATCTACAACATGCTAGGAACATCCAGTCGGCCAAGAGTGCAAAGAATAGCAATAACCAAGAGGAAACCTTCAATCACGAGCTCCTTTGTCAATGCAGACCACCAACACAATAGCCACACGATGTAGAGACCAACACAAGCACAATTAAGTCAACATGAACAACCACACCACTTCGCATCACCAGAATCACTCGCATCTTCACACTGAGCCTCAAGAACACACACTGTCATGACTATCATACTAGAAAGATTACTTTTGGACCTCCAAACCATGAACCACTCAAGTCAAGGGAACATACCAACATCCTAGACATGCCTCTAGATCTGCAGATTACAATATTCTCATACCGGACCAATTTGGACCAACTTGTTGCCACTCTATCATCACAGAGCAATTGCAGAACCTGTTCTACTCAGAGGGCCATAACTTCACCAAATCTTCATGTGGACCTCTCAAATCTTAACTGGAGCAACAATAGACAACGCTATACAAACCCCTTAATCCACAAACTCTAATCTTCACCTTACTAGAAATACTGATCACTCCTCTGCACTATCTTCACTATTTCTGACAGAAGGATATGTTGACATCAATGACAACACATCGGGCACATATTTAAAACAATTTTCCCCTTTGTCATTGATGGCAACATATGATATGAAAAATTGATTTAACCATCAAGACAAGAATTTCTCCACCTCTCTCTTGTCACACCTGCAACCACTTTCTTCACTACTCCCCCTTTCACCAGCAACTACTTACTTCCAAGTTTTTCACATGACTTCTCTCCCCATTTGACATGAATGGCAAAGGGCACGTATTTGCAATCATCTCTTCCCCTTTTTATTTTAGACTAATCTCCAATGTTTACATACTGACTACTCCTTAGAGTAGTATTTTCTCAACATCAATCTGGATCTCAAGATATGACTGAGAATTCCACCGAACTGATGCACCTTAGTGCATCTTAGTTCCGATTTGGAGGGGTAATAACCCCTAACTTCTCTCTAAGATATTCAAAGGTATACTTGGGAAGAGGCTTAGTGAAGATATCTGCAATTTAATCTTTGGATGGCACAAACTCCAACTTGACTTCATTCTTATTTACCTTCTCTCTCAAGAAATAAAATTTGATAGATGTATGCTTTGTCTTTGAATGCAACACTAAATTCTTTGAGATACTTATTGAACTAGAATTATCACAAAAGATTGTGACTGGCTCCTCAAACACAACTCTGATGTCCTTCAACATTTACTTCATCCACAGAACCTGAGTACAATTATTTGCTGCTACTATATATTCTGCTTCTACAGTAGACAAACATATTGCCTCTTGCTTTTTTCTCATCCAAGAGACCAATCTCTTTCCCAAGAAAAAGGCACCATCACTAGTACTTTTTTCTGTCATCCACATCTCCTACCCAATCAGCATCTGTGTATGCATGAAAAGTAAAGTCATTGTCTTTTGGATACCACAATCCATAATTAATTGTCACCTTGAGATATCTGAAAATTCTTTTGACTACCACAACGTGGGATTCTTTTGGATCAGATTGAAATCTAGCAACAAGTCCAACACCGTTCATGATGTTAGGTCTGGTTTGGGTTAGATAGAGGAATCCTCTAATCATTGATCTATACCTTTTCTGATTTGCCTTGGGCAAATCATCATCTTTACTTAACTTGCATCCAATTACCATAGGTGTACCTACTGACTTTGAATCTTCCATTCCAAACTTCTTTAGCAATTCTTTCACATACTTGGACTGAGATATAAAGATACCTTTGTTTCACTGAACAATTTGCAGACCTAGGAAGAAATTCATCTCTCCAAACATAGACATTTGAAATTCACTTTTCATTTGGTCAACAAATGTTTTGCACATACATTCATTTCCACCAAAAATGATATCATCAACAAAAACCTCAACAATTAGGATGTCCTCATGATTAATCTTAAAGTAAAGATTACTATCAGTAGTACCTTTGCTAAAACCTATCTTAAGAAAATATTTATCCAATCTTGCATACCAGACTCTTGGAGCTTGCTTGAGTCCATACAATGCTTTTCTCAGTCTACAAACCATGTCACCCTGATCAGACAACTAAAATCCTTCCGGTTGCTCAATGTAGACTTCTTCCTCCAAATCTCCATTCAGGAATGTTCATTTGACATCCATCTGATACACTTTAAAATCTTTGAAAGCAGAAAATGCAAGAAATAATCTAACTGCCTCTATTCTTGCCACCAGAGAAAAAGTTTCTTCAAAATCAATTCCTTCTACTTGAGAATAGCCTTTGCATACCAACCTTGCTTTGTTTCTTACAACTTCACCATCTTCATTTAGTTTATTCCAGAAGACCCATTTGGTTCCAATTACATTTTTGTCCTCTGGCCTATGAACAAGATCCCAAGTGTGGTTCTTTTCAATTTGCATTGATTCTTCTTCCATTACTTTTACCCAATTTTCATCAGTGTAGGCTTCACCAACTGATTTAGGTTCAATACTTGAAATCAAGCAAATTTCTTCTTGATCTTTAGAAACTCTTTTCTTAGTTTGAATACCTTTATTTATATCCCCTATGATTTGATCTTCAGGATGATTCATTCTTACATACCTCGGGGTTTGGGAATTGCTTGTGCTTCTATTTCTGGAACTTGTTCCTCAACATCTATACTAATTCCTTGAGTCTCTGGAGTTTCCAGATCAATCTGCATCTGAATCAGAGTTTGAACTAACTTGACTTTGACTTTCATTTTGATCATATGAATCATATCCACAAAACTTGGAATGACCTTCCTTGCTCTCATCAACTCTAACACTAGCACTTTCAACAATCTTTTTCAACCTCTTGTTAAAGCACTAGTAAGCCTTACTTTGAGTAGAGTATCCCAAAAATATTCCCTCATCACTTCTTGTATCAAATTTGCCTAAATCCTCATCTCTTTTGATATAGCATTTACTACCAAAAACTCTGAAATATCTCACAGTAGGAGGATGACCAAACCATAGTTCATAAGGGGTCTTACCAAAATTGCCTTTGATCTGCACCCGGTTAAGAGTGTAGACATCAGTACTTACAACTTCTCTCCAATAAACTTGAGGAACATTTGTTTACATCATCATGGTCCTGGTAGCTTCTTGAATGGTCCGGTTCTTTCTTTCCACAACTCCATTTTGTTGGAGAGACCTAGGAGCAGATAATTGTCTTTTTATGCCATGCTTTTCATAGAAAGCATCAAACTCATGGGAAGTAAATTCTCCACCTCTGTCAGATCTCAGACATTTCAATTTTTCACCAATTTAATTTTCCACCATCACTTTGAACACCTTGAATTTTTCAAGAGCTTCCGATTTTTCTTTTAGGAAGGTTACCCACATCATCCTGGAGTAGTCATCTATCAGCAACATGAAATATCTATCTCCTTGCACACTCCTAATTCTAATAGGACTATAGAGATCAGTATGTACCAGTTCCAATCATCCATTTGAGACTTGTTCATTACTTTTGAATGAAATTTTGCTTTGTTTCCCCAATTGGTATTCTCTACACATGCTATTAGGCTTCAAAAGTTTTGGAAGATCTCTCACAGCCTGAGTGGTACTTATTTTGAAAATATTATCAAAATCCACATGACACATCCTCCTATGCCATAACCAACTTTGATCTATCTGAGCAATCAAACAACTTTTGGCAGAGCTACTTAAATGAAAAATGTTACCTTTGGTTTGAGTACTGGATGCAATTTCAGTTCCGGAACTCTCCAAGATTCTACACTTTCCCTCTTTGAATCGAAGATCATAACCTTTATCAACCAATTGTCCAACACTGAGAAGATTTATTTTCAGTCTTTCCACATACAGAACATCATTTGTGCTATTCTTACCATCAAAAGAGATGGATCCTCTGCCACAGATTCTACCAGCTAAGTTATCTCCAAATTTCACAAGCCCACCTTCATAATTTTCAAAATTCACAAACTTACTCTTGTCTCCAGTCATATGATGAGAACATTCACCATCAATCACCCATTCATCTTTCTCAACAACCTGAGTAGCCAAGATACTTTCTGTATTTGCATAGCTAGCAGATTCAGTAGACACCGAATCTTCTTCTTTAATGGCAATAAACATCCAATCATTTTTAGGGGAATCTCCATGATCAGATTCATCATTTGTGACTCCTTATTCACCAGTTTCTTGGACATAGTAACATTTGTTCTGATTTCGATATCTGTTAGGGTTTGTTTTTGTAAACCTCTCCAGACATCTTGAGGCAAAATAACCAATCTTATTACAAGCAAAACATTTGAGTGGTAATTTTCCTTCATACTTACCAGATCCTCTTGGTAATCTTTTAGCAAGAAGAGCTTCAAGATCAACAGTTTCAAGTTCAATATCTTCAAGATCCTTCCTTGTCTTTACTAATCTATTCGATCTTGTAGAAGAGCTTTGACTCGGATCATATCTTTGTTTCCCATATATACTGGCCTTAAATGCAGATTTAGATTTGGGAAGAGAATCACCAAACTCACTTAATTCAAAAGCTAAAATTTGGCCAACCAGATGATCTCTTGTAACATCTAAGATAGTCTTGATCTCTTCTATAGCAGCAACCTTATGTTTGTATGAATCTGTTAAAGGTTTGAGTACTTTAGATACAATCTTTGATTCTTCCAAAGTTCCACCAACATACTTGATACCACACACAAGTTCATTTATCTTTTGCATGTAGATTGTGATGTTTGCATCTTCACTCATCCTCATAGTTTCAAATTTTCCTCTAAGACTTTGTAGCTTGGTACATTTGACATATTTATCACCTTCATATAGATATTCCAACTTTTTCAGATTTCATAAGCAGTTTTTAGACCAAAGACATTTGACATTTCAGAATTAGTCAGGGCACTCAACAAGGCTTCTTTAACTCTAAGGTTATTTTTAGCATCTTTGACTTGATCTGGAGTTGAAGGACCTTTCTCTGGAGGTTTATACTCAACACTAGTTATCGCCCAATAAGCATCACCCATGCGTTGTAAATGGAAATCCATGTGATTCTTCCAAACAGAATAATTTGTTCCATCAAATCTCAAACTATCCTTATTGAAGGTTGGCATCCTAGATCTCCTCAAGCGGTTAGGCTTTTATAAAAGGATCTGGCTCTGATACCAATTGTTGGAATTAGACCGGACAACTAAGAGGGGGGGTGAATCAGTTGTCACACAATTTAAACTTTTTCTACTTTTAACCTTCTTGAATATCTTACTACCAAATTAGTGATGTAAACATTAGAGCATAGATCAACAACATAAGTGTATAAACATAATCAACACACTTGACACCAAGATTTTGACGTGGAAACCTGATTAAGAGAAAAACCACAGTGGGGTTTAACCCACAAAGATTTGTACCCTATTAAAAGTACTTTAGAAAAATAGAAGGCACATGCCTTCGGGCGCACTGCCCATAGCTCACTGCTCAAAAGAGGAGGCTCATTGCCTATAAAATTAATTTAGAACAGAATGAATTAACTAAAAAATAGCATCTACTTCAGGCCTGGTTCAGTTTCAATGAATGCTCAAAATCTTTTGCTTTGCTCCAGATTCTTCTTTACTAACTTCACACTCTATACTTCTCTTGCTCCTTTTCTTCTCTACTCTGGTTCTAATCCTTTATTTGGATTTAATTTGTTTTGCTCAAGGATGATGTTTGACAACTCTTCAACAAGTATTTATACACTTCATCCATCTTGGAATGATTAGCAAGGTCAGCCAAACTTAATGTGGATCTTTTCACTATTGGCCAATCATAGCTGAGACTTGAATCTTCCTCTATTAACACGCCATGCTTCATAAAATGATCTTTAGATCATCTACAACACACTAGGAACATCCAGTCGGACAAGACTGGGAAGAACAACAACAACCAAGAGGAAACCTTCAATCACGAGCTCTTTTGTCAATGTGGACCACCAACACAACAGCCACACAATCCAGAGACCACCACAAGCACAATTAAGTCAATGGGAACAACCACACCACTTTGCATCAATAGAATCACTCACATCTTTACATCGAACCTCAAGAACACACACTGTCATGACTGTCATACTAGAAATATTGCTTCTGGATCTCCAAACCATGAACCACTTGAGTTGAGGGAACACACCAACATCCCAGACATGCCTCTAGATCTACAGATCACAATATTCTCATACCAGACCAATCCAGACCATCTTCTTGCCACTCTGTCATCATAGAGCAACTACAGAAACCTATTCTACTCAGAGGGCCATAACTTCACCAAATCTTCATGTGGACCTCTCAAATCTTAACTGGAGCAACAATAGATAGCCCTATACAAACCCTTTAATCCACAAACTTTGATCTTCACCTTACTGCTAATACTGATCACTCCTCTGCACTGTCTTCACTATTCCTGATAGAAGGATATGTTGACATCAATGACAACACATCAGGCACATATTTGCAACACTTGTATGGAAGAAGCTTTTCCTCTTTGGTTTGATATTCATCCATGACTTGTTTGATAACTAATCGAGAATCTCCGAAGACTTGTAACTATGTGATAGCCCATTTTACAACCATACATAGTCCTATGATCAAAGATTCATACTTAGCAATGTTGTTTTTTGAAGGGAAAGCAATTCTGTATGACTTCAGTATATAATCTCCTTGAGGTGTGATGAAACAAATTCTAGCTCCCGATCCATGTTGTGTGTATGATCAATCAAAGTATAGCTACCAAACTACTGAAGGATATAAGTTGAACAGCTCTTCATCAGGAAATTCAGGACATATAGGATGGACATCTATTATTGGTGTTTCTACTAGCTGATCTACAATTACTTGTCCTTTGATAGATTTTTGATCCACATACTCTATGTCAAACTCACTTAGGATCATGACCCATTTGGATAGTCTTACTATGAGCACTGCTTTGGAGAGAAGATACTTAAGAGGATCAAACTTAGATATGAGCTTTGTCGTTTGGTTCATCATATAGTGTCGTAGCTTTTGGGAAGCAAACACTACCGCTAAACATGTTTTTCCATGGTTGTGTAGTTAAGCTCATAGCCAACAAGAGTTCTGCTAATGTAATAGATGGCTTGTTCTTTTCTTGATTCATCATGTTGCGCTAAGAGAGCACCTAGAGTTGCTATTATTGTGGAGATTTATAATAGCAACGGTTGATCGGGTATAGGAGGTACCAACACAGGAGGGTTAGCTAAATATTCTTTCATTTGACACTTATCATCCCATTTGAAAGGTTCTCCCTCCCAAAGAAGGTGTTGAAAAGGATGACATTTATCTGCTAACTATGCAATGAATTTACGAATCGACTGCAATCTACCTTGTAAGATGCGAAGCTGTTTTGAATTGGATGGAGGAGGCATTTCCATTATAGCTTTGACCTTGTCAGGATCCACTTCTATGCCTCACCAGGATACAATATAACCTAATAGCTTTCCGGATGTTACCCCAAATACACATTTATTTGGATTGAGTCTTACTTGATATTTCTCCAATCTATCAAAGATTTGTTCCAATACTTGTAGGTGGCCTTCTCTAGTCTTTGATCTGCTCAAGATGTCATCAACATAGTCTTCCATTATGGTATGAAAAAGATCATGGAAGATAACTGTCATGGCTTGTTGATATGTGGCTCCTACGTTCTTAAAACCAAAAGGCATGACGACCTAGCAATCGGTACCCCATGGACATATGAAGGAAGTCTTGTGTTGATCTTCTTCTACAATTCTAATCTAATTATACCTGGAAAATCTGTCCATTAATGATAGCATTTCATGGCCCGCTGTAAGATCCACAATGGTATCTATGCTTTGTAATGGGAATTCATCCTTAGGAAAAGATTTGTTCAGGTCTTTGAAGTTAGTACAACAATGGATGCAGCCATCAGGCTTTGAGACTAGTACAAGATTGGAAACCCATTCTGGATAATCAATAGGCCTTGTAAACTTTGCATCGAACAATTTCTGAATTTCTGCTTTGATTAAAAGTGCTATTTGAAGATGTATCTTTCGAAGCTTTTTCCTAATCGGTTTTACATTCAAATATACTACTAAATTATGTACAACAAGGGAAGGATCTAACCTTGGCATATCTGCATAGGTCCATGCAAAGTTGATTGCTCTTTTCATAAAGAAGGCCGTAAAATGTTTCCTTTTCTATTCTGATAATGATGCTGCTAGGAATGTGATCTTGGGATTCTGTGTTGTGCCTAGATTCATCTTTTGAGATTTCTCTATTAGCAATGGTGACTGTTCTTGATGTTTAGTGGTCAAAGGAAGGTCAAATGCTCCATCCTCGAGTTCCTCAGAGAGGTTTTCACCCCCAGATACATCCTTATTTTTACTTTTTCACGGTCAAGAGGCGCCTTGCAATTTTCACGTAATGACCTATCTTATTTTATTTTATTTATTTCACTTTTGCGACTGAAGGATTTGACACTTCCACCAAAATATGCTAACAAAGGTAGATCCATCATGAAACCTGCTTTGTGATCTCCCAATGGTATGCTTTGTCTCAAACCCATGAATTTTTCTATAGCTTCATCATTTTGAAACATGTCTAGAATAGGTGCCCCCTTGTTGGTCCCAATTGACAAGGTGAGGATATACGAGTTTGACGTCGGATGATGAGGAGCATGAAATGGATAAGGCCAATGAAAAGGTAAATATGGATGTGTCTTGGAATAGCTTAGTTATGTGGAAGGAAGAGTCATCGACAACATCTATATTAGAAGTCCCTTCTACAGGGATAGCTTTGGCTACTTCCTCAAGGATACACTCAATGTCTTTTGAAGGTGGGACCTCCTTACCATACCCTAGACCTTGCTTATTAAACTTCTTGGTAACAATAATGGGTTCAACAAGTCCTTGTCCATGTGGTCCTAGACCTCCTTGTCCTTTATAGCCCATATTCTTGATAATGTGAAAGCCATTGTTATATCACTCCACTTCTAGAGTAAGTTGATTGTTCTCATCAAAGAAGAGCTAGGAGTTAATGTCATCAATGTCATCATCTTCAAGCATGCCTGCTTTTATGAACATGGTAGGGGGTGCCTTGATAATGGTTGTGGGTGAAGTAATTTTGGATATGGATGGTTAGCCATACAATTTTGGAGACAAGGGCAAGGTTCCTACACAACAAGATTCTTGTAAAGTGTACTCACCGAGTCCTTTCTCTTGGTATTTAGATTGAATGGCAGGGATGGATTTACTAGATGAGGGCTTATTTAAGTCGGATGGATCTACATAGGAGGTGGATGGATGTGCTTCGGCATTGATGGGGACACGACTGAGATCTTGATATTTATCTTGAAAAGTTTGACAATACTCAAATGGATTTGGATCAGCGGGGATTGTGACTTTAACTCCATTGTAAGGAAATTTGAGGCATTGATCGTATGTGGATGGAACAACTTTGATGGCATGTATCCAAGGATGACCAAGGATAATATTGTATGGCAATCCAATGTCTAGGACTTGACACTTGGTATCAGTAATGATAGGACCAACTTTGATAGGCAAATAAATAATCCCTTCAGAATCTCTCTTAGCATCATCATATGCCTTTATGGTTATGCTCTTAGTAGTATCAATATGATCCTCAGAATATCCCAATAATTTGATTAATTTTAAAGAACAGATGTTTAATCTAGCTCCACCATCTACTAATATTCATTTGACACGGTGTTCATTTATGTAAACTTTGATATGGAGGGCTTGATTATGGGATGGACCAAGTGATGAGAGATCTTTGTTGGAGAAGGTCAAAAAGTAGGGTGATGCAATACTAGCTATCATGGTTTGAAATTGCGTAGTGTTAATATCATTAGGGACTGACGACTCTTGTAGGGTTTTATCAAGGATGGCTTTGTGAGCATGTGATATATGCAACAACTCCAAAATGGAAATATGAGCAGGGTCTTACCAAGATGATCAAGGATATTATAGTTAGAGGTTAGGGTACGATAGATGGTGCTCCTTTGATAGTAACACGTCCTCAACAGGTAGTAACAACACAATCAAGGGCTGCTTGGATAGTGACTGAGGCTCAACGAGTGGTATCGGGACAACTAAGTTCTTTTCCTCTTACAATAATGGTGGATATACGAGCTTGTTCAATGCAACCAATAGTGGATGATTCATAGGTATATTAGATATTCTTCCATTTATTAGAGGTACTTGCCTTGTCATGTGATGTGAGTGGATTCTTAAAAGCATCAATGTCATAATTTGAGGTTTGTTTAGGTGGATCAATGCTAATGGTTCCTTGATCAATGAGATTTTGAATGATGCAGAGGCATCCACACTATAACCATAACATACAGCATGGATGTCTGCAGCCCATCATCATCATCATCATCATCATCATATTTCACCTGCCGATCGATATCCTCCTGATGACAAGCCCTCGCCCGTTCGCATGTCAACAGCATCACCTTATTCGATTATCGACAGCATCATCATGTTCGACCAGCGCGAACATCCTCCTGACGTCCACTGTTCACTTCAGCAACAACTTCCGCCTTCACTATCTTCAGCATCATGATATTCAACATCATGATAATCAACAGGATAAAGAACATCCGGTTCCTCCCATTTATCCTGATGATGACCAACCTTCACTTCTCGCACCGTCCCTTTGATGCTGACATCACCCGATATCCTGATGACGATGACGTCACCCGCAGCTCCTCAATATCCTGCTGCTCCGAAATATCCTGATGACGTATATCCTGATGATGATGACGTCATATCCTGCTGTTGGCCAAACTTAGCTTTTTCGGCCCACGATCAACCCGATCTTCAACCTGATGCCGATACGCTCCTCCTCGGCTCCTCCTGATGATGATCACCCCGACGCACTTGCACTTCATGCACTCAACTGCATCATGCTCATCTCCACTTATCAGGATGACAATGTCCAAAACGACTGCAGGATATTTGCAGGAATATCCTGATGATGCCGTTTTAACGAACTTCCAACCTTAGCGAAATTTCACTTCGCCGATCCTCCAGGGACGACCCGATCCACTCTTAGGGTGATCTTCCAACTCTCTCAGCTCGACCTAGCACATACCCATGCTAGGGTCTTCAACATCTTTCAGCCGCGATCCTGCACACCTGCATGCGAACAAACAAACTAACACCTACCCTACTGTACATAACCATTCCACCGATCAGACGAATCAACCGGTGGAATGGATCAGTGAATCCATGAAACCACCCAAATCAGCAAATCGATTAGATAATGGAAGTCAACAGAGGATGAACACAAACAGGAACACTTTATTTGATTTCAAAAGATGCAAATACAATGATCAGTTTCTCTCGCTGTCTCACTCTCTACAACCTAGCTCGATCGGTATCTCCAATACCAACCGATCCTCATGCTTAAATAGATTTTCCTGTGAGTACTACTAACCTGACTCCAAGCGGCTGGGAACTCTCTCCAAGCGGCTGGGAGGTCCAACGGAAACATACATCATGACAACTGTCCTAACAAACTAGCTAAAAATAGCAAAGCGTGGTCAGCATGATCTTATCATGATCAGCATGACCTTATTACATGCATTTGGTCTTATCAGACCTTCTTGAAAACATAAACAAGACTCAAACTAACTAACTGCCTCATGAAGGCCAGCTGTCAGGTAGGTGCTCCTGCACCATTGAATTACATGTTTCAATTTCATGCAACTAGATTTGCTATGTCCTGACTCTATGGAATTCACAATATTCATTATCTTTGTACTAATTGGGCTTGTATTGCGGTTCTTCATATGGTCAAGTCTTAGGTAGTGTTATTGTGCCTGCTTGTAAACATTTTTTTAAGACCGATTCAATGGGTTCTCCCAAAGGAGTGAATTGACTCTTAGGGAGTGGATTTGTTCTCATTTGGTCTCATGGAAGAAATGGTGTACTGTTGTTTGCTGCTTGAATATGGATGGGAGGTTTCACAGTTTGAATGCTCTTTGCATCCACAATGCGATCATTTAAAACATTTTTGTTTTTGTTCCAAAAATAAGATAATTTGTCATTTGAGGATTGTGCATTGTCTTTGGTTTCTTTGAAAATCTTGATAACACCCTTAGAAATTAACACCTTTTCAATGTTGGTTCCTTTAGATATAAGCTCATCAGAAGTAGTCGCACTTTGCAGTTGCAATTGGAATGATAGATCGGGATGAAGGTTTTGAACAAATATATCCACTTGTTGTTTCTCAAGGATTGGCCATGAAAGTTTGCTAGCCATGTTTTGCCATCATTGAATGAATGATGAAAAAGTCTCCCCATTAGGTTGTTTATTGTTGACAAGATCGTTCATGGTTACCTCATGTTCAACATTGAAGGCAAAGTGTGATACAAACTTACTTGAAAGTTCTTTGAAAGATTTGATACCGAGTGGGAGATGCAAAAACCATTCCAAGGCTTGTCCCCCAAGACTTCGAGGGAATAATCACAAAAGGTATGTGTCAATGTAGGCAACATCAAGACAAGCAAAATAGAATGTTCGAAGATGGTCAGTTGGATCTCCTTTTCCCTTGTATTGGTCAAATTGTGGCATCTCAAAGTGTGGAGGAAAATGTAGCATTTGTAGTGACTTATCAAATGGGTATGGGCATACATCCTCAAAATAAAATGTTTTCTTTGTTTGTCCCATACACAAATTGGCCAATTGCTGTTCCACGTCTATGAGTCGTTGATCATTATTAGATTTAGATGATTGTTGTTGTTGCATAGGATGATGGTGACTTGGTTGTGGGATTTGGTACACTAGAGTGTTGTTGGGAGAATATTGTTGTGATATGTTATGCGATGGGATGTAGGTATTTTGAACTTGATTATCCAATGGTAACAAGGTGTAGGTGTTTGGAGATGGATTAGCACCTTGAGTTTGCATCGCATGTGAACCATAGGAGGGATCAGTGTATGATATTTACAAATTAGAGGTTGGTAGGGCTTGAAATATGTTGGATGAATTGATATAGAATATGTAAGAATGAGGATTAGATGGAGCTTGGGATACAATTGACGGATTACTATAGGATGTTTGTTGGGTGGATGGTTGTAGTCCAAGTGAATGGAGCTGATCAATGTATGGCTGTGATCCAAAAGTTTGGTCAACAATGGTCATATTAGGATTAGATGATGCTTGCGATGTTTGGACTAGATTCATGGATGTGGATGGTGAGGATGGTTCAACATGTGACACAATTGGATTGGTATGAGGTGCCTGTGTGACATGTGAAGAGGTTGTGTTCATGGAAGAAGATATCATGGGATGGGATACATAAGACATAACAACATGTGATGCACTTTGGCTAGACAGTTGAGGTGTTTGGGGTACATGTGAAGGAGTCATGTCTATGGAAGAAAGTGGAGTGGATTGAGATACATAAGATGGGGTGACTTGCGATGCATTTTGGTTAGACACTTGAGGAGCTTGTGACATAGGAATTAACAACATTAGATGGTGTCAACAAGGGTTTGACAGATGTTGGTGCATGGAATGGAGGAATAGATAGAGTGGTGTAAAGTGTTGTAGGAATATTTTGTGGAGATGGTGTAGATATGGTAGACATGGTAGTAATGGCCTTATGGGTATCCTTTGCAACAACAACAACATTGTTGGTTGGTTCATGTTTTTGGATTGTGGATATATCAAAGTTACTTGGCAATTTGGTTCCTTCTCGAGCTAGTTGAGTGAAAATTTGTTCACGGTTTGAGCTTATGATCCTATTGGCGAGTCACATATCTTTATCATCTTGGAGCTCTAGCTCATCCAAATAGTCATCACTGGTAGGTTGGTAATGTGGCACATGAGTGGATGAGGATGGTCCCAAATGATGTTGTGGTTTTTATGTGGTTGATGAAGGTTCAATAGTATAACCCTTGGGTACAAATGTGTCTTTAGTCATTCCAGTCATGAATTGTGAAGCATCCTTAAGAGGGGTAGCTTGAAATTGCTGTAAATTGGCTTCCATGGTTGCTTTGTATTGGATTCTTGTGCGAGGCATTGTTTTTGGAGATGTTTTGCACTAGTGTGACAAAGTTGAGACTCTTAGCTGGTTTGCTTGGTTTGATTGTTTGATAGTATTGGCTTGATCAAATGTTTGGATTGATTTGGATTGTTGTTTGATTGGCTTGGTTTGATAGTTTACTTTGGATTGGTTTGGATTGTTGTTTGGATAGGTTTGATAGATTGATTATCACCCAAGAGATAGACTCATGATCTCAAGGGTAGACAAGATTGGTTTGTTGATGTTGAAATGATCAAAAGGACAAGCTAATGGTCAAAGCCAAGTGATAATGGTGATTTGCTAGTTGATTGATGGTGTTACTGGCTGATTTTGAGTCTCAAGGGGATGGAGGGCTCAACAAGTGCAAAATGTGATTAAGATTAGGCTGGATGTGATGATTATTGGCTGAAAGTAATTAGTGTGTTTGTCTAGAAGCTGCTAACAAACTCAAGATTGACTGGTAATGTGATTGATAGACTAGATAGCTGATGATGGGTTACAGTTTACCAAAGGTGATGCTATTCAGACCAGAGGTGACTGTCGATAGCTCAAATGCAATTGGAGATAATGTAAAAGCAATTGTCTGAGGATTAATTGCAATTTTCTACTGCTCAAATGCGATTGGGCAAGGTTCAAAGGTGACGACTGATAATTCAAAGGTGACTGTGTTAGGGTCACTGGTAATTTCAAGGCAAGCTATAGGTGAGTTTCTATAGTTCAAAGACAATTAGATACTATTCAAATGTGACTTTATATAATAGGGAATTGTTTTTGGTAGTGTTTTGTTTGTTTTGACAAGAAAACAGATGACTGAAAACACACAGGCATGTAAAACACTCAAGAACATGTACAACCTAGGCTAGGCAAGGATAATATTTGCTGGATTCCCACTACAGATAAACCTGAGCCACACTTATTCACAGCGGATAGCTTAGAAATTTGGTGGCACTGGCTCCTCCTTACATGACACTCACTTCTTGGGCACACCAAACTTTGAATTCCAAAAGACCCAAAGATCTCAAGAAATTTTCTATTTCTACTTTGAACTGCAAGAATGTGGGATGACTTCAGATGTCTGACCTCTTGCACCAGCAAATAGAAGGATTTTGGCCACTACACAAAGGTTTCTAGTGAATATCTGAGGGATTGGCACCTTACAAGCATCCAACAAGCTACTAAAATCTCTAACTAGCTCTACTAGGAGTTTTAATATATGCTAGGTACACCTCCTTTCGAACTAGCACCATACGGTAAGCACTTATACTAGTTTGGACTTGGCTTTCCCTTATCCTAATTTATATAGCGGACTGGATGAAAGTACCTCTTGGGGTCACAAATGAGTTCTCCTTGCAGATGTGTCTCAAGAGCAGGCCCACTCTAAAGATAATAACAACTTCTCTTACACCCAAGATCCATTTGATAGGTAAGGGGAGAGAATACTTTTGTTATTAGCTTAGGGTTACAAACATGCACAACAAGCAACCAATAAAAGATAAACAAGCACGGAGCAAACAAGGTTCTTTTTAAGCACCAAATCCAAATGTTCCTAGATTATTGAAAAATATGACGAGTCTTTGACCAATCAATCCTACAAACATATTTGTCTATAGTTTTAATCCTCCTTTCTTTGACAGATGATAAGAAGATGAACAAAAAGATGTTAGATGCTAAAGAAAATCAAGTTGCAGATGTATAAACCATAGGTGAATGAACAGAGATCAAATGTGATTTCCTGCAAATCAAATGCGACGATATCTTTACTAGATGCAATTGCCTGCCATTCAAATGTGATTCTGTACCATGAAAATGTGACTGTCTGCTAACCAAAGGCACTCAGATCTTGTAAATTCTACAAAAGCTCAAACTTAGGTTAGGGTAATTGATCAATAGACAATTATGAGATCTATGATAACCCCAGAAGATGAATTGCTTGGATTGAATCCTGTACTCTACAAAATAACACAAAGATCCAGCTAATTGATGTGATTAGATCAAAGACAAATCAAACCCCAAATAAACTAACTTGGGGATGACACAAAACGGTTAGGGTTAGCAAATAAACTAGTTTGCAACCCAAACCAGACATAGAAAATGAACTGAAAACCCTAGAAAACCCTGCAAGGACAAAAAGACATCAATAAACCCTAGATAACCAGAGGCGATCTTCTACCGATCATATGCAATTTTTTGTGAACCAAAGGTGACCAACAATTGTGCAAATGCATTTCTCTATGTACCGACTACGACTGACGACCGTGCAAATGTGACGATCTGCCATTCAAATGCGATGCTCTATGGATCAAATGCTCTCTGCATATCTAGACTTCACAACTTTCAAAATAAAAATGTTAATCAAGGACGTGGGTCCCACTGGGCGTGCCAGAATGTACTAGCAGGAAAAATTAGGTTTAGAACATCAAGCATTGCAAATAAAACCTAATCCTACCACCTTTAAAGAATCCATCTAAATGACATGAAATGAATGCAAATCAAAAGCAAAGTCACCTAGATTACTTGATTCCTTGGTTGGAATTGTGGATTACTTCTCAATGGTGAACAACCATAGTTGCCATAGCTACAATGATGATGGATGATAAGCTCAAATTTCTCAATGAGTGCTCAATATGCATAAGATGATAATTTGGACACTTTCAAGATTATGTGGGATATGGGGATTTGGAATGAAATGAGAGAGTTTTTATATAGCTCTCTACTAAGATTGATCAATGGTGGAGATTAGGTGGCTATGTGAACGGTTGAGATTAAACAAGAAGCTTGGATGAATATGTACAAGGCATGTGTCCATAGAGCTAACTTTTATTAAATGATTGTAGTTGGTTTGTTGGTAGTACTAAGATTGATTTTCTTAAAATAGGATGCTTTTCTATTTTAAGGATTAGATGATGTGGATGATTGATTTTAGAACCAATTAAATCATTTTTGTATTTGATTTAGGATAAGACCTATCTTGTATACATAGAAGAATGTGATAAGAGAGGGAATGATAAGATAAAAAAAATTAAACAAATAAATTCATTTAACTTATTTTTAAATGATAGAGGAAAGAGCTAATTTTAGAAAATTGGAGAATGAACATAAATTTATTTGGATGATGAGATGATAAATAAATAAAAAATGATTTTATTTATTTATAAGAGGAATAATGAGATAATTAAATAATTAAAGATTATTTAATTATAGATGAAAATAGAAGAATATAGATGGAATTAGATGGATTTAATTAAATAAATATAATTTATTTAATTAATGATAGAAATAGATGGTTTAGAAGAAATACAGATAATTAACCCAAGTGTGCTAGACAAAATTGACATATGCAAGGTGAATAATACGACAAATTGATAAATGATGTGAAGGGTCAATTTTGGGTGTCTACAGTGACAGATCATTTAAATGAGTTTAATACAATTACCAGTCAGTTAACTTCTGTAAAAGTGAAATTGATGAAGAGGTGAGGGCTCTCTTGGTTTTATGTTCTTTGCCATAAAGCTAGAATAGCTTGGTAATGGTTGTAAGTAACTCTGTCTCTAGTTCAAATACTTTGAAATTTGATGATGTTGTTGATGTTATCCTTAGAGAGGAAATGCAACAGAAAAGCATAGGGGAGAGTTCAACATCAGGTAATGCTTTGACTGTAGAGAATAGGGGAAGAACAAAGGAGAGAGGAAAAATCCCAACAAATCATGGGAAGTCACAAGGGAAGTCAAAGAAAGGCAGATCTAAATCTAGAGGAAGAATGGATTGCTGGCATTGTGGAAACCCAAGACACTTGAAGAAGGATTGTTGGTCTCGAAAGGGCAAACAAGGAGACAAACAACATGATGACAGTAAAGAAGCTAATGTTGCAAGTAATAAATTACAGGATGCTTTAATTCTATGTTTAGATAATGCTAATGATTCCTAGGTAATAGATTCAGGGGCTTCATTTCATGCCACACCCCATAGGAAATATTTTGTAGATTATGTTCAAGGTGATTTTGGACAAGTATATTTGGGTGATGATGAACCCTATCAGATTGTTGGAAAAGGAAAGATAAAAATCAAGTTGCAGAATGGAAATGAATGGTTGCTATAGGAGGTAAGGCATGTTCCAAATTTAAGAAGGAATTTAATTTCTGTAGGAAAACTGGATAGTCAAGGCTACATAGTTACCTTTTTAGACAAAGTCTGGAAGGTCACTGAAGGTACATTATTAGTAGCTAAAAGTTAAAACATAGGCACATTATATTTGTGTACTGGTAATACTTATTCTACCTTAGCTTCTACAGAAATAGTTGCTACTGCGACAGTTATAGAACTTTCTACAGGGACAAAAATAGAATTGTGGCACCATAGAATTGGGCATGTGAGTGAGAAAGGGATGAAGATCTTTCACTCTAGAAATTTGCTACCAGGTCTGAAGCAGATTGACTTGGAGTTCTATGAAGATTATGTTTATGGAAAACAAAAAAGAGTCCAATTTCTCAAAGTTGGGAAAGAGAAGAAGAGTGATAAATTAGAGCTTGTGCATTCAGATGTATGGGGACCAACTCAGGTATCTTCTCTTGGTGGCTCTTGCTATTATGTTACTTTTATTAATGATGCAACTAGGAAAACATGGTGTATTTCCTAAAACAAAAATTAGAAGTATTTCAAACTTTTAAAAGGTGGAAAACTTTGGTTGAGAATGAGATAGGAAAAAAGTTGAAGTGTCTCAGATCTGATAATGGAGGCAAGTATTGCAGCAGAGAATTTGAAAATTACTATTCATATAATGGAATCTGTAAGTAGAAAATGGTTCTTGGAACCCCAGAAGAAAATGGTGTGTTTGAAAGGATGAATAGGACCATTATGGAGTGCCCAAGGAGCATGAGATTGCATGTTGGACTACCCTTACACTTTTGGGCAGATGTTGTAGATACCGTTGTTTATTTAATAAACATGGGACCTTCAATTCCTTTGGATGGTGGCATTCTAGAGGAGGCATGGATGGGTAAAAAGGTAAACTATTCATTTCTAAAAACCTTTGGTTGTGAAGCTTTTTTCCATGTTGATATTGAAAATAGAACCAAGCTTGAGGCTAAGTCTAAAAAATGTACCTTCATTGGATATGGAATAGATGAATTTGGTTATAGGTTATGGGATTATGAAAATCATAAAATCATTAGGAGTAGAGATGTTATATTCAACGAGAAGGTCATGTATAAGAATCAACTATAGGAAAAGAAGCATGAATAGGCCAAAAAGGAATACGTGGTGCTAGATGAGATTCCAGAAAATAAAATGCCAGTGGTACCTGATGCTCAGCAACAACAAATTATCCCACAGACTCCTGCAAGTGTTAGACATTCTACAAGGATAACTAGACCTCCATAAAGATTTTATCCATCATTATATTCTATATTATTAACTAATTCTAGTGAACCTGAAGGTGTAACATTAGAAAATGTCCCCTTGGGGGCTTTTCCCTCATAAGGTTTAGCTCCTGGGTCTTTAGAGTGGATTTAGGACATTTTAGTTCATATTTTGGCATCCTGATGGAATGAGACCTAGGTTCCATGACAAATAGGACCTAGGTGGACCCCTTGAGTTATACCCTACCTAAAATAAGGGGGGAGGACTTGCACACCCATGCCCTAGTCCTTCCCTATTTTGGGACAACCCCAATTTCTGGGTGTCAGTTTATGACCGTTAGGAGGTTCTTTTGCCGACACGGTAAAGTTTGATTTTTAAAATCTTGGCGGAAATGCTTGTAGGTGCATATATAAGAATGTGTAGGATTTTATTTGTAAACTAGATTGCAATTAGATGATCATTGTGAACTCTAGGCATTCTCAAGGTGATTCAAGGCTTTCTATTATGTTGCAAGAGCATACTTGTATGTTTTGTGTGTTGATATTTATAGATTTTAGCTTAAATCTCCTCATCGCATGAAGTGCATCTTCCTCCATGAGAGCTTCACTACAAGGTGACATATCATTGTGTTTTTATCATTGATTCCTTTGGTTTTTAGCCTCTGCCTCACAAGGGCATGCCCTCTTTATCTAACAACAGTGTTTAGAGACTTAAGTGTCCTTCGAGGCTTGATTGAGGCAAGCCTCTAAATACCACAACCCCCAAACCAAGTCTTGTGATTGTAGGTTACAAGTGTCAAATCTAGAAAAAGTGGAGTTACAGTAAGGCTTGGCAGACATTAGGGATTTGAGATCTGAAGAGAAGTTGAATAAAGGAGCACTTCTAGGACTAGGGCGCCTGCAACAATGTCCTCCACAGATAGATTTTAGGAAACAGAAGTTACAGGACTAATCAGTATCGGAAGGAGGTCCAGATTCCCTGAAAAAGTAGGTACCTTGGACTTGGGATCCCACACCTTAGTCCTTGACTATTCCACCTCAGAACCCCAAAAATAGGTATTCTGTGATTTGTTATTTTACTCTTGTCTGCAAGAGCTTTTTCCATCTTTCGTCAGTTTGTTGTCGTATTTGCATAATTAGGGTTTTAATGGTTAATTAGACATAAGAGAAGGAAAAATTGATAATTAATTCCCTAATCCAAGTTTCCCTTCATTTGCAAGTGACCTAGGGGATGATAGTGCTCGCCATCCGACCCTAGATCCTTCAATGTTTAGTGGAAAGGAGGGTTTTAACATCTAAACAACAAAGATTAACAAAATCCAATTTCACCCTAAATAATTTGGTGAACCCATGTTTTTGGACTTAAATTGCAACTTTCTGAGTGTTTGTCTTTATATTTGGATTGATTTCGTTCATTTATTTGGTCATGTATTTTATTGCATTGAGAAAAATTCAAAAAATTTGAAAAATTGGAAAAATACAAAAAAATTGAAAAATTGGAAAAATACAAAAAAGTTACATTGTTTGGCTTACTAAATTGCATCAATTCTTTCTAAATTTTCCTAATTCATGATTTTTGCATTAGATCTGATATAAAATATAGAAAATCCAAAAAATAAGAAATTTACCTTGCATTTTCATCATTTAATTGCTAGGGTTTTGTGGAAATTTTGACAATTTTATATAACCTAGTAATTCCAAAATCTAGGGTTAGTAGGAAAAATCTTTTATTAGATTTTTCTACTGATTTTAGAGGCTCATTAAAATTTTCATTTGACTGTAGTCTTGCATTTTAGTGTGAATTTGCATTTAGATTTAAAATATTTTCATTTTTGCATAGAAAATTTCAACAAAAACTAGCAATTTTGATGCATTTTCATTAAATTTGCATTGGCATTTTGCATATTAAGGATTGAAAATCATTTTAAGATCTGAGATTAAGTCAATTTCATCATAAATCAGACTTCAAATCATTGACATAGCATTTTATCCCAAGATCTCAAACCTAGGGCTTTGAAAACAACAATTTTCACTAAAATTGGCCTTATCGACTCTTCAAACTTGCACCGTAGGCTTGTTGTGAAAGGTATTTTTTCATTAATTTTCTGTTATCAGGGTAATAATTTTATGCCCCTCATAAAAATCTTCACAACACCCTTTTAATGGGCTCTTGTACTGAAAATTTATTGAAAAACTACACATTTTGGCTATTTTGGCCCTAGGGTTTGACCTAGTTTGCATTCCAAGCGTGTTGTGATCAATTTTATGGATTGAGATTATTAATATTATTGATATTATTTTCTATACCTCCTAAAATTCTTTACAACACCCCTTTTGCTAGGTCTTGGAGTTGAAAAACTATGAAAAATTGTATATTTTGCTATATTTCCACTAGGGTTTTACCTTAAGTGGCACTAAAAATGTGTTGTGTTGGGTATTTTACATCAAGTGGCTGTTATTATTGATATTATTTTCTTTCCATCATAATTTTCATCACAACACCCTTTGTTATGCTCTTTTGCATTGAATTTTGGTGAAAAAAGTGTCTATTTTGACTTGGCATTATCTTGGATTTGCATCAAGAGTGTGTTGGGAGTGATTAGATTTCTGTTTTGGACTGATATCAAACAGATAACTTGATTTACTCAATCAAAATCCTTACAACATCATTTTTTTCATTCGTTGGCATTGACAAAGTATGAAAAAACCAAGCATTTTAAGGCCATTTTTGCACATAGTTTGCACTTGTCTTTGACATACTTTGGGAAAGATTTTAAAATTTTATATTTCATTGATTTCAAAACATATATCATTGCTAATTATTTAGAAGAGTTGTTTTTATACATCGTAGACATTGAGCATTTCTCCAAATTCACTGATAAACATCCTGAAGTCCTAGAAGAAATAGCATACATCCATGATGTTGATCTCTCTATGTGCTCCACATATGGAATTATTTTCCATATAGGTGATTTTGATAGCTTCACAACTCTCATGGGAATATACCCTTCTATATTGGATGATCTCACTAAATTCATGATCAATAATACATATACTAGTGATGATCTTAAAATGTTAGATGAAGCCTTGGATGATTTTATGGGAAATTCTATTATGCAACCTATTGATAAAACATGTGATGATAACTCTGATTTACCTTATGATCCCTCTCCAAAGATTATTCCCCCTCATGAGGACACTTTGATACAAGAGGATGATTTCATTGACACATCTATTAACATCACATCATCAAGTCTTCATTCTAATGCTCACTCTGGCCAAGATGAAGTGTTAGCAAATGAAGAGCTATCACCAGTTTGCCATTCCGATGCTCTCCCTGGCTAAGAGGAAGCATTAGTGAATGAAGAAATCTCTTCAACAAAGAACATTCCATGGATAGACAATGAGCGTTCATCTAAGAACAATAAAAAATCTATCATAACACAGGAAACCTCTACAAATCATCCTAGCAACCTTGTCCCTTTAGTTGAGTGTTCATACACTTTGGATTTCACTAAGGAAGAGAAGACATTTAATGTCCCTCCTTTGTTTGAATATTCAAGTCATTTGGACATCACTAAGGATGCAACGCTAGTGGATGGGGAGAAGTCTCTCAAATTAAATCCTTCAAGGATGGATGTTGAGATCACCCAAAATAATTTGCTTCTCCCACCACCTAATAGGATAGCAAATGTGTGCACTAATGAACTTCAAAAAGAAAACATTCCACATGACACTGAAAAAAATCAAAAAGTAATTATGAATGAACAAAAGAATAATGACAATGACTTGGCAATTATACCTTATGTTTGGAAAGATGACAATGATTTTCTTGATGATAAGACTTAGCATGAAGACCCTACAGGTAAGTATCTCTAACCATTTATCTCTCTCGTGATGTGCTTCCCCCGTGATGTGTTATATATTGTTTAGGCCTCCTAGAATGGCCTCAGATTCTCCCATAAGGTTTGGGATACCAGGAGACTACCTCTGTTGTGATCTTCCTCTATTTGTATCATCATTCTTCTAAATTGCTCTCTCTCTGATTTCATTGTCGTGTGTTGTCTTATGGACATAGCATCGTGGTTGGTGACTTGGGTGCACCCTCCTACGTGGCTGTCCCTAAGACACTTGTTTTCTCCTCTCTTATTTATTGTTTCCCTTCCTCTAGTGTTTCCATCTAGCAGGCGGATGACGACAAGACATTTATACTGATGCAGACCTAGTGTCCCTTTCGAGAGAAAAAAAAATGGACTTAGTTCCTAATATGACAATGGGGTTGTATATCTTATCCGATGCTTGGCTAGTGGAAGCACTTGTGCTTTCCACATAGTGAATTTGATGATGTTTTCTATTGCATTTACAAACCTTAACAATACTGCTGCTCTATGTACCTTTGATCGTCCTTGAATCTGGCCTTGGCTGTACTTGATTCAGAGAGCTTTGTGATATATCCCTAAGGTTATTCTCAAACTCCAGATTCGTTGTATAACTTTGGCTCTCTGTGTGGTTACTCATATGCATTGATGTTGCTATTTATCATGATGTTGTAGACACTAACATGTTTCTTGCAGGGATGTGTTTGTGGGAACATTTGGCGATTGTAAAGAACACGTCACCTCCGGGGAGCATGGGCTTTGCAAAAGTCAGTGTTCCCTTGTGTGCTTGATATCGATAATTGATATCAACCACCTTAAGGTGGGGGCATCTATAAGGTAAGCTGTCTGTTATAGATATTAGCAATGTGTTTGACCTCAGATGCAGAGACTTGTGACCCAGAGTAGTGCATCGTTCATCCTAAGCTTGTTTGCAATCAATCATGTAATCCCTCTGCGGAGGCGGGATATTGAGCATATCATTTTTATTAAGCCCTCTATGGAGGTGGGGATGGTGTATTTCTCGGAGTAGATTGCATCATCCTGTCATTTTCAAAAGCCCTCTGCGGAGGCAGGGAGCAGTTCTATAACTAACTCAACCCTTAAGTGTGTCTTCGATGATTGTTGTCATGAAGCACAATCATCGGTGTGTGCCTATAACGTGCCTGAGATGGTGTTGGACCTAGAAATAGGTACACTCCATTACTTGTCTACTATGTTTTCTCTGTGTCTTCAAGTGTGTGTGTTTTGGCGTGCTTGTTTTGTATGGCATGTTTGTTTCCCCATATGCAAAGACCAGTGCCTTTGAGTAGTGCTTCATGCATTTTGGGAGGTTTTGTGTGTATTTCATGTGTGTTGCCCCATATGCAGAGACCAATGCCTTTGAGTAGTGCTTTGTGCATTTTGGGAGGTTTTGCATGTATTGTGTGTGTGTTTCCCCATATGCAGAGACTAGTGCCTTCAAGTAGTGCTTCCTACATTTTGGAAGGCTTGTTTACTTTCTAGTACTTGCATTTGCATTTCATAAATATGAGAAAAATAAAAGAAAAGATATCATTTCTGTCTTCCATGCATTAATGTGTCTTTTATGTATTGACTGTTTTCTCAGTGTTCTACGTGACTGTAACTATCTTCTCCGTGTTTTATGTGCTTGTTACTGTCTTTTATGCGATTGGTGTGTCTTCTCCATGCTTGGTGTGTTTACTGTGTTTGTGACCTTACTTTAATGCATGTATGGGCCTCGCGTTCATGCATACATTAAAGTGGGGGCTAAATTTAACGTCAGAAAATGTCTCCTTGGGGGCTTTTCCCTCATAAGGTTTAGCTCCCGAGTCTTTAGAGTGCATTTAGGACATTTTAGTTCATATTTTGGCATTCCGATGGAATGAGAGCTAGGGTCCATGACAAATAGGACCTAGGTAGACCCCTTGAGTTGTACCCTACCTAAAATAGGGGGAGGACTTGGACGCCTGTGCCCTAGTGCTGCCCTATTTTGGGATAGCCCCAATTTTTGGGTGTCGATTTATGACCGTTAGGAGGTTCTTTTGCCGACACGGTAAAGTTTGATTTTTAAAATCTTGGTGGGAATGCTTGTAGGTGAATATATAAGCATGTGTAGGCATTCATTTATAAACTAGATTGCAATTAGTTGATCATTGTGAACTCTAGGCATTCTCAAGGTGATTCAAGGCTTTCTATTGTGTTACAAGAGAAGACTTGTATGTTTTGTGTGTTGATATTTACATATTTGAGCTTCAATCTCCTCATGGCATGAAGAGCATCTTCCTCCATTAGAGCTTCACTACAAGGTGACATATCATTGTGTTTTTATCATTGATTCCTTTGGTTTTGGCCTCTGCCTCACAAGGCATGCCATCTTTATCTGACAACGGTGTTTGGAGACTTAAGTGTCCTTCGGGGCTTAACTGAGGCAAGCCTCTAAACACCACAACCCCCAAACCAAGTCTTGTGATTGTAGGTTATAGGTGTCGCATCTAGAAAAAGTGGAGTTGTAGGAAGGCTTGGCAGACATCAGGGATTCAAGATCTAAAGAGAAGTTAGACAGAGGAGCACTTCCAGGACTAGGGCACCCACAATAGTGTCCTCTATAGATAGATCTCAAGAAACAGAAGTTATAGGGCTGATCAGTGTCGAAAGGCGGTCTAGATTCCCCAAAAAAGTAGGTACCTTGGACTTGGGCATCCGCACCTTAGTCCCCAGCTGTTTTGCCTTGGAACCTCAAAAACATGTATTCTGTGATTTGTTATTTTACTCCCGTCTACAAGATCTTTTTCCGTCTTTCGTCAGTTTGTTGTCATAGTTGCATAATTAGGGTTTTAATGGTTAATTGGACATAAGAGAAGGAAAAATTGATAATTAATTTCCTAATCCAAGTTTCCCTTCATTTGCAAGTGACCTAGGGTATGATAGTGCTCGCCAATTGACCCTAGATCCTTCAATGTTTAGTGGAAAGGAGGGTTTTAACATCTAAACAACAAAGATTAACAAAATCCAATTACACCCTAAACAGAAGGTTATGAAGAAGCAATGTAGGTAGATACTAAAAAGCAGTGGCGGCTAGGCATGAAAGAGGAAATGGATTCCTTGTTGCAGAATCAGACTTGGGACTTAGTCCAATTGCCTACAGGTAAAAGAGCATTGCCAAATAAATGGGTTTATAGGTTGAAGGAATAAGATGGAGGCAAGAAAAGATATAAGGCCAGACTCGTGGTAAAAGGTTTTGCACAGAAAAAAGGTATAGATTTTGATAAAATATTTTCTCTGGTTGTAAAGATGACTTCTATTAGAACTATTCTATGTCTTGTGGCTATAGAAAACTTGCATCTTGAACAACTAGATGTGTAAACAACATTTCTCCATGGGGATTTGGAACAGGAAATATACATACAGCAACCATAGGGATATGAGGTCAAGGGTAAGGAGGAATTTGTGTGCAGGTTAAAGAAGAGTTTGTAGAAGCAAGCACCTTGGCAATGGTATTTGAAATTTGATAGTTTTATGGTTGAACAAGGTTACAAAAGATGTCATTCTGATTATTGTGTTTATTTTAAGAAATTGGGTAATGGAAGCTATATTATCCTGTTGCTTTATGTTGATGACATGCTGGTTGTCAGGTCTAACATGCAACATATTAATCAACTTAAGAAGAAATTAGCAAATTCATTTGCTATGAAGGATTTAGGTGCAGCAAAACAAATCCTTGGTATGAGGATCACATGGGATATGACAAACAAAAAATTATTTTTGTCTCAAAGTGAGTATGTAGAGAAGGTGTTGAAAATGTTTAACATGCAGAATGCAAAAGCAGTTAGTACACCTTTGCCTAGTCATTTTAAGTTGACTAAGGAGATGTGTCCAAAGACACAAGAGGAGGAAGAAAAAATGTCTAAGATACCATATGCATTAGCAGTTGGCAGCTTGATGTATACAATGGTATGTACAAGGCCAAATATTGCACATGCAGTGGGAGTTGTGAGTAGGTATATGAGCAATCCAGGAATGGAACATTGGAACGTAGTAAAATGGATTCTCTAATATTTGAGAGGTTCTACTTTAAAGAAACTATGTTTTGGAGGAATAAATTCTATTCTAAAAGGATATGTTGACTCTGATCTGGTGGGTGATATTGATAGTAGGAGGAATACTATAGGGTATTTTTTATTGTAGGAGGTACTGTAGTCAGTTGGATTTCAAGGTTGCAAAAGGGTGTTACACTTTCAACCACTGAAGTTGAGTATGTTGCTGCTATGGAAGCTAGCAAAGAGATGATTTGGTTACAACATTTTCTAGAGGAATTGGGACAATGACAAGAAGATAGCCCTTTGTACACTGATAGCCAGAGTTCCATTCATCTTGCTAAGAATTTAGCTTTGCATTCAAAAACTAAGCACATATAGCTCAGATACCACTTAATCTGGTTAGTTTTGGAGGATGGACAGTTGAACCTGGAGAAAATTCACACAAGTGAGAATCTTGCGGATATGTTCACAAAGGTAGTTACATGGGAGAAACTAATTTCCTCAATAGTTTCCATTAGCCTTCACAACTGATAATGGTGAACATAAGAAACTAGCTAGACATGTAATCCAGTGGGAGCTGCAAGTGCAGTGGTGTCATCCAGGATCAGTCTCTAAGTGGGAGATTGTTTGGTGTGGATCCTGATTAGTCTCCAAGTGGGAGATTATTGGTATGTGGTGACTGATCATGCAAATACTGTACATTCGTAATGTATCCTTGCTGGGGTTTGGGGTTGGTAGTTAATTTTTGTTAATCGACAAATAAAAAAATGACTTTGTAAAACCCTAATTCTAGAAGCTTCCAAAAAGCTTGTTATAAGTGGCTAGGATGTATGTTGTAGGATGGAGTTCATGAGATTGTAATATGTTTTACAATGGATAATAAAATCATTGGATGGCTGAGTGTCTGTGGATGTAGCCCATTTTGGGTGAATCACGTTAAAATTCTATGTTGATCTCTTTTGTGTTATTCTTCATTGCTATATTTGGATTATTTAATCTACATGTAATTGTTAATGTTTATTTCTTCGATCTTCTTGAACCCTAACCCTTTAGGAGGAACTCCGGAGTTACCTAAGGACTACTGTTTTGGCACAGTTTTGATAGTAATCTTCTCCTGGGGTTGAGTGGATGGATTTTTAGGTTTCATATCATTGGTTACTTCAACTATGAGCAGAGGAGATGGTCTTGGTAGTGCTTTCCTAGAATGTAGCTGGAGGTTGTTTATATAAATAGCATTTAAACTAGCCATGTTTTCTTGCTCTATCATGTAAACAATTGCTCCCTGTTTATTTCGTGGATTTGCTACAGGTTGAGCTTGTAAGGGTGGTTGACTAATTGGCTCATTTTGTGATTGCCCCTATGTGTTGGGAGGTCCACTTAGGAGTGCTTGTTGTTGAGGTTGGAAATGTCTAAGTTGTCCTCGGTATTGTTGATTGTAAATATGTCAAGGACCTCACTGAGGTTGCATGTTTTGGTTTTGCCATTGCTAGCTTGACCAGTCTTGTGGTACCCATGGAGGACTGTTTTGAGGTCCCTACCAAGTTGGACTCCATTGATTAATTCCCTAGTTTCAAGGACCCTGATAGGAAGCCTAATTTGGGTACTAGTTATATGGGAAATAGCCAATTTGTTATTTCCGTACGTAGTTCAACTCCTCTTTTATTATGGCATTATTTTTAATCATCCTTTTTAGGGCTAGGAGTTGATCACAATGACTTGTAGGGTGTTCTTTGTCACAGATCTGACATATATCAAATTTATCCAGTGGGCATTCTCTCAAAAGGTGTTTATTCCTACATCTAGCATAGTATATTGAAAGGGGTTTAGTTGTTCTATTCTGTTTAGTTTTTCTAGTTTTTGTTTGAATCCCATCTAATGTGGTATTCAACTAAACTAAGATATCTATTTTTAGATTTGCAAAATCCTCCATTAACTATCCTATATCATTCTTCCCTTTTAAAGACCTTGGTGTTCTCACTCCATCTTGTGTTCTAGAGTAGTTTCTATAAATTTCCTCTATAGTAGGCATGTCCATTTTGTTGATATTTCCTCTCCCCATTAGATCCAGTGCCTATTGTGATTCTTTTTCCAACCCTTTTATAAACAAATTTTTGGCTAAGCTATGAGCTATAGGGTTTCCATAGCTCCTTAGAGAAAAGTTGAATCTATGTAGGTAGTCTTCTAAACTTTCACCCTCCTTTTATTTAGTTCTAAACAACTCTTCCTTTCTATCATTAATCCTACAGTAGTCCTAGTATTTGTCCAAGAACTCAATTTCCATTTGATCCCATGAGTGAATGGAGTCTAGGGATAAACCCATGAACCACCTCATGACAAAATATTTTAGAGTAGATGCGAAAAGTTTGAGTTTTTGGTTATCTGATCCATAGTCATATGTCTAGCATAAGACCTTAAAATCAAAAAGAAAATGATCTAGATCCTTAGAAGCAAGACCCATGAATGTTGGCAGGTTTGAAGGTGAAATGTTCTTCATAGGGGCATTGTCTCTGGGAGAAAGAACAATGGGGTATGAAAAGGTTCTTGCAGTCTCATATAGAAGATCTCTTGGGTTATCATGATTATCCCCCATGTATGATGGTTCTTATTCCCAAGATTCAGTGTGAGTTTCTGGTAAAATGGACCCTATTAATAGATCTACCTAGTTTTTCTCCTATAGTTCTTGAATATACTTAGAGAGTGAAAGATTTTGAGGACTTGTGGAAATATCTAGTTATGGTATAATTTCCAAGGTAGGTTCTAAATGTTCCTCTTTCTTTTCAACAAGATCTTGTCTCAGCCTATTGCTTTCACCCGTAGTTTGTTTCTTGGGTGTTTGTTTAATGTAACTACCTTTTGAATCCCTAGGTCTAACCATACAGATTCAATCTAATCTAAAAGGGACTATTAACAAGGGTTTTCTTATTAACACATATCCCTGGCAACGGTGCAAAAAATGACAAGGCTCACTATACCTTGGCATTTAATCACATTTCATGTGTCAAATCCAGGGTTGTGTCCTCGGCTATTTGCAATAAGGAACCTAATAATCAATAGTCCTTAGCTAATATGTACTAAATTGAACTGTCCTAATAAATCAATGTTGCTGATTATCTACTTGGAAGGAAAACCTGATCTAAAGACTGAAATAGTAAATTGCTAAAAGAATCTATCTAATTCACACAAAAGCTATAAACATACATTAAATGGAAACAATACTGCTTTGACAATAATTGATCTCTTATAAAAATAAGAAAATTATACTTCTAATGAAAAACTGCAATAAGACAATAAAATAGAGATACTAGCCTCCCATCTGTTGATGGGAGTGGGCCCTTGCTCCACACCTTTAGAAGTCAAGGCTAAACAAGAAACTCAAAACAAAAGTATAACAACATAGCTTCTTTTAATCTAGTCTATCAACGCATATTGTATTCAAAAGTATATGTTTCTATTCTGAAATGAAATTACATAAACAATACTATAAAATCATGATTATTAATTATGTTGTTCCTATCCAAATATTTATCAGTCTGAGCAACTTAATATTACTGGAGTTAACTACTTTACCTAATAGTTCAACTTGAGATATAAACAATCTCTTATTCTTAACTAAAACATGCAACTGTCCATCTAGAGTATAATCATGCAAAGTCTAAAAAAAGACTTTAGTGATACTAAAGGTACCACTAAATCTAGAGTTTAACTTATAACAATAATAGGCAACAAGGCCCTAATAAAAAGGAACTTGATTTCCTAAAATAGTAGATGTAGAGAAATCTTCAATCTCTTGCAAAAGAAAGTGAAAGTGTATCATGCCCCGTGGACAATTGGAGTCATCTATTGGGACACTCAGGCCTAAATAGGTAGACTGCATAGCTTTATACTCACCCTGGAGATCCTGGTAATTAACAGCATTGGAGACTCTGTGTAGCTCAAGAGACTCCATACTATTGCCAGTAGCTCTGGAGATGCTTTAAGAACCTGCTGAGGCACAACTCTAGAGATCACCATCTTCTCTATTCTACTACTCTCTCCAGAGATCCTCCAACAACCTAGAAAACATTGGAGTATCATGTAGTTTCCTTCATGCCTGGCCAAAGAGATAATTAGGATTACCTCCAGAGTTCTTCAAAAGTGCCTGTCGCTTGTGCAATAGACACCTATAAAACCAAAAAGAGATAATTTGCACAATTCTGTTAGTTTCACTACAACATAAGTCTTTTCATCATAACAATAATCTTAAGTAATTCATCTCTTATTAGCATAATTAAAAGAGGACTTTACAATTCCTATAGTGCAATTACTAGGATAGGCAATATGAAAAGATAGGAAAAAGGCATGTTTAGATGAGTGCTACCTAGTACTCATCAGTTATAGTTGCGCCTACGACTATAGATTAGTGCCCAAAAGCATTCTGTCAGCGCTTGTGCTTAATCATGTGGTGTCTGTGTCCACTAACACTCTATTTTTGTAGGGTTTTCATGGATTAATGCCTATGTATTAGGGATTAGCACCTATTTTTTTCATCATCTCATGATTTCATGTCTTAAATTTCACATCTAACAAGCCCTAATTGATTTGGTTGCCTCCCTAACACTCCTTAACAACTTGTTTTGTAGATCTAACCCTCTATTTTGTAGGTTTTTCATCAATTTACAAGTCCTCCATCCTCTCTATGTCATATCAATGCCTACACCCCTAGATCAATGCTTGCATAATTAGGTTTATTGCCCCTACACTCAGGTATATCTTTCTTATGTTTTAGCACCTACTACAGACCTTTTAGTGCCTATATATCATGCTTTAGTGCCCATATCATAGATATTAGTGCCTAGGTATGCATTTCATTATTTTCAAGACCCCCATACTGCATTAGTGCACATACCCTTGGGATTAGTGCCCATACCCTAAGAATTAGCACCCTTACCTGAATCAATGCCCAGGTATGTCTTTCATGTATCCTACATCTCTGTTAACACCCTTGCAACCTCTGCCAGCACTTGGGTCTCTTTTAAGCCTAATTTTTCATCTAACATCTTTTCTTGGACTAATATTTGTGATTGCAACACTTTTCAACCATCTAAGACCTTACAAGACTACTAATCTTATGGTTTTGCATCCCCGCTTGTCCAAGGAAACATCTTTTTTTCTACTAAAAGTTTAGGAACATTTCTTTTTGGGCTTAAAAATAACTTGTACACTTTATTTGGGGTCATTTTAAGGTGTATTCTCTCTCCTCGCACCATTTGGTGATCTTGGAGGTCAAAAACCTTGATTTGATCCAATCTTTGTTATCATTGTTTATCTCAAGGTCCTTGGTGTGTATGCTCTCTCCTCGCGCCATTTAGCGATCTTGGAGATCAAAATCACATTGGATTCTTTCCTCTAGGGGGTTTGCCTTGGAATTCATTTGTTATATACCTAGAGATTTGATATTATAATGCATTTAGGTGGATGGAGATGCCAACATGTGGCACACTTCCCTTAAGTTAGTTATATTAGGTCTTATGGGTAACTTGTGTAATTAATTATATCAAGAGTTGAGTGGGCCTTCATTAGGATTAGCCATCCATTATGTTATTAGGACAAGGTATATATAAAGGAGGTGATTAACATTGTAAGGAAATGTGTAGAGTATGATATGGTATTGGAGATCTCTTGGAGATATAGCATGGAGTGGCTTCTTCCATAAGGAGTATTGTATGGTGTTACCCTACCTCAAGGGTTTATTCTATTTCTGCATATATTGGGTATTAGGGCATATTGGCCCACAAAATCTCTTGTGTTGTGTAAGATCTATCTTTTGCATTATATTATTTCCATTATTATATGTTTTGATCTTATCAAGTGGTATCAGAGCATGATCTTGGCATCGGGAAGGCAAGAAATAAGGAGATTTTTTTAAATTTTGGAGCTTATATTAGGAAGCACATATCTATCTTATTTTGGTGAATATTTCCAAGATTTTTAAAGAGTTTTACAAGAGCATATTGAAGCTACTATATTACAAATTTGAGCTTAATTGGAGCATAACTAAGCCATTTATTGTAGAATTAGGGTTTTCACCATTTTTGCTCCTAGGGTTGAAATTTGGTGATTTTTTTCCTAATTTATGGAGGGTTGAATAAGGCCACTTGGATACACCTACAGTCCTTATTTAGAAGCATTTGGAGTTGTTTTTAGTAAGTTATTGCAATTTTATGATTTTTTATAATTTCATTTTGTAGGCCACAAATTATGGAGTTTTTCTGAGATTTTTATATTTATGAAAATCTCACCAAATTTTATCAGGGGTCTATTCTTTATAACTTTATTTTTGAGATAGAAAACATTATGAAAAAATTCAATCAATATCAGGTAGGCTGAAAAAAAAATTAGAAACCCTATTTTCAATGGGGATACCTGATTTTGGTGGAAGTGGAAATGCATTAGAATGGTGGAACTAATATATAAGAGCTTATAGTCAAGATGGAATTTGGAAATCATATTTTAATTTTCATATAAGTGGTGAAGTTCACAAATGGTATGTATCATTACATATAGATATTTCTTCTATGGATGAACTAGAAGAAGTTGTTACGTTGGAAAATGCCTCCCTAGGACTTTTTCCCTCCTAATTTTAGCTCCCGAGTTTTTTTAGTGTAATCATGCATGTTTATTTTAACTCCCAGTGGAAATCCTTAAAAACCATTGTCAAAATGGACCTAGGGGATAGTGATGAACTTGACCTTGCCTTGAAAATGGGGCCAAGGACTTGGGCGCCTGTGTCCTAGTCCTGCCCTATTTAGCAGGGTCCCAAATTTTAAATGTTGGTTATGTGACTGTTAGAAGTGTCTGTTGCCGACATCTCAAGTTTGAATTATGAAATTAGAGCGAGAATGTGTTTTGTTGCATATATAAGTATGTTTAGGGTTTCATTTGTAAACTAGAAGATGTTTATGAACTTTTGGCGCACTTATGATTTTAAAGCATTCAAAGTATTCATTGTTGTAGAGCAGACTTGTCTTGTTATTGTGTTTGTTATGTAGATTTGGTTTCATCTTCTCATGATGTGAAGGATTGTCATCTATATGCAAGATACACCTCTGAGGTGACATCTATTTGTGTTTTCAATCATTTATCAATTGGTTTTTTCCTCTATCCCACAGGGATATGCACTCTCTATCTGACAATAGTGTTTGGAAGAATTGAATGTCCTTCCCAGGCTTGATTGAGGCAAGCTCCTAGACACCACAACCCCCAACCCCCTTTTATGTAATTGTAGGTAATAGGTGTTGAACCAGAAGCAAGTGGAGTTGTAAGAGGCTGCGATAGAGTTTAGAGATCCCATATCTAAAGGAAAAAGTAGGACTTGGACTTGGGCACCCGATTTGAAGCCCTCTGGATCCCCGAAGCAGAAAACCTCTGTGACAGTGATGATTAGTTGTAGACAAATTCTAGAAGTCCTTGAAGAAGTTGCCACCTTGGGCTTGGGTGCCTGCTCTTTAGCCCCCGAATTTTCCAAATTTGAAATCTCAAATTCTGGTATGTATTTACTCTGAATATTACATCTTTGTCTGCAAACATTTGTCAGGATTCGTCTGTTTATTTACGATTTTACAAAATTAGGGTTTTAAGCATAATCAAGCTTTAATTAATCAATTAATTAGTGAATTCCAAGTTTCCTCTTTGTTCCAACTAACACTAAACCTATAGCAGAGCCCTCTTGCAAGAGTTGTGTCTTGACTTAGTTTATATCCTTGAATGTAAGGTGTGAAAGGAGGATCTAACCCACACATCCATTGAAATTGAAAATATCTCTTTTTACACTAAACATTTTTGTGAACCCATGTTTTATTTGAATTTTGCACCTTTCTAAGTTTTGTACTTCAGATTTGCATTCATTTCATTCATCATCTTCATATTACATTTGAAAATTTATTAAAAAAATTGAAAAATTTGAACAAATTGGCATTTTAGACTTGCATTTTGAAATAATTTGAAATAATTTTCATTTAAATTCATTTAATTTATGATTTTTAAATTAGATCTGATATAAATTACAGAAATTAACATCATATTATTATCCTTTGCATTGCATTTTTCATATTAAAATTGCTAGGGTTTGCTTGAAATTTTGAATTTTTCTTATAACCTAGTGATTTTAAAAACTAGGGTTTGTAGTTAAAATCTTGTTTCAGATTATACTACTCCTCTTAGGCACTCATTCAAATCTGATTTTGTTTGTAGTGTTGCATTTTTTTGTGTTTTTGCATTCATATTTCAAAAAATTGCATTTACATTTAGATAATTTCAACAAAAACTAGCATTTTTCATTCATCATCCTTAAAAATTGCACTTGTATGGAGCATTATAGGACTTTAAAATCATTCTAAGATCTAATATAGGTTATTTTACATCATAAATCTGACTAGAATTCATTTACACATAATTTTTCACATATTCATGCCTTAATTTCATGATTAAGGTTTGAAAAAATGCATTTTTCACTAGATTTTGACTTATTTTGCATAGAAAATTACGTTATAGGTGTGTTGTGAAGGATATTCCTTCATTATTGGACTGATATATAGCTTATTATTCACTTCCCCTCATCAATTTTCTCACAACACCTTTTCTTCTAGGCATTTGCATTGAAAAAAGCAAAAAAATCAATCATTTTAGGTCATAAACTTACATAATTTTGTACTTGTTCCTTGCATAAGTTTTGAAATCTTTTAAAATCTAATTTTACATCCATTTGAAAACATATACACATGGCTTCTAATCACAACAATAACACTAGGTTCCCTCCTAGGCCTTATATGAAAAGAAAGGTCCTTGAACCCAAAATTGTGTTTACACCTCATGATAGAATAATTGGAACACTTGTAGATCCTAATTTCATGACTAATGTGGCAACAGAAGCATTCCTTTATTCACATGGTTTGATTCAAGATTTCTATGACTCTTTCGACATGATGATTAAGACACATAATGGAGCTTTTATAAACACTTCTGGGAAGATATCTTTATTGGTCACGGTATTTGAAAAATCTGTAGAACAACTATTTTATGTCATCCCTCTATCTGACCTTTTTTGCATAAAATTAGGACACCCATGGTTAAAGTCTATGAAAGCTATCCCTTCAATGATTCATAAATGTGTAAAATTTCCTTTGAACGGACAAGTGCATACTATTCCTCACAATAGATATAAGCCTTTGGTTACAAGACAACACTTCAACCTTGATTATTTTAGCTGCAATCTAATAAGGGATTAGAGCCACAAATAGATTTTAACTTCTTGGGATATAGAAAATATAAAGAAAAATTACTAGATTGAGTGGCCGGTCCTTCTATTCAAGAAACAATAAGAGAAGAACAACCCACATTAGAAGAACTTCCTAGAGAAAAAGCTAAAGGACTCTATGCCGAGGTTCCTCCTCTACCATCCTTAAGAGGATCGAGAGATACTCATTGAACAAGGTACTTCATCAAGACAAATAAGATTTGAACAAGCTTCCTCCTCTAAGATACAAAAACCAATGGAACAAGATGACAACACTTTTAAAGATATAAGCAATAGAACAAAAAGAAATCAACAAGCAAGAGAAAGGAGGAAGAGAAGACAAGCTTCTACACAAAGAAATGCACTTGAACAAGAAATTATTCCACCCTCTAACACCGAAACAAACAAGGAAGAGCTTAACAAAGAAAACTTTACAAACAATGACAAAGAATTAACAATTATACCTTATGTTCTTCTTTCCTCTAACATCTAAGATTGGGAGGAGGATGATTTGATTGTTGACAATCTCTAGCATGAGCCTACCTATAGGTAAGTATTTCTAACCCTTTATCTCTATGTTGTGTTTCCCCCATGTTGTTTAGGCCTCCTTGGATGACCCTTGATACTCTTGTAAGGTCAAGGATACCATGAGATCGCCTCTATTGTGACCCTTCTTCTATTTGTATCATCATTCTTTTATATTGCTCCTCTCCTATATTTTCATTATTGTGTGTTGTGTCTTAGGGGCATAGATTTGCAGTTGGTGACCTGGGGGCACCTTCCTACATGATGTCCCTAAGGCACTTCTTCTCCTCTCTTGATTTATTGTTTTCCTTCTTCTAGTGATTCTATCTAGTTGGCAGATGATGATAAGCAAACATATACTGATACGAACCAAGTGTCCCTTCAGCGAGTAAGCAAAAAATGGACCTAGTCCATACATGATGATGGGGTTGATATATATTATCCGACGCTTGGCTAGTAGAATCATTCCGTGTGATATTTTGATGTTGTCTTATATTTGCTAACAAACCATAACAATATAGCTGCTCTGTGCACTTTGTTTGTCTTGAATCTCACCTTGGTTACACTTGGTTTAGAGATCTCTACAGTATAGCCCCTATTTAAGGCACAATAAAACTGAGAGGGGGTGAATCAGTTGTATCAAAAACTTTAACTTCTTTAAACAAAATCACATTCACATTCACTTACTTTAACTCCTTAATCTATTATGAAGATTAAACATGAATTGCAAAATCAACCATGAACACACATGAACACCATATTTTTATGTGGAAAACCCCAAAAAGGGAAAAACCATGGTGAGTGTTAGCTCACAATATAATGTAATAACATTACTAAATAACAAAGAGGCTCACTACCTTAGGGCTCACTACCCAGGGTTCACTGCCCAAATGAATGCTCACTACAAAGAGGCTCACTGCCAAGGGATGGCTCACTTCCAAAGGGTGGCTCACTTCCAAAGGGTGGCTTACTACTAGGATGGGTAGCTCACTGCCATGAACTGATATAATAGCATCTACAACATGCTTGAGTTTAGTTCCATTGAAGCGTCATATATCTCTTCTTCTCTGCTTTTACAACACACACACTTATCTTCTCATCTTCACTCACCTTGCATCACTCATGGATTCATTACATATATTTATACCAATCAACCTTGGAACATTCATCAAGGTTGGAAATACAACTTACAACCTTTGGAACTATCTCTAAGGTCGGCATACATACATAAATCAAATTAGGTTTGGACCTAAACAAACTTGCGGAGAAAATGAATGAAGTAAGAACATTTCATATCTTATCTTGGACCCAAATACATCCTTACATGCTTCCTTACACTTCTACAATCCAAGAAACACATCCGCAAAGAATGTTAACACTCAAGTCAACCAAACTGGTGCGATCATCAAGAATACTTAGACACACACTTCCAAGAGCTTCATTACAACTTACAGATCAAGCACACACCTTCAATACATTCTAGAGACATCAATGAACAACATAGAATCACTTGGGAGCTGACAAATCCAACCGCAATAGATCTCACTTGAATACAACAAATATCACTTGAAGATTGATCACAAACTACTCACAACAAACATTGTTAGACTATGCTAATCAATAACTTGCTTTCTAGAGCACCAAATTACAAATCCTTTGGAATGAAGATAGATAAGGAACTTCTAAACTTAAGTCCAAAACCAAAAGACCAAAATCCAAACTGTGGAGAAATGCAAAGCAAAATACTTTCTCCCTATCATATTGTAAACACTGCTAGGAATAGTCTTCGAACTGGTGAATAGAACTTTTTCTTCATAGCGATCCAGACCACCAAATTATGGATTTAGCATCTTCAAACACTTATCTAAAAAAAATCCAAATCTCATACTCCAATCTTCAACACAGAGGAAATGTGGATAAAAAACTCAGACAATGTCCTTAACATGACAACTCAATTAATCAACAAAGAACAATATCAGAAGACATAGTTGGAACCAATGACAACATAAACATGTTGACATCAATGACAACACCAACTAGCACATACTTGCAATAGTCCCACGGTTATACTCAGATCTTCAACCCGTAGAATAGCCTCAACTCTTTATGTGAATGATTGCATGCATTGCTTTTATCAGGTGATGTGGTTATTATCTTAGAGAAAGATTTCTAACCTCTCTTCTTACAGGAAATTATATGTTTGTGGGAACATTCAGTGATTGTGAAGCACGTGTCACCTCTGGGGGCATGGACTTTTCAAAAGCTCTTGTTCCCTTGTGTGTTTTATCTCTACCTTAAAGTGCTTGATATCGGTACATGATATCAACCACCTTAAGGTGGGGGCCTATAAGGTAAGTTATTTGATGATTTTGGTACTAACAAATTGTGTTTAAAAGCCCTCTGTGGAGGTAGGATGTTGTATCTCCATGTGAGTGCACATCTTTATCTTATATTGCAATGAGAAAGCCCTCTGCGAAGGCAGGATATCATGCATAGCCTTTTATTTTAATCCCTCTATGGAGGGAGGATATCATGTATATCCTTTTATTTTAAGCCCTCTGTGGAAGTGGGGATGGTGTATCTCTTGAGCTAGTGCACATCCTTTTTATTTTAAAAGTCCTCTGAGTAGGAGGGGTTGGTGTATCCTCCCTTAAGCATGTCTTTGGCAGTTGTTGTGACATAATCCCAACTATCAGGTGTGCCTGTAATGTACCTGAGATGGTGAGGGCTTAGCAAAAAGTTCCTTCCATCGCCTTGTTTGTCATGTTTTAGACGTATAGTATGTCTTTTGCATGCTATACGACGCTCATGTTTTCTGTGCCTTCCATGTGTTTGTTCCCAAGTATAGTCCAAAGAGCATGGTGAAATGCCCCTCCTATGCTTTGGGATTTGTATGGCGTGTTTGTTCCCAAGTATAGTCCAAAGAGTGTGGTGAAATACCCCTCCTATGATTTGGGATTTGTATAGCATGTTTGTTCTCCAGTGTAGTCCAAAGAGCATGGTGAAATGCCCCTCCTAGATTTTGAGATTTGTATTTCATGATTGTTGCCCCATATGTAGTCCAAAGAGCATGGTGAAATGCCTCTCCTACATTTTGGGTAGTGTGTTGCATTTTTACTTTCCATGCATCTATATCTGTATTCATCTATATATATATGAAAATGAAAAAGAAATAATCACTGCATTCACTATATTCACTGTGTTTTGTGTGTCTTTAATACTGTCTTCTCTGTCTTGTATGCCTATTATTGTCTTCATTGTGTTTGGCGTGTCTGCAATGTGTCTTCTCTAATGTCTACCTGAGACTAGGGCTAGAAATAGTTCCTCAATATTTGTGTATACATTAGCTCTAAGTGCTTGGCGTGTTTGCTATGTTTGTTGACCATACTTTAATGCATGTATGGGCCTTACGTTTATACATACAATAAAGTGGGGGCTAAATGTTACATCAAAAAATGTCTCCCTAGGACTTTTTCCCTCCTAAGTTTATCTCCCAGGTCCTTTTAGTGTAGTCATGAATGTTTATTTTAACTCTCGATGGAAATCCCTAAAAACCCATGTCAAAATGGACCTAGGGGACAATGATGAACTTGACCCTACCTTGAAAATGGGGCCAAGGACTTGGGCGCCCATGCCCTAGTCTTGCCCTATTTAGCGGGGTCCCAAATTTTAAATGTTGGTTATGTGACCGTTAGAATTATCCGTTGCTGACATCTCAAGTTTGAATTACAAAATTAGAGTGGGAATGTGATTTGTTGCATATATCCGCATGTTTAGAGTTTCATTTGTAAACTAGAAGATGATTATGAACTTTTGGCACACTTATGATTTTAGAGCATTCAAAATATTTATTATTGCAGAGTAGACTTGTCTTGTTATTGTGTTTATTATGTAGATTTGGCTTCATCTTCTCATGATGTGAAGGATTTTCATCTATATGCGAGCTACACCTTTGAGGTGACATCTATTTATATTTTTTATCATTTATCAATTGGTTTTTTCCTCTATCCCATAGGGATACACACTTTCTATCCGATAATAGTGTTTGGAAGAATTGAATGTCCTTCTGGGGCTTGACTGAGGCAAGCTCCTAGACACCACAACCTCCAACCCCCTTTTCTATAATTGCAAGTAACTAGTGTTGAAGCAGAAGGAAGTGGAGTTGTAGGAGGCTATGATAGATTTTGGAGATCCCGTATCTGAAGGAAAAAATAGGACCTGGACTTGGGTGCCCATTCTGAAGCCCTCCAAATCCCCTAAGCAGAAAACCTTCGTGACAGTGATGATTAGTTGTAGACAAATTCTAGAAGTCCCTAAAGAAGTTGCCACCTTGGACTTGGGCACCTGCTCTTTAGCCACTGACTTTTAAGCATCCAAAATCTCAAAGTCTGGTATGTATTTACTCTAAATATTACATCTCTGTCTATGAACATTTGTCGGGATTCGTCCATTTATTTATGATTTTATGAAATTAGGGTTTTAAGCATAATTGGGCTTTAATTAATCAATTAATCAACAAATTTCAAGTTTCCTCTTTGTTCCAAGTGACACTAAACCTGTAGTAGAGCCCTCTTGTAAGAGTTGTGGCTTGACTCGGTTTATGTCCTTGAATGTAAGGTGTAGAAGGAGGATCTAACCCACACATCCATTGAAATTGAAAATCCCTCTTTTTACACTAAACACAAGTATATTTAGATAGATGGGCTCAAGAAGAAGATGAAGGACAAGAACAAGAAGATGATGAATACGAAGAAGAAGAAGAAGAAAATGGAGAAGAAAAAGAATTAGAAGGAGGAGGAGAATTAAAATAGGATAAGGAAGAGAAGAGGAAGGATACAGGTACATGAACTTTAGCTCCAAGGAAGGAGGATTCAATCCTTCAAATTCATGGATGTTATTCAAAATGAAAAAGTTACTGTTTCTATAAATCCTAGCATCAATTATAACTTCTTCAACATGGACTTAGCCAAGAAGCTATAGGTACAAGTAAAGCACATCAAGAATAGTCAAATTTTGGGTAAGGATATTCAAAATTTTGAAGATTTGAAGCTCTTTATGGATAAATATGTTTTTCATTCAAACTTTAATACTTTGGATATGAATGGATTGGATATTTTTCCTAGTTACCCTTGGTTAGAACCTTTGGGTACAATAAAAATCAATGTGCAAAATAAGTTCATGAAGCTTTGGTATAGGAGGAAAAAAGTTACATTACATGATATTACACATAATGAAGTCCAAAATAAAATCAAGGAAGTGCAAGTTCAAGAATGTACTTAAGATTTCATCAAGGAATTAGAGGACATCCAAGAGGAGCTAGATGTAGAGAGAAAAGAGGAGACAAGTAATTATCTTCATGAGCCAACAAAACAAGTGGCAAGAAATGAAGAATAAGAGAAGGCTCTAGTGATAGAAAAGGGTGCAATATATAGGCATCCACATCATTGTGAGAGGCAAGAATCATGGAAGAAACCATCATTTAGGAATGATACTACATGGAAAGAATAATCCTATAATGTCAGAAAATGTCCCCTTGGGGGCTTTTCCCTCAAAAGGTTTAGCTCCAGGGTCTTTAGCATGCATTTAGGACATTTTTAGTTCATATTTTGGCATCCCGATGGAATGAGGCCTAGGTTTCATGGCAAAGTGGACCTAGGAGGACCCCTTGAGCTGTACCCTGCCCAAAAAAGGGGGGAGGACTTGGGCACCTGTGCCCTAGTCCTGCCCTATTTAGGGCAGCCCTAATTTCTAGGTGTCAGTTTATGACCGTTATTTGGTCCTTTTGCCGACATGATAAGTTTTGATTTTTAAAATCTTGGTGGGAGTACTTGTAGTTGCATAAATAAGCATGATTAGGCATTCATTTGTAAACTATATTTCAATTAGATGGAAATTATGATGTTCAAGTGTTCTCAAGGTGATTCAAGGCTTCTATTGTGTTGCAAGAGTAGACTTGTATGTTTTATGTGTTGATATTTGCAGATTTGAGCATCAATTTCCTGATGGCATGAAGAGCCTCTTCCTCCATGAGAGCTTCACTACAGGGTGACATAATATTGTGTTTTCATCATTGATTCCTTTGGTTTTTGCCTCTGTCTCACAAGGGCATGCAATCTTTTATTTGATAACGGTGTTCGGAGACTTAAGTGTCCTTTGGGGCTTAACTGAGGCAAGCCTCTAAACACCACAACCCCCAAACCAAGTCTTGTGATTGCAGGTTATAGGTGTCACATTTGGGAAAAGTGGACTTGTAGGAAGGATTGGAAGGCATCAAGGATTCAGGATCTGAAGAAAAGTCAGACATAGGAGCACTTCCAGGACTTGGGCGTTCTCTCTAGTGTCCTCCAAAGACAGATCTCTAAAAACATAAGTTATAGGGCTAATCAATCTTGGAAGGAGGCTCAGATTCCACAAAAAAGTAGGTACCTTGGACTTGGGCACCTGCTTCAGTGTCCCTGACTGTTCTGCTTCAGAACCCCATAAATAGGTATTCTATAATTTGGTATTTTATTCTTGTTTGCAAGAGCTTTTTCTATCCTTTGTCAATTTGTTGCCATATTTGCATAATTAGGGTTTTAATGGTTAATTGGACATAAGAGAAGGAAAATTAATAATTAAATTCCCTAATCCAAGTTTCCCTACATCTACAAGTGACCTAGGGTATGATAGTGCTCGTCACTTGACCCTAGATCCTTGAATGTAAGGTGGAAAGGAGGATTTAAACATCTAAACATTAGAACATTAACAAATCCAAATTTCCCCTAAACATTTTGGTGAACCCATGTTTCTAGACTAAAATTACAACTTTCTGAGTGTTTGTTTTCAGATTTGGATTTTTCATTCATTCATTTGGCCATTCATTTCATTGCATTGAGAAAAATTCAAAAAAATTACATTGTTTGGCTTACTAAATTGCATCAGTTCTTCCTAAATTTTCCTAATTCATGATTTTTACATCAAATCTCATATAAAATATAGAAAAATCCAAAAATTCAAAATTTTGCATTGCATTTTCATGATTTAATTGCTAGGGTTTTGTGGAAATTTTGACAATTTTATATAACCTAGTAATTCCAAAATCTAGGGTTAGTAGGCAAAATATTTTATTAGATTTTTCTACTGATTTTAGAGGCTCATTAAAATTTACATTTGTCTGTAGTCTTTCATTTTAGTGTGAATTTGCATTTAGATTTAAAATATTTACATTTTTACATAGAAAATTTCAACAAAAACTAGCAATTTTGATGCATTTTCATTAAATTTGCATGTGTATTTTGCATGTTAAGGCTTGAAAATAATTTTCAAATCTTAGAGTAAGTCAATTTCATCATAAATTAGACTTCAAAGCATTCACATAGAATTTTATCCCAAGATCTCAAACCTAGGGCTTCAAAAACAACAATTTTCACTAAAATTGGCCTTATCGACTCTGTAAACTTGCACCATAGGTGTGTTGTGAAAGATATTTTGGCATCATTTTTCTGTTATCAGGATAATAACTTTCTTCCTCTCATAAAAAGCTTCACAACACCCTTTTATCGGGCTCTTGTAGTGAAAATTTTGCAAAAAACCACACATTTTGGCTATTTTGGCCCTAGGGTTTGACCTAGTTTGCACTCCAAGCGTGTTGTGATCAATTTTTTGGATTGAGGTGACTGATATTATTGATATTATTTTCTTTACCTTATAAAATTAATCACAATACCTCCTTTTGTAGGTTTGGGAATTGAAAAACCGTGAAAAATAGCCTATTTTTGCTATATTTTCACTAGGGTTTGACCTTAAGTGGCACTAAAAGCATGTTGTGTTAGGTATTTTTGCATCAAGTGGCTGTTATTACTGATATTATTTTTTTCCATACTCATTTTCCTCACAACACCCTTTGTTATGCTCTTTTGCATTGAATTTTGGTGAAAAAGTACCTATTTTGAAATATTTTCACTATATGTTGACTTGGCATTATCTTGGATTTGCATCAAGAGTGTGTTGAGAGTGATTATATTTCTGTTTTGGACTTATATCATACATATAACTTTCTTCCCTTGACTTAAATCCTTATAACACCACTTGGTTCATTCATTGGCATTGAAAAAGTATAAAAAAATCAAGCATTTAAGGCTATTTTTGCATGTAACCTTGCACTTGACTTTTGCATAAAGTTGGAAAAGCTTCTCAAAATCTGATCTTACATTGAAATGGCACCTTCATGTCATTTTTCAATGACATCTTTGCATGCATTTATCAAAAACCTTGATTTTCACCAATTTTTAACCCTCATGAGTGAATATTCTACGATTTTAGAAAGCTTAACTAAGTTCTTCTCCATGAGGAGTAAGGAAAATGCTGATGATGATCCCATAAGTTATCCTACTTCCCCTATAACTAAATACTCAAATAATAAGAGTAGGGATAGCTTTAGTAATTCCACTGCTCTCCTTGGCCAAGATGAAGCATTAGTGAAGGAAGATCTCCCTTTAACAAAGAACATTCCATGGGTAGAAAATAAGCATTTATTTAACAATAATCAAATTCCTACCTCTGTGGATCCTCCCACCAATCTTCTTCCTTTAGTAGATTGTTTGCATACCTTGGATTTCACTAAGGAAGAGAAGACCTTTAATGTCCCTCCTTTGTTTGAATATTCAAGTCATTTAGACATCACTAAGAGGATAGAGAATAAGTATGATAGTAAGCTTCAACAAGAAAATATTCCACCTAGACAAAGGACCTTTGATCTTGGTGCTTCCTCCTCTACAATACAAAAATCCATAACAAAGCAAATCCCTATGTTACAAAAACTGAGTTGTAAAATACAACAATGTCAACTTGCAAAAAGGAGGAAGACAAGGTGATGAGCTTACCTTGCATCTCAACAAGAAAACATCAATCCCAACATTCAACCAAACAAAGATGATCCTAACAATAAACAACATGATGAGCAAGACATGACTTGGGCTATGGTACCTTATGTCCCACTTTCCTCTAGCATTAAGGAGTGGGAGGATGACGATGATTTACTTGATGATAAGACTTAGTCTGGAAGACCTTATAGGTAAGTATCTCTAACCCTTTATCTCTCTCGTGATGTGCTTCCCCCGTGTAGTGTTATATATTGTTTAGGCCTCTTGGGATGACCTTGGATTCTCCCGTAAGGTTCAGGATACCAGGAGACTACCTCTATTGTGACCTTCTTCTATTTGTATCATCATTCTTCTATATTGCTCTCTCTTTGATTTCATTATTGAGTGTTGTGTCTTACGGACATAGTGTCGTGGTTGGTGACCTGGGGGCACCCTCCTACATGATTGTCCCTAAGACACTTGTTTCTCCTCTTTATTGTTTCCCTTCCTCTAGTGTTTCCATCTAGCAGGTGGATGACGACAAACATTTATGCTGATGCGGACCTAGTGTCCCTTCTGAGAGAAATCAAAAAATGGAATTAGTTCCTAATATGATGATGGGGTTGTATATTTTATCTGACACTTGGCTAGTGGAAGCACTCGTGCTTTCCGTGTAGTGAATTTAATGATGTTTCTGTCGCATTTACAAACCTTGACAATACTACTACTCTGTGCACCTTTGTTTGCCTTTGAATCTAGCCCTGGCGGTACTTAATCTGGAGAGCTTTGTTATATAGCCCCATGGTTATCCTCAAACTCCGAATTCATTGTATAACCTTGGTTCTTTGTATGGTTAATCATATGCTTTGATGTTGTTGTTTATCATGATGTTGTAGACACTAACATGTTTCTTGCAGGGATGTGTTTGTGGGAACATTTGGCGATCATAAAGTACATATCACCTCTGGGGGGCATAGGCTTTATGAAAGTCAGTGTTCCCTTGTGTGTTTTCTTCCTACCTTAATGTGCTTGATATCGATAACTGATATCAACCACCTTAAGGTGGCAGCATATATAAGGTAAGCTATCTATTATAAATGTTAGCAATGTGTTTGACCTCATATGCAAAGATTTGCACCTCAGAGTAGTGTATCGTGCATCTTGAGTTTGTTTACAATCAATCAATCAATCATGTAAGCCCTCTGCGGAGGTGGGATATCGAGCATATCTTTTTTCCTAAGCCCTCTACAGAGGTGGGGATGGTGTATTTATCAGAGCAGATTACATCATCCTGTCATTTTCAAAAGTCCTCTGCTGAGGTGGGGAGTGGTTTTGTTACTAACTCAACCCTTAAGTGTGTCTTCGGTGATTGTTGTGGCGAAGCCCAATCATTGGTGTGTGCCTATAATGTGCCTAAGATGGTGTTAGACCTAGAAATAGGTACACTCCATCGCTTGTCTGCCGTATTTTCTCTGTGTTTTCAAGTGTGTTTGTTTTGACGTGCTTGTTTTGTGTGGTGTGTTTGTTGCCCCATATGCAGAGACCAACGCCCTCAAGTAGTGCTTCCTATATTTTGGGAGGTTTTGCATGTCTTGTGTGTGTGTTGCCCCATATATACAGAGACCTGTGCCCTAAGATAGTGCATCCTATATTATGGGAGGTTTGTTTACTTTCCAGTACTTGCATTTGCATTTCATGTATATGAGAAAAAGAAAAGAAAAGATATCATTTCTATCTTCCATGCAGTAATATGTCTTCTATGCATTTATTGTATTCTCCATGTTCTGCATGACTGTAACTATCTTCTCCATGTTTTGCATACCTGTTACTATCTTCTATGTGATTGGTGTGTCTTCTCCATGCTTGGTGTGTTTGCTTTGTTTGTGACCTTACTTTAATGCATGTATTGGCCTTGTGTTTATACATACCTTAAAGTGGGGGATAAATGTAACGTTGGAAAAAGTCCCCTTGGGGGCTTTTCCCTCATAAGGTTTAGCTTTCGGGTCTTTAGCATGCATTTGGGACATTTTTAGTTCATATTTTGGCATCCTGATGGAATGAGGCCTAAGTTTCATGGCAAAGTGGACCTAGGAGGACCCCTTGAGCTGTACCCTACCCAAAATAGGGGGGAGGACTTGGGTACCCACGCCCTAGTCCTACCCTATTTTGGGGCAGCCCTAATTTCTGGGTGTTAGTTTATGACCGTTATTTGGTCCTTTTGCCGACACGGTAAGTTTTGATTTTTAAAATCTTGGCGGGAGTGCTTATAGTTGCATATATAGCATGCTTAGGCATTCATTTGTAAACTAGATTTCAATTAGATGGCAATTATGATGTTCAAGTGTTCTCATTGTGATTCAAGGCTTCTATTGTGTTGGAAGAGCAGACTTGTATGTTTTGTGTGTTGATATTTGTTGATTTGAGCATCAATTTCCTCATGGCATGAAGAGCCTCTTCCTTCATGAGAGCTTCACTACAAGGTGACATAATATTGTGTTTTCATCATTGATCCTTTGGTTTTTGCCTCTGCCTCACAAAGGCACGCACTCTTTTATCTAATAATGGTGTTTTGAGACTTAAGTGTCCTCCAAGGCTTGATTGAGGCAAGCCTCTAAACACCACAACCCCTAAACCAAGTCTTGTGATTGTAGGTTATAGGTGTCGTATTTGGGAAAAATGGAGTTGCAGGAAGGATTGGTAGGCATCAAGGATTTAGGATCTGAAGAAAAGTCAGATGTAGGAGCACTTCCAGGACTCGGGTGTTTGCTCTAGTGTCCTCCACAGATAGATATCTGAAAATAGAAGTTACAGGGCTATTCAGTGTTGGAAGGAGGTCCGGATTTTGCAAAAAAGTAGATACCTTGGACTTGGGCGCCCATTCTAGTGTCCTCAACTATTCTACTTCAGAACCCTGATAACAAGTATTCTGTAATTTGGTATTTTATTCCTGTCTGCAAGAGCTTTTTCTATCTTTCATCAATTTGTATCTATATTTACATAATTAGGGTGTTAATGGTTAATTAGACATAAGAGAAGGAAAATTAATAATTCAATTCCCTAATCCAAGTTTTCCTACATCTGCAAGTGACCTAGGGTATGATAGTGCTCATCACTCAACCCTAGATCCTTGAATGTAAGGTGGAAAAGAGGATTTAAACATCTAAACATTAGAACATTAACAAATCCAAATTTCCCCTAAACAAATCCAATCACTATGGACTTACATGGAATCAAAGGAACAACTATAATGATCCATGGTATCATAGAAGGAAGGGGTATTCAGGGCAACAAAGGAGGACTTACTTTGATAAGGAATGGAGTAAAATAGGTGCAAATAAATATGGACCGAGGATGAGATCAAGGTACTGTAAATATAAAACCATTGCAAAGATCAATTATGGATGGTTGGATGATTGGTCATGGTGGCACAATCATAACAACTAGCGACAGTCTTACTATTTGGCTTCTTCTCACATTTTGGGGATGAAACATGTCAAGGAGGGATGACATGCTATGTACCTAGGGATTTGATATTATAATGTATTTAGGTGGATGGAGATGCCAACATGTAGTGCACTTCCCTTAAGTTTGTTATATTAGGTCTTATGGATAACTTGTGTAATTAATTATATCAGGAGTTGAGTAGGCCTTCATTAGGATTACCCTTCCATTATGTTATTAGCACAAGGTATATATAAAGGAGGTAATTATAATTGTGAGGAAATGTGTAGAGTATGATATGGTATTGGATATCTTTCGAAGATATAGCATGGAGTGGCTTCTTCTATAAGGAGTATTGTATGGTGTTACCCTACCTCAAGGGCTTATTCTATTTCCACATATATTGGATATTAGGCCATATTGGCCCACAAACATCTCTTGTGTTGTGTAAGATCTATCTTCTACATAATATTATTTCCATTATTATATGTTTGGATCTTATCATCATCACCAAGGGGATGACCTCAACCCTCGTGTTCTAATAGGGTATACAAATTTGGAAGAGAATCGAAAGACTCTTCCATTGGGGCACATTTGTCATTTAGACAAAGCTTGCAAGAACTTTATACCTTGCAAAGTGAAGGAGGATATTGGGTTACCCTCTCGCACCACACCATTAGACATACCCCTCATCTCATGGACATAGGCCTCACATGCTTTGAGTGTATTGAGGATATCCTCTAGAAGCGCATACATCCTAGTTTAAGACCCTTCGACTGTCATATCTTGTGGTGCACTGCTACAGTAGGAGGGGAAGACACTTACACATACAGTCATACTTGAGATAGGGGCTACTTTGGGAAAGATGAAAGTCTCCAAGGTAAGTAGTATATGGTGGTACATGCCCATATATTCCCTATCTATCCAAGCTATAGCACTATGGTATTAATGGGGGTGGGAATTGCTTCTCTATTTTGAGTTGGGATTGACCCATGACCATTTTGTGAGATCCACAAGATATGTCACACCTATTTGACTAATCTAGGGTGTTGGTGTGTTTGGAATGTCTTCATCATTGAAACCCATGAATCCCCTCAATACAAATAAAATCCAAATCCTTTGCAAGAATTGTGCATGTATGTGTGTTTATTTTATTGCAAAGTTGCCTAAGGTCAAGCACCTATCCATTCTTAATCACCCATCTCAATCCTCATCAAAATCATCCATTTTCCTAATCCAAATCCAAAAAATTCATTCTCCTCCTAATCCACATTATCCTAATCCAATTTCTTCCTAATCCACCTTATCTCAATCTAATTCCTCATAATCACTCATCCAATTACCCAATTTCATCCTAATCATTATCCTAGTCATCCAAATAAATCCCCCATCAAAACCATCAATTTACAAGAACATTTTTCAAAAGAATTTCAGTCCCCCTGCACCCCCCTAATGTTGGGTTGGGTCTCCTCCAAACACCACTTAAAATCCCCCTTTATCAAATCCCACTATTTGAGCTTAATCAAGTTTCTCATAATCCACTTCATCCTTAATCCTAATCCATCTTCATCATTTAATCCTAGCCCATTCCATCCTTAATCTTAATCCAACCCATCTCCCTAGTTAAACCTATCATCCATCCTAATCCAATCTCATCAATTATCTTTAATCATCTTGTAGATTAGATAAACAAATGAGGTTGAAAACACAAAACTAAATGCAATGAAAACACAAAAAGCTATACCTCACATGCAAATCCAATCTCATCAAGAGAGAGGAACCATTGCACCCAAAATAAGTTCCTAAGACATGATTATCCCTAGACAAGGATTCAAATGTGAAATGCTACTCAAATTGCAACTCACTAAAAGACTAGCTCAATTGATATTTTGGCATAATAACTTTGCATAAAACTTGGATCCTTGAATGGGTTGAGAGATGTTGTATTTATAGACTTTTTGGAGGGATTTTGATCCAAGGGTGGAGATTGATTTGGAAGATCAATGGTGGAGGATAAAGGTGATGTGGAGGGCCTAGATTCAATCTTGAATGAATGGAGGGCTAGGAATAAAAGTGAATCTTTTATTCATTTTGGGAAAAGGGGTTATTAAATGAGCATGGGTGGTGAAGGATTATTTTTTAATTAAAGATTCATATAGGGGAATGTAAATGAATTAAAAATTCATTTGGAGATAAGTGGAAATAAATGAGTATGGGTGAGGTAAGGGGTTGTAAGGAAAATTAAATGTGATGTGGGATTTTTTTTAAATAAAAAATTGACTTAGGTGGAATTATTTCAATTTTTTATTTGGAGGATGTGGGGAAGGGTGTTAAACTAGGTTTGACCACCCAAATGAGAGGTTAGGGTTAATTAAACATAGGTTTTATTTAATTAATCCTAGGGCTAGGATGAGGTAGGCTAGGATAGGCAATTAAATAATAGCTATTTAATTGTCTAGGGTAGGGATAGGTCAATTAATAGGCTAAATTAATTAGTTAACATGGTTTTAAATAATAAATTAGATTTAGTGAAAAGGGGGAAAATTGATTTAATAAATATTGCATATTTACTAAATCAATTGGCTAAGGTTTGGACTATTGAATTAATGAAATTAATTCAATTGTTGGGATAAAATGATGGAAAATAGGGTAATGAAGAGATAATTAATTAAATAAAAATTTAATTAATTGGTTAGGAGGGAAATTGATATGATTAGGGATGTCGGGAGTCGGTTTGATGGTAGAAGACATTTTTAGGTGTCTACATTTGCCCCTCTTTGATGTGGCATCAGGACCTAGGAGGGAAGTGGCGTTAGGTTGAAGAAAAATATGCCCCAGCTGCCAGGAAGGAATGAGATGGATAAGGGATGCCCCCTCGAGAGGTCGTCGGGAAAATAAAATTTTTTTTTGGGTGAGTTCTTGAAAGGATGTGATGGAAGTGAAAGTTGGATAGGCGATAGAAAAAGAAGATAGCAGGAAGAAAAATGTAGGAAAAAGGCTAAGATCTGCACCCTGGAGGAAAAAAGAGAGGGTGGAAGAATGACATGGCCCACTATATTAGGAAAAGTTGGCCCCAAGAGTGCCACATTTGCACACTTTGACTTTAGAGAAGAAGAAGCGAAGGAGAGATGGCTGACCGCAACCCCCAGTTCCCATGACTTCGACACATTTCAGAGTAGTTCCAAGAGTTTGGTTGGGCACCGGAGGCTAGACCTCAGGTAGGGTCTAACCCTGACTTTTCAAATTTTTTTTCTTTTGTCGATGTTTTTGGGTTCGGGATTTGGGATTGGAGCACGTAGTGCCAATAGTAAGGCGGATTAATGCCATCCTCTGGATTGGCGCTATCCGCCAAGGTAGGGTTAGGGCAATTTGTCACCATTTAGCTGGGATTTTAGCGCTATCATCTGGATTAGCGCAATTTTTAGAAGAAAAAGGTTTTTAGCATTGTAGTGCTATATTTATGTTAGGGTAGTGCTATTCTCTAGAATAGCGCTATCTGTAGGAGTGGCGCTATGTTAAGATTTAATGCCATATATAGGAATAGTGCCATAGTTTGCATTAGCGCTTTTGAGGAGATTGGTGCTATTCATTGGAATAGCGCTAAATTTTAAATCGATGCCATTTCTCAAAATGGCACCAAGTATGTTGCGAAGTAGTGCTATATTCAGAATTAGTGCGAAAGGGATTATGCAGTGGCGCTATTATCTGTAATAGCGCTATGGAGAAGAAGTAGTAGCGCCATGTTTGGAATGGCGCAAAGGTTTGTCTATTTTGGCGCCAAATAATTTTGGTTGTTTAGACAGTAGAAGAAAGGGGGTGATTAGAAAAAGATAGGTCGAGATCTAACCAGAAAGTTGTGGATGCAGGATAGAACTTGATTTATAGTGTACTTGAGGGAGCGATGCATGCCATCTGTGATGGCATTGTTCGACCATTTTGATGATGCCATGTGGGCCAGACTGGCGAGATTGGGGCTTCTGACGGTGGTGTCGATGCTAGTCCTATGAGCTCATAGAGCTCTGATGACAGTGGTTGTGGAGCGGTATCGCTCTGAGACCTGCAGCTTTCTATTGCTGATTGGAGAGATCATGATCATGCTTGAGGATGTTTATCGCATCCTCAAGCTACCTATTCAAGGCCGGCGTGTTAGATATGACATGAGGAGGGGGCGGAGTGCCCTGATCAGAGTGTTTGGAGAGGACAACATTGTTCTCTCAGCGGACGGGAGAGAGATGGACTATGAGGGGACACTGGCTGTGGGTGCAGATCCTTTTGCCTTATTCCTGTGTGCATTGATTGGAGGTGTTGTGATGCCTGACAGGCGAGGCAGGGGCTTTCCAGTTGGCTGGGGGGGATGATAGAGGGGATGGTGAGGCATGAGATCTTCTATGCCTGGGGACCGGCGATGCTAGGGCAGTTATACCATGAGATGCACACAGTCGCCTATCTACATGATTCAGCATTGTCAGCTAGAGTTACTCTACTTCATGTATGGATTTGGGAGCACATCACTGTTACTCGGCCGACATGTGGGTATTATCGATAGCCTTTTGAGGCCTTTGTGTTTTTATTTCGGGATGCAAAGTACACGTATACTGGATAGGTATGGTACTGGAGGAGGATACTAGATGATGTTATTAGTGTGACCTGGCAACCGTATATCGACCTAGAGCCATGGCCAGATGATGATATTCATCTACCATTTATGTTTCAGCAGTGGTACCTGATGGGTCGAGGAGACCATACTATAAAGATGTATCTACCGTCTCGGGTCATGTGGCAATTTGGTTTGAGACATGACACTCCTCAGCAGATGGCCATATTTATGCGGACTCCTCAAGATGCAGCCTTTTGGCCTACAACCATACAGCCACAGGTTGCCTTATCTAATTTTTGAGCTGTATGGCCAGTGCGGTGGGATTGGGGGAGCACCGTTGGAGATGCAAGTACTACACCTACATATGATATATGGTGGCAGATGCATCGACCCACTCGATTGACGGACCCAGCGAAGGAGGCAGCAGGCGTAGGGGGTGATGATTCAGATGGTGGCAGAGATGACCCAGATGGGGATGACATCCTAGAGGAGGGGGAGGAGATTCTAGAGGACTATCTAGTGGAGATGGGGGTAGATGGAGAGGAGAGGGTGGTTGGAGAGGAGGGAGAGCCGATGGATGTGCTGGTGGCAGCAGCAGCTGGACAGGTGCCCCAGCAACAGGTTGCAAGGCAGTAGGCACCTATCTAGCAGGTGCAGATTGGAGTGGGGTGATAGCCTAGAGGGCCTCGGCATTGTGGGGGACAGCCGAGGGTGGATAGGGGTGATCTACCCCCACCACAGGTGGCACAACAGTAGCAAGGGGAGGCAAGGCCCTCAAGGACAGCTGGAGGGGTAGAGGTAGGGAGGCTCACACCTCATCGGTGGCCTTGGGATGAGGAGGAGGAGATGGAGACCCTATGGGCATAGGTGGCTAGCCTGGAGGAGGCACTAGAGAGCCATGATGCAGAGTTGGTGCAGTTGCAGGGGGCATTGACTTTATTAGATGGGGCAGATGTACATGTGGTGGCATTACAGGCACAACTAGCCCAGGCACAGGGGGACATAATCACTTTGACAGGGGAGCGAGATGCGGCACTTGCTAGGGCTCAGCAGGCGAAAACTACATTAGGTAGTCTACAGGCTTCAGGTGGTGGTCTTGCCCCAGTTTTGACAGGGATGCAGACTCAGTTGTCCCAGGCATAGGCATAGTCGTATCAATTACAGGGACAATTGACCCATGTACAGGGGGATTTGACAGAGGCTAGAGCATGGGTGGAGTACTATCAGGGTCTGTACTATGCGGCTGTGCAAGTAGCGCAACGTGCCTTGAGCTACAGTTAGGTTAGTAGATCAGGGGCCTCTAGGTCTCATAGATCGAGATCAGTGCAGTCAGTTTAGCAGACGATGCCCCCTCCCTTGTACGTGCCCCAACAGGTTCTGCAGGTTCAGGTGCAGCTGCAACCACAGCCACAGACAGGAGCACAGCCACGACCAGGATCAGAGTCTCCTACTCCTTCAGAGAGAGGATCCTCCATGTGATAGCTTTATCATGTTAGCCCTCAGAGGCATTGTATCAGGACTTGGTATTTTTTGATGATATTAGTGGTGTACATTTTATTAGATCTAGAAAGCTCAGTGAATGGGGACCATCCAAATGGGTTGGATGGGTGCATCTTATGTACCTGAGTACTGGAAATGTCCTTCGTATTCCATACTACCTACATACCCTGTATCCATGGGATCAAGGTACTTTCAAGATGTAGGCGAAATGAATATGTAGTTCTAGTATGACTTCATGATGTGGGAATGATTTGGGATGGGTGTGATGGTGGGGATTTGATGTATGTTTTGATGATTGTGATTTGTAGCGAGATCGATGTATGGGGTGATTGTTTTGGATTTTTTTTTGTGTTTTTCTACTGTTTTTGGATTTTTTGATTTTGTATGTTTTTTGGATTTTTTGATTTTGTATGTACAGCTGGGAGCTTACAAGGGTCCCTACTCCATGAGTTAGCCTTAGTATGGGACAATGTGGGTTGGGTGATAGGACTTGATGCTTCTTAATTCGAAGCCATGGGATGTGTGGGAGATGGAATGTTGTAACTTTGCGAGGACTTATTAGATGGTGAAACCAGCCACTATGCATGGCGCTTGAAATAGGTTTTCACCATGGTACTTATCCAAGGTGTCACCAAAGTGATTTTCACCATTGGAAGTTTTTATTGCACTCGGGTTTTTTGCTGATTTTTTTATTTTTTTGGTGTTTTTGATTTTTCTATTTTTTTTATTTTTTGACTTGGGGTATCGGATGGGTTATGCATAAAATTTCTTGAGATGCAGGATGTTCATAGGCTCATCTAGAGGCTGCCCCTCAAGTGTTGCAAGCTGATAAGCTCCTGATCCATAGTCGACTATGACAACATATGGTCCTAGCCAATTGGGTTCAAACTTTCCTTGCTTAGGATGCTATTGTAGGTTCTTCTGATTTTCCATAAGGACAAGGTCACCTACTTCAAATTTTTAGGTATTGATCCTATTGTTGTAGCGTCTTCAGAGGCGGTTTTGATATGCCTGCAGGTGGTGCAATGCATTCAGGCGTTTGTCATCCAATAGTTCTAGTTGATACAACCTTGCGACTCTGTATTCCTCATCAGAGATTATGTTTTGCAGGGATACTCGTAGAGATGGGAGCTCGGCCTCAATAGGTAAAATGGCTTCAGATCCAAATACTAGTGAAAATGGAGTGGCACCTGTTCTTGAATGGCTTTCCATTGTCAGTGATGATGGAGTGAGGGATACCATATCAATAGATAATATAGTGGAGGATGAATTTGGAGATTTGAGTGCCAGTGGTGAAGGTGAGTGGTATTGCTTCCACCCACTTGGTGAAGTACTCGGTAGCAGTGATTATGAACTTATGGCCATTTGAGGATGGGAGATGTATTTTCCCTATGAGGTCAAGTCCCCACTGTGAGAAAGGCCATGGTGTTGTGATTGGTTACAGCTCCTGTACTAGTGCATGGATGAGATCGCCATGCTATTGACATGGGAGGCATTTTTTGATGAACCGATAGGCATCTTGGTCCATGGTTGGCCAATAATATCTAGTCCTCAGGATCTTTTTAGAGAGAGCGGGTCCACTTGAATGTGCCCCATAGATACCTGCGTGTACCTCTTCCAAGGCTACCTCAGCTTCCCTAGAGTCTAAACATCGTAGAAGCGTGCCATCAAGACTCCTTTTGTAGAGGATGTCACCTACAAGGATGAAACGAGAGGCTCGACAGATGAACGATTTTCTCTGTGAGGTGGATAGGTTAGGGGGGAGAATATTATCGTGGAGGTATAGGTAGGTTTCTTGATACCACGGGGATAGGGGACCGATGACTTCACACACTAGTTCTGATTGAGGAACATCGTATGCTGGGATGGGGAGTTCTTCTATCAGGAACTCACATTTCTTGTTGTCTTTCTTCATGTCGACCAGAGATCTGATGGTAGCCATGGCATCTGCAGCTTTATTGTTGAGCCTTGGGATTTGCTCGAAGTGGATGTCATTGAAATAGTCTTTGAAATCATCGACCATCCTTTTGTAGGGCAGGAGCTTATCATCTTTGGTTTTGTACTCATTATTTACCTGCCGGATGACTAGTTGAGAATCTCCATACACAGTCAACTTCTCAATTTTCCATTTTATTGCCATGTGGAGACCTGTGATGGGAGCCTCATATTCTGCCACGTTATTGGTACATGGGAATGTGATCTTGAAGGACTTTGGGATGGTGTCACCCTAAGGGATAACAAATAGGACACCTGCCCCCGAGCCTCTATGTGTGTACGATCCATCAAAGTACATTGTCCATGTGTCTGTGGCTGGTATGATTGTCAAGATAGCTTCGTCAGGAAACTCTGCTAGTGTAGGATGTTCTACTGGAATCGGTGCTTCAGCCAGCTAATCTGCAATGACCTATCCTTTGATGGCCTTTCTCTTAGTGTATTCAATGTCAAATTCAGTGAGAATCATGACCCATTTTGCCATTCCCTTGGTAAGAGCAGCTCTGTTTAGCAGATACTTCAGTGGGTCAATCTTGGCAATGAGCTTGGTCTTGTGATTGAGCATATAGTGTCTTAACTTTTGTGAAGTAAAGATGAGGGCTAGACATGCTTGTTCAATTTGTGTGTAGTTGAGCTCATAAGATATCAGAGTTTGACTGATGTAGTAGATGGCTCTTTCTTTTCCATTCTCATCGTGTTGGGTTAACAAGGCTCCGATAGCTGTCTCTGTGGTAGAGATGTATAGCAGGAGAGGTTCTTCTTGCCTTGGTAGAGTTAGAATAGGAGGATTAGCTAGGTATTCTTTTTGTTGATCAAACGCATCTTGACACTGAGTGTTCCAGACAAAGGCTATATCTTTTTGGAGTAGATGCTAGAATGGTTGGCACTTATCCGCAAGCTGGGTAATGAACTGACAAATAGACTAGAGTTTTCCTTACAGACTTCTCAACTATTTCAATGTTTTTGGAGGTGGCATTTCGGTGATGGCCTTGACCTTTGTGGGATCTACTTTGATTCCTCTTCTGGAGACTATGTATCCCAACAGTTTGCCTGAGGTGACTCTGAAGACACACTTCTTTGGATTTAGGCGAACATTGTATTGCTCTAATTGATCGAAGTTCTTGGCCAAGACATCCAGGTGTTCTTCTCTTGTCTTGGATTTCCCTAGTAAGTCGTCCACATAGTCTTCCATGATGTGATGAAATAGATCATGGAAGATGACAGTCATAGCTCTTTGATATGTAGCTCCTGTAATTTTTAGGCCAAATGGCATAACGACCCAGTAGTATGTTCCCCATGGGCATATGAAAGCTGTCCTAAGCTGATCCTCCTCGGTAATTTTGATTTTGTTATATCCTGAAAAACTATCCATAAGGGATAGCATCTCATGTCCTGCCATAAGATCCACTATCATGTCGATGTTTGGTAGTGGGAAGTCATTTTTTGGGTAGGCCTTGTTGAGGTCTCTGAAGTTGGTGCAGTAGCGGATTCGACCATCTCGTTTGGCTACTAGTACTAGGTTTGAAACCCATTCAGGATAATCAATTGGGTGAATGAACCCCACATCCAGTAGTTTCTTTAGTTTTGCCTTGGTGAGGAGGGCCACCCGAGGATTCATTTTTCTGATTTTCTGTTTTACTGGTTTCGTATCAGGGCGTACTGTAAGATGATGAATGACCAAGGTGGGATCTAGCCCTGGCATGTCTGCATAGGTCCATGGAAAATTGTGATTTTGTCATGTGAAGAATGCCAAGAAGTTTTCCTATTCCTGTATGGTGAGAGATTCTGCCCTGAAAGTGATTTTCGGTTCTTCTTCTATCCCAAGATTCATCTCTTGGGCTAGCTCGACTAAGACTGGTGATCTGTCTGGATAAACCTTGTCTATCTCAGGAAGGCCCATGCTTCCATCTCCTAACACCTTGTGGAGGTTTTCACTAGGAGATATGTCTTTTGTTTTTACTTTTTTAGGATCTAACACTGCCACAGAATAGTTTTCACCATCAGATCCATTTTTGATTTTTATATTTTTATGACTAGAAGCAGGGGTTATCTCCTTGAAATAGGCATGTGAATCAAGCTCCATGATGTATCCTGCCCTTTGGTCTCCCAGGGGGAAGTGGTCTCTAACTCCCATCATTTCAGCAATGGCCTCATCGTTAGGTGCGATGTCGAAGACAGGAGGTCCCCATTGGTCCCAATCTATGAGTTCTGGGTATACTAGTGGTAAGTCATTGGAGGATGAGGCGAGGGTGGTGATTGTGTGGATGGTGCATATGGATGAGTCAAAGAAGTCAGCAAAGTCACTAAAGGAGTCTTGAAGGTCCGTTACGTTAACATTGTCGACTTCTAAGAAGACTGTAGTGAGCTCGGCTAAGATACATTCGCCGGTAGTGAGGATGCATTGTGGTTGACCATACCCTAACCCTTGAGTATAGGGGTTTCTTGTTGCTTTCAGTGGTTCCATGATTCCGTATTCACGAAGGCCTATACCGCCTTGTCCTTTGTAACCCATGTTTTTGAGAATTTCAGACCCTTTTCCATAGATTTCTGTTGGTATGGTGGGGGCTTCTTGTTCAGGCTCTTCATCCTTGTATAGCCGGGATGAGATAGCTTCGAGTACATCCTGATCCAGAAGGTGTTTCTTCTCAAAGATGGGCGAGGGTTTGCACTTGATGATGACTATGTTGGCTGCCTTTTTTTTTGGGATGCCAAATGTCTTAGGATTGGGTAATGTGCCCACACAAAAGGTACCGTGCAGGTCGTATTCCCCACATCCCATGTTGGTTAGCTTGATCTTGACCTCGGGTGGTGGAGGTGCTTGGGATGAAGTGGTGACAATGTTTGTGGGGTCGACATATGAGTTTGATGTTGTTGGATTGGCTTCAGTGGTGGTTTTATTGTATGGGCAGAAGGTTTAGTTGTGGCCTTCTAGAAAACTACAGTATTGGAAGGGGCGGGGGTCGGCATAGACAGTGACTTCTGTGTTATTGTGAGGGAATTTGAGGCATTGATGGAAGGTGGATGGGAAGGATTGCATGGTATGGATCCATGGTCATCCAAGAAGAATGTTGTAGGGGAGGTCAAGATCAAGGACCTGGCATTTTGTTTCCAGTATTTTCTGTCCCACTTGAATAGGAAGCTTGATGGTGCCTTCAGAGAGCCATTCGGTGTCATCATAGCCTTTGATTGTGATGCACTCACTGGTGTCTACAACCACATCGGAGTACCCCAAGTGTTTTAGCAGTTTTAGAGTGCATATGTTTAGGTCGGAGCCACCATCTATTAAGACTCTTTTTATGGTGTGTTTGTGGATACAGACTTCGATGTGTAGGGCGTTGTTATGTAGATGTTCAGAGGTAGGAAGGTCCTTTTCTAAAAATGTGAGATGGTGAGGTGCAGCGATATGTCCTACCATGGCTTGGAATTGGGTCACATTCAAGTTGGCGGGAACTTGAGTTTGCAAGAGTGCTTTGTCAAGGACGTCCTTGTGAAGGGGTGATGTATGGAGCAACTCGAGTATGGAGATTTGTGTTGGTGTCTTTCCTAGATGCTCTAGGAGGTTATACTGATGGGTAGGTGATGGACATGTGGTTGGACGAGGTGGGAGGGGATCGGATGTGGATGCGGGTGTTTGTTCCATGGGAGGGGTTGTGCGGATGGATACACAGCCATGACGGGTTGTAACAGCGCAATCGAGTGCTTGTGCTTGAATGGTGATTGTATTGACATGGTGGGATGATGGTTCGATCCGCCCTACGATAGAGTCATAGGATGCGGGTGGTGGGGTGACATTGTATGCTTGATTAGATGAGGAGGCTTTATTATGGTTAGGCAGGGGATCTTTGTAAGCTCTGAGGTTGGTGTTTGGTGATGGTTGGGTGCTTTGATCGAGGCTGACTAGATTTTGATCTATAAGGTCTTGGATGCAATGCTTTAGTTGCATGCAGTTAGTGGTTTTATGACCCACAATGCGGTGGTATTCACAATAGTCATTCTCATTGTACCACGCAGCTTTGAGTTCATTCTCTTGACAGGGTCTAACAAGAGGGAGTGTGATCAAACTTTGCTTGAGACATCTATCGAGGATATCTTTGATGGGTTCCCCTAAGGGTGTAAATTGTCTGCGAGGTTTGCGTGGTTTAGCTTGCCCCCTTTGGTTATTTACATTGGTAGCATAGGTATGTGCAGGTGTTTGATTCTATACATGTTGGATGGCTTTCACATCCATGACACTATCGTTCAAAGTGTTCTTGTTCTTCCCCCAATAGTGTGATTTGTCGTTTGATTGCGTGTTGGCATTGTTGTTTGTATTGGGGGTGTTGTTATTGGATTTGTAGTTGTTGTTGTTGTTGGATTTGTAGTCATATAGTTTGATAGAGCCCTTGGCAATGAGGGCTCGTTTGATGGTGGTACCTTTGTCAATGACCTCTTCAAAGGTAGATGCACGAAGTATTTGTAAATGGAACCCTAATTCCTAGTTGAGGTTGGTTACACACATGGTGACGAGTTGTTTTTTAGGAATTGGCCATGGGAGTTTGCTTGCTAAGCCTCTCCACCTTTGCAAGAAGGAAGCGAAGGCTTGTCCATTCTTTTTTTTGGTGTTGCAAAGGTTTGTCATAGACATTTCTTGCTCGAAGTTGTAGGAGAAGTGGTTTACAAATTTTTTCGCAACTCAGGGAAGGTCCTAATGCCTGGGGGAAGGTGTGCAAACCATTCAGTGGCTTGACCACCGAGGCTTCTTGGGAAGAGTCTCATAAGATATGTATCATTATTGGAGACTTCTAAGCAAGTGATGTAGAACTCCCTAAGATGGTCTCTAAGGTCTCCCTTTCCCTTATATTTGTCAAATTTGGGTGTCTCGAAGTTCTTGGGGAAGGGGAGCATGTACAATGTGCGGTCAAATGGATAGGGGCAAATGTCTTCAAAGGAATAATGTTTGCGCTTGTCCCCAGTTTGCATGTCATCTACCTTTTGGATCAAGGCCTATACAACATTCGTGAGATCTTGTGGTTGTTGTGGTTGGAGTGGGTAGACCTGTTGGTTGGTGAGATGTTGGAGATGGGGTGAGATTTGATGTTGGGGATTTGTTTGATTGAGGTGTTGGTACTGTGGGTTGGTGTTTTGGTTGATTTGTGCTTGATGTTGTTGATATGCATGGAGTTGTTAGAGAATATGTGGTGGTATTTGGGGATTGGTTTGATGTTGTATTGATGAAGTTATGGGGTTATGTGGATACGTGACATTGGATGGATTGATGTTGGATAAGTAGACATTGGATGTATTATGAGGTGGTTGTGAGAATAATTGTCGTAGGTATGCAATGGTTTGGGGGTTGGGTGGAGGCACACTCGTGGAGGTACTCACATGTGTTATGTTTCCTTGTATGCCCAAGGTAAGTTGTGGAATGGAAGGGTTTATGGTAGTTGTGGTAGTAGATGTGATGACAGGTTGGGAAGTGGTAGGGATGGCGGCATTTGTGGGGATTGTAGATGTGGTAGCGGTAGAGCTTGTGGAGGTGGTAGATACGATAGGTGTTGATGTTTGTGAGATGATATGTTGGGTATTTGATGTAGATGCTTGGGTATTTAATGTGGTAGGAACGATTGTAGAGGTGGATGGTTGTGATGAGGTTGTGATGGGGGTAGTTGAGCACCAATTTTGAGAAGATGATCAAGATATCTATTTGGGTCAGATCTTAGGATTTTGTCCAGTAGGTCCATGTTATCGGCATCTTGCATAAAGCTCAAGACATCTAGATCATCTTGGGATATGGTGGGGACATTTTGTGTCGGTGGCGGCGGTGGTGGTGGTCGTTGTTGTAAGTAATGGAAGGGATTTTCATTGGGACCATATGGGGGGATGTAAGAGTATGTGGGTGGGTTTTGATTGATGGGTATGTTACTTATGTTGGTGTTAGGCATTCCTATGCCACCATATTGCCAATATTCTACCATTTTTTTATTCTTTTTGTGTTGTGATCTTGTGATGGGCATGCACGTATATGGAGTTGATTTCTAGAGGTAGAGTGAGATGGGGATGGAGACCTTAGAGAATCTGATTGATTGTGTTGGACCCAAAGATGGATGTGGTAGTGAGATGGAGCAGAAGAGAGGATGTGGTGGAAGATCGATATGTCCTTCTAAGGGTTTTAACCTAAACGTGGTATGAATGGACGATGTTGATCCTTTTGCACAAATTTTGGACCAAAGATGGATGATGATGTGTGTTTTGTGGATGATTTTGATGAAAGGGGTTTTGATTTTGATGTTGATTTTGACTAATTGGGATGATTAGGATGATGTTTTTGTGAAGGACTTTTGACAGTCAACAAGTTTTGAGTTTTAGGTAAGATCTAGATTTTGTGTTGGCACAAAGGGATGTTTCTCTTTGTTTAGGGTAGACTAATGACCTTACACAAAGAGAGATGATTGTTTTTCTTGAAAGGTAGACTAATGACTTTTCAAGGAAAATATGATGTTAATGATAAGATCTAGATCTATCTTTGGCTCAAAAGGATGACAAGCTTTGGTTGATGATTTGTTGATGGGTCTCTTGGTTTGGATTTGGATTTTTTTTTTTTGAAATGATTTGTTTTGGTCGAAGGAGATATGCAAAAAGATTTAAGGGGGATGAATAGATATGGATTTGGGTAGATTATGATGTAGCAAAGGGTCCACTAATGATGATGGTGGATTCTCTAAGGTCGAAATGATGGTATGTTTTGAAAAATTTTGAGGAGAAAATGGATGGGGTACAGATGGTTTTTTGGAATGTAAATATGGTTATGGAAAAGCAGACGATGAAGATCACAACTGAATAGGTCTTAGTCTCAGGCAAATCAATCTAAAAATAGCGCCAATCCACAGGTGAAATGATGCCACAATCAAACAGATATGGTGCTAAAACTAGGCAGTGTTGGTTGGGGTCCTAAAAAAAGATAGATTTTGGATTTGTTTTGATTTGGAATTTGATCAAATGGTTTTCAATGTCTCTTGGCAGGTGTTTGAAATTGATTTAAGCATACTAACACACATTTTAAGTGCATGAACACACAAAATCCAAGATTTTTGTTTGTAGAATGACGTGTGATTTTATTTAACAAGCAATTTGCACAACCTATGGCGAGGATATGACAGTATTTGTAGAATCCCCTAGCTGCGCCTATTCAAAGTGGGTAGCTCCAAGATCTTGGTAGCACTGGCTCCTCCTTACAATTGCACACACTTATCACGCATACCAAGATCTGGGTTTCTTATAAGGCTTGTCCCTCACCAAACCTTTAGATTATCCCTGCTACCTCGACTAAGAACTGCATGAATCAGGGCCGCTTCAAAGGTTTCCCTTCTGTGTCCACAAATAGAAGGTTTTTGGCTTGCTAAACAAAGGTTCGTAGTAAGTACTTTCATTCAGGTGGTTATACATGCGGTAGCACTACTCTTCATTATGGAGTCTCCCAGCCTCCAAGGGTTATGCCTTGGAGGGTTTTGGGGGAGGTTGGTTGTCGGTATAACTAAACAACACTTGTTGCTTGTGACTTTTGTCCCAAACACCTTATTTTATATAGTGGCTTGAAAGAGCTTGGCTTTAGCTTGTTGTCGCTTGGGTCATTCCCACCTTTTGAAGCAGGGTGGTAGGCCCTCTAAGGATTAACAAAAGTAATACAATCACAAAAATACTTTTGATCTCCAAGTTCATACAAAGATGCGAGGGGAGAGCATATGTATTCTTTATGATTGGATCACACTAATCATGGTTTATTTTAGTTCTTTGGATTATGTTGGGGGTGATAAATGTGAGTTTTGTGAGAAGCTTTTGATTCCCAAGGTCACCAAATGGTGCAAGGGAAGAGCATACACTTTTCACACTACAAACACAAATCACAAAAACACTTCACACAATTTAAATTGATTTTCTTGATTACATGCGTGAAGAATGCAGATTGTTGTTCTTTTTAAATCCCATGATTTGATTGATGCAATTTGTGGTTCTTTTTAAAATCCCAAAATTGAAGTGTTTGATAGTTGTTGGCACACAATTGTAAATTTTAGAACACCAAATTTTAAATGTTGGGCACACACACACACAAAGATTTGTTTGTTGTTTGTTTAATTTTATAGCACCAAACCAAAATGTTGTGTAACTAACATGCAAAGGGTTCATTTTTAAGTTCCAATTGAAATGTTTTTGCTAAACTAGAGATAAACACATCCTGCAAAAGTTTGTTAGTATCCGCAAAATGATAGTAAAAACCTGCAAAAACACTTGTTAGTACCTGCACAGACAGCAAAGTCAGTTTTCAAAATAGCGCAAAAATAGAGGTAAAATAGTGCCACTACAAACAGAAAAATGGCGACATTGACAGAAAATAGACAGAACCCAACACCCTATACCGATGGTGCTAATTCAACTGATAGCACCAATATAAAACCCATAAAGCGCCATAACAGATGATAGCGCTACATAATTACACAGAAGGCGCTAATACATTACCTAGCACTAATACAATATAGAGAAAGCGCTAAAGGACATAATAGCACTAAAATAGATCTATGAATGCGCCACTGTGCAATTTGTCATAGAGTCAAGTTACACCTGAGGATAGCACCAATTTGGGGGATAGCATTGATACGGGGCTGAATGCGTCTGACCTGCAAAATGAAGACCTCCTTATGAAAACAGAGCGTTATGCTGCACACATAAGATGTCCCATTAGCATTGTTAGTCTGAATAAATGAAAAACAAGACAAAAACAAAGCCAAAATGCATGTTTAGTCTTTTAAGAAAATTTTGACATAACTTCCCCTTGTATTTTCAAGATCTCTGTGAAAACAGAGAGCGATTAAACATCAAAAACAGCAGGGAGATCATAAGAAAAAGAGATGTGAATGAGTTAATAAATGGAAATATGCTGCACAGAATAGCACTAAAATAGATATTGGTGCTAAAAGGAGCTAGTGATGGCGTCGCTGCATAGCTAGTGATGGCGTCAGACCTGTAAAAGCACATATCTCACACCAAAAACTCACAAAACGGATTAGACTTGGACCTTGTGGGTCCCATCGGGCATGCCAATGTAGATTAGATAAACAAATGAGGTTGAAAACACAAAACTAAATGCAATGAAAACAAAAAAAGCTATACCTCACATGCAAATCCAATCTCAATAAGGGAGAGGAACCATTGCACCCAAAACAAGTTCCGAAGACATGATTATCCCTAGACAAGGATTCAAATATGAAATGCTACTCAAATTGTAACTCACTAAAAGACTAGCTCAATTGATATTTTGGCATAATAACTTTGCATAAAACTTGGATCCTTGAATGGGTTGAGAGATGTTGTATTTATAGACTTTTTGGAGGGATTTTGATCTAAGGGTGGAGATTGATTCGGAAGATCAATGGTGGAGGATAAAGGTGATGTGGAGGGCCTAGATTCAATCTTGAATGAATGGAGGGCTAGGAATAAAAGTGAATCTTTTATTCATTTTGGGAAAAGGGGTTATTAAATGAGCATGGGTGGTGAAGGATTATTTTTGAATTAAAGATTCATATGGGGGAATGTAAATGAATTAAAAATTCATTTGGGGATAAGTGGAAATAAATGAGTATGGGTGAGGTAAGTGGTTGTAAGGAAAATTAAATGTGATTTAAATAAAAAATTGACTTAGGTGGAATTATTTCAATTTTTTATTTGAAGGATGCGGGGAAGGGTGTTAAACTAGGTTTGACCACCCAAATGAGAGGTTAGGGTTAATTAAACATAGGTTTTATTTAATTAATCCTAGGGCTAGGATGAGGTAGGCTAGGGTAGGTAATTAAATAATAGCTATTTAATTGTCTAGGGTAGGGATAGGTCAATTAATAGGCTGAATTAATTAGTTAACATGGTTTTAACTAATAAATTGGATTTAGTGAAAAAGGGGGAAATTGATTTAATAAATATTTCATATTTATTAAATCAATTGGCTAAGGTTTGGACTATTGAATTAATGAAATTAATTCAATTGTTGGGATAAAATGATGGAAAATAGGGTAATGAAGGGATAATTAATTAAATAAAAATTTAATTAATTGGTTAGGAGGGAAATTGACATGATTAGGGATGTCGGGAGTCAGTTTGATGGTAGAAGACATTTTTAGGTGTCTACACATCTCATCCATTAATTCCCCCTAATTCTAATCCCATTATTGAGCTTAATCCTCTTTCATTCAAATCCCAACCTCATCTAATCATCCCTCATCCTAAATCAATTATCCATAATTATTCTATTCATCCTTCATCAAAATCCAATTCCAAATCTTCAATCCAAAAACCATCATTTTCAAATCAAAATTTGGTTAAGGACTTAACCTCTTTCAACCCTCTCCAAATCATAATCATACTCCATCCAATTTCATATAAATCCCCCCTAATAATTTTCCTCCAAATACTCATCCAAATCACTATCCAAAGGGCCCTTGGCCTAATCCTTAATCAAATCTAATCCAGTCACCATCAAAGGGCCCTTAGCCTAATCTAAAATCAACCCCCAATCTATTCGAATCTAGTCAAGTGTCATATATCATTGACCTTGACTAATCAAATCAAATCAAATCCATCCTAGCATCAAGTGTCATATATCATTGACCTTGATCAATCCAAATCCCAAATCAATCCAAAATTATCCAATCCCAATAAATCCAAATCAATCCAAGCTCCCCTCTAATCCAAAATCCAAATCAATTCATCAAGTTATCCTACACCACATCATCCTAAATCCAAATCCAATCATGACTTCATATGATGAAGTTGTTGATGAAATTAAACTTGAAATCCTTGATGAAATCTTTCCAAGTAAGCTTGCCATAAATCACTCTCACCCATCCATAAATAGGCAAGCACCTTATGACCATGCATTGTCTAGCACATGCTATACCCCACACCTCATTGCATATCCTATGGTCATCCTTATGCTACCCTTGAGAAGGGAAATACATTCTATTCCCATCCACATCCCAACATCCATTGTCGTATGAAATCCCTATCACCTCCACTTGTTACCCACATCCTTCTTATACTTATTCCACTTATCCAAATCCATGCTCTCCCTATCCAAATCCCTCATATCAAAATCCACCACCCCCTTATCTGAATCCATCATATCCAAATGCACCATCTCCTTATACATCAACCTCACCATCTACCACACTATCTAATCCCCCATCTACTCCATCATCCAAATCCCCTACTAAATCTATATCATCCTTTCTCCAAGGACTCTTTGAAAGGAAAGAAGAGTGTGGAATATGCCTTCCTAATACTAATTTTCTAGGAGAGAGATACAAAAATTTACAAAACTTTGCAATTACAATTCATTTAAGATGCACAAACAAGAATAACAGAATAAACAATAAAGATTGAACACTAGATTTTACGTGGGAAAACCCTTACAGGAGAAAAACCCACACACCAAAGAAAGATCACTTGTATTACAGTAAAATATCAATTACATACAAGTTACAGAGTTGTGCTCTTTCAGGTGTTAATTCGTAGAACGAATCTAGCATCTTTTGTTGGCAAGAGACACCATATGGACTCATGAATGTTGTCATTTATGGCAACAAAGGTTAACCCACACATCCGCAAGACATGACGAGTCTCTACCAGAAGGCAGATTGCAAAGTGTTGTGATCCAGTAAGCAAGAATAGAGCATGTGGTGAGGTCTGACAGTCAGGTCCGGATCTCTCAGAGGAAGTATCTTGGTGAAGTGCGGATTTGGAGAAGTCAAGAGGACTACCTTGACTGATAGATTCCAAGGATTTAGCCTCCGGTGGTAGATGAAGAAAAAGATATGAATACTTGAGTGTCGGGTTCCTGATTGGCAGTGTGGACAGAGGAAGAACTGACTGGCAGAACATTAGACATTATTCTGGATGTGTTATTGATGATGGTAAAGGTTCTTAAGGCATAAGTTATGATTGGCCGACATGATTGATGACTTCTACAAGTATATCCTTGATCCGCATTCTTTCATGTGCCAATTACAGGCACCACTTGACTGGCTGGGGGAATTGGTTTTTCTTTTGTTACTCCCCCTGAGCCAGAGCACACCTTTTTATTTCTGGAAGGAATATCTGTTAGTTGCCGTTGCACCAAAAGATTGACCTGTTAATGCTTGATACAACCACTTGACTTAACAAGCACGGGAGGCAATTAAGCCCTTGTCACAAACCACCGTAGCACAGTGCTGAACAAGAAGACGAAGGGTCACACCTTGCAACAATCCCCCCAGTGCAAGCGTGGGGTTTGAACCCGTGACCTTGGCTCTGATACCAACTATTAGTTGCCATTGCACCAAAAGATCGACCTATTAATGCCCGATACAACCACTTGACTTAACAAGCACAGGAGGCAGTTAAGCCCTTGTCACAAACCACCGCAGCGCATTGTTGAACAAGAAGACCAAGGGTCACACCTTGCAACAATATCAGCACCAGATTCTGGTGCGGATCCATCCCCTATATTCTCTATACTTCTCTTCACCCAAATCTTGTTCATCTCACTTTGAACTTCATCTGCGTTCACTTTTCATTTTTCTTTGTGTTGATTCTGATGATCTACCAGACCTCTTTTGTCTTGATTCTTGCTTCTATAGAATTTGGCAATATGACCGGATCTATTGCAAATTTGGTAAACAACATTTCTTTGTATATTTGATTGATATCCTCTCGATCTACATTGATTAGCCATATGACCCATTCTATTGCATGCAAAGCATCTACCATTGAATGAATTGTTAATGAATTGTTCGTTTGCATATTTCTGCATTCATGAGATTTGTGACCATACCTTTTGTAGTTGAAACATTGTCTGGAGAAGGATATATTAGTCTAATTCATTCTCTTTCTACACCGATTAGCTTTATGACCAAAGTTGTTGCAGTTGTGGCAGTATCCATTGAAGGATGGATATCTTTGAGCATTAGGCTACCTTACCGGAGGTCTTCTAGGCTTGTTCCTTTGATTTTCTGATCCAAAATTCTTCTAACTGGATTCGGAGCTTTCACCTTTCTCATATCCGAAGCCACACTTGTCATCTACCCCTTTTTGGCTTTCAAGTAGAACTTCAAGTTGAGCAGAACTTATCTTGAATTTCTCTTTGTATTCATTTGCTATTTGAAGATCCCTTTTAAGAGAGACAATTTGATCCTCAAGTTTTTCTTCATTATCTTTAGCATCTTCAAGATCAGATTCAAGATGTCTGATTATTCTATCCATCTTGTGGCAGTCTTTTGATTTCTCCTTGAGAGATTGTCTTAGATCATCTTCAGTTTTTCTTTTCTCTTCAATTTCTTAGGTGAACTTCATAACTCCTGATTGCATTTCATGTCTTACCATAATGATCTCTTTTGATAACTTTTCACATAACTTGGTTTTCTCCTTTAGATCTCCATTTGAATCATTTGTTTCAACTTGACTTGCTAGTTGCTGAAGTAGCTCCTTTCTCTTTTTCATAGAGAGACTCAGTTTCTCTTTTAATTCATTTATGAAGTCATCAGCCTGTTTGAGTTTTTCCTTCAATTCATTGACTTCAGAATTTGATTGCTCAAGATCATCTAGGGTAGACTTAAGTTGCTCCCTCATACCATACATATCCATTTGAATTCCTAGATCTTCCTCAAGCTGTTCAGCTCTATTGGGAGGAACTTGGCTTTGATACCAATTGTTGATAACTGAGAGGGGGGGCTGAATCAGTTATCAACATCTTTTAGTATAATTCACTCTTGAATCATCATATCGACTCAATGCACTATAGCATTAAAATACATAATTCACACAAGTGTTTCAGGAAGCCCATTGCTTCAACTTCCCCACCAGATAAAACCATTACAAGACATTTTAACTATCTTTATCTGTCATTTCTAGTCTTTATTGCTCCACCACAATCACCTTAGACTAACCTTCGCAGGATGGCAGGACACACCGCAACACTATAGCCTTTTTTACTAACCATCGCAGGGCTATGGGGTATACCGCATTGCCATAGGCAATCTTACAGACTGTCGCAGGGTGGCGGTAACACTGCACACCCACCAACCTCTCTAGTCACTATTGCGGGGTCACGGGGTAACTCCCACACTACTGCTGACACCATCAATGGACCACTATAGGGTTGCGGTTTAGGATTCTTCCCACGCTACTACAAGTCTCTTTTTGAATAGATGTGGGGTGGCAGTAACACCATACTACTACAGGTCAGTTTCTGGACTGCCGCGGGATGGCGGTAAATGCTGCTAGCCCGCACCTCTCTTATCTGCACCCTGCGGGACTGCAGTAAGGACTCGAATGTGACCATGGAAGTCTAAGACTAAGCTGGATTTTTATAAGTGAGTTTGAGACACATTCTCAACATTCTCTCACTTGACAAAGAACTCACTAAACCCCTTCAAACGCTTGAAGTCATTGAACATTCTAGGTCCCAAGGCCCATCGAACTGGTGCACCACTTGAACTTATCTATGCTCACAATCTTTGTCAATGCATCAACAACATTTACCAGAGTATCCACTTTTTCCAGAATAACCTTTCCATCCTCCACCATATCACGAACAAAGTGGTACTGCACGTCAATATGTTTCATCTTGGCATTGAAAGTTGGATTTTTTGCCAAACAAATAGCACTCTGACTATCACAACAAATAACAATCTATCTTGCATCAAAACTAATATCAGAACATAGTCTTCTAAGCCAAATGGATTCCTTACAGGTATGATTTTTTTCCATGTACTTAGCCTCCATAGTAGATAAAGTGACTATAGCCTACCACTTGCCCATCCAGCTAACTGCACCACCAAACAACATGAATACATATCTACTGGTAGATCTTCTGCTGTCAATGTCCCCTGCCCAATTAGAATCCACATATCCACGAATGCTAACTAAATTTTGAGATTCAATAGAGTAACCATGATAACACAAGGTGTACTTAGAAGTACCCTTCAAATACCTAAAAACTCTCTTCACAGCATCCCAATGTGGCCTTCCTAGATTAGCCATAAACTGACTAAGTACTCCCACTGCTTGGGCAATGTCTGGCCTAGTACAGACCATTGCATACATTAAACTACCAACTGTACTTGCATAAGGCACCCTGGTCATGTCCTCCATCTCAATAGGAGATTTTGGACAATCTTCAACAGAGAGTTTCATTCCCTGCAACACTGGAACAACTAACAGCTTGCAATCTGTCATATTAAACCTCTCTAGGATAAAATCTATTTACTTTCTCTAGCTAAGCCAAAATTTTCTATTTCCCCTATCCCTTCTAATTTCCATCCCCAGAATATACCTTGCTACACCTAGATCTTTCATTTCAAACTATGCTAACAATTGAGATTTTAATTCTGAAATCATACCCTTACTATTCCTAATGAACAACATATCATCCACATACAAGGAAATACTAAGAAGACAACCATTTTTAGATTTAAAATAAACACAATGATCTGACTTTGATCTCACAAATCTCAAAGACAACACATAGGTGTCAAACTTCTAGTACCACATTCTAAGCGACTGCTTTAAACCATATAGAGATTTCTTTAATTTGCAAACCAAGTTTTCCTTACCTTTTTCAATGAAGTGCTCTAGCTGGGACATATAAATTGCTGGCAAGAGACACTATGTGGCTTCATAAGTGTTGTCATTAATGGAAACAAAGTATATCTAACACATCCACAGTACATAATATGCCTTCATCAGAAGTCAGATTGAAGAATGTTTTGGTCTAGTGAACAAGAACAGAGTATGTAACAAGGTCTGACAATTAGGTTTGGATCTCTTAGATGGTGTAACTCAGTAAGTTACAGACTTGGACAAGTCAAGAGGGGTATCATGACTACTATACCCCAGAGATTTAGCCTCTGGTGCTAAATCAAGAAAAAGATATGAGCATCTGAGCGTTGGGTTCCAATCAGGGAGAGCAGACAGAGGATGAACTGACCGACAGAGTATCAGACTTCAATCCGGATGAGTAAAAGATGTTGATCAAGCAATGTGTGGGATTATACATTGTTGGCCGACATGATTTATGACTTCTACGCCTATGTTTTGATACGCATCACAAATCAAGTATGGATTCAGCTAACATATCAATAACTTGCAAATATCTTGAGTGTTCTTGTTGCTGACTAGAACGTTGATGAGAATCCTTGATGTAGATATATATACCAGATGGGTTCCAGCATGTAAGTGTGTGTGGTGTAGGTGAAAAGCAAAAAGTATGAAGAAAAGTAGGGTTAAGTGTAAGAACATTAATTCAGGTCTGGTATGTGATTGAATAACAACATAGAACAGAGAAAGGATGAAGTGCATTAGATCAGTATATTGTACCTAACCGGAACTGAACTCTTGCATTTGTAGATGCTTCTCATCAGTTCAAACACTTGATTATCTTTGTAAGTTCTTGTAGGCAATGTGCCTCTTGCAAGCAGTGAGCCTTAATTGGCAAGTGCCATTTTGTACTCCTTTATTCTTTTAATAGAGAATACAATCTTGGGTTAGTCACCCCGTGGTTTTTCCCTTAACAGGGTTTCCATGTAAAAATCCTTGTGTTATGTGTGTTAATTTTATTTCTGTTCTTAAGATTACATATGCTTTCATGTTTTGATATAACATTGAATATTGAGATAACAAAATTAAGGAAATTTTGAGATAACTGATTCACCCCCCCTCTCAGTTATCTGCCTTGCTTTCAACAATAAATCTCTTCCTTCAAATCACAATGAAGAAACATTGTCTCCACATCCATCTGCTCAATCTTTGAGTCATATGTTGTGACAAGTGACAACAAAAATCTGATAGACGTCAGCTTAGCTATAGGAGAAAATATTTGTCAATAGTCAATCCCCTCCACCTAGGAATATCCTTTCCCGATCAACCTTGCTTTATGCTTATCAACACTGCCATGAAGACCAATATTCTTTTTAAACATCCATTTACATCCAATAGGCTTTCAACCTTCAGGAAAAGGTACCAGATCCCACATTTCATTCTTCTTCAATGACGCCATTTCCTCATTCATGGATTCCAACCAGGAATTTGAATCAGACATACCCATAGTCTCTCTAACAGTCCTAGGCTCATTAGTGTTAGCAATCAAAGCATAGGCACAACTGGAATCCAACATAGAATAACCAAACCTTTCAGGTTGCTGCTTTTCACATGTAGACCTCCTCACTGGCTGAGGCTGAGGTTCTTCATCCTATTCACAATTTTTAGAGCTACTTGAGCTCTCCTCATTAACAAGTCCACAAGGAATACATAGTTCCTCCTTATCTAGACTAAGAGGAATTTCAACTACCTCCTTCTTTTCTGCTTCTTTCACCTCTCGCTGCAGATCAATTGTAGAAGGTTTTAGCTCACGAAAGATCACACTTCTGCTATACAACACCTTCTCTGTAACTGGGTTCCAAAGCTTGTACCCTTTCACATCAATTCCATAACCGATGAAGATATATTTTACAGCCTTGTTTTCTAGTTTAGATGTTTTTTCACTAGGCACATATGCATACACCTCATAGCCAAAGACTCTAACGTGTCTCAAAGAGGGCTTCTTACCAGACCACGCTTCCATAGGTGTCTTTTCCATGAGCGCTGAAGTGGGAGATCGATTAATCAAATAGCATGATGTAGCTATAGCCTCAGCCCAGAACTTCTGTTCCAGACCAAAACTACTCAGCATACTTCTCCCCCTTTCCATCAGTGTTCTATTTATCCTTTCTATAACTCTATTTTGTTGTGGAGTATAAGGAGTCATCCTATGTCTTTTAATTCCGTGATCCTTGAAAAACTTATTGAAGTCTGCAGAATAAAACTCACTGCCATTATCCATCCTCAAACACTTAATTTTTCTACCAGTCTAATTTTCAACCAAGGTTTTGAATTCCTTAAATCGACTTAAAACTTTAGTTTTTCTTCTGAGAAAATAAACAAATGTTCTTCTCGAATAACCATCTATGAACAAAACAAAATACACCGATTTTGATAACGAAGGAACATTAACTAGACCAAATACATCAGAATGAATATAATTCAAAATTCTAGAAGATTTATGAGGACTAGAATAAAAAGAAACACAGTGTTGCTTTCCATATATGCAATGTTCACAAAAATCAAACTCAAGATTACAATCATCAAGCCCTTCAACTAGACTTTTATTTTTCAAGGCTTTTAAACCTTTTTCACCAATGTGGCTAAGTCTTTCATGCCACAACATTGTCTTCTCCACTTGAAGCTTCATCTCCAAAGAATTAGCATCCACAGGAACAACGTCCTCCTTCTCAACATGATCAGATTTACTTGACTTTGTAGAAGCACTATTACATTGTTCACTACATCTACATCCACCTTGTACATAGTGCCAATTCGTGCACCCTTAGCCACTACCGTAGAGCCTCTAGTCATTCTACAAATACCATTCAAGAAAGAGACTTGTACACCAGCATCATTAAGCTTACTTACATAAAGTAAATTTTGAGCCAGACCTGGTATATGCATTACACCATCGATTCCCTTCACTCTTCCATCAGGAAACTGAATTCTGACTCTTCCATGGCCTACAATTTCTAGGTGAGAATCATCGCCCAGATACACCCTTCCACCAGCATACTTCTCGTACTTTGAGAACCAATCCCTATGTGAGGTCATGTGAAAGGATGCACTTGAGTCACCAAGGCTACTATGAAGGCATCTTCATCGCTCTAAGAAGAATCATTATCAGAAGAGTTCTCCTTATTCTTCTTCTTCTCCTCTTTACAATCTTTCTTGATGTGTCCAATCTGCCCACAGTTCCAGTATTTCACCTTGGACTTTTTACCAGAAGACTTTGATCTCCATTGTGACTTGGATTTAGACTTCTTGTCTTTCTTCTTGCCTTTCTCCTTTGTTCTTCCATGAACATCAAGGGCCTCCTTGGCTATCTCAAAAGATTTCCTCCACATCCTCCATCTTGAAAGTGGTTGTAGTACTCACAATAGCCATTACCAGGTGATCCCATGTGTCAGGCAACAAACACAACATGAGCATGCAATGATCCTCATCATCTATCTTCACACCCACAAATGCCAACTGAGCAATGATCATGTTAAACACATTCAAATGATTTGCAATGGATGGTCCTTCCTCCATCTTCAAAGAATACATCTTCTTCCTCAAATAACTTATTTACCAGAGATTTCCCTTGATAAATGTCACCAAGCTTCTTCCATAAAAGTTTTGTTGTCTTCTCTTCATGGATGTTCAAGAGAACTAAATCAACCAAGCATAGTCTGATCAAACCCTTGGCTTTCCAGTCCATTGCATCCCAGTCATCTTGCAAGGTTGTTGATGGTTTGTTAGAGGACACCATAGTCCGTAAATCTTGATCTAAAAGAAAATATTCCATCTTGAGTTTCTACAACTCAAAGTTACGACCATTGAAATTCTTAATCTCTATTCTTCTAGATGTGCTCGCCATCTTAAATCTGCAATAAAATTTCAAACTAGATTTCTCTGCAAAACTCCCACTGAACAAGATTAGCACAAAAAACCCATCTTACCCACAAGGACAACAAAGTTGACCAAGCTCTGATACCAACTAAAGGGAAAGCAGAGTGTGGAATACACCTTCCTAATACTTATCTTCTAGGAGAGAGATACAAAAATTTACAAAACTTTGCAATTACAGTTCATTTAAGATGCACAAACAAGAATAACAGAATAAACAATAAAGATTAAACACTAGATTTTACGTGGGAAAACTATTACGGGAGAAGAACCCACACACCAAAGCAAGATCACTTGTATTATAGTAAAATATCAATTAGATACAAGTTATAGAGCTGTGCTCCTTCAGGTGTCAATTCCCAAAATGAATCTGACAGCTTTTAGTACAATTCACTCTCGAATCATCATATTGACTCAATGCACTACAACATTAAAATATAGACTTCACACAAGCATTTCAGGAAGCCCTTCACTTCAACTTCCCCACCAGACAAAACCATTACAACACATTTTAACTATCTTTATTTGTCATTTCCAGTCTTTACTGCTTCACTGCAGTTACCTTAGACTAACCTTTACGAGATGGCAGGACACACCGCAACACCACAGGCTTGTTTACTAACCATCGTGGGGCCGTGGGGTATACTGCATTGCCACAAGAAATCTTACGGACTGTCACGAGGTGGCGATAACACCGTACACCCGCTAGCCTCTCTAGTCACCATCGCGAGGTGGCGAGGTAACTCCCACACTACCGCCAGCACCATCAACAGACCACTGCGGGGTTACGGGTTAAGATTCCTCCTATGCTACCACAAGTCTCTTTCCAAACATCTGCGGGGTGGTGATAACACCGCACTACCATAGGTCAGTTTCCAGACTCCTGCAGGATGGCGGTAAACACCACCAGCTCGCACCTCTCTTATCTACACGTTGTGAGACTATGGTAAGGATCCAAATGTGACCATGAATGTTTGAGACTAAGTTGGGTTTTTATCAGTGAGTTTGAGACACACATTCTCAACACTCTTCACTAAGGACCTAGAGAAAAATTGCCAAGTCCAACTTGTTGAGTCATGTCACCCCACTACTCCCCAATCACCTACATGTGTCATTGATGACCTCATCATCCACCTCAAACCCATCAAACCAACATCACCATCCTCCTCCATTTTATCCAAAGTCTTATCGAAAATATCACCCTCTTCTCCATCTACCCCATCCGAGCAACCTATTCAAATAATACAAACTATGATCCTCCCCATTGGACCATCCATGCAAATCTGGATATGTCAAGAGACTTGTCCAAAGCATGTTGAAACATCCACCCCCATCCTAATGACAATTTAAGCATCCCATCTATTCCTATTTCTAATCTTGTACCATCTCCTATTGATCCCCCATCCTCCCCCATTGATCCTTTACCATATCCCATTGACCCTTTACCATCACCTATCGACCCCATCCCAAATCCATCATACTATCCTCTTGGTCCCACAACCTTCATCCATGGTGGTTCTCTCTTAGGAGAGGAACAACTTTATTCCACCACTCATTCCCCTCCATCTAATAATGGACTTGTGTCTTGTTTCCAAAAGAACACCCATCCTATCGCACAACATATGCTCCAAAACATGAACTGTCATGGTAAAGGCCTAGGCCTTCATGAAAACAACATTTTAGAGCCCATCCATGTCAAAATCCATCCACGCACACATGACCTTGGTTATACACCCCAAGGAAAACAATCCAAACATGCTGGTACACCCATGCACCTCCCAAATCCACTTCATCCAAACCCAAACTTAATGCATCTCATCAAACCCCCAAAACATATGCCACCATCACTCCTCCTCCATCTTATTTCATCCATCAATTCAAAAATTATGTGACCATACACCTCCCTAAGTCCATACTTCCTCCACTCCTCCCAACTCCCCATCCCAAATATAAGCTTCACAATCCATTATGGTGTGTGCAATAGTTGGTCTTGATTCTCATGACATTCCCACATATCATCATCCCCCATCATATATCCCTTTTCCCACATATTTCCCTCATCACATCCCTATGGTCCATGATTTTGCATAATCCTCCATAATCCACATCATAATCCATCCATCCACTATCATCATCCATCTATAATCCACATCATTCCATCTACACCATCCATCCCCTCTTTCCCCTCTAACAATATACGTGCACCATCCATCCACATGGGACACTATCACTTCCTATGGAAATGGATGCTTGAGTCTCCATCTTCCTCCAAATTGCTTCCTCTATCAAAATCCACCCATCCCATCTAAATCTTCCAAGAAATCCAAGAAAATAATAGAAAAATAAAAAAATCAAAAAAGTAAAGAGAAATAAATTTGTCCAATGGTGAAAACCACTCCTCATGGCACCTTGGGCAAGTGCCATGATGAAAACTCCTTGTGGGAATCATGCATAATCCCTCGTACATTTTCACCCTACACTTGGGGGCAAATCTTGCATATCCTTATCCTCATCCTATTTGTTCCCATCTGCTTATCCATTAACCCCCTCCACTATCCCTATCCACTTATCCTATTATTTCCTATCCACCACATCTTCCTATCCTATCGTTGTCCTTTCACCTTCCTTCCCCACTTGTGATCCTACTAAGGATAGGGGAAAAATATGTATGACATTCCTTGGACATACCTTGACATACCTTCCTTCCAAGCATATCCTATAATGTCCATCCATCCCCACCATCATAACACCTGGTCATTCATGACACATCTTGAGTTGGGCATTTTCTTCCTATGTGACATAGTCCTTGGAGATCACCTTCACATTCCCTATATCCACCTCTCTTCTATCCTCTATCCACCATCCTACCCCCTCCCCCCATCTCTTATCCCCCAGTCCCTTTGGTGGTTTTAAAACATCACATCTTCACACTGCCAAAAAGTTACCCAGCTGGTCACCTTATTTCATCCATCCATCCTACATTCATTACCCTCTATAACCTACCTATCCTCCCTCATCCCCTATCCCCATATCCTGTAATTTTGATTACCCTATCCACACCATCCATTATCTCTTCATCCCCACATCCTTTCCTTTTACTCCCTATCCACTATCCACTATCACTTATCCACTATGTCTTTATCACTCATCCTTCTTATCCATTATCCATTTATCATTTCATCCTCATCATCCCATCATGCCTCGTTGATAGACTTGGCTTTCCCTTGTCATTGGTATCTATATTAAGGCTACCTAGACACACACCAATGCAATCCACTCCCAACAATCTAAATCCCCAAATATCTAAATCTCCCAAAAGTCTAAAATCAGAAGATCATCCTTATCAATGTGCATATCGAGCTAAGAAACATAATCATCTCATCACATCCAAAGCCTTGATCCTAGCCTTGCTGCAAACCTTTGATCCAAACATCCATCATCATCATTGAGATATATCGTTCCCAATCCTCGTGTTGTTCTTATTGTCAACAACACAATCCAACATCATCACTCCATCAATCTTTGGCACTTCATCTTGACTAGAGGTAGCATCATTTTTGTCTTTGAATATTTTTTGTGCATGTGTGCTTGCTTGTGTATGTCCATTATCTTTCTATCTTGCATCACCAATAGCCCTTGTAGCCTACTTGCCATAGCAGTATCATGGTCTTCCATATCATGGTGCTATACAACATAAGGTTTCTTGTGACCTAATCAGTTGGCTTTCATGCATGGGACACATAATCACCCTGGTTCCTTATACCTTGGTGCATAACGTCTTATGCCATATCAAATAAAGATGGCTCTCATTTATCAGTGCAGCATAACACATAATACATGGGGTCGAGAATTATCATTACTCTAGCTAATATCCATACCTTTTAGTGTGTTAGAACACCTTTTCGCATACTAGTAATCCTTTTACATCTAAGGCCATTCAATACCTTCTATGCACTAAAAACTTATGCTCTAATATTTCTTCATCACACATCTATACAAGGCTGTATTACGTTGGACATGCATATCTTGCATCCATTCATTTTCCTCCTTAATCCTTTCATCGCATCCTTCTATCTCATCATTTATCCTATCATCTATCCCCTATCATCACCTTCCTCCAATCCCCTACATCGAACATATCTTATCCCCCCAATCCATGTGGTCTTTTAAATTCCACTCTCTTCTTTCTAATCCAACCATATTCATCCTTTCAAGAGCACACCCATGTTCTTTAGACCCACATACCCTCTCGAGAGGGTATCATCTAACCTATCATCCCTACCATCATCCTTACCATCATCCCTCCTTGTCACTCTTGCTTCAAGTGGCTGGGGCATATTTATCCCTAATCCTATCATCTTGCTCCATCCTACCCTACACTATGTTTTATTTTTCTTTTAAATGATGTTGCTTCGTAACACCATCTCAAAGAGGGGCAAAATGTAGACACCTAAAATTGTCGACTCTTCGTGTCATCCTTAAATTGTTGGGAATTAAGGTGTCTCAACCTTGGTAATTCCTTCCATTATTTATGTTTGTATTTATTAATTCATTGCCTATGTTGTAAATAAATTGTAAATTTCATATTGTCATATTGTGGGATGTGGCATGGTGATGTGTCATCCTACATGGAAGATGACAACTTGTAATTTTGTCCTCACATGAGGAGATACGCATCCTACTTTTTGGTAGGAGCATTTTTCTATGTGTCAGCATCTTTCATGTTGTGTAAGGGAATATTGACTGAAACAATTATGACGGATTCCTATGACAAAATCTATGACATGTAAGAGTCAGAAATAGAAGCTTGTAAGACAGGTGAAGACATGTGTCATGAAGCATCGTTGAAAAAGGCATATTTGGGTGCCCCAAGGTGGATCATGACATGTTGTAAGAGAATATGCTATTTATAGCCTGTGTATGACAGATTCTCTTACACCTGCAAGTTGTAACCGCTATGACAGATTCTATGACAGTCGTAAGTGTCGTAAGAGCATCTGTCATAGTCCATTTTGAAAATAGGTGACCTCTTTGGGATGGGAGTTGTGGAAAAGTGTCAAGCACATTATACAATGTTGACCAAGTGTCCTTAGGCATGGGTTTTGGGCCATGAGGCCAAGTTGGACGCCCATTCCAAGTTTGGACCAATATTGCCTTGTATATTCTATATAAACAAGTGCTTGAAGGAGGAGAAGAATTACAGGATTCACAGGTACTATTATGCTACTGGATTGACTCCAACTATGAGTGTCAAAGACCATTGAAGCTTGCATTTCAAGTGTATTGTAAACAACATTTTGTTTTGATAATACATTGTGCAGGTTTCTGAGTGTGGGGTTTTTCACCCGATAAGGGTTTTCCCCACGTTATATCTTTGTCTCTCTTCTCCTATCTTCTTTTTGGTTCATGTGTATTGCTAGAATATCTCTATTAGATGTTCTATGTTGATGTAGTTGTAAGGATTAATTTGAATTTTATAGCCCTCTCCTCATTAGATTAGGGTAGGAAGTGATTTCCACACACCTACCTTCCTTTTAGTTGGTATCAGAGCTTGGCCAGTTTTGGTCTTAGCTATTGGGTAGGGGTTTTATGAGCTGATCTTAAGTTGAGTGGGAGTCTATGCAGAGTATTCTGAATTCCATTGCAACAAGGAGATGGTAAGCACATCCGGAAGAATAGAAGTGGAGAAATTTAATGGCACTAATTTCGAGTTGTGGAAGCTCAAGATGTAAGACATGCTTGTTGATCGAGACCTTTGGGAAACTATTATGGAACTAAACCAGTTGCAATGCAACAAGATGATTGGGATCTCAAGGATCAAAAGGCTAAGGGTATCATAAGACTTAGTCTTGTTGATTTTGTCTTGTTCAATGTCTATGAGGAGAAAATTGCAAACTTGCTTTGGAAGAAGTTGGGAGATGTGTATCAAGCCAAATCCCTGGTTAACAAACTTTTTCTGAGACAGAAGTTGTATTCTCTTTGAATGGAGGATGGAGGATCCATTGTTGAACATATGAATGCTTTTAACATGCTAGTTGCATAATTGACATCTATTGGTGTGAAGATGGAGGAGGAGGATCGGTGTCTGACCTTGCTTTGTTTTTTTCCGGACTTGTGGGATCACCTTGTCATGGATATTGGAAGCACCACATCCACATTCAAAATGGATGAATGGTTTCTTTGCTATTGTTTGAAGAGATGCAGAGAAAGTCTTTTGATGCAACTAAATAAGCTCTTGCAATTTGTGGAAGACCCAAGGAGAAAGGGAAAAAGAAGGACAAGAAAGCTGAGAAGGGTAGATCCAAATCCCGTGGGAGATCCAAATCTCCTAGAAAGTCCAAGGCTATCTATTGGAACTGTGGTAAATTTGGGCATTTTTGAAAGGAATGCAAAGAAGAAAAGAAAAAGAAGAAGAAGACTCCAGATTCAGATTTTGACATGTCACAAGCTGATGGTGATGCTTTCATCGTAGCCTTGGTAACCCATGCATCTGATGATGTGTGGCTGATTGACTCTGGTGCATCATTCCACATGACCTCGCATCAAGATTGGTTCACTAAGTATGAAGAGTTTGATGGTTGAAAGGTGTACTTGGGTGACGACTCTCATCTGAAGATTGTTAGTCATGGAAGAGTCTCTATCCGATTCCCTGATGGATGAGTGAAGGGGATATCTGTGGTTATGTATATCCTAGGCTTAGCGCAGAACTTGTTTTCTGTAAGTATGTTGAATGATGTAGGTGTGCAGGTTGTCTTTTCAAAAGAAGGATGCAAGATGACTAGAGGAGCTATGGTGTTTGCTAAGGGTACTAGGAGAGGTACTCTGTTTCAGCTAGAGGCATGCATTTCACAATGCAATAGTTCTTCTAATTCAAGGAAGAGGGCAGTAGTCACTTCATCCCCACCATCTGAACTAGTAGTTAAGAAAAATGTTGTTTCTAGTTCTGTTGTTTGTAATCATGCCTTGGAAGTTAAGCTTCATGCTAGAAAGACAATGTTATGGCATAAGAGATTTGGACACATTGGTGAGGAGGGTCTACGTACCCTGAAAAATAAAAAACCTTGGTGAGGGGTTAGATGATTGTAATCTTGAGTTTGACTTTTGTGAACATTGCATATATGGCAAACACAACCATGTTCAGTTTTATTCAAGTTCTCATAAGTCTTCTGGTGTGTTGGACCTTATTCATTCTGATGTATTTGGTCCAGTTAATGTTCCTTCATTATCAAAATCTGTATATTTTGTATCTTTCATAGATGACTATAGTAGGACATGGATTTATTTTCTCAGAAGCAAATCTGAAGTCTATAGTAAGTTTAAAGAGTTTAAGGCCTTTGCTGAAAATTAGACTGGTAAAAAGATTAAGTGTTTGAGAATTGACAATGGTAGTGAGTTCTATTCTACAGAATTCGATAAATATTGCAAGGAACTTGGGATTGAAAGACATAAGACAACTCCATACACCCCGCAGCAAAATGGGGTTGCAGAAAGGATGAACATGACACTGATGGAGAAGGGTAGGAGTATGCTTAGTGGAGCTGGCCTAGAACAAAAGTTTTGGGCTGAAGCTGTTGCCACTACTTGCTATCTTATAAATAGATCTCCTACATCAACTCTTGTTGGAAAGACACCCATGGAGGTGTGGTCTGGTAGAAAGCCTTCAATAAAGCATCTTCATGTTTTTGGTTGTGAGGCATATGCACATCTGCCTAGGGAGAAGTGGTCAAAATTAGAGAACAAGGCTATTAAGTATATCTTCATTAGCTATGGTGTTGGTGTGAAAGGATACAAGCTTTGGGATCTTGTGGTTGAAAAAGTGTTGTATAGTAGAAGTGTCATCTTCAGAGAGCTTACATCTTCTTCCACTATTTTACAGCCAAAAGAAAACGAAAAGAAAGAGGACGTTGTTCAGTTTCCTGCTACCCCTGAGAAGACTAAATAGAAAGACAATGTTGGACCTGATGATGAGGAGAGCTCTTATAGCTTTGAAATCTTAGATGAAGAAGATGAACCTCTACCTCATCTCTTGAGGAGGTCCATATGGATAAGAAAGCAACCTGAAAGGTTTGGTTTTACGTTGCTTGATTCTAGTTGTGCTTTTTCTTTGCTTACTAATAGTGATGAACCTAAAACTGTATCAGAGGCTATGGACATGAAAGATACTGGTTGCTGGAAGGAGGCCATGGAGGATGATATGGCTTCTTTGTTGGCAAGAGACACTGTGTGGCTTCTTATTTGTTGTCATTGATGGCAACAAAGTCCATCCCACACATTCGTATCACATGGTATGTCTATACCAGAAGTCAGATTGAAGAGTATTTTGATCCGGTGAGCAAGAACAGAGCATGCAGCAAGGTCTGACAATCAGGTCTGGATCTCTCAGAGGATGTATCTCAGTAAAGTGCAGATTTGGGGAAGTCAAGAGGAATACCATTACTACTACATTCCAGAGATTAAGCCTTTGGTGATGAAAGAGTGCAAAGATATGAGCATCTAAGTGTTGGGTTCCTGACAGGCAGAGCAGACTAAGGAAGAACTGACCGGCAGAGCATCAGACCTTAATCTGGATGAGAAATTGATGATGGTCAAGCTATTTAAGGTATCATACATGGTTGGCTGACATAATTGATGACTTCTATATCTATGTTTTTGATACGCATCACATATTGAGCATGGATCCAGCCAACAGATCAATGTTTAGTAAATATTTTGAGCATTCCAGTTGCCAACTAGAAAGATGTTGAAATCCTTGGTGCATGTATATATACCAGATGGATTTTGGTATGAAGGTGTGTGTGTTAAGGTGTAGTGTGTGAAGAAAGGCAGAGAGTAGAGTGGAAGTAGGAATACAAGTCCGGTATGTGATAGAACATCAGCACTAAAGTAGAGGAAGAATGAAGTGCAGTAGATCAATATATTGAGCCTAACCAGAACTGAACCTCAGCATAAGTGGATGCTTCTTCTCAGTTCAAACACTTGGTTACCTTCCATAAACATTGTAGACAGTGAGTCTCTTGTAGGCAGTGAGCCTCTTGTGAGCAGTGTGCTCGGGTAGTGAGCCCTAATTGGCAAGTGCCATTTTGTATCTCTTATTCTTTTAACAGAGAATACTTTCTTGGGTTAGTCACCCCGTGGTTTTTTCCCTTAACAAGGTTTTCCACATCAAAATTACTGTGTTATGTGTGTCGATCTTATTTCTGTTCTTATGGTTATGTATGGTTACATGTTTTGATGCTACACTAATTGTTAACAAGGAAATAAAGTTAAATATTTAAGATAACTAATTCACCCCCTCTCAGTTATTCACCTTGTTTCCAACAACTGGTATCAGAGCTAAGTTCCTCCAAACAGAGCCTAACAGCTTGAGGAAGATCCAAGAATCTTAATGGATATGTATGGTATGAGGGAACAACTTCAGTCTGCCCTAGATGATCTTGAGCAATCTCACTCTGAAGTCAATAACCTGAGGCAAAAACTCAAACAAGCTGATGATTTCATAAATGAACTCAAAGAAAAACTGAGTATCTCTGTGAAAAAGAGAAAGGAACTACTTCAACAATTAGCAAGTCAAAGTGAAGCCAATGATACTAATGAAGATCTGAATGAGAAAAACAAATTATGTGAGAAGCTATCAAAAGAGGTCATTATGGTAAGACATGAATGGAATCAGGGGTTATGAAATTCACCCAAGATATTGAAGAGAAAAGAAAAATTGAAGACAATCTAAAACAATCTCTCAAGGAGAAGTTAGAAGACTGCAACAAAATGGATAGAATAATCAAGCATCTGGAATCTAATCTTGAAGAAGCCAGAGATAATGAAGAACAACTTGAGAATCAAATAGACACTCTTAAAAGAGATCTTCAAACAACAAATGAATACAAAGAGAAACAACTTGAAGTTCTTCTTGAAAGCCAAAAGAGGGTAGATGACAAACATGGCTTGGGGTATGAGAAAGGTGAAAGCTCCAGATCTGGTCAAAAGAACTTTGGATCAGGAATTCTAAGGAATAGACCTAGAAGACCTTTGGTAAGGCAACCAAATGCTCAGAAATATCCATCCTTTAATGGATACTGCCACAACTACAATAACTTCGGTCATAAAGCAAATTAGTGCAGAAGAAGAATGAATCAGACTAATTCATCTTTCTTCGGATAGTGTTTTAACTACAAAAGGTATGGTCACAAATCTCATGAATGTAGAAATATGCAAATAAATAATTCATTTAATGGTAGATGCTTTGCATGCAATAGAATAGGACATATGGCTAATCAGTGTAGATCAAGAGGATATTAGTCAAATATGCAAAGAGATGTTGTTTGCTACAATTGCAATAGATCCGGTCATATTGCTAAATTCTGCAGAAGTAAGAATCATGGTAAAAAGGGTCCGGTGCATCATAACCAAAATTAAGACAAAGGAAAAGAAAAAGTGAATGCGGATGAAGTTCAAAGGGATATGAACAAGATTTGGGTAAAGAGAAATATAGAAAATGTTGGGAATGGATCTGCACTAGAATTTGGTGCTGATATTCCTTCCAGAAACTAAATTAGATGAGCTCTGGCTCAGGGGGAAGTCACAAAGGAAAATAAATTCCCCCAGCCAGTCAATTGGTGCCTAAATTTGGCACATGGGATGCTGTGGATTAAAGGGTTCTGAGAGATATATCTAAAATAACCCTTGGTAAAATATGAAAGATCCATAAGAAGCTTTGAAGAGTTTAATCATCCAAGATTGATCCAGTTTGACAACCATCTGGTAAAAGTAGGACTTTCACAGTTAGATCCAGTGTGATTCTAAATTTGAAATATCTTGATCTACGGATAAATGGGATGATTCAAGGAAAGGAGATACACTGTCAATTATCACTAAGAATAACTCTAAGTGCATCTTAGTGATCCGGAAAGATCTCTCTTAGAACAAGATCAGAACAAGGGAACTAGAATGACTTAAGGTGTGCATTTATTGCAATATGAATTTAGGGTTTGCACAGAAATATAAGGATTCTTTTGTTCATCATTTGCACATTTGCATTCGAGAAGAAGAAAGAAAGAGCTCTACAACAAGATTGCTTCAACCCTCTCAAAGATCAACGTAGAATTTGATTCAACTAGTGATCTTTTTAGCTCTTATTGTGAACCCTAGAAGCGTAAAAAGGTATTTCTTCTCTTGAATATCTCTCTCTAAATCTTTTGAAAGATGGTTACTCCAAATGTTGTTAAGATCACTAATAGGCCGCACCCTAAGTTCAAGAAACATCCTTACAAATCCCTAGAAGTTGATCCCCTATGCGCATTCTCTAGCATTCCGCATGGGGTTCTGCATGTAGAAGATGTTAGGGTATACATTCACACCAACATTGAGGAATTTGGGGAATCCAAGCTGATGGATATCAATCACAAGCAATTAATAGATGAAACCTTTGAACTTAAACCCCAATACAAGGCCATCCAGGATAAACATTTTGGACATTGCATCCACTTCCCCTATTTTGCAGAAGATGAATGGGTCCGGTATGTTCTCAGTAGAATACATGATAACTTCATGTGGTTGTTGAAGCCCTTCAAAATAACAAAGGATGCAATTAGGGCAATAACTGGCTTGCACTCATCTAGTGGGTTGCCTTCTCTCAAATCGGTCAAGAACCAAACTGTAAGTAAGGCTACCGGATCAAAATTTGACAAAAGAGCAATGACAATAGAGGATATCATAGATCTGGATATCAAATTTGCTTCTGTGATAATTAGTCATAAAATATATCACTCCAGCAGGGAGAATTCTGTATCTAGAATAGCAATATACACTGCTTATTAGATGCTAAGGGAAAATCCTTATTATGATCTTTGTGAGCTTCTCCTAAACCAACTATTAGAGAATTTGCAGAAAATAAAGAAGGATAAGAAGAATTCATTTAAGTACGGTGGCTTGATACTATGTCTCTTCTTTTACTATATGAATGAACTACCCAGATCCAGTGGTTGGGTATGGCAAAATGACAGACCGGTTGCCATACAAATCAGAGATTATATGTATGGGCTTGGTGATGCCAAGGCTCAAAGTACAGCACTCTGGGGTTACTTCAAAAACTTCCAAAGTATGATGCAGGCCAGAGAAAGAATTCCACAAACATTGGTTGATAAATACAAAGATACAGTGTGTTTCATGGTAGACACTGATCAATTCCTAATAGAGGCAGTGGAGCCGAGGACAGTCTGGATTATGCCAATGGGCTATGAGGTAGATGAGAAAATTCTAGAGCTACACGTCCAACACCTACTGAGTCAGCCTAAGGAACTTGAGGTAGAAAGGTTTGGAACCTTTCAAGAATTGAGTGTGAAAATCCATGTTGAACTAAGGCAACCTGAAATAAAGAGAAAAGTAAGGAAGAAAGTAGAGGAAATTGCCAAGAAATATGGCATGTCAAAAGAGACAATTGATGCCAATAGAGAGAAGGTAGAAAGATCAGAGAAAGAACGACAAGAAGTGGAAAAGGAAAGTATTCCAGTGCAAGTCCCCTCCAGGACTAGATCCTCAAAGAGATCTACACCTGCCACTTCTAAGAGCCCAAAAGCCTCAAAACTAGAAGAAAAAAAATCTGGAAAAGGAGAGAAGAGAACAAAGACAAAGGCCACAAGGTCATACACAAGCCAAAAGGATGATGAAGAGATAGAGACTGATGAGGAGATTAAAAAAATGAGGAAGAAAAGGAAAACTTCCAGGAAATCCTCTACTGGTGAAAATAAGGAAGAAGAAGCAAAAGAATTTATTGAAAGGCCTACTCTTTCTGTTCATGATGTCATCAAGGCAGTCACTATAGATGGGAATCCGTAGTCCATAACAGAATTTTATGATGAGTATAATGACACTGACAAACAAATTTTGGAGGAAGTCATAGTTAACTATTTGAATATCTACAATAAAGAATTCATTGAGATCATATCACTAATTCCCAAAATCCTAGAGCAAGTACTTGAAATGAGAAAATAAAATGCTAAGGCAAAGGACCTTGAGATCCAGGAATAGATTGCAATCCAACTCTATCCTTCCATTACTCCAAAACAAATGAACATGATCTTTAAGGATTGTAAGGATGAGTTCCGGAGCAAAGTAAGAATAAACAAACTTATGCTTGGAGAGATAGATCAAGTTGTCAAAGAAACAGAGGACATCCTCTGGAATGCATTTAAAAGATTCAATCTTCCTATTATAGAGGACATAGATGATGAACCTACTGAGAAAAATATAGAAGAGCCAAAGGAGATAGGTTAGGAGAGGACCTTCAGCCCAGCAGCAGGTCACATCAGTGACCAGGAGCCAGTCACAGGGGGCTAAGACAGACCCCTCTTCAATGAGCTTTTTAAATGAATAGGCAATTTTCAAACCTCATTATCTTGGTCATACGGACACGTATTTCAGTGCTTTTTTTTTTGAAATAGGCTAGAATTTCGTGATCTACATCGTGGTGAAATTGGTTTTTTCTCAAGATTCTCTGATTTTTCAGAAAATTGATTTTCTCACTGCTGTCTTTGTCTCGTCACAGTTTTTTGACTTTTCAAGCTTCATAACTTTCACAAACGGACTCGGATTCAGGTGATGTTTTTTTCAAAAGTTGGTATTTTTCTGTCCTCTACACAGTGGTAATATTTTTTCAAAGATTTTCTGAGATCTATTTTTTAAGATCACTCATTGGCCTATTCTCAATCTCTGACTTCAAGCACTTGCTAACTTTTGAGTTTGTGTGGACCTAATATCACTTGTTGCAGCTTCTTATTACTCATACAGAGCAAATAGGTGTTTTTAACATGTTCATGCAGGACAAGCATTGAAGACCTCTTGATCTATCTCACTAAGTCTTAGAAACACATTGCATGCTTAAAAGGATAATTGAACAAATCTTTTCTTGCAATCTAAGTCTTAGGAACATACTGCTTTTCTTAAGGGACAATGGACATGTATGGACAAACACCTCAATTTTCTAAGGGACAATGGACATGAATGCCAAACACTTCATTTCATAAGGGACAATTTACAACTACAATCGTGTGTGTGCATAGCTTAGTTGCACCTTATTTTTCTTATAACGGGACAATTGAACCTTTGTGTGACGTGCTTGATTTTACATTTTTTGTACTTCCTTTAGAAGGGCCTGCTTTTGGATTGCGTTTCATCCAAAAGGGACGACCCTAAGCGGAGTTTTCCTTTGAACCACTATATAAAAGGGATAAGGCGAAAGCCAAGTCCTAACCGACGTCAGCCTTACCTTGTGATGCCAAACTGAAAAGAGGTGTACTAGCCCTTTGTGGAAACAATTTTCACATTGAGCGAAGTGTTTGAAACTCTTAGTAGGATTGGTTAAAGCTTTTAGTAGCTTGTCGCATTGCTCGTAAGGCATTGGTCCCTCAAAGTCACTAAGAACCAATTTAGATAGAGACTACCCGACCTACCTCCGAACATTGCGGTAATCATCAGTGCAAGGGAAATCGATTTAAACCCTTAAGATACTCACCATTGGCTCCCTTGAGAAGAGATAGTATTCCCTTGGACATAAAACTCTTGTGACCTACTTGAGCTTTCCAAGGGGAGGGTGAGATATCCCTACCTATCGTCTCTCGCAAAGATACTAAATATCTGACACCTTTATGGAATGATATTTTTATCGACGGAGTATTAAGCTGTGAGCTGATCTACTGCAATGAAACCTTGTCTCTAGGGATAAAAAGTGCTTGTTATTGATTGCAACTGTATTTGACCTGTGGAAACATTGGGCTTGTTTGGAGCCTTGAACATACACTATCTGTTGTGTCAGTCCTTGTGCCTTTTTTGACCACTTGTTTGCTGTGTTTTCTCTTGCCAAACCAATCCAATCAGAAACAGAAAAATCTTGCCTTTGAAAAACATCCGACACTACTTCAGCGCCCCTGGTATTACAGCAGCTTGCCTTTGGTAATACAGTAGATCGCCTTTGGTCAAGCAGTAACCCGCCTCTGGCAAAACTCTACTTCAGCACCCTCGGTATAACAGTAGCTCGCTTTTGGTCACTGTAGCTCGCCTTTGACATAGCAGTAACTCGCTATTGGTAGCTTAGTCCGTCACCTCTGGCCCATAGTAGCACGCTTTTGGTAGCACAGTCCTGCGCCTCTGGTCAAACAGTATAGCGCCTTTGGTCCAGTACTTTGTGCATCAAAGTTTGTCTGTTTCTTCAAAGCATCTCATAGATTCCCAGCATTACATTGTGTCCTAAACATACCCCATGGTCACCACTAGGCTACAACAAACTATGAAGTCTAGGCAAGTTGTCCCTAAGAAGCACAAGTCACCCCCTCGCACACCACAATCAGGTCGTCTCAATGTTACTCCCAAAGTGACTCCTAATACACCCGCGGAAAAACCAATCAGCTCTCCAAACATGCCACACATAGATAAACCAAGCAATCCTCATGAGGATAGAACCCCTTTGCTAAATGCACCGCAGTATACCACAGGCTTGCCTCCGGATTTTGTCCCACAAGGTTATATCGTAGATCAAACCCCATCTCAAGAAGAGCGACACTTTGAAATAGGTCAATCCTCTCAAGAAGATGGGCAAGATCTTGATGAATTTATACAAGATCCTAGAGCTATAGCTGCCTTTGATAAAATCCTTAGTGAGAACCAGGATCATTTCTTTCGCTTGCTTGCAAAGCAAGGTGCCAAGTTACCTCCAGATTTTGATGTGTCCACTCTCAAGGAGAGCACCAAGACCCAAGAAACCATACAAGCGGTGCAAACCATGTCCACGGTGACTACGCCCCTACCTACTCAAGGTTCGCAGTATAGGAATCCCCTTTTTCAAAATCCAACAGAGGAGAGGCCCGTATCACCACTTTTGACTCCTATGGAGATCTATCAAAACCAACAAGAAACTCTCCAACGTCAAGCAGAGTTAGCTAAGCAAGCCACCTTAGCTCGATCCAATGTGCAACCACCTCCTAAAGTGTCCATCCCAAGCGCGAGTGGAATCTTGGTTACCCCATCACGCGTAGGTTTCCCACCCAATTACAATCCGGGGAACACGTATGTAGCCATGCAACAAGGGTCTCAACATATGCCACCTCCTATATCATCACACCTGCATGTCTCTCAACCAATTGGAGTCACGCAGCCCCAACCACACCATTCTTCTACTCTCATCCTCAAGCAACCCCAACCGTCGCAAATCACTTCTACCTATGTTCCTCCACCACAACATTCTTCTACTCTCATCTACAATGAATCCCCACCGTCGCAAATCACTTCTACCTATGTTCCTCCTCCACAACGTTCATCCACGCTCAACTTCTTTCATACATTGCCTAGCCACTCTCAGCATTCCCAACATCAGGTTTCCCAAAGCTATGTGCCACCTTCACAACCTAATCAAACGCACTTTAGCTTTCCTCCCCCTAATACGTTTCTTCAACCATCGCAGAGCCAACATTCTTACCTAGCGCCACCTCCACCTCTGCCTAATCAAAACCCCCAATTCCAACCCAATCTGAACCAATCATACAATCCATACAATCCCAATCAATCTTACGACCCTTACAATACCACTATGCATGGCTCACATTATAATCTTCCATATGGGCAACACCAACCACTTTTTAGACAACAGGAGACGTTACCAACCCCTCCCACGACTATGGAACTAAAGATTACGGAGGTGCAACAACAGCTATCTGATCTTACATTTGGCCACACCAAAAAGAACTTCTCTTTAGAGGAGGTGTGTCCTTATCCTTTTGATCGGTCATTACCAATGATCCCTTTTCCTCAAAATTTCACTATTCCCAAGTTCGATAAGTACAAAGGAAAAGGTGACCCAAAAGACCATCTTAGGGAATTCTATCTTGCTTGCTTCGAGGTCTCTCACAACAACACGTATCTTATGCATCTTTTTCCTCGCAGTCTTGGAGGTCAAGCAATAGAATGGTTCTCACACTTACCTACGGGTATCAAGTCTTTCAACGAGCTAGCAGAAAAGTTTGCCACCCATTTTTCTTACAACGCAGAGCATGAGATTTCCATGACGGATCTATGCAACAATAAACAGAAAAATGGCGAGACTTTCATTTCTTTCCTTCAACGATGGAGACAAATGGCTAGTAAATTCCCTTTCAAGATTCTAGAGAAACAGCTTGTTAGCATATTTGTACAGAACCTCAACCAAGAGTTAGGTTTCCATTTGCAAATTCTTAGTGCTACAACCTTCGATGAAATCACATACAAGGGCATCAACATTGAGAAGGCCCTCATTGCTAAAGGTGTGGTCAAAATCTTTAAGGAGACGAAAGATAGCAATTCGCATCAACAATCGAACGATAAACCCAAGTATTGGAACAAGAACAAAAACGTTGTCAATGATGGAGTGGTCGATGCTAAGCATGTCCAAACGTTGCAAACACCACTACAACTCTCCAAACCAAGTCAAGCTCCACCTCAACAATAGCAGCAACAAAGGCAGCCTTATCCCAACCAACAGTAACGACAACAAGAGCGGCCTCAACAAGATTACCCTCCGCGACGTCAATTTACTCCTTTGGGAGTGCCCATCGAATCGGTCTTACAGCAAGCTTTGCTGAAAGGGCTCATAACCTTACCTGATGCTCCCCCATATGGAGAACTTGTCTACAAAACTGCACGTTACAGAGACAATGAGTATTGTGAGTTCCATAGGAGCAAAGGTCATAGAACTGCGTCTTGCATGAAGCTTAAGCACCTCATCCAAAACCTCATCGACGGTAATCAAATCACCTTTGAGAATGAATCACCAGCGCAACACACGAACAAGGATCTCGATATGTACAAGGAACCATTCCCTCATCATGGTCCACCTCCTCCTCAGGATAGAGGTAAAAGTATCAATCACGCTTCCACGTCCTTCGATTCCATTGTAGGTCGTTTTGAAGAGAGTCGAGTGTCTACCCTCACCATTAAAGGCAAATCTACGGATTGTGCTGTTACTACTCGTCGAGGTCATGTCACCATTCGTACACCTACACCTAGACTTCCAGTTCAGTCTGATTATAATCTTGTCGAACATCTAGGGAGAACACCAGCACAGATCTCTATTTTGGACCTTCTACGGTCATCACCTGCACATAGAGTGGTGCTAGAAAAAGCCCTCCAAGAGTCTTCCGTTCCTAACAACATAGCAGTCGCAGATTTCCAAGCTATAGTGGGTAATATTGATTCACCTTACACTGTGGTCTTCTCTGAGAAAGACCTTCCCTCCCATGATCCTTGTCACAACGATGCCCTCCATATTGAAGTGCTCATCCATAAGCGCAAAATCAAACGCATCCTCATAGATGGTGGTGCTGGTCTCAACATCTGTTCTTTAAAGTTACTAAAGCAATTGGGATACTCTGAGGATCACGTCAACACTAAGCATAGTATTACAATCAAGGGGTATGATGATGCAGAACGCCGTTCAGAGGGTGTTATTCACTTGCCTATACAACTGGGCCCAGTCATGCTTGAAACTAGGTGTCAAGTCCTTGATATTGAGCTGCCTTACAACATTATTCTAGGCCGCCCATGAATCCATGCAATGAAAGCTGTTCCCTCCATGTACCATCAGTCCCTTAAGTTCCCATACAATGGTACAGAAATCACCATTCCAGGAGACCCTAATCCTTTTGAATTTTGCCGTGTCTTGCAAGGAAGCTATAAGAATTGCAACCAAGTGCCTAAAAATGACAAAGCCCTTGAATCCCCTCTCTATGTTGATCCTGAAACTCTCACACAAGCCTCTACCAGTGAGCCTACACCCCTCCCCAAAATCACAGCTCGTGTCCGAGATATAGGGTTTGGCACTTATGATATCTCCGAATCTTGTTGTGTAGGGCGGATGCCTTTATCTCCAAAATCTTATGGCAAACCACCCATTGCTAAAGTTACCAAAAAAGTAAATATTCCTCCCCCACCATTCCTAACCCAATTCCAACATGGACGGTTATTGGAAGAGGAAACTATTGAGGACATCTCTTCTTGGCTCTACAAGGAGAAAGAACCAGTCATGATACCAGTCAAGCAGTATGGCAATGGCTTAAGGATAGTGAAAAACATGGGCTATAAAGGCAAAGGTGGCCTTGGGAAATAGAATCAAGGCACTATGGAGCCCATTGTGGTAACAAAGAAGCTAGACAGGAAAGGATTAGGATTTGGTAAGAAGGTACCACGCACCTCGGACATTGAGTATATCCTCGACGAGGTAGCTGACAAGTTTCCCGCCGATTCGACATCTACAGAGGATATCACCGATGACTCTTCCCTCCACATGACCAATCTATTCGCAGAATCCTCCATTTTTACACTATCCTCCGTATCCTTAACTTCAACCACCAGCACCCAGAATGTCACGCTTGTCTACCCTGAACTTATCGATTGGGACCAACAAGGGGCCCCCGTTATAGATGTATTTCAGAATGACGAATTTAGCTGAGTTCATGGGACTTCGGGAAGGTATCCCTCTTGGCGATCACAAGGCAGGTTTTGTAATGGAACTAGAGCCCATGGCTTACTTTGGTGAGAATGCTAAATCCTCTAGTCGTAAAAGTGCAAATAAAGAACGATCTCTAGGTGAAAACCACACTGTGGCACCTCCCGATCATAAAATAGTAAAAATAAAGGACGTATCCAAAGGTGAAAACCCAACTGTGGCACCTGAGGATGGAGAATTTGACCTTCCCTTACCTTCTAAGTATCAAGAGAAATCAACTCTACTAGTGGAAGATTCTACAGAGATCAACCTGGGTACAGAACAGAATCCAAAGACAACATTCCTAGCGGCATCATTATCTGATACAGAGCACAGAAATCTTAACAACTTCTTCTTGCAATGAACCATCAACTTTGCATGGACCTATGCAGATATGCCAGGGCTAGACCCTAAGCTGGTAGTTCATTATCTCACAGTTGATCCCAAAGTGAAACCAGTCAAGCAAAAGTTGAGAAAGATGCACCCACAGATCGCTCTCCTAGTGAAAGTAGAAATATAGAAGCTATTAGACGCAAAGTTCATACGACCTATCGACTATTCAGATTGGGTCTCAAACATTGTACCTGTGTCTAAGCCTAATGGGCGCATCCGCATGTGTAATGATTTCAGAGATCTCAATAAGGCATGTCCCAAAGATGATTTTCCACTACCAAACATTGACATTATAGTGGACTTGACAGCAGGTCACGAGATGCTTTCTCTTATGGATGGATTCTCAGGCTACAACCAGATTAGAATAGCTGAGGAGGATCAACACAAAACAACCTTTACATGTCCTTGGGGCAATTACTGTTGGTGCGTTATGCCGTTTGGTCTGAAAAATGCAGGAGCAACCTATCAGCGAGCTATGACAGTGATCTTCCACGATCTATTTCATCACATCATGGAAGACTATGTGGATGATATATTGGCTAAATCTTCTAGAGCAGAACATATACAAGTCCTAGGACAGATCTTCGACAGGCTTGAAAAATACCAAGTAAGACTTAATCCTAAGAAGTGTGTCTTCGGTGTCACATCAGGGAAGCTGTTGGGATACATAGTATCTCGTAGGGGCATCGAAGTAGATCCAGCAAAAGTAAAGGCTATAGTGGAGATGCATCCACCAAAGAACCTAAAAGCACTAAGGAGCCTCCAAGGAAGGTTACAGTCCATCAGGCGTTTCATATCACAGCTAGCAGATAAATGTCAACCCTTTCAGCACTTGCTCCGAAAGGATGTCTCGTTTCGATGGGACAACAAGTGTCAGGCAGCGTTTGATCAACTTAAAGAGTATCTAGCTACACCTCCGGTATTGGTTCCACCAGTTGCGGACAAACCCTTGATATTGTACATCTCCACTACAAATTCGGCCCTAGGGGCCCTGCTAGCACAAAATGATGACTCAGGCAGAGAGCACGCAATTTAATATATCTTAGAACTTTGGTAGGGTATGAGCTCAATTATTCACCAATGGAAAGGGCTTGTCTAGCAGTAGTGTTTACCTCCCAAAAGTTGCGACATTACATGCTGAACCAACACACAAATCTGATAGCCAAGATTGATCCCTTGAAATATCTATTAGCAAAAGCAGCTCTCACAGGCAGACTAGCTAAATGGGTTATGATCCTTAGTGAGTTCGACATTGAGTACACAGATCGTAAAGCAATCAAAGGACAAGCCCTCGCGGATCAACTAGCAGAAGCACCTATGAAAGATACACATCCTATGGTCGCAGACTTTCCTGATGAGAATCTATTCACTCTTGCTAACTCCATAATGTGGAAGTTATACTTTGACGGCTCTTACACACAGCATGGCTCAGGAGCTAGCATCTTATTTGTTACACCTCAGAATGACTACATTCCAAAGTCATATCGGCTCGCATTCCCTTGCACCAACAACATAGCCGAGTATGAAGCACTCCTCATAGGTCTCAACACAGCAGTTCAATGGGACATCACAGAATTACAAGTATATGGAGACTCACAGCTAGTCATTCGCCAAGTCACAGATGAATACCAAACAAAGGATGAAAAGTTGGTCCCCTACAAACAACTAGTGGATGCCTACAAACCACATTTTTCTACCATCACATTTGAGCAAATTCCAAGAGAGCATAATAAAGCTGCAGATTCTATGGCTTCTGTAGGGTCACTGATTGACATGCCTGCTAATACACAGAAATGTGAATTCTTGATTGAGCAATTGTTGATACCAGCCGTCGATGTTCCTGTTACTGAAATCATCTGCAAACTTGTTGGTCCCAATTCCCCATGGTATGAAGATATCTATGAATACCTCAAACACAAAACCTTTCCCCCTGACCTATCATCCACTCAACGTAAAACCTTTATCCGTCGATCCTCTCGTTACATCATTCTGGGTGATACACTATATCGCCGGAGTCTCGATGGTATCCTCTTACGATGTCTTAACGCGGAAGAAGCCGAAGTTACCTTACGAGACATACACGAAGGTGTCTGTGGCGCACATTCTACCGGTCCTAATCTTGCTAAGAAGATACTCAGAACAGGTTATTACTGGCCTACAATAGAGCAAGATGCTGCACAGTTTGCTAAGAAGTGTCTACAATGTCAGCAACATAGAGATTTGATTCACGCACCCGCTCATGAGTTACAACCTGTGACAACTCCATGGCCTTTTTCTCAATGGGGTCTCGACCTCGTAGGACAAATTCACCCTTCCTCCTCAAATGGCCACAAGTTTATCATTACCGCCACTGAGTATTTCACGAAGTGGGTGGAAGCCATTCCTATGACCTATATCACCGGTAAGCAAATAGCCAAGTTTATCCTAAACTACCTCATATGTCGGTATGGTATTCCCCAAGCTATTGTCACTGATAATGGGAGACCATTCAAGAACCAAGATGTTCGTGCCTTATGCCTACAATACAATATCCAACATCGCTTTTCAACTCCCTACTATCCGCAGAGTAACGGCCAAGCTGAGGCTTCCAATAAAACCATTCTCAAAATCCTCAAGAAAACAGTCAATGAAGCTGGTCGTGATTGGCACTTGCAACTTAATCCCTCCCTATGGGCCTACCGCACTAGTATCAGAACACCAACTGGTGCCACACCATATGCCTTGGTCTTTGGCTCTGAAGCCATCCTACCTATAGAGGTCGAGATCCCATCACTCAGAGTATCCATGCAGGACCTGATCAGCGGAGATGAGTATCGCACTTCCAGATTAGCTAAGCTTGAACTACTAGATGAGAGGCGTCTTGCCGCACTTAATCATCTCCATGTCTATCAAAACCACCTCCGGCGTAATTACAACAAAAAGATCAAAGAAAGACGGTTTCAAGTTGGTGATCTTGTACTTAAGGAGAATCAGAGAAATCAAGCAGATCGAGAGAAGAAGGGCAAGTTTGAGCCTAACTGGTTAGGTCCCTTCATTGTCACAGCAGCATATGGCTCGAGAGCTTATACTTTAGCTACACCTGACGGCATTCCTCTAGACGAGCCACTTAACAGTGTCCATCTCAAGAAGTTCTATGCCTGATCCTTAGAGTATTCCCACAAATCAAAAAATCAAAAAATCAAAAAAATCAAAAATCAAAAAAATAAAAAAAATACAAAAATACAAAAATACAAAAACATTCATCCTCTGGTGAAAACCTGGCAAACAGGCGCCTTGGATAAGTACCATAGTGAAAACCTGGTAAACAGGCGCTATGCGTAGAGTCAGCATCCATCGTCTATCGAGTCCTGTCCACTCCTTGTCCAGTTCGCAACCTGCTTCATCCATCCATTCGTAATAAAACCATTGACTTTGTTTGCATTTCCATCTCCCTATCTAGTATAGCTTGGAAATTTGTCAATGTCCATCATCGTCATCCCACGTCTTGATCTGTGTCTACAGTTAACACTGTCTTGTCCTAGGTCAAGTCTTTCGGTGTCTTCTTCGACGGTCACCCCTACAGTTTCCTCTACCAGAATGGGGGCAACTCTTTCCTTAGCTTCAGTCTAGGATCGGTTCCTTGTTCGTGGTTCGCAGCGCATACTTCAATCTTGTCTCATTTCCACAGGTAACACCCTTTAACAGACACTTCACTCCTACGATAAGGCTGTTATCTTCTCAACACTTGTTCTACATCATCACCTCCTCCAGAACTACATATCATCTTTTCAATCTTAAAGTACCTTGATCCCATGGATATGGGTATGTAGGCAGTCTGGAATACGAAGCACGTTTCCAGTACTCAGGTACATAAGATCACCTCTTCTCCGCTCCTTGTTCTACATCATCACTCTAACCAGAACTACATATCATCTTTTCAATCTTAAGGTACCTTGATCCCATGGATATGGGTATGTAGGCAGTCTGGAATACGAAGGATGTTTCCAATACTCAGGTACATAAGATCTCCCCCTTCCATCTTGACCCATTTCATCACTCTATCCAAAACTACATATTTATCACGTTCACCTTCCATCGTCGTGTGCCTTGATCCCGTGGATACAGGGTATGTAAGCAGTCTGGAATACGAAGGATGTATCCAGTACTCAGGCACACGCGATCCATCATTCTCCACCCATCTCAATCCATTAGCATTCCATCCTTCTAGTCTTCCGTTTGTCAAAATCCATTCGCCTCGACTTGACTAACTCAAGCAGCAAGCTAGCACATCCTTTCAAAGCAAAAGTCCTTAACAAACTTGAAGCAAAGAAGCTTCCTTCCAGAGTCTTCTACTGTCCTGCATACCGATTGCCAACATCAGCTAAGTACCACTTAACCAAGCCCTAGATCAACAAGCTTGTCTTCTTCGAAGTGTTCCATTGTCGAGACCAACACACGCGTCTCCTACGACATGTGGCATTTCCTGCAGCAAGATATTGTCTTTTTAGGTAGATAGCCCCCTTTAACGGACATAGAGTTCCTACGATAAGGCTGTTATCTTTCCTATCCAATCTATCCTGAGCAACCTCTTTGGCAAGAGAATATGTTGGTTGTATGTTTACTTTGTAAGTCAGTCAATTTGTGTTATGGTTTATCTTTTGTTCCTTTTCCAATACCTATTCAAGACTACCTTGATTTATCTATAATCTTGGTATGTTGCGATGCAGTACGGATTGGGGGCATAGTCATTGCTTTCTGTGTGCCGTGTTTGAGGAATGATCTTTAGCATCTTTCTTAGCATTCTATTTATCTTGTGTGTGTTAGGACCTAGCATCTTACATATTAATAATTCTTCTTGCATTTACATGTATTGAAGTTTATTTTATGTTCAAGACTATGGCTTATTCGCATGTTCCAACAAGGTTATATTATGTCTAAGGGGATCTAAGTTCAAACCGCTTGCTTGTAGAGTCAACGTCCACGCACTCAGAGATTACAGCACCTTGGTCTTTTATACCTTGGTGGCAAACTATCCACGTGCTACATCAAACTAAGGATTGCTCTTTATAAACAAATGTGAAACCATTGCAACAAGCTCATCCATTTACACCCATCCATTCATCCATGGCCTTATATAGTTTTCAAACAATAATCGATCAACAGTCTTTTCTATCATGTTCTCTTCTATCTCCACTTTCTTCTATCTATCATCAACCCAACCTCGCCTATCTCCAACAAATCTTCTAGTCGAGTGTCAACACAGTTCTTCTGTCACTTCCCTATCTTTCCTCTCGAGGGGGCACCCTACACTAACTATGCTGGGGCAACCACCTACACTGGGGCATCAACACATTGTATCACATCTTCAACAATCATTTTCTTTGACGCAACGCTACATGATGCATTGCATCAAAGAGGGGCAAAATGTAGACACCCTAAAATGACCAAGTCGTCGCATCACTTGCATTTCGTCATTTCTTCCTAATCACCTACATTTCCCACATTAATTAAATAATCTAATTATTTAATTAATTTTCATCATATTCTTCTAAATCTCCTAAATTCAACGTTAATTAAATAATCTAATTATTTAATTAATTAAATTAAATTCCTCTATTATTCTTCCACAATTAAATAATTTTTAATTATTTAATTAGATCATTATCCTCTTTCCAAAAATCACATCTACATTAATTAAATATATCCAATTATTTAATTAATTCAACAAATTCCCTCTTATTTAAAATTAAATAATTCTTAAATTATTTAATTAAATCAAATTTATTCTTCCAAAATCATGCACAATAATTAAATAAATTTATTTATTTAATTTGCTTTTCAAATCTTCTAAATTAAATAATTCTAAATTATTTCATTGTTTCTTCCAAAATATCTTCTCTAAATTTAAATAAATCAATTATTTATTTAAATTGCTTTTTCTTTTAATTTAAGTTATCTCTAAAATAACTCAAGCTTTCTTGCTCATCAATTAAATATTTCTATATTTAATAAAGCAAAATATCTTCTTTTCTCATGCAAATCCCTTCTTCTTGTTTTAAATCACTTAACTGATTGCTTTATTCTTTTAATTGATTTATCTCTTCAGTTAACTCATTCTTCTATTCTTGATAACTCCTCTCATGCAAAAGAAAGCAAGACACATGTCTGCTTTTCATTCGTTGCACATTCCTCAACTTATCTCCTCCATTGATTCTTCTGAATTATCTGGACCGTTGATCGATTTTCCTTGAAATCTATATAAACCCCCCTCATCTCCTTCATTTAGTCTCTCTCTTCGATTTTATTCTCAGGCATACTTGACAGCGTTTTGAGTATACAACGATTCGATTGAGCACCTTTACGATCTTTTGACATTGATCTTCTTGAGCCACTTCACGATCTTTTGACATAGATCTTCTTGAGCCACTTTACGATCTCTTAACATTGATCTTGGCACAACTTCACGATCTTTTGACATTGATCTCTTGAGCACACTACTTGCTTGTTGCAGCTATGGTTTCGCAACTTCATTGAGCAATTCTACATTCAATCCAAAGGAAACAACACAAATTTCGGTAAAAGTCTTTATTGCATTGATTATTTGTCATGGCTTTTATTTAAATTTGTTTCCTTTATGTTATTGGATTTTTTGGTTTTTTTTAGTTTAGAATAGATCGATTTTCCATATACACAACTTGCATTCCTCTATTCCGGAAGAGGAAGTCCATGAAGAAGTAAACATCTCTCTCCCAGATCCCCCAGCAGACTCCAGAACTGAAGGAGAAGAAAGAAAAGAAGAGAAAATCAGTCAAGAAGAAGAGGTAAAGGGAAGAGAAAAAGATCAAACAGAGAAGACCCCAGGTGACAGTTCTGAGGCTACAGAAGGAAAGAAGACTCTGTCTCTAGCAAGAGACACTGCAGAAGTAGTTAAAGGCTTCCTGACCTAAGAAATAATGGAATTAGATGAACTGGAGCTATTTCAAGGACCACTCAATTTTGACTTTCTCTCTCCGGTCCAGACAATGAAGGTAGCATCTTTTGCTCAAGCCAAAGCAAAAGAAAAGCTTCTAAAGTCTCACATGGAAGACTGTGAGCTGATAGAGATTGCATCCAGTGTGTTGGAGAAGATCATGCCATCCTTCTAGAAGGATCCTTTAGCCTCTTCATCTAGTAACTTGAAATCTCTTGTTAATTCTATTAGCACACATTTTGATTCTTTGGAGAAATCAATAGAAGAGAAAGTCCGGAAAGAGTTTTTGGGAAAGAGATTCTTTGAAGTATAGGAACTTATAGCAAATGATAGGAGAAATCTGGATATTGGGATAAAGAGCCTAGAAGATGCTCTTAAAGATGGCAGAGATTTATACAAATTTTGTCTATCTTGGTCCACAGTGACAATAGCCATTGCCAAAAGGGTGGATGAACAAGAGAGTAAACTGTTAAGTTTATCTCAAAATTTTGATCCTCTCACCTCATCCATAATAAATCAAGAGTGTCAGACTATTGCCACTATTAATGAAATAAAGAGGCTTGAAAAGGAGAAGAAGAATAGAATAAGCAGGCTAAGTGAACTAAGAGGGATAATTATCCCTAAGTTAGAGGTGATGCATGAGGCCCTAACTGATGCTCAGACCACAGCGCGGACCGGTGATCTGACAGACTTAAAAAGGGCAAAAGATTTTGCATTTTTGATAAGTGGTCACATCTCAATTTTGGATAGGATGAAGCAGAGTTGGGCAACAGAATTTGTCTAGTTGAAAACCACTTTTGCAAATATCCTTAAGTATATGTAAGTACAACATGTATATATACTTATCTGACAATGTATAGGTTGTTTTTGTTTGCAAATTTTGGTGTGCGGGTTTCACTCTTTGCCATTGATGTCAAAGGGGGAGTGAGGAGTAGTAAAAAATGTGGAATCCAGCTAAGGGGGAGCTCCGGTAAAAGTATACATAAGATAGAGCATCAGCCAAGGGGGAGTGTGCTATGACACTTAGTCATTTTTCACTAAGTGTTGCCATCAATGCCAAAGGAGGAGATTGTTGGCAAGAGACACTGTGTGGCTTCTTGTTTGTTGTCATTGATGGCAACAAAGTCCATCCCACACATCCACAACACATGGTATGTCTATATCGGAAGTCAGATTGAAGAGTATTTTGGTCCGGTGAGCAAGAATAGAGCATGCAACAAGGTCTGACAATCAGGTCTAGATCTCTCAGATGATGTATCTCAGAAAAGTATAGATTTGGGGAAGTCAAGAGGAATACCATTACTACTACATTCCAGAGATTGAGCCTCCAGTGATGAAAGAGTGAAAAGATATGAGCATCTAAGTGTTGGGTTCCTGACAGGCAAAGCAGACTAAGGAAGAACTGACTGGCAGAGCATCAGACCTTAATCCGGATGAGAAATTGATGATGGTCAAGATATTTAAGGAATCATACATGGTTGGCCGACATGATTGATGACTTCTATATCTATGTTTTTGATACGCATCACATATTAAGCATGGATCTAGCCGATAGATCAGTGTTTAGCAAATATCTTGAGTATTCCGGTTGCCGACTAGAAAGATGTTGAAATCCTTGGTGCGAATATATATACCAGATGAATTTTGGTATGAAGGTGTGTGTGTTAAGGTGTAGTGTGTGAATAAAGGAAGAGAGCAAAGTGGAAGTAGGAATACAAGACCGGTATGTGATATAACAACAACACTAAAGTAGAGGAAGAATGAAGTGCAGTAGATCAGTATATTGAGCCTAACTGGAACTGAACCTTAGCATAAGTGGATGCTTCTTCTCAGTTCAAACACTTGGTTACCTTCCATAAACATTGTAGACAGTGAGTCTCTTGTAGGCAGTGTGCTCAGGTAGTGAGCCCTAATTGGCAAGTGCCATTTTGCACCTCTTAATCTTTTAACAGAGAATACTTTCTTGGGTTAGTCACTTCGTGGTTTTTTCCCTTAATAGGGTTTTCCACATCAAAATTACTGTGTTATGTGTGTCGATCTTATTTCTGTTCTTATGGTTATGTATGGTTACATGTTTTGATGCTGCACTAATTGTTAACAAGGAAATAACGTTAAATATTTAAGATAACTGATTCACCCCCTCTTAGTTATTCACCTTATTTCCAATATTCTTTGGAAAAGAATCAAACTTGGGACTTGGTGCCTTTTCCTCCTAGATGGAAACCCGTTGGATGTAAATGGGTGTTCAAGAAGAAATTTGGTGCAGATGGTAGTGTTGAGAAGTATAAGGCCAGATTGGTTGTGAAGGGGTATTCACAAGTGGAGGGTATAGATTATGGTGAGATCTTCTCTCCCGTTGCAAAGCTGACATCCATTCAATTCCTATTGTCTCTTACAATAGCTTATGACTTAGAGGTAGAACAAATGGATGTGAAGACAACTTTCCTTCACGGTGATTTGGAGGAAGAAATCTACATGTCACAGCCAAAGCATTACATGGTGAAAGGTAAAGAAAATTTGGTTTGCAAGCTTAAGAAGTCTTTGTATGGTTTGAAGCAATCCCCTAGGAGATGGTACTTGAAGTTTGATGCCTTTGTGTTGTCAATTGGATTTGTGAGGTCAAAATCAGATCACTGTGTGTATTATAAGTTTGATGGTGATCATATTCTCATTGTTGCACTCTATGTTGATGATATGTTGCTCATTGGGAAGGGTAAGAATATGATTTCTGATTTTAAATCTCAGTTGTCAACATAGTTTGAAATGAAATATTTAGGGGCAGCCAAGTACATTCTAGGAATGGAAATTAGAAGAGACAGAACCAACAAAAAACTTTGGTTAAGCCAGAGTGAGTATATGAAGACCATGTTGGACAGGTTCAACATGGAAGATTGTAGACCATTATGTGTTCCTATTTCTTTGGGAATAAAGTTGTCTATTGAGGATTGTCCAAAATCCCCTAGTGAGGTGGAGGACATGAGCAGAGTACCCTATGCTAGTGTTGTTGGCAGTTTGATGTATGTTATGGTCTGCACAAGACTAGACACTGCCCAAGCAGTGGGAGTCCTTAGTCGATTTATGGCTAATCCTGGACGAGTTCATTGGGATGAAGTTAAGTGAGTGTTCAGATATTTGAGGGGTACTTCCGAGTATTCCATATGCTATAATGGTAATGCTACAGGACCTCCGCATTCCATTGATATTCGTGGATTTGTGGATTCAAATTGGGCAAGTGACATTGACAGTAGGAGATCCACCAGTGCTTGTGTTTACACTATTTGGTGGTGCTATTAGTTGGATGAGTAAGTGACAACCTGTGGTTGCTTTGTCCATGACAGAAGTTGAGTATATGGCAGCAACTCATGCTTGTAAGGAAGCCATTTAGCTTAAGAGATTGTGTTCAGATATTGGTATTGATGCAGGTCAGATCACAATCAGTTGTGATAGTCAGAGTGTAATTTGCCTTGCGAAGAATCTAACTTTCCATGCTAGAACAAAGCACATTGATGTTTAGTTTCACTTCGTGCGAGACATGGTTGAGGATGGAAAGGTAAATTTGGAGAAGGTAGATACTTTGAAGAATGTTACAGATGCATTGACGAAACCAGTGGGCACAGAGAAGTTTAGATGGTGTTCGGAGTCTATCGGCCTCTCGGCCTATAACAGTTAAATCCTGTTAGTATATTGGCTCTTACAAGGTGTTCGACAAGTGGGAGAATATTGGGAATTAAGGTGACTCAACCTTGGTAATTCCTTGTATTATTTATGTTTGTATTTATTAATTCATTACCTATGTTGTAAATAAATTGTAAATTCCATATTATCATAGTTTGGGATGTGGCATAGTGATTGTCATCCTACATGGAAGATGACAACTTGTAATTTTGTCCTCACATGAGGAGATAGGCATCCCAATTTGTGGTAGGAGCATTTTTCCATGTGTCGGCATCTTGCATGTTGTGTAAGGGAATATTAACTGAAATGGTTATGACGGATTCCTATGATAGAATCTATGACATGTAAGAGTCAGAAATAAAAGCTTGTAAGATAGGTGAAGACATGTGTCATGAAGCATCTTTGAAAAAGGCATATTTGTGTGCCCCAAGGTGGACTATGACATGTTGTAAGAGAATATGTTATTTATACCCTATGTATGATAGATTCTGTTACAGCTGTAAGTTGTAACTACTATGACAGATTCTATGACGGTCGTAAGTGTCGTAAGAGAGTCTGTCATAGCCCATTTTGGAAACAGGCGACCTCTTTGGGATGGAAGCTGTGGACAAGTGTCAAGAACATTCTACAATGTTGACCAACTATCCTTAGGCATGGGTTTTGGGCCATGAGGCCAAGTTGGACGCCCATTACAAGTTTGGACCAATATTGCCTTGTAAATTCTATATAAACAGGTGCTTGGAGGAGGAGAAGAATTATAGGATTGACAGGTACTGTTATGCTGCCAAATTGACTCCAGATACGAGTGTCAAAGACCATTGAAGCTTGGATTGCAAGTGTATTGTAAACAACATTATGTTTTGATAATACATTGTGCAAGTTTCTGAGTGTGGGGTTTTTCACCCGATATGGGTTTTCCCCACGTTATATCTTTGTCTCTCTTCTTTTGTCTTCTTTCTAGTTCATGTGTATTTCTGCAATATCTCTATTTGATGTTCTATGTTGCTGTAGTTGTAAGGATTAATTTAAATTTGCATAGCCCTCCCCTCATTAGATTAGTGTAGGAAGCGATTTCTGCACACCTAGCTTCCTTTCATAAACATCCTTAATTCATCCCTATTCATCTCTAAACATCCCTATTCATCCCTAATTCATCCCCAAACTTCTCTAAAACATCACTAAACGTCTCTAAACATCCCTAAATCACTATTTCTATCACATTAACTAAATAAGTACATGTTTAGATAGTTAATTGATCAATTCCCCTTCAAACTGTGATTTTACAATATTTCATTGTCAAAATCACTATTCATGCACTATTCACTATTCATTTGTACCCGTATCAATACCTACATTGGTACCTAGCCCTAGCCAAAATGATTTATTAATCATTTATCTCCTTTCTCTATAGTCCAAACATTAGATATATTTAATTTATCTATTATCCCTTACTCCATCCTATGAGTTAAATAAATATTTCTATTTATTTAATTCCTATTTTCTACACTGATTAGGTTTTCTTAAACCTAATTAACTAACCTAATCCCCCACTTACACAACCTAAATATTAATATAAGCTTGGTCAAATCCTCTCCATTCCACCAAATGTACAAAGGCATGGGCCTCTTGTACATGTCCACATGGCATTCTTACAAAAGGCATGGTCAAGGACCCATGTACAAAGGTTCTTTTGTCCTCCATCCATTATTCCTCTAATTTTAAATTGGGCATGTACCCATGTTCCCAATTTAAAATTCAAATCAATTCTAATTCATCCCCTTTTCCTCTAATTTTAAATTGGGCATGTACCCATGCTTCCCAATTTAAAATTCAAATCAAATACAACCCATACCTCCAATCTTCCCAAAGCCAAATCTTGACCATCCATTCCTCCTTGATCAAAGGACATCTCCTCTCATCCAATCTTCTCATGACACTTGTTCATCTCTCCTTTCTTGAGATCTCTCAATCAATGTGAGACCTTGATCTTTCAATCAAATCCTAACTATCCAATTGAGTCTCCAAAATTCTATAACTTGGAACTCACCCATTCACAAATCACACATCTTCTTCATGCAACATAATGATGTCATTTCACTCCAAGACTCCATGAGAAGCAAGGTTATGTTGTCCATTTGAGGATCCATCACACATCCAACATCAAAGGAGCACATCCACTTATCAAGGTTTGCACATGAGGTTTATTATTTAACTTCTTGTCTCTATTTTGCATTCCTTTTGAAGATTTGAGTGAAATAGGTTAGTGTTTTAACCTATTTCTCATGTGCATTTTCTATATTATACATTTAGAATAACTCAATTCATGAAAAGAAAATAGAAGTATGTTCTCCCACCTATCAATCAAAAAATTTATGACAAATCAGCAAAAATAAATGTTTTATAATATAGAATAATCATGTATAACAATATCAAATGTAGAACCATTGCAATGCCATTCATTTAGATAAGCTAGTAACTAAAATATAATAACTACATATGTTAAATTCATGTCACCTTAGATTCCTTCTAAGGGAGAGTACTAGATATGTACTAGGAATAGAAGTGTGATTGCTAGCTAGGGATCTTATAGACCTAACATATATAATATATACTATAAAGAAATGGGCATCTTGTATCATATCTTATGCAACTATTAATTACAAAGAAGATATAAAGAAGGAAATATAAATCTATATGGTTACCAAAAACCATGTTATGACTTCCATTGTGCTAGAGAATGTTCATAGCTTAAACAATGCCAAAAAAATCAGTTGATCTTTCCCATCAAATGAAAAAATGGCTAAGGAAATTATATCTCACTCTATGCTTACCATACGCTAGAAAAATATGTTGACCAATTTCATAAATAGCTTCCAAACTTGATCAAAGCTAGTACAATTGATGAGAATAATTAGACCAAAGATGAATTCATACAAAAAGAGGAAAATATGAATTGGAAAATATTTCATGGATGTGACATGCATTTTGATTAAAATAACCTTTGCATTTATAGCTTTAAATATAAAATAATTTAAAATTACTTGGCAGTGCAACATACCCAAAATTGTTCTTTAAAACTGAAGAGCATGACTTTCCCAAAACTTAGAGCAATTGATTAGAGGCATATATATATATATATATATATATATATATATATATATATATATATATATACACACACACACACACAAAAGAAAAGATATAATATCTAACATTCTTTTGAATTTTGAGATTCACATTCTCCTCATTGAGATGTTGTACTTCATTCTCCAAATCTTGTTGATATGTCTGCAAAGAAATACAAGTAATCAAGGATGCAATGTCAAAGAAAAATAATAAGTTCCATGTAATTGCAACCCAATAGGTCATTAGTGGTTTTCAATTAATGGTAGATGAGAATTGCAATTTTAACATGGAGGTTAAAATATTAAAGTAATAAAAACCCATCAAATGAGGTTTCCAAGATGAGAAGTGTTTTAAGCCTAATAGGGCACTGGTAGCATTTACTTGATGGCCAAATGAGTGTTAACATATGCTCAATTTTAAACATGGAAGATTTAATCTTTCAGTGGAGTAAATATACATCAAATGTAGTTTCTAATTTGAATGGAGTTCAAAACTTGATGGGGTATTTGTAAGAGGCATTTAGTTGATGGTGGGTTGAGGGTTCTAGTACACTTAATTTTAACATGAAGGATTTAATCTTTGAATGGAGTAGAAATACATCAAATTTAGTTTCTAAGATGAAAGGATCTTAAAGGTTGAAACCCAAAAAAGGCTCATCATCATTTCTTCAATATGTTGGGAAATAGGTGTTGTACACCTTGCATAAAATTGTATTATTTTATTCATGTAAAATAAATATATATTTGTTATGCATCTTAATTGATGTGTTTAACCACATTAGATATTTATTTGGAGGCCATTTGTAAATGTTGTATGTAACATTGGGTTATTATTTGTATTATTTAATTATTGGGAAAACGTAGTACCAATATTAAATAAGGGGGTCAATGGATTTGTGTATCCATTGTTTTGGAACACATGGTTTTATCCAATACCACAAGTTGTATTTGTGTGAGCTTGGTCTATAAAAGCAAGAACATGGTTAGTGGTTTGGGTGGGTTGGCTATTTCATTGTAGGTGGATTGGAGGTTTGTGAGAGGTTGTCATTGTATTGAGCTCTCTCTTGTAAGTGCATATTGTGAAGCATGGTAGGTGATGTGTGGATTCATGCTTGGACACATGGAGGATGCATTGGAGATGCTTGATGTTTCAGAGGTATTCATAAAGACTCATGGCATGTATTGTAATATCTTTATTTTTGAATAATACATATGAGTGTGGATGCTTTCAAAGGCTATTTTTTTTCCCTCTTAAAGGTTTTCCCAGGGTATATCTTGTGTTATATTGTGTTTGTCATTTGATCTTTGCATTATGGTTATTTTCTGCATCTTTTTCTCCTATTGGGTTATGTGGAATTGGTTTTATTGGACCTACAAATTCCTAATATGTGGTATCAGAGCCATGTTTATGGTTGAGGGAGGTGTGAGCTCCTTGGATTTGTATAACCTTTGTGTGTGTAGATCAGTGCAAAATGGAAGCCATGACAATGCATGTAAGGATTTGGGACATTACAAGGTTTTGTGCAAGTTGTATTGTAGATTTGGGGTTTTGGGTATTAGAGATTTTTTGTGTATGTTGCAGATCTGGTGATTGAAAAATCATGGCTGAAGAGGGGTTCTTGGATAAGCTTCATGAGAGTTTAGAGGAGGGATTCTTCACAGATGACCTCTTGGGACAAAACAGACCTCGCCATTGGATTTAGGAGGCTGAACAGGTGAAGAAAAATAAATAATTTGCCCTAGTTTGGTTACAGGACCAAAATGCAAATTTTTTTAACTCCCCCTAGTTCGGTCGTATGGACTACAAGGTACGCTAGTTTGAAAATTTTAATTGAAAATTTCCTGCGCAATTTCTGTTATAGTTGAGCAGGAAAAATTAAATTTTTTTTGTTGATGAAAATGCAAAATTATCTATTAATAAAAAGACAAGTTAAACACTTCCACAAAAAATGGTTTGGGTGGTATAAAGGCACACCCCAAATTAACTATCATATGGGCAGAGCCCAGAAAGTTCTAGAAAGTCTAAGGGTATTCACCTGAAATTACATAACAAAAATTATAAAAACATAGCATAATTGAAATTCAAGCAGCTAATGCTAATCCAGCAGAAGGGGGGTCCTTGTCATCTAGGTTACCCCATATTGCTGTGGGGTCCAGGATGACATTTGGTGGAGCCTAACCATCATCATTTTGTTCATTATCAATCTTTGCATCAGTTTCCTCACACTGAGGTGAAATTGCTAGATTCAGGCGCAGAAAAACTTTGTTGCTATCCCGACCAGTGGTAGTTGGATTGAATGCACTAGCAGTAGGCCAAGAGGTATTGTGACCAGTGGGTCTACTTGCATTGTCAGCAGAGGGCCAGCTTGTATTAGCACCTAGATCACCCATAGGATGACTAGAAGTCCATCCTCGATTTCGTGGAGAGGACTATCGCCTGCGACGGTGAGATCCACGACGAGGAGGAGGCTGAGAATGGGGCCGGGAGTCCCTAGTAGACCCACTCCTTTGTCCTCGGCCATGAGAAGGTGATCGTGCTCTGGCAGAGGAAGGAGAGGGAGGAACCCGTGCCACTATGCAAGGAGCATTACCCCAGTGATCCAAGAGTTCCTGTAAGTGAGATACCTCAAGTGCCACTTTGTTTGCTTGAACTTGAATTTGCATTAGAACATTAGAACATATAATAGCTTTAACATAAAGAGAAACAGATGTTTGAATGTGGTTTTGAGAAAAGATGCAAGAATTACAGTCTTTCCAAATTGTAAAGAGAATTTCCACCCTAAAAATATGCTAAATCTAAGTAAATTTTGTAGGGAATTTGGGAGAATCACCCAGAAGTATTATCTACCATGAAAGAGGCTCTGGTCCAAAAGGTTTAAAGAAATCATGAATCCAATCCAACATATGCTAAGCCCTAGTACAAAACTAGAAGAGATGCTGAAAAGTCTCAGCTTGTCCACAAAAAGGGCAGTGGGGATCCTAAACCCCAAGATGAAAAAGTCTTGCCCCAACTGGTAAACCTTGAAAAAGAAGACACCAGGTAAAATGGGCTATCTTTGGCTCAATAATGGCTTACCATACAGTGGAAAATCTGTTGTGCCAAATAGACACTAAAGACTAAAGAAACCATCGCTTATTGAGACTGTCTACCATTGGCAAATGAGGCGAGAGCCATTTGTAACCAAGCCTAGGCTTATAATTTTGCATTGGAGTATCTAGATACCACTTCCAGTCTTTCCACCAAGGCTTCATGGAATGGATTCCCACTTTGTGAATCATGTCTGCTAGAATAGTAGTGACAATGCCATCATAGGTGGCTTGATCATGTCTTTGTAGACCAAATCAAACTCGAAGAGTTTCCCATGCCATAAGACTCATAGTGGGCCTATGAAAAATATCTTGAAGAGTTTGGATACCTTTTTTATGAAATCTGAGAGCTTTTAACCAAGGAAACTTGGCTAATGGCTGGCCTGAAATGGTTAAGATGGGTGACCACCAAATGTTCTGTTGATTATATGAAAGACCATCATGAAACCCAGCTTCAGTCCAGCAAAGCCAAGGTTTAACTTTCTCCCAGGCTTTCCAAATGCTCTTAGTCACAAACGTCCCTAAAATTTGTATGGGCTCTGTCATGACAAGGATGGATAAAAAACTAATTCCTTTCCAAGCAAGTCTGTGAGCAGGATGACCCATTTCTATATTGTGTCTGAGAAGAATTTTCCACGCCTCACTACCTGTGAGAGCACGAATGATCCATTTTACACACAAAGTTGTACCTTGGCACTGGGTGGAAAGAAGACCAAGACCACCTGAATCTCTGGGTATACAACAAAACTCCCATGCAACATGGTGAAAACCACAGCGAGTTTCAGAAGAGGACCAAAGGAAATCTCTCAAAAGTTTTTCCAGTTTGGCTTATGAGGCTTTTGAAGGAGCCCAACAAGAAGAGTAGTAAACATGAGTTGCTGCTAACACTTTAGAACATACCTAGAATTTGCTAGCCAGAGAAAGTGGCCTAGAAATCTAGTAGGCAAGATTTTGTTCCACATGAGAAAGAACTACCTACCAGAGATTGGTAGAGGTGGATTGGGAGGCAAAAGGGATGCGAAGAAATCAAAAAATTTAACCATGAACCACCCAGTGCCATCCATACTGTTGGATCCAATGTGGGATGGGAAGAATTGATTGTCTGTAACATAGAGTTTTGTGCCACTGGATGGAAGAACGTGAGGCTAAACAGAAGGTTTCAAGGTAGCCAAGAGTATTTTTCACTGTATTTTCCTCTTCCAGTAATGTTAAAAAGAGTCATCAACAAAATGACCATTAACCAACTAGCATGAAGAATTAGGTAAAGAAATTCCATGAACCAGACCTTGTGATACAGAATGAGCAAGAAGGTAGCTAAAACCTTATGTGGTGAGTACATATAGAATAGGTGCAAGAGGACATCCTTGACGTATGGAACAAAATAGGCCAAAGGTTGGAGATTGCTGGCCATTTATAGTGATACAGCCAGAGGCATCTAAAAATAACATTTTGACAAATTGTATGAAAGATGGGCCAAACCCTAATGTTGCAAGCATGGCAAGAATAAAACGCCATTCAATGCGATCATAGGCCTTTGCAAAATCAATTTTGAGGAAAATGGCTTTTTGATCAGATTTTCTTACCCATTCCATGCCTTCCCAGACTGCAATGAGATTATTTAGAATATACTTGGATTTAATAAATCCAATTTGTTCAGGGTAGACTATCAAAGGTAATAGATTGTGGAGCTTCAACAGAAGGGCTTAGGCAATGATCTTATAGGAAACATTGAGGAGCATAATGGGATGCCAGTTGTAAATGTCTTCAAGATCGTTAGCCTTAGGTATGAATTTTATATTGCCTTGATTGATAAGCTTGCCTAAAGAGTTTGAATGAAAAGCTTCAAAATATACATTATGCAATTTTTTTCCTAAGCAATCCCAAAGGGATTTATAAAATTCATAGGGAAAACCATCAATTCTTGGAGCTTTGTCATCAGCCATAGAATAGACTGCTTCCTTGAGGTCTTCAATGGTTAGTAATTGATCACATAAGCATGTCTAGGCTGGAGAAAGCCTATTTGGAACCACTGCAAGGCAAGCTTGCAATGTAATCTGTCACTTAGAAGTGAATTCCTGAGCTGTGAAAACTTTTTCATAATGCCTTACAAAAGCCTGGAGAATGTTAGGTAGTTTGGAAAGAACAATGTTATCCTCCTTGATTTGCTGAATGTCGTGTGAGGAATGTCTGGCTCGGAGAGCTAGAAAGAATTCCTTTGAAGCACGGTTGCCTATTTTTAACCAGTACAATATGGCTTTTAATTGTGCTCCTCTAGCAACATAATTATCAGCCATTTGCTTATGATGCCTTAAGTTTGCAATAGAGATTTGCAGAGTAGGTGAAAATGGGTCTGCTGCCAATGCCTCAATGGCTGGCTATTTTCAAAGCAGTAGTTGTAGCCTCATAAGATCTTTGTCTAAAAATGGCTAGTTGTCGGCCATAGATGCGAAGAAACCTCGCAGTCCTGGTGATGGCATCATTCCACCACTGTATCCAGCCAATATTATGTGGGGGAAAACATTCTAAATTCCAAATAGTAGCAATATGTGCTAGTGTGGGTTGGTGAGACAACAAAGAGGTGTTAAAGAAAAATTGAGACTTACTGGCATGTTACTGAGTGGCATGCCATTCAATGCAAAACTGAATTGGAAAGTGGTCTGATAACGTCACATCCACTAGAGGCATAACCAGGAGGGAGTTTGACGTGGCAAAAGAAAAAAAAGATTGGGCTAAGAGCATGGCACGATCAAGGCGTTTAAAAATCCTGTCAAACCTAGCTAGAAAATTACACCAAGTATGCCAAAAAGGGTGGGAATGGTGATGACCAGTATTGGGATAAAAAAACCCAATTTATTACGCATGTGGAACCACGTCTCTCTCTCGCCAGCTAGCCACTGAAAAGGTAGAATGCCATCTTTATCATGTGCCATCTCAACCATATTAAAATCCCCACAAATAAGCCAGGTGGCCACTAGTAAGGAGTCTGCAATCCACTACCAGAGAAGAGATCTTTCCATCGCATCATTCAATGCATAAACAATAATAATCCCAAAGGAATGATTATCAATATTGAGTAGTGTCTAGACTAAATGGCTGGTGGGGTTCACTCCATGAGCCACCACTAAATCTTGCCACTGAGGGGACAAAAGTGTGGCGACGCCATCTTTTCTAGCCTCATGAGCGGTGCAATAGAATTTACTGGCTGGCCAAATAGAGCGGCAAGCTGAAGAAAGCAAAAAACCTGCAATTTTAACCTCTTGTAGACACAGAACATTGATTGTAGCATATTGTTGTAAAGTAGCTCTAACAGAGCACTTCCTAGTGAGGTCAGTTAGACTTCGAACATTCCAAGAGAGGAATTTCATATTAAATCCTCCACCATTTCCTCAGAATCTGGATTTTCAAAAGAAGAAAATTGATTTTGCAGGAATTCAGTGGGGCATGTGCCAAATTGAATGGGAGGAGATGGCTACTTCTTGCGCTCTTGAATGATTTCTCACTCCTCAAGAGGTCAAAAATGGCTGCGAGAATGCCACTTTAGTGACATAGATTTATTTGAACTTGGCTGTGATATGGTCAATGGCCTTTGCTGTAATGGAAGAATAGTAGAACCCTTAAGGGTGGCTTTCGCTTTCACAGAAGGGTTTGAAATGTCCTTATGATTCAGCAGCTGTGAGAACCTCAGCAGGAGCCTTAACCTTGTGTTTGTAGTTGGTAACCGTAGCCCAAGTCTCCACTATCTTGGAAACAACTTCCTTGGAAACAAATTCCACTGGATGGGGTTGAGCAACCTCCCTGGGTGGAGCCCGGGTATGAGGTACAGAAAGAGGACAATCCCTAATTTAATGTTCAGCTAATTGACAGTGAAAACAAGTGTTTGGCAAATTAAAGTAGGTAACTTTCTGAGTATACCAAAGAGGACCAATTTGAATATCAATGAATTCCTTGAGATCTTGTGAAAGATCCACCTCTACACAGACTCGCTTTTGAGGGCGAGCTTGAAAGAACCTATCTGGTTTGATAGAAATTACTCTTCCTAGAGAGGAAGCAATATCATGCAAAAAATGCAAGCAAGGCAAAGGCAAACCAGGGAATTCAATCCACATAGGGACCCGTAGTTTGGTATCAGCTGAAACCACAAACTCATGGGTCCATGGTTGGAAAACAAGCAAGGATGACCTAACATACCATGGGCCATGATTCAAGATTGCTTGAACATGACTAACCTCTGCAAAGCGAAAAAGGAAAATCCTTTGGTCAAATTTTGAACCATATCAAGGTAGACCCCATGAGGTACCCAAGCCTTTTGAACCCAGTCTCGTAGCATAGTTTCAGGGGGAGACCTCCCAACAAAGTACCCAATAAGAGTATGTTGTTCTAACCATAAACATGTAGAATCAAACTCTTGAGTGGGCAAAATCACATCAGTAGGAGAATCACAGGGCTCACCTTGTGAAAGACCTTCAGAACAAACTTCTGGGGATGATTGGTCGGTGGAGGAGCCGTTGTGCAGAATCGTCGAACTACCAACACCAGTAAAAACCACTGGGTTAGAGATGGTAGGCAGCATTTAAAATGCCAAAAAGTTGTAATAAATGCGAACGTATAGAAGGAAAGGCTATAATTCCGCACCTAGAGTGCAGTATGACAATGATGGAATTTTAAACTATAGTGCAAAAATTGTTGGTATGTGACGACTGATCATGCAAGTACTATACATAAGTTATGTATCCTCGTCAGGGTTCGGAGTTGGTTGTTAATTTTTGTTAACCGACAAAAGAAAAAAAACATTGCAAAACCCTAATTCAGAAGCTTTCAAAAATCTTGTTATAAGAGGCTAGGATGTATGGTACAACAATGTATTTGCAAGATTGTAATCTATTTTACGTTGGATAATAAAATCATTGGATGATTGAGTTTCTGTGGATGTAGTCCATATTGGGTGAACCACGTTAAATTTTTGTGTTGATCTCTTTTGTGTTATTCCTCATTGTTATATTTGGGTTATTTAATCTACATATAATTGTTAGTGTTTATTGCTTTGATTTGCCCTAACACTAACAACTAGTATCAGAGCGGGTTGTGTTTGATTATTGTCTGTAGGAAGGTCTCACGGTTAAGTGGGAGTAATGGCGGACAAGGGTAAATTGAAGGTAGATAAATTCAATGGACAGAACTATCAATTATGGAAGATGTAGATGGAGGATTATCTCTATCAGAAGGATTTATGGAGGCCATTGGAAGGAGTAGCCAAGAAACTGGTAGCAATGACTGATGAGGATTGGGAACTCCTGGATAGAAAGGCATTGGGAATCATTTGGTTGTGCCTGACACCATCTGTGGCATTCAATATAATAGAAGCGAAGACAACAAGTGAACTGATGAAAGCTTTGGCCAAATTGTAAGAAAAACCCTCAGCCTCTAATAAGGTATTTCTCATGAAGTGTTTGTTTAATCTGAAAATGATTGAAGGTGGATCTGTCTCAGATCATTTAAATGAGTTTAATACGATTACCAGTCAGTTAACTTCTATAAAAGTGAAATTTGATGAAGAGGTAAGGGCTCTCTTGGTTTTATGTTCTTTGCCAGAAAGCTAGAATAGCTTGGTAATGGCTGTAAGTAACTCTGTCTCTGGTTCAAGTGCTTTGAAATTTGATGATGTTGTTGGTGTTATCCTTAGTGAGGAAATGTGACAGAAAAGCACAAGTGAGACTTCAACATCTGGTAATGCTTTGACAGTAGAGAACATGGGAAGAACAAAGGAAAGAGGAAAAAGCCCTACAAATTGTGGGAAGTCACAAGGAAAGTCGAGGAAAGGCAGATCTAAATCCAGAGGAAGAATGGATTGCTAGCACTGTGGAAAGCCAAGACACTTGAAGAAGGATTGCTGGTCTTGAAAGGGCAAACAAGGAGACAGACAACATGATGACAGTAAGGAAGCTAATGTTGCAAGTAATAAATTACAGGATGCTTTAATTCTGTGTTTAGATAATGCTAATGATTCTTGGGTAATAGATTCAGGGGCTTCATTTCATGCCACACCCCATAGGAAATATTTTGTAGATTATGTTCAAGGTGATTTTGGTCATGTATATCTGGGTGATGATGAACCCTGTCAGATTGTTGGAAAAGGAAAAATAAAAATCAAGTTATAGAATGGAAATGAATGGTCGCTATAGGAGGTAAGACATGTTCCAAATTTGAGAAGGAATTTAATCTCTGCAGGACAACTGGGTAGTGAAGGCTGTATAGTTACTTTTTCAGACAAAATCTGGAAGGTCACTAAAGGTGCATTAGTAGTAGCTAAAGGTGAAAAGGTAGGCACATCATATTTGTGTACTGGTAATGCTTATTCTACCTTAGCTGCTATAGAAATAGTTGCTACTGAGATAGTTATAACACTTGCTGTAGGGACAGAAATATAATTGTGGCACCATAGACTTGGGCACATGAGTGAGAAAGGGATGAAGATTCTTCACTCCAGAAAGCTGCTACCAGGTTTGAACAAGATTGACTTGGAGTTCTGTGAAAATTGTGTTTATGGAAAACAGAAAAGAGTCTGATTTCTCAAAGTTGGGAAAGAGAAGAAGAGTGAGAAATTAGAGCTTGTGCATTCAGATGTATGGGGACCAGCTCAGGTATCTTCTCTTGGAGGCTCTTGCTATTATGTTACTTTTATTGATGATGAAACTAGGAAAACATGGGTGTATTTCCTAAAACAAAAATCAAAAGTATTTGAAACTTTTAAAAAGTGGAAAGCTTTGGTTGAGAATGAGACAAGGAAAAACTTGAAGTGTCTTAGATCTGATAATGGAGGCGAGTATTGCAGTAGAGAATTTGAGAATTACTATTCATATAATGGAATCCATAGGCAGAAAACAGTTTCTGGAACCCCACAAGAAAATGGTGTGTCTGAGAGCATGAATAGGACCATTATGGAGCATGTAAGGAGCATGAGATTGCATGTTGGACTACCCTTACACTTTTGGGTAGATGCTGTACATACTGTTGTTTATTTAATAAACAGGGGACCTTCAAATCCTTTGGATGGTGGCATTCCAGAGGAGGCATGGATGGGCAAAAAGGTAAACTATTCATTTATGAAAACCTTTGGTTGTGAAGCTTTTGTCCATGTTGATATTGAAAATAGAACCAAGCTTGAGGCTAAGTCTAAAAAATGTACCTTCATTAGATATGGAGTAGATGAATTTGGTTATCGGTTATGGGATTATGAAAATCATAAAATCATTAGGAGCAGAGATGTTATATTTAATGAGAAGGTCATGTATAAGGATCAGCTACAGGAAAAGAAGCATGAACATGCCAAAAATGAATATGTGGTGTTAGATGAGATTCCAGAAAATAAAATGCTAGTGGTACCTGATGCTCAACAACAAGTTATCCCACAAACTCTTGCAAGTGTTAGACGTTCTACAAGGATAACTAGACCTCTTGAAAGATTTTTTCCATCATTATATTCTATATTATTAACTGATTTTGGTGAACCTGAAGGTTATGAAGAAGCAATGCAAGTAGATACCAAAAAGTAGTGGGAGCTAGGCATGAAAGAGGAAATGGATTCCTTGCTGCAGAATCAGACTTGGGACTTAGTTCAATTGCCTGCAAGTAAAAGAGCATTGCCAAATAAATGGGTTTACAGGTTGAAGGAAGAAGATGGAGGCAAGAAAAGATATAAGGGTAGACTCGTGGTAAAAGGTTTTGCACAGAAAAAAGGTATAGATTTTGATGAAATATTTTCTCCGGTTGTAAAGATGACTTCTATTAGAACAATTCTAAGTCTTGTGGCTGCAGAAGACTTGCATCTTGAACAGATAGATGTGAAAACAACTTTTCTGCATGGGGATCTGGAAGAGGAAATATACATGCAGCAACCACAGGGATATGAGGTCAAGGGTAAGGAGGATTTTGTGTGCAGGTTAAAGAAGAGTTTGTATGGCCTGAAGCAAGCACATCGGCAATGGTATTTGAAATTTGATAGTTTTATGGTTGAACAAGGTTACAAAAGATGTCATTCTGATTATTGTGTTTATTTCAAGAAATTGGGTAATGGTAGCTATATTATCCTATTGCTTTATGTTGATGGCATGCTTGTTGCCAGGTCTAACATGTAGCATATTAAGGAACTTAAGTAGAAATTAGCAAATTCATTTTCTATTAAGGATTTGGGTGTAGCAAAACAAATCCTTGGTATGAGGATCACATAGGATAGGACAAACAAAAAAATATTTTTGTCCCAAAGTGAGTATGTAGAGAAGGTATTGAAAAGGTTTAACATGCAGAATGCAAAAGCAGTTAATACACCTTTGCCTAGTCATTTTAAGTTGACTAAGGAGATGTGTCCAAAGACACAAGAGGAGGAAGACAAAATGTCTAAGATACCATATGCATCAACAGTTGGTAGCTTGATGTATGCAATGGTATGCACAAGGCTAGATATTGCACATACAGTGGGAGTTGTGAGTAGGTATATGAGCAATCCGGGAATGGAACATTGGAATGCTATAAAATGGGTTCTCCGATATTTGAGAGGTACTACTTCAAAGAAACTATGTTTTGGAGGAACAAATTCTGCTCTAAAAGGATATGTTGACTCTGATCTGGCTGGTGATATTGATAGTAGGAGGAGTACTACAGGGTATGTTTTTACTATAGGAGGTACTGCAGTTAGTTGGATTTCAAGGTTGCAAAATGTTGTTGCACTTTCAACCACTAAAGCTGAGTATGTTGCTACTACAGAAGCTAGCAAGGAGATGATTTGGTTACAACATTTTCTGGAGGAATTGGGGCAACAACAAGAAGATAGCCCTTTGTACACTGATAGCTAGAGTTCCATTCACCTTGCTAAGAACTCAGCTCTGCATTAAAAAACTAAGCATATATAGCTCAGATACCACTTCATCTGGTCAGTTTTGGAGGATGGGCAGTTGAAGCTAGAGAAAATTCACACAAGTGAAAGGCCTGCAGATATGTTCACAAAGGCAGTTGCACAGGAGAAACTAATTTTCTCATCAGTTTCTATTGGCCTTCATGAGTGATAATGGTGGACTTAAGAAACCAGCTAGGCCTGTAATCTAGTGGGAGCTGCAAGTGCAGCGGTGTCATCCAAGATTAGTCTCTAAGTGGGAGATTGTTTGGTGTGGAGCCTGATCAGTCTCCAAGTGGGAGATTGTTGGTATGTGGCGACTGATCATGCAAGTATTGTACACAAGTTATGTATCCTCTTTTTTGCATGATCAGAGTTGGTTGTTAATTATTGTTAACTGACAAAAGTAAAATGACATTGCAAAACCCTAATTCTAGAAGCTTCTGAAAAGCTTGTTATAAGCGGCTGGGATGTATGGTACAGTGATGTATTCGCAAGATAGTAATCTATTTTGTACTGGATAATAAAATCATTGGATGGCTGAGTTTTTGTGGATGTAGCCCATATTGGGTGAATCACGTTAAATTTTTGTGTTGATCTCTTTTGTGTTATTCCTCATTGTTATATTTGGGTTATTTAATCTGCATATAATTGTTAGTGTTTATTGCTTTGATCTATCCTAACCCTAACAAAAATGAAATCAAGATATGAAAGAATTTAAAAAAAGAAAATTGTAGTGCATAGGGGGTCCGCAGACCCCGTACTCTGCTTGCACAAAGCAGGGTACTAGCAGGTACCATCGGTGTCAGAGCCGGTCAACCCCGTTGGCCCCCGGTCCCTCTATCGGTCGGCATGGCCTTTGGCCACTAGTTTAGCAGGGCCAGCTTGGCTAGAAGTCTGGTAGCACTGGAAAAAACAAAATGGTAGGAAAATTTTATGACAGGCATCAGAACTATTAAATGATAGCAAAAAATATTAAAATTTAGACCTTTGAAAAATTAAAATATGCCTCAGGTCCATGGAATGAAACAAGTTGAAAACATTTTGAAGTTCACCATCAAATGTGATACCAACCCCGCCACATCAGCACCCTATTAGATCAGTGCACAGTCAGTATGCCCAGTCAGAAGTGCTGATGTCAGTGATGGTACAGCAGTACGGAGGGTCCCACCAAGGGTCCCCTTTTAGCCCTTGAAGGGTATTTTCTTCTGGGAGGCATAACTTTCACCCACAGTATCAGATTTTCAACTTCTTATATGTGTCAAAAAGGTCTCTCCAAGAACTACGTAGTGGTATAGGTTTCATGATCAGATATTGTTGTTTATGTCATAATTTGGTATTTAAAGCTAGTCATTGTTCGGGGATAGTTTTATGCTCATAACTTTTGCATACAGAATCAGATTTTTGATTTCAGATAGGTGTTGGAGAGCTATTATAGTGTACTACAATTTGGATCATGTAGATTTTTAGTTTGATGTACAGAAAGAGATTGGTACTTGTTTGATCACTTGTAGGTGTTGGAAATATGCAGCCATAGAGATAAATTCCTCATAACCCAATAAGAGATTCAATGTGCACTAAACCAGAAATCCACATGCAAAAGAAATAGACAATCATACCATCAATGGTGACATGAGATATACCTTGGGAAAACCCTCATAGAGGAAAAAACCTAGTCTCCAAAAGCATGCATCTCTCACGTATTATTCAACAATAAACAACAAATACATATGCAGAGATCACCTCTGAAACATCAAGCTCTCTCTACCTGCAATCCATGTGAACAAGCATGTAACCATACATCCCATGCCATGCTTCAAACTCTCACATAACAAACCTGCAAGAGAAGTTACAACCCAACCAATAAGCAAAATGGCTAACTCAACCAACCTCTACAACTACCCTTGTGTTTGCTTTTATAGAGATAAGCTCACACAAATACATGTGGTATTGTAATACTATTTCGCCCAATAACATGTCTCTACAAAACCATTGACCACACATTTGATTATTGGTACTAAGTTTTCCCAATTAATCAAATAATTACAAATAAAGCAATTAACCCAACGTTACATACAACAATTACATGTGGCATGCAAATAAATATCCAATGTGGCTAAACACATCACATGATGCACCACAATTAAATATTTATTTTAGATAATAAAATAATATCAATGTTATGCAAGGTGTACAACACACCTACTCCAACAATAAGAGCCTGAGATTCAGGTTGTAATCATGAGAGCATCTGGATGGATTTTTTTGGCACAAACTTGTGGGAGTGAATGTTGTTATGAGACCATTACATGCTATACTAGGTTTTCAGATTTGGTGCTTCCAAATACAGGTTTACAGGTGTTTTCAGAGTTTGGACTTTGATGGAGATAGGTACACAAGTTATCTTCTGGTTTGAGGACATGGTTGATACATGTGTGAGACTTGGAATCTTGTTTTAGTGGGAGTTGAGTACAAGTACAATGATGACGATGATTATGGTGTCATGGATATGCAGGTACACTTTTGGATTGGCACAACATGATCATGTATGCGATTGACACGTATGGGCTATGATGTTTGATTCATGGTTATAGGTGATGTTGTGGTGTTGTTTTAGGAGGTTGTTCTTATCTCTTGGATGCTTGATTAGTTCCTTAACTATGGTTACTCATTTGTGGACTTATTGACAAATCGAATCTAGCGTTGATTTGGTGTTTGAGTCTTGGAGTCTACAAGTTATCTTCTTTGATATCCCAGTTTGCATGTTACTAGTGTGATGATGAGTTTGCATATTACAATTGTTTTGGATGTAAGAGTTATGTAGTTTTGTGGATTAGCTACTCCTTGGCTACAGTGGGATAACTTAGATGTGGACTATCTTTATCCACAAGATTGATTCAATGTTTATGCAGACTTTATTAGTTGACCTTCTCTATGGTCATTTGTACATTGGTATGTTACTTTGGGATGAGAGGATGGATGACTAGAGGCCTGGATAGTCAGTTGTTGGGATGTATAGCATGTTTACCACAATGTCATGGATAGATTGGATACATGGTTTTATGTGAGCTTAGAACAGTGATGGTTTTATCTTCTTGTTTGGAGATTATGGTTTACTCGACCTTTTAGGAGTTGTTGATGTTACAACGTGATTCCTTGATTTTGTGGGGGCCATGGATAATCTTCATTTAGGAGATGGTTACTTTGTTGTCATGGATAGCTCAGTATCACAATTTAGTGGGAGCTTTGGCAGAGATGTGCATTCATCATTTGTGATGGATGATCTTCTATAGTGGTTGTGGGTGTCTTGGAGAGGCTCTTTGATTATGATTCTTTTTTTAGTGAGAGTGCTTTGACATTCTGATTTCCATTGTTAGTAGATGGTTATCTTCATATGATTTGGAGATATTGACATCTTGGTTTACCATGGAGGACTGTTTTGAGTCTTTGGTTGAGGTGTTGGTTTATGATTTGTCAGTTTGACATGTTTATCCTTTTGATTAGAGATGTTGATATTGTGTCTTGATGGACTCTTGAATCTAGATTAGAGTTTTGACATGATACAGGCTCTCTTGAGAGAGGATGTATGCATCAATGAGATGGTTAGATCATGATGTCATGTTGGGCTTCTTCATTATGTAGATGTGGAGTTGGAGCATTGACAATGATCTTGTTGGTTCTCTTGGTATTGAGTACTTTGGTCATTTACTTGAGAGCTTCATGATAGTGCGGTGTTGCATTTGGAGTTTGGCATGGATACTTGGAGACTTAGGTGAGGCTAGAGTTCTCTTTTGTTTAGAGACACTTGTTGAAACAATTACTCTTTGGAAGTTTCAATAGATCGAGGAGCCAACACCTGGATATGGACTTAGAGGAGATTGTTCTTAGAGATCTAGTCATTGTGGCTCGGTGTATCCTAGAGGAGCATTCTCATTCCCCACTCTTGGTCTACTTGGCAGTTTATCATCTATTAGGTATTGCCCATCCTTTTAGATGTATTTTTCTTTATGCTTTATCTTCTCATAGATATAGATCTTGAACTATAGTTATTGGTTCTGGAGGGTTCATTTGAGGGATGTTAGCATAGCTATCTCCTTATTTCATATGGTTTTATTTAAATGATGTTCAGTATGAGGAGTTTAGGAGATGTGATTGGGCTTTTCTTGGTTATGGAATGATGATTAGTTTGATCTACCTTGATTAGAGAGGATTAAATCCATGTTGGTTACATGATACATATGTTCATTTGATCTTATGAGATTGAATAGTTGGGTGTTGTTAAGGCTTTTCGTTTGGGGTTGTAGAGGAGATCATACTTGACACAGCTTAGCACTTTGAGGTGTTTGTAGAAGGACATTATGATTTACAAGTTTTATCTCTTTGTCTTATGGCTACTTCCTAGAGGATCATGTTGATATGGTTGGACTTGGGAGAGTTATGCTGACATGTTGTGAGAGAGTATGTAATGATTTATCATGCATGTGTGGCTCATTGTGATTGTTCTTGCTACTACAATGGCTTGTTGATTAGCCACAACTTGGTTTGAGTGTTGATTGATAGACTTGATATGCCTTGGATCTATTTTCAAATTTGACATTACCCATATAGTGGGAGTTCCTAGATCTATGTGTTCTTCATTGACAAGTTTTATACATGGAGCTTGTAATTGTGGTATATGGGTTGGATATTTTGTGGGCATGAGTTTATTGATGTTGTTGATACTTATGAGGTATGGATGGTTGGATGTATTAGCATATGCTGTGGGTGCTATTTCCAATCATGTGGGTTTTTTACCTTTGACAGTAGCTTGGATCCTTTTGTTGTCACTTGGATTTGATGCTTGTGTTCTTTCGATTGGTGCATCTTCACCTTGGCATGTCCCTTTTATTCCATAGGTGGCACATTGGAGGATGAGAGGAGTTCTTGCTCGAGATGGTGGTCACTTTGATTTTATTGCAGGTATCTTGATGGAGCACGCGAACATGTTGGAGATTCATGTGATTTCATTGATTGACCCTTATGCAATGTATACAACAAGTGAGAGAATGTTGGGAAATAGGTGTTGTACACCTTGCATAATATTGTATTATTTTATTCATGTAAAATAAATATTTATTTGTGGTGCATCTTAATTGATGTGTTTAACCACATTAGATATTTATTTGGAGGCCACTTGTAAATGTTGTATGTAACATTGGGTTATTATTTGTATTATTTAATTATTGGGAAAATGTAGTACCAATATTAAATAAGGGGGTCAATGGTTTTGTGTATCCATGGTTTTGGAACACATGGTTTTATCCAATACCACAAGTTGTATTTGTGTGAGCTTGGTCTATAAAAGAAAACACATGGTTAGTGGTTTGGGTGGGTTGGCTATTTCATTGTAGGTGGATTGAAGGTTTGTGAGAGGTTGTCATTGTATTGAGCTTTCTCCTGTAAGTGCATATTGTGAAGCATGGTAGGTGATGTGTGGATTCATGCTTGGACACATGGAGGATGCATTGGAGGTGCTTGATATTTTAGAGGTATTCATGGAGACTCATGGCATGTATTGTAATATTTTTATTTCTGAATAATACAAATGAGTGTGGATGTTTTTGGAGGCTAGGTTTTTCCCTCTTGAGGGTTTGACTAGGGTATATCTAGTGTTATTTTGTGTTTGTCAGTTGATATTTGCATTAAGGTTGTTTGCTGCATCTTTTTCTCCTATTGGGTTATGTGGAATTAGTTTTATTGGACTTGCAAATTCCTAACACAATAAACTTCACCACTAAAAGACAAAAAGTTATTTATCTAACATTCAAACTAACAACATTTCTTATAATCATAAAAGATATATATGTAGATATATTAAAGCATACACAAAATAGAAAATGAAAGTGACAGTACTTATCCACTAGTGTCTGCTAATCCTAGAACATCTGCTTGGCCAAAGTAATTGTGGGAGAGTTATATTAAATAGCCCTATCAAATGTGTATGCAAAATTTTGAATCATAGACAAGGCATGTGAACTATTTGAGAAAATTCCTCAAATAAATGTGGTCTAATGGAATTCCATGATCATAGGATATGTTCAACATAGGTTTGTTGAAAAGGCCTTAGAAATATTAAACAAATGAAAATGACAATTGAAAATATAAACTTCTCAACCTTTGCGAGCATGTTCCTTGTCTCTACTAAAATAGGAGCTTTCGAAGTAGGTATGGACAACCATCAAAGCATAATTGAAAGTGGTTTTTAGTAAGATTTAGAGGTCGCAAGTGCAACCTCTGATCACTACAACCTTTACAAAATCTTATGCACAATATTCAGTAAAGAAGAATATATGTACAGATTCTCTATTGAATGATTTCAAATTCTGATTAATTTCCTTTGTAGCTTATATTGTGTGGATGAGATATGAAGTTCCTCAATTTCCTCTGATATTCACTAAAGTGGCTCAAATATCCAAATGTGTAAGGTGCAAATTCATTTTAGAGAGCTTGGAGTAATATATTTGAATAAAAATTTGAATGACTTTCAGCAATTCTTAAATATCTATGTGCACATAAATACATATGTATCATATATACATGCAACAATTATGAGGAAAATGAGCTATGAAGCGTACAATGTATATACAACAAATATGGAAATTTTTTAAAATGGTGATAATATACAATAAATATATTGAAAAAAAGTTTGAAAATTTGATGATGTATACAAAGAAAATACAACTATTTTAAAAATACTAAAAACGTGTTTAATGTGTTCTATTAAAAAATAATTCTAAAGATGTGCATGGTGAATGATCAAAACCATGAAAAAGAATGAAGATATGCATGATGTGGAAACAATAAATAAAATAAACAAAGTATTTAACATTTAGTTGTAAAGAAAAGTTCCATGAATTTTGTGAATAAAAGGGGAATGAATTGTGGAAAAGAAAACAAAGTAATAAATTTGAATAAGATTTGGAACTTAAGATTAAGTAATGTTCATATACATGATATACTTGTCTCGTTCAATGTAAATAAGATGGAATAAACTTGAAAATCATGGTATAGTAATTCCAACAAGGATAAAATACAGAAAAGTCTTGTGACATAAGAAACTTGAGCAAGGAATAGATGGTTCTTGAGACCTCTAAGACCATTGGCTCCTACTATACCACAAGCGGGAATGTACCTTGCTAGCTTCAAGGGCATACCCTAATAAAAATTACAAGCTAAACCACCTTTGGTGAATATTAAGATTTCCAATGGCAAGAAAAGATAGCTTAAATTAGTAAAGGAGTTATAACTACCATATAAGTCTAACCCCTTGTCTATTGAATCTATCTTTAGGAATAATACTAGTTACTTTCTACAACGACTGGATGAATTTAATAGTCAAGGTTGTATGTGCATAGGTAGAAATTGCTAAACTTTGAGAAGACAATACTAGCATAGAATTACTTGGAAGATATGTATAGCATATAAGAAAAGTACCAAGAAGATAGAAGTGGACATCTAAATTGGACAAACTATAAAATAGCCAAACAATAAGACAATGTGTTTTATTGTTAATTGCAAGAAGTGATTCAAAGGGTCTCTGCTTTAAATAGTAGAGGACTAAGACACATAGAAACAAACTACTTATTTACAAATATGAACACATATTTACTATGAAAGCTTTCTTAAATCTGATTAACCTATAGGATGTTATGACTCAACAAAAGTAGCTACTAGTTTGTTCATTTTGTTGCAAATACATATGCTACAAGATATCAAGTGGAATTGTGTATCAATAGAAAAAAAATTATTTCCTACACTACCATGTAGCAAAATAGCATACCATTAGAGGCGAAGACTCATAAAAATCATTGTCCTAAACTAAGAAAATCCAAGAGACAAGAACATTAACAAACACCATATAATTGTCCAACTTAAATCTACACCTCAAAAAACTAAAACAATCTTAAACAAATTTGCTTTGCCTTTATTAAAAAGAGCTAAATTTGAAAAAGCCCTATAGGTCAAAGATTAAGATTGTTTGCTAGTGTTCAACATTGATCATAGATATATAAGTGTATCTCTCCAACATTTTTGGTTAGTTAAAGTAACTAGACCACTGTATATAATATGAGCATTTCAATGGCTAATAAAAATCTTGCTACAATTTTCCTCAAAAGCTAACATACAAGTGCTTGGAAAATAAAAAATGATGTCAGTTACACTTCATAGACAAGAAATTTTAATTTAAATCTATTTTCAATTAATACTATAAACTCATAAGACACAACTATACCTTAACAAATAACTTGTCCTTTAGTAATATTACTAGTTGACTCACTAATAGCTTATAAGTTTAACTTGTATATAATATTAGCATTGGTAATCACACATCAACTCATTGGTAACCATACCTCCTTTTCTTTATGCTTTCAAAAGTGATAAATCCATCTTGGTATATATTGTTTCAAGGATCTTGAGTCTCCATTGAAGTGTTTAGGCAATCTCTACAAGGGATGTCATAAAATTGAGTTTAAAGTAGTGTTATTAAGAGTAATACCCATGCAATAGTATTAGAATATGATAAACATCCCCAATTTTTAACATATATTTAACAATCATGTAAAACATATTTGGGAAAACTAATTGGATGAAAACAAACTTAATAGAAAAATCTACCTAAAAAAGAGGGGTATCTAGTTTCATTAAATGGTAAATGACCAATATGACCATGAAAAAGGTAAAAAATTGTAGTTGCCATAAAATTCTAGTTTCAACAAAGAGAAAAGCTTCAAACCCATAAACTTGTAGTTGCCATAAAAATACTCTTACTTCATGTAATTATGAATAACTATGTAGCTGAAACAAAGATTCATGTTATGATAAAACAAATTTGTTATATAGATCTGTTGGTGCATTTATGCACTCAACCACTTACCGAGAGTCATTCAAATGTAATTATAACTCAAGCTAAACTATTTCAAATTTTACGTACATTGTTTTAGCCATTTTCAAATGAAACTTAAAAAAAAATAGAACCTAAACCTCTTCTGGCTGAAGGGTGGAGATATTTGAAACATGAGATGCAAATACTTCTAACAATTTAATTCAATTCAGAAGAGTCCAAACTTAATTTCATATTGTGGAAAACTAAACTTAAAAATAAAAGACCTAAATCATTTCAATTTTTTTGTGTGTTGTTTTTATCAATTCAAATAAAGCTCAAACATAGAAATAAAACCTAAACTAGTTCAATTTTTTTTGTTTTGGTTTTCCTCAATTCAAATAAGGTTCAAGCAGAAAAATAAAACCTAAAATAATTCTCTCTAAAAATGTCTACGGTAGAGAGATCCAACACCCGAGATGCAAATACTTCTACTCGAATTTAGAAGACTCCAAACTTACTTTTATAGGTTAGAAAATCAAACTTAAATTGAAAACCTAAACCACTTCAAATTTTATGTTCTTGTTTAATCGTCAATTCAATAAAAGACCAAAAAAAAAAAAAAAACCTAAACAATCTTCTTCTTAAGGATGGATCTTGTTCTTGTTTAATCGTCAATTCAATAAAAGACAAAAAAAAAAAAAAAAAAACCTAAACAATCTTCTCCTTAAGGATGGATCTAATAGAGATCTCTGACATGTAAACAAAACAATAAAATCTAAACTATTTCAATTTGTTTTTGTGTTATTTTCATTAATTCAAATAAAACTCATAATAAAAAAATGTATACAAAAGTACTACAATAGTCAAGGGCAAAGATACCTAATAATTCATTTGATCTATGCAGCGGAAAACCTCCCACTTTTTCTCATTTTTGCTCTTCTTTGTAGGGTTTTTGCAACCCCTCGTTCTCCTCCTTATTAGTCTCTAAGAGATCCAGACTTTGAACCTCCAATTCCCTTATTACTCTCTCATGCATATAGAATTTTAAAAGGGATGGTTTGAGAAAAATCCACATTACATTGATGAAACTTTTTCATCAACTGAGAAACATATAGATTGAATATGTTCGTCGGGGATTTTTGCAACTATTTTTTCAACTGCCCTATTAGGCATGTATGCAAAATGTGGAAACATAGACAAGGTATATGAGTTACTTTGTAGAATGCCATGCAACAACATGTAGCACATGTGTCTACTTTGAAAAAAGAGAAAAAATATTAGAAACACATTCAATCTTCATACCACTCTAATTTTCATTGGATAAAAGTTTTCACTAGATTTAAACAAATTCGAAAAACGAATGTCAATAGACTAAAATAGCCGTGGATCAATTATAAAATTAAGTTATGTGAATACACAAAATTTATTTAAAAAACTAAACCTTTGATAAAGCTCAAATTTTCCTCTCTACACGATTGACGAGGCAAGCAAATAACTGCAAGTGAGAACACTAATATCACTGCCAACTATTCTTAAATAGCATCCACTTCAATAGTCCAAGGTTAGTTTTGACCAATAAAAATAGGACAAATATTTACAATTTTTAATTATTAATGAAGTGTAAAATTACTATTGATTGTTTGACCATTGAAATGAATGATATTTAAGTAGAGCGATCCCAACCTAGGACAGAGAATTAGCATGTAAGCAGCCGGTGCGTTGTAACCGGCTGTAGGATACTTCGACCACTGACACAGTCGACTCCGATGTCGACCAATCTGTCTGTACTGCTCGTCGACGCACAGTTGGCCGCCATTTAGTGTTTGGTGTCTGTACGGTTTTGGACCAACCGATCGTTTACAATGCACCGGCTGATCAAGCTCTTCCATGACAGAGACTAACAAACTGCAAGCATAAAGGTGCCCAATAGTAAGTCATCTCCCCTATAAGCTTGTTTGACGATGCTTGGAATTTCGTAAATGGCATCTACAAGAATTTGGTTTAATTTACAGGATTGATTACCTTGTGAATTAATTAATAACAGGCTGACGCGATAAGAAAATTTTGAGCAGATCAATTGGTCGTCGGATCAAACGCAGATTAAAAATGTCAACATCTGTGAAGGAAAGAATCTCTCTTCAGTCCAATCATTCTTTTGTTTCCACATTGACGTGATGTGGGATGTTGCAATCAGATATGATAACAAAGTTCCGTAACCTATCCAAAGTGCTCGCAACAAAACGTTTTCAAATCGTCAATGTTGTTCTAGAATTTACACTTTATACTGTTCATGCATTTCCACGTCGTACTCACTCGTTCGCCAGTATTTTTATATTGACTGTTTCTGGTTATTTAAGAAAAAAAACTCTGAAGATTGAATTATAAATAAAGATTAGGTTAAGGACCAAAGTCACATAGATAAGGACTGGTCGATAAGGAATTATAAATAAAGATTGCGTGCAGGAAATCTCTTCCTCAATCTATTCTAGAATTTGTACTTTATGCTGTTTACGCGTTTCCATGTCGCATTCTTTCATTTGCTTGCCAGCAAGTTTATATTAACAGCTTCCGTGGCTTCCCGTTAAAGGAAAAAACAAGAGTTTTTTTTTCTCAATTGTAGTTAATGTATTGGTTGTTTAACAATTGATGTGTAGATTACTAGTTGTTTAAGTTTTTTCTTTTAGTTTTTAAATTGGTAAATAAGGATTTAGTCGTGGCAATGTTATTGTGAATTATAGACCAAGTCTTATTTTTTAAAAGGGAATATACACTCTCTATGTATATTTTAGGTTAAATAATGAAACAATTAAGTACTAGTTAATGTAAATAAATTTTGTGAGTTGTTAGAGTTATGTGGATTAAATTAAACAATAATAGGCAAAACATATAATTATGTTATAATTAGTAATAAATGAATAGAGAGATTCTTTAGCTGTGTAACTAAAGAATGATTGCCATTTGTTGAACATAGTGAAATTTATGTTCTTTAATAGATGCTCTAGACAATTGTGCATGTGGATTAGAATCATAGTATTCATTTTTACTCTATGTTGGGCCAAGTTCAATGTTTTAGATAAAATTCTCAATTGTGACCTTGCTCTATAGCTACAAACTCGATCTTTGTTGATTTCTAGATTTTGTCTTGTGAATTCTCATATAATCAAACTTCTATGTAGTGATATTCTTAGTTGCACTCTTAGGATTTTTCTTTCAAGTTGATAATATTTAAAAATACCTTGACAAACGACAAGCTTTAAACATCCACATGAACTCTAGAATGATTGCTAGGTAATTCACATGTGTTAAGATGAATGTGATTAAATATGCTAGATCCCTTGCTTGATTTGAGTGTAGATGTGAATGAATAGATGCCAAGACATTTCAATGTCATGCCATGATCAAAACAAGTGCAACTGAATGAATTAAATTTATACATAAACATAACACCAAATCGTGAAGATTTGTGCAAAGTTAGCTTCGAACCAAACTAGAAGATGGGGCCAATTAGCTAAATGTTTGATTTTGTCTTTTACATTTAAGTGGATCAAGATCATAGCTATGAGAATATCCTCACATCTAGGGACATGATCTCGATTAGACAACCAATTTGTATCTATTTCCAATAGGGTTGGATTAATGATCAAAATTAGACAGATAAGCTAGGGATTACATACAATCAAATTTCCTCTACTAGGTGTCACTTTTTTGATAACCTAAATTCTTACTTTAGAAGGATTTTCCCAAGACTTCCTACCTTTTCTTCTACATTAAGGTCTCTCTTGTGTGATTACTTGATTATTCTCAATCATTTTCCAAATGTATCAATTTCATGATAGTCTATTTTAAATTTCTATCTCAACCCAACAAAAAATTAAATATCCATTTCATAATTTTGGTCAAGTATACGATTATTTTTTTCCTATTCCCACTATTTGGCCCATGATGATCTTGCACTCACCCATAAATTACAAGAAAAATCCCTCCCCAACTTTTCTAATAGGTTTCTTTCCACACAAGAACCATTAGTTTCAATCCATAAAACCAAATTCAAATTTCAACAACTTGTTCAATCATCCTAATAGTTTTTCCATTAAACTCAATACAATTCTAATTCACCAAATATCTTTCCATGTGAACTGGAGGTGTTTTTGTTTTCCCTCAATTTGCATGAAGAGGTTAACAGGTATGACAATGTGGCAGTTGATGATGGATGCTTCCTTCCATCTATCTCTTTTGGTGTTGACCTAGTTTTATATTTTTCACCCCTTATTGTTGGGAACAAACATGATGTAGTATGGAATAGGTTGAGCACCTATTATTTCTGGCTACCTTAAAACAGTGTTTTCAATGGTGAAGTTTGTCTTCACATCATGTCTAGTGATTGCAGATTAGTGATGTAGATGAAAGACTTCAGTTGTTCCATCCAGGTGATAAAGATTGTTTTGGTTTGAAGGAAATCATCTCCTTAATTCAGCTTGTCTTTGATAGAGGTAAGTAGTCTTGGTCATCTTGTGCAAGTTTGACCTACAAGTGACTGCAAATTTTGATTACAGTTAACTATCCTTTTGTACCCTCATGCTTATGACTATATGCCTTATAAATATGTTGTTCCCCATGTTTGTTTTTGTTTTTGGTCTACCCCAGAGATTTTGGATTTTCACTATGCCACTGCTTGGCACATGGCCCCAACTAGAGCCAGTGTTGGCACCTAAAAAACTAGTTCCCAACTTACTCTATTTTACCCCAAATCCATCTAGGATCCCTAATATATGCCTTTGTTGTTAAATCCATCATTTATATCTAATCTGAGACTATTTTGAATGGGTCCCCTCCAATAGTTTTCTATCTGTTTACCTTTCAAAATGCAAGGATGAAATGTTAAAAATGGCTGTCAAAAAATTTTGTCTTTTCCTTGTATTTTCTACATTTTTTGGAGTGTCAAAGTTTCAAGTTTCTGTCTTCCATCGTACCATTCCTATTAGCTCTAATTTTTGCCTTGGTTTTTTACAAAATCACCTAAGTGTTTCTAGCGTTGGAGGTCAGGCTTGTGGCCTTTTGTCTTCTTTCATAGCATGTGTTAACACGAAGGCCCAACCACTGAAGTCCACCAAAGGTTTTAAAAATTTCTAAGTATTGTGGATTTAGGAGGTCAGAGTGGTGGTCTTTTGTTTTCTTCTAAAGAAAGCAAAAGGGAGAGGGTCTGATGAAGCCTTTTTCATCTAAGTGTTGCAGGCAGTGAAAGGTGGGAGTTGTCTTTTCTTCTTTCTTTCTTTTGGAAGGCAGAAGGTGGAAGGCCCATTCGTCAAAGCCTATTGAGTTCTCAAAAGTTTCTAAGTATTTTAGACATTAGCGGCTAGAAGTTTTCTCTTCCTCCTTTCTTTTCAAAGATGGAAGGTGAAAGGCCCAATGGCTGATGTCCAATGAGCTCAAGTTCCCTTAAGTGTTGTAGGTAGTAGAAGGTGGGAGTTTTCTTTTCTTCCTCCTTTCTTTGCAAAGACGGAAGGAAGAAGGTCCGAGGCCTGACCCCTGGTGCCTTTCGTTTCTTCTATGTATTTCGAGGTTGGGTGGTCCTTTTCTTCTCTTCCAAAGTTAACAATGCTCGGTGAAGGCCCGATCTTTGAAGCCTGATGGTTTCCCTTTGTTCCTTTCAGACTTTGGAGATCGGGGTTTACTTCTTCACCTTTTCAAAAGCAAATTACCTAGAGGAAGCCTGATTTGGCGGGGCCTAGCTATTTTTCCTACCCTTCTCTCTCTGCCATCCAAAAACACCCCAAAAAATTTGAAAACGCGCCAACAACTCTCAGGATCACCATTAATAAGAAATGGGTAGTTGGAAATGATAATTTTTTATTGCAGTTGGTAGGGTTGTTGGGGGTTTTCCTACCCATTTCATCCTAAGATCTGCATTGTGAAAGCTATAAAGGAAAGATTGGAACTCATTCTAAGGGTTGGGTGTTGAACCAATTATCTGGTTAGGAAAGCTTAAGGGAGATTATAGGGCATCAAGTAGAGGATAATGTCTAAATAGGAAATGGAGACATACGTCTATTAGAAGGGAGGAGAGGTTTCATTGAGTATCCTCATATCATGGTATGTCTCCAAGGTGCTTTGTAACGATTCAGGTAGATATTGAATTGCAATTTGTATTCTCCTTTGCCACATTTGCTGGCACAAATGTAACAGAAGTCAGATAATGTGTGACAACATTTAATTCATGCAAAATTTTTGTATGGGTCTTTCTTCTGTTATGTATGGATTGTTACAATTGTATTTGGGATAAATAAGTATGTCCATCATATGAAATATAATTTAGAGTTACATGTTGGCAGCTCATGATTCTGTTGATATTTTGCTGGGTGTGTTTCTTTCATTTGTTGTTTATGACTTACTTGCCCAATGGAGTAGGCATTGATCCATATTAGGGATGCATCAATCATCATTTTAATCAAACCCTCATCTTGTTATCTGTAGGATTAGGAGTAATTTTAGTTTAGGGTTCTACATGCTATACATGATTCAGTGTAATAACTAGGGATAAATCTAAAGTGATGCAAAACTATTTTAATCATTGGTGAATCATGTACATGTACACCTGCACTATGTATCTTGTCTATGAAAAGTTAAGTGGATTCATCTCAAGGAGTATTTAAGGAATGTGATGTAGTTATATTTGGGTACAAACACATAGTTTAGTAATCAGATTAATCAAAGGCCTGTGCAGCTAGTTTGTCTTGACTTAGTGACAACTTTAGGGGTCAAGTGTACATTGGGTATGGTTGTGTTTGTTTGTTTGTGTTCTATTTCATGCCTCTAGGAATATCCCTCCTAGGTCTACCTTATCCTGAAGTGCAGGGGAATATACCCACTCTTGTTAGTTGGCAAAAATTTCCCTTGACCTATTGATAAACCTCTTTCAATCACCTTGATGACACCCCTGGCCTTGGTGATGGTGAAATGTTTTATGGTTTTAGGTTATAGTGATTTTGGGACCCAACACCACCTTTGGTGAATATTAAGATTTCCAATAGCAAGAAAAGATAGCTTAAATTAGTAAATGAGTTATAAATACCATATAAGTCTAACCCCTTGTCTATTGAATCTATCTTTAGGGATTATACTAGTTATTGTCTACAACAACTAGAGGAATTTAATAGTCAATGTTGTATGTGCATAGATAAAAGTTGCTAAACTTTGAGAAGACAATACTCGCATAGAATTAATTGAAATATATGTATAGCGTATAAGAAAAGTACCAAGAAGATAGAAGTGGACATCTAAATTGAACAAACTATAAAATATCTAGACAAAGTGTTTTATTTTTAATTGTAAGAAGTGATTCAAAGGATCTTTGCTTCAAATAGTAGAGCACTAAGACACAGAAAAAAAATACTTATTTACAAATATGAACATAGATTTACTATGAAAGCTTTCTTATTTGATTAAACTGTAGGATGTTGTCATGCCCATATTTTAAACATGGACATGAAAACTGAAATAACAAAAAAATTCTATAATCGACACTAAAACCCCCTCGTGTGTAACATGTGCGCTTGATGGAATACACAATTAATGTTGTTGCAAGTGCAAAAAGCATTGAGCACGCCGCATTAAAGAGAGATAGAAATCAATGAATTTAGTGAAGTACGAAACTTCTTTCACATCCCTTATATACGGGGGTTAACCTACAAGGTTTAGGTGTCGCAACAAGCATCCCCATGAGGGAAGGTCTCTTTTGAGGGATAATCCCTAGGGTTCTCTAGATGAAGTGAGAAGTTGATTTTGACCCAAGTCGAAACCCTAACCCTAAAATTAATTAACTAATTAATTCAACTATAATGCGGAAGTGAAAATAAACTATAAATTAAATTAATTCAACATCAACTAGGATTAAATTAATACAAGGAATTAAAATAATTACCTTTTCAATAGTCTAACATTAATAAATTTGAGGGAACACCTTTAAATTAAAACTATTCAACAATAAAATTAATTAACTAAATAAATAATTTTCCATTAAAAACACCCATCTTATTTGCCCAACTAAAGATTTAAAACAAATAACCGATCTCCCGAAAATCGAGAAGAATAACATTGCCAATACATACTAATGTTCAAAAATTTGACAGTATAACATTGCAAAAATCTTCCTAAGATTCAATAAATTAAATTAGACAACAAATTAAAATACCAACTATAGAACCTTACAATTTTAATCAAAATCACTTAAGTGGGTTTAAAAGGCTAAAAGGTTTAAAATGTGTTTAAGGGTCTATAATAATTAGGGAAACCCTCACAACCCTAGATTAGTTTATAAAAGCACTATTCTAGTCCATTTCTCTCACAATGTTGCTTGTTTGGATTTAAGTTTGATTTGGAGGAAATAGAGAAATCTCTTCCCCCATGGGAAGATTATTTCCCAACATTGTTTATCTCTAATATTTTCAAATTTCTATTTTCTCAAAAGTTTCCATGTTTTCTAAAGTTTCTAAGTTTAAATCTCAACTTTTCAAAAAATAGTCTTCTCTCTTTTTGTGTTTACACATAATGCTATAAAGTAGAGGGTTTTTTAAAAGCTTTAATTATATTTATTTCTTATAACAATATTTGTCCATTTATAAATTTTGTTCATAAATATCACTCATTTATGCAAGGTCAAGGTTCTAATTGTTATGTCAGAAAATGTCCCCTTGGGGGCTTTTCCCTCTTAAGGTTTAGCTCCCGAGTCCTTTAGAATGTATTTAGATCATCTTGCATGTTAATGGTGACTTCTGATGAAGAAACCCCTAAGTTTTATGGCAAATGGGACATAGGGGATGTACTTATGATGAATCCTACCTGAAATAGGTGGGAAGGACTTGGGCGCCTATGCCCTATTTTGGGTCAGGACCTATTTTCATGTGTTGGTTATGTGACCATTATTAGGTCCTATGCTGACACCTCAAGTTTGAATTATGAATTTCTTGGTGGGTAGTTGTTTAGTTACATATATAAGCATGTTTAGGGATTCATTTGTAAACAAGAAGATGATTACAAACTTTTAGCATCCTTATGATTTGAGAGCTTTCAAAGTATTCATTGTTGTAGAGCAGTATTGTTTTGTTATTGTGTTTGTTATGTAGATTTGGCTTCATCTTCTCATGATGTGAAGGATCTTCATGTTCATGGAAGCTACACCATCGAGGTGACATTTATTTGTGTTTTCAATCATTTATCAATTAGTTTTTACCTCTATCCCATAGGGATACACTCTCTTTATTTGACAACAATGTTTGGAAGACTTGAATGTCTCTCTGCAGCTTGACCAGGCAAGCCTCTAAACACCACAACCCCCAACCCACTTTTCTGTGATTGCAGGTTACAGGTTTCAGAAACGAAAGAAGTGGACTTGCAGGGAGGCATTACAGACTGTCAGAAGTGCAGAGAAAAGAAGAAAATTAGAGTTTCAACTAGGGTGCCCACTCATTAGTCCTCTAGATTTCATTGCGGTGAAATCTCTGTAACAACAAGATTGTGTTGCAGACATTCTTTAGAGATCCCAACAAAAATAGGTACACTAGACTAGGACACCCACTCATTAGTCCCTGACTTTTTTGCACATCGAACTTCAAAATCTAGTATGTATTTGGTTATCATTTGATAACTCTGTGTGTGATCATTTTCCATGATTTATCTGTTTATTTACAATTTTACAAAATTAGGGTTTTGAGCATAATTGAGCCTAATTGAACAAAAAATTGACATAATTCCAATCTTCCCCTATGTTCCAAGTGATAGGAGATCTGTAGTAGATTCTCTACTCAGTTGAATATTCTTGAATGTTAGTGGTGAAAGGAGGATTTAGCATAAACCCTTGAAATAAACCAAAAACCCCATCATCCTCTTTTCACTCCTAAACATTTTGGTGAACCCATGTTTTTAATAAATTTTGCACCTTGCTAAGTGTTGTAATTCAGACTTACATTCATTTTCATTCATTCATTTCATTTTCATCTTTATTGCATTTGAAAAATTACAAAAAAAATTGAAAAATTTGAAATTTTTTTGGCATTTTTAGCTTACATTTTCAAATAATTTGAAATAGTTTGCATTTAATTTCATATAATTTATATTATTATTATCATCAGATCTAATTTAATTTATAGAAATTCATCATTCATTTACATTACATTCCATGCTTAAATTATTAAAAATTGCTTGAAATTATGCATTTTCATACAACCTAGTTTTTGCATTAGCTAGGGTTTGTAGTCAAAATCTTGTTTAATATTTTACTACCCTTTAAAAACACTCATTAGGATTGATTTCTAACTGTAGTGTTTCATCATAGCATCTTTTTTACAAAATTTCATGTCTAGGGTTTGAAAACCTTGCATTTTCACTAGATTTGGCCTTAACGTCTCTCTAGAATTGCATCATAGGCATGTTGTGAAGGATTTTTCTACACTACTTGGCTGTTATCAAGGTTATAATTTGTTTCCCCTCCTCAAATTCCTCACAACACCCTTTCTATTAGGCATTTGCATTGAAAATTGATGAAAATTTGCATGTTTTTAGTGTATTTTCACTATGTTTTGACTTGTCCTCATCATAGGATTGCATCAAAGGTGTGTTGTGAAGGATATTGTTGGTTTATTGGACTTCCCCTAATCAATTTCCTTACAAAACCTCTTTCGTTAGCCATTTGCCTTGAAATTTGTGAAAAAAAGTGAAAAATCAAGCATTTTAGATCCTAAACATACCTTGCTCCTTGGGTTTGTTCTATTAGTTTGTGCATTGAGTGTTTTGTGCTATTGTATGAATATTATAACTTGTTGTCCTAATAGAAATATCTATTTAAGAAGAAGTATAAGACTCATGGGAGCTAGTGCTCCTGAAGAAAATGGTATTCCTACCTCTGAAAATCCATTGAACACCTTCTTTACAAAAGGAGAGACAAATTTTGCAAGACACTATACCTCATACAACCACTATGTAAGATCAAATATTTCATGATTTTGACGACACTATTGAGGTGGTAACACATGTACCTAATGAACAAATAAACAAACTTGATAAAGAGTTAATCGATTTTCAAGCATTTGTTGAAAATGAAAGGATAACGGAAGAAGCTATACTTGTGATTCACAACATAAGAGAGTTGATAAAAGGAGGACAAGATGGTATTAATGTTATTTGAGGTTTAATGCATAAGTACACAATAATGTTATGCCGGTGACTGAATGTGCGGATGGTATTAATAACATGTCGTCACCGTCTCACACGCAAGTATTGGCACCTATACTGACTGTGGGAATATCTATATTTACATCAACAATCTTAACCATTGATGCAAATGCATGTAGTAATGCTACCACTAGTATTGGAGTATCTAATGGTACTAATTCACAAAATTACAAAGATGTGGGATTTAACTATCAAAACTTGGCACCCAAGAATAATTACTCTCAACCACCTCTCCATCCCACTTATTCTCAACCACATCTTACATACAGCTACTCGCAACCACCTTCCACTCATCACTATGTTCAACCACCACTCACCTATTCACAACCTTCGCTTATCACCACTCATCCTCAATCACCACCACACTTCAATTCCAATTCCTCACAACAAATCATATCTCCTAATAATACCATCCTAAACCAACTCTTGCAAGGCATGACTTCTTTACAACAAAAGGTGACAAATTTGACAAATTCTTCAAAACCTAATATACCAACCTATCATGCACGTAATCCCCTATCTTATGCAATCTTGAGAACCCCTATGCCCAAGAGGTTTGAGACCCCTCGCTTTGAGAAATATGGTGGAAAAGGTGATCCTAATACTCATGTGGCAGCATTCACGGCTATGTGTAGTGATTTTTACTTTGAAGAGGATTTGTTAACAAAAATTTTCCCATGATCTCTTAAGGATACGTCTTTAGAATGGTTTTTCTCTTTACCTCTAAATTCAATACACTCTTTTTCATAGTTAATTGATCAATTTTTACAACATTTTCAAGCAAACATTGTGATGAAGGGGGTAACTCATAAAACACACAATATCATAAATTGCACACAAAAAATAGAATGATATTTTATTAATATGGACAAACATTACATTACAGAAGCTTAAATACAATCAGAGGATGAATCCCCTACAGGTTGTAACACATTACAGCTCCCTCTCTCAAGACTCTGGAATCTTCAGCCTTCTGTAACCCCAAATCAACTAGGGTTTCTATTTTCCCACCTTTTCCTGACTCTACACCTTCCCCCTTAACTCTACTACCCCAAGGGTTCCCAAAAATGGTCATATATAGCCCTTTTTGGTGGCCACCAGCTTAATTTTGAAATTTGCATCTCCCCCCAAAACTAGGTCAACTTCACGGGGCCATAACTTTCGATCCAACTGTTGGATTTTCAATTATAATACCTTTTCAGAAAGCTCTCAAAAAGACAATGGTGCACAAATAGTACCTAAAGGTAGACTGCTTGGGTTTCCCACCAAAATTTGGGCCCATCCAGAGCCTCTAAGTGCCTCAAATTTGACTTTGAATATTTCAATAGGGTTTTTGGAATTTGAAATTTTAATATCTCACAAATGACAAATGATATTGAAGTGATTTCTTCACCATTCTTGAGGTCTATGTAAGATTTTGTATCCAACCGTGCACAAATGCAAACTTACTAAAAATAGTGACCCTACCAAATTTAGCCCTTATTGAAAAGAAACAACTTTTTTTTTGGTTGATGCAAGATTGCTCTTACACCCTGGATGCTCCTGCATCACATTGGACCTCAAGTCTCTTTGATTGATTTGGTTCATTGCAAACAAGGTCTAAAAGAGAAATTGACTGAGTTTGTCAATAGGTATCAAGGCCTTTATTCACAAATTCAATATTAGATGAAAGATGATGATGTTTAGAAGATATTTGTTATGAATTTGCAACCTAACATCCATGATAAGATTCTCTTGATGAAGTATAACTCTTTTCAACACTTACGCACCACCCTTCGAGATTACCAACTTTCCTTTAGTCAGTATGAAAATCAAAAGTTCTCATCGACTCACATTGGTTAGTCCATGGGTGGACCTTCACAAAACAACTTTAAGAGCAATAATTAGAGTTTCATCAAGGTTAATGGGTTGAATTCAAACAAATTTTCACAAGTATTTGCTATTACTACTCTAAAAAAGACACAATTTCAATTAAAAAAATTACTTTGATATATGAATCCTATCATTCTATCATGAATCAAGCCGTGAGTAATAACCTCATGAAGTTTCCTCCGATTAAACTGTTGGATCCTAGTAGAATGCAAGAACCGTTTTTTGACACTAATTCTTTTTGTCACTATCATCGACAACAAGGACACGGTACCAAACAATGTATGCATCTTAAACATGAAATACAAGACCTCATCGATTTGAATGTTGTACAGGTATCCGGTGTGAATGATAATAGAAATAAGTCGGTTGCTCATTCGAATCAGAATTTACAAATCTTTAAGTTAATCCTTTCCCTAAGCATATCGATAACAACATGATGGAACAAAATATAGTGTAAGTAGAATATGGCTATATGGATTATGATGAAATTGTGGGTATGATAGAAGTGGATAAGGAAAAGTTGGATAACCTACCTCATCCATAGAGAAATGGTATTTATGCTGAGGTTCCTCCTCCATTACCCCTTCAAGGATCAAGAGATAACCAAAGTGCATTGGAAAAACAACTAGAACAACTAAAGCAACAAATCATGACAAAGGAAAAGATTGAAGTAGTGCAAGATAATGATAGATGAACTCAACAAAATAAGCTAGCTAAAAATTGGAAAAAAGTAAGATGATTATCATCAGTTGGAAATAATAGTGGTTCTCCTCCTCACAAGAAACAAAAGACACCACATATACAAGGATATGAGAAACAAGCACCACATGGATACTCTGAGAACAAAGAACAATCTAAGGTGAACCACTCAAACTTTACACAGAACTTGATGGAGCATCTCTCTAAGATGCTCGCAAGTTCCAAATTCTAGACCGATTTTATTTTCAGGTAATTATTTCTAATCTTGGTGGTCACCTATGTCGTGGCATTATTTGCTCATTTATGTGACCTCCCCTCTCATGTTGTGTTGCCCCTGTGATGTGTTATGTGTTTTTTAGGCCTCCTACGATGACCCTTGATTCTCTTGTAAGGTCAAGGATACTGGGAGACTGCCTTTGTTGTGACCTTCTTCTATTTGTATCACCATTCTTCTGTACTGCTTCTCCTCTATTTTTTGTTGTTATATGTTGTGTCTGAAGGACATAGCATTGTGGTTGGTGACTTGGAAGCACCCTCCTACGTGATTGTCCCTAAGGCACTTGTTTTTCCTCTGTTGATTTATTGTTTACATTCCTCTAGTGGTTTTTTCTAGCTAGTGGATGACAAAAACCAAATTATACTGATAAGGACCAAGTGTCCCTTCAGCGAGAAATCAAAAAATGGACCTAGTCCATACATGATGACGGGGTTGGTATATATATATATAATTTGATGCTTGGCTAGTAGAATCACTCTATGTGATATTTTGATGTTGTCTTATTGCACTAACAAACTATAACAATACAACTACTTCGTACACTTTGTTTATCTTTGAATCTCACCTTGCTTAGATTTGATTCTAAGATCTTGCAGTATAGCCCCACGATTATACTCAGTTTTTGAATCCATAGTTTAACCTTGGATTTTTAATGTGGTTATGTTCATACATTGTTTTTGATCATGTGATGTGGTTGTATTATCTTATGGAAAGATTTCTAACCTCTTTTCTTGCAGGAATGTGTTTGTGGGAACATTTAGTGATCGTAAAATACATGTCACCTTTGGGGGCATGGGCTTTATGAGAGCTCGTGTTCCCTTGTGTGTTTTCTTCCTACCTTAATGTGGTTGATATCAGTACATGATATCAACCACCTTAAGGTGGTGGCATATAAGGTAAGTTGTCTATTGATTTTGATACTAACGAAGCATGTTTGTAAGTCCTTTGCGGAGGTGGGATGTTGTATCTCCATGCGAGTGCACATCTTTCTTTTCTATATTGCAATCATTAAGCCCTCTATGGAGGTAGGATATTGTGCATATCCTTTTATTCTAATCCCTTCTGCAAAAGACGGGGATGGTGTATTTCTCGAGGAGATTGCACAATCCTGTCATTTTCAAAAAGGTCCTCTGAGTAGGCAAAGAGCGGATCTCAGACTATCCTAACCCTTAAGCATGTCTTCAGTGATTGTTGTGGTTAAGCCCAATCATCGGTGTGTGCCTGTAATGTGCCTAAAATGGCTATGAACCTAGCAATAGGTTTCTTCCATTACTTGTTTTCCATGTTTTCTCCATGTCTTCCATGTGTGTGTATGGCATGTTTGTTCCCAAGCATAGTCTAAAGACTGGTGGTTATGAGTCGCTCCTATGCTTTGGGATTTGTATGTCATGTTTGTTCTCAAGTGCGGTCTAAAGATTGGTGGCGATGAGTCCCCCCTACACTCTGAGATTTGTATTGCATATTTGTTGCCCCATATGCAATCTAAAGACTGGTGGTAATGAGTCCATCCTGCATTATGGGTTGTGTATTTACTTTTCTTGTACTTGCATTTGCATTCATATGGGAAAAAAGGAAAATGAAAAAAAGAAATAATCACTGCATTCATTGTATTCACTATGTTTTGCATGTCTTCAATGTTGTCTTCTATGTCTCTTGTGTGACCATTACTGTCTTCTTCATATTTTGCATGCCTATTACTGTCTTCATTGTGTTTGGTGTGTGTTTGCTGTGTTTGTTGACCTTACTTTAATGCATGTATGGGCCTTGCGTTTATACATACATTAAAGTGGGGGCTAAATGTTATGCCAGAAAATGTCCCCTTGGGGGCCTTTCCCTCTTAAGGTATAGCTCCTAGGTCCTTTAGAATGAATTTAGATCATCTTGCATGTTAATGATGACCTCCAGTGAAGAAACCCCTATGTTTTATGGCAAATGGGACCTAGGGGATGTACTTATAATGAATCCTACCTAAAATAGGGGGCACCCTAGTCCTAACCTATTTTCATGTGTCGGTTATGTGACCGTTATTAGGTCCTATGCCGACACCTCAAGTTTGAATTATGAATTTCTTGGCGGGAAGTTGTTTAGTTGCATATATAAGCATGTTTAGGCATTCATTTGTAAACAAGAAGATGATTATGAACTTTTGGCATCCTCATGATTTGAGAGCTTTCAAAGTATTCATTGTTGTAGAGCAGTATTGTTTTGTTATTGTGTTTGTTATGTAGATTTGGCTTCATCTTCTCATGATGTGAAGAATCTTCATGTTCATGTGAGCTACACCATTGAGGTGACATTTATTTGTGTTTTCAATCATTTATCAATTGGTTTTTGCCTCTATCCCCCATGGATACACACTCTTTATTTGACAATAGTGTTTGGAAGACTTGAATGTCTCTTTGGGGCTTGATTGAGGCAAGCCTCTAAACACCACAACCCCCAACCCACTTTTCTGTGATTGCAGGTTACAAGTTTTGGAAGTGGAAGAAGTGGAGTTGTAGGAGGCATTACAGACTGTCAAAAGTGTAGAGAAAAGAAGAAAATTAGGGCTTGGATTAGGGTGCCTACTCATTAGTCCTTCAAATTCTGATGTGGTGAAATCTCTGTGACAACAGGATTGTCTTGTAGACATTTTTTAGTGATCCCGACAAAAATAGGTACACTGGACTAGGGTGCCCATTCATTAGTCCCTGACTTTTCTACACACCAAAATTTGAAATCTAGTATGTATTTGGTTATCATTTGATATCTCTATGCATGATCATTTTCCATGATTTATCCATTTATTTTCAATTTTACAAAATTAGGGTTTTGAGCATAATTGAGCTTAATTGAACAACAAATTCACACAATTCCAATCTTCCCCTATGTTCCAAGTGACAGGATATCTATAGTAGAGTTCTCTACTCAGTTGAACGTCCTTGAATGTTAGTGGTGAAAGGAGGATTTAGCATAAACCCTTGAAATAAACCAAAAATCGCATCTTCCTCTTTTCACTCCTATATATATGTATGTATGTATGTATGTATGTGTATATATATGTGTGTGTGTGTGTGTGTGTGTGTGTGTGTGTGTGTGTGTGTGTGTGTGTGAATGATAAAATATACCCTAGTTGTGGGACCAGGAACCCATCAAAAAATGGCCAAGTATAAGATGTCCATTGACACTGTCACCACAAACATCCATTAACCACATAAAAACAAGGGGCAAATTACAACAACCCCACCCTGTGAGAGTATTCACCGACCATTATAGACTATAACCACCAAAGACCAGCGAGGCAAATTACATCAGCCTTAACCCTATTTCAAAGTTTTTAGAACAAACAAAAAGAGAAAATAACATTACCAGAGAACAAACTTAAATAAACTTTCCATCTAAACATACCACACCTTCCTCATCACATGCACACGTATACTGTGGATGCTCACGATCTTGGTACTTCGAGGGGACGATGGAACATTTTCAGGGCAGCTCAGTCTTTGACTATTGCTACTTTGTTGTCTAGTGCTGTGACTTTGGTGTTATCCCTGTTGAAGGCACAAGACAACTGAGAAGGGGGGGTGAATTAGTTGTATCAAAAACCTTAACTTCTTTCAACAAAATCACATTCACATTCACTTACTTTAACTCCTTATTCTGTTATGAAGATTAAACATGAATAGCAAAGTCAAAACATAAACACATCAACACCATACACACATGAACACCATATTTTTATGTGGAAAACCCAAAAAGGGAAAAACCATGGTGAGTGTTAGCTCACAATATAATGTAGTAACAATACCGAATAACAAAGAGGCTCACTACCCAAAATGCTCACTGCAACAAGGCTCACTCCCAAGGGGTGGCTCACTACCAAGGAGTGGTTCACTGCCAAGGAGTACTTCACTGCCAAGGGGTGGCTCACTGCCAAGGGGTGGCTCACTGCCAAGGGGTGGCTCACTACCAAAGGGTGGCTCACTGCCAGGATGGGTGGCTCATTGCCATGAACTGATATAGTAGCATCTACAACACGCCTGAGTTCAGTTCCATTGAAGTGTAATATATTTCTTCTGCTCTGCCTTTACAACACACCCACACACTTTATCTTCACATCTTTGCACTCACTCTCATCACTCACAGCTTCATTACATATATTTATACCTATCATCAACATTGGAACATTCATCAAGGTCAACAATACAAGTTACAACCATTGGAACTATCTCCAAGGTCGGCATACGTACATAAATCAAAATAGGTCTGGACCTAAACAAACTTGCAGAGCAAATGAATGAAGGAAGAGCACTTCATGGATTAGCTCAGACCCAAACACATCTTTATACACTTCAACATGCTTCCACATTCCATGATTCACCTCTACAACAAGTGTAAATAACCAAGTTGGCCAGAACTAGTTCAAACATCAAGAATACTTAAATACATGCTTGAACTGAAAACTTCATTATAGATTGCAGATCAAAAACATGCCTTTAATACATTTTGGAGACATCCACAAACAACATAGAGTCACCTGGGAGCTAACAAAACCATATGCAACAGATCTCACTTGAAGACAACAAATATCACTTGAAAACATATCACAGACTGCTCTCAACAAACACTGTCAAACTCTACTTTAATCAATAACTTGCTTGCTGGAGCACCAAATCACAAATCCTTTGGAGTGAAGATAGATAAGGACCTTATAAGCTTAATTCTAGAACCACAAGACCAAAATCCAAACTGCAGAGAAATGCGAAGCAAAATACTTTCTCCTTGTCACATTATAAATGTTGTCAGGCACAGTCTTCAAACTGGTGAATAGAAATTTTGCTACACAGTGATCTGGATCACCAAATTCTAGGTTTAGCATCTTCAAACACTTCTCTAAATCATATCCAAATCTCATACTCTGGTCCTCAATACAAAGGAAATGTGGAGCAAAAACTCAGACAGTGTGCTTAACATGACAAGTCAATCACTCAACAAACAACAATATCAGAAGACACAATTGGCATCAATAACAACACAAACATGTTAACATCAATGACAACACCAGTTAGCATATACTTGCAACAATATCCCCCTTTGTCATTGATGGAAACATATGATGTGAAAAATTGAATAACATGTTCCTCCATCAAGACACAACTTTGCATCAGGACTCCCCCTTTGTTTTTACACATTTGAACTCTTTGTCTAAGTTTTTCACATGAACTCTCTCCCCCTTTGACATCAATGGAAAATGGCTGCACATCTCTTTCCACTACACATACTTGCACTTGTTCTTAACTACTTTGAATACTCCCCCTTAGGTGTACACACCAAACTGTATCAACTCTTACTCACATTTTAGAGGACCTCGGGACTTTCACAAACTAACATTTCTGAAGTAGCATATCTTGTCTTCTCAAAACTTCAGACTAGACTCTACACAAATCAGGGTATGACATCCAACCATTAAACTTTCCTTCTTCTTTGGGAACATAACATTACATATTTTATCATCCTTCATGATAGCTTATGAAAACAATGCATATTATGAAAATATAACAATGACAACACATATAGCTAATAATTTCCTTAGATCAACACTCATCTATCTGTAACTTTTCTTTTGTAGGCTCCTCTTATCATCAGTCATTACTACCAGCTCCCCCTAAGAAATAGTCATCATTAGTCTAGATAAAATGATGTCTTCTTCAACCTGCCATTCAAGAAAGCATTCTTCACATCCATTGGATATACTTTTAAAAGCTTTATGTGCTGTAAATCTCAGAAACATTCTGATAGCCTCAATTCTTTCCACTAGAGCATAAGTCACCTTAAAACCTATACTTTCAACTTGTGAATAGCCTTTGCATATAGGTCTAGATTTATTTACCACTTCTCCATTTTCTAAAAACCCACTTTGTTCCAAGCACATTCTTATTTACAGGCCTAGGGGTAGATTCCCAGGTCTGATTCTTCTCAATCTGCACATTAGTTCTTCTTCCATTGAATTGATCCAAAACTCATCTTTACATGCTTTAGTAACTATCTTAGGTTCAAAATTTGAAAGTAAACAGAGATTTACCTGTTCATCTGCAATTCTCTTCTTGTCAATACACCTTTGCTCTTATTACCAATGATCTGGTCTTTAGTGTGATGCTTCTGCACAAACCCTAGGGGTCTTAGGAATCCTTTCCAAAGCTTCTTCAACCTACACCTTCTTAATATTTTTATTCTTCACTGCTTGAAGACTCATCTAATTCATATCCATTCACCTCTGAGTTCATCAAATACTTTCAATCATCATGAAAACTGCTATGTACTAGAAACAACTATGTTCTGTCAACCTGAACTTCTGTTACTCATTACTCTCAAGCCAATTATCAAAATCAGACAAACGTCTAGATGCAGATGTAACGATGATCAATAACCATATGCCAAAACTGCAAAGAAATATCTTCAACAGTGGACCAATGCGGACCAAATTACCAGAACACTATAACTTGATTCTACCAAATAGATACTTAGCCAAAATTCATAGCCAATTATCAAAATCAGACAAACGTCTGGATGTAGATGTAGCAATGATCAATAACCATATGCCAAAACTACAGAGAAATATCTTCAACAGTGGACCAATGCGGACCAAATTACCAGAACACTATAACTTGATTTTACCAAATAGATACTTAGCCAAAATTCATTACATGTCTTCTTTCCTGATCAAATCTTCTTGCATAGTAGACTTCTTAATCTGCACAACTCTTCCTTTATCCTTTACAAATATAGTCTCTATCCTAACTTAAACCTTTCTTGCTAATCCTTGACCTTGTCTCTTCGTGTTGAGGCATCAGCACCAATCCTTTGGCAGGGGAGAAAAGATTTCCAATAAGACTCATCCTTAGCTAAAGCTCTAATCTTAGTTTCTAGAGGGAACATCTGCACCAGATGCTGGTATATGCTCATCCTTAACCACTGTTACATCCTTCTTCACTCAAATCTCATTCATCTCCTTCTTGGTGTCTGTCGCATTGACCTTTTGTACCAGTTTCTTCCTTTCTTCTTGAATATTCTTCTTTAGGTACATGCTTCTACAAAAAAAATTAATATGTCCAGGCCTATTGCAATTGAAGCATGCAACATTTCTCTGACCATTGTTCCTTCCATTCATCCTTGATATGCATTGGTTAGCCTTGTGTCCAAATATATTTCATGTAAAGCAAATGCCATTGAAAGATTGAGCATTCCTTCCATTATTATAGAACTTGTTTCTTATCTAACTTCTGCATTCACTAGCTCTATGACCAAATCTCTTGCATATAAAGTAGTTACCTCTAAAAGTTTGAGCATTCCTTCTATTGTTGTAACCATTCCTTATCTGACTTCTACATTCATTAGCTTTATGACCTACTTTATTGCAAGTAAAGCACTCACTGGAAAATGATGCAATATTTTGATTCACTCTACTCCTACATTGAGTAGCCTTATGACCAAATATATTGCATGCATTACAATAACCATTGAAAGAGGGGTAACTTTGAGCATTTGGTTTCCTGATTGGTGGTCTACTAGGTCTATCCCTTTGATTCTAGATCGGTTTGTCTTTGTCCTTCTTGATCTTAGCATTCTTTTCTTGACCTATTTTAGAACTTTCACCTTTCTCAAATCCCAAGCCTTCTTTGTCATCAAGGCTCTTCTGACTTGTAATTATGCTATCAAGTTTGGCAACACTCACTCTAAATTTATCTTCTTGAATCCATGCTTGTTTTAGATTAGCTTTTAGATCCACAACTTCTTGTTCAATCCTTGTACATTCTTCATATTTTTTTATTATTATTTCATGTAGGCTTTCTTCAGCTTTTGCTCTTTCTACATCTTCCACTTTTAGATCATTCAAGGTTTCATTTGCTAATCTCAATTGTTCACTAACCTCCTTATGCTTTTCTTTGAACATCTTGACTTGCCCCCTCAATTTTCTGATGCATTCATCTGCTTCCTTGACATTTTCTTTTAGATCCTTGTTTTCTATTTCAATATTTTCAAGATCTTCAAGGGCAACCTTGAGTTCTTCTTCACTGACAACCATGCATTCTTCTTCTATAGTTTCAATTGAATCAATTCTTCAGGAGGAGTAGAGTACCTTTTACCTGCCATGTGTTCAATCTCCAAGATCTTCCTTAAGCTATTAAACTTCTTCCAAGGAACCAAGCTCTGATACCAATTGCATAAGGCACAAGCCAAGTGAGAGGGGGGTGAATCAGCTATATCAAAAACCTTAACTTTTTTAAACAAAAACACATTCACATTCACTTACTTTAACTCCTTATTCTATTATGAATATTAAACATGAATAGTACAGTCAAAACATAAACACATCAACACCATACACACATGAACACTAGATTTCTATGTGGAAAACCCTAAAAGGGAAAAACCATGGTGAGTGTTAGCTCACATTATAATGTAGTAACAATACTGAATAACAAAGAGGCTCACTGTCTTAGCGCTCACTGCCCAAAATACTCACTATAGAAAGGCTCACTGCTAAAGGGTGGCTCACTGCCAAGGGGTGGCTCACTGCTAAAGGGTGGCTCATTGCCATGATGGGTGGCTCATTTCCATGAATTGATATAGTAAAATCTACAACATGCCTAAGTTCAGTTCCATTGAAGCGCAATATATCTCTTCTGCTCTGCCTTTACAACACACACACACTTTATCTTCACATCTTCACACTCGCTCCCATCACTCACAACTTCATTACATATATTTATACCAATCATCAACCTTGGAACATTCATCAAGGTTGGCAATACAACTTACAACTATTGGAACTATCTCCAAGGTCGGCATACATACATAAATCAAATTAGGTCTGGACCTAAACAAACTTGCAGAGCAAATGAATGAAGGAAGAGCAATTCATGGCTTATCTTAGACCTAAACACATCCTTACACACTTCAACATGCTTCCACAATCCATGAATCACCTCTGTAACAAGTGTAAATAATGAAGTCGGCCAGAACTAGTGCAAAAATAAAGAATACTTAAATACACACTTCCAAAAACTTCATTATAGCTCGTGGATCAAGCACACACCTTCAATACATTTTGGAGACATCCAAAAACAACATAGAGTCACCTAGGAGCTGACAAAACCATCTGCAACAAATGTCACTTGAAGACAAAAAATATCACTTGAGAACAGATCACAATCTACTCTCAACAAACACTATCGAACTCTACTAATCAATAACTTGCTTTCCAAAGCACTAAATCACAAATCATTTGGAGTGAAGATAGCTAAGGACCTTATAAGAATTATTCTAGAACCACAAGACCAAAATCCAAACTACAAAGAAATGCATAGAAAAATACTTTCTCCCTATCACACTTCAAATGTTGTTAGGCACAGTCTTCAAACTAATGAATAGAACTTTTGCTGCACAATGATCTAGATCACCAAATTTTGGATTTAGCATATTCAAAGACTTCTCTAAATCATATCCAAATCTCATATTCTGGTGTTCAATACAGAGGAAATGCAGAGCAAAAACTCAGACAGTGTCCTTAACATGACAACTCAATCATTAAACAAATAGCAATATCAAAAGACAGTTGGCACCAATGACAACACAAACATGTTGACATCAATGACAACACCAATTAGCACATACTTGCAACAATCCCATGATGATATGGTGGAATCTTCCAAGATGACTATTGAGAACCATGAGGTGATATTGGGTCATGTTCATGATGTACTGTTGGGGGGTGGTGGAGACTTGTAGGATGGTGGATAGCATTGCAAAGAAATTGGGGGTACCGGTTCTAGAGCATACTCAGCCAGCATACTTGTGTGCTTGTGATGATGTATGTGATGTAGTGGATTTGTTGGGGAAGGAAGATAAGTAATGTGTTTATTTTTGTCAATTCTCTATTTTGTGGTTCGTAGGTTTGGGGAGGGGTCCTTGTAATTTGCCTTTCTTGCCCTGTCAAATATGTATATGTTTGTTTGGTCTATGGTCTCTGCTGTCATATGACTAATGGTATCTTTACTATTTAGACTCTTGGGCTTACCCAATTTTTGAATGTGTCCCTGGTCCCTAACCAAGGCTATAGTATATATATATATATATATGAAATAGAATAACTAAAATAGGCCTCTGTGTATATACAAGAGATTTCATTTCATATATATATATATATATATATACCTAAGAACAAGTAAGAAAGAATACCAAATGAAAACTAAGATATACTATTGGTTAAATAATTTAAAAAAAACATAGTGGTCTGTTGGTTAGCCATAGGGTTTGGAGGTGTGGTAGCTTTGTGGAGCCGCAACCCTTTAAGGGGGTCTATGGCCACCATAGGCCACAGCCCAAGGGGTGGATTTTCCCACCTCATAGAGCTTGTGGGCTCTGTGGGACGGTGAGTTCCCCGACCCCCAAGTGCCCTGTAGACTTCACAGGGGTTGCAGATAGGGATTTGGCCCTGCCGTACCCCTACAGTCTGGTCTATAATTTTTTTTACTTCCAACAACCTAAAACATTTCATTTTAATATATATATATATATATATATATAGTTTTAACCCTTTTACTTAACAAATATGAATATATATAAACTTTCTCAGATCTAGAATAATATTAATTAACCAGAATATATTAATAATAATATTTCTTTATAAAGGATATATATATATATATAAGGGTTATCTAAAATTTTCTTTTCTTTCCAAATACAAATAGGACACATATATATTTTTTTGACAAGTATTTAGATCTTTGCAAAAACTATAGAAAGGGTAGAAGATTTATTATCTCTTTTTTTCTAACTATTGAATCTAATTTATATTTTGCAAAAATAAATGCCATATACCTATTTTGTTTTGAACTAATACACCAAGAGGGAGAGAGACTTCATAAACTAATTTTATTTTCATTTAATCACACAACATTATTCTTTCCATCAAACATTTCAAGGCTTAAGTGAACACTAGAGTTAATCGTACATTTATTTATTTATTCATATTTTTGAATCTAATACATTTTGCAAAATGAACATATATTACAAGGGATTTCCCAAGAGAGACCTACTCTCTCTCATACACAAACCCTTTTACAAGCTCAATGAGACAAGGCCTTTTCATTGCCCTACCCAACTACAACTTGCACATAACTCCTTTAAACCACTACAAGGAGTCTACACTCCTACTCTTCCTTCATAGGGCCATGAAATCCTGTAAAATAAATAACTCTTCCCAAGGCCAAGGGAATCTCACCTCCCAATCTTAGGCTTGTTTACAAGCCACCCCCGAGCTAGGAGGCCTACAAGTAACTTGGTTTCATGCTCAAACACAAGGGGATACAAACACAAGATACACAACAGCTTCCAACCCAAGGGAACATAACATAACTGAATCCCTAAACAAGGGTTCCAAAAGGGGGAGAGAGTGGAAATCTCTGACTCAAGGGGAAAGACTCAAGAATCACCATAATACCCATAATCATATCTCAATACTACATAGCCTCTTGCCACCTCAAACTACTTATAACTCCAATATGTACAAGGGCACTCTTGTCAACCAAATGATAATCAAAATACCAAGGTAACAAGGCACTCTTGCCTATCCAACTTACACTAAAAATACCAAGAACAAGTCCAATGCTTCCCAAATCTCCTTAACAAGGAGTGACTTTCCCCATAGAGGTTCACTCCTCTCTCAACCCCACACAAGGCAAGCTCCCTCATAGGGAGAGTTTATACCAACAACCCATAAGCCCAACACAACAACACAAAATACACAAAAAGCCTTTCATAAATACATGAAGTAAAAATACAATATAACAAGAGAGCTTGAAGCCTTGAGAGCCTACCTCTCAAGCTTCAAGTAGTGAATATGGTTGAGGAATCCTCCCAAGAGCTTACCTCAAGATCTCCTTAGCTCAAAGCCTTCTCTCCAATCCAAAATCCCTTCCAAAAATCCAAAAACCAAACTCAAAAAGAAGAACCCTTCTCACCTCAACAAGAGGGAGATAAATAGGTCTCAAAAAACATCCCAATGAATGAGGAGGTGACACTTGTCACCTTCTCATTCACTCTCTCAAGAACATCTTCTGACAAGTGCCCTCACACATGTGTGAGATATGGAGGAGTAGGGAGGTAGGGAGGTGACACTTGTCATCCTCTCATTCCTCTTCATGAGCACACCTCTCCACAAATGTTCTCACATGTGTGAGACATTGGGGAAAGGGAAGTACATGGGTTTCTCTTCCCAAAGGCTCTTATAGTGTGTGCTCACATATGTGAGTCCTTTAGGATTCCCCCAAGCCCATACATGAACCTAGGTTAGTGGGATTGGGATGTGACAAGTCACCCATCACTCATCCCTAAACCCTAATTCGCCACTTAACTCCCATGGTCAATTAGAGTGGTCAAATATGAATTAAAACTCATGATTTGGGGTCTAAATGGTACCTAACCCATAGGTACTTGACCTAGAATCCTAAAACACATAAAATAAACATAATAAAGCTCAAAAGTCAACATTTAAGTAGCTCCTAAAAACCATGAACGAAAATTGATACATGGATGACACCCATCATCCATCTTATACTAAGTCAACCTTAAGAGACTCAAATAAAACAAAACAAATCATTAACATATTAATATTCATTATCAAACAACATAAAACCTTAGTCCACCTTAGGGACTAGGCAAGCATCATGGGGATTATTAATTGGAGTTACTTGTGAGACCTTCGATTTCTATTGGCCATAGAATTAACCTACACACTTACACACACACATCAATAGGTCCAAAGTATAACATATCCAAAGAAACTCCAATTATACACACATGAAGGACTGCACAAGTACATATATTTCAATTCAATAATTCCATAAGACATGGTATCATTTACTATATTTTCAAATCAATTCTCTTTCAAATCAACATAGTCTTGATAATGCAAATCATAATTCAATATACTAATCCATTTACTCAAAATAGCTCATTTTTTTGTTTCAATTGCATCATGTAATTCAAGACATTCATTATCATAGAAAACCAGAATATACTCTAAGCAAGTCTAGATAAATCATTATGTCTTCGTCCATTCGAAGGGAGCTTGCTCATTATTTTGGTTCATGTGGAGTTCTTTTTATTTTGTTGATTATGGTGATCTCGGTGCCATTCCTCCCCTGCTACTCTGCATTTGCCTTTTCTTTTTGCAGCTACTTGAATATGTCTATCATACCTCGCAATGGCCATTTTTTCACCCAGTCCGGTATTGGGAGCAACCACTTCATGGGAATATCAACTCAAATTTAATGGCGAGGGATTTCAAATTGTATGATGAAGAGGTGGAAGACGCATTGGCTGATGTTTGTGATAGGGAATTTCTTTTACAATCTAGGTTAAGCTATGTGTCTCATCTAGTTTCTCACTTTCTGTCAAATGCTATGGATATGTTTTAGCATATTGACATTGTTAAAAGACTTGCTGCTCTTTACGTTCATGACTTTATTCTCTCGGAGGCAAAGTTATTTGAGGCTTTTGCACCTTATGATTTTCATGGTGGGTCGGCTCAAATTGGTGGTCTGTTCCTTCGTGAGGATTTAATTAAAAAAGCTAGCCACAATTATGTGTTTCAATCAATGGTTTCTAGTCTGCAAGCTGATAACAAAGAGGTTTTTGAGATTTCTCTCCGGGCTCACAAATCTGCTTTTGGACGTGCTAAGAGGGAGAAGGTCAAAGAAGTTTATATTGCCTGGGGTTTTTTGGCACATTTTCAACCACCGATGGCCCCTTTTATCAATGATAATGAACCAATCATGGCAGATGTTAACCCTATTACTTATAAGGGTTCAGAGTAGCGGACCTTAATGTTGGAAATCCATGAATTTCTCTGTGTTTGGATGCTTTACGACTATATTTTTCACTATTATTGATCTGGCCTAAAGGGCTTCTTTTGTAATTCACTTCTTGGATCTTCAAGCTTAGATCTTGGCCTGCATGGTCTTTTTGTAATTTGTAAAAACTATACTATTTTATATATATTATGATGCTATGCATCCTTACCAATTCAAAAAAAAGTCTAGGTAAATCATCCAAATTATAACAACACATCTATCTACTCAAATCACAACATAATGTCATCAAATGTATAGTGTATAGGATCAATAGGCCACAATAATATCCAATGTCAAGATATAAATCCATAGATAATAAGTCTAATAGGTTGAATCAAGAGGTGTAATAAGGGAGGGCCTCACAGATGTTATGACTCAAAGTTTTGTAAAAGGAGTTACTAGTTTGTTAATACATATGCTACAAGATATGAAGTGGAATTGTGTATCAATAGAAAATTTGAAATTCTTTCCTAGACTACCATGTAGCAAAAATAGCATACCATTAAAGATGAAGACTCATAACAAAAATTCATTGTCCTAAACTAGGAAAATCCAAGAGATAAGAACATTAACAAACAACATATAATTTTCCAACTTAAATCTACACCTCAAAAAACTAAAAAAATCTTAAACAAACTTGCTTTGCTTTTATTAAAAAGAGCTAAATTTGAAAAAGTCCTTTAGGTCAAAGATTAAGATTGTTTTCTAGTGTTCAACAACATTGATCATACATCTATAATTGTATCTCTCAAACATTTGGTTAGTTAAAGTAACTAGACCATTGCATATATAATATGAGCATTTTCAATGGCTAATAAAACTCTTGCTACAATTTTCCTCAAAATCTAGCATACAAGTGTTTGGAAAATACAAAATGATGTCACTTACACTTCATAGACAAGAAATTTTAATTTAAAACTATTTTCAATTAATACTTTAAATTTAACTTGTATATAATATTAGCATTGGTAATCACACATCAGCTCATTGGTAACCATACTTCCTTTTCTTTATGCTTTCAAAAGTGATAAATCCATCTTGGTATATATTGTTTCAAGGATCTTGAGTCTCCATTGCAGTGTTCGGGCAATCTCTGCAAGGCATGTCATAGAATTGAGTTTAAAGCAGTGTTATTAAGAGTAATACCCATGCAATAGTATCAGAATATGATAAAAATCCCTAGTGTCTAACATACATTCAACAATCATGTAAAACATATTTGGGAAAATTAATTGGATGAAAAACAAGCTTAATAGAAAAATCCACCTAAAAAGGAGGGGTAGCTAGTTTCATTAAATGGTAATTGACCACTAAGACCTTGAAAAAGGTAAAAAATTGTATGTGTTTATTCTAAACATTTATAACTTCCTAAAAAATTAGGAATATTCTACATATCAAGCCCAAAATACACATTTGGGATTGCAATATCATTTGCATTACAATTTTACATATGATTTTTTTTTATAAAAATGGAATATGGATCTTTATCAGAAGGAAGAGTGGAAGAGCAATTGGAAGAGTGGCAAAGAAACTAATTTTATTCTTATCCTATTGTCATGCTTGACATACTTCATAACAAAAAGTCTTTGTTGAGATATTTTGGAAATCTTAGTGATAACACTACTCATAGTATTTTTTACAGCAAATGTTAATCATTAAAATAAATGTCATTTTCTCAATAGCAAAACCTTTCATTGCTAATAGCCACCCTCTCAACAAAGAAAAAACCTTCGAACCCATAAACTTGTAGTTGCCATAAAATAACTTTTGCTTCATGCCATTATGAATGACTATGTAGCTAAAACAAAGATTCATGTTATGATCAAACAAATTGGTTTTATAGATCTATTGGTGCATTTATGCACTTAACTACTTATCGAGAGCCATTCAAATATAAGTATAACTCATTTAAACTATTTCAAATTTTATGTGCACTATTTTAGCCATTTCAAATGAAACTAAAACAAAAAATAGAACCTAAAGTTCTTCTTGTTGAAGGGTGGAGATATTTGAAACATGAGATGCAAATACTTCTAACAATTGAATTCAGAAGAACCCAAAATTAATTTCATATTGTGGAAAACTAAACTTAAATAAGAGGCCTAAATCATTTCAATTTTTTTGTTTTGTGTTTTTATCAATTCAGATAAAGCTCGAACATAGAAATAAAACCTAAACTAGTTCAATTTTTTGTTTTGGTTTTCCTCAATTCAAATAAGGCTTAAATAGAAAAATAAAACCTAACATTATTCTCTCTAAAAATGTCCATGGTAGAGAAATCCAACACCTGAGATGCAAATACCAACACCTGTGATGCAAATACTTCTACATAGTGGAATTTAGAAGACTCCAAAACTTATTTTTATAGTGTAGAAAAACAAAATTAAATTGAAAACCTAAACCACTTCAATTTTTTTGTTCTTGTTTAATCGTCAATTCAATAAAAGACCAAAACAAACAAACAAAGCTTAAACAATCTTCTTCTTATGGATGGATCTAGTAGAGATCTCTAACATGTAAACAAAACAAAAAATCTAAACTATTTCAATTTTTGTGTGTGTTATTTTCATTAATTCAAATAAAACTTGGAATAGAAAAATGTATACAGTTACTACAATAGTCAAGGGAAAAGATACCTGATATTTCATTTTTTCTCATGTTTGCTCTTCTTTGTAGTGGGTTTTCACAACCCTCATTCTCCTCCTTATTAGTTTCTAAGAGATCCAAACTTTGAACCTCCAATTCCTTTATTTCTCTCTCATGCATATAGAATTTTAAAAGGGATGGTTTGAGAAAAATCCACATGAAAATATTACATTGATGAAATTGTTTCATCAACTAAGAAAAACATAGATTGAATATGTTCGTCAGGGATTTTTCCTACTATTTTTCTAACTACCCTATTAGGAATGTATGCAAAATGTGGAATTATAGACAAGGCATATGAGCTCCTTTGCAAAATACCATGCAACAACATGTAGCACATGCATCTACTCTAAAAAAAGAGAAAAAATATTAGAAACATATTCAATCTTCATATGGCTCTAATTTTCATTGGATAAAAGTTTTCACTAAATTTAAACAAACTTGAAAAATGAATGTCGATGGACTAAAATAGTCGCGGATCAATTATAACATCAAGTTATGTGAATTTCTAGTGCACAAAATTCATTGAAAAACTAAACCTTTGATAAAGCTCATGTTTTCCTCTCTGCATGACTCACGAGGCAAGCAAATAACTACAAGTGAAAACAATAATATCACTACCAACTATTCTTAAATATCATCCATTTCAATATTCCAAGGTCAATTTCAACCAATAAAAATAGGACAAATATTTACAACTTTTGATTATGAATGAGGTGTGAATTGCTATTGATTGTTTGACCATTGAAATGAATGATATTTAAGTAGAGCAATTGCTACTACCTACCGCAGAGACTAACAAATTGCATAAGGTGTCCAATAGTAAGTCATCTCCCCTATAAGCTTGCTTCATGATGCTTGTAATTTTGTAAATAGAATCTACAAAAATTTGGTTTAATTTACAGGATTGATTACCATGTGAACTAGTTAATAACAGGCTGACATGATAAGAAAAATTTGAGCATATCAATTGGTGGTCAGATCAAATGCAAATAAAAATGTCAACATCTCTAAAGGAAAGAATCTCTCTTTAGTCTAAGCATTCTTTTCTTTCCACATTGACTTGATTGTTGGATTTGTGAGAACAAGATAAAGCAATGAAAGTAAGAAAGAAAGCTTATCTTTGAAAGAAAACAAAAATCTTTTGTTTTAAATCTAGTTTTTTCCTAAAGAAAGAAAAAAACTACTTTCTTCTAAATTTAGTGAAGGCAGTTATGTTGAAGATATTATATATCTTTGTAGCCTTTCAAAAGGCAAGTAATTATAATTGCAGTTGCGTGAAGATTGTAAATTTTTCTTTTGAACAATAAGAATACCAATACTTTGCCCTGTGGATGTTTCTCTAGTATATTGCTAGAGTTTTACCACGTAAATCCTTGTGTTATTGATGTGTGATCATTTATTCTATTTATTCATTATTATGTATTGTCTCTATTTTCTTTACAACTAACTTGTGCTACAATATTATGTGATTCTGGGTTTTAAGTTTATTCTTTAAATCTCAAGAAATCTCAACAAGTGGTATTAGAGCTTTTATTTTGCAGCGGCTATGTTAGGATTTGGTGTTTCTTCTATAGCATCAAATGGCAAAGGTTTCAAATGCAAGGTTCGAGGTGGAAAAATTTAATGGGAAGAATAACTTTGAGTTGTAGAAGCTCAAGATGTGTGATATGTTGGTGCAACAAGGATTACACAATGCATTAGTAGGAAAGACAAAGAAACTTGTGAATATGACTGACGAGGATTAGGAAGATCTTGATACAAGAGCTCTCAGCACAATTCGGTTGTGTTTGGTAGATGATCTTCTTTTTAATATTGTTGGAGAGGAAACAATAGTAGGCTTATGGAGAAGAATGGGGAGCCTACATGACAAAATCCTTGACAAACTGAATCTACTTGAAGAGGTAGCTATATAGTTTGTGAATGAAGGAAAGTATCAAAATTGCTGATCATTTAAATGTTTTCAATACTCTTATATGGAAATTAACAAGTATGGGTGTAAAAATCGAAGATGAAGATGAGGTAGTTGTGTTATTGTGTTCATTGCCTTAATCTTGGAATCACTTAGTCACTTCCATTAACTTTAGCACAACAAACACCCTTGAATTTGATTCTGTTGTGGGAGCTTTGTTGTCTGAGGAGGTGCAGAGGAAATCTAATACAAAAACATCCACTCTAGAAGCAATGGTGGCTAGAGGTCAATCCACATAAAAGGGGGAAAATTTGAGAGGTACATCAAGATCTAAGTCAAAAGGAAAAAAGGGTAAAGGAAAATGTCGATATTATAGTGAAAATAGGCATCTTAAGAAAGATTGTTGTAAGACGAAAGAAGAGAATGATGACTCCAAAAAGGAAGAAAATCAAGTTGAAACAAGTTTAGGTACAGTTGATGAAGTACTATTTGTTAGTAATATTTCACAATATCATGACGAATGGTTATTAGATTCTGGTGCTTCACATCACATGTGTCCACATAGAAGTTGGTTTTCTTCTTAAACCAAACTATTGATTGTGGTGTTGTTCTTATGGGAAATAATGTTTCTTGTAAGACTGTTGGGGTTGGGAGCATTAAGATTTAAATGTTTGATGGTATTGTGAGTACTTTGATAGAGGTAAGACATGTACCAAAACTTAAAAAGAATTTAATTTCCTTGGGAGTTTTGGATTCTAGAGGTTATAAATTTACCTGTCGTGGTGAATCACTAAAAGTGTCCAAGGGCATTATGGTGGTAATGAAGGCTACAAATATTGGGAACCTTTACAAGGTATTTAAGGGAGTACTGAAATAAGTGAAGCAGCGGTGGTATCTACAAAAGTAAATGAGTCTACTCATTTATGGCATTAGCGATTAGGCCATATGAGCGAGAAAGGGTTAAAGGTACTGGTAAACCATAAGTTACCTCCAAATTTAAAATCTCTGAATTTGAATTTCTTTAAGTATTGTTTCTTTGGAAAGCAATGTAGACAGAAGTTTAAAACATGAAGTCTTACAAGTAAGGGTATCCTAGATTATATTCATTCAGATGTTTGGGGGCCATCCCCTATAGTTTCATTTGGAGGATCATCATATTTTGTAACATTTATAGATGATTACTCTAGAAAAGTGTGGGTCTATATTCTTAAAAGGAAAGCTGATGTGTTTAGTGTATTTAAGTAGTTTAAAGCTTTGGTTGAAAAGAGTACTGGCAGGTCAATCAAGTGTTTAAAAGGGTAAGTGCAAGAAGATGGGGGGCCAAAAAGGGGTCTTAAGTGGCCACATTTTTTCTAAAATCAGGGAATACTGGCCTTGGATGAGAAATTGAGCATAGTTACACTCAAAATTTGGAGATACAACCAAAACAATGTTCGTAGTGCTCCGAGTCTACTTTCTAAACAACTATTTTTTTTGAAAATGGTATAGATTAAGGGGTTCAAAAGAGGGAGCCACAGAAATTGGTGTTGTTTCTGTCAAAAAAAATAACATAGCATGTTTTGTGGCTCCCTCAAAAGGTTAACTTTTTTTTGGTATTTTTAAAATCGCTTCAATAAAAAATTAGCTAACAACATGTAGTTTATGCTCAATTTTTTTGATAATTTTTTGATGAATATTTGATTTTTTACTAATTTTCAAAGTGGACACATCCTAAAAAATAGAATTTTCGCCGTGCTACCCCTATAAATTTTGAAAACTAATTGAAACTCATTTTTTCTTTTTTTTTAATGTGTAGAATAGAGTCTAGTTTGTAAATATGTAATTTTTTTGAAATTTCAATAAATGGTTAATTTACAATGAAAAAAAGACCAAATAGTGGTTTTTGCCCAAAACCGGACACAAACAAAAGAAATTAAAGATGAAAGGCTTAACATTGTCAAAATGTGAAAAAAATTACATCATTAAATAACTAAGAGGAAGCCTAACATTACCCAGGTGTTTGATTTGTTTGACCTTGAAACATGTGCAAATATGAGGGTTAGCGCGAACAAAATTATGTGAAATCTTGAAGAATCTGCAAAAACACGTCTGTGGATATTGAAAAGGCACTCCAAGACTTTGGATTGGAAATCCAAAGTAAATCCCAAGCCCAAGGCTTGGGATTCCCAAAGCACAACATAATGTGAGCGCATTATATTTGGCTTTTTTGCTTTTTTGCATGTTTACCGGTGTTTTCCTAGTTCGACATAACACGAGCACATTATAATGTGCTCGTGTTATGTCTTCCTTTGAATGGGATATGTTCAAATTTCATAAGTATGTTTCACAGATGTTTATATCTATTCTTGTAGGTATGTATGCATGCTTGTCTGTATGTACATGTATGCATGCTTGTATATATGCATCTTTGTATGTATGTATGTTTATATGTATGCATGTATGTATGTAAGTGTTTTGGGTTTAGTGTATATAAGGACCTGAGCCTGTAAAGTTTTGAGGGTTGAGGGTTGAAGGATTAGGGCTTAAGTAATAGGTAGAGGGTAGAGGGTTGAGGGTTACAATTGAGGGTTAATATTTAGGTTCTTGAGTGTAAAAGATTGTGTAAGGCGCAGGGATTAGGGTTTAGGGTTTACGATATGGATTGAGATTATATAAGGCATAGGGTGACTTGGGTTGAGAGTACTTATGGTTTAGGTTTAATTTAAGTATAGGGTTGAGGCACAATATTTCAGGTTTAGGATATAAGGGTGAGGTTATATGGTCTAGGGATGAGGGTTTGATGGTGTAGGCTTCAGGTTTAAGGTGTAGGGTTGATGATTGAGGTATTAGGGCTTAAGTATATTGTTGAGGGTATAGGGTTGAGGGTTTAGGGATAGGTTTTAGGGTTTAAGGTTTAAGGGTTAAGGGTTGAGGGATAGGGTTTAAGGTTTAGGGGTAAGGGATTAGGGTTTAAGGTATAGTGTCTTGGGTTGAGGGTATAGGAATAGGGATAGCATTTAGGGTTTAGGGACAAGGGATTAGGGTTGAGGGTTGAGGGTTGAGGGTTGAGGGTTGAAGGATTAAGGTTTAAGGTATAACTTGCTGAGGGTTGAGTGTTTAAGGATATGGTTTAGGGTTTATGGTTGAAGGATTAGGGTTTAGAGTTGAGGGATTAGGGTTTAAGGAATAGTGTTGAGGGTTGAGGGTTTAGGGATAGGGTTTAGGGTTGATGGATTAGGGTTTAAGGAATATTGTTGAGGGTTGAGGGTTTAGGATTAGGGTTTAGGGTTGACATATTATGGTTTAGGGTTGACGGATTAGTGTTTAATGTTGAGAGTTGAGGGTTGAGGATTTAGGGATAGGGTTGATGGTCAAGGGATTAGGGTTAAAGTAGAGTGTTGAGGGTAGAGGGATTAGGGATAGGGTTTAGGGTTGAAGGTTTAACGATTGAGGGTTGAGGCTTTAGGGATGAGGGTTAAGGGATTGGGGTTTAAGATATAGTGTTGAGTGTCGAGGGTTTATGGATAGGTTTTAGGGTTTAAGTTTTAAGTGTTAAGGGTTGAGGGATAGGGTTTAGGGTTTAGGGATAAGGGATTAGGGTTTAAGGTATAGTGTCGAGGGTTGAGGATTTAGGAATAGGAATAGCATTTAGGGTTTAGGGATGAGGGATTAGGGTTTAAGGTATAGTGTCGAGGGTTGAGGGTTTATTGATAGTGTTTAGGGTTGAGGGTTGAGGGATTAGGTTTTAGGGTTGATGGATTAGGGTTTAAGGTATAGTGTTGAGGGTTGAGGGTTTAGGGTTGACGGATTAGAATTTAATGTCGAGGTTAGGGTTAGAGTGTCGAGGGTAGAGGGATTAGGGATAGGGTTTAGGGTTGAAGGTTTAAGGATTGAGGGTTGAGGCTTTAGGGATGAGGGTTTAAGGATTAAGATATTGTGTTGAGTGTTGAGGGTGTAGGGATAGGGTTTAAGTTTTAAGGGTTAAGGGTTGAGGGATAGGGATTAGGGTTTAAGGTATAGTGTTGAGGGTTTAGGGATAGGGTTTAGGTTTGAGGGATTAGGGTTTAGGGTTGAGGGTTTAGGGATAGGGTTGATGGTCAAGGGATTAGGGCTAAAGTAGAGTGTCGAGGGTAGAGGGATTAGGGATAGGGTTTAGGGTTGAAGGTTTAAGGATTTAGGGTTGAGGCTTTAGGGATGAGGATTAAGGGATTAGGGTTTAAGATATAGTTTGAGTGTTGAATGTGTAGGGATAGGTTTTAGGGTTCAAGTTTTAAGGGTTAAGGGTTGAGGGATAGTATCAAGCTCATTGAGGGTTTAGGAATAGGGATAGTGTTTAGGGTTTAGGGATGAGGGATTAGGGTTGAGGGTTGATGGATTAGGGTTGAGGGTTGATGGATTAGGGCTTAGGGATAGGGTTTAGGGTTGAGGGATTAGGGTTTAAGGTATAATGTTGAGGGTTTAGGGATAGGGTTTAGGGTTGAGGGATTAGAGTTAAGGGTTGAGGGATTAGGGTTTGACATTGAGTGTTGACGGTTGAGGTTTTAGGGTTGAGGGTTTAGGGATAGGGTTGAGGGTCAAGGGATCAGAGTTAAGGGTTGAGGGATTAGGGTTTGACGATGAGGTTGAGTACATTAATGTTCAAGGGTTGAGGGTTTCAGGATAGGGTTGAGGGTCGAGGGATTAGGGTTAAAGTAGAGTGTCGAGGGTATAAGGATTAAGGATAGGGTTGGGGGGTTTAGGGATAAGGGATTAGGGTTTAAAGTATAGTATCAATCCCATTGAGGGTTTAGGAATAGGGATAACGTTTAGGTTTTAGGGATGAGGGATTAGAGTTGAGGGTTGAGGGATTAGGGTTCAGGGTTGAGGGATTAGGGTTTAGGGATAAGGTTTAGGGTTGAGGGTTGAGGGATTAGGGTTTAAGGTATAGTGTTGAGGGTTTAGGGATAGGGTTTAGGGTTGAGGGATTAGAGTGAAGGGTTGAGGGATTAGGATTTGACATTGAGGGTTGAGGGTTGAGGCTTTCGGGTTTAGGGATAGGGTTGAGGGTCGAGGGATTATAGTTAAGGGTTGAGGGATTAGGGTTTGACGTTGAGGGTTGAGGGTTGAGGTTCGAGGGTCAAGGGTTTAGGGATAGGGTTGAGGGTCGAGGGATTAGGGTTAAAGTAGAGTGTCGAGGGTATAAGGATTAGGGATAGGGTTGGAGGGTTTATGGAAAAGGGATTAGGGTTTAAGGTATAGTATCGAGCTTGTTGAGGGTTTAGGAATAGGGATAGTGTTTAGGATTTAGGGATAGGGTTTAGGGTTGAGGGATTAGAGTTAAGGGTTAAGGGATTAGGGTTTAACATTGAGTGTTGAGGGTTGAGGTTTTAGGGTTGAGGGTTTAGGGATAGGGTTGAGGGTCGAGGGATCAGAGTTAAGTGTTAAGGGATTAGGGTTTGACATTGAGGGTTGAGTACATTGAGGTTCGAGGGTTGAGGGTTGAGGGATAGGGTTTAGGGTCGAGGGATTACGGTTAAAGTAGAGTGTCAAGGGTATAAGTATTAGGGATAGGGTTGGAGGGTTTAGGGATAAGGGATTAGGGTTTAAGGTATAGTATCGAGCCTGTTGTGGGTTTAGGAATAGGGATAGTGTTTAGGGTTTAGGGTTGAGGGATTATAGTTGAGGTTTGAGGGATTAGGATTGAGGGATTAGGGTTTGGGGATAAGGTTTAGGGTTGAGGGTTGAGGGATTAAGGTTTAAGTTATAGTGTTGAGGGTTTAGGGATAGGGTTTAGGGTTGAGGGATTAGAGTGAAGGGTTGAGGGATTAGGATTTGACGTTGAGGGTTGAGAGTTGAGATTTTAGGGTTTAGGGTTTAGGGATAGGGTCGAGGGTCAAGGGATTAGGGTTAAAGTAGAGTGTCGAGGGTATAAGGATTAGGGATAGGTTTGGAGGGTTTAGGGATAAGGGATTAGGGTTTAAGGTATAGTATCGAGCCCATTGAGGGTTTAGGAATAGGGATAGCATTTAGAGTTTAGGGATGAGGGATTAGAGTTGAGGATTGAGGGATTAGGGTTGAGGGTTGAGGGATAAGGTTTAGGATTGAGGATTAAGGGATTAGAGTTTAAGGTATAGTGTTGAGGGTTTAGGGATAGGGTTTAGGGTTGAGGGATTAGAGTGAAGGGTTGAGGGATTAGAATTTGACTTTGAGGGTTGAGGGTTTAGGGTTTAGGGATAGGGTTGAGGATCGAGGGTTTAGAGTTAAGGGTTGAGGGATTAGGGTTTGACATTGAGGGTTGAGGTTTGAGAGTCAAGGTTTTAGGGATAGGGTTGAGGGTCAAGGGATTAGGGTTAAAGTAGAGTGTCGAGGGTATAAGGATTAGGGATAGGGTTGGAGGGTTTAGGGATAAGGGATTAGGGTTTAAGGTATAGTATTGAGTCCATTGAGGGTTTAGGAGTAGGGATAGTGTTAGGGTTTAGGGTTGAGGGATTAGAGTTGAGGGTTGAGGGATTAGGGTTGAGGGTTAAGGGATTAGGGTTTAGGGATAAGGTTTAGGGTTGAGGGTTGAGGGATTAGGGTTTAAGGTATAGTGTTGAGGGTTTAGGGTTGAGGGATTAGGATTTGATGTTGAGGGTTGAGGTTTTAGGGTTTAGGGTTTAGGGATAGGGTTGAGGGTCGAAGGATTAGAGTTAAGGGTTGAGGGATTAGGGTTTAACGTTGAGCATTGAGGGTTGAGGTTCAAGGGTCAAGGGTTTAGGGATAGGGTTGAGGGTCGAGGGATTAGGGTTAAAGTAGAGTGTCAAGGGTATAAGGATTAGAGATAGGGTTGGAGGGTTTAGGGATAAGGGATTAGGGTTTAAGGTATAGTATCAAGCCTGTTGAGGGTTTAGGAATAGGGATAGCATTTTAGGTTTAGGGATGAGGGATTAGAGTTGAGGGTTGAGGGATTAGGGTTGAGGGTTGAGGGATTAAGGTTTAGGGATAAGGTTTAGGGTTTAGGTTTGAGCTCGACAAGGAGCTACTGAGAGACATAGAGAGGGGAGAGGTAGAGAGGTGAGTGGGAGAGATAATTGAGATATAGAACATGAGCTAATAGAACTAGAGGTGAGATATTGTAAAGGTGCTTCGAAGGTGAGATAGGCACAAATATTTACAGATCAATCTATAGTAGGATAAAATGTGAAACGTGAGCGCGTTATAACGCGCTCGCATTTTGTCCTGCTATAGAAATTGTAAAAAAGTGTTGACCCCCATGATCTAGGCCCACATGCTTTGTTTTCATGCTGATTATGCACGTGTTCTGACAAAAAAGTACTTTCATGCTGTTGGGAAGTTCACATGCACATTTTACACATTCTACCACCTTTGCATGATCTTTCCACCACCTTCTGTTCTTTGCCAACTTGAGAAGGAGGAAATAACATAGTTTTCACACCAACTTTGATATATATATATATATATATATATATATATATATCTATTCAAGTTTCAATTTTTGTAGTGTTGCAATGTTAATTGTGATTCAATTTTAGGAATTTAACATTATAGATTGGTTAATAGTATTGTTGTTAGTAATTATATTTGAGTGTTATTCAATTTAACATTGAAAAGAAAGCAAGTGGTGAAAAACTCAAATTGTTGAGGAGTTTGATGCAAGAAGAAAAAACACTACATAATTGCATACTCTCTCCATTTGAATCTTCATTTTTTAGGTATGTCAAGTCTTTACATGCATGTTCTTTACATTTCCTTAATTCTATTTGAATTACTTTATCATGCTTTATCATACATGTTTAAAATAGACACATTCCCAATCAAGAAAGTAGCCTACAATCTCACATGATGCCATGTATATTTTCTACACTTGGGCTCTTTAATAATTATGTGTAATAAATAGACCTTAACATACCATGATGTTAAACTATACAAGAATAAATCCTTACAACATAATAAAAATACAATCCCACTATTATCTTGTCATATTAACAAGTTAAAATACAAATGAATAGGTGCCAAGATCATACAAGTATGTACATGACATGATGATTTGTATGCACATATCTTGGGCTAGGACATTCCTTATGCACCTATTCATGATGATTTTTACATGCACATGACAACAATTGTTGTCTATTCCTTCACAAGCCACCAAAATCCTAGTATCCCTAGTACCAACAAAACACCTTCTCAATTCCAAATCCTAGTAGCCCTAGTAACAACAAACATGTCAAATTGGGTATGCCTCAACCTTTTCAAGCATGAAGCCCCATGTACTCTTTTCATGGCTGCAATAATTTGCTTTGTATGCTTTGTACCTATTTTGGTTGAGTGACATTTACTCTTTTACATGATGATTGTATATGCATTTACTATGAAGGGTTGAATGACATATATTTTAGTTATTTGTATGGATTCATTTCTTAGGAACTAATATTGGTCTCTTTATCATGCTATAGACAAATTCTCCATCATGCCGAAGAAACGATCAAGAATTAAACCAACAAATGAAGAGATAGAAGCTAAGAATGCAAAGAAAGCAGTGGCTATGAGGGAACTTCATGAGAAGAGGAAATTGGACATGATAAATGAAGACATGCCAATTGAAGAGGAACTACAACCATCACAAAGAGATATGGTATTGGCAGCACAAAGAGAATGAATGCAAAAACTTCGTACTATGAGAGATTTGAATACCATAGTTGGAGACATGTCCTCTACCACAAGTCAACATGTAGGGACACCATCTACCACATCTCAAGTTGAGAGTACATCGTCACTCACATGTGATGAAGGAGGTACGCCATCATTCCCACCTCAACCTCAAGGTATGTCATCTATTCCATCTTTGATCGAAGGTATGCCATCTAGCCCATCTTATTTAAATATTGATAAAATTCCTAATGTTGAGATGAATTTACCTAACCTAACACCACCTAGAATTTTGCATAGAAAGCCAAAGTATTTGATTGATATTGATGAGAATATTTTGCAGCCAATGGAAGGAAAGATTCCAAAACACACTTGTAGAAAATATGCTCATAAGATTTGGAGATTGTTCTTTAAAAAGTTAAATGAGACTGCAAGATGTCAACTATTCATTGAAATGATGCGAAGTATAAAGTATAGGTCCATCATGAAGATTCTTGGGTTGAGAACATTTGAGGCTTCAAGTGAAAAATCTATTGTCAAGAATCTAATGAGTGCGTAGGAGAGTGTGGGTAACACCTCACACACAAAAGATAGTAATGCAACACAGTGTATGATTACATCGACTATAGTAAGTAGTCAAATGAGGAAATCTCATCTCATTAAAAAGATGAGTCAAGAATTGAGAATTAAGATGAAAAATTTATCAAGAGCCGTTGGAAGACACCAAAGAATTGAGGACACTAATGCCAATGAATTATGGGCATTCTTGGGGAGAGTACCACGAAAAGATAAACCAATTGTTGAAGCATTGAGATCACTAATTGAAGACTTTTGGAAGAATTACACAAGGGTATCTCTAAATCAAAGGGATGTGGTAAGAAGAAGAATCGGTAGTCAGAACCGTGAGCCACATCCAAAGCATTTTTTGGATGAGACTCAAACACAATTTTATGGTAAATTTCTAGAGAAGTATCCTCAAATTAAAATTTGTCAAAGATATTTTGAAATGCTAAAACCTTTCTATGTCAAGATAAATCACACACACACACATTACTTGTTGTAGATTACATATTGAATTTTCTAACCATTTTGATGTTTATAGGTCTATATGTTTAGATATGCATACTAATAATGTTTTGTAGGGTTGTGCCATATGTGCACCACCAACATCTTCAAGAGACTTCATATCAAGAATTTTATGTGAGAGAGGAAGGTCAAATATTCTACAAGAAATTATGCTTCGATGGCACATGTCATCATTGCAGTGGCTTGCAACATTTGCCAATATGTGAACATATGCAAAGAACACATGCAGTTGGAAACGATCTAGTAGAGTTTGGCAAGTATAAAATAGTGGCATACAATACAAAAGATGGTAAAGAAGCAAAGAGGTCTGAATTGGTTATTGAAAAGATTCTAGTCTATCAGCTTATGCTAATATTTCATGACAACATAGTGTATGAGTATGCAAGACATGCCCATAGAGCTTGATGGTTGGACTTGCAATTCAAGTTATGCAAGGACACATTTTTGGTTGGTAGAATTGTTTTAGTCATCGACTTTGCAAAGAACTACAGTCTACAGGCATAGCGTGAGGTGCAATCACAATATTACAACTCCACACAAGTTTCTATTTTTTTCGTGCACATCGCATTCATTCATGCGAATGATAGTATAGAGGATGACAAAAAGATCATAAGGGAGTATAATTTCTATAGTAGTGATGATTGCACGCATTCTACGGAGTTTGTGCAAGGTTGCTTTCAAGTGTTCTACAATGATTTGGCTAGAAGGGGCATATCGTTCAGTTAGCATATCATATGGTCGGATAACTATGCGTCACAATTCAAGAACTCATGGAATTTCTATTGGCTGAGTAGGAGGCATAATTTTACAGGTATTCAACATATGTGGAACTTTTGTGAGGCTGGGCATGGAAAGGGGGAGCATGATGGTGCAAGAGCATGTATCAAAAGAGCCATAGCATGAGAAGAGTTAAAGTATAAAGACAATGCAAAGTTGATAGATGTAAAATTGATTGTCAAGTGGTGTAATGTTTCCATGGGTCTAGGTAATGAAGGTAAGTCTTTAGTTCATAGATTTTTTTGGTTGATAGATGATACTAACATTGCACTATATGATTACTGTTCTACACTGACAGGATCAAGTGAGGTGTACTCTTTTAGAAGCTCAATTGCAGGTTCATGGAGTATCCATACGCGAAAGATGTCATGCTTTTGTTCTTCCTGTATAATTCAAGCCTGGGACGAGTACAAGTCAAAGGAGTGGGTTGATGAATGGCAGTTAAGTTATCTTAGCCCACTTGACACGTATCGACCTCCGACGACACTAGAACTAACATAGATGCAATCATCAGTTGACTTTAACCACATATCAGATCTAGTTCAACTAGGTAATATATCTATTTGCATAGTTTTTGAAATTCCTAATGTCATCTTACTTTGTAGTGTTTTTGTAATGTTGACTAATTTCATCTAATTTGCTACACATATCAATGTAGGGCACGTATATGCAGTTATTGTAGATGAAGATAATGAAGAGGGAACAAATTATTACTTATGTCATTGTGTTGAGGCCAAAAAGAAATTAGAGGCCCCAGTTACAGATGGAGAAAACATCGAATACCCTACAGGCTCAGTGGTTATTACTGGAACATGGCTTAGAAGGTACCCACATAAGAGTGTTAATGTTTGGCTATTTCAGGACTTTGACATGCATCAGAAGATTCTTCATACTCAAACCTTGTCGTGGCATCCAATGTTCATTTGATATAGTATCGGGGTATACCTTTGAACAAATGCTTGTGGAAGGTGCGTGAGTCTGACCATGAAGCAATACTTGACACAATAAAGAGTAGAGCAGACCTAGATGGTTCATTGGATTAATTTGTAAGTATTCACATTGATTTTGTAAAGTCATGTTACATTGAGTTGTAAGTATGCACATTAATTTGTAAGGTTTATCTTTTTTTTTATTTCCTACTACATTTTTACACATATACACATTTTTACATCATCATGTTATGCTTCATGGGGTTAGACCTAAGTGATGGATGAAGTTGATCCTGAGAATAATGTATAAAATATAGGTGTCTCTAGGTGTCTTGGTTTCTAACTAGATAATAGGTGTCTCTAATTGTGTCTTAGGTATATATGATATGTCAACTAGGTAGATAGAGACTAGAAAATAGGTGTCTTAGGTGTCCTACATCTACTAGACTACATTTGTCTTAGGTCTTAGGTGAGGCTACATGAGCTTCCACCTTCATATGGTTGGCCTTGTCAATATAGAATATTTATATTTCTTGAAGCTAAGGGAAGCTCTTTTTTTTAGTAGGAAAACTTTATTGACTTCAGTTGCACTAATTGTGCAGGGTCACCTTGGTTGTCATGCCTCCAAGAGGGGTCAAAAAATAAAATTTTGTTTTGATTGAGTCAATTGTATGTAATAAGGTCTTCTAAGATGATTTAATTTGTTTTTAAGTCACTTTGAGTTATTTGGGGTCAGTTTGAGTCTTTGAGTCCTGTTGCAAAAAAGTGTCAATGTTGTCAAGTTGCACAAAACAACTTTTACATTTTTTGGTGTTGTACTCTTGATGTGACCAAACTGACAGTTCCAACGCATCCAGATGGGTATGTTTAAGCTAGGCATGGTTTTTTTTTCACCCAAACATGTCGAAATAGTCCGAGCTACATTGTACTGATGATATCCCTGAAGAGTCCAAAGTGCAAAAAGGAAGCAATCTTTGATGAGATGTTACTCAAAAACTATGTCACTTAGAAACATTTTGTCTAAGGTAATGTGATCATGTAGGGTTCCTCTACAATAACCTCTCTCAATTTTTTATATCTCTGAGACGTTTACCCATGGTGAAAGGTTTTCTGCTACCCCAAAAATCATCAGAAGGAGGTACTGTAAAGTTGCAAAGGGGTGTAACTTTCATCCTGCTCCTGATGCAACCAAACTGACTATTCCAACGTGTCTGGATGGGTACATTTACACTAGGCATGGTCCTTTTTTTCACCCAAACATTCTGAAACAGTCTGAGCTACATTGTACCGATGATATCCCTGAAGAGTCCAAAGTGTAAAAAGGAAGCAATCTTTGACGAGATGTTACTCAAAAATCACGTCACTTAGAAACATTTCATCTAATGCAATGCAATCATGTAGAGTCCCTCTACAATAACCTCTCTCCATTTTTTATATCTCTGAGGTGTTTTCCCGTGGTGAAAGGTTTTCTGCTGCCCCAAAAATTGTCAGAAGGAGGTAATGTAAAGTTGCAAAGGGGTGTAACTTTCATCCTACTCCTAATGCGACCAAACTGACTATTCCAACACATTTGGATGGGTACATTTACACTAGGCATGGTCCTATTTTTCACTCAAATATGTCGAAACAGTCTGAGCTACATTGTACCGATGATATCCCTAAAGAGTCCAAAGTGCAAAATGTAGCAATCTTTGACCAGATGTTACTTGAAAACTGTGTCACTTAGAAACATTCCATCTAAGGAAATGCAATCATGTAGAGTTCCTCTATAATAACCTCTCTCATTTTTTTATATCTTTGAGGCGTTTGCCTGTGGTGAAAAGTTTTTTGCTGCCCCAAAAATCATCAGAAGGAGGCAGTGTAAAGTTGCAAAGGGGTGTAACTTTTATTCTCCTTGTGTTGCCAAACTGATAGTTCCAACATGTCTGGATGGGTATGTTTAGGTTGGGCATGGTCATTTTTTGCACCCAAACATTTCAAAACAGTCCGAGCTACATTGTATCGGTGATATCCCTGAAGAGTCTAAAGTGCAAAAAGGCAGCAATCTTTGATGAGCTGTTATTCAGAAACTGTGTCACTTAGATACATTTTGTTTGAGGCAAAGCGATCATGTAGTGTCCCTCTATAATAACCTTTCTCAGTTTTTTATATCTCTAAGGTGTTTACCCATGGTGAAAGGTTTTTTGCTGCTCCAAAAATCATCAGGAGGCAGTGCAAAGTTGCAAAGGGGTGTAACTTTTGTTCTTCTCCTCGTGTGGCCAAACTGTCAGTTCCAACGTGTCTAGATGGGTACATTTAGGCTAGGCATGGTCCTATTTTGCACCCAAACATGTCGAAACAATCCGAGCTACATTGTACTGGCGATATCCCTAAAGAGTGCAAAGTGCAAAAAGGTAGCAATCTTTGACGAGTTGTTACTTGGAAATCGTGTCACTTAGATACATTTTGTCTAAGGCAACGTGATCACGTAGGGTCCCTCTATAATAAATTCTCTCCATTTTTTATATCTTTGAGGTGTTTGCCCGTGGTAAAAGTTTTTCTGCTACCCCAAAAATCATCAAAGGGAGGCAGTGTAAAGTTGCAAAGGGGTGTAACTTTTATTCTTCTCCTTGTGCGGCCAAACTGACAATTTCAACGCATTTAGATGGCTACGTTTGGGCTAGGCATGGTCCTATTTCACACCCAAACATGTTGAAACAATTTGAGCTACAAACATTAACTAGTCTTCAATCTTCAAACGCTACAAATACCATGATATCTTGCATAAAGCTGTCTTTTAGCCTTTTATAAAAGCATGCCCATCAAATTCAACCGCATAGAGATGATTTTTTGTATTCCAAATTCCTTTTAAATACTAACCTTCCAATCCTTTTTCCCACCCTCATATCAATTAAATATGACCTTTGATTATGATATGGCACTTGAGCTTATGAGAGTTTACCAGAGATGCCAGTTGAGTAAGGTTGAAGGGCCAGTGAACTAATGACTTAAAGACCCTTTAGTAGGTTGATTTAAGTGATAGTAACTTCTAATTATAAGTCAATATTAAATTAAAACAAAAGTGCACTTTACACATGACAAATAATTGAGGGTTTTAAAGTCTTAATAAAAGTAGATTCTTTTTAGGGTTTAATGCCCAATATGCAAACCCTAACTATCAATAAGATTATGATTATGAAAGCTTGTGTCTTCTCTAACTTCTTATTGCAAGAACAAAACCACATCCACCATGAATATGAACCTTGCATCATATCAACCTTTCAAGATAGACCTTATCATGAAAACCATATTCACAACAAAACCTTGCATTAACAAAACCACATCCACCATGAACATGAACCTTGCATCATATGAACCATGTTTGTCTTGTGCAGCATTAACATGAATTGAGAGATCTTATCATGAAAACCATATTCACAACATGATGCACCTCATGACCATCACCTACCCTGAATCACTGTATCACCTTATCAACATCATGGCATCAACCTTGACATCAATGACAAACAACCTTGACCCTTTGACTTCAATGACAACCTTGAACCTTGATTGTTGATGACTTATGGAAGCCTATAGCCCCAATGTTATGTTGCTTACTAAAATTAGGTAAGACTCAATGTAATCTCATAATCTCGCCTTATATGCAAGAGGAATTACATTTAATAACTACAATGGTCATCAAGTGCTCATAAGCATATGATTTTGACTATCTTATTCAAAACAACAAACATACTCTTTGCATCCCAATATGGTATAATAACAAGAAATTAAGAAATATTTTCAATTGACCAGCTCATAAAGAATATGGATCAGCATACTCATTTGAATATTTTCAATTGAGCAACTCATAAATGATATGAATATTTTCTGTTCAACATGATGATTCATTTTTATTTTAAATACAACTTTTATCTTTTAGTTCCAAAATGAGGTTTAGTTGATACTTGAATAACAATAGCTGGCTTATTGGATCAACAAGCATCCTATGTAATACAATTGGACTTTAAATATTTGAAGTAGCCATCTACAAATATCCATTCAAATGTGGATTTATAATGCAAGTATGGATGCCATCAATAAAAAAGATTTGTATTAACCAAATATCTATATATGCATACATCAATATATGTTGATATAAGTATAACATATATACAAAATAGCCATATAGGCTTACAAGAATGCCATATAGGCATACAATGTCAACTATATGCAATACAAAATATATGTCCACAAATGCCATATAGGCATACAACAAAGGAACACAATAAAAAGTCATTCCCCTCTAGTTGGTGAAGAGAATAGATGACAGGTAGCCTTTGATCTTCTAGGGGATGGAGACGCATATGTGGGTGGTCTACTATGAACCCGAGGGCTGCTCCTCCTATTTAGTTCTTCCTGCATCTTTAGCTGTTACAATAAAAAGTAGACATTAATATATAGAAATTACATGTTATAAAAAATGAAACATTTAACAAAATAATCACTTATCGCTACCATATAATATGTCTCCTCACTTGCCTTAGTAGCAGGAATAGGTGGTGGTGATGTCATGTCCTATAGAAACCATCCAGATAGAAATTAAACTTCAAATCAACAATATTTTGATTTTTCAAAAATAAACAACTATAACAATGAATGTAAATTGAAATTTACTAATCTACCTCATACCCCTATCAATGGCATGGAGCTATGAATCACAGAGGTCACACCATGCTCCATTGCCCTATGAACATCAGGAGGTGTCTCTGCAGCCTGCATAATCTAGAAATAATACAATATTATTCAATTAGAAAAACTATAATAGTGATGCAAATCATGGCTCCTAACATACACACACGTTCACCTAAACACGGAAGTACACACAATAAAGCACACAAGTAACATACAAAAATCTAGTAAGTACAATTCATTCATTAAACTATTTATTTTATTACCTCCGTGAAGCTTTGAAGTCCACCACCGCTAGCAGGTGTTGCTGTGAAATCTCCAATATTAACCTATTCAACATCCAAAATTAGATATTAGAATACTATTCATATAACGATGCTATTCACATGTAATATTTATAATTGTTTACTAGTTACATACCTCGACAGTAGATGATGTAGTGTAATATGCAGGTGGAGAACCACTGAAAACTACATTAATGCTATGACCCTAAAATTTCATTAAAATCATCAAACTAAATTAGTTAATCTTGCATTTCAAAAATAAAATTTTATAAATTAAATTTAATGAACTTGCTAATATTTACCTGAGTATCAAGGCTGAAAGTCTCACTCAGGAGGGTATCTATCATCACCATCTACTTAGCTGCAGATGTAGCCTGTGCACCTGCGTCCTGACTATCCATGGGGTCATAACTACAGGCTGACCCACAAGTCTGACAAGCATGGGGTGGGACCCTACTCCTCGCACTATCTCCTAACCCACCCTGTGCTATAGGACTAGCATGCTCTATGATGCTCTAGGTCAAGGCACTAATGGACTGAAGTGTATTGACCTCAACACTCTTCTTCACAATGGAAGGGATAGAAACATGCTCATGGGCTGGTCTGTTGATTACTTGTCTCACTGGTCATTATGGGTCAACACGTGCCCCTGGTCTATCTTGTGATGACCCCCCACCTCTACCCTGGAAGTCTCGCATATCAAAATAGTTTGGTACTTTATTGAGAACAAACTCGCAGTAGAGTTTCCTCAAAAAGTATTGTGGGACCTCATTATTATTGCATGGAGGATGGTCAAAAACCATTCACCACCTCTGCCCAAAATTGTCCCTTATCGCTTGGTTGTTGCACCAATGGATAGGGAACCTCTTGCATGTAATGGGTGGAGGTTGATTTGTTTGTGGGTTTGTGAAAATGGAACACAAGTCTAATTTTGTAATTTGTAACTTTTTCACATCTTCATATGATAGATTGTCTACATAATACTCTCTAAACTCTCTCCTCTTATCCGACCAACTAGATATTTGCTTGGTAATTGAATCTACATTTGATAACATAGATTCAAGAGATTGAGCAAGCATGGACCTATGCAAGGTTGAAGTTGAAGGATCTTTCAACCTTGCAATTATGTCTTCAATTTCTTTTTTATTGTTTTCAATTTGTTCCATTAGATTTTCTTGTGTTCCAGGGGCATGTCAAGGAATGGATGGAGGAGTTTGTTGTTCAGGTTGTTCTTCCGCAGGTAATTCCTCTTCAGGATTTTGTGGATTTTGAAGAGGAGGAGGAGGAGGTGCATTAACATTTCCTAACAATTAAGGAAATTTACATAAAAAATCAACTCAAACCTACCTATTTAGAAACAAATTCAAACAAAAAAACAAATAAAACTCACTCCTTTGGCCTGCTCGACATCGTGGCAGCAATTTGGCGATGAATCGGTAAGATTTTGATGTTGAATTGAGTCTTCAAAAATGCGAGTGTGCTCCTTAGGGTTTGCAGGCCGCGAGTGTAGAGGAAAATAAAGAAATGAAATGATCATAAATGCTCTTTTTATATATATATAATTAGTCATAATGTGCTCACGTTATATTGCAAGCATGTTATAACACGAGCACATTATGGTTTGGTTTTTCTGAGCCTTAGGCTTGTCATTACCAAACCATAATGCGAGTGCGTTATAACATGCTTGCGTTATGTATTAATTTTTTTTAAAAAAAAATTGGCCACTTTTTAGCCCCCCAACTTTTTACACTTACCCAAGAATGGATAATGGAGGTGAGTTCACATCTTTGGAATTTGAAAATTATTGCAAGGTAGCTAGGATCGAAAGACATAAAACCACAATTTACACTCCTCAGCAAAATGGTGTTGCTAAACACATGAACATGACTCTTCTAGAGAGAGCAAGGAGTATGCTTAGTAATGCCAAGTTGGAGCAAGAGTTGTGGGTAGAAGTAGTTAATACAACATGCTATCCGGTAAATCGGTCACCATCAGTTGTAATAGACTGTAAGATTCCTGAAGAGGTATGGAAAGGTAATTCTTTTGATTACTCAAATCTAAATTTTTTTGGTTGTGATGAGATTATGATCTTATTTCAAAAGATCGGCATTCTAAATTAGACCCCAATTCAGAGAAGTATGTCTTTGTTGGTTATGGTGATGGACTTAAGGGATATAGATTGTGGGATCCTACTATCCATAGAATCATCATTAGCAAAGATGTAGTTTTTGATGAATCTTCTCTCTTAAAAATAGACATAGTAGAAGTTGAAATGGAACATGAACAAGTACCAAAACATCAGCAAATTTAGTTAGAAACTCAACCATCCTCAGAAAAGGGGGAGCAAGAAGAAGCTTTTGAAGAAGACGATGAGGATGCAGAAAATAGATAGGAAAATGTGGAAATGCCACAACCAACTCTAAGGAGATCTACATGGGTCATAAATCCTCCCAAGAGGTATGATGATTATAATTTATCTATTGCTTTAATTTCTAATGATGGGGAATCTAGTTGTTATCAGGAGGCAATGAATGATATTAAAAGTGGTAAATGGAAAAATATCAATGAATGAAGAAATGTATGCCTTGGAGAAGAATAAAACATGGGACCTAGTAGAACTTCCAAAGGGGAGAAAAACTGTTGGTTGCAAGTGGATTTACAAATTGAAGAAGGGTGTTGATGATAAAGTTGAAAGGTGCAAAGAAAGATTGATATCAAAAGGGTATGCTCAAAAGGAAGGTATTGATTTCCATGAAATTTTTTTACTAGTTGTTAAGTTTGTTTCTATTTGGGTAGTATTGGCATTATTTACTTTATTTGATCTAGAGTTAGAACAACTAGATGTCAAAACAACATTTTTACATGGAGATTTGGAAGAAGATATATCTATGGAACAACTAGAAGGGTTTGTTCAGGATCGCAAAAGAAAATTTGTTTGCAAACTTGGGAAGTCATTATATGGCCTGAATCAATCACCCAGACAATGGTACAAGAAGTTTGATTCCTTCATGGTGAGCCAAAATTTTACAAGAAGTGAGTATGACCATTGTGTTTACTTTAAAAGTTTGGAAAATGGTTTATTTATTATCTTGGTGTTATATGTTGATGATATGCTTGTAGCAAGAAAAAGCATGGCAGAGATCAATAAGTTAAAGGCTCAGTTGGCTAGGACATAAATGATATTGTTAGAGTAAATTGCATTTAGCTTTCTTAAGTTTAACTTAGGCCTAAATAATAGTTAGGTTTGGAAGTTTTTTCCCATAACCCGTCCGGGTAGTTTTCATCTACTCCTTAATACTATTTATATTTTGCATTGTACACTATGTAAAATATCTCATATATCTCAAATGTATTTTTCTCTTGTCTGTGAAGGTGGTTTGATGCAGGGAGTGCTCCTGGAAGGTGTTTGACACCAACATGGTATCAGAGCCATTCTCCTGCCCCTCCTTCCAATTCTAAGAGTTTTTCAATAGTTTTTTGAGTTTGAGATCATTTTGTTTACTTTGTAAATGTCATTTCATTGGCACACAACCAGTATTTGGTGTCTCATCTAGTGGTCTCATCTGATGGCATGAGAAGTTTGGTTTTGCATTTACAATCAATGCATAGAAGCATGAATGTTACTCAGGCACGATCCTTTGGTGATATGTGGAGATTGAATCCTTGCAATCTTGCTTCCTAAAGCACCAAATCTTCTATTACGAGGTTTTTTTTCTGAGGTGTCTGGTTCCTCATAAGTAGTAGCAGAGACTCCTAGTGGACTTCCTTTATTAGCATAGACTTTATTTTTTTTAAAGTTTACTATAAATATCTGCAAGGGCATTAGAGTGACGGTGTAGGGCAACAGAGGTAGAGGCCTTAAGAACCTTTCTATTTTAGAAGGCGACACTAAACATTTCTAGCCACATCTTAAAGCTCCCATGCAAGGGTTAGAAACCCCACGCAGGCCCAAACATGCCATAAAAGCACCCGTGCAACAATTTTTTCATATATTTTGGAGCAAACTTTAATATATCTAAAGTTTTGCTTTAATATTAGGGTTTCTTCTTTGTTGTGCATGAACATGAGGTGGGCCCAAGAGGAAAGTTTGGGCACTGATTTGAGTTTTTTGCTGGGATTTAGTTCCACATTCAGTGTATTGGAGGTTTTTTGGCTATTGAAATATCCTATCAATGCATTCACTTGTTGTGAGCAAGTCTCACAAGAGGCTATCTTGCTTGTGTGCTCAGTGGAGTTTGCTTGGTATGGAGATCAGGCAATGGGCCCCACCAATTTTTGCACCAAATTAGGTTTTTAACCTTATAATTCTTTTTTGGAAGTTTTAATACTTGTGAAAGCACTATCTTTGAAATTTTTGAAGAATTGTCAAATATAATGATTTCTTTGGAGAAAGGGAACTTTAGGCAATGAAGTGATTTTATTCTCACTCATCTTAGTGAGAAGAATCTATTGCCATATTTGTATAATGAAGTTCCTATTCCAGGCACACCTTGTGGGTATATATTTTGGAAAGGATATAGGGCTCAAGTCTTTAGACTTATTAATGAGCATATAAATGATGATGACCTTTTGGATTCACTTGTTCATTTTGAGTTCCCTTATGCTCTTTGCAGTTACATTCAAGAATCATATGGAGATCATGATACTCCGCCATCTCTCGATGACCCTCTTTCCAATACCAATGTGCCTTGTTATTCTTCAGAGAAGATAAACCATGCTTGTGATCCTTTGGAGGTTTTTGAGACTTTAGATGAGGTTGCAGTTGCTTCAGAGGTTCTTGATTCTTTGTCAGAGATAGCTGATCCACCTTCATTAAGTACTTCCATCATTCCTAAGTAACAGGATTATCATTGTCTTCCTGATTGGGATTCGTATTTGCCGGACATTGGTTCATTGTTCATGGAATCTCACATTTGAGACATGGAAGAAACATTTGAGGGATTAATTTTCCTATTTGATGATAGTTGTGGTACAACTGTTGTCACTCCATCTCTGTCTTTGGAGAATGTTCAAAATTAGTTTCTAGTGGTACCTTGTTTGTCACCTTCTATTGTGATTGGGCATGTTCCTGATTGGTTCATGGCATCATTTTCCAAGGTCTTAGCGACACATGAGAAGATTTAAGAGACATTATCATCCTACATTTGGATTTCACTTGCTAATTCCTATCTAGAATGGGAACCATACCTGCATTTGTACCTAGTTTTGTTTCTTCCAAAAGGAAGTTGTTTGTCGACATTGGATCATGTTTTGTCTTCAGGCACTTACCATTTTTGTAGGGGTTTACACTTTGTGGGGGGGCTACATAATCTCTCCCTTTCCCTCTTATGGGGGGGTCATTGATTGTATATAAATCATGTATGTAGTCCTTGTGGGGTGTAATTGAGTCCTCCATCCATGCATCATTTTGTTTTCTTTTCTCTCTTTTGGAGAGGGGTTTTTTTCCAGAGTGTTTTTCTCCGTTTGTGAGAGATTTTCTTTTTGCTTTGTAAATGAGTACCTAACATCATTGTGTAGCCAAGACCCATATTGCATAATAATCTCCCTAAGTTGCACTTAAGGGAGGCACATTAGAGTAAATTGCATTTACCTTTCTTAAGTTTAACTTAGGCCTAAATAATAGTTAGGTTGGGAAGTTATTTCCCATAACCTGTTTGGGTAATTTTCACCTACTCCCGAATACTATTTATATTTTGCATTGTACACTATGTAAAATATCTCATATATCTCAAATATATTTTTCTCTCTAGTGAAATATTTGTTTTTTATCGTCTATGAAGGTGGTTTGATGCAGGAAGTGCTCCTGGGAGGTGTTTGACACCAACAGATATGAAGGATCTAGGAGCAACAAAATTTTTGGGCATGGACATACACAAAGACTAGAAAATGGTAAGCTTTGGTTATCACAACAATTTAAGTATGTGGAGAAGATTCTTATGAGATTCAGTATGAATAATGTAAAACTAGTAAATACCCCTTTGGCTTCCCATTTTAAAGTTTCTTCAATTTTATGTCCTAGTTATAAAGAAGAAAAGGATTATATGTCTCGTGTACCATATATGCTAATGCAATAGGAAGTTTAATGTATGCAATGGTATACATTACAAGACTAAATATGTCACATGCAGTTGGTGTTGTCAGTAGATACATAGCAAATCTAGGTAAAGAGCATTGGGCAGTAGTGAAATGGGTACTTCGTTATCTCAGAGACATAAGTGATTATTATATTACCTTTAATGGTTGCAGTGATTTGGTTCATGGATATGTTGATTCATAGTTTGTAGGTGATTTGGACAAAAGGAGATCTACCTCAGGTTATGTCTTTACTCTTGTAGGAGGACTTGTTTGTTGGATGTCAAAGCTTCAAGAACCAGTTGCTTTGTCCACTACTAAGGCAGAATATATGGCTGTCTCACATGCATGCAAAGAGGCAATTTTGTTAAAGGGTCTTTTGGGTAAGTTTAGAAAAATGCAGGATAATGTGAATGTATTATGTGATAGTCAAAGTGCTCTTCATTTGGCTAAAAATCTAGCTTATCACAGTAGGACCAAGCATATTAAAATTAAATACCATTTTGTAAGACAAGTTATTGATGGAGGTGGAGTAGCTCTTGAGAAAATCCAAATGAAAGAAAATTGTGCAGACATGTTTACAAAACCAATACTGCTAGAGAAGTTGAGGTGGAATTTGGCTTCTCTTGGCTTGCAGAAAAGGTGATAAATGTGCAAGAACAAGTATCAGGTAAATTGTTGTCAAGATGGAGATTGTTGGATTTGTGACAAGATAAAGCAAAGAAAGAAAACAAGAAAGAAAGCTTATATTTGAAAGAAAAAAAATCTTTTGTTTTAAATCTAATTTTTTCCTAAAGAAAGAAAAAAACTACTTTCTTCTAAATTTAATGAAAGACAGTTATGTTGAAGATATTATATATCTTTGTAGCCTTTCGAAAGGCAAGTAATTGTAATTGTAGCTGCATGAAGATTGTAAATTTTTCTTTTGAATAATAAGAATATTGATACTTTGCCTTGAACAATAAGAATACCGATACTTTGCCCTGTGGATGTTTCTCTGACAAATTGCTGGAGTTTTACCATGTAAATCCTTGTGTTATTGATGTGTGATCATTTATTCTATTTATTCATTATTATGTTATTGTCTCTATTTTCTTTGCAACTAACTTATGCTGCAATATTATGCCATTCTAGGTTTTTAGTTTATTCTTTAACTTGTGCTACAAAGATTTATAATATCTTCAACATAACTGCCTTCACTAAATTTAGAAGAAAGTAATTATTTTATTTTTTTAGGAAAAGACTAAATTTAAAACAAAAGTTTTTTGTTTTCTTTCAAAGATAAGCTTTCTTTCTTACTTTCTTTGCTTTATCTTGTTGTCACAAATCTAATAGTATTATGGGATGTTGCAATCAGATAACAAAGTTCTGTAACCTATCCAATGTGTTCGTTAAGGTTGTTCTAGATTTCACACTTTATACTGTTCATGCATTCCCACGTCATACTCATTCATTCTCCAGTATTTTTATATTGACTATTTCTAGTTATTTAAGAAAAAAAAACTCTAAAGACTAAATTATAAATAAAGATTAAGTTAACGATCAAAGTCACATAGATAAGGACTGGTCGATAAGGAATGGGATTGCGTGCAGGAAATCTCTTCGTCAATCTGTTCTAGAATTTGTACATTCTTTCATTTGCTTGCCAGCAAGTTTATATTAACGGCTTTCGTGGCTTTTGTTAAAAGAAAAAATAAGAGTTTTTAGTGAGGTGGCAAACAATGGATGTATTGTAGTCAATGCATCGGTTGTTTATGTGTGGGACCTCCTCCTATTGTAAATAATCGACGTATAGACTACAACGTACTAGTTGTTTAAGTTGGTTGTTTAAGCTCTTCTTTTTTAGTTTTTACACTCGCAAATAAGGATTTAGTCTTGGCAATGCTATTGTGAATTATAGACATGTTTTATTTTTAAAAAGGGAAAATACACTCTCTATGTATAATTTAGGTTAAATAATGAAACAATTAAGTGTTAATTAATGTAAATAAATTATGTGAGTTGTTAGAGTGGTGTGGATTAAATTAAGCAATAATAGACAAAACATATAATTATGTTATAATTAGTAATAAATGAATAGAGAGATTGTTTAGCTATGTAACTAAAGAATGATTGTCACTTGTTCAACCTAGTCAAATTTATGTTCCTCAGGATCTACAGATGCTCTAGACAATTGTGCATGTGGATTACAATCATAGTATTCAATTTTGCTCTATGTTGGGTCAAGTTCATTGTTTTTGATAAAATTCTCAATTGTGACCTTGCTCTATAGCTACAAACTTGATCTTTGTTGACATCTAGATTTTGTCTTGTGAATTCTCATATAATCAAACTTCTAGGTAGTGATATTCTCAGTTGCACTCTTAGTATTTTTCCTTCAAGTTGATGATATTTAATAATATCTTGACAGACAACAAGCTTCAAACATGCACATGAATTCTAGGATGATTGCTAGGTAATTCACATGCATTAAGATGAGTGTGATCAAATATACTAGATCCCTTGGTTGATTTGAGTGCAGATGTGAATAAATAGATTCCAAGATATTTCAATGTCTTGACATGATCAAAGCGAGTGCAAGTCTATGAATTTTTATACATAAGCATAACCCCAAATTGTGAAGATTTTGGCAAAGTCAGCATGGGAGAAAAGTGTAAGATGGGACCAATTAGCTAAATGTTTGATTTTGTCTTTTACATTTAAGTGGATCAAGATCATAGCTACGAGGATGACCTCACATTTGTGGGCATGATCTTAATCAAACAACCAAGTTGGATCTATGTCCAATAAGATTGGATTAATGATCAAAATTGGACAAATAAGCTAGGTATTACATAGACATAAGAATAAGGATAAGAAATAAGAATTTAGGGTTAGGTGCAAGTAAGACTAGGTATGTAGGCCCAACTATGCACAAAAATGTGTCATTTGTAGCTATACAAATGTATAAGACATTGCTCCAAATTAGGCACAAAACAAAATAAGAAACATGTAAAGGATGCAGTTTTCACCATTATATTTTTCCCACTTTGAGGTGCATGTGAATCTCTAAGAACAAATCATGCATATCTAATTTTGTAGCATTCTCAAACATGCAAAAGGTAAATTCAACATATAGAAAAACCTATGGTCCATACAGAATGAGGACGTAGAAAAATAGATATTAACCTCAAGGAATAAATGCATAGTAAACATAGAATCAAAGTATTCAATAGAGAAAATAAACATAACACTAGATTTAATATGGGAAATCCTTAAAGGGAAAAACCAACAAATAGAAAATATCGCTCTTGTTGTATTCAAAGTAATATAGTAAGCACTTATGTGCTCTTACAGAAATTTGGAACTCAATTCCTATAGTAATTTTGGTAGCATGTACCCATCTACAAGTAGTAATCTTATTCATCCAAGACCAAGTGCACAATATGTAGACAAAGGATCAACATGAAAACTTGCTTACCAAGTTTCCTAACGAATGCACTCAATTGGGATTTCCCATAGTTAGCACGCAAGATTGCTACTAGATCTTGAAATGCCTCTTGATTAATTTTTTACTCAAGATGGTGTGTCTTCATGTCACTCACCTACATACATTAAATGTAGTTTTCAAATGTCACTTATAATAAATCCCTAGGAAAATATTGAGCAATCCAAGGTGCGGCATCACACCCCAAGGTGAGCCACAACTTTTAGAAAATATTTATTACTCTATTCAAGGTGTACAACATCTTTCCCAACATTCTCCCATTTGTTGTATACATTGCATAAGGGGCCAAACATAGACAAACTGAACTCGCTATTAAGGGGAGACATACCAATAGTACTCCTAAACCACATAAAGTTCTATGTGTTTATTATCTTCATTAAAGAATCTACAAAATTCTCCAAAGTATTCACCTTCTCAATCAATACCCTCTTGTCATCCACCTTATCCAAAGCAAAATGATACTGCACATCAATGTGCTTTCTCCACACATGAAAAGTCAAGTTCTTGGCCAAGCTAATAGCAGTCTAACTATCATAGTCAATCCTCACTGACTCCTATCTCAGGCCAACATCTAAACATAATCTTTGAAGCCATAATGCCTATTTACAAGCATGAGTATCTACTATGTACTAAACTTTAATAGTCAAAAGAGTAACCATATCCTGTCTTTTGCTCATCTAGCTATCTAACTTATCGCACCATCGAATAAGTTAAACACATAACCATTAGTATTTCTTTTGGTATCAATATCACCTACCTAATATGCATCAACAATACCTTGAATATCCATTATTATACTCAAATTTGGTCCTCCTTGGTAGCAAATAGAAGATCCTAAAGTGCCACAAAGATATCCAAAGACCTTAATCATAGTCCAATGCTCTTTTCCTGGATTAGACATATACATGCTTAGGACTCCCATTTCTTGCATAATGTGTCCTTTGGTGTAGAATATAACATACATGAAGATACAAATAGCATTTGCATGTGGAACATGACTCATGTCCTCTATCTCATCAAGTCTCTTGGGACACTATTGCATTGATAAATTTGTTCCCACATGGATAGGAACATTCACTAACTTACAATACTACATTTTGAATCTTTGTAACATAAATTCAACAATACCTCCATTGACTTAACCAAAGCTTTTATGTTTTCCCCATCTCTCTTGATTTCCATGCCTAAGATGCACTTAGCAACTCCTAGATCCTTCATATCAAATTGAAGCGAAAGTTGAGATTTAAGCATTTTTATCATATCCTTATTATTTCCAATAAGAAGTGTCTCATTAACATAAAGAACAATGATAATAAAATAACCTTCCACTTGCTTATAATAAATGCATTAACCATACTTTTCTCTAAAAAATCCAACTTTAAAACATAAGGGTCAAATTATTGATACAACATTCTAGGAGACTACTTCAAACCATAATGAGACTTCTTTGAATGGAAAACTAGATTTTCTTTACCTTTTCCTACAAGGTTTCTAGGCTATGTCATCTTGATTTCCTTCTCCAAATCACCATGCAAAAATGTTGTCTTAACATCCATTTTCTCAATCTCTAGGTCATGTGTTGTAGCAATAGATAACAAAAATCTAATGGAAGTTAATTTTGCAATAGGAAAGAAAATCTTACCCAAACCTATTCCCTTGACTTGGGAATATCCCTTAGTCACCAAGTGTGCCTTGTATTTTTTAATCTTTCTTCTATAACTAAACTTCTTCTTGAAGAACCACTTACAACCAATAAGCTTCCTTCTTCAAGAAACTAAATCAATTCCCAAGTACTATTCCTCTGTAAGGTGACCATCTAGATTTATTCATGGCCCTTTTCTAGGGCTTACTTTTTTTTATTCTAATGCCTCCTTCATAGTTCCAAGCTCAAAATTACTAACAAATAATACAAAATACAACAATTAGGTGGACTATACCTCTCGATTTATCTTCTTTGTTGAGTGAACCTTCTTACAAGTGGAGTAATAGAATCTTCTTCCTCCTCAAAATCATCCTCAAAATCACCCTCCTGATTTGGTCCATCCTAAACATCATTTTCATTCTTAGATGCTAGTTTCTCAATCTTTGGCTCATACTAAACCACACTTATTTCTTCATCTCTGGGTTGTTAAATAGGAAAATACTTGATTTCTCTAAAGATCACTTCATGACTATATAGCATCTTCCATGTCTTAGGATTCCAAAGCTTGTACCCTTTTATACCATCATTGTAACAGATGAAGATACATTTCTCTATTTTGATGCCCAATTTAGACCTCTTCTAATTGGACATGTGCACATATGTATCATAACCAAATAATTTAAGATGCCTAAGAGAGGGATTCTCGATTGTCTAAACATTTTCTAGGGTTTTATCAACAAATACTGATGTAGGAAATCTATTGATGATCTAACAAGTAGTACTAACTACTTTTCCCCAAAAGCATTTTATCTATCTTAGCCCAACTAAGCATATTCCTACCCTTTTCCATTCATGTCTTGTTCATGTCCTTTCTGCAAATCCATTTTGTTGATACATGTATGGAGTTGTCTTCTATCTTTCTAAACCATTGTTCTTAAAAAATTCTCAAATTATATAGAGTAAAATTCTCCACCATTGTCCATTCGTAGAACCTTGATCTTTTTCCTAATCTGATTCTCCACAAGAGACATAAACTCTTTGAATTTACTAAATACCTTGGACTTTTTCTTTAGAAAAACCATCCATGTTTTGTGGTAAAAATCATCAATAAATGATACATAATGCATGGATTTTTCTAATGATGGCACATTCATAGGTCCAAAAATATAATATGAATCAACTCCAAAATCCCACCTAATCTAGTAGAGCTCAAATTAAACTTAACATGATTTTGTTTCCCATATATACAATGTTCACAGAAATCAAGATCTAAAGAATAGCCTTCAAACCTCTCAACCATTTCCTTGGACTTCAATGCCCTAAGATCTTCTTCATCAATGTGACACATTCTTTCATGCCACAATTTGGAAGGTATTGGCAAACAAGTTCAAGTTTTTCCTTAGTGAAATTTTGAAATTTTCCAAGTCCAAAAACTTGAGGTATTTAGGTAAGTACATGGAAATGGGGGACAAAAGGGGGTCATAAGTGGCCAATTATTTTATGAAATGAACTAGACTCAAACTTAGACAAGTAATTCAAGATGCATATAGTCCAAATTTTAAGCTATGATAAGAACAAGAATTGTAGTACTCTAAATCTAGTTTCTAAACTACTAAATATTTTTAAAAATGGTTAGTGTTAAGGGCATTTAATGCTAAGCGTACACAAAAGAGTTCATGTTTTTATCACTAAATATAACATAGTGTCTAGTGTGTGCCCCCCTTTTTTTGCTACATTAGGTATTTTTAAAAACAAATTGGTGGAAACATAGTGAATAGTGAGTACTACAAGTTGTCTATTTTTTATATTTTTTATTGACTAATTTTTTTTTGTGATTTTTTGAAGTTGATACATCTTTAAAATTGCATCATTGAACATTCACATCACATAACTTGCACAAAACTAATTGAAAATGTAATTTTTTTTCTTGAATGTGCATAGAATGAAGCATAGAAGAATCCTGTATATGTTTTTTCAAATTTGGATAAGTAGGTCAAAAGTTATTGAAAAAATCAATACATATGTGCTGGAGGAATGTCAAGACACTCTTCAAAGAATATAAAAGTAAATAACTTAACTTATTAAAAATATTAAAAAATTTATATGGCTAGAAAGGTAAGAAGTAGCTCTTTATTTTGGTGGTGGTTTTGTAAAATTTTATTGCAAAATGTGTAAACCTGATGAGGTCAAAGTTTGAATTCAAGTTGTTTTAAATGTTAAAAACACAAATTTAGGAGCCATACGAGATGTCCAACCATTATGATTGGAAATCCAAGCCCTAAAAGAGAAGGATCATACAAATTTTGAATTCAAGGCATTAAAAATGCATACATGTTAAACTATGTACATATGTGCTATGTTTTTAATAACATGAATGTGTTTTGATGAAAATCTCAAGGCTGGCCACTAATTTTTCTCCCATTTCCATGCACTTACCAATCTCTTGAGAGATACCTTGAAAACTTTCCTTTCTAACATCTTGAGATATATCATTGGTAATACCTCAATCATTCTTTTTGTGAGCAAATATAGGTGCCACAAAGGTGATGCCTATGTGATTCATTTGCCCAAAACACTTAAATATTACTTGGACAATAGGTTGGGGTCTCTTAGACCCTTGAAATGAAACCTAGGTCACACCATGGGGTTTCTTAGGTCTAGAAAGGTTGTTGGGGCAATAACTTGCTCAAGGATCTTCATACTACAACTTCTAGAGGTCATAACTTCTTCATACTAATTTGAAACCAAGAGGAATCCAAAATTAAAATTAATTTTCCTCTACTTGGTGTCACTTTTGTGATAACCTAACTTTTCCTTTAGAAGGATTTACCCAAGAGACTTCATACCTCTTCTTCTACATTAAGGTCTTTCTTGTGTGATTACTTGAAATGCTCTATCATTTTCCAAAGATATTGATTTTATGATAGTTGTTAGAATCTAATAAAATTATTGAGGAACTCTACATAGTGTTGGCATCAAGTTTAGATAGAGTTCTAATCCAAACCCCCTTTTCCAAAACAAAATTTTCTCTAACCATCTTACAACTTTATTTGAAAAGGGCAACTCCATTCATAGTTCATTTAACTTTTTCACAAATAATATTTTTCTTTCCAAACCTAGGATATGCAAAAAATTAGAAAGAGTCTTAACTTTACCATCTCTAAACATGATCTTGATTTTTCCATGGCCAATAATATTTTGAAATGAATTATCACTCAAGAAGATTTTTTGACCATCATAATTCTCATACACAAAAAACCACTCCCTATGTGTAGTCATGTGGAATGATGTGAATCAATAAACTATTCATCATCTCTTAATGCATAATAGAATATGCAAGAAATACATGTCTAAATTTTTATTTGGAGATCTTTGGTTTAAAATCACCATCATATTCATTTTTAACCTTCTGCACATTACAAATTTTCTTAAAATGGCTAATTTTTCCATAGTTCCAACATTTTTCGTTTGACTTACCTATAGACTTTGATCTAACCTTGGAATTAAATCTCCTTTCTCTTTTCTTATTTTTCCCCTTTTCCTTTATATAACCTCTAACAACCAAAACATCTTTAGTAGACCCCATAGATTTTTGCCTCATTTCTTTAGATAACAAGGCTCCAACTAGACCATCAAGTGTTAGTTTATATGTGGAGCTATTTATTACCATATTCACTGGTCTTCTTAAATTTGTCAAGGAGTAAAGAAAAGCAAAGCACCAATCTTCTTGATTCTTCTTGACATCAACTAACTTATAATGGTATTAAATCATTCAATTTCTTAGCCATCAAATTTATCCTTTCATGTTCTTTTCTTTTGCATATGTTCTCCCATAAATTTCTATGAGATAAAGGATAAAAGATTCCATGATTAATATCTTTTGAATCAAAAGGTAAATCAAATATAAAATGAGAACTTTAGTAATCATGTATGCTCCTTCACCCTTCAACTGATTTCCCCCATATGGTGTAACTAACTGAAGAAAAACATTAGTAAATATATCAATAATAAACATAAGCATATATGAATAGATTGATAATAGAATATGTCATGAAATAACCATATATTCATAATCATGTGATTAACCAACAATGAATGATACATGTATAAGCACGTATAATCATCCAATAATAAAAATATACCAATCATAGCTATAAGGATACATCATGAGATAAGTGATATAGATCTAGATAATTGAGTATGACAATAAAGTTCAACATGATGAGGGAAAGGATAATGCCCCCTAACCTAGGATCCAATGTGTGACAATAGATTTGATCATGAAAGTTCTATGTATACGATCATAATGATATAGCAATGTAGGATCAAGATCAATATGATAAGACAATATAAGCTCAATATAAATAGGATCAAGATGCGATATAGTAATGTGAGGTCAATATATAATTAAGATAAGTTATCCTATTTATATAGTTAAATATAGCATTACACAACATAATCTAGGTGTATGCACAAAGATGGGGGACCAAAAAGTTGCCATCATGGGACTTTTTGGTCCAAAATAAGAAAAAATGGGAGCACGTTATAATGCGCTCACATTTTCCCTAACATAAAAAGTGCAAAACAGAGTCATTTCTACCATTCATTGTGAGAAAACAAGTTTGTGTGCCAAAAACCTGATAAGAAAGCGTGAACGCGTCTAAGGAAAGCCTCTCCAAGCATGTGCAAGAGAGAAAACTTCATTTTCATGATACCACCTTGTTGACAAAGATGTCGTGCAGCAAAATTGATGTAGGATCATCCCTGGTTCAAGAGCAATCTTGCATCAACCAAAAAAATTTGCATTTCAGTTTGTTTCTTTCATTTTCCAGTTTAGTTTAGGCAGTTCAGTCAGAAGTAGTTTTAGCTTTTGGTCTGGTATTCTACCATAGTTGCATTTCACATCTTGTGGATCTAGACTTAGCATCTACATTCATTCATCTACATCATATCTAGAATTCAGAGCATTTGGATCAGTTACCAGAAATTTATTGCTATCAGATCTTAGAGTAGAGCATCTTGATAGTTTCAGACAATCAGCTGAAGGAGAAGACTTGCAAAGCATTCCTTGAATTGTGGAACCTAATGACACATCATTCAATGATCTTTGGTTCATGGCCGACCCTCCCTAGAGATCCACACATTATTCCATTCATTTGAGGACGTGTTTTATGCATTTAGGTCTGACCTATCTGTGTAAATGTTGCAACTCTTCCTTGGAGTTTGTGACCTTCCTTCGCTGACATGGAGGAATCTATTGGTCTGGAGATGATATGTATTGATGTAATAGATCATTAGGAAAGTAGTTTAGAAGTTATCAATAAGTTCATAGTTTAGATTTTGTGCTAAGGAGCTTTAAAGATTTATCTTGTGCATGTATGTAATTAGGCTTGTGAGCCCTAATTGTAAGCCCGCATGTTGCCAGCCAGATTGTATTTGAATTCTATGATATACTAAATGATTGGATCTTCATTTGGCTTCATTTCTTTGAGTTGTTTCCGTTGTGTTTACTCTTGCTGCATGGTCTAGATATTTCATTCTAAGAACCCTCCTATCGTGACTACACCAGGTGGTATCAGAGTGAAAGTTTGAATCTTTGGGAGTGAATTAAGCGAAGTTGGTGAGGGAATTCTGTAAGATCTTGTTGTGGACAAATCACCAAATTGAGGCAGGTTACTTGTATCGCAATCGATTGTTGATTAAGAGGCAGTTGTCACCCTGTAGCTTGATCACCCAACTTGAGGTAGTTTGCACTTGATCCTAGGAAGAATGCCGCCGAGGAGAGTTGTTGCTATTGGAACAATGGCTTGTATAATGGATGAGATGATGGAGATGACAAAAAAAATGCAAATTTATTTGGATGCTGTTGAAGAGGATAGGCGAAGAGGATTGACATCAAGACCTAATGTTGAAAGTGACAATGAAGGAGAATTTCAATCTATTGAACAAACTGGTGAAACCCTAGGAGGTGATGAAGAAGAAGAATCAGATCAAGTAAAGATGTTGCAAGCTATTTCAAAGATTGGAAAGAGACCTAGAGTTGATGTGCTGAACTACACTAGTAATTTGAACCCTAAAGAATTGATTGACTGGATAAATGACACGGAAGAATATTTTGAATATGAGGAAATTGAAAATCTGGAGAAGGTGAAATTTGCAAAGATAAAGTTGAAAGGACATGCTACTATATGGTGGAAAAAATTTTAGTTGGAAAGGAATAGAAGAGGAAAAGAAAAGATTACAAAATGGGATAGAATGGTGACAAAGTTGAAGAATCAGTTTATACCTGCTGACTATGAGTTGGAACTATTGAAGAGATTGCAAAACCTGAGACAAAAGGAGAAATCTAAGAACGAGTACACTGAAGAATTCGATAAAATGATCATAAGGACAGGACATAGTGAAGAAAACAAAGAGAAAGTAGTTAGATATATAAATGGATTAAGATTGAACATTCAAGAAGAACTAAGCTTGGTAAGGATGACATCTTTGGAAGAAGCATATTAGTTTGCCCTGCAAGTTGAAGAGAACCTGAATAAGAGACATGATCAGAGACAAAGAGGAAGAGGAGGTAAATTTCATAGGTAGGACATTTTCTGGAGGAGATAGATCATATCCAAAGTAGAACAAGTTTGACAACCCATTCAAGAAGGATGATAGAGATAACAATGCTTACTGGAGAGATGACAGAAATTTTTACTAGAGAGGAAACCCTAGTGCATACCGGAATGAAGGATACAGGGGAGAAGGAAGAGGATTTGATAAGAAAACATTTAGAGGTACTTGTTTCAAGTGTGGAGGTGAAGGACATAGAGAATTTGAATGTAATTAGGGTAGTATAAGTAAGAGGAATGAAAATAGTGGAAGAGCATCCTATGTTGAAGAAGAACCTGTTGGATCACCTAGTTCAGTTGACGAACCTGAGAAAGTATAATCATTGGTGATGAGAAGAGTACTATTTCAAGCAGAGACAAATGAGGAACCACCGCAGAGGAAGAGTCTGTTCAAAACTAGATGCAAATCAGGGGGTAAGTTTTGTAAAGTTGTAATTGATAGTGGTAGTTTAGATAACCTAGTTTCAGAGCAGATGGTGACTAAGATGAAGTTGGAAAGATTGAAACACCCTAAGCCCTATTAGATAGCATGGATTCAGGATGATCATAAGGTACTAGTGAGTGAACAATGTTTGGTGAAATTTCATATTGGATCTTATCAGGATGAAGTCTTGTGTGATATTATGCCTATGGATGTTTGTCATATCTTATTGGGTAGACCTTGGCAGTATGATGGAAAAGCTATACATGATGGGAGAAAGAATACATATACTATAACAACAAATGGAAAGAGAATTACTTTGATTCCTTTAGAAGATGATCCTAAGAGTGAAGTATGTGGGAATGCTAGAATTTGTTTGGTAGATGGAAGAAAATTTCTGGATGGTTTAAGACATGAGGATATGTGTTATGCCTTGATTCCTAAGAAGCCTAAAACATTGAAGAAGGAGATTGAAGAATAACAACCAGATGAGATAAGAGAATTTCTAACAGCGTAGAAGACATCATATCAGATAATGTACCTAAAGGATTACCACCTATAAGGAGTATTAGTCATAACATGGATTTTATACCAGGAGCAAGTTTGCCTAACAAAGCAACACATAGAATGACACCGACAGAGAATGAAGAATTGAATAGATAGATACAAGAGTTGTTGAGAAAAGGTTTGATTAGAGAAAGCTTGAGTCCTTGTGCATTAACTGCAGTGTTAGGACCAAAGAAGGATGGAGAATGGAGAATGTGTACTAACTCTAGAGCAATAAACAAGATCACAGTTAAGTATAGATTTCCTTTACCTAGGATGGATGATATCATTGACTATTTAAGTGGAGCAAGATATTTCACAAAGATAGACTTGAAGAGTGAATACCACCAGATCAGAATCAGAGAAGGTGATTAATGGAAGACTACTTTTAAGACAAATGAAGGATTCTATGAGTGGTTAGTGATGCCCTTTGGATTGACAAATGCACCGAGTACTTTCATGAGATTGATGAATGAAGTCCTGAAGAAATTCTTGGGCAAGTTTGTGATTGTATATTTGGATGATATTCTAATTTTCAGTAAGACAAAAGAAGAACATTTGTGGCATAGTAGACAAGTTTTGTAGAGAAATTGCTGATAAACATCAATAAGTGTAGTTTCATGAAGGAAGAGTTGGTATATTTAGGATTTGTGATTTCTACGGAAGGATTGAAGATGGACCCTGAGAAAGTGAAAGCAATTGTTGAATGGCCTACACCGGAGAGCATTGGAGAAGTTAGATCATTTCATGGATTAGCTAGTTTCTACCGGAAGTTCATCAGAAATTTTAGTTCAGTTTGTAACCCTATGACAGAGACAATGAGACGTGATAGAAAAGATTTCAAGTGGACATCAGGAGTAGATAAAAGTTTTGAGTTGTTGAAGCAGAAAGTGACAGAGAAACCTATTTTGGCATTACCAAATTTCAATAAGGTATTTCAAGTTGATTGTGATGCAAGTGGGAATGTAATTGGAGCTGTATTAAGTCAAGAAGGTAGACCTGTAGCATATTTCAATGAGAAGTTGAATGATGCAAGGAGAAGATATTTAGTTTATGATCAAGAGTTCTATGTCATAATTCAAGCCTTGAAGAAGAGGAGACATTATTTGTTGCCTAAGGAGTTTGTGTTGTATACAATTCATCAAGATTTTGCAATATTTGAATAGTCAAGGTAAGTTGAATCAGAGACATATGAGATGGGTAGAGTTCATGCAGAGTTATACTTTTGTGTTGAAGCATAGGAGTAGAAAATCAAACAAAGTTGTTGATGCATTGAGTAGAAGAAGAAACTTGTTGACAGAGTTGAGAGTTGAAGTGTTGGGTTTTGATGAATTGAAACACCTATATGAAGGAGACACTGATTTTACAGAACCTTGGAAAGCATGTAAGGAACCTGTTGTGACAAATAGGAGTAAATGATTGGACTATTTCATTCAGGAAGATATGTTATTCAAAGGAAGTCAGTTGTGCATACCTAGAAGTTTAATGAGAGATAATTTGATCAAGGAGAAACATAGTGGTGGATTGGCAAGACATTTTGGCATTGATAAGATAGTGGCTTTGGTAAGTGAACATTACTTTTGGCCCTCAGATACATAAGGATTTTAGGATATTTATGTAGAGTTGTAGAGTTTGTTAAGTTGCAAAAGGGAGTAATCTGAACACTTGATTATATAAACCTTTGACAGTACCGGAGAGACCTTAGGAAGACATAAGCATGGATTTTGTAATAGGATTTCTGAAGACACAGAGAGGACATGATTCAATATTTGTAGTGGTTGACAGATTTTTAAAGAAGACTCATTTCATACCTTGTAAGAAGACAACTGATGCAGTGCATGTAGCAGACCTATTTTTCAAGGAGATTGTGAGATTGCATGGATTACCTAAGCATATAGTTTCAGACAGAGATACAAATTTTGTTGGATATTTTTGGAAGATACTTTGGAAGAAGATGAAGACAGACTTGAAGTTTAGTTCAACTTTTCATCCATAGACTGATGGACAGATAGAGGTGGTGAATAGGAGTTTGGGAAACTTGTTGAGATGTTTGGTTGGAGAGAAGACAAGAAGTTGGGATATGATTCTTTCACAAGCAGAGTTTGGATACAATAATTTAGTAAATAGGAGTACCAAAAGAACACCTTTTGAGATATGATTCTTTCACAAGTAGAGTTTGGATACAATAATTCAGTAAATAGGAGTACCAAAAGAACACCTTTTGAGATTGTGATTGGAGTGAATCCTAGAGGAGTTGCAGAATTGACAGATATCAGTATGGAAGAAAAGAGAAGTGTAGAAGTAGAAGAATTTGCAGATGAAATGAAGACAATGCATAATTAGGTGAAGAAGCATTTGGAGGATATGAACATTAAGTATAAGGAGAAGGTAGATGAGAAGAGAAGACATAAGGAATTTGAAGTTGGAGATGAAGTGATGGTGTACTTGAGAAAAGAAAGATTTCTAGTTGGGACATATAACAAGTTGAAGATGAAGAAGTTTGGACCTTGTAGGATACTTAGGAAATTTGATTCAAGTAATGCATATGAAGTAGAGTTACCAGAGATCTTGGGTATATCACCTATTTTCAACATTCAGACTTATATTAGTATCATGAAGCAGAGTTTAGTGACAGCATAGAAGAAGACTTGAACAAGCAGTTACCACACAAAACACTGAAGCAGATTGAATACATTTTGGACAGCACAATTGGACGCAGCACTAGAGGAAGACAATACAAAGAATATCTTGTGAAGTGGAAAGGCAGACTAGAAGAAGATTCATCATGGATTTCTTAGGCTGAGGTGGACCATCTTGGTTCTCCCTTAGCCCCAGCAAAGTGGGGGACTCACTTTTTCAATAACCTTAGATGTCTGATGTAGGAGCATCCCTGGTTCAAGAACAATCTTGTATCAACCAAAAACATTTGTATTTCAGTTTGTTTGCATTTCAATTTGTTTGTATTTTAGTTTGTTTCTTTCATTTTCTAGTTCAGTTGAGGCAGTTCAGTCAGAAGCAGTTTTAGCTTTTGGTCTGGTATTCTATTGCAGTTGCATTTCACATCTTGTAGATTTGGACTTAGCATCTACATTCATTCATCTACATCATATCCATAATTTAGAGCATTTGGATCAGTTACCAGAAAGTTATCACTATTAGAAGATCAACTATTTTCTCAGAGCAGATCATCTTGACAGTTTCAGACAATTAGCTGAAGGAGAAGACTTGTGAAGCATTCCTTGACTTACAGAACCTAATGACACATCATTCAATGATCTTTGGTTTGTGGCCGACCCTCCCTAGAGATCCACACATTATTCTATTCATTTGAGGAAGTGTTCTATGCATTTAGGTTTGACCTATCTATGTACACGTTACAGCTCTTCCATAGAGTTTGTGACCTTCCTTGGTTGACACGGAGGAATCTATTAGTCCAAAGATGATATATATTGATGTAATAGATCCTTAGGAAAGTAGTTTGGAAGTTATCAATAAGTTCTTAGTTTAGATTTTGTGCGAGGGAGCTTCGAAGCTTTATCTTGTGCATGTATGTAATTAGGCATGTGAGCCCTAATTGTAAGCCCTCATGTTGCCAGCCAGATTGTATTTGAATTCTATGATATACAGAATGACTGGATCTGCATCTGGGTTCATTTATTTGAGTTGTTTCCATTACATTTATTCTTGTTGCATGGTCTAGACAGTTCATTATGTGAACCCTCCTACCATGACTGCACCAAAATTTAGAGGGTTTAGTAGTTGAAGAAGGTAGGGTTCGATCAACTTTTGTTAGTTTTAGAAGAATTTTTGGATTTTTCTTTTTTGGATTAGTTTTTATATTGCATTTACAGTTTTTGAGGCAAGATAAAACCCAAATCTAGCTAATGAGGGTGAAAACAACCCCTAAAACCTTCCAAACCCTCCAAACCCTCTAAACCCTCAAAACCCAACTTCACGTCCTCATAATGTAAGGGATAGTCAAGAAAACTACCTACAGATAATAGAAGAAAACAAGAAACATCTGCAAACTATTATTCAAATGCTAAACAATCCAAGTGGAACCACCGATTGTAGGAGGGTGCTTGCAAAGTCACTAGAGGAGATTGTTTCCCACACCGATTTGGTGACAAAACAAATCACCAAATTCCAAGACTATAGGGAGAGGTGTCGGCAATAGTATGCTGACAAGTTGTCATATGAACAAGTCAAGAATGAAAAAATTACAAAATCTCAATTATGTGCACAATTATTCATCCCAAAACCAGCCAAAGATTAGAATAAAGTTGCAAACAGTTTCCTATTCATTGGTGTAGGAATGAAGAAATATCCCAAAACTTTTGGGATAGATGGTACATGGTCTTCAATGAGCGCACATGCAACAATGATGAGGTACCACAATATTTCTTGAGGAAACTCAATTGCGAGTTCATCCTTAATAAGATTCCCAATTATTTTGACATTTGTGAGTTCCAGGGTAGAGGTGGTGGCTCTGCACAAGATAGACCCGGGGCTTAGCGAGATGAAAAATGTGTGCCTGTACCCTTGTTGAGGATAGAACATAGGTCACTCCCTTCGACTATGAAGGAGAGTGTTGAGGTGGAGACATTATATTCATTGACTACTCTCACCCAAACTCTATCACAACATGCTGATGATCTTACCCAGGCCGATGATGGTGAGAGTAGTAGGCATTCGAATGTGTCCCCAAATTTGTGCAGTTCATGTGGGAACCTATGTGATTATGGGATGTAGGATGCATGGCAAGACTCTCGGCAGGATGTTGTGACATAGGAGTAGCATCCAATGACGGAGACATCCATATTGGATCAGATTGTTCTCACCGATGATCTCTTACATACTACATTTGGTATTGACTCTTAGGTAATTTGTTACAAGTTTCATCTTGATTTAATAAATTGTTACTTGAAATTTGTAATTAATTTTATATGATTATCTATATTATAAGTCAAAAATAACATGTATGTAATTGTCTAGGCAATGAAATTTTAGGGTCAGAGTCATCATCCTTCCTCCATTAGCCATCCATTAGCAGGTTATGAGAGGAGGTCAAGTTAGTAGGTATGTAATTTATCACATGATTGTAATTATTGTAGATATGTCAATGGTAATATTATTTTGTGACAATTTGATGATTTCAATAGTCACCGACACCTCCATGATTTCCTTGGTCACCTAGACACAAATCAACCACTTTTATGGAGGTAAATTTAACCATTTCTAATCATTATGCATTTTTAAAATAATGTTATGTATTTATTTTGGCCGAATAATCTTGAACTTGATTTTTAGATGCTAAATGTGGAGACTTCTCATCTTCATGGGTCAGCACAGATAGGGATTGCTGCAGCCATGATGTCTTCAAATCCTTTGACCGAGGTATGAGCCAATAACATGAAAACGTCATAATTTTGTGTTTCTTGTTTTATCTCATGTCATTTGATGTACATAAATGATATTTATGTTTAGTCAATTTTGCTTCTTGATGCTTCTCACAGGAGGTCACAACTCTAGCCTATCCACCTACGAACAAATAAGCTAGAGACAAAATGATGGAGAGTGATCATCAGATGGTGGTAAGTGATCGATTACATATGTGATGTTATATATTTCATGTACATTTTCAATAGTAATGTGCATACTATTTGATTGCATTAACAGGTGGAGCTGCATGAACTTGAACTATCTAAGAGGTCTACTCGATGGCAGAGAGAGAATGAGTCATGGATTGGTTCTCCATCTTCACGGTCAAGCAAGGGCCACCGCTTATTTCATAAAAGTCCATTAGAAACTAGTTTTTGGGACATTTTATGCCTAGATGGCTTTGTATGTACATACTTTTATATGTTACCATTGCATATTTTTGTATATATGCCTATATGGCTTTGTTTGGACATGCCTATATGACTTTATATGTAAACTAGATGTTATGTTCATGACATTATGTATATGACAGTTTATATTAAATATTTAATATGATGATCAATTATCATTACAGGAATTTGGTTTTACACATGCCAATTGCATTTGCTTGAAAGTAACTTATAAATCATTTTCAAATAATCCATTTTGTGCATATCTTACAATCATTGCATTCTATGGGATTGTGCATTTCTTTGAGGCATCATTTCAAATAGTTCACATGCCTTGTCTATGCTTTCACACTTTCCATACATGTCTACAGGGGAAACTACAAATACAATACATGTGACAAAATTCCTATATCATTTATGCTTTGATGGTTATCCACACCATGTTCCCTAGATCCCATTTTGGCATAGGCAAGGAGGAAGTTGGATAAGGTTGTACAATTTGGTTTTAGACATGCCAAAATTTGTGTTTGGTTGAAATTTACTTTTGTGCATTTGCTTGAGAGTTTTTAAAGCCTTACAAAAAATCCATTTCATGCATATCTTGCAATCATTGCATTCCATGAGACAACATTTCTTTGAGGCATCGTGTCAAATGGTTCACATTTGTTGCATATGCTTCCACGCTTTGCATACATGTCTTACAGGGTACTTACAACTACAACATTTGACAAAATTCCTACATCCTTTATGCTTTAATGGATGTCTATACTGTGTTCCAAAGATACCACTTCTAAGGTTTTTGGAATTTGGCTTTATGTGCTTGCCAATTGCATCATGCCAAACAGTTCACGTGCCTTGTCTATGCTTCCACACTTTGCATACATGTCTCTGAGGGCAGTTGCAACTACAACATCTAACAAAATTCCGATATGTTTTATCCTTTGATGGATGTCCATTTTGTCATAGGCAAGGAGGATACTGGCTAAGGTTGTGGAATTTTTCTTTACACCCGCTAATCACATTTGCTTGAAAGTTTCTAAAGCCTTATCAAAAAATCCATTTTGTTCATATCTTGTAATCATTGCATTCAATGAGGCTACATTTCTTTGGGGCATCATGCCAAACAATTCACGTGCCTTGTCTATGCTTCCACACTTTGCATACATATCTACAAGAACAGCTGCAAAATTATAGCATGTGACAAATTTCCTATATCCTTTATGCTTTGATGGCTGCCCATACGTTATTCCAAACAATCTATCTTGGTGGATGTCCATACCCTATTCCAAAGATCCCATTTTGGCATTTACACCTATCAATTTCTTTTTCTTGTATGTTTCTAAAGCCTTATAAAAAAATCCATTTTATGCATATCCTACAATCATGACATTCCATGAGACCACATTTATTTGAGGCATCATGTCAAACAATTCACTTGTCTTATCTATGCTTCGACATTTTACATATATGTCTTCTAGGACAGTTGCAACTACAACATCTATCAAAATTCCCATATCCTTTATGCTTTGATGGATGTCCATGTACCATGTTCCAAAGATCTTAGTTTGGCATAGGCAAAGAGGATGCAGTCAAAGGTTGTGGAATTTGGATTTACACCCTCCTATTGCTTTTGCTTGAGAGTTTCTAAAGCCATATCAACAAATCCATTTTGTGCATATCCTAAAATAATGGCATGCTCCATGGGACTGCATTTCTTTGAGTCATTATTCCATGCAAGTACAATATTTGATAAAATTCCCATGTACTTCCACCCACTAATTTGTTTTTCTTGAAAGTTTCTAAAGCCTTATCAACAAAACCATTTTGTGCATATCCTACAATCATGGCATTCCATGAGATTTTATTTCTTTAAGGCATCATGTCAAACAATCCACTTGCCTTTTTCTATGCTTCCACATTTTACATACATGTCTCCTACGACAATTGCAACTACAACATCTTACAAAATTCCCATATCCTTTATGATTTGATGGATGTTCATGTACTATGTTCCAAAGATCTTAGTTTGGCACTAGTAGAGAGGATGTAGTCAAAGGTTGTGGATTTTATCTTTACACCCACCAATTGGTTTTGCTTGAAAGTTTCTAAAGCTTTATCGACAAATCCATTATTTGCATATCCTGCAACCATAACATTGCATGAGACCACATTTCTTTAAGGCATCATGTCAAACAATTCACTCACCTTCTCTATGCTTCTGCATTTTGCATACATTTCTTCTAGGGCAGTTGCAACTACAACATTTTTCAAAATTCCAATAGACCACATTTTTTTGAGGCATCATTCAATGCAACTATGAGATTTGATAAAATTCCCATATGCATTTTGTAAGAATACATGAGATACTATATATTTATATATGATTACCCTAATTAGTAAGAATTAATAAGAAAGAAGCATAATGGCAATAATTAGCATTCAAGGATTTCTAATGAAGACCTAGGGTTTGGATGCCAATGGCAACTCACCAAACCCTCAGATCAATCTTTATAAATGAAGAGATTTTATGATTTAGACTAATATAGATTCTTGGGTATCTCATGATCATATTGAGATCTAATCATTGCTTTATTTCTTGTAGGGTTTGTTTCCATGCTTCTAATAATAATAATCAAGGTTATGGGACATCAAGGTTATGTGATGGCTCTTCTCATGTCATATGAGGAGATCATGGTCACAATACCATCAAGATGTGATTTCAACAACAAATTTCCATCTTTCCAAACCCTACCATCATACATAGTCAAGAAGGCACAAAATAATCAAAAGCATGGATGGTCAAGGGACTATCATGAAATCATAAGGTTGTTATCCATAAGGGGATTGCCTTGAAAGATGTATGACCATGCTAAATTGTGCCTTATCATGGCCATGATGTGTCAAAAAGGTGAAGTTACTGGGTGAATGTGAGAAGTCAATTTCAAAGAAGGTTTCAAAAGAGTATCTATTGTTGTCATAGTCATGAAAGACTATCATTATGCCATCTTAGAGACCCTATGACTCCAGAAATCACCATGAAAATGAGGTTGAGGAGTTTTCTTAGGGTGTGAGGGGTAATCAAAGGGATTTCAAGGAAGATCAAACACTAAAAGAAGGGATTTTTCCATGATCTCTTTTTAGGACTGTTACAATCATGAACAACCATCAAGGTCCTAAGAGTATTTACTAATCATCATACCATTATTCACATTTTAGTACTATCAACAAAATTTCTAAAGTCTTTTCAACAAATCCATTTTTTGCATATCTTGCAATCATTACATCCCATGAGAGGACATCTCTTTGTGGTGTTGTATGACCAAATAGTCCACGTGCCTTGTCTATGCTTCCACACTTTGCATACATGTCTACAAGGGTAGCATCAATTACAACATCTGGCAAAATTCCTATATCCTTTATGCTTTGATGGTTGTCCATACCACGTTCCAAAGATCCTAATTTGGAGGATGCTGGTAAAGGTTGTAGAATTTGGCTTTACATATGCCAATTGCATTTGCTTGAAAGTTTCTAAAGCCTTTTCAAGAAATCCATTTTTTGTATATCTTGCAATCATTGCATTCAAGGATAGAAGATCTCTTTGAAGTGTTAGGTCAAACAATTGAAATGCCTTGTCTATGCTTCCACACTTTACATACATGTCTACAAGGGCAACTATAAATACAATATCTGACAAAATTCTGGTATCCTTTATGCTTTGAGGTGTTAGGTCAAACCATCCATGTGCCTTGTCTATGCTTCCACACTTTGCATACATGTCTACAAGGGCAGCAACAATTACAACATCTAGCAAAATTCCTATATCCTTTATGCTTTGAGGTGTTGTATGATCAAATAGTCCACATGCCTTATCTAGGCTTCCACACTTTACATACATGCCTATAAGGGCAACAACAATTACAACATTTGGCAAAATTCCTATATCCTCCATGCTTTGATGGTTGTCCATACCATGTTCCAAAGATCCTAATTTGGAGGATGTTGGAAAATGTTCTAGAATTTGGCTTTACACATGCCAATTGCATTTGCTCAAAAGTTTCCAAAGCCTTTTCAACAAATCTATTTTTTGCATATATTGCAATCATTGCATTCCATGATAGAAGATCTCTTTGAGGTGTTAGGTCAAACAATTGACATGCCTTGGGTGCAAAATAGGACCATGCCTAGCCTAAACATACACATCCAGATGCGTTGGAACTGTCAGTTTGGTCACATCAGGAGTATGATGAAAGTTACACCCCTTTGCAACTTTACACTACCTCCTTCTGAAAAATTTGGGGTCAGCAAAAAATCTTTCACCACAGTCGAATGCCTCAGAGATATCAAAAACTGAGAGTGTTTATTGTAGAGGGGTTCTACATGATTGTTTTACCTTAGACAAAATGTTTCTAAGTGTCATAGTTTTCAAGTAACAGTTTGTCAAAGATTGCTGCCTTTTTGCACTTTGGACTCTTCGGGGATATGGCCGGTATAATGTAGCTTGAACTATTTCGGCATGTTTGGGTGCAAAAATGAACCATACCTAGTCTAAACATACCCATCCAAACACGTTGGAACTGTTAGTTTGGTTGCATCAGGAGAAAGATGAAAGTTACACCCCTTTGCAACTTTACACTACCTCCTTCTGACGATTTTGGGGGCAGCAGAAAACCTTTCACCATAGTTGCACGCCTGAGAGGTATCAAAAACTAAGAGAGGTTATTGTAGAGGGGTTCTACATGATCATGTTTCCTTAGACAAAATATTTTTAAGTGTCATGGTTTCTGAGTAATAACTCATCAAAGATTGCTGCCTTTTTGCACTTTGGACTCTTTAGAGATATCGCTGGTACAATGTAGCTTGAACTGTTTCGGTATGTTTGGGTACAAAAAAGGACCATACCTAGCCTAAATATACCCATCCGGACACATTGGAACTGTCAATTTGGTCGCATCAAGAGCAGGACAAAAGTTACAGCTTTTTGCAACTTTACACTACCTCCTTCTGACAATTTTGGGAGCAGCAGAAAACCTTTCACCACAGTCGAATGCCTCAGAGATATCAAAAACTGAGAGAGGTTATTGTAGAGGGGTTCTACGTGATTATGTTTCCTTAGATGGAATGTTTCTAAGTGTCACCATTTCAAAGTAATAGCTCATCAAAGATTGCTATCTTTTTGCACTTTGGACTCTTTAGGAATATCACTGGTACAATGTAGCTCTAACTATTTCGGCATGTTTGGGTGCAAAACAGGACCATGCCTATTCTAAATCTACCCATCCAGATGCATTGGAACTATTAGTTTGGTCGCATTATGAGCAGGATGAAAGTTACACCCCTTTTCAACTTTAAACTACCTCCTTCTGATGATCTTAGGGGCAGCAAAAAACCTTTCACCATGGGCAAATGCCTCAAAGATATCAAAAAATGAGAGAGGTTATTGTACAGGGGTTCTACATGATCATGTTTCCTCAGATGGAATGTTTCTAAGTGTCATGATTTCTGAGTAACAGCTCATCAAAGATTGCTTCCTATTTTGTAGTTTGGACTCTCCAGGGATATCACTAGTACAATGTAGCTCGAATGATTTTGGCATTTTTGGGTACAAAAAAAGACCATGCCTAGCCTAAACATACCCATCTGGATGGGTTGGAACTATCAATTTGGTCCCATCAAGAGCAAGAGGAAAGTTACACCCATTTGCAACTTTACACTACCTCCTTTTGATAATTTTAGGGGTAGCAGAAAACCTTTCACCATGATCGAACACCTCAAAGATATAAAAAACCAAGAGAGGTTATTGTAGAGGGGTTCTATGTGATCGTGTTTCCTTAGACATAATGTTTGTAAGTGTCATGGTTTCTGAGTAATAGTTCATCAAAGATTGTTGCCTTTTTGCACTTTGGACTCTTTAGGGATATCGCTGGTACAATATAGCTCCAACTGTTTCGGCATGTTTGGGTACAAAACAGGACCATGTCTAGCCTAAACGTAGCCATTTGGATGCATTGTAACTATTAGTTTGGTCACATCAAGAGCAAGATGAAAATTACACCCCTTTGCAACTTTACAGTACCTCCTTCAGATGATTTTGGGGGTAGTAGAAAACCTTTCACCATGGGAAAACACCTCAGAGATATCAAAAACCAAGAGAGGTTATTGTAGAGGGGTTCTACGTGATTACTTTACCTTAGAAAAAATGTTTCTAAGTGTCATGGTTTCTAAGTAATAGCTCATCAAAGCTTGCTACCTTTTGCAGTTTGGACTCTTCAGGGATATCGCTAGTACAATGTAGCTCGAATTGTTTTGGCATGTTTGGGTGCAAAAAATGACCATGCCTAGCCTAAACCTACCCATATGGATGTTTTGAAACTATTAGTTTGGTCGCATCAAGAGCAAGCCATGGAATGCAAACAAAGAAGCATGAAGACATGAACAAACTCTTGTCATGAGGAAGAACCATAGCCCAATCCAACTCCTGAAAGCATGACATGTTATGATGAAGAACCACAACCAAATACAATGACCTAATGGCATGAACCAATGACATAAGAAATTATTCCCTACTATTGTAACATGATAAACATGAATGTTATGAACTAACATCGTAACCTTGTGACATCAATCTTGATATGACATGAGTGAACAATATTAAGACCAATAAGGATCAACTTCATCCATCACTTAAATCTAACCCCTTGAAGCATACCATGATGATGATGTAAACATCAAATGTATACCATAGAAAACAAATCAAACCAATCATGAGGCCTTCACTGATCAAGTTCATACCACTGCTTGTCAAGTTCATACCATTGCTTGAGTGGGATATTCACTAATCAAGTTCATGCTTTGTCTTGAAGCACTACAACTCTGTGCATCACATGACTTACTCTATGACGAAGCAAGTGTCTTTATATCACAAAACCCAACAACATATCCTGAAAGAATAATGGTATCATCAAACAATAGACAACCAATAGACCTGCACAATTATCCATTCCTTACTTTCAAGAAAATGCAATTGGCTCGTGTAATACCAAATTCATGTAAGGATAATTGATCATCATATTAAATATTTAATATAAACTGTCATATACATAATGTCATGAACATAACATCTAGTTTACATACAAAGCCATATAGGCATGTCCAAACAAAGCCATACAGGCATATATACAAAAATATACATTGGTCACATACAAAAGTATGTACGTATAAAGCCATCTAAGCATACAAAAAATGTCTCAAAAACTAGTTTCCTATGGACTTTTATGAAATAATCGGTGGCCCTCTCTTGACCGTGAAGATGGAGAGCTAATCTATGACTCATCCTCTCTCTATCATCGAGTAGACCTCTTCAACAATTCAAGTTCACCCCACCTGTTAATACAATCAAACAATATGGAAATTACTATAGAAAATGTACATGAAATATATAACATCATGTATGTAATTGATCACTTACCGCCATCTGATGATCACTCTCCATCATCTTGTCTCTAGCTTCTTTGTCCGTAGTTCGATGAGCTGGAGTTGTGACCTCCTGTGAGAAGCATCAAGAAGCAAAATTGACTAAACATAAATATCATTTATGTACATCAAATGACATGAGATAAAACAAGAAATACAAAATTATGACATTTTCATGTTATTAGCTCATACCTCGGTCAAAGGATAGGAATCCTTAGCAAAATGGAGTGGTTGAAAGAAATAATAGGATTGTTCAAGAAGTTGCAAGGACAATGGTAAGAGAAGCAAACCTACCGGGTGTATACTAGAGGGAAGCAATTCATACTATTATTTATATACAAAAGAAAGTACAAGTAATCATCTAGGAAAGTTTTATGCATACTTGTAAAATAATCCAATGAACCATCTAGGTCTTCTCTACTCTTTATTGTGTCAAGTATTGCCTCATGGTCAGATTCACGCACCTTCCACAAGGTCTTGTTCAAAGGTCTACCTCAATATTGAATCAAATGAACATTGGTTACCACGACAAGGTTCAAGTAATGAAGAATCTTCTAATGCATGTCAAAATCCTCAAACAACCAAATATTAACACTCTTATGTGGGTACCTTCTAAGCCATGTTCCAGTAACAACCATTGAGCATGTAGGGTATTCAGTGTTTTCTCCATTTGTAACTGGGGCCTTCAATTTCTTTTTGGCCTCAACACAATGACACAAGTAATAATATGTTCCCTCTTTGTTATCTTCATCTACATTAACTGTATAAACATGCCCTACAATGATATGTATAGCAAATTAGATGAAATTAGTCAACATTACAAAAATACTACAAAGTAAGATAACGTTAGGAATTTCAAAAACTATGCAAGTAGATATATTACCTGGTTGAACTAGATCTGATATGTGGTCAAAGTCAACTAATGATTCCATCTCTGTTAATTCCAATCTCGTGGGGGGTTGATACATGTCAAGTGGGCTAAGATAACTACCATTCATCAACCCACTCCTTTGACTCACACTCATTCCAGGCTTGAATTGTACATGAAAAATAAAAGCATGCCTTCTTCCACATATGGATATTCCATGAGCCTACAATTGAGCTTATGAAAGAGTGTATCTCACTTGATCTTGTCAGTGTACAACAATCCTCATATGGTGCAATGTTAGTATCATCTATCAACTAAAAAAATCTACGAACTGAAGACTTACCTTCATTACCTGGACCCATCAAAGCATTACACCACTCGATGATTGATTTTGCATCTGTCAACTTTGCATTGTCTTTATACTTTAACTCTTCTTGTGCTATGGCTCTTTTGATACATACTCCTACACCATCATGCTTCCCCTTTCCATGCCCGGCCTCACAAAAGTTCCACATATGTTGAACACCTATAATATTATGCCTCTTGCTCAACTAATAGAAATTCCATGAGTTCTTGAATTGTGATGTACAGTTATCTGACCATATGATATGTTGACTGAACAATATGCCCCTTCTAGCCAAATCATTGTAGAACACTTGAAAGAAACCTTGCACAAACTTTGTGGAATGCATGTGATCATCACTTATAAAAAATTAATACTCCCTTATGATCTTTTTGTCATCCTCTGTACTATCATTCGCATGAATGCATGCGATGTACACAAATATATAAACATGTGTCGAGTTGCAATATTGGGATTGCACCTCACGATGTGGCTGTAGACTGTAGTTCTCTACAAAGTTTACAACTGAAACAATGCTACCAACTGGAAATGGGTCCTTGCATAACTTGAATTCCAAATCCAACCATCGAGCTCTATGGGCATGTCTTGCATAGTCATACACTATACTGTCATGAAATATAGACATAAACTGATACACTGGAATCTTTTGAATAACATATTCACACCTCTTTTCTTCTTTACCATCTTTTGTATTGTATGCCACTATTTTATAATTGCCAAACTCTACTAGTTTACTTTCAACCGCATGTGTTCTTTCCATATGCTCACATATTGGCATACGTTGCAAGCCACCACAATGCTAACATGTGCCATCTAAGTGTAATTTCTTATAGAATATTTGACCTTCCTCACTTTCATATAAAATTATTAATATGAAGTCTCTTAAAGTAGTTGGTGGGGCATGCATACCACAATCTTGCAAAACATTGTTAGTATGCAAATCTAAACATATAGACCAATAAACATCAAAATGGTTAGAAAATTCAATATGTAATCTATAACAAGAAGTAGTGCATGTGTGATTTATTTTGACATAGAAAGGTTTTAACATTTCAAAATATCTTTGAGAAATTTTAATTTTTGGATACATCTCTAGAAATTTACCAAAAAATTGTGTTTGACTCATATCCAAAAAATGCTTTGGATGTGGCTCACTGTTTCAACTACTGATTCTCCTTCTTACCACATCCCTTTGATTTGGAGATACCCTTGTGTAATTCTTCCAAAAATCTTCAATTAGTGATCTCAAAGCTTCAACAACAACTTTATCTTTCCATGGGAGTCTCCCAAAGAATGCCCACAATTCATTAGTGTTTGGGTCCTCAACTCTTGCACATCTTCCAAGAACTCTCATTAGATTTTTTCTACTTATTTGTAATGCTTGAATTGTCTTTCTAATGAGGTGAGATTTCTTTGTTTGTTGGCTTACTATTGTCAATGTAATGACACATTGTGTGACATTACTATCCTTGGTACATGAGGTGGAACCCACACTCTCATATGTACTCATTAGATTCTTGACAATTGATTTTTTACTTGAGGCATTAGATGTTCTTAGGACAAGAATCTTCATAGTAGGCCTAAATTTTAGATTTCTCATCAATTCAACAAAGAGTTGACATCTTCCGGTTTCATTTAAATTCTCAAAGAATAATTTCCATATCTTATTCACATATCTTTGGCAAGTGTGCATGGGAATCTTATCCTACATGGTCTTCAATACATTCTCATCAATATTGATTAGAAACTTAGGCTTCCTATGCAAAATTCTAGGAGGCATTTTAATTGGTAAAGTAGACTCAACATTAGGAATTTCTTCACTATTTACTTGAGATGGGATAGATGACGTACCTTCAATTGGACGTGAAAAAGATGAAAATCGCATACCTTCAACTTGACATGTGAATGATGGCATGCCACCAACTTGAGAAGAAAATACAAATGTACCTTCTATTTCACTTGTGAAAGATGGAGTGTCTCCAATTCGAGAAGATAATGATGGTGTTCCTTCAACTTGACATGTGGGCGATGGAGTGCCTCCAACTTGGAGATTCACTTTCCTCATTGCACAAAGGTTTTGTATTTGTTCCCTTTGTGCCACCAATTCCATCTCTCTCTTAGCTTCATTAGATGTGTCATGTTCCTCTTCAATTGCCAATGGTGGAATGTCTTCTTGTATGGTTGACAATTTCCTACTTTCTTGAATTCACCTCATTTTTTCTCTTTTCCTCTCATTCTCAGCTTCACACTCTTCTAGTGTTAGGGTCTTTACTCATTTCCTTGGCATGATGATGATTTCTACAAGCATGATGAATAAGACAATGATAATTGGAACCTTTATAATGACAATGAATAATGGTCACAATGTAAAAATACAAAATAAGTTATCATGTTTGGTGATTTGCATCACTTTAGGAGCTCCAATTTCATGAAATTCATCACTATCCTTGTTTATTAATATATGAGGGACCATGATCAAAGTTGAATCACAAATAGGACAAAAATTATTAAAAGGTATGATAGACCAAAAAACTGTCCCAAAAAGCACTCAAATTCCTTGAATTGACAACATCAATATCATGAGAAAACTCCCCTAATTCTTTCTTATGTTCATGTGTGAGAATTTCCTAGGCTAGGGCAGTATTATGGAGGTATCTAAAATACTTTTGAACTCATCCAAATGCACAAATATCATGCACCTCCCCTTGTGGTGAAAGACTAGCTTGATTTATACTCATTTTCTCAACCAAATCAGTAACTTGTTCTTCATATTCATGGCTATTGTAGGTTTGATAAAAAGTCATTTTTATGATGCCCAGGTTGTCCTAGACATGCATAAGTTTCATAACTTCTGAAAAATCATTCTATAGTTCATTTTCTTAACCCATGAAAAAAGTTATAACCACTGTCCCAAAGTCTAGAGGAAGACGTGTGAAGAAAAAATCATGACTTGAATGAATCCCTTTGCGAGTAGTTTCAAATGGTGAAATACAAAATATTAAAATACACATTGTGTAATTTGTCTAAGCTCTAAAATCTACTATTAAAGTATTTGTGTAAGCTCTAAAATGAGAACAACTATACAAGGCTCGTGGGACTGTCAACAAATCTGCTATGAATGTCACCCTATAAACCTCCAATCCTATTACAAAACGAAGATGAGGATTGTATTAATTATTTAATAGACTAGTATGATGTGATTAAAATTAACACATGCTATCATTAAGATGCCAGTCATAATCATTACACTTGGTAGGTATTTATGTGATTATTATCACGTTACAATAAAGAATTACTAACAGCCATAGGATAGTCACTAGATGACTGTCATTAACCCTCATGATTGTCATGATACATTTACCCAAGGTGAGCCTATTTAGCATCAGGGAATTAGCCAACATGATCACAAGATGTTAAACTTTGTAGAAGTATTATCATGAAGGCAACTAGAAGGTAAGGGAAAGGGTTGTCATACCAAAATCACTAAGAATGATGGGGCAGTTGTGCATATCTCTTCCATAATAGTTGAAAATGGACATCTTCATAAGGTCCATCCATACTCTAAGGGTTTCTTTGGGTGTTATATGTCTTAATCACCATACATAGGTCATATTAGATCCAAAGCATCATCAATTAGTTTCTCACAGCCATGGTGAGAATAGATTGGCAAGACTGCCAATGAGTTGTGAAGCACACATACAAGTATGAGGACAACATGATAATTCTTTAGGAGTAATTATAATAGTTTTTGAATAGAGGGCACTCAATATAGGAAGATCATTAAGGAGAAATTCATATGCAACTGGGGCTTTTGTTGAATTACACAGTGGTGAAATACAAAATGTTAAAATACACATTGGTATTAGGGACAGTCATGCTATAATCATGAATTGTTAATATTTGTACAATGGTAATGAGTATGAACCAATAAGGATATAATAAATCTCTCATTTGATGGTTTATTAAGGGAAGATCACCTATTATTATCCACAAGACTTATGTTGCCCACTATGCACATGATAACTAATCACCAACATTGTTAATCAAAAGACAATCCAATCTACATTTTCTTCTAAACCCAGACCTACCTTAGTGACCTAAGTGATGTATGTGCAAGGATAGTGATAGGAAGGGGATATTTTTATGGGGATGAGAGGATTTTGTGATGGGGTTGATGGGAATTTTTAACTAGTGATTGCTAACACCTTGTCTATATATGGGATTGCCAAAACAATGGCAATACTGTGTATATTTTGCGCCCTAATTTCCATTTCAAGTAAATAAGAAGTTAGATTTTACTACATTGGAGGGCTTCATATAGGGTATTTGGAAGAAAACCATAGCCTCAATCTCAAATTTGATTGCAAAAGGCAACCTATCAAAATTCCATGATTTGGACTATCCCAAGCAACATTTTGAAATTGTTTAGCAAAATGTCAATACCCTATCTATGAATAAATCCCTCCACACCTCAAGATTATTCTAGTGAAGTATGGGTCAAGTGACTCGTGATATCCTACAAGCTTGTGAAATAATGAAGAAGACTATCTTAATTAAGAAGAGATGTCATTCAGCTACTCACTAGTCATGCCTTAATTGTCACAACAATGGCAAAAAGGAAGACAATCTCATGAAAGATGTTGTGAATAGTAGTGACAAAATTATGCTTTGGATTAGTGTAGAGGTTGAAGAAGGGATATTGAGACAATTATTGAAGTCATGGCTCATTAATATGGCAATGTGTCATGGCTCATTAATATGGCAATGCCAAACTCAAGTAGATAACCATGTGCATAAGCTAAATTGCCATAAAGGCCAGTGTGAAGGAGACAATCTACTATTATAACCAGCACTTAGGATAATCATTAATAGGTACAAATGCCTTGCTTAGGAGTGTTGTTGATCTTTGCAATGAGAATGAAGTTGAGGATGGGTGTTGCAGAAAGATATACAATACAAGTTCATCGCATGGAGACATGACTGTCATATTCAGATGCAAGTAAAACTGTCATAGCTATGAGGGTAGTCATAATAGTCCTAACTATCTAAGACTATCACACCTAGTTCTAGAGACAACCATTACTATTGATCAAGTTTCATTCACATGATAATAAATTTATTTGTAAGGTTCTAAGAGGATTATTTTAAAGATTTTTCAATACCTGGACAAAAGGTGAAAGTTTGAAGAAGATTGACCAAGTGCTCATAAAGGATTGTCATGCCATAACTAATTTATTCAAAAGGGTAGTCATATTCATGAAATTTGGATTGAGTTTGATTTCATTTGAGGTGGTGTGATGGAGTTTAATTATGTTCAATAAGTTTCACATACGACTGTCCTAACACTGCAAACCATTGAAACACACATGAAGGAAATCTAAATTGTTGAAATACATAGTGTACAATTCACAGAGTAATCCTAGGGATAGTCATCTAGGGTTATTGTGCTTAGATAATTATGGAATGATGAAGCCACTATTACATGATGAATTATATGAATCATGAAGATAATAATGGAGATCTATGGAGAAAACCAAGGAGGACAAGATAAGACACCAAATTTGTGAAGTTGCCAATGTCAACAAATTTACCACCTAGATGTCCTTAACTAATCCATGATTACAAATGGATGTATTTTGGCTTCTATTAACTAAAAGTTACTTATTTATGATGAATATTTAATTCTTGGAATTGTTTCTTGTAGGTCTAAGAAGTTGGAAACAAGTGGACATTAGCTAGAACTATCTTGGAAACATGAATATTTGGAGACATACCTAGTACTGTCATAAAATTCATTAAACTAATCTCTGTAATTTAGGGTATTGAAAGGTATATAATCTATCAAGGTAACCACCATCATGTGCTAATAAAGGACAATTAGGAAATTTTGAAATATTGTTGTGTCATGTGCATACAAATCATCATGAATAGGTGCATAAGGAATGTCCTAGCCTAAGACACTAATGAAGTCTCCACATCCTCCAACCTTCTCCAAGAGAATTCATATTATGAAACATGCATGGAGAAGTTATCAAAAGGACACCTAACAATTATGTCTAAATGATCAATAGATACAAGTAGGATTGTCATAATAAGGGGCATAGGATAGTCTAAGATTCAAGCCATTGCATGGTTCTATTGAATGAATCATTGTGCATATTAATGAATAAATCCTTCTATATCATCCTCTAGGGTAAAAATTAAGAGTCTTCCAGAATCAATTTTGGCTCCATTGATCATAAATATGAGTATGAAAAATAACTGTTCACTAAAATTATTTTATGAAGTATTTGATATTGTTTTTCTCTTCTATAGCTGAAAATAGGTGAAATGAAGGCATGAAGGGCTGAAACAAGGTGGAAACATGAGGAATTTGGAGTCTCTTTGACTGAACTAACTTATATACCTAGACACACATATATATATTAGAACATAAAGACATAAATACATAAAGAACATAAGAACATATATATGTGAATTAAAATGGACATAAGTTGAACCTACCTTAGAATTTGATATTGCAGTTGACCAATTCTCCAAAATATGGCTTCCAAATCCTCAAATTCTACTATTTCACAAGTTTGATTATGAATTCTATATAACTCTAGAATAGGATTAGTGAAATTTATGGAAAAAACAAACCTATATCATCAAATTCAACTATATATCAATGGTAATTAGATTTGAAACAATATCACACATGAAACATGAAACTTTCAGTTTAAATAATCAAATTTTCTCCCAAAACATGCAAAATTAGTTCTTCTACATTGAAAAAACAAAAAAGGTGGTGAATTGATATAAAAATGATTCTCAATAAGTCAAACAACATGAAAAGCATTTTCTTGTTCGATATACTTATGAAAAGTAGGAATAACAGTCATGTGGGGTCTGAAACATGGATCCCACATGCTTTTTTCCCATTTTTCATGCTTCCCAGAATGTGCTCACATTATAATGCACTCACATTATAACACGAGCACATTCTGGGAAGCATGAAAACATAAAGCTTCATGCATGCAAAAATCATAACCTTCTCAATGTTGGTGCCAAAATCATGGTCTAGGATGTCATTCTCTAACACAAAATATATTGTAACTATGCATGTAGTGCATCAAATAGGTAATCAAGTGATGGTCCAAGAGTATCCCTAGACTCAAATATCCATGTGGTTCATGAAATAGAACTTGTCTATACTAGGAGGGGCAAATGTAGCCTTGTATCTACATGGGAGAGTCTCTCTCTCTCTCTCTCTCTCAATCCTACATATAGAGAGGGACTAGGAGACATAGAGAGATAGAGAGGGACATGGACATGGATAGGGATAGAGCTCAGGGACATCTAGAAAGAGATGGAGAGATAGAGTTAGAGTTAGAGAAAGGAAAAAAATATAGAAAGAGGAGCAAATAGAGAGATAGAGAGGGATAGGTGGAGATAGAGATGAGGAGAGGGAGAGAGTGGGATTGAGATAGACAAAGGGTTCTATAGAGGGAGAAAGATAGAGATACATATATTATAGAGAGGAGAGATATAGGGAGATAGATATAGCAAGGGAGAGATAGATAGGGAAATACAGAGAGAGAGATAGAGAGGGATATATTAAGAGATAGGGTTATGCGGATAGATAGAGATAGGGAAAGAGATGGAGAGATGTCTAGAGACATAGGGAGAGAAATTTCAAGAGGTAGAGGTATGGGGAGAGAGATAGAGAGGAGGAGAGAGAGGTAGAGAGGGATAGATTAAGAGATAGGGATCCATATGTCTAGAGAGATAGAGATAGGGAAAGAGATCAAGAGATACAACTTCCAGAGACATAGGGAGATAGATTTGAGGTAGAGGGATTGGGAGAGTGATAGAGAGAGGGAGTGGGATAGTGAGGGAGGGAGAGATAGAAAGGTAGAGTTAGAGAGAGGGAATCAAAAGAGAGAGCAAGATATATATATATATATATATATATATATATATATATATATATATCTCCCAGGCTCGGTCTCCTCTATATCTCCCTATTCTCCTCTCTACCTAAACCATAAACCTAAACCTCTAAACCTTAACCCCTAAACCATAAATGCCAAACCATAAATAATTCCCCTAAACCCTAAACCCTAAAAATGAACAATCCTAAACCCCTAACCCCTAAACCATAAAACATGGAAGCAACCCTAAATCTCTATCTCCCTATCTCTCCCAATCTCTATTGGTCCCCTCACTCTATCTCTCTCTAAACCCTAAAGCCTAACCCCTAAACTCGAGAAACCCTAAACCCCTAACCCCTAAACCCTAAACTTGAGCATTCTTGAACCCTTAAAGCCTAAATAATTCCCCTAAACCCTAAACCCTATTTACTTGAGCAACCCTAAACTCATGTAAACCTCAAATAATGCCCCTCACCCCCAAACCCTAAACTCGAGCAACTAGGCTAAACACCTAGACATATAGTTTGATAGGGGATGATGGAGGATCAATGGGAAATGGATGTAGAATTCTTGGATCTTGATTACAGAATTATCCTCATTGGGATGTGATTTGATAGGATCCAAGTTATTTGTTTGATTATAGGTGTTTTCTTGGGGACCAAGTGTCTCATCATGGGATATTGATGGATAATGAATAAGACTAGCACAGGATGATGGATAGGGCTAATGGGATGATGGATAGGAGTGATGTGGGTTACTTGCTCATGGATAAGATCTTGATCATAGATAATATCTTGATCACAAGGAGGATAAGCATGGATAGCGTGATATTAGATATGGATAGGGTAAGTGGGGATGCATTGATATTCATTGGATTGGGGAGTAAGAGGTGGTGATGGGGGTTCACTAGGAGATGTTAGAGGATCAATGATGGCATCTATGTATAGAGGGGGTTGACCATGAGATGGTAAGGGAACCGAGATGGGATTAGATGGGATGTTTGGATTTTGATTAGGATGGGTGGTTGGTGTTTCCACATGCTTTGGACTAGGCTCTTAATGTATAGCTATTGGGTTTCTTAGATGGATGTGATGGGTTCTTGGATGGGATCAATAATCTTTAGATGTTTGACAACATGCCTACATAATGGGGCTTGACATGGACTTATGGTAGGAGACTCTTCAATGAAATGGATAGACATAGGAATGGATGATGGTGTTGGAGTGGTAGACATGTTATTAGGAGGTTGTTTTTTAGGCTCAAGGATAGGAATTTGAGTACATGATGTTCTTAGATTCCTTTCTAATAGTCCTTGGGTCACATCCTTCATGGCTTCATGGGTTGATGGACTAGGATATGCTTATAGTTGATGGATAATGATGGAAGATGTTGTGGGGTTAGGATTAGGATTGAGTGAATGGATATAGGAGGCCTAGATGGATTAGGATTAGGAGTGTTAGAGGGGGATGAAATTGGATCATTGGATTTGGATGGCTCCATATCTTTTCTTTTATTTTTTGATTTTGTAAAGACTCTTTGGAGAAAATTTTTCAAGCACTCATGGGTTGATGGATCTAAGCTTAGAATGTTTGATGGTGGATTAGATGGTGAGTTATATGGTGGATGGATGATAGGGATTGATGGATTAGGAGATGGGTGGACTAATGAGTTAGGATTAGGAGGATTGGAGGGAAATTTTAAAATAATTCCCCTTTAACCCTAACCCCTAAACCCGAAACTTGAGCAACCCTAGAAACTCATAAACCCTAAATAATTTACTCCTAAAGGTATAAGTAACCCTAAACTCATAAACCCTAAATATGCCCTTAAACCTGAGCAACCCTAAACCTCTCTCTCTCCCAAAACCCTTAAACCTAAAATAATACCCCTAAAATCTAACCCCTAAACCATAAACCCAAGCAACCCTAAACCCATACACCCTAAATAATTCCACTAAACCCTAAACATAAGCAACCCTAAACTCATAAACCCAACCGACCTTCTCTCTCTCTCCTTATCACCCTATCTCTCCCCTCTCTCTCTTGTCCATCTCCATCCTCTCTCCCTTTCCCTCCCTCTCCTCTCACATGTCGACAAAGAATATGGAAACAAAAAAACTAGGACATGCAAAGAGGGACGAGGATATAAATTGGGAGGATGAAATTGAAACAAGATAATTTATGAAATTTCATTGGATGAGAAGAATGATGAGGAGAGGTAGAGAGGGGAGGGAAGTAGAATGAGAGAGAGGATAGGAGGTAGAGATGGGAGGGAAGTAGAGAGTGGGAGAGGATTGTAGGAGGTAGATAGGGGAAGGAAGAAGAGAGAGAGCATAGGAGGTAGATAGGGGAGGGAAGCAAAGACTGAGAGAGAGGGTAGGAGGTATACAGGGGAGGGAAGTAGAAAGTGAGAGAGAGGGTAGGAGGTAGAGAAGGGGGGAGAAGAGAGTGAGAGAGAAGGTAGGAGGTAGAGAGGCGAGGGAAGCAAAGACTCAGAAAGAGGGTAGGAGGTAGATAGGGGAGGGAAGTAGAGAGTGAGAGAGAGGGTAGAAGGTAGAGAGGGGAGGGAAGACGAGAGTGAGAGAGAAGGTAGGAGGTAGAAAGGGGAGGGAAGTAGAGACTCAGAGAGAGGGTGGGACATAGAGAGGGGAAGGAAATAGAGAGTGAGAGAGATGATAAGAAGTGCAGTTTCCCTTGTAGACATGTATGTACAGTGTGAAAGCATAGGCAAGGCATGTCACTTGTATGATGTAACACCTCAAAGAGATGTTCTATAATGGAATGCAATGATTGCAAGATATGCAAAAACTAGATTTGTTGAAAAGGTTTTAGAAACTTTCAAGCAAGTGCAATTGGCATGTGTATAGCCAGTTATGCTCAGCATAATGTGAGCACGTTATAACATGCTCACATTATGTGAAATCACATAATGTGAGCGCATTATAACACACTCACATTATTGATTTCACATAACACGATTGTGTTATAAATAATGCGAGCATGTTATAACACGCTCGCGTTATGTGAAATCACATAACATGAGCACATTATAACATGCTCACATTATTGATTTCACATATAACGTGCTCGCGTTATGCTCAGCTTTCTTTGACATGTTTTTATCAATTTTTAACAAAATCTAGAGATAATCTGGAGCATGCTCCTCATCAGGATGTCACTTTTTTCAATGAAAACTAAAAAAAAATACCACAATAATCTTAATCTCTCTGTTAGCTATCTAACCATATAATGTTTTTCACATTTTGAGTACATTAAGGGTTTCATCTTGAATTTCTTTTGTTAGTGTGTCCATTTTTTGTCAAAAACTAGTGTCTAGTATTTTTGACTTTTTTTTTAACTGTTCATCAAAATTTGAAATAAGTTACATTTTTAGAAACTAGACTCCATTCTACACGTATTAAAAAAAATTGATTTTCGATTAGTTTTCAAACATTTTAGGGGGGAGCATGCTCAAATTTCTATTTTTCAGGATGTATCCACTTTAAAAATTACTAAAAAATCAATTATTCATTAAAAAATTATCAAAAAAATTAGGGATAAACTATATGGTGTTAGCTAATTTCTCACTAGAGTGATTATTGAAATACTAAAAAAAGTTAACATTTTAGGGGGAGCACAACATATGCTATGTTATGTTTTTTTCAGAAAAACAAGACCAATTTGTGTGCTCCCCCTTTTTGAACCCCTTAATCTCAACCATTTTTGGAAAAAATTAGTAGTTTAAAAACTAGATTCAGAGCACTACGACTCCTGTTTTTGTTCCATCTTCAAATTTTGAGTGTAGCTATCTTCAATTTCTCATCCAACATCAATGTTTCCTAATTTCAAAAAAAAGTTGGCATCTTAAGACCCCATTTTGGTCCCTCATCTTTGTGCACTTACCCATATATTGACTCCAAACTATTCATATAGTCAAAACACAGTAATATAGACACTCAAGAACATTGTATAACTCTCAATGCTCTTTTCTACTTGATGTCTTGAAACAATGATTTATGGTAAAAGCAATTCATGACACATTAATATAGACACTTAGGAACATTGTATAAATTTTTTGTTGGAGTGAGCTTCTTCTATACAAACATTTTCATGACATAAGCATGGAGATAGGTCTCAAAAAGAAGAAATAATAAAAAAAATTGGAAGCACATGGAAAAAATCAAATACCATGTATGGCATATCAATTGCACAAAGGAAAGTTATGATAACCATGAAGAGGATGATGATATTGATAATGACATAGACACAATAAATAACATAGACATGTCTAAATGGGAATTACTATCTCAAATTAGAATTACTAACATGGTGTCAATTTTAATCAAATTGAATTGATTGGTTTATATAATTTTGATAGAAACGATCAGATATGGGACAACTTATAAGTATTCCCACACATTTACATAACATTGCAATTCAATTCATAAGTTCACAAGAAATATACATGTCTCAGCGAGAAGACCACTCATCCTCACTTTTGTATGGACAAAATTATATATTTCCAGAAAAATAAGAAGTCACACTTACTATCATTACAAAATACTTTAAGGATTGTGCTTCAAAGCAGCCACTACATATGGTCATTCAAGGAATTGTAAGCATGGTAAATTCATAACTAATTAGTTGCATGAAGAATGAACTTCAAAATTCAAAATTAGAAAAAATAAACCCACCCCTCACACTTGCTTCTACAAGAATTGATTCATTTAATGTACATGCAACCCTGAATATTCCAATTAAAGAAATTCAACTATTATCGGGACAATCATTGAGAATGTTTCAAGAAGACAAGAAAAATATACAATACATACTCATCAATAAGATAAGTTTCATAGGTCCAAATCTACTATGAAAAATAGATAGTAAATTATGTGAGGCATTTCCCTATCAACAACAATTCTACTTTGGTGGAATATCTAGTAATTCCTATAGGTAACCTTGCCCAGTTGCCACCTATTATGGAAAATTTTATATATGATTCACACTTGAAAGAACAATTGCTATGGTAAAGATTTACTATTGTTCCATTAGAAACAATATTTTGACAACAAGGTGACAATCCAACTAAACCCAATTCTATCATACATCACAAAACATAAGAAATGTTGAGCCGACACAACATAATTGGGAAGTATATGAGTTAAACAAACAAAAATCTAACAACATTTGAGAAACATGTAGGTTTCTTATAAATGAATCAACACGATTACTTTTTGAGACACATGCACCCCCATCAGCCACATCTAACACAAATACTTAGAGCCAACATGTGTGTATCTAATTTGATAACGAGTAGATTAACACTAACTTGGTTTGACCAATATATTACAACAAAAATATTTTAAAGAAAGGATGATCCACATTAATCTTTTATTAAATTCATCTTTTACAAGATTGTAGGGTTTTCCATGACAAGTGGTTCTTGTACAAGGTTGGAAGCTAAAGGGTGTCACAATTTCTTATCCTTTCCTAAAGTTAAACTAAAATTATCATATAGAATGAGGTAGGTGTCAAGTCCTTATTGGGATCATGTCATCATTAGAATAATTAAATATGCATAAAAGGTTAATTCTCCAAAAAAATTTATAGAACTAGTGCAACAAAGTTTCACCTTGTTATATTAGCATCTCTCATTAGAAAATATTCACTTCCCATGTACTAACCAAGATTATATATTTTAAAAGAATAATATTGCATAGCTTTTTTCTGTATGATGTTTGAAAAATGTTTAGAAGCATGATAGAGTGGACATTGAAATAGAATATAGGGAGACTATTAAGATATCTTTCTAGAGGCTTCCATCTATAACAACAAAGCTTGGATCAAGCAGGCTACCTATAATAGACGTGCCTCCTGTAAAGAGCCAACCAACGTTTAGTGTGTAGATGAGACCCACTCCCACTATAAATAGCTAGTGACTCCATGCACTACTTATAAATAAGGCCTTACGAGAAAGTCCACAATATTATTTCATTATCTAATGTATCAGTTATAGATGGAGCCTTACTACAAACCCCACAAAATTATATTATCATACATCAACAATTCATACGTAACAAAGATCCCTATTTTTACCCTATTTTAAAATAGATATAAAACTTTTCCAACAAATATTGAAACGATGATGTCCTTCCAATCATTTATAAATGGACATTTACATTAGTAAAAGTCTGGAGACATGAATTATAGATGGAGTAGAAAATATTCGTATGGCTGCCTTGTGATAATTTTTGATGTTGGAAACCATCATCGTATATTCTTCATTGAGAGTACTCATTTTTAATTATGTTCTAGATAGGAAAAACATATTTTGAATCAAAATGAAAGGGATAATTTTGAGTTTCATATTGCTCTCCTTGGCATGCTTTCAACACAGGTCTTATTTTCTTAGGCTTCTCTCTCATAAAAAAATAAAGCGGTTTATGTTAATAGCTTTTAGATAAGTTTAGTCATTCAGTTTCTTCATAAATAAAAAGAGGTAAAGGTTATTTCCATGTCATCTCTACTCTTTCCCTCTCCCTTGGTATATGATTGAGTGAGGAATATAGAGACTCACTTCCTTCCTTTTCCTTTCACTTTGTATTTCCTACTTGACATTCTAATATGTACTTGGTGTGGTCATCGATGTCTTCTCATAGACTATTGTAGACTTTAGGGTCAATTTTATAGTGCTTTCAGCTATTACCAAGATCTCTGATAATCGAGTGGTATTCTCGCAAGATGATATACAAAGACTTAGATAAAGATAACCATATAATATAAACACAATTAATTTGTCATAAACTAGTAATGAGATAGAGTCTACATATTCATCAACCTCAATTTAGGAAGGCTCATGGATAGAGACATGGAATTATGAGACAATCATTAGTGAGGAATCAAATACTAGTGTACATCTATTTATACACAAAGTCAAAAATCTTCTACTTGATACCTCTTCCATGTCGCCTGGCAATTTTTTGCATATTATCGACTATTTGTTACACATATGGTTCCTAGGGTTGTCATTGATGTCAACACTATCATGGAGGTGTGATGGTGTTCACGGTTGGATGTCATGTCCCATCCAACAAGAGAAGAGAGAAGATACAGTTCATGGTTGGATGTCATGTCCCATCCAACAAGAGAAGACAGGAGATATAGTTCATGGTTGGATGTCCTAAAGACATATTAATATGGGAATTAGAAGCACTAAGATGATCATATGTGTTGTTGATGTCACTGATGGCTTGAATCATGTGTGTTCCAAGTTGCATGATGATTGGATTATCAAAAGAGTGTTTTGTTGTTGACAATTTGAAGACAGTGTTATTTTTGTGAAGGAATTATGTGTATGGCAATGGAATGCTCCATATTCCTCTGCATTTGTAGATATGGTCATGCAATTATGGGACTATATTTGGGTGCAGAGAAGGTGACAATTCTAAAGTTTCAGATCATTTGTCCTTCCGCTGAGAAAATTATGCATGATAGAGTATCCTTATGTGTTTTAGTAGAGTGAGATGGTGTTGAAGACCTATTGGAATGCTCCTCATTCCTCCAAAAGTGAATGGTTTCACTTGTGGTTTTGAGGACATTGGTGCAGGAGCACATTCTCTGTAGTGCAGGGTCATCTTTTCTTTTGTTTTCTCATAAGGCTCTTAAGCCATTTCATTTTGTAATAAGGGTCAATTTGGTCCCATGAATGTAATTGTGCAAGGCAAACAAGTGATTTGCTTGTATGAAGGGTAAACCAATGGCTAACTGATTTGAAAATCAGTTTGCACGGTTGGCAGGGATAATTGCTGTCTCTACATCTTCTTTAGAGGCAGGTTGTATGTCACACAGAGCAGAGAGAGAAGTGTGTATTACAACAAGTTCTTTTTGATAACTGAATAAAGAGAGTTCTGGGTGTGATCTGTGTTGATTTTCTTGGTTGTTCTTAGTGATTTTGATATCTTTATCCTGATTTTGCAATTGGAACCCTAACCGGATGCTATCTGTCAATCCATAGTGACTCTGTAGTGTGCAGATGGTGTAAAACCCATGGTTCCACAGTGGCTAGTTCGTAACCTAGGAGTAGGGTTTTGATTCATACATGGAGGCCCTTTCCTCTGTCCACTGAAGCCCTGTATAGTATCAGTGTGATGGGGGAAAGACTTTTCATGTTTGTTGTTTTTGAATTCTTACCCAGGAAGCCAGCGAACTCAGTCAAGTTCGACTAGACATCGTCATGTGGCTAGTCGGGAAATTGATGTAAGGCAAATGGTGTCATTTGGGGATCAGATTGATACAAGTGATCGAGGGTTGATATATGAAGCGGCCAAATTCCATTGTTCTGTCGAAAGGAATCTAAGTTCAGCATCACCTAACAGTTGGGAGTCTGTCGGCGTGAGATCAAGTGTCGGAATAGCTTTTTGAAGGGCCACCGATAGACTATGTCTAACCGATGAAATTGGCATCGGTGTGAAATACTCTCCGTCTTATCGAAGATTGGTATAGTGTCGGAGGCACATACCATCGTTGTTCGCATCGGCGAGAGAAACGAAATCGGGACAAAAGAATAAGGAGCGGCCGATAGTTCATGTCTTTCCGATAGAGAAGACATCCTTGACTTCGGCGAAACACTGGAGGATCTCTTGCCGATAGGGAAGATATAGGCAAATACTTCATTCGCTTCTGCTGGCACTCTGCATCAAATTGGTATCAGAGCCAATATTCTGAATCACAGCCGTGTATGTCAGACGAAGAATTGGAGATAGAAATAGAGGCTAGCACAATGCCTCCCAAGACGATGAGCAAAGCAGCCATCCAGAAGATGGTGGAAGAAATGCTCGAAGAGAGACTGAAGAAAGAAAGATCCAAAGAGAAGGATGGAAGCACTTCTGAGTCAGAAGAGGACGAAGAAGGAGAAACTGGGGAGAATCCTCAAGGAGAAGGTATGACTGCTGATCAAAAGGCATTTCTGAATGCACTCAAGGGTCATGGAGATAGTGGTGATCCGAAAATGGATGTTCCCACGTTCAATGGGAAACTGGATGGAGATACTCTTGTGGATTGGATTGAAGCCATAAGTAATTACTTTGACTTCAAAGAGTATAGTGACAGTAAGAAAGTAAAGTTTGCAAAGACCAGACTGAGAGGTTCTGCATTGGTTTGGTGGAACTACACTCAATGTGAAAGGGAGAAGGTTGGAAAGAGTCCAATCACCAAGTGGAGCAGAATGGTGGCCATGCTGAGAGCCAAATTTCTACCATGTGATTATGATCTACAGACTATCAGAAAGTTTAATCATCTTAGGCAGAAAGATATGGACGTGGCTACATACACTGAAGAATTCCACAGATTGAGCATGAGAGCCAATCACAGAGAAGAAGAGAAAGAGATGGTGGCCAGATACCTGGATGGTCTGAGGTACAATATACAGGATGAGTTCAGTATGGTGGTTCCCAAGACTGTGGATGAATGTTTTCAGTTAGCCTCTAGGGTAGAGGATAAACTGAAAAGGAGAGGTGATCAAAATAATAGAGGAAGAGGTGGCAGGAACAATAGAGGAAGAGGTAATTTTGGCAGAGGACAGCCAAACAAAGGTGAAAATTCAAGTCAACAAGAATCACGTTCTGATACAGAACAAAAAGGTGGTGGTTTCAGAGGTTGGAGAAGACCTAATGGCAGAGGAAGAGGTGGTGGTGCAGGCAGAGGACGTGGAGTCTTCACTGGAAGATGTTACAATTGCAATCAAGTAGGCCACACTGCAAGTAAGTGCCCTGAGAAGGCATCTAGCTCTCATGATGGTGGGAGAAGGAACCAACTATTGCAGGAGGATGATTGTCAAAGTGTAAACTCACCAATTGGTAGTGCTGCACCAGTACTTGAAGGAGAGAACATGATGATTAAGAGGACCCTCGTGAAGATGCCATTGAAGCAGGAGCCCCCACAAAGGAAGAATCTCTTCAGAACCCAAGGAATAGCATATGGTAAGCTCTGTAAAATCATTGTTGATTCAGGTTCTACTGAAAATGTAGTGTCTACTGAAATGGTAGAAAAGTGTAGACTGAAAAGATTGCCCCATCTTAATCCTCACAAAATATCTTGGTTGAATAAGAATCAGAACTATTTGGTGGAAGAACAAACTTGGGTAGAGTTTGAACTAGGTGATTATAGGGATAAGGTGCTATGTGAAATTATTCCTATGGATGCTTGTCACCTTCTTCTTGGACGACCTTGGTAGTATGATGTGAAGGCACAGCATGATGGTGAAAAGAATACATATATGATCACCAAGAATGGTAAGAAGTTTCAGATGGATCCCTTACCAGAGCAGGTTGGAGAGAAGAGCAATGACAACAGTGTCATGTTAGTGAGTGGCAAAGAGTTCCTACAACTCATGAAGGAGGAGGATACCCAAGGGTATGCACTGATGATGAAGCCTGTATCCAATCAGCAAGGCAAACAGCAGAAGGAGATTCCATTGGAAGTGCAACAATTACTAGATAAGTACCAAGATCTTGTGGTAGAGGATACTCCTAACTCCTTACCACCTATGAGGGACATAAGTCATCAGATTGACTTGATACCTGGAGCCACATTACCCAATAAAGCTGCTTACAAGTTGACACCACAGCAGAATGAAGAAGTAGGTAGACAGATTCAAGAACTTTTGGAGAAAGGTTTGATTAGGAAAAGTCTTAGTCCATGTGCAGTCCCTAGTGTACTTGCTCCTAAGAAAGATGGCAAATGGAGATTATGCATAGATTCAAGGGCTATCAATAAGATCACCATAAGGTATAGATTTCCTATGCCAAGAATTGAGGATCTGTTGGACTATCTTGGTGGTTCATGTTACTATTCCAAGATTGATTTGAAATCTGGTTATCACCAGATCAGAATAAGGCAGGGAGATGAATGGAAGATTGCTTTCAAAACAAATGAAGGTTTCTATGAGTGGCTTGTTATGCCATTTGGACTCAGTAATGCTCCAAGCACATTCATGCGGTTGATGAATGAGGTACTTGTAGAATTTATTGGAAAATTTGTTATTGTTTATCTTGATGACATTAATTTTCAGCAGGACCAAAGAAGAGCATGTGAAGCATCTTGGACAGGTGCTAAAGAAATTGCATGAGAGTAAGTTGATGATCAACTTGGATAAATGTGATTTTATGAAAACTGAACTAGTGTATCTTGGATTTGTGATTTCCAATGGCTGTTTGAAAATGGATCCTACAAAAGTTGAGGCTATTCTCAATTGGCCTATTCCTAAGACAGTGGGAGATGTAAGAAGTTTTCATGGTTTGGCAACTTTTTACAGGAAGTTCATTAAAGGATTCAGTCACATAAGTGCTCCTATTCTCAATACCATCAAGGGTGGAGTGAATTGTAAATTTCAATGGACAAAACAAGCAGATGATAGTTTTGAACTGTTGAAACAGAAAGTGGCCGAGTTACCTACGTTGGTACTCCCTGATTTTGACAAAGTATTTGTTGTGGAATGTGATGCAAGCCAACAGGCTATAGGTGTTGTTCTTAGTCAGGAAGGACATCTAGTAGCATTCTTTTCAGAGAAGTTGAATGAGGCCAAATAGAGGTATTCTACCTATGACCTAGAGTTGTATGCAATGGTGCAAGCTCTGAAAAAATGGAGACATTATTTACTGCCAAAAGAGTTCATTGTTTTTACTGACAACCATGCTCTTAGCTTCCTAAATAGTCAAGAAAAGTTGAATCATCGGCACGTCAAGTGGATGGAACAATTGCAGGCCTATACTTTCACTATTCAGCATAAGAAAGGTGTTGCCAACAAAGTGGCAGATGCTTTGAGTAGAAGGATACTGGTCATACAGGAAGTACAAATGGAACAAATGGGTCTAGAATGTCTGAAGGAGTTGTACAAGGATGATGCAGATTTCAAGGCTGCCTATGAAGTGTGTGCAAGTTTGGCTAACACTTTTCATGGTGAGTATTCTGATTTTGTGCTGCAAGAAGGACTCCTATTTAAAGGTAGTTTGTTGTGTGTTCCTAAATGTTCAATGAGGGACAATATCATCAAGGAGAAGCACAATGGGGCCTTAGGAGGACATTTTGGGTTGGACAAGACTTTGGAACAAGTCACCAGGTTCTATTATTGGCCCAAGGTACAGACAGATGTGAGGAGATATGTTGCAAGCTGTACCATATGTCAAAAGGCCAAAGGTATGTCTTCTAATGCTGGTTTGTACCAACCACTGCCCATTCCCACCAGACCTTGGGAAAGCATTAGTATGGACTTTGTGCTTGGTCTTCCTAGGACAGCAAGGGGTGTAGACAGTGTTTTTGTCATTGTGGATAGATTCAGTAAGATGGCTCATTTTGTGCCATGCAAATGCACAAATGATGCATCTCATATTGCTGGTCTCTTTTTTAGAGAGGTGGTCAGAATTCATGGTTTACCCCTATCAATTGTTACTGATAGAGACTCCAAATTTGTTGGTCATTTTTAGAGGACCCTATGGAGAAAATTGGGCACACAGTTGTCTTTCTCATCAGCCTACCATCCCCAGACTGATGGTCAGACTGAGGTTGTTAATAGGTCCTTGGGAAACCTTTTGAGATGCCTTACCAAACAGCATGGATTGGCATGGGATTTAGTGATCAGTCAAGCTAAATATGCTTATAATGATTCAAGAAACAGAAGTACTGGGAAAAGCCCTTTTGAAATAGTTTATTGTTTCCACCCAAGAGGACCACTTGAACTCAAAGACCTCCAAGGATGGGATAAAAGGAGTGCTCTAGGAGAAGACTTTGCTGCTACCATGAAAACAGTACATGATCAGGTCAAGCTTTAGTTGGCGAAAACTGTCTCCAAGTACAAGGATAGGGCAGATCTGAAGTGAAGGGAGGTACAGTTCAAGGTAGGAGATTTGGTGATGGCCTACCTCAGAAAGGAAAGATTACCTAAGGGGCAACCAACCAAATTGTTGATGAAGAAGATAGGACCTTGTAAGGTAGTGCATAAATTTGGTCCAAATGCATATGAGATAGAATTACCATCTGGCCTTGGTATCTCTCCCATTTTCAATGTTGCAGACCTGTTCCCTTTTAGACCTCCATTACATGCTGAAGATGGTTCAGATGCTGTGATTGAAGATGAAGACTGGATCAGAGATTTACCTCCAAGTAAGCCTTTGCAATTGGAATGCATTTTGGATTCCAAAATTGTCAAGAAGACAAGAAAAGGGGTATACAAAGACTACTTGGTCAAGTGGCAGGATCTTCCTGATTCAGAGGCAACCTGGATGAGTGAAGCAGATATTCTCAAGCATGGGAAGACACTTCAGCAGTTAGCAACTCAAGGGACTTGAGTTTTTCCTGCAGGGGGAGTATGGTGCAGGAGCACATTCTCTGTAGTGCAGGGTCATCTTTTCTTTTGTTTTCTCATAAGGCTCTTAAGCCATTTCATTTTGTAATAAGGGTCAATTTGGTCCCATGAATGTAATTGTGCAAGGCAAACAAGTGATTTGCTTGTATGAAGGGTAAACCAACGGCTAACTGATTTGAAAATCAGTTTGCATGGTTGGCGGGGATAACTGCTGTCTCTACATCTTCTTTAGAGGCAGGTTGTATGTCACACAGAGCAGAGAGAGAAGTGTGTATTACAACAAGTTCTTTTTGATAACTGAATAAAGAGAGTTCTGGGTGTGATCTGTGTTGATTTTCTTGGTTGTTCTTAGTGATTTTGATATCTTTATCCTGATTTTGCAATTGGAACCCTAACCGAATGCTATCTATCAATCCATAGTGACTCTGTAGTGTGCAGACGGTGTAAAACCCATAGTTCCACAGTGGCTGGTTCGTAACCTAGGAGTAGGGTTTTGATTCATACATGGAGGCCCTTTCCTCTGTCCACTGAAGCCCTGTATAGTATCAGTGTGATGGGGGAAAGACTTTTCACATTTGTTGTTTTTGAATTCTTACCCAGGAAGCCAGTGAACTCAGTCAAGTTCGACTAGACATCATCATGTGGCTAGTCGGGAAATTGATGTAAGGCGAATGGTGTCATTTGGGGATCAGATTGATACAAGTGATCGAGGGTTGATATATGAAGCGGCCAAATTCCATTGTTCTGTCGAAAGGAATCTGAGTTCGGCGTCACCTAACAGTTGGGAGTCTGTCGATGTGAGATCAAGTGTCGGAATAGCTTTTTGAAGGGCCATCGATAGACTATGTCTAACTGATGAAACTGGCATCGGCGTGAAATACTCTCCGTCTTACCGAAGATTGGTATAGTGTCGGAGGCACATACCATCGTTGTTCGCATCGGCGAGAGAAACGAAATCAGGACAAAAGAATAAGGAGCGGCCGATAGTTCATGTCTTTCTAATAGAGAAGACATCCTTGACTTCGGCGAAACACTGGAGGATCTCTTGCCGATAGGGAAGATATAGGCAAATACTTCATTCACTTCTGCTGGCACTCTACATCAGACATGGATGTGTATTACATGCTTCCTTGTAGTCTCAAGTGTCTTGGTGGTCCACAACTCAATTTTTCAAATGATAGCATGTTGTTGTGTTCTAGATGACTTATTATTCCCAGAGTTTATGGTTGAAGTTGTGCGGCACAAATCTTTGATGTGTAAAAGTAAAGGAGTGTTTTGAGATGTTGTATGAGTCATGTGGACTCATTTGGAAGAGTTTCATGAAGATCTTTCTTATTTCCAATACCACACAAGGTTTTCAAGTTGTTGTGGCCGTTATGCTTCAAGTTTTCATATGTTTTGCTTAAGGTTGTCCTATTTCCAAATGAGCAGAGTGTGCAGATGTAATTACTTAGTGTTTGAAGCTATGAAGGATGTTTTGGACTTGGTTAAGCAAGTGTTGGTGTCCACAAGGCATGGGTCAAGATCTACTGGTGTAATGTGTGGTTTTGTTTAGGACCTATCTTCTACACGTTTCATGTTGTGTGTTGTTTGGCCAACTTCTAAATGTATTTTTTATGTTGTATTTGGTCGACAAGCAATGTAATCAATGTAATATCTTGTATAAATTGTAAATCAAATTGATTGAGGTGAGGTGTGATTGCAAAGTGATTGATAAGGTTCACATGCAAGATAAGGAGTAAACTGAATGCATTTTGATGTGTGACTAAAGGAGAAAGAGCAGAAGGTGTAGATGCTATCCTGATTCATCTTAAAGACATATTTGTGATAGTGATCAAGTCTAGAGTGTGCCTAACTGATCTGATCATCAGAAGAAAGTGTGAAGAGGTAAAATTACAATCATCAAGGGTGTGAATTTCAATGTCAGTTTTTAGATAGTAGAAGGATTGTCATATTGTAATATTTTGTAATTGTGTTCTCATTTCAGGGAGTAGTAGCTTCCTTGGGAGTGACCCTAAAACAAAGTCTTCAGGGAGTAGTAGCTTCCTTGGGAGTGACCCTAAATCAATGTCTTCAAGGAGTAGTAGCTTCCTTGGGTTGTAGCCCTAAAATAAATTTTTTATTTGAGTTTCATATATTGTGAATTAATCCTCACCATGGTTTTTCCCTTCTTGGGTTTTCCATGTATATCTAGTGTTATGTGTTGATGTGCATTGTGTTAATCTTGCATGCTTATGTTAGTATTGTGATGCTTAAGTTTTAATTTGCTTCATATAAGTTGAAGTTGTTAAAATTAAAGATTGTTTAGATATTGATTCACCCCCCCTTCTCAGTATCTTGGTGTGTTCAACACTATTCTCTATAATCTATCTTTTTTTAAAAAAATTGTATTGTTAAATCCAAGCAAAGTGATATTACTTAAGTCATTTAAGTTGTTCAGATGGAAAGGCCTGAACATGGGTCTATTAAATTTTATATATTATGGAAAAAGCTAAGAGAACAATTATATTGTCAGATGTGTTGATGGTTCCCAACAAAGTTGAGGTTGCACTATGTGTCCATCACTTCATCTATGCTTTGATCTTGCCTATAATCATACATAATTCATTACTTTTTTCTAGGAATTCTTTCCAAAGTGTGTATGGTTGAAGAAATTCAACCATTGATAATTGTTGCTAAAGGTTTTCTTTCCCAAAATGTTAGAATAATTCAAGGCTTAATCCTAACTTGTGATGAAGACTTAGACTCTAACAAGGAGACATCTCACACACCAACAAAGATGCATCTCATTTGGACTAGGCATGTCTTAGGGATATGTGTATATTGAGTTGTTAGTGTATTAAGACACAATAGATTGTTGCATTCAATAATATAGAATAACATAACATTATATGTGATGATGTGATACAGTATGGCAAAAGTTACTAGATATATATATATATATATATATATATATATATATATATATATATACAAGAATGAATTGATGTACAAGAGAAGTATAGAGTATATGTGAATGTACAATGATATATACTATTTAGTATTCATGTATATATAAAGAGAAGAATTAAAGTTAAAAATATTATGCAAGTGTTTTATGTGGGAATGCATATACCCCTTCAAAATTTAATTGTTTATTGTTAATACTTGTTTAGTCTAGCCCTTGTGTTGCATTAGCTCTAACCTATGTTTGGCTCTGATACCAAATGTAATGCTACTTTCCCTAGAGTTATTTTATTATTTTGTAGTGGATTTATTATGGTTAATGTTTAGAGTTAAGATAAGTTAGAATATGTGAAGATATCAAAATAGATATAAATATCAAATGAAAATTACATGTAATAATTTAATAATAACTCTAAGTAAATCATTAAAAAGACGGACAGGATAACATAATCACATAATCACATTAACATAAAAACACATATATAATGATCTCAATATCTTTATTTATTAATAAGTTTAGTACTTATTTGAATTACTAAGCACTTGGATTGGCCACTTTCACCCTAGAAAGATTTCAATGGTTTTTGCCCTCATAGCTATGGCACATTCTAGGAGGAACTAGTCCTTATTCAAAACTAATCATGCTCTTTTTCGGAAAGCACACATGCTTCCCAAGCATTCAACTCTTTTTAGAAAACATACAAGTTTCCCAAGCATCCTACTCCTTTTCAGAAAACATAGAAGCCCTCACTAGGACAATCTTGGATGTACACCGTACCCTGAGTTGGACACAGTGTGTGTGCCCCTTCTCCTAGAGTTGGACATATCCCATGTGTCCATTCTCATAATGCCCATAGCCCACCAAACCACTTACTTCTTCCTTGAATGTCCTTCACATGCTATTCCAAGTCTCACACAAATGCCTTATATAACTTTTTAAGGGGTGATTTCTAAACCATCACACCTTTTCACAAATGTTTTCATTAATAATGGTTTAATAAACATAATAACTCCTCTCTTTTAAAAGGAGTTTTTCATAGTTATTCTTTATTTATCTCCATTTTAACTAAAGGGTCATAATATCATTTATTTTCCATCTCCCTTTAATTATAAAGGGCAAATAACATTTATCCTCTTATAATTTTAGAGGATTATTCATAAATATCTATCTTTTCTATTTTAGATAAAAAGTCACATAATAAAAGGGATCCACATAGAACCATCATTCTCTTTTGATTGTTACTCCAAAATGCAAAACAATCCATACAACATTCTACGGAAGAAAGAAGAGGCTCACCTACAGTTAATATCTTCATAGCAAGTGCAAATATGTAAGCATCTTCCTTGTTAATTCAAATTATTCATATCAATGTTTTATTGATCATTATGTTTTATACAACACTCATTCATAACTAATTTATTATAATGTTTGTAATTTACACGGGATACTCAACAATCAAAAAACATTTTAGTATAAGATTTGTCCTCCTTATTAAGAAAATATACCTTTTGCTTTAATTAGTTTACTTTATTAAAAGTAAATCATTTTTTGAAATATAATAATAGAATAACAACAATTATCTCTCTAATGGTTTCTATGGAAAATCATTCTAATTAATTTATTGGGATCAAAAGAAAATTCAAATGCAAACCTTGACTGGACTCAAATCGCAAGATATCAACATAAAATACAAAAAAAGATCAATTATGGAAAAAAGAAACACCAATCTCAATCTTTCATAAAAGATTCATCAAGAAACACATACACGTTTATGTCAAAATTGTAAATCTAATACACTTACTTCTAGATATTATTTTGTGTAAATAAAAATGATAAATAAAACACTATATCTTTTAATTCATTCCACAATTTTTATTATACATTCTAAATAACATGTAATTTATGACGGTGTAATGTAGCACCTCCTTAAAGTGCAAAGTGCTAGTAAATAACATTGATATAAATGTTTATTGACTAGTGTGACGTTAGTAATAACGTATATGTTGTAGCAGAGCTTATAAGTCCTTGACGTTCTTTTCGAACAGTTTGTAGAGAATACGCAACTCCGAGGCCTTGTCAACGTCGATAGTAAAGAAGAAAGAATGCTCTCATACAACTCTTTTTTCTGCTTGATGTCTTGAAACAATGTTTTATGGTAAAAGGCAATTCCAACGTTTCAAATGACTTATCATAATCGAAGAGTGGGTATTCCATGGATAATCTGATTAAATCAACAAGCTGATTACTTCAAGAATTGAAATTAATAATTTGGAAAGTTTAGTGAAATCTGTTGTGTTATTGAAATGCTATTGAAGAGATGTTTGTATAAAGTGATAGCATATAAATGGTATAATTTATGGGTTTAATCAGCTGGTACGTTGTAAACAGTTGGTTAGTCGAAATTTATTTGACAGAAACATTTTCGATGATTTGATCAACAAAACAGGTGGTAAAAAGGGTTGAAAGAATTACATTTAACAGATCAACAACATAAATCAACATCAAATGGGATAAAAAAATAAGTAAAGAGCGGCCACGACAATGTGCCGACTGTTTACGATAGGCGGAACTGGTGAGTGGTATAACTTTGCACAGGTGTATCACTTGTAATAAACAGATGGAGGTTGAAGATATATGTAGAATCTTTAACAGGAAAATAGCTAGTATATTGTAATTTCGACTTTAATTGGAAATAAGGTTGTTCCAAAGTCAAAAATAAGTACATGAGCATGTACAATGGAAATGGAAATGGATCCTTTTATAGTCTACCGTGTTGGGTGACCTGATTTTGGGTCTACAAGTGGCTTATAACATATGAGACTACCTCATACTCCCAATATTCAGGAGGCAACTAACTGTGCTTCTAATATGAAGCATACATATCCTACCTCCTGTAGGATTTGAACTTGTGAGCTCTCTTTTCAAGAAGACGAGTTTTTCACCAACAGACCAACTCAGATTGTTTTTCATCAACAGACCAACAATGAATCGGTGAAGTTGTTCCAATTGAAAATGGAACATCTTTTGGCACGGACAAGATGTCATGACTACTGCAAAACAGCAGGCACCTAACTGTACTTCTAACATGAAGCATACATACCCTACCTCCTGTAGGATTTGAACTTGTGAGCTCTTTTTCAAGAGGGTGAGTTTTTCACCAACAGACCAACTCAAACTGTTTATCATCAACAGGCCAGCAATGAATCGGTGAAGTTGTTCCGATTGAAAATGGAACATCTTTTGGCACGGACAAGATGTCATGACTACTGCAAAACAGCAGCTCTGCAAACAGGGCAATTGTTGTGACATAGAAGCCATCGATCGATACACCGCCTGTGGAAATAATGTTTACATGTGGGAAGAATACGGACGGTCTCTTCACCACCAATTCCTTCCAGACAAATACAACAGTTTTCTCTCTTGTCTGCTTCCACTAAACTCCCATACTTTACTTTGGGTAGCCCTCCAATCTTCCATCTGCATAAACAATCTCCCTTAATGAGGAGAAAACATCTGCGAGGCGAGCTGTGGGTTAGTACTGAGATTCCCAGAAACAGTCCCAGTGCTCCATTAATAAATTGCAATGAAGGGAGCACAAATTCGTGTGCCTCTTCTATAAGATCCACAATATCGTTGAGGAAGCAATTCCCTGCAACCACATCTAGAACAAGAAGCACCATCCAAATAATGTATCCCACACCAATGAATAAGGCGTATAATAATAAAATCACAGGAACAATCGTCTTTAAATTTCGGAATTTGGCTACTGCTCTGTGCAGAGACAATTCGAAATTTTTACAAGAATTCCAAGGCGCCTTTGAAACTAAAATCGAAGGCTGTGCCATCTTATAACTTGCTCTTCTTCTACAATTTGCCCCCTCTTCCAACTATTAATAGGATAGAGAATAACTGTACTATTTTGGTGTCTGGTAGATTTTCTTTTCAAATAGAACAATCGTTTAACATTTTTTAAGATAAGAGAAGCTTCTTGAATGTGACAACTTTTTAAAACCAAATTCTAGAAGCTTCTTGAATGTGACAATTTTTTAAAACCAAATTCTACCGTGTGTGACGATGATTGTTAGAAAACAGTGTTTGAAGATCATTGTATTTGTAGCCCATGGTTTTGCGAAGTGAAAAAGGAAACGGGAAAAGTATGACGCGTCTTTGAAAAGCGCAAAATGTTAGACATGAACAGGGACAATTCCCATTGATTATCCAATTCTTTTATCCATCGTCGATTATAATAAAAGGGTTCTATTTTCATTTTCATTTCCATGCGTATAGTGGATTAGTTCATCTTCTTCAGTTTATCACCAGTTTTGATTACTTAGGCTTCATCTTCCTTCTGTAGTTGATTTTTTATTCAATATTTTTAGGGTACAATTGTTACAAAACATTTAGTTGATGATTAGTTTGTTTTCTTAAGTGCCTCATAGAAAAACTAAGGAGATATAACATGATGAAATAAATTGATGAAGATGAACTCACACATCCTCAAGCAGATATAATGGGACAATCAGAAAGATAGAACCACATTAAAGAAATATAATGGGACAATGAGAAAGATAGAACCACGCATTAAAGAAATATAATGGGACAATGAGAAAGATGAACCACACGTTAAAGAAATATAATGGGATGAAAAAAATGGAGAAAGATGGAACCCACTTACAAAGGAAATATAATGGGACCAAATCAATTAAGAAAGATGCAATCCATGCACTAAAGAAATACAACAAAAGCAAATGAAATCCACACTAAGAAGATACTTTCACACACTAAGGAGATATAATGGGACAAAATAAATGGAGGAAGATAGAACCCAAACACTTCAAGATATAGTGGGACAAAATAAATGGAGGAAGATGGAACCCACATGCTTAAGGAGATATAATGGGACGAAATAAATGGAGGAAGATGGAACCCACATAGTTAAGGAGATATAATGGGACAAAATAAATGGAGGAAGATGGAACCCACATGCTTAAGGAGATATGACGGGACAAATTAAAAGGAGGAAGATGGAGCCCACCTACTAAGGAAATATAATGGAACCAAATAAACTAAGAAAGATAGAACCCATGTACTAAGGAAATGCCACGGAATGAAATAAATGGTGGAAAAGGAAACTCACACTAAGAAGATAGAAGAACCCACACACCAACTCGGATAGTCGAAGCTTCCTATGTATTCAATAAAAAGGGTCCAACGAATTGCATAGTGTTTGATGTGTGTAAATTCATTTTCAAACCAAACACTATTTTTTGCTTGCTCATTAAGCTTATGAATTTATATATCAAAATTTTGATAAAAAAAATAGTTATTTGATTTCTATTTATATTAGTATTTTGATAGTGGGACAACTACATGCATTGAGCAAAGGTTAATATTTAGTGGTGCACCTATATATATTGAGTGAAGATTAATGCTAAAATATTGATGTCACTAGAGTGAGTTTGACAATTATAGGTGGATGTAAAATTTATAAGTGGTAAATGTCTATGCATAATGGGCTATGGCAAGTCAAATGCACTTAAATGGTCTTATTTCTTCTTTTAGACACACAATATGTTAAAGTTCTAATATACCTTTTAGTAAGTGTAATTTGAAATTATGAAATAAGATGTATGAATGTGTAAAGGAATAAAGTCTATTTTATATAAATTTAGGTTAATTAAATCAAAGTAATTAAAAATTATATAATTAATTTAGATTTAATTAAAGAGTTGGGTTAATAAATTTAAATTTTATTTTTTAAATTAAATGGTTGTACATAATATGTAGATTTGGAGATGGTTTATGTAATTCTTATGCAAACTAAGATTTTCTTAAGTTCCAAATTGAAATCTTCTTAGAATGAATGATTCTTGTTATATAGATGTTCTCATTATTTGACCATATCATTCCATATGAATTTATTGCACTTGAATAAGTGCATTTAAATACCAAGACATAGAAATAAGTCACATACATGTGTACCAAGTCAACTCACCATTGCAAGTGAAAAGGGTGGGAACTTTAGAATTTGTATTCAAAAATTTAAATTTGGGATCAATCTCACACCAGGATTGCCCAAGGCACTTAGGATTGACCCATAGTAAAAAGGTAAAGATATTAGGGTTAGGAGAAAGCATATGCATGTGTTTATAAATGAAGATGAAAAAATGGCTACTAAATCCAGTGAATGTGCAAATATGGATGAAATAAGGTCAAATGCATGGAAATAGTTGTAAATGAATGTGGAATGGATGGGAAAAGGTATCAAATTGTGAGACAAACTCATCACAAGAGTGTGTCACTTTTCAATCTATGTAATTGTATTAATTCATTCGATCAAAATGTGCCCAATTCTATCTTATGTTGTGTGAGATCTATCGTATGCATTTTATTATTTTGATTATTATATGGGTGCAAAACAATATGGATCAAAGATGAGATCAAGGTACTCTCAAGCTAAAACCATTGTAAAGTTCAACTATGGATGGTTGGATGATTGGTTATGGTGGTACATTTGTAAAAACCTATGATAGTCTTACTATTTGGCTTCTTCTCATGTTTCAGGAATAAAACATGTCAAGGAGGGATGGTATGTTATGTACCTAGGGATATGATATTATAATGTAAGTGGTTGGAGATGCCAACATGTGGCACACATCCTTTAAGTTAGTTATATTGGGTCATGTGGACAACTTGTATAATTAATTTTATCAAGTGAACTGAGTAGGCCTTCATTAGGATTAACCCTCCATTATGTTATTAGGAGGTATATATAAAGGAGGTGATTATCATTGTAAGGATATGTTTTGAGTATTATATTGTATTTGGAGATCTCTTGGAGATATAGTATGGATTGGCTTCTTGCTTAAGGAGTTTTGTATGATGTTACCCTACCTTAAGGACCATTTATTCTATTTTGGCATATATTAGATATTAGGGCATATTGGCTCACAAACATCTGTTGTGTTGTGTGAGATCTATCTTATGCATCTTATTATTTTGATTATTATATATTTGGGTCTTATCATTCCCCCTCTAATTGGTTACATATATAGTATGCAAGTAATTGAAGGAGAGGGAAAAATAACTTAGCTTTCATGCTAGTGTAAATGATATATGTAAAAGCACGTAGCATCATGTCAAAAATAATGAATAATGAAATAATAGTGAAGTATGTGCATAGAGCATGTGGAGATGCATCATCTTAAGATAAGCATGTAAGCACATGAATTGGTGATGATTACCATGAAAGGTTTCCCCCCATATAGGCAAATCATATCAAAATATAGGCATGTAAGCACAAATAAGTAAGATGTGGGCATGAAAGCACATCTAATGATAAAGTCTCAATATGAGATAAGAATCATAATATCAATACATTGTAAGGCTCACAAGCATGGAAGCATAGGCTGGGTAAAATGATAATGATGAAGTAATAAGCATGAAATGATGAGTATGTAGATATGATAAGCATAATACAAGGAAACATAGGTCATGAAGGAATAAACTCAAGGATCATGGTAATGAAGGATTATAGAAGACATCATAAGTGTCTAACATTAGAAACATAGATCATTAGTGTGTATGCGAATAAAAAAGCAATGGTTGTATTCATGGAGTTGTGGGATCAAAAAGTCACCACGTGACTTTTTGGTCCCATGTAGAGTATAATGTGCTCACGTTATATGCTGCATAAAAGTAAAAAAACCCACTTCCTTATACCTATGGCCAAAAACATAGTTTGGCAAAAAAAAAATAGTGACATAGCACGAGCGCATTCAATGAAGGGCAAATCAAGCAAGTGCAAAGAGAGATCAACGTTTTCACAATGCCACCTCACCAAACCCGCTCCCAAAGTCATCATGAAGCAAATGTAGAGGGTCTAGTAGCCAGAGAATGTAGGGTTTGATTAATTTTTGTGATTTTGAAAAGAATTTTTTACTTTTGTAATGTTTGATTAGTTTTTTATATTGAATTTACAGTTAATGAGGCAGGACAAAACACAAATCCAGCTAAGGAGAGTTAAAACAACCCCAAAAACCCTCAAAACCCCCCACCTTCATGTCCTCACCATGAAAGAGATACACGAGATAACTATTTAGGGCAAATAGAAGAAAATAAAAAATATCTTCAAACCCTAATTGAAATGTTAAACAATCCAAGTGCAAGCACCAATTGTAGGAGAGCACTTGCAAAGTCATTAGAGAATATTGTTTCTCACACCAAATTGGTGACAAAACAAATCACCGAATTTCATGACTATAGGGAGAGGTGTCAACAATACTATGCCAACAAATTGTCTTGTGAAAAAGTGAATAATGAAAAAATTACAAAATCTACATTATGTTCACAATTTATCAATCCTAAAACTAGCCAAAGATTAGAAGAGACTTGCAAATGCTTCCCTATTCATTGGTGTACGAATCAAGATATATCCCAAAAGTTTTGGGATAGATGGTACATGGTGCTTTATGAGTTCCATCCAACAATAATGAGGTGCCACAATATTTCTTGAGGAAACTCCATTGCGAGTTTGTCCTCAAGAAGATTCCTAATTATTTGACATTCGAGAGTTCCAGGTAAGAAGTGGTGGCTCTGCCCAAGATAAAGAGGGGGCATAGCGATACCAAAACATGTATCACTCCCTTCGACTTTGAATGAGAGTGTTGAGGTGGAGACACTACATTCATTGAGTGCTCTCATGTAGTCTCTAGCAGAGCATGGCGATGATCTCACCCAGGCTAATGAGGGTGAGAGCAACAAGCATCATTTGTCCCCACATCTGTGCAGTTAATGTGGGAACCTATGCGATTATGGGACACAGGATTCACGATAGGACTCTTGGCAGGATGTTCCAACATGGGGGCAGCATCCAATGATGGATGCATCCATATTAGATGATATTGTTCTCAAGATGATGTCTTACAACATACATTTGGTATTGACTCCTAGGTAATTTTTTACAAGTTTCATCTTGATTTAATATATTCTTGTTTCAAATTTATAATTAATTTTATATGATTATCTATATTATAAGTCAAAATTAGTGTATGTAATTATCTGCGCAATGAAATTCTAGGGTTAGTCTTCATCCTGCCTTTGTTAGTTGTCCATTGGCGAGTTATGCGAGGAGGTCCAATTAGCAGGTATGTAATTTATCACATGATTATAAATATAGTACATATATCAATGGTAATATTATTTAGTGACAATTTGATGATTTCAACAGGGAGCTTCATCAACACCTCCACGGTTTCCTTGGTCCCCTGCACATGGAACCACTTATACGAAGGTAAATTTAACCATTTGTAATCATTATGCATTTAAATAATGTTATGTATCTATTTTGGTCAAATAACCTTGAACTCTATTTTCAGATGCTGAATATGGAGACTCCTCCTCATCTTCATGAGTCAGCGTAGGCAGGCATTACTACAACCATGTTGTCTTCAAATCCTTTGACTGAGGTATGAGCCAATAACATGTAAATGTCATTTTGTATTTCTTGTTTTAAATCATGTCATTTGATGTACATAAATGATATTTATGCTTAGTCAATTTTTCTTCTTGATGCTTCTCACAGGAGGTCACAACTACAACCCATCCAACTACGGATGAAGAGAGATAAAAGATGATCGAGAGTGATCATCAGCTAGCGGTAAGTGATCGATTACATATGTGATGTTATATATTTCATGTTTTATATATTAATGTGCATATTGTTTGATTGTATTAATAGGTGGACCTGCAAAAATCTCTGTCGAGGAGGTCTAATTGATGGGAGAGAGAGGATGAATCATTGATTGGCTCTCCATATTCATGGCCAAAAAAGGGTCACCGATTATTTGATAGAAGTCCATAGGAAACTGGATTTGGGACATTTTTGTATGCCTAGATGGCTTTGTATACATACTTTTGTATGTTACCGATGTATATTTTTGTAAATGCCTGTATGGCTTTGTTTGGACATGCCTATATGGCTTTATATATAGACTAGATGTTATGTTCATGACATTATGTATATGACAATTTATATTAAATATTTAATATGATGATAAATTATCATTACAATAATTTGGTTTTACATACGCCAATTGTATTTGCTTGAAAGTTTATAAATCATTTTCAAATAATCCATTTTCTGCATATCTTGAAATCATTGTATTCCATGAGACTGGGCATTTCTTTAAGGCATTGAATGGACCAAATAGTTCATGTGCCTTGTCTATGATTTGACACTTTCCATACATGTCTACAAGGGTAGCTACAAATACAATATGTGACAAAATTCCTATATCCTTTATTCTTTGATGGCTGTCCACACCATGTTCCCCAGATCCCATTTTGGCATAGGCAAGGAGGATGTCGGATAAGGTTGTGCAATTTGGTTTTAGATGTGCCAATTGTATTTGGTTGAAAGTTTCTTTTGTACATTTTCTTGAAAGTTTCTAAAGTCTTATAAAAAATCCATTTCGTACATATCTTGCAATCATTGCATTCCATTAGACAACATTTCTTTGAGGCATCATGCCACACAGTTCACGTTCCTTGTATATGCTTCCACACTTTGCATACATGTCTCGCAAGGTAGTTGCAACTACAACATTTGACAAAATTTCCATATCCTTTATGCTTTGATGGATGTCTATACTGTGTTCTAAAGACACCATTTCTAAGGTTTTGGAATTTGGCTTTACACCTACCAATTTCATTTGGTTGAAAGTTTCTAAAGCCTTATCAAAAACTCCATTTTGTTCATATCTTGCAATCATTGCATTCCATGAGCTGACATTTCTTTGAGGCAACATGCCAAATAGTTCATGTGCCTTGTCTACACTTCCACACTTTGCATACATGTCTCCAAGGGTAGTTGCAACTACAACATCTAACAAAATTCCCATATCTTTTATCCTTTGATGGATGTCCATTTTGGCATAGGCAAGGAGGATACTGGCTAAGGTTGTGGAATTTGGCTTTACACCCACCAATTCTATTTTCTTGATAGTTTATAAAGCCTTATCAAAAAATCCATTTTTTACATATCTTGCAATCATTGCAATCCATGAAATGACATTTCATTGAGGCATCATGTGAAATAGTTCATGTACCTTCTCTATGCTTCCACACTTTGCATACATGTCTACTAGGGTAGTTACAACTACAAGATCTGACAAAATTCCCATATCCTTTATGCTTTGATGGATGTCCATAAAATGTTCTAAAGATCCTATTTTGGCATATGAAGGGAGGATGTTGTCTAAGGTTGTGGAATTTGTCTTTACACCTGCCAATTGCATTTGCTTGAAAGTTTCTAAAGCCTTATCAAAAAATCCATTTTTTTCATATCTTGCAATCATTGCATTCCATGTGATTACATTTCTTTGAGGCATCATGCCAAACAGTTCACGTGTGTTTTCTATGCTTCCACACTTTGCATACATGTCTTCGAGGGTAGTTGCAACTACAACATTTAACAAAACTTCCATATCTTTTATGCTTTGATGGATGTTCATACCATGTTCTTGATGCAGAGGTAGGGATCAACTTCAAGGGTTTCCAAAATGACACAAGCATATTCTAGACTACTCACCCAAAACATACACAATTCCCCTCTTTAATACATGGACTTAAGGACATAAGATGCATCAAAAGTGTTTACTTGACACAATACTCTTTCTGGAGTACTTACACACCATGAACATCATGAATAGGACATGATCCAACCAATTAGAACTCCCTAAGAACACTAAAAAATCATTCTTTCTATCGTTCCCTTCCAAAGAGGCCTATTTGCTTGTAGCCATTTCCAGGGACAAAATCAATCATAACTTCTCAAAAAGGTGGAATCCCCAAAAACCAAACCCTATTTCAAATACCCTTTTGGGCCCCATAAAATATATCAAGAAACCAAGTGAGGTTGTTTTGGAACACAGACCTGAATAATGGATTGTTCCTACTATTTTAGGCCTAATTAGCCCTTTTTTCCAAAGCAAGTGCAATGAAATCAAACATCAAACTTCTCCTATCAACTCCAAGGGTCTTAACACATGTCATAGGGTCCCTTTATACAGATTTCATCACCATGTTTCATCACAAATGTGCCATTTCACAAATGCATTACTTACTTAGTCTTCTAAGCCTAAAACCTTGTGAAATCAGACTAGGGCTTGGTCAAATCCACCCCAACCTCCATATTCTTCACAAATAATCACCAAAATGTGAAAGAGAACTCTAAGATCCTCCATTCCACCAAGTTTGGTCAAATTCCAATGGTGGAATGAACCTCAAATCCTCATTTTTGTTACCAAACCCTCAACTAGGGTTATGCAGACCTGTTTTTACAAAAATGCTTCAAACAAACTCAAATCTTGATGAAAATGCCTCAAACCATAATCAAATTACCCTTGAATCATCCCTTTATAAATACCAAATGGAGATCAATGTACTTACAACCTGTACAGAGCTGTATCAGAATTGGAATAGTCAAAGCTACCCGAATCTACATAAAAATAGAGTATCTCTTTTTTTATTTCTCTTCAAAATACAAAATGATCCCCCTTCATCTCACATTCACAAGGCCAATTTAAGCTTGTTACATCATTTTATTAACTACCTCTTGAACTCCAATGACCAAAAACCTTCCTACTGCCTAATGACCCTTCATATTCCCAATTTTGCATTTTTTTGCAATTTTGCAACTTTTACAAAATCTGACATATTGACTCCCTGAACCTCCTAGACACCTAACAATGACTCAAACACATTATAAATGGTCTAAATATGACCTTATTACAAAGATATTCAACCCACAAATCAAAATTTACAAAATTGCCTCATGGAGGCATAAAATCGATTAGGTGCTCCTGCACCATACTCCCAGCCAAAAAGAAACTCAAGTTCCATTGAGGACTATGCTGCACAATAGATTTATGCTTAACCATATCATTCTTTTCTCTCCAAGTAAAACTCCAATCTGGTAGTCCTTTTCAATGGGCCAAAAACTAAAAGTGATATTGTTCCTTGTGTGTGACCGGTTCTTCACTAGAAAATGTTGCTTTTCACCTGATGTATAATCTCTTACATGCTCCTTACTTGAAAACTTTGGTGAACCTACTCCAATACCTTTTTCCTTTCCCACAACTTGCTTCATCTTGAACCTAGGTTTATCCTTCCTTGCAATTTCAACAAGAAATATGTATATTCCTTCCTTATTCCTTCTCCTTTGCAATGTAATGATGATCTCTTCACCCTTCGTTTTCACCTTTCCCATTTGATATTCTACCCCTATGTATGCTACTTTCTCAAGTTTACTAACCTTTGATATGAAAAAAATTGAATGGCTACTATATCCCTTTGAAAACATTGAGGAAAACACCCTATCAACATACCTTTTATACTAACCTTAAATTCCAAGAATCAATTCATCCTTGACCTTCTCAATATCAATTTTTGACAGCAACTCAATATCATTTCCCTTCAAAATCACATCATACTTCATACCTTCTATCTCAGCATCTCCATGGTTTGAAATGGCTGCATCCTTTATTGGCTTGTCTTCCTCTACTTTGATGAACACCATCATCACATCAACTTGCTTGGCTTGTTCATTGTCTTCCTCCATCAACAAAGGTTCCTTCACATCTAGTTTTGATGTCTCCTCTTGTCTTCTCCTCTAAATAATCTTTCTAATAGGCCACGTAACCTTCCTCTTGACTAATAAGTGCCAACTTTACAACTGTTGCATCTCAGTCCTCATTATTTCTTCTATCTCCTCTTGCATTTCCTTTATTTGTGCCAAAGCCTGCTTCAACTCTTTGATCTCTTGGTCAATTTCCATTTGTTTTGCCTTTTCTTTTTCCTTCTTCATCTCTTTTCCCTCTCTTTTTCTTTCTTGTTTCCTCTTTTGTGAACCCTCAGCCTACAAGTATCTCTTCAACAAATCCATTCTTCTCTCTTTTCCAAGCAAGTCTCTTTCACCTTGCTTCTCTTTGTCTTTGTGACACCTCACCTAGGCTTCTTCTCTTCTTCACTACCTAGTCTCTTGGCATCCAGGCTCTCTCTTCAACCTGCAAAAAGACAACACACAAACACACAACCTTCTTTTCCCAGAGTCTTCTAGCTCTGATACCAATTGATGTAGAGGCATGGATCAACTTCAAGGGTTTCCAAAATGACACAAGCATATTCTAGACTGCTCACCCAAAACATACACAATTCCCCTCTTTAACACATGGACTTAAGGACACAAGATGCTTTAAAAGTGTTTTCTTGACACAATACTCTTGCTGGGGTACTTACACACCATGACCATCATGAATAGGATAGGATCCAACCAATTAGAACTCTTTAAAAACACTAAAAAATCATTCTTTCTATCATTCCCTTCTAAAGAGGCCTATTCGCTTATAGCCCTTCCTAGGGACAAAATCAATCATAACTTCTCAAAAAGGTGGAATACCCAAAACCCAAACCTAGTTTTAAATACCCTTTTGGGCCCCATTAAAAATATCAAGAAACCAAGTGAGGTTGTTTTGGAACACAGATGTCAATAATTGATTGTTCCTACTGTTTTAGGCCTAATTAGCCCTCTTTTCCAAAGCAAGTGCAATGAAATCAAACACCAGACTTCTCCTATCAACTCTAGGGGTCTTAGCACATGTCATAGGGTCCCTTTATATATATTTCATCACCATGTTTCATCACAAATGTGTTGTTTCACAAATGCATTACTCTACCTAGTCTTCTAAGCCTAAAACCTTGTGAAATCAGACTAGGGCTTGGTCAAATCCACCCCAACCTCCATCTTCTTCACAAATAATCACCAAAATGTGAAAGAGAACTCTAAGACCCTCCATTCCACCAAGTTTGGTCAAATTCCAATGGTGGAATGGACCTCAAATCCTCATTTTTGTTACCAAACCCTCAACTAGGGTTATGCAGACTTGTTTTTACAAAAATGCTTCAAACAAACTCAAATCTTGATGAAAATGCCTCAAATTAGAATCAAATTACCCTTGACTCATCCCTCTATCAATACCAAATGGAGATCAATGTACGTACAGCCTGTATAAAGTCGTATTAGAACTGGAACAGTCAAAGTTACATGAATCTGCAGAAAAAATAGAGTATTTCTTTATTGATTTCTCTTCAAAATACAAAATGATCCCCCTTCATCTTGCATTCACAAGGCCAATTTAAGCTTGTTACATTAGTTTCTTAACTACCTCTTGAACTCCAATGACCAAAAACCTTCCTACTGCCTAATGACCCTTCATATTCCCAATTTTGCATTTTTTTCCAATTTTGCAACTTTTACGGGTCATCCCACAATAATGGCTTACACTTTTTGGCCAAACTTGACATTGAAATCAACATTTTGAACTAAATCTTCACTTTTTGACACCTATAGCTGCTAAATTGTTAGGAATTTGAAGATGATACGAACCAGTGATTTGTGACATTTTATTTGTAGATTCTAAATATATTTTTTGAAAAAAAATTGGAGTTAAATTGTAAATTTTTTTACGTCTCTTTTGATAACTAGTTTTTAATAGTAAACAAAATTTTTTAAAAGTGATGTGTATTCTGTAGCACATAACGTTTTTTCTACAAAGGATAAAATTCTGATTCTTTTGAATTTAGATTGGTAACACCAATACATAGGGTATGCTTTTGGTTTCATAATGTTTTGTTCAATATTTTTTTTAATTAAGTTTTGAAGTCAAACCAATTATAATTTAGACATAGGCATATTCCGTAAAACATAACTTTTTCTGTATGTATCGAAATTCAATTTTTTCTTTTTTATTGAAACAAGGACATCAATACCTAGGGCATAGATTTTTTTTTTTTTTAAAATCACTAATTTACTAAGTTTCCATGTGTGTAGAACAAAGAACTTGATATTCAGTGAAAAACCTACATTCACAAGAATAAAAACTAAATATAATAATAAAATTAAATATATTTAAAATTATACTTTTTGGGAAGCTTATAATGACTACATACTTACAAAACATAAATTTTAAATGAATTCATTTGATCCCCCAAAACCTAAATCAAAAGTGGCTTTTTATCACCATTTTGATAGATGTAAAGGAGACTCCATTATAGGTATGGTTTAATGTTGATAACTGAGAGGGGGGTGAATCAGTTATCCTAATTATTTCTGCTTTCTAAACTTTCTTAATAGTCTTGATGCAGCATTAATTCAAATAAGCAAACATAACCATGAAATGGAAATACACATGACACAATATTTTTGACATGGAAACCCTGTTAAGGGAGAAAACCATGGGGTGATTAACCCAAGATTGTATTCTCTGTTAGAAGAATGGAAATACAAAATGGCACTTGCCAATTAGGGCTCACTACCTGAGCACACTGCTCACAAGAGGCACACTGCCTACAAGAGACACACTGTCTACAATTTATAAAGAGTGTAATACAATAATTGAACTAATAAGGAGCATCAACATATGTTGGAGTTCAGTTCCGGTTAGGCTCAGTATATTGATCTGCTGCACTTCATCTTTCCTCTTCTTTTGTGCTACTCTTCTGTTACATACCGGACCTTCCTTTCTGCTTTTACTCCGCTCTGCTACTTTGCTTCGCACATCACTAAAAAGCACAACACCTCTCACAACTAAATCCATCTTGTATATATATGCGCACAAGTGATTTCATCACCTTTCTAGTTGGCACCCGAAATAGTCAATATTTTCCACAAACTCTGATCTGTCGGTTGAATCCTTGCTTACCAAGTAATGTGGATCAATGATATACTTGTGGAAGTCATCAATCATGTCAGCCAATCATAACTTATGCCTTAAGAATCTTTACCATTATCAATAACACATCCAGAATAATGTCTGATGTTCTGCCAGTCAGTTCTTCCTCTGTCCACACTGCCAATCAGGAACCTGATACTCAAGTATTCATATCTTTTTCTTCATCTATCATCGAAGGCTAAATCCTTGGAATCTATCACTTAAGGTAGTCCTCTTGACTTTCCCAAATCTGCACTTCACCAAGATACTTCCTCTGAGAGATCCAGACCTAACTGTCAGACCTCGCCACATGCTCTGTTCTTGCTTACCGGACCACAACGTTCTTCACTCTGACTTCTAGTATAGACACACCATGTCATGCGGATGTGTGGGATGAACTTTGTTGCCATCAATGACAATAATCATGAATCCATATAGTGTCTCTTGCCAACAATATCCCCCTTTGGCATTGATGGCAACACTTAGTGAAAAATGACTAAGTGTTTACACTATGCTCCCCCTTGGCTGATGCTCTATTTTTATATACATTTTTCGAAGCTCCCCCTTAGTTGGATACAATGTTTTTCACTACTCTTCACTCCCCCTTTGACATCAATGGCAAAGGGTGGGAACCACGCACCAAAATTTTCAAAAATTTAACTATACTTAACCACATATAACATACTCACATAAACTGAAGAATGTCTACAAAAGTTGTCTTCAATTGGATGAATTTTGTAGCCCAACTTTGCATCATTCTATCCAAAATTGATATATGATGGCTCAACAGGAATGCAAAAACTTCAGCCTTCTTCAGATCTGTCGGATCATTTGTCTTGGCGGTGGTTTTAGCATCACTTAGGGCCTCATGCATGGCCTCTAACTTAGGAATGATTATTCTTCTAAGCTCATTTAACCTGCCGATTCTATTTTTCTTTTCTTTTTCTAGCTTCTTAATTTCATCCAAGACTGCAATGGTCTGACATTCTTGATTTACTATGGATGAGGTAAATGGATGAAAATTTTGAGAAAGTTTTGTTAGTTGGATCTCCTATTCTTTCATTTTCTTCTCAATCTCCATTGTTGCTTTGGACCATGATAGACAAAATTTATATATTTCCCCACCATCTTTAAGAGCATTTTCTAAGCTCTTTATCCCTATATCCATATTTCTTCTATCATTGGATATTAGACTTAGTACTTTAGAGAATCTTTTATCCAAAAACTCTTTCCGGACCTTTTCCTTAGCTGATTTCTCTAAGGACTCAAAATGAGTGCTAACTAAACTAACAAGAGCTTTAAGATTACCTGATGAGGAGGCTGAGTGATCCTTCTGAAAAGATGGTATGATCTTTTCTAAAATGCCGGATGCAGCCTCTATTAGCTCACAATCTTCCATGTGAGACTTCAGGAGTTTTTCTTTTGCCTTTGCATTGGCAAATGAAGCTATCTTCATTGTTTGAACTGGGGAGAGAGAGTCAAAGTTAAATGGACCTTGAAGTAACTCCGGTTCATCAATCTCCATCATTTCTTTTGTCAAGAAGTCCTTGACAGTTTCTGTAGTGTCTCTTGTTGGAGACAGAGATTTCTTCTCTTCTGCACTGTCACTTATGTTCTTTTCAGCTTGACTTCCTTCTCTTCCTTTCACTTCTTCTTCTTCCTCCTCTATTCTTTCTTCTCCTTTAGATCCGGAGACTGTAGGGGAAACCAGAGGAGAGATGTTTGTCTGTTTATGAACTTCCTCTTCTGGAACAGAGGATTCCAAGTCCTTAACCTTTTCTGCACCGGTGTCCATGACTTCTTCTATCATCTTCTCAGTCGATTCTTCTCCAACATTTGTGGCCGAGGGATCAGCACCCAAGTCCTCTATGATAGGAATATTGAATTTTCTAAAGGCACTTTGGAGGATCTCTTCTATTTCCTTGGCTACCTTGTCAGTCTCAGCAAGCATGAGCTGATTCATTCTGGCTTTGCTCTGGAATTCATCCTTACAGTCTTTGAAGATCATATTCATTTGCTTTGAATCAATTGAAGGATATAGCTGAATGGCTATCTATTCCCAGATTTCAAGATCCTTTGCCCTAGCATTATTCTTTCTTATCTCTAATTCCTTCTCTAAGCTTTTGGGAATAAGAGATACGATTTCAATAAAAGCCTTATTATATATATTTAGATAATTAACTGCAGCTTCCTGCAAGATCTTCTGGTCAGCTTCATTATAATCATCATAGAACTTAGCCATTGGTTGGAGATTTCCATCCACAGTGATTGATTTGATGACATCATCTAAAGACAAAGTAGGCCTTTCTACAAATTCTTCTGCCTTTTCTTCTTCACCTTGACCGGTAGAGGGTTCACTAGATGTTTTCTTCTTCTCCTTCTTCATTTTCTTTATCTCCTCATCTAATTCAGTTTCTTCATCATCCTTCTGACTGACATAAGACCTTGTGGCCTTTGTTTTAGTTCTTTTCTCTCCTCTACCGAATGATTTTGCTTCCAGTTTTGATGTCCTTGACCTTTTAGCAGTGGCAAGTACAAATCTCTTTGATGATCTTGTCTGGGTGGAAGATTCTACTGGAGCACTTTCCTTACTTCCCTTTTCTGCCTCTTTCTTCTTTTCCTTAGCCCTTTCCATCTTTTCCCTGTTGGCATCAAGTGCCTCCTTTGAGATGCCTAAGCCTTTGGCAATTTCTTCAACTTCTTTTCTCACTTTCCTCTTTATTTTCGGTTGTCTAAGTTCCACATGAACTTTTATGCTTAGCTCTTCAAAGGTTCCAAACCTTTCTGCCTTTGGATCCCTTGGCTAACTTAGCATGTGTTGAACATGTAGCTCCACAATTTGTTCATCAACTTCATACCCCATAGGCATGATCCATACAATTCTTGGTTCTACTGCCTCCATTAGGCACCGATCAGTCTCTACCATAAAGCATACTGTGTCTTTGTATTTCTCAACAAGAGACTAGGGAATTCTCTCTCTTGCTTGCATCTTATTCTAAAAACTCTTGAAATATCCCCAGATAGCTATATTCTGTGCCTTGGCATCACCAATCCCATGTATATAATCTCTGATCTGAATGGCTACTGGCCTATCATTCTGCCGTACCCAGCCACTGGATCTGGGAAGCTCATTCATGTAATACAAGAAAAGACATAGTATCAAACCATTGTATTTGAATGAGTTCTTCTTACCCTTCTTTATCTTCTGTAGATTCTCCAATAGTTGGTTCAGAAGGAGCTCACAAAGATCATAGTCTACATTCTTCCTCAACATTTCATAAGTTGTATATATAGTAGTTCCGAAAACAAAATTCTCCCTGCTGGAGTGATATATCTTATATCCAATTATCATTGATGCAAATTTGATATCTAGATCTGTGATATCCTCAATAATCATAGCTCTTTTATCAAACTTTGATCCGATAGCCTCACTGACAATTCGGTTCTTGACAGATTTGAGCGTAGGTATTTCACCGATTGAGTGTAATCCAGTTACAGCCCTAATGGCATCCTTAGTGATCTTAAACAGCCTATTCAACCACATGAAGTTGTCATGTATTCTGTTCAGGATATATCGGACCCATTCATCTTCCAGAAAATAGGGGAAATGAATGCACTGTGCAAAATGCTTATCCTGGATGGCTTTATACTGAGGTTTGATCTCAAAAGAATCATCTATTAACTGCTTGTGATAGATATCCATTAATTTGGACTCTCTGAATTCTTCAATGTTTGTGTGAATGTAAACCCTAATATCTTCTGTATGCAGGACACCATGTGGAACACTGGAAAAAGCTCCTAGGGGATCTACTTCCAAGGATTTGTAGGGATGCTTCTTGAATTTGGGGCGAGGCCTATCAATGATCTTCACAATATTTGAAGTAGACATCTTTTAAAAAGATTTGCAGAGAAGAACGGAAAATACCTTTTGCGTCTTTCAGTTTCACGGAGTTAGCCGGATCGATTTCTGGATGAGTTCGCTTCTGCAGATGGTCTTGGATGAGCTTAAGGAATTTTGTTGCAGAGCCTCTCTTTTCATTCCTTCTTGAATGCAGAATGAGCAAATGCTTAATGAGAAAACCACCCTTATATTGCTCCACAAACCCTAATGTTAAGTTGCAATAAATGCTCGACCTAAGTCATTCTGGTTTGCCTTATTCGGATGACTTGAAGAATCGAATCTATCTTGATCTTAAACATCTTGCAGATCTTCCAAATCTTAACCATAGTTTATTTGGATGTTTCTCTTATGAACTCTTTAATCTGCAACTCTTCTTGTGCTAGTTCTGGCACCAATTGACTAGTTGGGGGAACAAGGTTTTCTTTGTGTCTCCCCCTGAGACAGAGCTCATTTTTTAATTTTTGGAAGGAATATCAGCACTAGAGTCTGGTGCGGACCCATCCCCTACATTCTCTGTACTTTTCTTCACCCAAATCTTGTTCATCTCACTTTGAACTTCATCTGCATTCACTTTTTGTTTTCCCTTATCGTGATTTTGATTATGATGTACCAGACCTCTTTTGTCCTGATTCTTACTTCTACAGAATTTTGCAATATGACCGGATCTATTGCAAATTTGGCAAACAACATTTCTTTGCATATTTGATTGATATCCTCTTGATCTGCATTGATTAGCCATATGACCTATTCTATTACATGAAAAGCATCTACCGTTGAATGATTTGTTCATTTGCATATTTCTACATTCATGAGATTTGTGACCATACCTTTTGCAGTTGAAACACTGTCCAGAGAAGGATGAATTAGTCTGATTCATTCTCTTTCTGCACTGATTAGCTTTATGACCAAAGTTATTGCAGTTGTGGCAGTATCCATTGAAGGATGGATATCTCTAAGCATTAGGCTACCTTACCAGAGGTCTTCTAGGCCTGTTCCTTGGATTTTCTGATCCAAAATTTTTCTGAATGGATCCGAAGCTTTCTCCTTTCTCATATCCCAAACCACACTTGTCATCTACCCTCTTTTGACTTTCAAGATCTTCAAGTTGAGCATAACTTATCTTGAATTTTTCTTTATATTCATTTGCTATTTGAAGATCCCTTTTAAGACAGACAATTTGATGCTCAAGTTTTTCTTCATTATCTTTAGCATCTTCAAGATTAGATTCAAGATGTTGGATAATTCTATCCATCTTGTGGCAATCTTCTGATTTCTCTTTGAGAGATTGTCTTAGATCATCTTCAGTTTTTCTTTTCTCTTCAACCTCTTGGGTAAACTTCATAACTCCTAATTCCATTTCATGTCTTACCATAATGATTTCTTTTGATAACTTTTCACATAACTTGGTTTTCTTCTTCAAATCTCCATTTGTATCATTGGCTTCACCTTGACTTGCTAGTTGTTGAAGTAGCTCCTTTCTCTTTTTCATAGAGAGACTTAATTTGTCTTTTAGTTCTTTTATGAAATCATCAGCCTGTTTGAGTCTTTCCTTTAATTCATTGACTTCAGAGTTTGATTGCTCAAGATCATCAAGGGCAGTCTTGAGTTGCTCCCTTATACCATATACATCCATTTGAATTCCCAGATCTTCCTCAAGTTGTTAAGCTTTGTTAGGAGGTACTTGGCTCTAATACCAATTGTTGATAACTGAGAGGGGGTGAATCAGTTATCCTAATTATTTCTACTTTTTGAACTTTCTTAATAATCAATGCAGCATTAATTCAAATAAGCAAACATAACCATGAAATGGAAATACACATGACACAATATTTTTGACATGGAAATCTTGCTAAGGAAGAAAACCACGGGGTGATTAACCTAAGATTATATTCTCTGTTAGAAGAATGGAAATACAAAATGGCACTTGCCAATTAGGGCTCACTGCCCGAGCACACTGCTCATAAGAGGCACACTGCCTACAAGAGACACACTGTCTACAATTTATAAAGAGTGTAATACAATAATTGAACTGATACGGAGCATCAACATATGCTAGAGTTTAGTTCTGGTTAGGCTCAGTATACTGATCTGTTGTACTTCATCTTTCCTCTTCTCTTGTGTTGCTCTCCTGTTACATACCAGACCTTCCTTTCTGCTTTTACTCGGCTCTACTGCTTTTCTTCACACATCACTAAAAAGCACAACACCTCTCACAACTAAATCCATCTTGTATAATATGCACACAAGTGATTTCATCACCTTTCTAGTCAGCACTCGGAATAGTCATTATTTTCCACAAACTCTGATCTGTCAGCTAAATCCTTACTTACCAAGTAATGCAGATCAAGGATATACTTGTGGAATTCATCAATCATGTCATCTAATCATAACTTATGCCTTAAGAATCTTTACCATCATCAGTAATGCATTTGAAATAATGTCTGATGTTCTGCCAGTTAGTTCTTCCTCTATCCACACTACCAATCAGGAACCTGATACTCAAGTATTCATATCTTTTTCTTCATCTATCACCGAAGGCTAAATCCTTGGAATCTATCACTCAAAGTAGTCCTCTTGACTTTCCCAAATCCACACTTCACCAAGATACTTCCTCTGAGAGATCCAGATCTAACTATCAGACCTCGCCACATGCTCTGTTTTTGCTTACCGGACCACAACATTCATCACTTTGACTTTCGGTATAGACACACCATGTCCTGCAGATGTGTGGGATGAACTTTGTTACCATCAATGACAATAATCATGAATCCATATAGTGTCTCTTGCCAACATTTAAAACTAGAGGGATTCTATCTACGGGGGTTTGAATCTGTTGGGTGAATATTTTGTCATTTAGCTAACTAACAGAAAAATGGTTATATCAACCACAGTGTGATGAGATAAATCTCTCCTCTCAGCAAGGGAAGGTTTCCTTTTAACTATTACAAACTTATTTACACTAAATACTAGCTTTGGGGGTGTGTTACATTCATCCTTTTCTCTTCTTTTAGAAAAAAATGTTTACAATGTTTCATGGTACTATTCAATAATCCTTCTACACTTAAACAATAATCAACAATATTCTTGTAAGTTGAAGCACAAAGTCTTTCAACTTACTTCACAAAAAGATTCACGAACCAAGTGAATAATCTCAAGTACAAAGTCTTCAAATTATCCCCAGAAAGATTTTAAAAGTAACCATATCACCAGTTGGGGCATAAAGTCTGTCAACTAACAACACCACTGATCCATGTGAATGTGATTGAAAATCATAGCACAAAGTCTACAAGTTCTCAACATGATTCACATACAAAGTGAACAACTACAAGCTCAAAGTCTTTATAATCCTTCATCAAGAAACGCTTTCAACACATATAGATTCAAGGAAATAATATAACACAAAGTTAATATAACTTAGCTTGAACGTCCTCCAATCGTAATAACCAAGCACCACTTTATCCAATCAATCAACAAGAGAAATCAACAAAAATGGCATATGTACATCCTCACTCATACAAATTTGATTCAACACAAAGTTTGATATCAAAACTCGCCTTCTTTATTGATTGGAATTGATCATACAATTTGAACACAAAGTCTCAAAGTTGAGTCTCAATTTGGGCAGCACTTTGTTGCATAAGATTAAAGATATCTATTACAATAGAGGCCCTCTTTATTTATAGGGAGGAGCCTGGAGCAAAAATAGGAAATTTACAATTACTTTGACTTATTCAACAAAAGAGTCCTATTTGACTTGGGACTTCCTTTATCTCACATGTAATTACATTTTAGAAAAATACATGTGAAAATATAAAAATAAACTAAGGCATGATCACTTTCATCAACTCTTATTCCCATCCTTCTTCAGAAAATCCTCAAACATTGTCCACATTGTTTGCATCTCAAGGTTATTCGGTTGAGAAGTATTCTTGGAAATGACACAAGTCCTTGTTACTAAATCTTTCACGGAGGTAGCAGCCTTCTCATGCTTATCCAAAACTACCTTGAGAATGTCCAATGTCAACTGTATATCTGACAACTTATCCATAGAAGCCACGGAGAAAGATTTATCTTCAAACTCCTTTGGATCATGTTATTGAATGCCTGTATCTTTTCATCTGTGGAAAGAAACTTTTGGTCTCTTTGACTGGAAATTACAATAGCAAGGGAGAATTGAGCATTTGCATGGGCTTTGAAGGGCTAATAGTGTGATTAGAGCAAAAAACTAAGTGAAAGTGGACTAAAGTTAACAACTTGAAAAATTTTCTAGAGTTAGAAAATTTTTAGGGAGTGAGTGCATGGGCGGTAAAAATCGCTACCCTTGCATGTGGAGGAAATTGCTTTTGTGCACGAGTGGCAAAAATTGCCGCCCTTTCATGTGACAAAAAGATTAACATGCATGGGTGGCAAAGATTGCCACCAATGCATATAAAGATGCAATGGAGGAAAAAATTGCCAAAAGTGCATATAAAGATGCAATGGGGGTAAAAATCCCCACCATTGCATATGAAGATGCAATGGAGGCAAAAATTTCCGCCATTGCATATAAAGATGCAATGGATGCAAAAATGCCGCCAATGCATATGAAGATGCAATGGAGGCAAAAATCCCTGCCATTGCATATGAAGATGCAATGGAGGCAAAAATCCCCGCCATTGGATATAACAAAAATTACTAACTCCTAAAAAGTAAAATTTTCAATTAGACTTGTTTTGCAAAATTCAGGAAACTGACACAAGTTAACACTCAAAAAGATGTTCCAAGGCTAGGAGACCATGCACGAGGGCAAATGCGATTCACCTCATTTTGCATGTTTAGAGTTGTAGAATACAAAACAAACAAGTTTTGTAGGGGTCATCCTACAAATTGAGCGCAACTAAATTTAAGGATAACAGTTGGCTCTAACTAGGGAACTTCCTTTGATCATCCTTTGAAATGATCGAAGGGAGAAGAACTCCTATCTCGAAGTGCCTTCATCCATCCATTGGGCTATAGAGCTAGGCAACATAACAAAAAGACACAAAAAGACAAAAATGACTAAAACAGAAAAAAGACACAAAAACTGTACAAAAATTCATGAACTTATCTGTTGCTTCACTTTGAGAATAGCTTCAGATGTTGTCTATTGTGAGGTAGAAGAAAAGATGTTCCACTTCTTTTTCTTTTACTATTGGGGTAAGTGCAAGAAGATGGGGGGCCAAAAAGGGGTCTTAAGTGGCCACTTTTTTTCTGAATTAGGAAATACTGGCCTTGGATGAGAAATTGAGCATAGTTACACTCAAAATTTGGAGATGTAAGCAAAACAATGTTCATAGTGCTCCGAGTCTACTTTCTAAACTACTATTTTTTTTTTAAAATGGCATAGATTAAGGGGTTCAAAAGAGGGAGCCACAGAAATTGGTATTGTTTCTGTCAAAAAAACATAACATAGCATGTTTTGTGGCTCCCTCAAAAGGTCAACTTTTTTTCGGTATTTTTAAAGTCACTTCAGTGATAAATTAGCTAATAGCATATTTTTTATACCTAATTTTTCTGATAATTTTTTGATGAATATTTAAATTTTTAGTAATTTTCAAAGTGGACACATCCTAAAAAATAGAATTTTGGCTGTGCTACCCCTATAAAATTTGAAAACTAATTGAAAATCATTTTTTTCTTTTTTTAATATTTGTAGAATAGAGTCTAGTTTCTAAATACGTAATTTTTTTGAAATTTCAATGAATAGTTAATTTACAATGAAAAAAAAGACCAAACAGTGGTTTTTGCCCAAAAACAGACACACAAACAAAAGAAATTAAAGATGAAAGGCTTAACATTGTTAAAATGAGAAAAAAATCACATCATCAGATAGCTAAGAGAAAGCCTAACATTACCTAGGTGTTTTATTTGTTTAACATTGAAACACGTGCAAATATGAGGGTTAGCATGAACGAAATTATGTGAAATCTTGAAGAATCTGGAAAAACACGTCTGTGACTATTCAAAAGGCACTCCAAGCCTTTGGATTGGAAATCCAAAGCAAATCCCAAGCCCAAGGCTTGGGATTCCCAAAGCAAGACATAACGCGAGCATGTTATAACGCACTCACGTTATGGTTTACTTTGCATTTTTCCTTTTCCGTAATTCTGTTGTTTGTCATGTTTGACATAACGCGAGCACATTATAACGCACTCGCATTATGTTCCCCTTAAATTTTTTTATGTTCAAGGCTATTAATCATGTATGTATGTATGTATGCCTATATGTATGTATGTATGTATGTATGCCTATACGTATGTATGTATGTATCTATGTATGCCAATATGTATGTATCTATGTATCTATGTATGCCTATATGTATGTATGTATAGTGTCGAGGGCAGAGGAGGGTAGAGATGGGAGTGAGCCGGATAGGGGAGGAGAGGGGTGGATAAGGATTGAGTGATTAAGGTTTAAGGTTGAGGGTTGAGCGCTTAATGATAGGATTTAGAGTTTAGGGATAAGGGATTAGAGTTTAGGACCTTGAGGGATTAGTGTTTAGGGTTTAGGGTTGAGGCTTTAGGGATAGCGTTTATGGTTAAGGGTCAAGGGATTAGGTTTAAGGTAGAGTGTTGAGGGTAAAGGGATTAGGGATTAGGGTTTAGGGTTGAGGCTTTAGGGATAGTGTTTAAGGTTAAGGGTCAAGGGATTAGGTTTAAGGTAGAGTGTCGAGGGTACAGGGATTAGGGATAGGGTTTAGAGTTGAAGGTTTAATGATTTAGGGTCGAGGCTTTAGGGATGAGGGTTAAGGGATTAGAGTTTAAGATATACTGTCGAGTGTCGAGCGTGTAGGGATAGGTTTTAGGGTTCAAGTTTTAAGGGTTAAGGGTCGAGGGATCAGAGTTAAGGGTTGAGGGATTAGGGTTTGACATTGAGGGTTGAGTACATTGAGGTTTGAGGGTTAAGGGTTTCGGGATAGGGTTGAGAGTCAAGGGATTAGGGTTAAGGGATAGGGTTGGAGGACTTAGGGATAAGGGATTAGGGTTTAAGGTATAGTATCGAGCCTGTTGAGGGTCTAGGAATAAGGATAGCGTTTAGGGTTTAGGGATGAGGGATTAGAGTTGAGGGATGACGGATGATGGATTAGGGTTGAGGGATTAGGGTTTAGGGATAAGGTTTAGGGTTAGGGTTGAGGGATTAAGGTTTAAGGTATAGTGTTGAGGGTTTAGGGATAGGGTTTAGGGTTGAGGGATTAGAGTGAAGGGTTGAGGGATTAGGATTTGACATTGAGGGTTTAGGGTTTAGGGTTTAGGGATAGGGTTGAGGGTCAAGGGATCAGAGTTAAGGGTTTAATGTTGAGAGTTGAGGCTTGAGGCTTGAGGGTTGAGGCTTGAGGGTTGAGGTTGAGGCATAGGGTTAATGGTCAAGGGATTAGGATTAAATAAGAGTGTCGAGGGTAGAGGGATTAGGGTTTAAGGTATAGTATTGAGTCTGTTGAGGGTTTAGGAATACAGATAGCATTTAGGGTTTAGGGATGAGGGATTAGAGTTGAGGGATGATAGATTAGGGTTGAGGGTTGAGGGATTAGGGTTTAGGGATAAGGTTTAGGGTTGAGGGATTAGGGTTTAAGGTATAGTGTTGAGGGTTTAGGGATAGGGTTTAGGGTTGAGGGATTAGAGTGAAGGGTTGAGGGATTAGGATTTGATGTTGAGGGTTGAGGGTTGAGGGTTTAGGGTTTAGGGTTTAGGGATAGGGTTGAGGGTCGAGGGATCAGAGTTAAGGGTTTAATGTTGAGAGTTGAGGGTTGAGGGTTGAGGTTGAGGGATAGGGTTAATGGTCAAGGGATTAGGATTAAATAAGAGTGTCGAGGATAAGGGATTAGGGTTTAAGGTATAGTATCAAGTCTGTTGAGGGTTTAGGAATAGGGATAGCATTTAGGGTTTAGGGATGAGGGATGATGGATTAGGGTTTAGGGTTGAGGGATTAGGGTTTAGGGATAAGGTTTAGGGTTGAGGGTTGAGGGATTAGGGTTTAAGGTATAGTGTTGAGAGTTGAGGGTTTAGGGATAGGGTTTAGGGTTGATAGATTAGCATTTAATGTTAGGGTTAGGGTTAGAGTGTTAAGGGTAGAGGGATTAGGGATAGGGTTTAGGGTTGAAGGTTTAAGGATTGAGGGTTGAGGCTTTAGGGATGAGGGTTTAAGGCTTGAGACATAGTGTCAAGTGTTGAGGGTGTAGGGATAGGGTTTAAGTTTTAAGGGTTAAGGGTTGAGGGATAGGGATTAGGGTTTAAGGTATAGTGTTGAGGGTTGATGGTTTAGGGATAGGGTTTAGGTTTGAGGGATTAGGGTTTAGGGTTGATGAATTAGGGTTTATTGTTGAGAGTTGAGGGTTGAGCATTGAGGGTTGAGGTTGAGGGATAGGGTTAAATAAGAGTGTCGAGGGTAGAGGGATTAGGGTTTAAGGTGTAGTATCGATTCTATTGAGGGTTTAGGAATAGGGATAGCATTTAGGGTTTAGGGATGAGGGATAACGGATTAGGGTTGAGGGTTGAGGGATTAGGGTTTAGGGATAAGGTTTAGGGTTGAGGGATTAGGGTTTAAGGTATAGTGTTGAGGGTTTAGGGATAGGGTTTAGGGTTGAGGGATTAGAGTGAAGGGTTGAGGGATTAGGATTTGACATTGAGGGTTGAGGGTTTAGGGTTTAGGGTTTAGGGATAGGGTTGAGGGTCAAGGGATCAGAGTTAAGGGTTGAGGGATTAGGGTTTGACGTTGAGGGTTGAGGGTTGAGGTTTGAGGGTCAAGGGTTTTGGGATAGGGTTGAGGGACGAGGGATTAGGGTTAAAGTAGAGTGTGGAGGGTATAAGGATTAGGGATTAAGGTATAGTATCGAGTATGTTGAGGGTTTAGGAATAGGGATAGCATTTAGGGTTTAGGGATGAGGGATTAGAGTTGAGGGATGATGGATTAGGGTTGAGGGTTGAGGGATTAGGGTTTAGGGTTGAGGGATTAGAGTGAAGGGTTGAGGGATTAGGATTTGACGTTGATAGTTGAGGGTTTAGGGATGAGGGATTAGAGTTGAGGGATGATGGATTAGGTTTGAGGGTTGAGGGATTAGGGTTTAGGGATAAGGTTTAGGGTTGAGGGCTGAGGGATTAGGGTTTAAGCTTTAGTGTCGAGAGTTAAGGGTTTAGGGATAGGGTTTAGGGTTAACGGATTAGGGTTTAGGGTTGACGGATTGGCATTTAATGTCAAGGTTAGGGTTAGAGTGTCGAGGGTAGAGGGATTAGGGATAGGGTTTAGGGTTGAAGGTTTAAGGATTGAGGGTTGAGGCTTTAGGGATGAGGGTTTAAGGCTTAAGATATAGTGTCAAGTGTTGAGGGTGTAGGGATAGGGTTTAAGTTTTAAGGGTTAACCCCTACTATTTATGCTTGGATAAGGATTTGTCACAAACTAGAACTTCTACTTCCAAAGAAGATCTATGTTTCTTCCTCGATGGGCATTTTCTATCAAGAACTTGATTATGAGGGCTTGCCCCTTCATTGTTATGCCTATCATATGGCGGAGCATCTAGCAAGCTCTTAGAGGAAACAGGAAAAGTTCTCCCTCAAAAACCTTGTGGTCATTCAAGTCTGAAGGGGAAGGTTTGGAAAGAGATGTGATCAATGCAAAGGATGTGATCAATCTATAGCAAGACAAAACGCGAGCACATTATAATGCGCTCGCACTTTGTCTTGCTATTGAAACGGTAAAAAAGTGTTGACCCCCGTGATCCAGGCCCACATGCTCTATTTTCTTATTGAGTCTGCGCGTGCTCTAACAAAAAAGAAGTGCTTTCATGCTGTTGGGAATTTCACATGCACATTTGACACATTGTACCACCTTTGCATGATCTTTCCACTACCTTTTCTACTTTGCCAACTTGAGAAGGAGGAAATAACATAGTTTTCACACCAAGTTTGATATATATCTATTCAAGTTTCAATTTTTGTAGTGTTGCAATGTTAATTGTGATTCAATTTTAGGAATTTAACATTATAGATTAGTTAATAGTATTGTTGTTAGTAATTATATTTGAGTGTTATTCAATTTAACATTGAAAAGGAAGCAAGTGGTGAAAAACCCAAATTGTTGAGGAGTTTGATGTAAGAAGAAAAAAACACTACATAATTGGGCACTCTCTCCATTTGAATCTTTATTTTTTAGGTATGTCAAGTCTTTACATGCATGTTCTTTACATTTTCCTTATTTCGGATTGAATTACTTTATCATGCTTTATCATACATGTTTAAAATAGACACATTCCCAATCAAGAAAGAAGCCTACAATCTCACATGATGCCATGTATATTTTCTACACTTGGGCTCTTTAATAATTATGTGTAATAAACAAACCTTAACATACCATGATGTCAAACTATACAAGAATAAATCCTTACAACATAAAAAAAAATACAATCCCACTATTATCTTGTATTCATTTCTTAGGAACTAATATTGGTCTCTTTATCATGCTACAGACAAATTTTTTGTCATGCCAAGGAAATGATCAAGAATTAAACCAACACAAGAAGAGATAGAAGCTAAGAATGCAAAGAAAGCAATGGCTATGAGGGAACTTTGTGAGAAGAGGAAATTGGACACGATAAATGAAGACATACCAATTGAAGAGGAACCACAACCATCACAAAGAGATATGGTATTGGTGGCACAAAGAGAATGAATGCAAAAACTTCGTGGTACGAGAGATTTGAATACCATAGTTGGAGACACGTCCTCTACCGCAAGTCAATTTGTAGGGACACCATCTACCACATCTCAAGTTAAGAGTACATCATCACTTACATGTGATGAAGGAGGTACGCCATCATTCTCACCTCAACCTCAAGGTATGTTATCTATTCCATCTTCGATTGAAGGTATGCCATCTAACCCATCTCATTTAAATATTGATGAAATTCCTAATGTTGAGATGAATTTACCTAACTTAACACCACTTAAAATTTTGCATAGAAAGCCAAAGTATTTGATTGATATTGATGAGAATATTTTGTAGCCAATGGAAGGTAAGATTCCAAAATGCACTTGTAGAAGATAGGCTAATAAGAATTGGAGATTGATCTTTGAAAAGTTAAATGAGACTGCAAGATGTAAACTATTCATTGAAATGATGCAAAGTATAAAGTATAGGTCTATCATGAAGATTCTTGGGTTGAGAACATCAGAGGCTTCAAGTGAAAAATCTATTGTCAAGAATCTAATGAGTGCATATGAGAGTGTGGGTAACACCTCACGCACAAAAGATAGTAATGCAACACGGTGTGTGATTACATTGACTATAGTAAGTAGTCAAATGAGGAAAGCTCATCTCATTAGAAAGACAAGTCAAGAATTGAGAATTAATAGGAAAACTTTATCAAGAGCCGTTGGAAGATGCCAAAGAATTGAGGACACTAATGCCAATGAATTATGGGTGTTCTCGGGGAGACTACCACGAAAAGATAAACCAATTGTTGAAGCATTGAGATCACTAATTGAAGACTTTTGGAAGAATTACACAAGGTTATCTCTGAATCAAAGGGATGTGGTAAGAAGGAGAATCGGTAGTCAGAACCGCGAGCCACATCGAAAGCATTTTTGGATGAGACTCAAACACAATTTTATGGTAAATTTCTAGAGAAGTATCCTCAAATTAAAATTTGTTAAAGATATTTTGAAATGCTAAAACCTTTCTATGTTAAGATAAATCACACACAAACTACTTGTTGTTGTAGATTACATATTGAATTTTCTAACCATTTTGATGCTTATAGGTCTATACGTTTAGATATGCATACTAACAATGATTTGTAGGGTTGTGCCATGTGTGCCCCATCAACATCTTCAAGAGACTTCATATCAAGAATTTTATGTGAAAGAGAGGATGGTCAAATATTATACAAGAAATTATGCTTGGATGGCACATGTCATCGTTGCGGTGGCTTGCAACATTTGCCAATATGTGAACATATGGAAAGAACACATGCAGTTGGAAATGAACTAGTAGAGTTTGGCAAGTATAAAATAGTGGCATACAATACAAAAGATGGTAAAGAAGCAAAGAGGTGTGAATTGGTTATTGAAAAGATTCTAGTGTATTAGTTTATGCCTATATTTTGTGACAGCATAGTGTATGAGTATGCAAGACATGCCCATAGAGCTCGATGGTTGGACTTGCAATTAAAGTTATGCAAGGACACATTTTTGGTTGGTAGCATTATTTCAGTCATTGACTTTGCAGAGAACTATAGTCTATAGCCATAGCGTGAGGTGCAATCACAATATTACAACTCCACACAGGTTTCTATATTTGTGCACATCGCATTCATTCATGCAAATGATAGTACAGAGGATGACAGAAAGATCATAAGGGAGTATAATTTCTATATTAGTGATGATTGCACGCATTCTATGGAGTTCATGCAAGGTTGCTTTCAGGTGTTCTACAATGATTTGGCTAAAAGAGGCATATCGTTCAGTCAGTATATCATATAGTCGGATAACTGTACGTCACAATTCAAGAACTCGCAGAATTTCTATTGGCTGAGTAAGAGGCATAATTTTACAAGTATTCAACATATGTGAAACTTTTGTGAGGTCGGGCATGGAAAGGGGGAGCATGATGGTGCAGGAGCATGTATCAAAAGAGCCATAGCACGAGAAGAGTTAAAGTATAAAGGCAATGCAAAGTTGACAGATGCAAAATTGATTGTCGAGTGGTGTAATGCTTCCATGGGTCTAGGTAATGAAGGTAAGTCTTCAATTCATAGATTTTTTTGGTCAATAGATGATACTAATGTTGCACCATATCAGGACTATTGTACATTGATAGGATCAAATGAGATGCACTCTTTCAGAAGCTCAATTGTAGGTTCATGGAGTATCCATACACGAAAGATGTCATGCTTTTTTCTTCCTGTACAATTCAAGTCTGGGATGAGTGCGAGTCAAAGGAGTGGGTTGATGAATGGTAGTTAAGTTATCTTAGCCCACTTGACACGTATCGACCCCTGATGACATTGGAACTAACACAGATGGAATCATCAGTTGACTTTGACCACATATCAGATTTAGTTCAACTAGGTAATATAGGGCAAGTATATGCATCTAATTTCATCTTGTTCAACCAAGTAATGTCATCTTACTTTGTAGTGTTTTTTTAATGTTGACTAATTTCATCTAATTTGCCACACATATCAATGTAGGGCACGTATATGTAGTTATTGCAGATGAAGATAATGAAGAGGGAATAGATTATTACTTATTTCGTTGTGTTGAGGTCAAAAAGAAATTGGAGGCCCCTGCTACAGATGGAGAAAACATCGAATACCCTACAGGCTCATTGGTTACTACTGGAACATGGCTTAGAAGGTACCCACATAAGAGTGTTAATCCTTGGCTATTTTAGGACTTTGACACTCATCAGAAGATTCTTCATTACTCGAACCTTGTCGTGGCATCCAATGTTCATTTGATAAAGTATCAGGGTAGACCTTTGAACAAAATCTTGTGGAAGGTGCGTGAGTCTGACCATGAAGCAATACTTGACACAATAAAGAGTAGAGCAAACCCAGATGGTTCATTGGATTAATTTGTAAGTATTCACATTGATTTTGTAAAGTCATGTTACATTGAGTTGTAAGTATGCACATTAATTTGTAAGGTTTGTCTTTTTTTAATTTCCTCCTACATTTTTACACATATACACATTTTTACATCATCATGTTATGCATTTTTGGTGTCCTGCTCCTGATGCGATCAAACTCATAACTCACCCTACTTCCTCTAGACACCATTTGATGATCTCTCCAACACTCTGGATCCAGGGTACCCAATCATGATGATGACCTATATACCATTCTCCCAAGGCATTCATAATGAATGAAAAGAAGACCAAGGGCACCCAAGCTTAATAGACTTGTTTCTTTCAATTTTGATGATCCAAACTCTTGCAAAACGACATCTACTTTCATGCCTTTAGATCTTCCTTCACATACAGGGTGCCAAATCAAGTTGAAAAATCTACATAAGGGTGCCAAAATGGATGAAAGGAGACATGAAATGTGCCTTAGGACTCCATGCTAAGGTTTGAGCCATTAAAGTCTCTTGATATTAGGCAATCATGATGATGAAACTTAGAGCTTTTTCCTTTCCTATGCGCTCATCTAAGATGTTTGAATGATAAGGAGCACCTCGACCTCTATAATGTACATTGGGCACCAAAATCAAGGTGATTTTAAGTCACTTTGAGTCATTTGGGGTCAGTTTGAGTCTTCGAGTCATGTTGCAAAAAAGTGTCAATGTTGTCTGTTGATGTTTGTTTTTTGACAAGTCAACGATAGATTAAAATATAGAGTATCTAACTCTCTCTTGAGCAAAGCCTCTCGAATGCTGAACAAAGTGATCAAGCAAGATGACTCCAAGGTTCCTTTTCTATGATTTTGTAAGGGATAGCTCAGTGACTTGATATGATTCTGCTGGTAAACAGAAAGGGACTTACGCTGACTTATTCTTACTTCATTTAGCTTATTCCTCCTTCAGTGTGGATGATGTATATACAAGGTCTTTATGATAAAGAAATGAAAAGGTAAGGTTTAGGAAGCTAATCTAAGGTCAATGAAGCAATGATGATGTAAGAATAGACAAACTCCTAAGTAAACTTAACTTCACTTCGCCAAGGATGCCTACAACTACATGAAGTTGGTGCAATCTTCTAAGGTTATGTGAATGGTTTTCAAATCATGAAAGCTTATACAAGCACCCATCGAATGGCGCAGCTCAAACAAGCATCCACAATCGAACTTAAGCAAATTATAAGGCTCAGACTAGCTTTACACAACACTTCACCAGCGATGAATGTTAAAAGCATGAGCTAGGAGTTGATCAAATATTCAGTACAACATACATTATATCAAAGAGCTTCTAATCTACTTGAAACATCTCTTCATTTCATTAAGATACAAGAAACCATTAGATTCCACAAGATAACACTTAATACCAAATAATGAACTCCAATGTTTTTGCATATATCTTGAGCAATATTTACAACAATTTCAAGTCATCTCAGAGAATTTTGAGAGTCTCTTATATTCTACTCCTACAAAACTATTCTCTACAATCTAATCATTTTACAAATGAGGCAACAAGGGTCTTTATATAGTAGTCTAGGATTACAATGAATGGCTTATATCAATTCGATAGCCAAGGGCTCAGATCATGCCACCTCAGTAGGTAGATACAATAAACTGCTATTTTTACTACAAAAGAGAGGCAATGAAGGCACATTTTCCAATGTGATAAGGATAAGATGAAATCATTTAAAACATCCTCCACGTAGGCGTCCCTTTGGCTTCTTTTATTAAATGATACATTGATTGCATTTAAAATAATGCGGCTGATATGATTAGATGATGATAGGTACTCACCACATAGGTGCTACCTCAGCATATCTTGTGGATTTCAACTGTTAACTCAATATGCTTTTGGGCACATTCCCCAAATTATATTATCTGTGTGATTGCTTGAACTTGTATGCTTGGGAATGTATCTTCAATGATCTTGCCTTGTTTAGTGTAGATTGAATATGTATGATACTTGTTGCTTCATTTGACTAACATTGTGATGCTTCTTCTTCTTGTAGGTAAGCTGATGATCTTCCTTGATGCATCTTCATGAAGAGTACATGATGATACCACCTCCTTCATCATGTAATAGTAGATGATGATGATACTTGATTCATGATTAGAAGTAGGATCTCTCTTGGACTTGTTGATTCAGGAGGAACTTGAAGTTTGGATGGATGACTACCTTGGAACATTTGATGATGGAGCATATGAAACTAGATGTGAGCCTCTTAGAATGATGCTTCCTTTGCAACTTGAAGGTGATTCAAGCACTTGCTCTTGATGATTTGATAAAATGCTTCCTTGAAGATGATCCTAAAGCTCGAAGGAACTTGAAGTAGAGTGGATGTCTTTGGAAGTCTTGATGAAGATGATATCCTTTGGATGGATGTCTTTTAGATGATCTTAACATGATGCCAAAAAATTCCAACACAAGAATGATGAAAGGTTCCAATTCAATGATTCCTGAAGGAGGCCCTATGGAGTAGCTACATGATTATCTTGCAGTGATGATTGATGAAGAAGCCAGTTGATACTTGAAGTGATCCAATAGAATATCCTTGAAGTGACTACATGATGCCTTCTATAGGATGACAACTAGTTAACTCCAGATGTTAGCCCCTTTGGTGATTTCTTAGCTTCATCAAAGGTCCTTGTTCCTACAAGACATAGACATGAATAAATAACTTTGAAAACAAATCACTTCATCCCCTATATCATTTGAAGTCTGATTTTTTAGTGTTCTAAAAATGAAATTTCACAAGAAGATCATAATGATTGACTATCCTTCATACAAATTTCATTTACACTTAGACAATTTTCTGTTTAGAATTCAATGAACCTACTGAAAATGAAGGAGAAATTAGAATTTTACCTTTAGATCAAACTTTCCAAAAGACTAATTTAGAGAGATACCTTAAAATCAAACTCAACTAGACTAAAATCAGACTTGACTTCCTAGGAAATTTCTTTGCTTTTTAGAAAATGCTGAAAGATAACAAGGGCGCAATGGTTGAGACTCTTGATTTCCCCTTGCTCTGAGCACACTAGATCAAAATATTGAACCTTCATTTCTTGCTTAACCTTTCCCTCACTCTTGTAGCACTAGATCCAATGTTAAGGATCTTCTTTAAACATGATTTAGCCCTTGGCGCATGGGATCAAAGGTGTGAAGTCATCATCTTTAGTAGGCGCATTGGATGGGGAATTTGCACCCTCTTAGTACTTAGTCATTTTTTCAGGGTCCTTGAGGGTCAAGGTATATTGAAAAATATATTTAAGTATAAGAAGAATTTCTTATACTTTAAATATTTTTCAATATACCTTTTAGGATGTTTGAGATAGGTCTCGAATCCACCAGATTTAACATGCAGATTATAGAATTTGGAGGATCCACCAAATTTCAAGCTTAGTCATTTTTTAGGATTTTAGGATTTTAGGCTACCAGACTTAGTCATTTCAGGATCTCAAACATACATCAGGGTTGATCTTAGTGTTCATGAACTAGATGGAATTTGACCAAGACTTCATTACTGCAAGTTCATGTTCCAGATGAGACCTCCAGTTATAAAGCAAAAATCTTCTAGGAGAGAGAATCATTATTTGATTGGTAGAGGAAATTAACCTAAGACATCATCTAGAACTAAATGCAAAGCATCAAAGCTCAAAAAAAGGGGGTCCCCATTTGCAATGGGGTGATGTGTGATTTGGTCACCCTACTTCCTCTTGACACCATTTGATGATCTCTCCAACACTCTGGATCCAGGGTGCCCAATCATGATGATGACCTATATACCATTCTCCCAAGGCGTTCATAATGAATGAAAAGAAGACCAAGGGTGCCCAAGCTTAATAGACTTATTTCTTTCAATTTTGATGATCCAAACTCTTGCAAAATGACATCCACTTTCATGCCTTTAGATCTTCCTTCACATATAGGATGCCAAATCAAGTTGAAAAATCTACATAAGGGTGCCAAAATGGATGAAAGGAGACATGAAATGTGCCTTAGGACTCCATGCTAAGGTTTGAGCCATTAAAGTCTCTTGATATTAGGCACTCATGATGATGAAACTTAGAGCTTTTTCCTTTCCTATGCGCTCATCTAAGATGTTTGAATGATAAGGAGTGCCTCGACCTCTATAATGTACATTAAGCACCAAAATCAAGGTGATTTTAAGTCACTTTGAGTCATTTGGGGTCAGTTTGAGTCTTTGAGTCATGTTGCAAAAAAATGTTAATGTTTTCAAGTTGCACAAAGCAACTTTTGTATTCTTGGTGTCCTGCTTGTGATGCGACCAAACTAACTATTCCAACACGTCCGGATGGGTACATTTACACTAGGCATTTCTTGTTTTTCACCCAAACATGTCGAAACAGTTCGAGCTACATTGTACCGGCGATATCCTTGAAGAGTCCAAAGTGCAAAAAGGCAGCAATCTTTGACGAGATGTTACTCGAAAACTGTGTCACTTAGAAACATTCTATCGGAGGCAACGTGATCACGTAGAGTGCCTCTACAATAACCTCTCTCAGTTTTTTATCTTTGAGATATATTCCCGTGGTGAAAGGTTTTCTGCTGCCCCAAAAACGTCAGAAGGAGGTAGTGTAAAGTTGAAAAGGGGTGTAACTTTTGTCCTACTCCTAATGTGACCAAACTGACTATTCCAACATGTCCAGATGGGTACATTTACACTAGGCATGATCCTATTTTTCACCCAAACATGTCGAAACAGTCCGAGCTACATTGTACCCACAATATCCCTAAAGAGTCTAAAGTGCAAAAAAGTAGCAATCTTTGACGAGATGTTACTCAAAAACCATGTCACTTAGAAATATTTCGTCTAAGGCAACACGATCATGTAGAGTGCCTCTACAATAACCTCTCTCAATTTTTTATATCTCTGAAATATTTGCCCGTGGTGAAAGGTTTTTTGCTGCCCCAAAAATTGTCAGAAGGAGGCAGTGTAAAGTTGCAACGGGGTGTAACTTTTGTCCTGCTCCTGATGTGACCAAACTAACTATTCAACACATCAGAATGGGTACATTTACACTAGGCATGGTCCTATTTTTCACCCAAACATGTCGAAACAGTCTGAGCTACATTGTACCCACGATATCCCTAAAGAGTCCAAAGTGCAAAAAGGCAGCAATCTTTGACAAGATGTTACTCAAAAACTGTGTCACTTAGAAACATTCCATCTAAGGCAACGTGATCACGTAGAGTGCCTCTACAATAACCTCTCTTGGTTTTTTATATCTCTGAGGCATTTGCCCGTGGTGAAAGGTTTTCTGCTACCCCAAAAATCGTTAGAAGGAGGCAGTGTAAAGTTGCAAAGGGGTGTAACTTTCGTCTTGCTCCTGATGTGACCAAACTAACTATTCCAACATGTCTGGATGGGTACATTTATGCTAGGCATGGTCCTATTTTTCACCCAAACTTGTCGAAACAGTCCGAGCTACATTGTACCGATGATATCCTTGAAGAGGCCAAAGTGTAAAAAGGCAGCAATCTTTGATGAGATGTTACTCAAAAGCTGTGTCACTTAGAAACATTTTTTTTGAGGCAATGTGATCATTTAGAGTGCCTCTACAATGATCTCTCTTGATTTTTTATATCTCTGAGGCATTTGCCCTTCTACTGCCCCAAAAATCGTCAGGAGGAGGCAGTGTAAAGTTGCAAAGGGGTGTAACTTTTGTCCTGCTCCTGATGCAACCAAAATGACTATTCCAACGCATCCGGATGGGTACATTTACACTAGGCATGGTCCTATTTTTTACCCAAACATGTCAAAATAGTCTGAGCTACATTGTACCGACGATATCCCTGAAGAGTCCAAAGTGCAAAAAGGAAGCAATCTTTGATGACATGTTAGTCAAAAACTATGTCACTTAGAAACATTCCGTCTTAGGCAATGTGATCACGTAGAGTGCCTCTACAATAACCTCTCTTAATTTTTTATATCTCTAAGACATTTACCCATGGTGAAAGGTTTTCTGCTGCCCCAAAAATCGTCAAAAGGAGGCAGTGTTTAAGTCAGGATGAAAGCCTATTCACTCTAGGCACCAACCTAAAGTTGCACAATCATAAATGGGCACCTAGAGCAATAAGGCGCTACATCATGGTTCCAGGACCTTGAAATGGCACCCAAGCATGTAGGAGGAATTTTCAAGGAGCCAGAATGTTTTTGAAACTCTAAGGAACTAGTCCAAAGACTCTATGGTGCCATCTTGATACCATTCAGTCAACTTTGGAACTCAAACATATTGAAACAAGGTCTAGGAAGATAGGCGCCATCTCTTGTGAGTTCAACCTCTTAGATGCGCCAACATTGGAAAGACTCTTAATGAGCACCTAAGTTTGAATTGATCTTGTGATTGAATGTTTGGTGTTGTATTGGTGCGAGATGATCTTTAGTTGAAGCAATCTAAGTTCCAGGAAGGGTTTAGAATTTATCAACCTCTTCACTAAGTTAGGCGCACTTTACAAGCTTTCTTACCCAAGAGTTGCACCTCATTAAGACAAGGCACATCTTAACCTCTGGGACTTTTCCAAAGAAGCGCTTTAGTTTATTAGCACCTTTGGACCTTGTTTTGCATTCTGAAAGAGAAGGCACACTTTGGAGGCATTTCTAACCCAGATTGATGCCTAGGTATAGTCATCTCTCTGGAACATTACAATGTGTTTTAAAATGAAGGAGGACATTTCATAAGTTGGGGAATTGATCACTGAAGACCTTTGAGTGTTTGAATTACTCTAAGCAAGAAGGCACATTTCCATGGAGTAGCATACTCTAGATAGCGCCTAATGCCATCAAGGTGCAATTACACCCTCACTTTGGTGCCTATCATCAAGAAGGGGCATTGGGCATTCCTTGAATAGTTCTGAGCGTTTGAAGTTCATGAAATCACCAAGGAATGTTGGGCGCCATGTGTATCCTCAACAATCTTGAGTTTGCACCTAGACAAGTTGGCACTTATTCATGTTTTAACTTCCCTCTTGAAGCGCCTAACTTGGGAAAAAGTTATCTTGTTGTTAGTCAAGTGTTTGATGTGTTTTGGAGACTCCAAAAGACTTCCTCTTGCTAGGCACTCTTCTTGGCAACTACAACCTTCAACTGGCACCTAGATCCTAAAGAAAAACACTTAGACTTCAATTTTCATGCACTTAGACTTCAAGGCACCAAAACTAGCAGGAAAATATTTGGGGAGAAACCACGCTGATAAAAGTTGGGTAAATTTAACCTCTGAGTTTGATTAGGCTCCATATAACAACAATATTTATATTATGTCCCTTTGCTTTATGAAACAAGCAGTATGTGTCAAGTCATAGGGATAACACTTTGGTCCTTAGAAATTTCTCTGTGACTTTTGATAAGATTATCTACTATTATTTGGATGCTTGATAGTATTATCCTGATCCATTGGACTAGTGTGGCTATGAGGTTGGAAAGTGTTGCAACCTCCATGCTTTAAACTTCTCCACCTTGTTATGGGTTGTTTTGAGTATTTTCACTTGCTTTCTCTTCGAGAATATTTTCTAATGATACATGATGTGTCATAGATCATTCAACTTGATAAACAACATGGAGGGATTCTCATGCCTCCTATACTTCTTGCAAGTTTCTTTATAGATAGATCACATCATTGTCCATCTAGGTGGTCATTTCCCTAAATATTATGATAAGATAATCCTGTTAATGAACTTTGGATTGAATGAGATTCAACATGCTTTGTCTTGACTAGAATAGTTGGGATGGACAAAAATCTATTGATTCTAGGTTGGGTTGTTAAAGGTCAAGAAGTTTTGGTGTCTAATGCCCTCTAAATCAAAATATTCAAAATCATAGTGGTTTAATAAGTTACAACAAATAGTTAGGTAGACAATAGACTATAAGGAACAAGGACTACACATGAATCCAAAACAACACCAGTCAATAAGGACATCACAAGTAACTCATCATTACTTCCAGAGGTGTTCACAAAAACAAAGGGGAGAACACAAGTAGAGAATGCTAGACTGTAGTAGGGATGAGTGTCTGATGTAGAGCACACAGTGGACGCATAGAATTATCAACTTTTGAACCTTCAAACTCACTATTGGTGAGACAACATACCATCGGTGAGCTTAAAATTTCATCGACCGATAGGCCGATGCCACCATGACTCCGTTTGATTTCACTTCTGACAAACATCCCATCATTGACTCTTATCAGTCAGATAGACCACTATCGGTGACTTTATATCCTTTCACACTAATGTTTTTGTCACTCCGATACGAGACTCTAAGTCCCTCACCTATCGGTAGGACTTAATACCATCGGCACACTCAAAAACTCTTCTGCCGACACACTAATCTCACAAATGACAACCTTCAGACCATACCCATCGATGAGACTCCAAACATCAGTGAACTCTAATCTCGTTGGGCTGATATACTTATGGATTTCAACTGTCAGTGTGACCCTCTTCATCAGAGAATCTCTCAACTACTCTTCCGATGCACAGATGGGATTATCTTCTAATACACTGATGTCTACGACTTCAAACCACACTCGTCAGCAAGACAGACCACTATCGGCGAAGCCTAACCAAGGTCTGTCGATATGCTGATACGACCAACTCTTGACGTCGATATAAGGTTCTTTTGTAGGCAAAGGGCACCTAGGCTTATGGGGCTCAATTTGATGTATTTATTGAAAGCTCAAGGTGAATTGATGCTTATTGAAAATGCCACTTAGTCCTTCATTTGCATTATAGATGCCATTTCCTATTGACTTATATACTCCTCCCCATGCTAGGGTGCCATAATGAAGTGGTTTAGACGATAGGTGTGCTTCACTTACTAGAGGCTTGTTCTCTTCCACCTTAGGTGCACTTTTATGGTGGAACAGGTGTCAATGGGTGCCTTGTCTTAAATGAATGTTCTCTTTAAGTTGGGTGCCCTTTTGAGGCTTTATGAGTTGCAAATTGCACCTTAACCCTTCATACTTGTTGCTCAATGTTTGAATGTTTAAGAAAGTCTCCTTTAGATTCTCATCTTAATGACTTTTTCTCAAGGCGCAATCATCCTAATGACTTGGATATTCATCCTAGTGTTTCAGGATATCAGGCTACCAGACTTAGTCATTTTCAGGATCTCAAACATAAAGAATAACATGATGATTCATTTTCTTGTATTGCATATAGTTGACATTATATGCTACTCATAAAGAATATTAATATTTTCTGTTCAACATGATGATTCATTTTTTTTAAAATACAACTTTTATCTTTTAGTTCCAAAATGAGGTTTAGGTGATACTTGAATAACAATAGCTAGCTTATTGGATCAACAAACATCATATGTAATACAATTGGACTTTAAATATTTGAAGTAGCCATCTACAAATATCCATTCAAATGTGGATTTATAATGCAAGTATGGATGCCATCAATAAAAAAGATTTGTATTAACCAAATATCCATATAGGCATACATCAATATCTGTCGATATAAGTATAACATATATACAAAATAGCCATATAGGCTTACAAGAATGCCATATAGGCATACAATGTCAACTATATAGAATACAAAATATATGTCCACAAATGCCATATAGGCATACAACAAAGGAACACAATAAAAAGTCATTCCCCTTTGGTTGGTGAAGAGAATAGATCACGGGCAGCATTTGATCTTCTACGGGATGGAGACGTGCATGTGGGTGGTCTACTACAAACCTGAGGGCTACTTCTCCTATTTAGTTCTTGCATCTTTACCTGTTACAATAAAAAGTATAGACATTAATATATAGAAATTACATGTTATAAAAAATGAAACATTTAACAAAATAATCACTTACCACTAACATATAATCTGTCTCCTCACTTGCCTCAGTAGTAGGAATAGGCCGTGGTGATGTCATGTCCTATAGAAACCATCCAAATAGAAATTAAACTTCAAATCATTAATCTTTTGATTTTTCAAAAATAGACAACTATAACAATGAATGTAAATTGAAATTTACTAATCTACCTCATACCCCTGTCAATGCCATGGAGCTATGAATCGCAGAGGACACACCCTGCTCCATTGCCCTATGAACATGGGGAGGTGTCTCCGCAACCTGCATCATCTAGAAATAAAACAACATTATTCAATTACGAAAACTATAATAGTGATGCAAATCATGGCTCCTAACATACACACACGTTCATCTAAACATGGAAGTACACACAATAAAGCACACAAGTCACATACAAAAATCTAGTAAGTACAGTTAATTCATTAAACTATTTATTTTATTACCTCCATAAAGCTTTGAAGTCCACCACCGCTGGCAGGTGTTGCTGTGAAATCTATAGTATTAACCTATTCAACATCTAAAATCAGATATTAGAGTGCCATTCATATAACGATGCTATTCACATGTAAAATTTATAATTGTTTACTAGTTACATACCTCAACAGTAGATGATCTAGTGTAAAATGCAGGTGGAGAACCACTGAAAACTGCATCGACGCTATGACCCTAAAATTTCATTAAAATCATCAATTTAAATTAGTTAATCTTGCATTTCAAAAATGAAATTTAATAAATTAAATTCAATAAACTTGCTAATATTTACCTGAGTATCAAGGCTGAAAGTCTCACTCAGGAGGGTATCTATCATCACCATCTGCTCAACTACAGATGTAGCCTGTGCACCTGCGTCCTGACTATCCATGGGGTCATAACCATAGGCTAACCCACAAGTCTGACAAGTATGGGGTGGGACCCTGCTCCTCGCACTATCTCCCAACCCACTCTATGTTGCAGGACCGGCATGCTCTATGATGCTCTGGGTCAAGGCACTAATGGACCGAAGTGTATCGACCTCAACACTACTCTTCACAATAGAAGGGATAGAAACATGCTCATGGGCTGGTCTGCTGATTACTCATCTCACTACCCACTGTGGGTAGAGACGTGCCCTTGGTCTATCTTGTGCTGACCCCCACCTCTACCCTGGAAGTCCCGCATATCAAAATAGTTTGGCACTTTATTAAGGACAAACTCGCAGTAGAGTTTCCTCAAAAAGTATTGCGGGACCTCATTATTATTGCATGGAGGATAGTCAAAAACCATCCACCACCTCTACCCAAAATTGTCCCTTATCACTTGGTTGTTGCACCAATGGATAGGGAACCTCTTGCATGTAATGGGTGGAGGTTGATTTGTTTGTGGGTTTGTGAAAATGGAACACAAGTCTAATTTTGTAATTTGTAATTTTTTCACATCTTGGTATGATAGCTTGTCTGCATAATAATCTCTAAACTCTCTCCTCTTATCTATCCAACTAGTTATTTGCTTGCTAATTGAATCTACATTTGATAACATAGATTCAAGAGATTCAGCAAGCATGGACCTATGCAAGGTTGAAGTGGAAGGATCTTTCAACCTTGCAATTATATCTTTAATTTCTTTTTTGTTGTTTTCAATTTGCCCCATTATATTTTCCTGTGTTCTAGGGGCATGTCGAGGAATGGATGGAGGAGGTTGTTGTTCTGCAGGTATTTCCTCCTCAAGATTTTGTGGATTTTAAGGAGGAGGAGGAGGAGGTGCATTAACATTTCCTGACAATTAATGAAATATACATAAAAAATCAACTAAAACCTACCTATTTAGAAACAAATTTAAACCAAAAAAAAATATAACTCACTCCTTTGGCGTGCTCGACGTCGTGGCGGCATTTTGGCGATGAATCGATAAGGTTTTTGTGTTGAATGGAGTTTTGCAAAACGCAAGCGCACTTTCTAGGGTTTGTAGGCCGCAGGAATAGAGGAGAAGAAAGAAATGAAATGACATTAGAAACTTTTATTTATTTATTTATAGCAAGTCATAACGCGAGCGCGTTATAACGTGCTCGCGTTATGACTTAATTTTTTTTAAAATTAATTTGGCCACTTTTTGGCCCCCCATCTTTTTGCACTTACCCATTGAATGAGTAACATTTCCCAGTGTTTGACATTCTGGGATCTTCTTCTACATCCAAATTGAATTGTCCCACTCTTGCTGATGAATTCAGTCCCAACTGTCATTGTTGTTTGACAAAACAATCATGCTCATCAAAAGGTTTCTCCAAAAAAACCAGTCTTTTGGAAATCATATTTCCTTTTAGCTGCAAAGTCTCTTCTCTTAAAGAGGATGATCCATCTATCTCTAGACTTTCAATTGAAGCACTATCTAGTGACTCAGGATTTTCATTAGTGGTCAAGAAATAAGTACACATATAAGAAAACTCAAAGAGAATGAGCTTTTGGATCCTCAAATTTTGTTACATTGTACTTGGCCTCCCTTTCAGGATGAACCTCTTGCATAATACCCTTAATAGGTATTCTTGCCTCAAGCATTTGAATATGTGTCTCCTCAACATGATCTATGATACCAACAAGTTGATATGGACTTGCTATAGATGACGAAAAACTCTCATCTTGATGTTTTACATTGGGGGTACTGGTCTTAGGAACATAGGATGAAGTGAGAATATCTGGTGTACTTACTTGTTTGTCACCAACCACATCTTTATGATTTGATGTATTTTGTGACCATGTGAGAACATCATAAGATTCACCGAAAGTAACTTCTTCTTGTCCCATCTCATATTCCAAGTTTAGGGACCCAATGGTAGAGTCTCTAGCTAATTGATCCTCACCTTCTGTGAAAAGATTAGCATCATCTTCTCCTTGATCATATTCTAATTGAAGAAGATCATCTTGCTCTAATTCATAATAGAAGATTGTTGCATCCACAGGTGGTGCCTCTAAAGCAAGTCTTCCTTGTGGTGGAGGAAACATGTTTTGATTTTGATCCATTGAAGCATTGCCTTGGTAATTCAGAGCATTTGGGAATGTCTTCCTTGGAATGCCCTTGTAGAGGGGAATGGAAACACTTTGTGACAACTATTTTTTTCAGAGATAATAGCTCATCAGCCAACTTTTGCACCATAGGATCCATGGTGCTGGTAGAAGGTAAAGCCAAAAAGGGCTACTCATTAGCCCAATAGAATCCTTCTTCAACTTTCCCTCCAAGATCAAATCATCCTCCACTTCAACTACTAAACTTTGAGCAATTGTAATATTCGCTGGTGCTGCTCTTCATAAAAGAAAACTTACTTCTGGCAATTGTGAATTGATGAAGAAGCATTTTAGGTTCTCAGCTGTGGGTTGAACAATAGTTGGGATCTTGTTCTTTAGCTTATTGAACTTTGCTACAAACTCACATATGGGCTCATGTGATTCCTTTTCATTTGATTAAGTTGGGCCAACAAAGCGTAAGCATCTTCTGTTGGCTTAAATCTAGCTCCAAACTAGGTTTGAAGTGTATTCCATCTAGTGACAGTTCCAGGTGCAAGGTGATAGAACCAATTAGCTGCAACACCTTGGAGTGTTTCTACAAACAGTCTTATAGAAACATCTTCATATTCAACTTTGAGAACACCACATGCAATGTAGAAATCTACAATATGCTCATCTAGATGTTGTTTACCATCCCCATAGAACTTGGGAAAGTTCTTATGCGAACCCTGAGGTAGTTCATGTAGAGGCTAAGTCAAGTTCAATGGCCCAAAGGCATTTCCCCATGGACCTAGGATAGCCATATTCCTTGATAAAATTATAGAACAGATATAACAAAAATATATTACAAAAAATGAGATAGGTATGCTTCAACCAAAGGTGAGAGGCTTTGATTGCGCGTTTGATCCCTAGTAGAGTCGCCAAAAACTGTTGGGTGAATATTTTGTCATTTAGCTAACTAACAGTAAAATGGTTATATCAACCACAGTGTGATGAGATAAATCTCTCCTCTCAGAAAGATGAGGTTCCCTTTTAACTATTACAAACTTATTTACACTAAATACTAGCTTTGGGGGTGTGTTACATTCATCCTTTTCTCTTCTTTCAGAAAAGATGTTTACAATGTTTCACGGTACTATTCAATAATGCTTCTACACTTAAACAATAATCAACAATATTATTGTAAGTTGAAGCACAAAGTCTTTCAACTTACTTCACAAAAACATTCACGAACCAAGTGAATAATCTCAAGTACAAAGTCTTCAAATTATCCCCAGAAAGATTTTAAAAGTAACCGTATCACCAGTTGGAGCACAAAGTCTGTCAACTAACAACACCACTGATCCACATGAATGTGATTGAAAATCATAGCACAAAGTCTACAAGTTCTCAACATGATTCATATACAAAGTGAACAACTACAAGCTCAAAGTCTTTATAATCCTTCACCAAGAATGCTTTCAACACACATAGATTCAAGAAAATAATATAACACAAAGTTTATATAAATTATCTTGAACGTCCTCCAATCATAATAACCAAGAACCACTTTATCCAATCAATCAACAAGAGAAAACAACAAAAATGCCATATGTACATCCTCACTCATGCAAATTTGATTCAACACAAAGTTTGATATCAAAACTCACCTTATTTATTGATCGGAATTGATCATACAATTTGAACACAAAGTCTCAAAGTTGAGTCTCAATTTGGGCAGCACTTTGTTGCATAAGATTAAAGATATCTATTACAATAGAGGCCCTCTTTATTTATAGGGAGGAGCCTAGAGCAAAAATAAGAAATTTACAACTACTTTGACTTATTCAACAAAAGAGTCCTATTTGACTTGGGACTTCCTTTGTTTCACATGTAATTACATTTTGGAAAAATACATGTGAAAATATCTAAAACTGAAAATAAAGTACATGTGAAAATACAAAAATAAATTAAGGCATGATCACTTTCATCAACTCTCGTTCCCATCCTTCTTCAGAAAATCCTCAAACATTGTCCACATTGTTTGTATCTCAAGGTTATCTGGTCCATAAGTATTCTTGGAAATGACACAGGTCCTTGTTACTAAATCTTTCACAGAGGTAGCAGCCTTCTCATGCTTATCCAGAACTACCTTGAGAATGTCCAAGGTCAACTGTATATCTAACAACTTATCCATAGAAGTCATTGAGAAAGCTTGATCTTCAAACTCCTTTGGATCATGTTATTGAATTCCTATATCTTTTCATCTATGGAAAGAAACTTTTGGTCTCTTTGACAAGAAATTATAGTAGATAGGGAGAATTGAGCATTTGTATGGGCTTTGAAGGGCTAATAGTGCGATTAGAATGAAAAACTGAGTGAAAGCAGGCTAAAGTTAACAACTTGAAAAATTTCCCAAAGTTAGAAAATTTTCAGGAAGTGAGTGCATGGGTGACAAAAATTGTTGCCCTTGCATGTGGAGGAAATTGCTTTTGTGTACGAGTGGCAAAAATTGCCGCCCTTGCATGTGACAAAAAGATTAACATGCATGGGTGGCAAAAATTGTCACCAGTGCATATAAGGATGCAATGGAGGCAAAAATCACTGCTAGTGCATATAAAGATGCAATGGAGGCAAAAATTCCCACCATTGCATATGAAGATGCAATGGAGGCAAAAATCCCTGCCATTGCATATAGATGCAATGGATGCAAAAATCACCGCCAGTGCATATGAAGATGCAATGGAGGCAAAAATCCCTACCATTGCATATGAAGATGCAATGGAGGCAAAAATCCCCGCCATTGCATATAACAAAAAATTACTAACTCCTAAAAAGTGAAATTTTCAATTAGACTTGTTTTGCAAAATTTAAGAAACAGACACAAGTTAATGGTCGAAAAGATGTTCCAAGATTGGGAGACCACGCATGAGGGCAAATGCGATTCACCTTGTTTTGCGTGTTTAGAGTTGTAGGTTACAAAATAGACAAGTTTTGCAGGGGTCATCCTACAAATTAAGTGCAACTAAATTTGAGGATAATAGAATCTAAGGGGGTTTGATCAAACCCTCTTTAATTAAAATCCTTTAAATGGAACCTTTCAAGGATTAAATCATTATATTTTCTAAAAATATGTGATTTAAGCAAAAAATAGGATGTCCTAGAAAGTGTAACCCATTATTATGGCATCACCCTTACCAAATCTGACAAATTGACTCCCTAAACCTCCTAGACACCTAACAATGACTTAAACACATTAGAAATGGTTCAAATATGACCTTATTACAAAGAGAGTCAACCCACAAGTCAAAATTTACTAAATGGCCTCATGGAGGCATAAAATCCATTAGGTGCTCCTACACTAGTTCCAAAGATCCCATTTTGGCATAGGCAAGGAGGATACTGGCTAAGGTTGTTGAATTTGGCTTTAAACCCGCCAATTGTATTTTCTTGAAAGTTTATCAAGCCTTATCAAAAAAATCCATTTTTTCCATATCTTGCAATCATTGCATTCCATGAGATGGCATTTCATTGAGGCATCATGTCAAACAGTTCACGTATCCTATCTATGCTTCCACACTTTGCATACATGTCTACTAGGACAGTTGCAACTACAAGATATAATAAAATTCCTATATCATTTATGCTTTGATGGATGCCCATACCATGTTCCAAAGATCACATTTTGGCTTTACACCTCTCAATTACACTTGCTTGAAAGTTTCTAAAGCCTTATTAACAAATCCATTTTGTGCATATCTTGCAATTATTGCATTCCATGAGATGACGCTCTTTGAGGTGTTCTGTCAAACAGTTCACATGCCTTGTCTATGCTTCCACACTTTGCATACATGTCTACTAGGGTAGTTGCAACTACAACAAATTTGACAAAATTCCCATTGTTGCAAGTATGGGCCTAACCGGTGTTGTCATTGATGTTAACATACTCATGTTGCATTAATGAGAAGGATTAGATGAGCTGTGTGCTGAGGATATTGAGAAAATAAGTCTCAATCAAGAACAGTGAAGAACAGTGATGACAAGAAGGTAAAAGTCCTCAATAGGTTGAGGATCAGAGGATGCGGTTTAAAGGGTTTGTAGATATAAGTCTTGAGATGCTCCAGTCAAGATTTCAGAGGTCCGCATGAAGATCTGAAGAAGTTATGGTTGCTCAAGTAGAACCGGTTCCGGCAGGTGTTTAGAGGTGACAGAGTGCCACAGATAGGTCTGGTGAGATTCAATATTTCATTATCCCATTCTACGGATCTGAGGGAGTGTTGAGGACATCCCTATGAAGTATCAACTAGATTAGTTCATGGGTTGAAGGTCTAGAAGAGCCTATTCATTTGTGACAGTGATGATAGATTGTGTTCTTGTAGCTCCGGATGAAGGAAAGAAGAATTCCAGTAGGATGATGAAGTGCAGATGTTTTTGGTGATTCAGGGAAGGTTATGATGATCGTTGGATCATGTCCAGTTAATGTTGGTGGTCTGCATTGAAATTAGAGTTTGCATTTGAAGAATAACCATGGCTATTGGTGTTCTTCTTAAGACTGGCCGACTGGATGTATTACACATCTCGCAGATGTCCTTGTAGGTGTTTGCTGACTTAGATGATTGTTCCTAAGTCAATGCCTTGTATAAATAAGGGATTGTGAATTCATTTTAAAGTGTGTATTGTAGTGATAAGTGTGTGGTAGCAAAGAGAAGTGCGAAAGGCAGAGCAGAAGTATTGGGTTTAAATGGAACTAATTCAAGCATGCTGAAGATGCTATTCTCTAGTTCATAAAGGTGATACTTATTCCTTTGTAGACAATGTGTCTCTTGTAGGTAGTGAGCCTCTTGTGAGCAATGTGCTCAGGCAGTGAGCCCTAATTGGCATGTGCCATTTTGTTCTTTCTATTCTTTTAACAGAGAATACATATATTCTTAGGTTAATCACCCTGTGGTTTTTCTCTTAACCGGGTTTTCCACGTCAAAATCTTGGTGTCATATGTGTTGATATGTTTCTGCTTTTGATTTGAATTCATTATGGTTCATGATAAATATTATGCTAATCACTAAAGAAGATTCAAGTGTTTAAAAAGAGAAAGTTTCATACAATTGATTCACCCCCCCTCTCAATTGTATGCCCTAAGTCTAACAATTGGTATCAGAGCTAAGTTCCTCTAAAAGGAGCTTAACCACTTAAGGAGATCTAGGATGTCATCATACAAGAAGGATAGTCTGAAGTTTGATGGAACCAACTTTTCTCTTTGGAAAGGTCACATGAAATGTCACTTGCAGTGTATGGGAAAGGTGCACTGGTCCATGGTCACAAAAGTGTATGCACCTCCACAGGGTGGTCCGACAACCCTAAATAAAATCACAGATGCTGAAAACAATCTACAGACCAAAGAGGCTCTTCTAAGCATATTAACTGACTCAGAGCTCTCAAATGTTATTGACCTAACAACTGCCTATGAGATCTGGATTAAACTGGAACTTCTACATGAAGGAGATGAGTATGTTAAATGTGCAAGGTTACAAAGTCTAAAAGGGAAATTTGAAAAACTGAAGATGAGAGATGATGAAAATATTATCACTTTTATGCCAAGAGTGAATGAGCTGGTTTGTGGAATTAGAAATTCTGGTGGAGTCTTGGATGAAAATGAGATTGTTGGTAAGATTCTCAGATCCCTTCCTGCCTCTTACAAAATGAAGGTTGTTGCCATTGATGAATTCAGAGCCCATACAACTGTCACAAGAGACCAATTAGCTAGCAAACTGGCTGCTTTTGAAATGACCAAATTTGGAGATGATCCCCCAAAAATTGAATTTGCATTCAAAGCCAGTGCCTCTGTGAAAGGTAAAAAAGGATTTGATCCAGGAGAGAACTCATCAAGGAAATTGTCATGGTATGAAAAAGCAAGAAAAGACCTGGAAGAAGAAGTAGAAACTGCTCAACTTGAAGCCCTCATTGCAAAGAGACTGCCAAGAGGATCTGGTAAGTATGAAGGAAAATTGCCTTTTAAGTGTTTTAACTACAATAAGATTGGTCATTTTGCCTCAAAATGTCTGGAAAGATTTTCAAAGCCAAATCCTAACAGATCAAGGTTCCAAAAGAATTGTTACTATGTTCATGAAGAAGATGATAATGAAGGAGTAACAGATGATGAATCAGAGATAGGAAACAAATCCAGAAGTGAATGGGTGTTTATTGCCATCAAGGAAGAAGAACCAATATCCTCTGTATCTATTAATCATAAAGTTGTAGAAAGAGCTCTGACTGCCCAAGTTGAAGAAAAGAATGATTGGGTCATTGATAGTGGTTGCTCTCACCACATGACAGGTGACAAGAATAAGTTCATAGATTTGGAAAGGTATGAAGGAGGAGTGGTGAAGTTTGGTGATAATTCTGCTAGTAGAATCAGAGGAAGAGGAACTATTTCTTTTAATGGAAGAAATAAGACTGGTAATGTACTGTATGTTGAAGGTTTGAAGCACAATCTTCTCAGTGTTGGACAGTTGGTGGACAAAGGCTATGATCTCTAATTCAAGGATGGAAAATGCAAAATCTTTGAAAGATTCAGAATAGAGATTGCATCCGGTACTCAAACTAAAGGTAATATCTTCCACTTGGTTGGTACTGGTAAAGGCTGCTTATTTGTTCAAGTTCATCAGAGTTGGTTATGGCATAGAAGGATGTGTCATGTGAATTTTGATAATATCATCAAGATAAGCAATACTCAGGCTGTAAGAGATCTTCCAAAATTGGTGAAACCTATTAACAGCTTGTGCAAGAATGTCAGTTGGGTAAGATGAGAAGAGTCACATTCAAAAGCAAGGAACTATCTTCTATCGGACTATTGGACTTAGTTCACACTGATCTTTGTGGTCCGGAAAGAACTAGAAGTATTCAAGGTGATAGATACTTCATGCTGCTAATAGATGACTATTCCTAGATGATGTGGGTAACCTTTCTAAAGGAGAAATCAGAAGCTCTTGAGAAATTCAAAATATTCAAGGCTATGGTAGAGAATGAAACAGGAATAAAGTTGAAATGTCTGAGGTCTGATAGAGGTGGAGAATTCACATCCGATGAGTTCATAGAATTCTGTGAGAAACATGGAATTAAGAGATAGTTGTCTACTCCGAGGACTCCACAGCAGAATGGAGTAGTGGAGAGAAAGAACCAGACCATCTAGGAAGCATCTAGGACTATTGGAGAGAAGCTGTCAGCACTGCAGTCTATACTCTTAATAGAGTTCAAATCAGAAGCAATACCGGTAAGACCCCTTATGAACTCTGGTTTGGCATTACTCCTACTGTAAGATATTTCAGAGTCTTTGGTAGCAAGTGTTACATCAAAAGAGATGAAGATTTAGGCAAGTTTGATGCTAGAAGTGATGAAGGAATATTCTTGGGTTACTCTACTCAAAGCAAAGCATACCGGTGTTATAACAAGAGACTAAGAAAGATGATAGAAAGTACAAATGTGAAGGTTGATGAGGGAATAGAGAAACCCTCAAGGTTTTATGAGTATGATGAAGATGATCAGAATGGTGTTCTAGTTCAAGGAGCTCAATCCTCTCCTGAAATTTAGATTCAGATAGATCCGGTAAATCAAGAAGAAGAGATAGGTCTGAATGAGCTTGATCAAGAAGCAGAAGTGCAAGAAACTCCCAAAGTTTCAAGGTATGTAAGATTGAACCACTCTGAAGATCAGATCATAGGTGACAAAAGCAAAGGTGTGTAAACTAGAAGGAAAATTGCTCAAAATTTAAATGAATATTGTCTGATTTCAAAGATTAAACCTAAGACAATAAATGAAGCTTGCAATGATGAAAATTGGACCAAAGCAATGGAGGAAGAGTTGATGCAAATTGAGAAAAATCACACTTGGGATCTTGTTCCTAGACCTAGAAACAAGAATGTGATTGGAACCAAATGGGTCTTCTGGAACAAACTAAATGAAGTTTGTGAAGTAATTAGAAATAAAGCCAGATTAGTCTGCAAAGGCTACTCTCAAATAGAAGGGATTGATTTTGAAGAAACCTTTGCTCTGATGGCAAGAATTGAAGCAGTCAGACTATTTCTTGCATTTGCTGCCTTCAAGGATTTCAAGGTGTATCAGATGGATGTCAAATCTACTTTCCTGAATGGTGACTTAGAAGAAGAAGTGTACATTGAACAATCAGATAGATTTCAGTTATTTGAGCATGGTGATATGGTCTGCAAATTAAAGAAGGCACTGTATGGTCTAAAGCAAGCCCCAAGAGCACGGTATGAAAGACTAGACAAACATCTTTTAAAAATTGGTTTCAACAAAGGTACTGCTGATAGTAACCTATATTTCAAAATTGATCATGAAAACATCTTGATTGTTGAAGTATTTGTTGATGATATCATCTTTGGAGGAAGAGATAGTATGTGTAAAACCTTTGCAAATCAAATGAAAAGTGAGTTTGAAATGTCAATGCTCGGTGAAATAAATTTCTTCTTGGGTCTGCAAATTACTTAGACAAAGAAAGGAATCTTTATCTCTCAGACCAAATATGTGAAAGAATTGTTGAGAAAATTTGGAATGGAAGATTCAAAGCCAATGAACACTCCCATGGCAACTGGATGTAAGTTGAGCAAAGATGATGACTCTCCTAAGATAGATCAAATAAAGTACAGATCAATGATTGGAGGATTATTGTATCTCACTCAAACTAGACCAGATATAATGCAGGTTGTTGGTCTTGTGGCAAGATTCCAGGCTGATCCCAGAGAATCTCATGTCATGGCAATCAAAATAATTTTTAGGTACTTAAAAAGAACAGTTGAGTATGGTCTGTGGTATCCTACAGATCATAATTTTTCTCTTCATGCATATACAGATGCAGATTGGGCAAGAGATGTGGATGATAGGAAGAGTACAAGTGGAGGAGCATTCTTTTTGGAAAAAAGGTTGGTTTCTTGGCTAAGCAAGAAACAAGAGGCAATATCCCTATCTACAACTAAAGCAGAATACATTGCAACAGCATGTAGTTGCACTCAAGTTTTGTGGATGAAGCAGATGCTAAGAGATATTCAAGTAGAATATGAGGAGCCTATCACAATTTTTTGTGATAATTCAAGTGCAATAAATATTTCTAAGAATCCGGTGTTGCATTCTAAGGCTAAACATATATCTATCAAGTTTCACTTTCTGAGAGAGCAAGTGAACAAGGGTGAAGTCAGATTGGAGTATGTGCCCTCCAAGGATCAGCTTGCAAATATTTTTACTAAACCTCTTCCCAAGGACTCTTTTGAGTATCTCAGGGAGAAGTTAGGGGTTATTGCCCCTCAGGTGATGAACTAGGATGCACTAATGTGCATCAATCTGATGGATATCACAGTCATATCTTGTGATCCAGATTGATGATAAGGGAGCTGCTACTCAGGGGGAGTAGCTAGTATGTTATGAAGTAGTAAAGTTACAAGTATGAGCCCTTTGCCATTGATGTCAAAGGGGGAGAGAAGACATGTGAAAAACAAATGGTTGTTGATCAAAGGGGGGAGCAATAAAGGAAGAGAAGACATGTGAATAGTTGTTGCTGTTAGGGGGAGTTGTAACAGCAAGGAGTAGTTCTTGTTTTGATAGTTTTTCACATCATATGTTGCCATCAATGACAAAGGGGGAGATTGTTGCAAGTATGGGCCTAACCGGTGTTGTCATTGATGTCAACATTCTCATGTTGCATTAATGAGAAGGATTAGATGAACTGTATGCTGAGGATATTGAGAAAATAAGTCTCAATCAGGAACAGTGAAGAACAGTGATGACAAGAAGGTAAAAGTCCTCAATAGGTTGAGGATTAGAGGATGCGGTTTAAAGGGTTTGTAGATATAAGTCTTGAGATGCTTCAGTCAAGATTTTAGAGGTCTGCATGAAGATCTAAAGAAGTTATGGTCGCTCAAGTAGAACCGGTTCTGGCAGGTGTTCAGAGGTGACAGAGTGCCACAGATAGGTCCAGTGAGATCCAATATTTCATTATCCTATTCTGTGAATCTGAGGGAGTTTTGAGGACATCCCTGTGAAGTATCAACTAGATTAGTTCATGGGTTGAAGGTTCGGAAGAGCCTATTCATTTGTGACAGTGATGACAGACTGTGTTCTTGTAGCTCCGGATGAAGGAAAGAAGAATTCTAGTAGGATGATGAAGTGCGGATGCTTTTGGTGATTTAGGGAAGGTTATGATGATCATTGGATCATGTCCAATTAATTTTGGTGGTCCACATTGAAATTAGAGTTTGCATTTGAAGAATAACCACAAATATTGGTGTTCTTCTTGAGACTGGCTGACCGGATGTATTACACGTCTTGCGGATGTTCTTGTAGGTGTTTTCTGACTTAGATGATTGTTCCTAAGTCGATGCCTTGTATAAATAAGGGATTGTGAATTCATTTTGAAGTGTGTCTTATGGTGATAAGTGTGTGGTAGCGAAGAGAAGTGCGAAAGGCAGAGCAGAAATATTGGGCTTAAATGGAACTAATTCAAGCATGCTGAAGATGCTATTCTTCAGTTCATAAAGGTGATACTTATTCCTTTGTAGATAGTGTGTCTCTTGTAGGTAGTGAGCCTCTTGTGAGCAGTGTGCTTGGGCAGTGAGCCCTAATTGGCATGTGCCATTTTGTTCTTTCTATTCTTCTAACAGAGAATACATTCTTGGGTTAATCACCCCATGGTTTTTCCCTTAACCGGGTTTTCCACATCAAAATCTTGGTGTCATATGTGTTGATATGTTTCTGCTTTTGATTTGAATGCATTATGGTTCATGATTAATATTATGCTAATCACTAAAGAAGATTCAAGTGTTTAAAAAGAGAAAGTTTCGTACAACTGATTCACCCCCCCTCTCAGTTGTATGCCCTAAGTCTAACACCCATATCTTTTATGCTTTGATGGATGTCCATACCATGTTCCAAAGATCTGATTTTGGCATAGGTAGGGAGGATGTTGGTTAAGGTTGTCAAATTTGGATTTACACCTACTGATCGCATTTGCTTGAAAGTTTCTAAATCCTTATCAACAAATCCATTTTGTGCATATCTTGAAATTATTGCAACATATATACTTTGAGCTTAATTATTGAAAAAATATACACAATAACAATTCCATAAATAAGGGTTTCCTTAAAAACCATTTTAGAGTTACAATATTATATCCATAGATCTATCCTATAGCCCTTGCAAATATTTCAAATTCGTTTAAGGTAACATTTTTCTCATATGCACATACATAATTGTTATCTACATATTCAATCAAAGTAAAGCATTTTCACTTTGTTCTTAAGGGATAATAAAAATACATCTTATCAATGAGACTATACACATGGAACTAACAACCACAACAATATTTGAGAGAAAACTAGTCATTTTAGAAGGCACTCTACTTTTTTCTTTACCATCATCTACAAATTCATTCTGAGCACATTAATAAAGGGTGTAGGGACAATTTGATCCCACCATGAGGTTTTTAACCCAAGATTGGCATTTTATATTTCTATTCCAACTTTATACTCCACATGAGAGAGAGAAGTTGAGTATAGGTATATTACACTACACAAGCCTCTAGGGTTTGTCACTATGACTAACACAATGCCATTGAGCTTCACCATAATGCTCATAAGATAAAGTCCAAATGTATAATACTTCTCAAGACAACAAACCCTTTTCGACCATTCAAAATAAAACCTACATAATATTCATCATAGTCAACTTCACAAACACCTTCACAAACCCTTACCACTATTGTAAAACACAATCAACCCAAAGAAGTGACACTTGAGAACCCACTTGAATCCAACCATGTAATAGGGTCATAGTACCCAAAGACAAGAAACAACTAGAAGACTCAATATTACACAAAATTGACCACAACCAAGCCTTCACCATGAAGAATACAAGCCCTCAAACATATTCATGATAACTTCAAGTGAAGTACACACCAAGAATGAGTAGTAAGATAAACCATAATGAAAGCCAATAATCATGTGTTCTATCAAACAGTCCACGTGTCTTGTCTATGCTTCCACACTTTGCATACATGTCTACAAGGGCAGCTGCAATAACAACATGTGACAAAATTCCTATATCCTTTATGCTTTGATGGTTGTCCATACATTATTCCAAATATCCTATTTTGGTAGAGATAGGGAGGATGTTGGAAAAGGTTGTTGAATTTGTCTTTGCATGTGTCAATTGTATTTGCTTGAAAGTTTCTAAAGTCATTTCAACAAATCCATTTTCTACATATCTTGCAATCATTGGATTCCATGAGAGGACATCTCTTTGTGGTGTTCTATCAGATAGTCCATGTGCCTTGTCTATGCTTCCACACTTTGCATACATGTCTACAAGGGCAGCTACAATTACAACATCTAACAAAATTCCTATATCCTTTATACTTTGATTGTCCCATGCATGGTGACTATCCATAAATATGGTTGATAAAATATTGTCCTATCTACATTCTCCTCTTAAACTCAGACATGCCTTGATGAAGTGATCAATGTGTTTGAACAGGTTAAGATATATGCAAATAAGATTGGATGAAAAGACTAGAAAAGGGATAGGGTTTGATTTCCTTAGGCAATCCATCAAACCCTAGCCATGGTTCACTCTGTCATGGAGGAAAAATTAATATGGAATGATGCTATTACAAACCCTATAAGCTGCCACAGTCTGTTGGTTTTGGATGGAGCTATTGAGGATTGGACTTGATGATGTGCAAGTGATATTCATGGTTGTTCTAGGGTTTCACAACAAATAATAGACACACTTAATTAATTAAACCCTTTTATAACATGCTACAATCATGTTAGGAGATGGCTACCTCAAGATAACTACATTTCTACATTCAAGACTACTGTAACATTCTCCCTTTGATAAAGTATGTATGGGGTTTTCTTAACCTACTATTCGTGTAAAATTACAACCCCTATTTTAGCCATGATCACCCTAGATGGAATAGTGAATTATTTGGGTTCCTAATGAGTTTTGTGATAATCTTAATAGGTTGTAACAGCAGGGGAATATTTCCAAACTAAAATTTTTTATAAACTTTCTATAAAAACTTGCCAAACCATGAAAAGATCATACCTCCGTAACACTCCTTGGCGTAGGCCATTCAATGATAGCTCTTACTTTTTATGGGTCCATCTTAAGACCTTCCTTTGAGACAACAAATCCTAGGTATACCAACTCCTTCTTTGTAAAACTACATTTCTTCAGATTAATCAGCAACTTCTCTAAAACTTTTCTGATATGCATCATATGCTCATCCCAAGTCTTACTAAAAATCAAAATATCATCTAAATAAACAATAACAAAACTTCCCAAAAATTCTTTCAATACCTTGTTCATGAGCCACATGAATGTGCTCGGTGCATTGGTTAGCCCAAATGGCATGACTAACCACTCATACAAACCTTCCTTTGTCTTGAAGGCTATCTTCCAGTCATCTCCTTCTTTGATACGGATCTGGTGATACCTACTCTTCAAGTCAATCTTCATGAAGTACTTGGCTCCACTCAAACAGTCCATTATGTCATCCATTCTAAGCAATGGAAATCTATACTCTCCATATTTTTTTGGTGCTAGTACTGTAGGTACCGCACATGGACTTAGGCTCTCTCTTATCAATCCCTTCCTCAACAACTCCTAAACTTGTTTGTTCAACTTTTCACTCTCTGTTGGAGTCATCCTATGGGCTGCCTTATTCAACAAACTAGCTCTTGGTATCAAATCCATTTGATGACTTATCTTCCTCATTGGTGGTAAACCCTCTGGTACATTATTAGAGATAATGTCCTGAAATTCTTCCAACATATCTGAAACTTCTGCTGGTACATCTTCACATTTCTCTTGACTAATCTTAGGAATCAATGCAAAACAATGACACTCATGCTTCATACCCTCCAAAACTTTTCTACCATCTACCAATCAAATTCTGGTAGTACTACATACCTTTTCTTCCACCTCTTTCAAGGGCTTCAATTTATGATGAACTCCATCTTTTGTTAGGGAATATGTGTTTGCACGACCATCATGGACAACACTCCTATCATACTGCCACGGCCTCCCCAACAACATATGACATGCATCCATTGGTATGATATCACACAACACCTCATCATGGTAGTCTCCAATCTTGAACTTCACTATACACTACTCATTGACCAAAGCTCTATGGTCCTTCTGCAACCATACAATCTGATATGGATGCGGATGCTTCCTTCTTGTCAACTTCAACTTGTCAACCATCTCCTCTGAAACAAGATTATCAGTGCTTCTACTATTAATAATAGTATCACAACACTTACATTCGCATTTGCACCATGTGCGGAATAAACTCTTTCTCTGATTTGGTTCTTTCTCCTCATTCAACAAGGTTCTTCTAACCACTAGGGTTTCTCCCCTTTCAGCATCTTCAGAACACTCAAACTGCGCATCTCCATCTACATGTGCAACTCGTGCATTAACTTCAGGTCTTCTATTTTTCCTTCCTTGATGTTGTGGACACTCATATGCTTGATGCCCTTCTTCTCCACATTGGAAATAGGTTCCTCTGAAACCTCCTCTTCCAAGTCCTTGCCCAGATAGGCCTCTTCCTCTTCCTCTTCCTCTTTGCTTGCCATTGTTTTGGTCACGAGGGCAGTAGCTATTATCTCCTCTTTGATTCCAACTGGTGCCAACTTCTTCACTTTTCTTTTGATCTTCATTACGGCCTCCATAGGGTCTTCCACTAGTCCTTCCACCTTGACCTCTTCCCCTTTGCTTACTATCGAATCTTTTATTCAGCTTCTCTTCCACCTTTAGGGAAAACTGGTATGCATCTTCTATGGTGGTCATTCTGACTAGGCCCAACTCCTCTTGAATACTCAGTCTCAACCCATTAATGTAATGGGCTACCTTCTTGTTGTTGGACTCTGCATGGCCTATCCTGATAGTAATTTTATAAAACTCTTCTGTGTACTCCTTAACAGACTTGTTACCTTGCTTCAGTCCTTGCAGCTTCTTCAACAACTCCATCTCATAGTCCACAGGAATGAACCGCTTCTTCAATTTCTCCACCATCTGATCCCATCTGGTGATCTTTCCTTTTCCTTTTCTGTTCCTCTCTAATTGGACCTCCTTCCACCAAATACTAGCATGGCCCTTCAACTTTGTTTTTGCAAACTTGACCCAATCTGGGTCCTCCACATATTCATATTCAAAATACTCTTCCATGTCATTGATCCAATCAATAAGTTGTTCCGGATTCAAATCTCTAGAATATGTAGAAACTTTGATCCTGGGCCTCTTTCCAATCTTTGAAATGGCCCTCAACAACCTAACTTGTGCAGGATCTCCTACAACTTTTTGTTCTTCCTCGGATAGCTCTTCTTCAGCTTCACCCTCACTTTCTTCTCTTGTTCTCGGATCAAACCCTCTTCACAGCTCCTCTTGCAATGCATGGATTTGCCTTTGCAGGGCTCTAAAACCCTCTTCCATCAAAGCATTCCTCCCAATACAATTTTTTCATGGAGGCATCTTGATCTCTGTAGGAAACCCACAACCTCATGTCCTGGTGCAAACTACCTCATGGTCGGTGATCTATCTACACACTCAGAAACCCTTGCTCTGATACCACTTGATGAAGGGAGTAAATCATAAAACACACAACAACAGAAATTGTACACATAAAATAGAACTTTCTTTTATTGATTTGGACAAATTATTACATTACAGAAGCTCAAATATGATCAGAGGAATCAACCCTCCACAGGCTGCAACACATTACAACTTCCTCTCCCAAGACTCTAGAATCATCTCCCTTCTGTAACACCAAATCAGTTAGGGTTTCTGTTTTCCCACCTATTCTTGACTCTACACTTCCCCCCTTAACTCTACTACTACCCAAGGTTCCCAAAAATGATTATTAATAGCCTTTTTGGCGGCCAACAACCTAATTTTGAAATTTGCATCTCCCTCCAAAAATAGGTCAACTTTTGAGAGCCATAACTTTTGATCCGGGTGTCCAATTGACGAAATGTTTTATGCGTCAGAAATATCGCAAAGTACTTTATGTACTAAGAACATGTTCTACTGGTTCGGGCCATTTTCGGGCCCGTACGGGGCCATTTAGTGCCTCAAACATGAGTTTGAATAATTTTTAGGCATTTTTCAGGAAACAGAAACTTTAATATCTTTCAACTCGCAAATGATCTTTGCTTGATTCCTTCACCAAAGGTCTTATTTTTCAGTTCTAAACCTTCCTGTAAATTTTTGCTTCATTATGTGCCCAAATGCAAACTTTCTAAAAATAGCAGGTTGCTATTTTTAGCAGTTTGGAAAAACTTAAAGTTCTACATCATTATTCAAGTGACTATGGAACCAAAACCACAAATTTTGAAAATAAATGGAAAGAATATCAACAATTGTGAAACACATCTTTTTTTGGGTGATGCAAGATTGCCCTTACACCACTGGATACTCTTGCATCAACATCATCCGATAATCATGTGATGCACATAATAAGATTGATCCACATAATCAATTAAATCCATAAAGTTGTCATAACATATGCATAACTGAAGTAAACATCAGTGTCATGCAACAAAGATTATCAATAAAACATACTAACTTTCATATGAAACCACATGAGGATAATCAGGAATGTCACCAACATGAATGTAGCATCTACCAACATCGTACAACATCAACTGTCTAACATACCCTAAATATTCCTATTATTTTACCTTCACCTTCATGCTCCCTAGCCAGACCACCTGCACATCCAAGGTGAGAATGGAGGGGCACTACAGTCCACAAAATTATTTGATTATCTAATGTATCAGTTATAGATGGAGCCTTACTACAAATCCCACAAAATTATATTATCATACATCGACAATTCATACGTAATAAAGATCCCTATTTTAACCCTATTTTAAAAAGATATAAAAAATTTCCAACAAATATCAAAACAATGATGTCCTTCCAATATTTTATAAATGGACATTTAGATTAGTAAAAGTCTGGAGAGATGAATTATAGATGGAGTAGAAAATATTAGTATGGCTACCTTGTGATTATTTCTGATGTTGGAAACCATCATCGTATTTTCTTCATTGAGAGTGCTCATTTTTAATTATGTGCTAGATAGGAAAAACATGTTTTGACTTAAAATAGAAGGGATAATTTTGAGTTTCATCTTGTTCTCCTTGGCATGCTTTCGACACAGGTCTTCTTTGCTTAGGCTTCTCTCTCATAGAAAACAAAGTGGTTTATGTTAATATCTTTTAATTAAGTTTAGTCATTTAGTTTCTTCACAAATACAAAGAGGTAAAGGTTAGTTCCATGTCATCTCTACTATTACCCTCTCCCTTGGTATATGATTGAGTGAGGAATATAAAGACTCACTTCCTTCTCCTTTCACTTTGTATTTCCTATTTGACATTCTGATACATACTTGATGTGCTCATCGATGTCTTCTCATAGACTATTATAGACTTTAGAGTCAATTTTATAGTGCTTTCAGCTATCACTAAGATCTCTAATAACTTGGTGGTCTTCTCACAAGGTGATATACAAAGACATAGATAAAGATAACCACACAATATAAACACAGTTAATTTGTCATAAACTAGCAGTGAGATAGAGTCTACATATTCATTGACCTCAATTTAGGAAGGCTTATGGATAGAGACATGGAATTATGAGACACAATCATTAGTGAGGAATCAAAGACTAGTGTACATCTATTTATACATGAAGTCTAAAATCTTCTACTTGATACCTCTTGCATGTCGCATGGCTCTATTTTTGCATATTACCTACTATTTGTTACGCATATGGTTCCCAGGGTTGTCATTGATGTTAACATTGTCACAAGGTTGTCATTGATGTCAACACTATCGTGGAGGTGTGATGGTGTTCATGGTTGGATGTCATGTCCCATCCAATAAGAGAAGAGAGAAGATATAGTTCATGGTTGGATGTCATGTCCCATCCAACAAGAGAAGAGAGGAGATATAGTTCATGGTTGGATTGTTAGGGTTAGCCGGCAGAAGATATCAATTAAATGTAAATAAAGATTAAATAGAGAAATGGAAATACACAGAATTTATAACAACAAGAGACAAGTTTTAATGTGGTTCACCCAAACTCGGGCTACATCCACCAAATAGAGAGTCCAATATTATTATCTAGTAAATCAAACCGATTACAACTAGCAATCCCTGCAACTCAATACCATTGCAAATGCTACAATATAATATCTCAAAACCCTAACCCTTAGCCGCTTTTTATCAAGCCTTTTTGTCGGTTACAAAAAAAATAGGGTTTTCTTATGTCGGTCACAAAAATAGGATTTTTGATGTCAGCTCTAAAAAAAATTTCTCAGGGGCTGCACCCCTGAACCCCGGCGAGGATACATGGCTAGTGTACAGTACTTTCCTAATCAGTCACCACCTACCAATCTCACACTTGGAGACTGATCCTGGACAACACCGCTGCACATGTAGCTCCCACTGGAAATAAGCACCCTAGACTCTACTGTTCTGTTTTTGATGTTTTCAGTCTAGAAGACCAAATGAAGATGAAGAGGAGCTCAGCTTCTCCCTTGTCACTGCCTTTGTAAACATATCCACTGGATTGTCATCTGTATGTATCTTTTCTAGCCTTAACTGTCCATTATCCAACACCAACCCAATAAAGTGATACCTCAACTGTATGTGTTTGGTCTTTGAATGCAAGGCAGAATTCTTTGCAAGATGTATGGTACTCTGACTGTCTGTATACAAAGAACTGTTAGCCTGTTGTTTACCCAATTCTTCCATGAAAGATTGCAACCATATCATCTCCTTGCTTGCCTCTGTTGCAGCTACATATTCTACCTCTGTGGTGGATAAAGCAACCACCTTTTACAACTTAGAAATCCAACTCACCACTGTTCCACCTACAGTAAAGACATAACCTATAGTACTCCGCTTAGTATCAATATCCCCTGCCAAATCTAAGTCTACATAACCTGCTAAATCAGTATTAGAGCCCCCAAAACATAAGTGTTTATTAGATGTACCTTTCAAATATCTGAGAATCCATTTTACTGCATTCCAATGCTCAAATTCAGGATGACTCATATACCTGCTAATGACTCCGACAGCATGTGCAATATCTGGTCTCATGCATACCATGGCATACATTAAACTTCCTATAGCTGAAGCATATGGTATCTTGGACATTTTTCTTCCTCCTCTTGTGTCTTAGGACACATCTCCTTAGTCAATTTCAAATGACTAGGCAAAGGTGTGCTGACAGCTTTTGCATTCTCCATGTAGAATCTCTGCAACACGTTTTCAGCATAAGCAACCTGAGATAGAGTCAATTTTCTGTCCTTTCTATCTTTGCAAATTTTCATACCAAGGATTTGTTTTGCTGCCCCCAAATCCTTCATATCAAATGACTATGCTAAATGATGTTTTAACTCTCTGATGTGATCCATGTTAGACTCAGCTACAAGCATGTCATCAACATATAAACATAAAATAATGTAGCTGTCATTATCCAACCTCTTAAGATAAACACAATGGTCAGAATTACACCTACTGTAGCCTTGCTCAGCCATAAAACTATCAAATTTTAGATACCATTACCGAGGTGCTTGTTTCAGGCCATACAAACTCTTCTTCAATCTGCACACTTGTTTCTCCTTACCTTTGACCTCAAATCCCTATGGTTGTGCCATGTATATCTCCTCCTCCAAATCACCATGGAGAAAGGCAGTTTTCACATCTAGCTGTTTCAAATGCAAATCTTCAGCAGCCACAATAATTAAAACAGTACAAATAGAAGTCATCTTGACAATCAGAGAAAATATCTCATCAAAATCAATGCCCTGTTTCTATGCAAATCCTTTTACAACTAACCTGGCCTTAAATCTTTTCTTACCTCCATCTTCCTCTTTCAACCTGTAAACCCATTTGTTTGGTAAAGTTTTTTTATCTGCAGGTAACTTACATAATTCCCAAGTCTGATTTTTCAGCAAGGAGTCCATTTCATCTTTCATAGCAAGCTCCCACTAAACCTGTGTATCCACCTGCATAGCTTCATTATACCCTTCTGGTTCACCAGCATTTGTTAACAAAATAGAATACAAAGAGGGAGAAAACCTTTCAGGAGGTCTACTTAGCTTTGTTGACCGTCTAACATTCACTGGAGTTTGTGGTATTTTTGGTTGCTGTTGCGAACCATGAGGAACCACTGGAACATCACTATTTGGAGTATCATCTAGCACCACATAATCTATTTCTTTCTTCTCATGCTGTTGCAACTGATCTTTGTACAACACTGTCTCATTGAATATAACATCCCTGCTTCTCACAATTTTTTGATTTTCAAAATCCCAAAGCCTATAACCAAATTCATCAATGCCATATCCAATGAAGGTACACTTTTTTGATTTTGCATCCAGCTTGGTTCTATTTTCAAAATCTATATATGCTAATGCTTCATAGCCAAAGGTTTTCAGAAAAGAATAACTCACCTTCTTACCTGTCCATGCTTCCTCTGGAATACCACAGCCCAAAGGAACTGAAGGACCTCTGTTAATTAAATATATTTCAGTGTTGACAGCCTCTACCCACATGTTTAAAGGCAGCCCAGCATGCAATCTCATGGTCCTTGCATGCTCCATTATTGTCCTATTCATGCGTTCAGTCACTCCATTTTCTTGTGGAGTCCCTAGAACCATTTTCTGCCTACGAATTCCATTAAAAGAACAATAATCTTCAAATTCTTTGCTATAATACTCACCACCATTACCAGATCTGAGACATTTTAATCTTTTAGCTATCTCATTTTCAACCAAGCTTCTCCATTTCTTAAATGTTTCAAATAAATCAGATTTCTGTCTAAGGAAATAAATCTAGACCTTCCTAGTTGCATCATCTATGAATGTAACATAATACCGAGAGCCACTGAGAGAAGATACCTGAGCTAGTCCCCATACATATGCATGCACAAGCTCCAACTTTTCATTTTTCTTTTGCTTCCCATCTCTGAGAAAACTGACTCTCTTTTGTTTGCCATACACACAACTTTCACAGAAATCCATATTAATACATTTCAGACTTGGTAAAATTTTCTTAGAATGAAGTACCTTCATACCTTTTTCACTCATATGCCCAAGTCTGTTATGCCACAGTGTTGTCTCAAAACTTGCAGCAACTGTTCCTGAACCTGTTTGTTTTTTCTCTGTAACAGCTAAAGTGACCTGTACAAAGATATAAGGTGCCTACTTTCACCCCTTTTGCTACTACTAAGGCACCTTTTGAAACCTTCTAATTTTTATCAGTAAATGTAACAGTGCAACTTTGTTCAGTTAGCTGTCCTACTGAAATTAAATTCCTACTGAGCCTTCGAACATGCCTTACCTCTTGTAGTAGCTAATGATTCCCATTCTACAACTTAATCTTGATTCTTCCCTTTCCAACAATCTGATAGGGTTTGTTATCTCCCAAATAAACCAGCCTAAAATCCCCTTGGACATAATCAAGAAAATAACTTCTATGGGGTGTAGCATGAAATGAGGCCCCTAAATCTAAAACCCCTAAATCATCATCATTATCTAGGGAAAGAATCAAAGCATCATCTTCAGATTTATTTCTTACCACATTTACCTCCTTATTGCCTTCTTGTTTGTCTCCTTTATTTTTCTGAGACCAGCAATCTTTCTTTAGATGACCTAGTTTCCCACAGTACCAGCAATCCTTTTGTCCTCTAGTTTGGGATCTTTTGTCCTTTGATTTTCCTTGTGACTTCCCATGACCTCCAGAACCTTTTCCTCTCTCCTTTGATCTGCCCCTACTCTCTGCATTCAAAACACTGTCTAATATGGATCCACCTGAGCTTTTCTTATGAATTTTCTCACTCAAAATAACACCAATAACATCATCAAATTTTAGGGTATTTGAACCAGAAACAGAGTTACTAACTGCCATTACCAAACTATCCCAACTTTTAAGCAATGAACATAATATCAAAAGAGCTCTAACTTCTTCATAAAATTTTATATTTAAAGAAGTCAATTGACTGAAAATCGTATTAAATTCATTTAAATGACCTATCACAGATCCACCTTCAACCATTTTTAAATTAAACAAACGCTTCATGAGAAATACCTTATTTGAGACTGAGGGTTTTTCATACAATTTAGCCAAAGCTTTCATCAGACCATCTATTGTCTTCACTTCTGTTATATTGAATGCCACTGATGGTTCCAGACACAACCGAATGGTTCCCAGTGCCTTTCTGTCAAGAAGATTCCAATCCTCATCAGACATTGTTGCCGATTTCTTAGATACTCCTTCCAATAGCATCCATAAATCCTTTTGATAGAGGTAATCCTCCATCTGCATCTTCCATAACTGATAGTTCTGCCCATTGAATTTATCGACCTTCAATTTACCCTCATTCGCCATTGCTCCCACTAAACCGTGAGACCTTCTTGTAGACGATAATCGAACACAACCTGGCTCTGATACCACTTGTTAGGGTTAGCCGGCAGAAAATATAAATTAAATGCAAATAAAGATTAAATAGAGAAATAGAAATACACAGAATTAATAACAGCGAGAGACAAGTTTTAACGTGGTTCACCCAAACTTAGGCTACATCCACCAAACAGAGAGTCCAATATTATTATCCAGTAAATCAAACTGATTACAACCAGCAAACCCTGCAACTCAATACCATTGCAAATGCTACAATACAATATCTCAAAACCCTAACCCTTAGCCACTTTTTATCAAGCCTTTTTGTCGGTTACAAAAAAAATAGGGTTTTCTTATGTCAGTCACAAAAATAAGATTTTTGATGTCGGCTAGTGTACAATACTTTCCTGATCAGTCGCCACCTACCAACATGGATGTCATGAAGACATATTAATATGGGAATTAGAAGCACTAAGATGATTAGGTGTGTTGCTAATGTTACTGATGGCTTGAATCATGTGTGTTCCAAGTTTCATGATGATTGGATTACTGGAAGAGTGTTTTGCTATTGACAATTTAAAGACAATGTTGTTTCTATGAAGGAATTATGTGTAGGGAAATGGAATGGTCCACATTCCTCCACATTTGTAGATATGGCCATGTGGTTCTAGAACTATATTTGGGGTGTAGAGAAGGTGACAATTCCAAAGTTTCAGACCATTTGTCCTTTCGTTGAGAAAGTTATGCATGATAGAGTACCTGCATATGTTTTGGCAGAGTGAGCTGGTGTTGAAGACCTATTGAAATGCTCTGCATTCCTCCAGAAGTGAATGGTTTCCCTTGTGGTTTGAGGACATGTTTATGGATGTGTATCACATGCTTCCTTGCAGTCTCAAGTGTCTTGGTGGTACACAACTTAGTTTTTCAAATGATAGCATGTTGCAGTGTGTTCTAGAAGACTTATTATTCCTAGAGTTCTTGGTTGAAGTTGTGCGGCACAAATATTTGATGTGTAGAGCTAAAGGAGTGTTTAGAGATGTTGTATGATTCATGTGGACTCATCTAGAAGAGTTTCATGAAGATCTTTCTTATTTCTAGTACCGCACAATGTTTTCAAGTTGTTGTAGTTGTTATGCTTCAAGTTTTCATATGTTTTGCTTAAGGCTATCCTATTTCCAAACAAGTGGAGTGTGTAGATGTAATTCCTTGGTGTTTGAAGCTGTGAAGCATGTTTTGGACTTGGTTAAGCAAGTGTTGGTGTCTCCAAAGCATGGATCTTCTGTTGGTGTAACGTGTGGTAATGTTTAGGACCTATCTTCTACATGTTTCATGTTGTGTGTTGTCTATCTGACTTGTAAATATATTTCTCATGTTGTATTTGGCTGGCAAGCAATATAATCAATGTAATATCTTGTATAAATTGTAAATCAAATTGAGTGAGGCAAGGTGTGAGGCAAAGTGATTGATAAGGTTCACATGCAAGATAAGGAGTAGAATGAATGCATTTTGATGTGTGACTGAAGGAGAAAGAGAAGAAGGTGTAGATGCTATGATTCATCTTGAAGACATATTTGTGATAGTGATCAAGTGTAGAGTGTTCCTAACTAATCTAATCATTAGAAGAAAGTGTGAAGAGGTAAAATTGCAATCATCAAAGGGGTGAATTTCAATCTCAGTTTTCAAATAGTAGAAGGACTGTCACACCGTAATCTTTTGTAAGTGTGTTCTCAATATAGGGAGTAGTAGCTTCCTTGGGAGTGACCCTAAAACAAAGTCTTTAGGGAGTAGTAGCTTCCTTGGGAGTGACCCTAAATCAAAGTCTTTGGGGAGTAGTAGCTAACTTGGGTTGTAGCCCTATAAAACAAAGTTGTTATTTGAGCTTCATATATTGTGATTCAATCCTCACCATGGTTTTTTCCTTCTTGGATTTTCCATGTATATATGGTGTTATGTGTTGATGTGCATTGTGTTAATATTTCATGCTTATGTTAATACTATGATGCTTAAGTTTTAATCTGCTCCAGATAAGTTGAAGTTGTTAAAATTGAAGATTGTTTAGATACTGATTCACCCCCCCTCTCAGTATCTTGGTGTGCTCAACACTATTCTCTATAATATCTCTTTTTTTTTTTAAATTATATTTTTAAATCTAAGCAAAGAGATATTACTCAAGTCATTTAAGTTGTTCAGATGGAAAGGCATTTATGGGTCTATTAAACTTTATAAATTGTGGAAAAAGCTAAGAGAACAATTACATTGTCAGATGTGTTGATGGTTCCCAACAAAATTGAGGCTGCACTATGTGTCCATCACTTCATCGTTGCTTTGATCTTGCCTATAATTGTCAAAAATTCATTACTTTTTCTAGGAATTCCTTCCAACGTGTATATGGTTGAAGAAATTCAACCATTGATAATTGTTGCTAAAGGTTTTCTTGCCCAAAATGTTAGAATGATTCAAGGCTTAATCCTAACTTGTGATGAAGACTTGGACTCTAACAAGGAGGCAGATGCTCACACATGAACAAAGATGCATCTCATTTGGACTAGGCATGTCTTAGGGATATGTCTATTGAGTTGTTAGTGTATTAAGACATAACAGATTGTTATATTCAAAAATATAGAATAACATAACATTATATGTGATGATGTGATATAGTATGGTAAAAGTTACTAGATATATATACAATAATGAATTGATGTACAAGAAAAGTATAGAGTATATGTGAATGTACAATGAGATATACTATTTAGTATTTATGTATATATAAAGTGAAGAATTAAAGTTAAAAATATTATGCATGTGTTTTATGTGGGAATCCATATACACAGGTTCAAAATTTAATTGTTTATTGTTAATACTTAATTAGTCTAACCCTTGTGTTGCATTAGCTCTAACCTATGTTTAGCTCTGATACCAAATGTAATGCTACTTCCCCTAGATTTATTTTATTATTTTGCAGCGGATTTCTTACAATTAATGTTTAGAGTTAAGATAAGTTAGAATATGTGAAGATATCAAAATAGATATAAATAGCAAATGAAAATTACATGTAGTAATTTAATAATAACTCTAAAGTAAATCATTAACAAGACAGATTGGATAACATAATCACATTAACATCAAAACACACATATAATGATCCCAATATCTTTATTTATTAATAAGTTTAGTACTTATCTTAATCACTAAGCACTTGAATTGGTCACTCTCACCCTAAGAAGATTTCAATGGTATTGGCCCTCATAGCTATGGCACATTCCAAGAGGAACCAGTTCTTATTCAAAACCAATCATGCTCTTTTTTAGAAAGCACACATGCTTCCCAAGCATTCAACTCTTTTTTAGAAAACATACAAGTTTCCCAAGCATCCTACTCCTTTTCAAAAAACATAGAAGCCCTGGCCAAGACAATCTTGGGTGTACACCGTACCCTGAGTTGGATGCACACTATGTGCACCTTCTCCTAGAGTTGGGCATATCCCATGTGTCCATTCTCATAATGCGCATAGCCCACCAAACCACTTACTTCTTCATTGAGTGTTCTCCACATCCTATTCCAAGTCTCACACAAATGCCTTATATAACCTTTTAAGGGGTGATTTGTAAACCATCACACCTTTTCACAAAAGTTTTCATTAATAATGGTTTAATAAACATAATAATTCCTCCATTTTAAAAGGGGTTTTTCATAAGTGTTCTTTATTTATCTCCATTTTAACCAAAGGATCATAATATCCTTTATTTTACATCTCCCTTTTAATTAGAAAGGGTAAATGAACTTTATCCTCTTATAATTTTAGAGGATTATTCATAAATATCTTTCTTTTATATTTTGGAGAAAAAGTCACATAACAAAAGGGATCCACATAGAACCATCATTCTCTTTTTATTATTAATGCGAAATGCAAAATAATCCCTACAACATTCTATGGAAGAAAGAAGAGGCTCACCTATAGTTAATATCTTCATAGCAAGTGCAAATATGTAAGCATCTTCCTTGTTAATTCAAATTACTCATTATCAATGTTCTATTGATCATTATGTTTTATACAACACTCATTCATAACTAATTTATTATAATGTTTGTAATTTACAGGGGATACTCAACAATCTAAAAACATTTTAGTATAAGATTTGTTGATGTAAAGGGAACTCGATGTAAAATAGAACTCACAGATGTAATACAAAACTCATAAAAGTTATTAAAATTCACTACTTCAATAAAAAAAATACATAAGAAGATTGCAATGATATGCAACAACTGTATACACACTACACCAAGGAAGATTGAATTCCACTACACAATGCAAAGAAACCTTCTGTTCAAGCCACCAATGTTTTTTGCAACAACCAATACTCATCCTCCCAAAAATACCTTGAAATGACAATGTCGACTACACTAAAGGATGCCATGACAAAACTGATAGCTGCTCGCACTATTATCAATCAAATATGCACCTTGCTAAGCTCACAAAAGACTTAGCTACCTGTTGACACATGGAAACACTCTCAGGATGTGGGTTTCCTATAGCAAGAGTGAATCTCCGGAGTGAGTTGGTTCTCCTTAAGATCTTTCTAAACTAATCACTTGTCTAAGAAAAGGGATGAGGAATAACTAGAATAAAATTTTATTTTATCTAAAGATAATCTAAAAATCTAAAATTTTACCCACAAACAACTCTCAAGCATGTAACCTCCCCAATTTCACTTAAGTCCAACAATCCAAAAGTACTTTGTATGAAGGTTTAATTAAAACACAACACACAACCTGGATTAGATAGGCAATAGCTACACATATTTCAATAACATTGAGACATAATCAGAGGATTAGACATCATAATCACAGTGAAAACATCAAATCAAAGTTATAAAAAAGGCAACAAATGTGAAATAGGAATTTTTTGTTGTATTGAACTAAAAGGGGTACATGTAACTCTAAAAAATATGAGCCAAGATCAGTTTATAAACTCTCTGTCTATGCTCAAGAGAGAAGAAACAAAGATATCAACTGAGAAAAACTATCTTTCTCCCCTATTTATAACACCAAAAATCTCCCAAAGAAAAAGTTGAGAAATCTTCCTAGAATAGCAAATTTGATCCATTTTTGACCTCCACTGAAAAGCCAAAAATAAAGCTTTCAAATCACCTCCAATCTATATATGAAAGCTGCCAAAATCTTCCTCAAGGTAGACCTCACCAAAATCTACTTTTAAACAAGCTTTATTTGCTCAATAAAAGCTTAGTTTTTTTTTTATTATCCTCATTTGCCTCAAAATAAAGCAAATCAAAAAAATGATATTTGATTTGCTTTAATAATTTTAACTGCATAAAATGATAAAATATTAAAAGCAATTTATAAAGAACATTTCTTTAATATTTATCTTACAATAGGTCTTGTAGCTTTTCCTTCTGATTTGCCTAATCTTACCTCTTTTGATTTTCTTTTACAAAATAATAATACAAGGCTTATTTTTGTCCATATCTTCCCAAAAGAAAGCAAACTAAAAAAAGAAAGATATTGTTTGCTTTACTTTGTTTTAACTGCATAAATAATGAATATTTATAAGCAATTTATAGGATATTGCTTTAAATATCATTTTACAATAACTTTTTGCAGCTTTAAATTTGTAAAAAGAAAGAGGGCCCGCCATTGTGAAGATTCCTCAAAAATTACAAACTAGGTAGGTGAGATATTTAAAGTGTTTTTGTACCTTATAATCTTCTCATTTTTGTCCAAAAATCTCAAAAACCTAGATCATATTTTTTGAGATATGAGTAAAACATGTGACTGCTATCTTCATTTTGTTGTGTATTGTGCCTCTGACTGTTTCCTCAAAAACTACAAACTGGGTTGGTGAGAAATTTAAAGGGTTTTTACATCTTATTAGTGTCTGATATCTATCAAAAAATCTCAAAAACTTAGATCATATTTTGAGAGATATGATTAAAACACGTGACAACTGTCTTTATCTTCCAGGGTCTTTATGTGACATTGCTGCTCTTTCAGACTCTTTCCACAATCTTCTTAAGACATGGGGCCAGCATGTTGAGCTCAACCCTTGTGGGAGCATAGCTACTCCACATTCTATGATATGTCATCAGAAAGCTAAATGAATTATCCTATACCTACACATGAAACAAACAGATTAGAATAAAACATTGAAATTCTGTGATTGTTTCTTTCTCAGCTTGACTTGCATGTGGATGATGTTAATTGCTCAATGCATTATAAACAAAGTGTTATACCTCTTCTAATAGGATATAGAGATCTCATAACCAGAGCTATAATAGGACCTTCCCATATTTTTACAGGTTCATGTCGAGATCAGGAGCAGGAACAGAAGACAACTTCGAAGATTGAAGACCTACAAGGCAATGATGGCTATGACCTTCTCTTCAGTTATTACTAAAAAACAATAATTATGCAAATAACTTATAACAAAATAATTTTAACCTTCACTCTAAAAATGAATTTGTTGCATCAGCTCTGCCAATTTTGAGCTGTAAGTGAAAAATGGTAACATTTTTGGTGACTTCAATGCTTGCATGCTAAGCATTAGATTAGTTGCCTTGAGTACCCATTGGGCATTGAGTCATACTCTGCTCTTCTCAAACTCATAAACATTGAAATTTAGCTCTCCAACTAGTTCAAACAATAGCAGAAAACTAAAAACAAATTAAATTGAAGCAAACTAACAAGCCTTGATGACCAGAAAATCTGTGTAGTAGCACTTAGGGAAACAAAAATACTGAAAGAAAATGTGCATGAGCACTTATTAACTACAACTCTACTCTACTATATACAAAGGTAGTACTTATCCTCAGAGGAAATGTCTTAGGTGGATCCCAACTGGGATAGACAGCACCTCTCCACTTAACTTAGACAACTGAAATGCATTGTTTTCTTTACACTGTGTGATTACATAAGGCCCATCCCAAATTACATCAAATTTAGAATGTTTTCCAAGTCTACTTCTCTGTTCATTCCATTTGAACACCAAATCACCAACAATAAAGCTCATCGGTCTTGCCCTCTTATCAAAAGCATTCTTCATTTGACCTTGATGTATATCAAGCTTCTTTAAGGCCTCTTTCCTTATTTCCTCTAACTCCATAAGTTGAGCTAGCCTGACTACTAAAGGCTATTCCTCTAGTAGCTCAAGCTCTTTGATGAAAGTCAAAGTTGGTAATTCAACTAAAACATGCAATCTAGCCTCCTTAGCAAAAGTAAGTACATATGGAGAACAACCAGTAGCTCTCTTGGGTGTAATTCTGTTAGCACAAAAGGCCAACTTCAACTTCTTGTGCCATGTTCTCTAGTTGTCTTCAATAGTCTTCTTGATGATCCTTATCAGATTTTTGTTGGTAGATTCGGCCTGTCCATTACCCTATGGGTAATAGTTAGAAGAAGTATTCAAAAAGATAATTTTTTGATAGACCAATTTGAAATTCTCAATCCAATGAAAGCTAAACCATTATCTAAGATGATTGAATCTGGTGTACCGATTCTTGATACTAGATCTTAATAGAAACTTAGAACAACAGATTCATTTGCTTCTTTTAAAGCAACAACCTTGGTCCACTTGGTGAAATAGTCTGTGGCAGTCAAGATCCACTTGTGGCCTGCACTTGAAGGTGGGTTTATTGGTCTTATAAAATCTAGACCCCATTTTGCAAATGGCTATTCAACTTTATTAGGATGCAGAGGTAAGGCAATAAGCCTTTGTTTACCAGCAAACAATGTACACTTCTCACATCTTCTCACCCAAGCAAAAGAATCCTTAAACAAGTCAGGCCAGTAATAACCAACCTACATAATCTTCAAAGCAGTTGTTCTAGCTGCAAAGTGACCTCCTAAAGGTCCATTGTGAAATTCTTCTAACAGCTTGTCAACTTGATCAGGTCCAATACATCTTAAAAATACACCATTAATATCTCTCCTATATAAAATACCATCAATGATAGCATAAGGAGTAGCTTGTATCCTGAAATACCTTCTTCCTGCCCTATCCAAACCTTCAGGGCATTGACCGGACTATAAATAATGCATCACTTGTTGCACCCAGCTGATTGTAGGAGGTGGTATAGTGGCTAGTACATTGTTATTCAGTACTATTTCTGTGTCCTCTACATGTTCTTGACTGTTTTCTTCACTTTCAGCAAGCTGCTCGCATAAGCCCTTGCCTCTAATCAGCTTGGTCACTTTGATGTCAACATCAAATTCCATAACTTTGGTTATCCAACTAGCTCTCTTGTCATTTATATATCTGTTTAATAAAAAACTCTTGACAGTAGGATGAGCAACCATTAAGTGAATTCTATTATTAGACAGCATGTGTCTAAATTTCTTGAGGCTCCTAACAATAGCAAAAACATGTTTTTCCACAAAAGAGTATTCTACCTCATAGTCATGCAGTACCTGGCTAAAAAATGCTATTGGTTGCTCTAATCCTTCATCATTTTGCTGACATAACATTGCAGAGATGGTGTCAGCTCCTCCAAAAGCATACAAAATAAAATCCCCCTCATAATTAGGATTAATGAGGGTAGGGGCAACAGCGAGGACTTCTTTAATCTGCTCGAAGCTTCCTTTTCCCTCCTTAGTCTAGCTGAATGGCACATTCTTCTTCAACATGGCCATAACAGGTTGTAACAAAGTTGCAATGTTTGAAACGAATCTTCTCATGAAATTAATTCTGCCAAGAAAGCTTTGCAAGCCTTTCTTATGTGTAGGTAGTCGTACATTGAGAATGACAAAAACTCTCTCAGGGTCAATAGAAATACCTTGTTTTGAAACAATATGGCCAAGAAGTTTACCTTCATGAACTAAAAAAATGCACTTTTGGGGGTTTAATGAAACTCCAAACTCCCTGCACTTCTGAAAAATCTGCTTCAAGTGGTCAAAATGATCATTAGCATCTTTGGAAAAAATAGTTATGTCATCTAAATATACCAGCACTATTCTATTCATAAGACCATGGAAGGCCATGTCTATTGCCCGTTGAAAGGTTGCCCCTGCATTGGACAAACTGAATGGCATCTTCTTGTATGCCATGGTACCCCACTTAGTCATGAATGTTGTTTTATATTGATCTTTCACTTTGACCAGAATCTGGTTGTAACCCGAGTAACCATCTAACAAGAAATATCTATCAGAACCAGAAACAGTTTGCAATATTTCTTCCATGGAAGGAAGAAGGTAGTGGTCTTTCAATGAAGCCTGATTCAGATCACAGAAATTGACACAAAGTCAAATTTCTCCATTCTTTTTTCTGACTAGGACCAAATTAGAAACCTAGGAGGTATGTTTTATTGGGAATATGATACTACTCTCAATCAATTTATTTAACTCAGCCTTCATTAAATGCTCAAGTTTTGGATTCAGGGGTCTTTGTTTCTACCTATCAGGTTTAGCATTAGGCTTTAATTCAATGGTATGCTAGGCTAAACCAGGATCAAACCCCCTTAAGTCTTTATACTCCCATGCAAAAACATCAGAAAAATCTTGGCATAACTAAATAAATGATTGTTGTTCACCTTTAGTGCATACCTTTCTGAGCTTCAACAACTTATCTTTAAAAATCTCCATTGCCTCATAGTGTTCTTGTTTCACCGTCATGCTGCACTTGTCCTTTTTGAATTGATCATTTGAGTTAAACACTGATTCTAGTGTCACCAGTCCCTTGGGAAGCTTGTTGGATCTCAACTGTACAATCTGGTCTTCAAATTGTTGCTGGTATTTATGCTAATTATCAGCTACAAATTCAGCCTCTGCACTCAAAAAACTTAAGATTTGCTCATCACTGTCAAATACTTGCCAGGAAACACTATTGTCAGGTACAAAAAGCCTAACAACTACTTTGACATATGGTTGTACTTCAATGTTCTAAATCTGATCAGGAACCTCAAATTGAGATCCCAAAGCTGCAAGCTTATCTACATTCTTATTTTGGTTTCTAGGAATCAAAAATAGATTAAATGCATCAAAAAATTCAATTGAATCCCACACTCTATGCTTGTACTTTTTGAGCAGGTCATTTTTAGTAGCATTTAGATTCCTAACCTGATTAACGATCAATTCAGAATCTCCACAAACTTGTATAGATTTGATACCTCTGTTTTGGGCCCACTCTAAACCATGGATCAGGGCCTCCTACTCAGCCACGCTGTTTGTGTAGCTGAAGGTGAACCTCAAGGCTACATAATATTTGTCTCCTTCAAGTGAGATTAACATATTCCCTCCACTGACATCTATTTTGGTCCTTGATCTGTCAAAGTACAACTTCCATAGCTGGTCTTCTTATTGTTCCAACTAACTTTGGTCCTTAATCAGATTAGGAATCATTGCATCAGGTTCCTGTATCATATAGATGCCTAATCCTACCTCATTCATGTGATGGAAAGGATCACTTTCATGATCTTCAGCTACCCAATCATCTAAGTTTATGTCGTCTATAGGTGCATTGGGATCTAGGCTCATGGGTTCATCCTACTACCCATGGGTGATGTAGAGGTTAGCATTTATTAGGTTGGGAACATAGGGCTCAACATAGTTCTTTGCAAGTGGTTTGGACTATATGGTTACTTTCATACTATATCTTGTTCTGAAAAATAAGTGGGACCAATCAGAAGATAGAAACCCACCCAATTTGGCAGTGAATTCCTTAGAAAGGTATATTGCAAAACTAGGTGGTAGATCAATGATGTAAATATCCTGATGAATGGCAAAATTAGGACAAGCATGTAGTGTAAGTGGCATATTTTTTACTATTCTTGCAGTACTAAGTGCAAACCCGTCTAACTGGACAACTCCTTTTGCAAGGGGCTCATAAATCAATCCTAGTGAATTAGCTAGACTTTTGGGCATGACTGAATTGCTTTCCCCGGAGTCTATCACATAGTTATGAACAAGGTTGTCACTAATAATAAGACTTAAGTAAAAAGGAGGAGGTTTTATCTCATTTGTTGGTTGTCCACTCTTGATTTCTGAGCTATTGGCAAGTACAACTTTGGCTTTTCCTTGATTAGAACACTCAGAAATTGAAAGTTTATCCAATGCTTCTTGTAGCAGATTCTTTTGGCCAGGAATACACAATGCATCTATAACTGACATGCTCACTGTAGCTTTCTTAAGATGATCTACTATGTTGAAAGAAACATGATTTACCTTTTGCTGTCCTTTTGCAGTAGCAGCATCATTCTACCTTTGTGAAGGTTGTTGTACTTTGGACTAATCCTTTATTGGTATAGTTTGATCCCTTTGCAGAATTTGCACTTTTTGCTATGGTACAGGGGTAGTTTGTGATGGAAAAGTTTGAAATGTATCTCTCATAGACTGCTGTTGTACCATTGCAGCTTGCTGATTAAGGTCTATAGCCCTCTGTTTTGACTTTGTGTTGGCTGAAATAGGTGTATGTTGTTGATTTTGGCTTTGATGGTAATTTATACTATAGAAATCACTCTCTTGTCAGTTCATGAAGGCCACGTCAACATTATTCGGCTGAGCTAAAACTTCACCAGGGACACCTTCCAAACTTGCATAACTGTTCTACACCATGAGTGTCTGATTTCTTACTCCACTTGTGTATGTAGCTTGATTATGCAGTTGGTGACATGGATAACACCAGTCACTATCTTGGGCTAAGTTATTCTGTGTGGGTACAAGCTCCCTAGAGGTACTGGCAGTATTTGGGTTGTAAGATTGGAAAGGTTGAGGGTTGTAGTTTCTTCTTTGACCTTGAGGAGTAGCTTGAAACGGCTGCCTATATTATTGAATGGGCTGATACGAGGCTTGGTAAGGCTTAGTTTCTAGACTAATCTACTTTTTAATATTAACAAATTCATTGCCAAAGGTTTTGCCCATGGATTGAATCATGCCTTTCAACTCTTGGATTTCTTGGAGGTGAGTTGGGGCATGATTTTCTTGGGTTGTAGGTTGACAAGTTATTGCTAGAATAGGTGGGACGGTAGCTAAAGGAGGCACTGCTATTGGCACAGATGGCTGGATTTCTAGGAAAATGGGTAGGGGAGGCCTCGGGGCTATCTTCCCTACTTGGATGAGGCAGTTTTCTACTCTAACAGCAATCTCAAAAGAATCAAGATTGGTGATTCCTCTCATAGACTGGATCATTACAAAAATTTCACTGCTAAAAGCTTTAAGGTAAAACAGAAATGCATGCCTTGGCAAGGGCTTTACTATTGCGGGGATTCTGTCCCAGGTTCTCTAAAATTAGTAGTTAAAATCTGCCATGTGTTTGTGGGGTTCTCTTTTGATGGTGCTCAACTACTCCAGCAATGAGAGATGATCAGATTTGTCTTCGAATTGCTTGTGCAATCCATCTCCTAATAGATCCCATGATATTATTGAATTTTCAGCAAATCCTCTAAACCATTGCAAGGCTTTCCCTTTCAATGATGTAGCCAAAAGTCTGATTGCCACATTTTCTTGGATGACATTGTGTACGAAACAAAGGGTTGCCACATCCTAAATGTGCTCAGCAATTGTAGTATGGTCTTCTCTGGTGAAATATGGCAGTTCTTTAAGGGCTGCAGCTAGAATATCATCACGTTGAGCAAGTTATAGTGGGTTGCCTCTATTAAAGGCAGCAAATGCGTACTGCCTAGCCATTATGGGTATTTGAACTATCAACACCGGACTTCTACTTCTTCATGTTGAAGTTGGAGGTGTTGATTTTGATCTCCTTATTGAATCAGCTATTTTGCTTGCTGATCTACCTCTTCTTCTTGGCAAGGACAACTGTAAATACTCAAAAAAGATTAGAACTGGATCTAGTTTTCATAAGTTGATAACACTAATATGCATGTAAGACTAGAGATAACGAGTCACTAGGTATATTGTGAAAGCCTCCAAAGGCTGGAATACTGCTGCATATACTAGAACAACAGCTGTGAGGGTATAAAACTTCTCTGAAATCACTTTCAAAGTCCCACCAAGCGTGCCAAAAACTGTTATCAATCAGATATGCACCCTGCTAAGCTCACAGAAGACATAGCTACCTGTTGACACATGGAAACACTCTTAGGATGTGGGTTTCCTATAGCTAGAGTGAATCTCCAAAGTGAGCTGGTTCTCCTTAAGATCTTTCTAAACTAATCACTTGTCTGAGAAAAGAGATGAGGAATAACTGGAATGAAATTCTATTTTATCTAAAGATGATCTAAAAATCTAAAATTTTACCCACAAACAACTCTCAAGCATGTAACCTCCTTAGTTTCACCTAAGTCAAACAATCCAAAAGTAATTTGTATGAAGGTTTAATTAAAACACAACACACAACCTGAATTCGATGGGCAATAGCTACACAGATTTCAATAACATTGAGACATAATCAGAGGATTAGACATCATAATCACAATGAAAACATCAAATCAAAGTTATAAAAGAGGCAACAAATGTGAAACAGGAATATTTTCCTGTATTGAACTGAAAGAGGTACATCTAACTCTGAAAAATATGAGCCAAGATTAGTTTACAAACTCTCTGTCTGTGCTCAAGAGAGAAGAAACAAAGATATCAACTGAGAAAAACTAAGTCTTTCTCCCCTATTTATAACTCCAAAAATCTCCCAAGGAATAAGCTGAGAAATCTTCCTAGAATAACAAATTTGATCCATTTTCAAGCTCCACTGAAAATCCAAAAATAAAGCTTTCAAATCACCTCCAATCTATATATGAAAGCTACCAAAATCTTCGTCAAGGTAGACCTCATCAAAATCTACTTTAAAACAAGCTTTATTTACTAATAAAAGCTCAGTTTTTTTTATTGTTCTCATCTGCCTCAAAATAAAGCAAATCCAAAAAAAGATATTTGATTTTCTTTAATAGTTTTAACTGCATAAAATGAAAAAATATTAAAAGCAATTTATAAAGAATATTGCTTTAATATTTGTCTTACAATAGGTTCTGCAACATTTCCTTCCGATTTGCCTAATCTTACCTCTTTTGATTTTCTTTTACAAAATAATAATACAAGGCTTATTTTTGTCCATATCTTCCCAAAAGAAAGCAAACTAAAAAAGAAAGATATTGTTTCCTTTACTTTGTTTTAACTGCATAAATAATGAATATTTATAAGCAATTTATAGGATATTGCTTTAAATAGCATTTTACAATAATTTTTTGCAGCTCCAAATTTGCAAAAAGAAAGAGGGCCCACCATTGTGAAGATTCTTTGAAAATTACAAATTGGGTAGGTGAGATATTTAAAATGTATTTGAGCCTTATAATCTTCTCATTTTTGTCTAAAATTATCAAAAACCTAGATCATATTTTGTGAGATATGATTAAAACACGCAACTGCTATCTTCATTTTGTTGTGTATAGTGCCTCTGACTGTTTCCTCAAAAACTACAAACTGGGTTGGTGAGAAATTTAAAGGGTTTTTGCATCTTATTGGTGTCTAATTTCTATTTAAACATCTCAAAAACTTAGTTCATATTTTGAGAGATATGATGAAAACATGTGACAGCTATCTTTATCTTGCAGGGTCTTTATGTGACACTGTTGCTCTTTCAGACTCTTTCCAAAATCCTCTTAAGACTTGGGGCTAGCATGTTGAGCTCAACCCTTGTGGGATCACATCTACTCCACATGCTATGATATGCCATCAAAAAGCTAAATGACTTATCCTATACCTGCACATGAAACAAACATATTAGAATAAAACATTGAAATTCCATGATTGTTTCTTTCTCAGCTCTTCTTGCATGTGGATGATGTTCATTGCTCAATGCATTATAAACAAAGTGTTATGCCTCTTCTAATAGGATATAGAGATCTCATAACTAGAGCTATAATAGGACCTTCCCACATTTTTGCACGTTCATGTCGAGATTAGGAGCAGGAACAAAAGACAACTTTGAAGATTGAAGACCTTCAAGGCAATGATGGCTATGACCTTCTTTGCAATTATTACTGAAACACAATAACTATGAAAATAACTTATAATAGAAGAATGTTAACCTTCACTCTAAAAATGAATTTGTTGCATTAGCTCTACCAATTTTGAGCTGTAAGTGAAAAATGGTAACACACACCAAAAAAGAAACACCAAAAAAATAATTCCCCACACCACCCATGATTGCCACTATCCCTTCATAAATCTAGGATTCTTTTTTTTAATTGTTTTAGGTAACCATATGCTACATTAAACAGGCCTTATGATGACTGTATATAACAGTCCTTCCACATTCTTTCATTTCTACCATGCATGACTCCAATTCCAAGCTAAGAAGGGAGTGGATGAATATACTCTAACAAAGATTACTAAGGTTACACTAAATTAGAGCAAACATTTATTAAGAAGAAACTATCACCAAAATTAGGACTCCTTTCACGTGGATGCCCCTACATCAGACACCCAAGGAAGAAAGAAAAGTGACCTTATCACTTATCAAGAGGAAAACCAAACCTTCTAACCTTTGTTTTTGATAACCAAGATGAGTCCTCAATAGGTCTTCCAAACCACTTTACCAAATATTCAAAGTATTGCTTGTTCCTTGTGCTCCTACTCACCAGGCTGTCCAAAATTGTCTCAATCTCATGCTTCTATGAAGTAGATAATGGAATGCTCATCTGTGCTTCTGTTACATCTCCCTAAAACTCACCTTCATGATATTCCATTAGATCTAAAACATTAAACATGGGAGAAATATTAAGCTCATTAGGTAACTGACTTACAATCTTGCAAGGCCCAAACTTCTTCATTTTTAGCTCGTTGTAAGTACAAACTGGAAATCTTTCCTTCCTCAAATGTACCATAACCTCATTCCCAACATGAAACTCCTTATGTCTCCTCTTCAAATCAGCCTTAGACTTATACTGAAAATTCATCTTGTTGATATGCTTCTTTACCTCTTCATGTATGTTCTTCATGTGTTATGTAAAGTCTTCTGCATCTGCACTTTTCTAATCACTTCTATCTAACTTTATTAAATCTGAAACATCACTTGGGCTTCTACCATAAGCAATCTAGAATGGTGTCTTACTTATACTCTTATTAACTGAGTTGTTATATGCAAATTCAGCTTGAGGTAGAACCAAATCCCACCCTTTTGGCTTGTCTCCAACTAAACTTCTCAACAAATTGCCCAAGATTTTGTTTACAACCTCTGTTTGGCCATTTGTTTGTGGATGGTAGGTTGAGAAAAACTTCAAATCAGTCCTTCTCTTCTTCCATAATTTCCTCCAAAAGTATACCACAAACTTTATATATTTATTCAAAACTATGCTCTTTGGGAGACCATGTAGCCTCACTACTTTTCTGAAAAACAAATCTGCAATATGCAAAACATCATTAGTCTTTTTACATGAGATAAAATGAGCCATTTTAGAAAATCTATCTACCACCACAAATATAGAATTATGACCCTTTTGTGTCCTTGGTAAAACAAGAACAAAATCCATACTAATCTCTTCCCATGGCCTCTCAGGTACAGGTAGTGGCTGATATAAACTAGTGTTTTGACTAACCCCTTTTGTCATTTGACATATCCTGCAACTTTGAACATATTTCCTTACATCTTGTTACAATTGAGATCAATAATATCTTTCTCCAACAAGTGTTATAGTCTTATCAAAACCAAAATGTCCTGCAAGACCTCCATTATGTTTTTCCTTGATCAAATTCAATCTCATAGAGCTTCTAGGAATGCATAACTAATTACCTCTGAATAACATACCATCTTGGATTAAATAATCCAACCACCTTGTTCTATATACTATAATAGGCTCTTTATAGGCCCTCCAAGCTTCTCCAAAATTAGGATCTTCCTCATACAACTCCTTGAACTCATCAAAACCAACAACTTCAACCTACATTTCGACAAACAAATTCTGCCTTTTACTCAAAGCATCTACAACCTTGTTAGACTTTCTACTTCTATGTCTCAAAAGAAATGTGTAACTTTGTAAGAACTCTACCCATTTCATATGCCTTTGATTCTACTTCCCTCGACTACTCAAATATTGAAGTGCTTGATGATCAGTAAACAAAACAAATTACTTACGTAGGAGATAGTGTCTCCATTTGTTAAGTGCTTGAACAATACATAGAACTCTTGATCATAAACTAAAAAAAAAATTCTTAGCATCATTTAACATCTCACTAAAGTAGGCAATGGGCTTACCTTCTTGGCTTAAAACAACCCCAATAGCATTACCACTTGCATCACAATCAACTTGAAATACCTTGCTGAAATCTTGAAGTGCTAACACAGGGAGTTTTGTCACTTTGGTCTTCAACAAATCAAAACTCTTCATTGCCCCTATAGTCCACTCAAACTCCTTATCTCTTCTCATAGTCTCAGTTAGTGGTGTACATATATTACTCAAACCTTTAATAAACTTTCTATAAAAACTTGCTAATCCATGAAATGATCTCACCTCTGTTACACTTCTAGGTGTTGGCCATTCTAAGATGGCTTTCACCTTCTCCAGGTCCATCTTGATGCCTTCTCCTGATATAACAAAGACCAAATATACCAATTCCCTCTTCACAAAGCTACACTTCTTGAGGTTAATCAACAACTTTTCATCTCTAAGCTTCTCAAAAACAAGTCTAGCATGCATCAAATGTTTCTCTAGTGTCTTACTAAAGATCAAAATATCATCAAGGTAAACAATTACAAATCTGCCCAAAAACTCTTTCAATACCTCATTCATCAATCTCATAAACGTACTAGGTGCATTGCTTAGCCATGACGAACCACTCATACAAACCTTCCTTAGTCTTGAAAGTTGTTTTCCATTCATCTCCCTCTCTAATTCAAATTTGATGGTAGCCACTCTTCAAATCAATATTGGTGAAATACTCCACTCCACTTAGGTAATGCATGATATCATCCATTCTAGGCAATAGAAATCTATACTTGATGGTGATCTTGTTAATGGTTCTTGAATCCATGCACATCCTCCATTCTCCACTCTTCTTTGGTGCCAAAACTAATGGTACTACACATGGACTCATGCTCTCTCTAATCAAACCCTTCTACAACAACTCATGCACTTGTTTATTCATCTCTTCACTCTCTGTAGGAGACATTCTGTGGGCTGCCTTGTTAGGAAAACTTCCTCCCGATATCAAATCAATTTGATGGCTAATCTTCCTCATTGGTGGGAGTCCCTCTGGCACATTATCTGAAACAATATCCTTAAACTCATGCAACAAATATGCAATCTCCATAGGAACATCCTCCTCATTTTCACAGTTAGTCTTAGGAATCAAAGCAAAACAAACTTTCTCATGCTTTAGTCCCTCTAAAAACTTCCTAGCATCAACTAAACAAACCCTTGCATTACCACAAACTTGAATTGAATCCTCTTTCAAAGGTTTTAATTTATGTCTTACTCCATCCTTAGTGATTGTGTATGTGTTAGCATAACCATCGTGCACTGCCTTTCTATCATATTGCCAAGGCCTTCCTAAAAAAATATGACATGCATCCATAGGAATAATATCACATAAGATTTCATCAAAATAACCTCCTATCTTAAATTTTACGAAGCAATGTTTGATGACCATAAGATTTTGATCATCTTGTGCCCATGCTATCATGTATTGGTTCGAGTGCCTCCTCTTCTCTAGCTTCAATTTTCTCACCATCTCTTTTGATACAAGGTTGTTTGTGCTTGCACTATCTATGATGACATTACAAGCCTTCCCTTCACAATTCCATCTTTTCTTGAATAATCTCTTCCTTTGAGCTGCTCCATTATCTTCATTCAACAATGCTCTTCTTGTCATCATGACTTCACCTCCTTTTGCCTCTTCAGAATGTGTCAAGTGTGCATCTTTTTCATTGATGTTTGCTACTCTATTCTAGTTTTCTGCTTTCCTTCTTGGTCTTTCTTCTTCATGAGAGCAATCATAGGCTCGGTGACCCTCTTCTCCACATTTATAACATGTTCCTATGAAGGTTCTTCTTCCAAAGCCTCTACCCGATCTTCCTCTACCTCTCCAATTTTGATCTCTAGGGCCATATGTGTCTTCATATCTCTGAGTTTTACTGCTACCTTGGTCTATATTTTTCTAATTGCCATCTTCATTCTTGTAAGATCTTCCTCCAATCCTTCCGTCACAACCTCTTCCTCTTTGCTTACTCTCATATCTTTTGTTCATTCTTTCTTCAATTTTTAAGGAAAACTGATATGTATCCTCCATTGTGTAAACTCTCACCAAAGCCATCTCTTCTTGTATGCTTGGCCTCAGACCATTAATGTACCTTACAACGTTCTCCTTAGTAGCTTCAACATGTCCTACTCTAATCAAGATCCTATGAAACTCCTCTATATACGCCTTCACTGTTTTGGTTCTTTGTTTTAAACTTTGCATTTTCTTGAGCAAATCTAATTCATAATCCTCTGGGATGAATTGTCTCTTCATCTTCTCCACCATTCTATCCCACTCGGTAATTTTCTCCTTGACTCTCCTTCCTCTTTCCAATTGAACCTCTCTCCACCAAATTGAAGCATGCCCCTTTAATTTGGTTTTTGTAAATTTTACTCTATCGGGGTCTTCAACCTCTTCAAATTCAAAATACTTTTCCATGTCATTGATCCAATTCACTAACTCTTCAGGATTCAAATTCCTACTAAATGTAGGAACATCAATTTTTGGTCTCTTTCCAATTTTTGTCAATGCCTTCACCAAAGGATCATTCATAGTTGTTGCCACTACTACATCTTCTTCACTAATTGAATCATTAGCATTTATAGTTTCATCCTCTTCACTCACAGGTTCTCTCCTTTGTACAAAACCTCTTCTGATTTCTTCTTGTAATGCTTCAACCTACCTTCTCAAGGCTCTGAAATCATCATCACGAGAAGCACTTGGAGGATTTCTACCTCCATCTCTAGCTCTAGCTCTACCCCAACCACATGGAGCTCCTCTTGCATACATTTTTCTCAATACCCACAAGGTTAATCCTCGTGCAAACTACCTCTCTCTGGCGAATCTGCTTGCACACTCAGAATCTTCTAGCTCTGATACCACTGATGTAAAGGGAACTCACTGATGTAAAACAAACTCACAGATGTAAAACATAACTCATAAAAGTTATTGAAATTCAACTGCTTCAATCACAAAATTACATAAGCAGATTACAGTGATCTGCAACAACTATACACACATGTACAACAGGGAAGATTGAATTCCACTACATAATGCGAAGAAATCATCTATTCAGGGCACCAATGTTTTGCAACAGCTAATACTCATCCTCCCAAAAATGCCTTGAAATGACATTGCCGACTACCCTAAAGGATGCAGCGCCGAAACTGATGGCTGCTCACACCAAAAAGGAAACGCCAAAAAAATTAATTCTCCACACCACCCATGATTGTCGATATCCCTTCATAAATTTAGGATTCCTTTTTTTGAATTGTTTTAGGTAACCATACTCTGCAATAAACAGGCCTTACGTTGACTGTATTTAACAGTCCTTCCATGTTCATTCCACGTTCTTTCTTTTCTACCATGCATGACTCCAAAGCCAAGCCAAGAAGGGAGTAGATGAATATACTCTGACGGAGACTGCTGAGGTTACACTAAATTAGAGCAAGCATTTATTAACAAGACACTATCGCCAAAATTAGGACTCTTTTCACGTGGATTGCCCTGCATCATTTGTCCTCCTTATTAAGAAACTATACCTTTTGCTTTAATTAGTTTATTTTATTAAAAGAAAATCATTTTTTGGAATATAGTCATAGAATAACAACAATTATCTCTTTAATGGTTTTTATGAAAAATCATTCTAATTAATTTCTTGGGATCAAAAGAACATTCAAATGCAAACCTCGACTAGACTCAAATAGCAAAATATCAACATAAAATATAAAAAAAGATTAATTATGGAAAAAAGAAAGACCAATCTCAATCTTTCGTAAAAGATTCATCAAGAAACACATACACGTCTATGTCAAAATTGTAAATCTAATACACTTGCTTCTAGATATTACTTCTAGATATTATTTTGTGTAAATAAAAATGATAAATAAAACACTATATCTTTTAATTCATTCCGCAATTTTTACTCTACATTCTAGATGGCATGTAATTTATGATCGGTGTAATGTTGCACCTCCTTAAAGTGCAAAGTGCTAGTAAATAACATTGATATAAATGTTTATTGACTAGTGTGACGTTAGTAATAACGTATCTGTTGTAGCACAGCTTATAAGTCCTTGACGTTCTTTTCGAACAGTTTGCAGAGAATACGCAACTCCAAGGTCTTGTCAACGTGCGCGGGTGCCCACCCATATCACGTCGACAGTAAAACGAAAGAATGCTCTCATACAACTTTTTTTCTGCTTGATGTCTTGAAACAATGGTTTATCGCAAAAACAATTCCAACGTTTCAAATGACTTATCATAATCAAAGAGTGGGTGTTCCATGGATAACCTGATTATCAATTATAGGCTGATTACTTCAAGAATTGAAATTAATAATTTTGAAAGTTTTAGAGGAAATCTGTTGTGTTATTGAAATGTTACTGAAGAGATGTTTTGTATAAAGTGATAGCATATAAATGGTATAATTTATGGGTAAAGCTTAATCAGTTGGTACGTTGTAAACAGTTGGTTAATCGAAATTTATTTGACAGAAACATTTTGGAGGATTTGATCAACAAAACAGGTGGTGATAAGGGTTGAAAGAATTACATTTAACAGATCAACAACATAAATCAACATCAAATGGGATCGAAAAATGAGTAAAGAGCGAGCACGACAATGTGCCGACTGTTTACGATGGGCGGAACTGGTGAGTGGTATAACTTTGCACAGGTGTATCACTTGTAATAAACAGGAGGAGGTTGAAGATGTATGTAGAATCTTTAACAGGAAAATAGCTAGTATATTGTAATTTCGACCTTAATTGGAAATAAGGTTGTTCCAAAGTCAAAAATAAGTAATGAGCGTGTACAATGGAAATGGAAATGGATCCTTTTATAGTCTACCACGTTGGGCGACCTGATTTTGGGTCTACAGGGGACTTATAACATATAAGACTACCTCATACTCCCAATATGCAGTAGGCACCTAACTGTGCTTCTAATATGAAGCATACATACCCTACCTCCTACAGGATTTCAACTTGTGAGCTCTGTTTCAAGAGGGCGAGTTTTTCACCAACAGACCAACAAATGAATCCATAAAGTTGTTCTGATTGAAAATGGAACATCTTTTGGCACGAACAAGATGTCATGACTACTGCAAAACGGGAGCTCTACAAACAGGGCAATTGTTCTGACATAGAAGCCATCGATCGATACACCGCCTGTGGAAATAATGTCTACATGTGGGAAGAATGCGGACGGTCTCTTCACCACCAATTCCTTCCAGACAAATACAACACTTTTCTCTCTTGTCTGCTTCCACTAAACTCCCATACTTTACTTTGGGTAGCCCTCCAATCTTCCATCTGCATAAACAATCTCCCTTAATGCGGAGAAAACAGCTGCGAGGCGAGCAGTGGGTTAGTACTGAGATTCCCAGAAAGAGTCCCAGTGCTCCATTAATAAATTGCAATGAAGGGAGCACAAATTCGTGTGCCTCCTCTATAAGATCTACAATATCGTTGAGGAAGCAATTCCCTGCAACCACATCTAGAACAAGAAGCACCATCCAAATAATGTATCCCACACCAATGAATAAAGCGTATAATATTAAAATCACAGGAACAATCGTCTTTAAATTTCGGAATTTGGCTACTGCTCTGTGCAGAGACAATTCGAAATTGTTAGGAGAATTCCAAGGCGCCTTGGAAACTAAAATCGAAGGCTGTGCCATCTTATAACTTGCTCTTCTTCTACAATTTGCCCCCTCTTCCAACTATTAATAGGATAGAGAATGACTGTGCTATTTTGGTGTCTGGTAGATTTTCTTTTCAAATAGAACAATCGTTTTAACATTTTTTAAGATAAGAGAAGCTTCTTGAATGTGACAACTTTTTAAAACCAAATTCTAGAAGCTTCTTGAATGTGACAATTTTTTAAAACCAAATTCTACCGTGTGTGACGATGATTGTTAGAAAACAGTGTTTGAAGATCATTGTATTTGTAGCCCATGGTTTTGCGAAGTGAAAAAGGAAACGGGAAAAGAATGACGCGTCTTTGAAAAGCGCAAAATGTTAGACATGAACAGGGACAATTCCCATTGATTATCCAATTCTTTTATCCATCGTCGATTATAAAAGGATTCTATTTTCATTTTCATTTCCATGCGTATAGTGGATTAGTTCATCTTCTTCAGTTCATCACCAGTTTTGATTACTTAGGCTCCATCTTCTTTCTGTAGTTGATTTTTTATTCAATATTTTTAGGGTACAATTGTTACAAAACATTTAGTTGATGATTAGTTTGTTTTCTTAAGTGCCTTATTGAAAAACTAAGGAGATATAACATGATGAAATAAATTGATGAAGATGAACTCACACATCCTCAAGCAGATATAATGGGACAATGAGAAAGACAGAACCACATTAAAGAAATATAATGGGACAATGAGAAAGATAGAATCACGCATTAAAGAAAAATAATGGGACAATGGGAAAGATGAACCACACGTTAAAGAAATATAATGGGATGAAAAAAATGGAGAAAGATGGAACCCACTTACAAAGGAAATATAATGGGACCAAATCAATTAAGAAAGATGCAATCCATGCACTAAAGAAATACAACAAAAGAAAATGAAATCCACAATAAGAAGATACTTTCACACACTAAGGAGATATAATGGGACAAAATAAATGGAGGAAGATAGAACCCACACACTTCAAGATATAGTGGGACAAAATAAATGGAGGAAGATGGAACCCACATGCTTAAGGAGATATAATGGGACGAAATAAATGGAGGAAGATGGAACCCGCACAGTTAATGAGATATAATGGGACAAAATAAATGGAGGAAGATGGAACCCACATGCTTAAGGAGATATAAAGGGACAAATTAAAAGGAGGAAGATGGAGCCCACCTACTAAGGAAATATAATGGAACCAAATAAACTAAGAAAGATGGAACCCATGTACTAAGGAAATGCCACGGAATGAAATAAATGGTGGAAAAGGAAACTCACACTAAGAAGATAGAAGAACCCACACACCAACTTGGATAGTCGAAGCTTCCTATGTATTGAGTAAAAAGGGTCCAATGAATTGCATAGTGTTTGATGTGTGTAAATTTATTTTCAAACCAAACACTATTTTTTTCTTGCTCATTAAGCTTATGAATTTATATATCAAAATTTTGATAAAAAATAGTTATTTGATTTCTATTTATATTAGTATTTTGATAGTGGGACAACTACATGAATTGAGCAAAGGTTAATATTTAGTGGTGCACCTATATATATTGAGTGAAGATTAATGCTGAAATATTGATGTCACTAGAGTGAGTTTGACAATTATAGGTGGATGTAAAATTTACAAGTGGTAAATGTCTATGCATAATGGGCTATGGCAAGTCAAATGCACTTAAATGAACTTCTTTCTTCTTTTAGACACACAATATGTTAAAGTTCTAATATACTTTTTAGTAAGTGTAATTTGAAATTATGAAATAAGATGTATGAATGTGTAAAGGAATAAAGTCTATTTTATATAAATTTAGGTTAATTAAATCAAAGTAATTAAAAATTATATAATTAATTTAGATTTAATTAAAGAGTTGGGTTAATAAATTTAAATTTTATTTTTTAAATTAAATGGTTGTACATAATATGTAGATTTGGAGATGGTTTATGTAATTCTTATGCAAACTAAGATTTTCTTAAGTTCCAAATTGATATGTTCTTAGAATGAATGATTCTTGTTATATAGATGTTCTCATTATTTGACCATATCATTCCATATGAATTTATTGCACTTGAATAAGTGCATTTAAATACCAAGACATAGAAATAAGTCACATACATGTGTACCAAGTCAACTCACCATTGCAAGTGAAAAGGGTGGGAACTTTAGAATTTGTATTCAAAAATTTAAATTTAGGATCAATCTCACACCAGGATTGCCCAAGGCATTTAGGATTGACCCATAGTAAAAGGGTAGAGATATTAGGGTTAGGAAAAAGCATATGAATGTGTTTATAAATGAAGATGAAAAAATGGCTACTAAATCCAGTGAATGTGCAAATATGGATGAAATAAGGTCAAATGCATGGAAATAGTTGTAAATGAATATGGAATGGATGGGAAAAGGTATCAAATTGTGAGACAAACTCATCACAAGAGTGTGTCACTTTTCAATCTATGTAATTGTATTAATTCATTCCATCAAAATGTGCCCAATACTATCTTATGTTGTGTGAGATCTATCTTATGCATTTTATTATTTTGATTATTATATGGGTGCAAAACAATATGGATCAAAGATGAGATCAAGGTTCTCTCAAGCTAAAACCATTGTGAAGTTCAACTATGGATGGTTGGATGATTGGTTATGGTGGCACATTTGTAAAAACTTATGATAGTCTTACTATTTGGCTTCTTCTCATGTTTTAGGAATGAAACATGTCAAGGAGGGATGGTATGTTATGTACCTAGGGATATGATATTATAATGTAAGTGGCTGGAGATGCCAACATGTGGCACACATCCCTTAAGTTAGTTATATTAGGTCATGTGGACAACTTGTATAATTAATTTTATCAAGTGAACTGAGTAGGCCTTCATTAGGATTAACCCTCCATTATGTTATTAGGAGGTATATATAAAGGAGGTGATTATCATTGTAAGAATATGTTTTGAGTATTATATTGTATTTGGAGATCTCTTGGAGATATAGTATGGAGTGGCTTCTTGCTTAAGGAGTGTTGTATGATGTTACCCTACCTTAAGGACCATTTATTCTATTTTGGCATATATTGGATATTAGGGCATATTGGCTCACAAACATCTGTTGTGTTGTGTGAGATCTATCTTATGCATTTTATTGTTTTGATTATTATATGTTTGGATCTTATCATTCCCCCTCTAATTGGTTACATATATAGTATGCAAGTAATTGAAGGAGAGGGAAAAATAACTTAGCTTTCATGCTAGTGTAAATGATATATGTAAAAGCATGTAGCATCATGTCAAAAAATAATGAATAATGAAATAATAGTGAAGTATAGGCATAGAGCATGTGGAGATGTATCATCTTAAGATAAGCATGTAAGCACATGAATTGGTGATGATTACCATGAAAGGTTTCCCCCCATATAGGCAAATCATATCAAAATATAGGCATGTAAGCACAAATAAGTAAGATGTGGGCATGAAAGTACATCTAATGATAAAGTCTCAAGATGAGATAAGAATCATAATATCAATACATTGTAAGGCTCACAAGCATACAAGCACAAGCTAGGTAAAATGATAATGATGAAGTAATAAGCATGAAATGATGAGTACGTAGATATGATAAGCATAATACAAGAAAACATAGGTCATGAAGGATTAAACTCAAGGATCATAGTAATGAAGGAATATAGAAGACATCATAAGTGTCTAACATTAGAAACATAGATCATTAGTGTGTATGCGAATAAAAAAGTAATGGGTGTATTCATGGAGTTGTGGGACCAAAAAGTCACCATGTGACTTTTTGGTCCCATGTAGATAATGTGCTCACATTATACACTGTATAAAAGTAAAAAAACCCACTTCCTTATACCTATGGCCAAAAACACAGTTTGGCAAGCAAAAAAATAGTGACATAGTGCGAGCGCATTCAATGAAGGGCAAATCAAGCAAGTGTAAAGAGAGATCAACGTTTTCATGATGTCAACTCACCAAACCTACTCCCAAAGACATCATGAAGCAAATGTAGAGGGTCTAGTAGCCAGAGAATGTAGGGTTTGATTAATTTTTGTGATTTTGAAAAGAATTTTTTACTTTTACAATGTTTGATTAGTTTTTTATATTGAATTTACAGTTAATGGGGCAGGACAAAACACAAATCCACCTAAGGAGGGTTAAAACAACCTCAAAAACCCTCAAAACCCCCCACCTTCATGTCCTCACCATGAAAGAGATACACAAGATAACTATTTAGGGCAAATAGAAGAAAATAAAAAATATCTTCAAACCCTAATTGAAATGTTAAACAATCCAAGTACAAGCACCGATCATAGGGGAGCACTTGCAAAGTCATTAGAGATGATTGTTTCTCACACCAAATTGGTGACAAAACAAATCACCGAATTTTATGACTATAGGGAGAGGTGTCAGCAATACTATGCCAATAAATTGTCTTGTGAAAAAGTGAAGAATGAAAAAATTACAAAATCTACATTATGTTCACAATTTATCAATCCTAAAACTAGCCAAAGATTAGAAGAGACTTGCAAATGCTTCCCTATTCATTGGTGTATGAATCAAGATATATCCCAAAAGTTTTGGGATAGATGGTACATGGTGCTTTATGAGTTCCCATGCAACAACAATGAGGTGCCACAATATTTCTTGAGGAAACTCCATTGTGAGTTTGTCCTCAAGAAGATTCCTAATTATGTTGACATTTGAGAGTTCCAGGTAAGAAGTGGTGGCTCTACCCAAGATAAAGAGGGGGCATAGTGATACCAAAACATGTATCACTCCCTTTGACTTTGAAGGAGAGTGTTGAGGTGGAGACACTACATTCATTGAGTGCTCTCATGCAGTCTCTCTAGTAGAGCATGGCGATGATCTCACCCAGGCTGATGAGGGTGAGACCAACAGGCATCATTTGTCCCCACATCTATGTAGTTAATGTGGGAACCTGTGCGATTATGGGACACAGGATTCACGACAGGACTCTTGGCAGGATGTTCCAACATGGGGGCAGCATCCAATGATGGATGCATCCATATTAGATGATATTGTTCTCAAGATGATGTCTTACAACATACATTTGGTATTGACTCCTAGGTAATTTTTTACAAGTTTCATCTTGATTTAATAAATTCTTGTTTCAAATTTATAATTAATTTTATATGATTATCTATATTATAAGTCAAAATTAATGTATGTAATTGTCTACGTGATGAAATTCTAAGGTTAGAGTCTTCATCTTGCCTTTGTTAGTTGTCCATTGGTGAGTTATGAGAGGAGGTCTAGTTAGCAGGTATGTAATTTATCACATGATCATAAATATAGTACATATATCAATGGTAATATTATTTAGTGACAATTTGATGATTTCAACAGAGAGCATCACCAACACCTCCATGGTTTCCTTGGTCCCTTGCACATGCAATCACTTATACGGAGGTAAATTTAACCATTTGTAATCATTATGCATTTAAATAATGTTATGTATCTATTTTGGTCAAATAACCTTGAACTCTATTTTTAGATGCTAAATATGGAGACTCCTCATCTTCGTGAGTCAGCGCAGGCAAGCATTGCTGCAACCATGTTGTCTTCAAATCCTTTAACTGAGGTATGAGCCAATAACATGTAAATGTCATTTTGTATTTCTTGTTTCAAATCATGTCATTTGATGTACATAAATGATATTTATGCTTAGTCAATTTTTCTTTTTGATGCTTCTCACAGGAGGTCACAACTCCAACCCATCCAACTATAGATGAAGAGAGATAAAAGATGATCGAGAGTGATCATCGGTTAGAGGTAAGTGATCGATTACATATGTGATGTTATATATTTCATGTTTTCTACATTAATGTGCATATTGTTTGATTGTATTAATAGGTGGAGCTGCAAAAATCTCTGTCAAGGAGGTCTAATCAATGGAAGAGAGAGGATGAGTCACTGATTGGCTCTCCATCTTCATGGCGAAAAATGGGTCACCGATTATTTGATAGAAGTCCATAGGAAACTGGATTTGGGACTATGCCTAGATGGATTTGTATACATACTTTTGTATGTTACTGATGTATATTTTTGTATATGCCTGTATGGCTTTGTTTGGACATGCCTATATGGCTTTATATATAGACTAGATGTTATGTTCATAACATTATGTATATGACAGTTTATATTAAATATTTAAAATGATGATAAATTATCGTTACAGGAATTTGGTTTTACATATGCCAATTGCATTTGCTTGAAAGTTTATAAATCATTTTCAAATAATCCATTTTGTGCATATCTTGAAATCATTACATTCCATGAGACTGGGCATTTCTTTAAGGCATTGACTGCACCAAATAGTTCATGCACCTTGTCTATGCTTTGATAATTTCCATACATGTCTACAAGGGTAGCTGCAAATACAATATGTGACAAAATTCCTATATCCTTTATTCTTTGATGGTTGTCCACACCATGTTCCCCAGATCCCATTTTGGCATAGGCAAGGAGGATGTTGGATAAGGTTGTACAATTTGGTTTTAGACGTGCCAATTGCATTTGGTTGAAAGTTTCTTTTGTGTATTTTCTTGAAAGTTTCTAAAGTCTTATAAAAAATCCATTTCGTACATATCTTGCAATCATTGCATTCCATGAGACAACATTTCTTTGAGGCATCGTGCCACACAATTCACGTTCCTTGTATATGCTTCCACACTTTGCATACATGTCTCGCAAGGTAGTTGCAACTACAACATTTGACAAAATTCCCATATCCTTTATGCTTTGATGGATGTCTATACCGTGTTCCAAAGATACCATTTCTAAGGTTTTGGAATTTGGCTTTACACCTGCCAATTTCATTTGGTTGAATGTTTCTAAAGCCTTATCAAAACTCCATTTTGTTCATATCTTGCAATCATTGCATTCCATGAGGTGACATTTCTTTGAGGCAACATGCCAAATAGTTCATGTGCCTTGTCTACACTTCCACACTTTGCATACATGTCTCCAAGGGTAGTTGCAACTAGAACATCTAACAAAATTCCCATATCTTTTATCCTTTGATGGATGTCCATTTTGGCATAGGCAAGGAGGATACTGGCTAAGGCTGTGGAATTTGCCTTTACACCCACCAATTCTATTTTCTTGATAGTTTATAAAGCCTTATCAAAAAAATCCATTTTTTGCATATCTTGCAATCATTGCATTTCATGAAATGACATTTCATTGAGGCATCATGTCAAACAATTCACGTACCTTCTCTATGCTTCCACACTTTACATACATGTATACTAGGGTAGTTACAACTACAAGATCTGACAAAATTCCCATATCCTTTATGCTTTAATGGATGTCCATACCATGTTCCAAAGATCCTATTTTGGCATATGAAGGGAGGATGTTGTCTAAGGGTGTGGAATTTATCTTTACACCCGCCAATTGCATTTTCTTGAAAGTTTCTAAAGCCTTATCAAAAACTCCATTTTTTTCATATCTAACAATCATTGCATTCCATGTGATGACATTTCTTTTAGGCATCATGCCAAGCAGCTCACATGTGTTGTCTATGCTTCCACACTTTAGATACATGTCTCTGAGGGTAGTTGCAACTACAACATTTAACAAAACTTCCATATCTTTTATGCTTTGATGGATGTCCATACCGTGTTCCTGATGCAAAGGTAGGGATCAACTTCAAGGGTTTCCAAAATGACACAAGCATATTCTAGACTACTCACCCAAAACATACACAATTCCCCTCTTTAACACATGGACTTAAGGACACAAGATGCATCAAAAGTGTTTACTTGATACAATACTCTTTCTGGAGTACTTACACACCATGAACATCATGAATAGGACATGATCCAACCAATTAGAACTCCCTAAGAACACTGAAAAATAATTCTTTCTATCGTTTCCTTCCAAAGATGCCTATTTGCTTATAGCCCTTTCCAGGGACAAAATCAATCATAACTTCTCAAAAAAGTGGAATCCCCAAAAACCAAACCCTATTTCAAATACCCTTTTGGGCCCCATGAAATATCAAGAAACCAAGTGAGGTTGTTTTGGAACATAGTCCTCAATAATTGATTGTTCCTACTATTTTAGGCCTAATTAGCCCTCTTTTCCAAAGCAAGTGCAATGAAATCAAACACTAGACTTCTCCTATCAACTCCAAGGATCTTAACACATGGCATAGGGTCCCTTTATACATATTTCATCACCATGTTTCATCACAAATGTGCCATTTCACAAATGCAATACTTACCTAGTCTTCTAAGCCTAAAACCTTGTGAAATCAAACTAGGGCTTGGTCAAATCCACCCCAACCTCCATCTTCTTCATAAATAATCACCAAAATGTGAAATGGAATCTAAGATCCTCCATTCCACCAAGTATGGCCAAAGTCCAATGGTGGAATGGGCCTCAAATCCTCATTTTTGTTACCAAACCCTCAACTAGGGTTATGCAGACCTATTTTTACAAAAAATCTTCAAACAAACTCAAATCTTGATGAAAATGCCTCAAATCAGAATTAAATTACCCTTGAATCATCCCTTTATCAATACCAAATGGAGATCAACGTACTTACAACCTATACAGAGCTGTATCAAAACTAGAACAGTGAAAGTTACCCGAACCTGCAGAAAAACAAAGTATCTCTTTTTTTATTTCTCTTCAAAATACAAAATGATCCCCCTTAATCTCACCTTAACAAGGCCAATTTAAGCTTGTTACATCAGTTTATTAACTGCCTCTTGAACTCCAATGACGAAAAACCTTCCTACTACCTAATGATCCTTCATATTCCCAATTTTGCATTTTTTTGCAATTTTGCAACTTTTACAAAATCTGACATATTGACTCCCTAAACCTCCTAGACACCTAACAATAGCTTAAACACATTATTTAAATGGTCCAAATATTACCTTATTACAAAGAGATTCAACCCAGAAATCAAAATTTACAAAATTGCCTCATGGAGGCATAAAATCGATTAGGTGCTCCTGCACCATACTTTGGGCCAAAAAGAAACTCAAGTCCCCTTGAGGAGTATGCTGCACAATAGATTTATGCTTAACCATATCATTCTTTTCTCTCCAAGTAACACTCCAATTTGGTAGTCCTTTTTAATGGCCCAAAAACTGAAAAGTGATATTGTTCCTTGTGTGTGACTGGTTCTTCACTAGAAAATGTTGCTTTTCACCTGATGTATAATCTCTGACATGCTCCTTACTTGGAAATTTTGGTGAACCTACTCCAATACCTTGTTCCTTTCCCACAACTTGCTTCATCTTGAACCTAGGTTTAACCTTCCTTGCAATTTCAACAAGAAATATGTATATTCCTTCCTTATTCCTTCTCCTTTGCAATGTAACGATGATCTCTTCACCCTTGGTTTTCACCTTTCCCATATGATATTCTACCCCTATGTATGTTGCTTTCTCAAGTTTACTAACCTCTGATATGAAAAAAATTGAATGGCTACTATCTTCCTTTGACAACATTGAAGAAAACACCCTATCAACATACATTTATACCAACCTTGAATTCCAAGAATCAATTCATCCTTGACCTTCTCAATATCAATTTTTGATAGCAACTCAATATCATTTCCCTTCAAAATCACATCATACTTCATACCTTCTATCTCAGCATCTCCATGGTTTGAAATGGTTGTATCCTTTATTGGCTTGTCTTCCTCTACTTTGATGAACTCCATCATCACATCAGCTTGCTTGGCTTGTTCATTGTCTTCCTCCAATAACAAAGGTTCCTTCACATCTAGTTTTGTTGTCTCCTCTTGTCTTCTCCTCTAAATAATCTTTCTAATAGGCCACGTAACCTTCCTCTTGACTGATAAGTGTCAACTTTACAACTGTTGCATCTCAATCCTCATTATTTCTTCTATCTCCTCTTGCATTTCCTTTATTTGTGCCAAAGCCTGCTTCAACTCTTTGATCTCCTGGTCAATTTCCATTTGTTTTGCCTTTTCTTTTTCCTTCTTCATCTCTTTTCCCTCTCTTTTTCTTTCTTGTTTCCTATTTTGTGAACCCTCAGCCTGCAAGTATCTCTTCAACAAATCCATTCTTCTCTCTTTTCCAAGCAAGTCTCTTTCACCTTGCTTCTCTTTGTCTTTGTGACACATCACCTAGGTTTCTTCTCTTCTTCACTACCTAGTCTCTTGGCATCCAGGCTCTCTCTTCAACCTGCAAAAAGACAACACACAAACACACAACCTTCTTTTCCTAGAGTCTTCTAGCTCTGATACCAATTGATTTAGAGGCATGGATCAACTTCAAGGGTTTCCAAAATGACACAAGCATATTCTAGACTGCTCACCCAAAACATACACAATTCCCCTCTTTAACACATGGACTTAAGGACACAAGATGCTTCAAAAGTGTTTTCTTGACACAATACTCTTGCTGGGCTACTTACACACCATGACCATCATGAATAGGATAGGATCCAACCAATTAGAACTCCTTAAGAACACTGAAAAATCATTCTTTCTATCATTCCCTTCCAAAGAGGCCTATTTGCTTGTAGCCCTTCCCAGGGACAAAATCAATCATAACTTCTCAAAAAGGTGGAATACCCAAAACCCAAACCTAGTTTCAAATACCCTTTTGGGCCCCATTAAACATATCAAGAAACCAATTGAGGTTGTTTTGGAACATAGACCTCAATAATTGATTGTTCCTACTATTTTAGGCTTAATTAGCCTTCTTTTCCAAAGCAAGTGCAATGAAATCAAACACCAGACTTCTCCTATCAACTCCAGGGGTCTTAGCACATATCATAGGGTCCCTTTATATATATTTCATCACCATGTTTCATCACAAATGTGCTATTTCACAAATGCATTACTCTACCTAGTCTTCTAAGCCTAAAACCTTGTGAAATCAAACTAGGGCTTGGTCAAATCCACCCCAACCTCCATCTTCTTCACAAATAATCACCAAAATGTAAAAGATAGCTCTAAGACCCTCCATTCCACCATGTTTGGTTAAATTCCAAAGGTGGAATGGGCCTCAAATCCTCATTTTTGTTACCAAACCCTCAACTAGGGTTATGCAGACCTATTTTTACAAAAATGCTTCAAACAAACTCAAATCTTGATGAAAATGCCTCAAATTAGAATCAAATTACCCTTGACACATCCCTTTATCAATACCAAATGGAGATCAATATACTTATAGCATGTATAGAGCCGTATTAGAACTAGAACAGTCAAAGTTACATGAATCTGCAGAAAAAATAGAGTATCTCTTTGTTGATTTCTCTTCAAAATACAAAATGGTCCCCCTTCATCTTGCCTTCACAAGGCCAATTTAAGCTTGTTACATTAGTTTCTTAACTACCTCTTGAACTCCAACAACCAAAAACATTCCTACTACCTAATGACCATTCATATTCCCAATTTTGCATTTTTTTGCAATTTTGCAACTTTTACGGGTCATCCCACAATAATGGGTTACACTTTTTGGCCAAAATTAACATTGAAATCAACATTTTGAACTAAATCTTCACTTTCTGACAATTATAGCCACTAAATTGTTAGGAATTTGAAGATGATGCGAACTAGTGATTTGTGAGATTTTGTTTGTAGATTCTAAATATATTTTTTGAAAAAAAATTGGAGTTAAATTGTAAATTTTTTTTGCATCTCCTTTGATAACTAGTTTTTAATAGTAAACAACATTTTTTTAAAGTGATGTGTACTCTGTAGCACATAACTTTTTTTCTACAAAGGATAAAATTCTGATTCTTTTGAATTTAGATTAGTAACACCAATACATAGGGTATGCATTTGGTTTCATAATGTTTTGTTCAATATTTTTTTTAATTAAGTTTTGAAGTCAAACCAATTATAATTTAGACATAGGCATATTCCGTAAAACATAACTTTTTCTGTATGTATCAAAATTTATTTTTTTCTTTTTTGTTCAAACAAGGACATCAATACCTAGGGCATAGATATTTAAAAAAAAAATTCACTCATTTACTAATTTTTCATGTGTGTAGAACAAAGAACTTGATATTCGGTGAAAAACCTACATTCACAAGAAATAAAAACTAAATATAATAATAAAATTAAATATATTTAAAATTATACTTTTTGGGAAGCTTATAATGACTACATACTTACAAAACATAAATTTTAAATGAATTCATTTGATCCCCCAAAAGGTAAATCAAAAGTGGCTTTTTATCAACGTTTTGATAGGTGTAGAGGAGACTCCATTATAGGTATGGTTTAAAAATAGAGGGATTCTATCCAAAGGGGTTTGAATCTGTTGGGTGAATATTTTGTCATTTAGCTACCTAACGGCAAAATGGTTATATCAACCACAGTGTGATGAGATAAATCTCTCCTCTCAGCAAGGGGAGGTTTCCTTTTAACTATTACAAACTTATTTACACTAAATACTAGCTTTGGGGGTGTGTTACATTCATCCTTTTCTCTTTTTTCAGAAAAAATGTTTACAATGTTTCACGGTACTATTCAATAATCCTTCTACACTTAAACAATAATCAATAATATTCTTGTAAGTTGAAGCACAAAGTCTTTCAACTTACTTCACAAAAAGATTCATGAACCAAGTGAATAATCTCAAGTACAAAGTCTTCAAATTATCCCCAGAAAGATTTTAAAAGTAACCATATCACCAGTTGGAGCACAAAGTCTATCAACTAACAACACCACTGACCCACACAAATGTGATTGAAAATCATAGCACAAAGTCCACAAGTTCTCAACATGATTCATATATAAAATGAATAACTACAAGCTCAATGTCTTTATAATCCTTCACCAAGAAACGCTTTCAACACACATAGATTCAAGGAAATAATATAACACAAAGTTTATATAACTTAGCTTGAACGTCCTCCAATTGTAATAACCAAGCACCACTTTATCTAATCAATCAACAAGAAAAATTAACAAAAATGCCATATGTACATCCTCACTCATACAAATTTGATTCAACACAAAGTTTGATATCACAACTTACCTTCTTTATTGATTGGAATTGATCATACAATTTGAACACAAAGTCTCAAAGTTGAGTCTCAATTTGGGCAGCACTTTGTTGCATAAGATTAAAGATATCTATTACAATAGAGGCCCTCTTTATTTATAGGGAGGAGCTTGGATCAAAAATAGGAAATTTACAACTACTTTGACTTATTCAACAAAAGAGTCCTATTTGACTTGGGACTTCCTTTGTCTCACATGTAATTACATTTTAGAAAAATACATGTGAAAATGTCCAAAACTGAAAATACATTACATGTGAAAATATAAAAATAAACTAAGGCATGATCACTTTCATCAACTCTCATTCCCATCCTTCTTCAGAAAATCCTCAAACATTGTCCACATTGTTTGCATTTCAAGGTTATCCGGTCGAGAAGTATTCTTGGAAATGACACAAGTCCTTGTTACTGAATCTTTCATGGAGGTAGCAGCCTTCTCATGCTTATCCAGAACTACCTTGAGAATGTCCAAGGTCAACTGTATATCTGACAACTTATCCATAGAAGCCACTGAGAAAGATTTATCTTCAAACTCCTTTGGATCATGTTATTGAATGCCTATATCTTTTCATCTGTGGAAACAAACTTTTGGTCTCTTTGACTAGAAATTACAGTAGTGAGGGAGAATTGAGCATTTGCATGGGCTTTAAAGGGCTAATAGTGTGATTAGAGCAAAAAAATGAGAAAGCGGACTAAAGTTAACAACTTGAAAATTTTCCCAGAGTTAGAAAATTTTCAGGGAGTGAGTGGACGGATGGTAAAAATTGTTGCCTTTGCATGTGGAGGAAATTACTTTTGTGCACGAGTGGCAAAAATTGCCATCCTTGCATGTGACAAAAAGATTAACATGCACGGGAAGCAAAAATCGCCGCCAGTGCATATAAATATGCAATGGAGGAAAAAATCCCCACCATTGCATATGAAGATGCAATGGAGGCAAAAATCCCCACCATTGCATATAAAGATGCAATGGATGGAAAAATCACCGCCAGTGCATATGAAGATGCAATGGAGGCAAAAATCTCCGCCATTACATATGAAGATGCAATGGAGGCAAAAATCACCACCATTGCATATAACAAAAAAATACTAACTCCTAAAAAGTGAAAATTTTAGTTAGACTTGTTTTGCAAAATTCAAGAAACTGACACAAGTTAACACTCAAAAAGATCTTCCAAGGCTAGGAGACCACGCATGAGGGCAAATGTGATTCACCTTGTTTTGCATGTTTAGAGTTGTAGGATACAACATAGAGAAGTTTTGTAGGGGTCATCCTACAAATTGAACGCAACTAAATTTAAGGATAACGGCTGGCTCTAACTAGGGAACTTCCTTTGATCATCCTTTGAAATGATTGAAGGGAGAACTCCAGTCTCTAAGTGCCTTCATCCATCCATTGGGCTATATAGTCAAGCGACACAACAATAAGACACAAAAATGACTAAAACAGAAAAAAGACACAAAAACTGTACAAAAATTCACAAACTTATCTGTTGCTTCACTTTGAGAATAGCTTCAGATGTTGTCTACTGTGAGGCAGAAGAAAAGATGTTCCACTTCTTTTTCTTTTACTATTGAATGAGTAACATTTCCCAGTGTTTGACATTCTGGGATCTTCTTCTGCATCCAAATTGAATTATCCCACTCTTGCTGATGAATTCAGTCCCAACTGTCATCATTGTTTGACAAAGCAATCATGCTCATCAAAAGGTTTCTCCAGAAAAATGAGTCTTTTGGAAATCATATTTCCTTTCAGCTAAAAAGTCTCTTCTCTTGAAGAGGACAATCCATCTATTTCTAGACCTTCAATTGAAGCACTATCTGGTGACTCAAGATTTTCATTAGTGGTCAAGAAATAAGTACACATATCAGAAAACTCAAAGAGAATATGAGCTTTTGGATCCTCATATTTTGTTACTGTGTACTTGGCCTCCCTTTTAGGATGAACCTCCTGCATAATACCCTTAATAGGTATTCTTTCCTCAAGCATTTGAATATGTCTCCTCAACATGATCTGTGATACCAACAAGTTGATATGGACTTGCTACAGAAGATGAAAAGCTCTTATCTTGAGGTTTTACATTGCGGGTATTGGTCTTAGGAACATAGGATGAAGTGAGAATATCTGGTGTACTTACTTGTTTGTCACCAACCACATCTTTATGATTTGATGTATTTTGTGACCATGTGAGAACATCATAAGATTCACCAAAAGTATCTTCTTCTTGTCCCATCTCATATTCCAAGTTTAGGAACCCAATGGTAGAGTCTCTAGCTAATTGCTCCTCACTTTCCGTGAAAAGATTAGCATCATCTTCTCCTTAATCATATTCTGATTGAAGAAGATCATCTTGCTCTGATTCATACTAGAAGATTGCTGCATCCATAGGTGGTGCCTCTAAAGCAAGTCTTCCTTGTGGTGGAGGAAACATATTTTGATTCTGATCCATTGAAGCATTGCCTTGGTAATTCAGAGCATTTGGGAATGTCTTCCTTGGAATGTCCTTGTAGAGGGGAATGGAAAAACTTTGTGACAACTATTTTTTTTAGAGCTAACAGCTCATCAACCAACTTTTGCACCATAGGATCCATGGTGCTGGTAGAAGGTAAAGCCAAAAAGGGCTGCTCATTAGGCCCAATAGAATACTTCTTCAACTTTCCCTCCAAGATCAAATCATCCTCCACTTCAACTGCTAAACTTTGAGCAATTGTAAGATCAACTGGTGCTGCTCTTCATAAAAGAAAACTTACTTCTGGCAATTGTAAATTGATGAAGAAGAATTTTAGGTTCTCAGCTGTGGGTTGAACAACAGTTGGGATCCTGTTCTTTAGCTTATTGAACTTTGGTACAAACTCATGCATGGGCTCATGTGATTCCTTTTTCATTTGAGTAAGTTGGGCCAACAAGGTGTAAGCATCTTCCGCTAGCTTAAATCTGGCTTCGAACTAGGTTTGAAGTGTATTCCATCCAGTGACAGTTTGAGGTGCAAGGTGATAGAACTAATCAGCTGCAACACCTTGGAGTGTTTCTACAAACAGTCTTACAGAAACATCTTCATATTCAACTCTGAGAACACCACATGCAATGTAGAAAGCTGCAATATGCTCATCCAGATGTTGTTTACCATCCCTAAAGAACTTGGGAAAGTTCTTACATGAACACTGAGGTAGTTCATGTAGAGGCTGAGTCAAATTCAATGGCTCAAAGGCATTTCCCCATGGACCTAGGATAGCCATATTCCTTGATAAAATTATAGAACAGATATAACAAAAATATATTACAAAAGATGAGACCGGTATGCTTCAACCAAAGGTGAAAGAGGCTTTGATTGCGTGTTCGATCCCTAGTAGAGTCACCAAAAACTGTTGGGTGAATATTTTGTCATTTAGCTAACTAACGGCAAAATGGTTATATCAACCATAGTGTGATGAGATAAATCTCTCCTCTTAGCAATGCGAGGTTCCCTTTTAACTATTACAAACTTATTTACACTAAATACTAGCTTTGGGGGTGTGTTACATTCATCCTTTTCTCTTCTTTCAGAAAAGATGTTTACAATGTTTCACGGTACTATTCAATAATGCTTCTACACTTAAAAAATAATCAACAATATTCTTGTAAGTTGAAGCACAAAGTCTTTCAACTTACTTCACAAAAAGATTCATGAACCAAGTGAATAATCTCAAGTACAAAGTCTTTAAATTATCCCCATAAAGATTTTAAAAGTAACCATATCACCAGTTGGAGGACAAAGTCTATCAACTAACAACACCACTAATCCACGTGAATGTGATTGAAAATCATAGCACAAAGTCTACAAGTTATCAACACGATTCATATACAAAGTGAACAACTACAAGCTCAAAGTCTTTATAATCCTTCACCAAGAAATGCTTTCAACACACATAGATTCAAGGAAATAATATAACACAAAGTTTATATAACTTATCTTGAACCTCCTCCAATCATAATAACCAAGAACCACTTTATCCAATCAATCAACAAAAGAAATCAGCAAAAATGCCATATGTACATCCTCACTCATACAAATTTGATTCAACACAAAGTTTGATATCAAAACTCACCTTCTTTATTGATTGGAATTGATCATACAATTTGAACACAAAGTCTCAAAGTCGAGTCTCAATTTGGGCAGCACTTTGTTGCATAAGATTAAAGATATCTATTACAATAGAGGCCCTCTTTATTTATAGGGAGGAGCCTAGAGCAAAAATAGGAAATTTACAACTACTTTGACTTATTCAACAAAAGAGTTCTATTTGACTTGGGACTTCCTTTGTCTCACATGTAATTACATTTTAGAAAAATACATGTGAAAATGTATAAAACTGAAAATAAAGTACATGTGAAAATACAGAAATAAACTAAGGCATGATCACTTTCATCAACTCTCGTTCCCATCCTTCTTCAAGAAATCCTCAAACATTGTCCACATTGTTTGCATCTCAACATTATCTGGTCTAGAAGTATTCTTGGAAATGACACAAGTCCTTGTTACTAAATATTTCATGGAGGTAGCAGCCTTCTCATGCTTATCCAAAACTACCTTGAGAATGTCCAAGGTCAACTATATATCCAATAACTTATCCATAGAAGTCACTGAGAAAGCTTGATCTTCAAACTCCTTTGGATCATGTTATTGAATTCCTGTATCGTTTCATCTATGGAAAGAAACTTTTGGTCTCTTTGACTAGAAATTACAGTAGCGAAGGAGAATTGAGCATTTGTATGGGCTTTGAAGGGCTAATAGTGCGATTAGAGCGAAAAACTAAGTGAAAGCGGGCTAAAGTTAACAACTTGAAAAATTTCCCAAAGTTAGAAAATTTTTAGGTAGTGAGTGCATGGGTGGCAAAAATTGCCACCCTTGCATGTGGAGGAAATTGCTTTTGTGCACAAGTGCCAAAAATTGCCGCCCTTGCATGTGACAAAAATATTAACATGCATGGGCGGCAAAAATTGCCGCCAGTGCATATAAAGATGCAATGTTGGCAAAAATGGCCGCCAGTGCATATAAAGATGCAATGTTGGCAAAAATGGCCACCAGTCCATATAAAGATGCAATGGAGGCAAAAATCCCCACCATTGCATATGAAGATGCAATGGAGGCAAAAATCCCCGCCATTGCATAAAAAGATGCAATGGATGCAAAAATTGCCGCCAGTGCATATGAAGATGCAATTGAGGGAAAAATCCCCGCCATTGGATATGAAGATGCAATGGAGGCAAAAATCCCCACCATTGCATATAACAAAAAATTACTAACTCCTAAAAAGTAAAATTTTCAATTAGACTTGTTTTGCAAAATTCAAGAAACCAACACAAGTTGACAGTCGAAAAGATGTTCCAAGGCTAGGAGACCATGCATGAGGGCAAATGTGATTCACCTCATTTTGCGTGTTTAGAGTTGTAGGTTACAAAACAGACAAGTTTTGTAGGGGTCATCCTACAAATTGAGCACAACTAAATTTGAGGATAATAGAATCTAAGGGGGTTTGATCAAACTCTCTTCAATTAAAATCCTTTAAATGGAACCTTTCAAGGCTTAAATCATTATATTTTCTAAAAATATGTGATTTAAGCAAAAAATAGGATGTCCCAGAAAGTGTAACCCATTATTATCGCATCACCCTTACAAAATCTGACAAATTGACTCCCTGAACCTCCTAGACACCTAACAATGACTTAAACACATTAGAAATGGTCCAAATATCACCTTATTACAAAGAGATTCAACCCACAAGTCAAAATTTACAAAATTGCCTCATGGAGGCATAAAATCCATTAGGTGCTCCTACACCAGTTCCAAAGATCCCATTTTGGCATAGGCAAGAAGGATAATGGCTAAGGTTGTTGAATTTGGCTTTAAACCCGCCAATTGTATTTTCATGAAAGTTATAAAGCCTTATCAAAAAAATCTTTTTTTTGCATATCTTGCAATCATTGCATTCCATGAGATGGCATTTCATTGAGGCATCATGTCAAACAGTTCACGTATCTTGTCTATGCTTCCACACTTTGCATACATGTTTACTAGGACAGTTGCAACTACAAGATCTAATAAAATTCCCATATCCTTTATGCTTTGATGGATGTCCATACCATGTTCCAAAGATCACATTTTGGCTTTAAACCTCTCAATTGCATTTGCTTGAAAGTTTCTAAAGCCTTATTAACAAATCCATTTTGTGCATATCTTGTAATTATTGCATTCCATGAGATGACACTCTTTGAGGTGTTCTGTCAAACAATTCACGTGCCTTGTCTATGCTTCCACACTTTGCATACATGTCTACTAGGGTAGTTGCAACTACAACAGATTTGACAAACTTCCCATATCCTTTATGCTTTGATGGATGTCCATACCATGTTCCAAAGATCCGATTTTGGCATAGGTAGGGAGGATGTTGGTTAAGGTTGTCAAATTTGGATTTACACCTACCGATTGCATTTGCTTGAAAGTTTCTAAATCCTTATCAACAAATCCATTTTGTGCATATCTTGCAATTATTGCAACATATATACTTTGAGCTTAATTATTGAAAAAATATACACAATAACAATTCCATAAATAAGGGTTTCCTTAAAAACCATTTTAGAGTTACAATATTAAAGCCATAGGTCTATCCTATAGCCCTTGCAAATATTTCAAATTCTTTTAAGGTAACATTTTTCTCATATGCACATACATAATTGTTATCTACATATTCAATCAAAGTAAAGCATTTTCACTTTGTTCTTAAGGGATAATAACAATACATCTTATTAATGAGACTATACACATGGAACTAACAACCACAATAATATTCAAGAGAAAACTAGTCATTTTAGAAGGCACTCTACGTTTTTCTTTACCATCATCTACAAATTCATTCTTAGCACATTAATAAAGGGTGTAGGGACAATTTGATCCCACCATGAGGTTTTTAACCCAAGATTGGCATTTTATATTTCTATTCCAACTGTATACTCCACATGAGTGAGAGAAGTTGAGTATAGGTATATTACACTGCACAAGCCTCTAGGGTTTGTCGCTATGACTAACACAATGCCATTGAGCTTTACCATAATGATCATAAGATAAAGTCCAAATGTATAATACTTCTCGAGACACCAAACCCTTTTCGAGCATTCAAAATAAAACCTACATAATATTCAACACAGTCAACTTCACAAACAACTTCACAAACCCTTACCACTATTGTAAAACACAATCAACCCAAAGAAGTGACACATGAGAACCCACTTGAATCCAACCATGTAATAGGGTCATAGTACCCAAAGAGAAGAAACAACTAGAAGACTCAATATTACACAAAATTCCCACAACCAAGCCTTCACCATGAAGAATACAAGCCCTCAAACATATTCATGATAACTTCAAGTGAAGTACACACCAAGAATGAGTAGTAAGATAAACCATAATGAAAGCCAAAAATCATGTGTTCTATCAAACAGTCCACGTGTCTTGTCTATGCTTCCACACTTTGCATACATGTCTACAAGGGCAGCTGCACTAACAACATGTGACAAAATTCCTATATCCTTTATGCTTTGATGGTTGTCCATACATTGTTCCAAAGATCCTATTTTGGTAGAGATAGGGAGGATGCTGGAAAAGGTTGTGGAATTTGTCTTTGCATGTGTCAATTGTATTTGCTTGAAAGTTTCTAAAGTCATTTCAACAAATCCATTTTTTGCATATCTTGCAATCATTGGATTCCATGAGAGGACATCTCTTTGTGGTGTTCTATTAGATAGTCCAAGGACCTTGTCTATGCTTCCACACTTTGCATACGTGTCTATAAGGGCAGCTACAATTACAACATTTGACAAAATTCCTATATCCTTTATGCTTTGATTGTCCTATCTACATTCTCCTCTTAAACTCAGATCTACCTTGATGAAGTGATCAATGTGTTTGAACAGGTCAAGGTTTATGCAAATAAGATTGGATGAAAAGACTAGAAAAGGGATAGGGTTTGATTTCCTTAGGCAATCCATCAAACCCTAGCCATGGGTCATCCTATCATGGAGGAAAAATTAATATGGAATGGTGCTATTACAAACCCTATAATCTGCCATAGTCTGTTAGTTTTGGATGGAGCTATTGAGGATTGGACTTGATGATGTGCAAGAGATAGTCATGGTTGTTCTAGGGTTTCACAACAAAGAATAGACATAATTAATTAATTAAACCCTTTTGTAACATGTTGCAACTATGTTAGGAGATGGGTACCTCAAGATAACTAAATTTCTACATTCAATACTACTATAACATTCTCCCTTTGATATAGTATGTATGGGGTTTTCTTAACCTACTATTCATGTAAAATTACAACCCCTATTTTATCCATGATCACCCTAGATGGAATAGTGAATTCTTTGGGTTCCTAATGAGTTTTGTGATAATCTTAATAGGTTGTAACAACAGGGGAATATTGCCAAACTAAAATTTTTGATAAACTTTCTATAAAAACATGCCAAACCATGAAAAGATTGTACCTCTATAACACTCCTTGGCATAGGCCATTCAATGATAGCTCTTACTTTTTCTGGGTCCATCTTAAGACCTTCCTCTCAGACAACAAATCCCAGGTATACCAACTCCTTTGCAAAACTACATTTCTTCAAATTAATCAACAACTTCTCTAAAACTTTTCTTATATGCATCATATGCTCATCCCAAGTCTTACTAAAAATCAAAATATAATCTAAATAAACAATAACAAAACTTACCAAAAATTCTTTCAATACCTTGTTCATGAACCACATGAATGTGTTCGGTGCATTGGTTAGCCCAAATGGCATGACTAACCACTCATACAAACCTTCCTTTGTCTTGAAGGCTATCTTCCAGTGATCTCCTTCTCTGATACGGATCTAGTGATACCCACTCTTCAGGTGAATCTTCATGAAGTACTTGGCTCCACTCAAACAGTCCATTATGTCATCTATTCTGGGAATTAGAAATCTATACTCTCCATCTTTTTTTGGTGCTAGTATTACAGGTACCACACATGGACTTAGGCTCTCTCTTATCAATCCCTTCCTCAACAACTCCTAAACTTGTCTGTTTAACTTTTCACTCTTTGTTGGAGTCATCCTATGGGCTGTCTTATTTGACAAACTAGCTCCTGGTATCAAATCCATTTGATGACTTATCTTCCTCACTGGTGGTAAACCCTCTGGTACATATTAGAGATAATGTCCTAAAATTCTTCCAATATATCTAAAATTTCTGCTGGTACATCTTCACATTTCTCTTGACTAATCTTAGGAATCAATGCAAAATGATGACGCTCATGCTTCATACCCTCCAAAAATTTTCTACCATCTACCAAGCAAATTCTGGCAGTACTACATACCTTTTCTTCCACCTCTTTCAAGGGCTTCAATTTATGATGAACTCCATCTTTTGTTAGGGAATATGTGTTTGCACAACCATCATGGACAGCACTCCTATCATACTACCATGGCCTCCCCAACAACATATGACATGCATCCATTGGTATGATATCACACAACACCTCATCATGGTAGTCGCCAATCTTGAACTTCACTAAACACTGCTCATTGACCAAAGCTCTATGGTCCTTCTGCAACCATGCAATCTGATATGGATGCAGATGCTTCCTTCTTGTCAACTTCAACTTGTCAACCATCTCCTCTGAAACAAGATTATCAGTGCTTCCACTGTCAATAATAGTATCACAACACTTACCTTCACATTTGCACCTTGTGCGGAATAAACTCTTCCTCTAATTTGGTTCTTTCTCCTCATTCAACAAGATTCTTCTAACCACTAGGATTTCTCCCCTTTCAGCATCTTCAGAACGCTCAGACTGCGCATCTCCATCTACATGTGCAACTCGTACATTAACTTCAAGTCTTCTATTTGTCCTTCCTTGATGTTGTGGACACTCATATGCTTGATGCCCTTCTTCTCCACATTGGAAATAGATTCCTCTGAAACCTCCTCTTCTAGATCCTTGCCCAGGTTGGCCTCTTCCTCTTCCTCTTTGCTCGCCATTGTTCTGGTCATGAGGGGGGTAGCTATTATCTCCTCTTTGATTTCGACTGGTGCCAACTTCTTCACTTTTCTTTTGATCTTCATTATGACCTCCATAGGGTCTTCCACCAGTCCTTCCACCTTGACCTCTTCCCCTTTGCTTGCTATCGAATCTTTTATTCATCTTCTCTTCCACCTTTAGGGAAAATTGGTATGCATCTTCTATGATGGTCATTCTAACCAGGCTCAGCTCCTCTTGAATACTCGACCTCAACCCATTAATGTAATGAGCTACGTTCTCCTTATTGGGCTTTGCATGGCCTGTCCTGATAGTAATTTTATAAAACTCTTCTATGTAATCCTTAATAGACTTGTTACCTTGCTTCAGTCCTTGTAGCTTCTTCAACAACTCCATCTCATAGTCCACAGGAATGAACTGCTTCTTCAGTTTCTCTACCATCCGATCCCATCTGGTGATATTTCCTTTTCCTTTTCTGTTCCTCTCTAATTGGACCTCCTTCCACCAAATACTAGCATGGCCCTTCAACTTTGTTTTTACAAACTTGACCCAATCTGGGTCCTCCACATCTTCATATTCAAAATACTCTTCCATTTCATTGATCTAATCAATAAGTTGTTCCAGATTCAAATCTCTAGAATATGTAGAAACTTTGATCCTGGGCCTCTTTCCAATCTTTGAAATGGCCCTCAACAACCTAACTTCTGCAAGATCTCCTAGAGCTTGTTGTTCTTCCTTGGATATCTCTTCTTCAGCTTCATCCTCACTTTCTTCTCTTGTTCTTGGATCAAACCTTCTTCGCAGCTCCTCTTGCAATGCCTGGATTTTCCTTTGCAGGGCTCTAAAACCCTCTTCCATCAAAGTATTCCTCCCAATATGATTTCTTCATGGAGGCATCTTGATCTCCGTAGGAAACCCACAACCTCAAGTTCTAGTGCAAACTGCCTCACGATCGGTGATCTATCTACACACTCAGGAACCCTTGCTCTGATACCACTTGATGAAGGGGGTAAATCATAAAACACACAACAAAAAAAATTGTACACATAAAATAGAGCTTTCTTTTATTGATTTGGACAACTTATTACATTATAGAAGCTCAAATATGATAAGAGGAATCAACCCTCCACAGGCTGCAACACATTACAGCTTCCTCTCCCAGGACTCTAGAATCATCTCCCTTCTGTAATGCCAAATCAGATAGGGTTTCTATTTTCCCACCTATTCTTGATTCTACACTTCCCCCCTTAACTCTACTACTTCCCAGGGTTCCCAAAAATGATTATTAATAGCCTTTTTGGTGGCCAATAACCTAATTTTGAAATTTGCATCTCCCTTCAAAAATAAGTCAACTTTCAAGAGCCATAACTTTTGATCCGGGTGTCCGATTGACGAACTATTTTATGCATTAGAAAACTCGCGGAGTGCTCTATGTCTAAGAACCTACTCTATCAGTTTGGGCCATTTTCAGGCCTATACAGGGCCGTTTACTGCCTCAAACCTGAGTTTGAATAATTTTCAGGCATTTTTCAGGAAACAGAAACTTTAATATCTTTCAACTCGCAAATGATCTTTTCTTGATTCCTTCACCAAAGGTCTTATTTTTCAATTCTAAAGCTTCCTGTAAATTTTCACTTCATTCTGTGCCCAAATATAAACTTTCTAAAAATAGCAGGTTGCTATTTTTAGTAGTTTGGAAAAACTTAAAGATCTACATCATTATTCAAGCGATTATGGAACCAGAACCACAAATTTTGAAAATAAATGGAAAGAATATCAACAATTGTGAAACACATCTTTTTTTGAGTGATGTAAGATTGCCCTTACACCACTAGATACTCCTGCATCAACATCATCCGATAATCATGTGATGCACATAATAAGATTGATCCACATAATCAATTAAATCCATAAAGTTGTCATAACATATGCATAACTCAAGTAAACATCAGTGTCACACAACAAATATAATCGATAAAACATACTAACTTTCATATGAAACCACATGAGGATAATCAGGAATGTCACCAACATGAATGTAGCATCTACCAACATCGTACAACATCAACTGTCTAACATACCCTAAATATTCCTATTATTTTACCTTCACCTTCATGCTCCTTAGCTAGACCACCTGCACATCCAAGGTGAGAATGGAGAGGCACTACAGTCCACAAAATTATTTGATTATCTAATGTATCAGTTATAGATGGAGCCTTACTACAAAGCCCACAAAATTATATTATCATACATCGACAATTCATACGTAACAAAGATCCCTATTTTAACTCTATTTTAAAATATATATAAAACTTTTCCAACAAATATCAAAACAATGATGTCCTTCCAATATTTTATAAATGGACATTTAGATTAGTAAAAGTCTGGAGAGATGAATTATAGATGGAGTAGAAAATATTCATATGACTACCTTGTGATTATTTCTGATGTTGGAAACCATCATCGTATTTTCTTCATTGAGAGTGCTCATTTTTAATTATGTGCTAGATAGGAAAAACATGTTTTGACTTAAAATAGAAGGGATAATTTTGAGTTTCATCTTGTTCTCCTTGGCATGCTTTCGACACAGGTCTTCTTTGCTTAGGCTTCTCTCTCATAAAAAAACAAAGTGATTTATGTTAATAGCTTTTAATTAAGTATAGTCATTCAATTTCTTCACAAATACAAAGAGGTAAAGGTTATTTCCATGCCATCTCTACTATTACCCTCTCCCTTGGTATATGATTGACTGAGGAATATAGAGACTCACTTCCTTTTCCTTTCACTTTGTATTTCCTATTTGACATTCTAATACGTACTTGATTTGCTCATCGATGTCTTCTCATAGACTATTGTAGACTTTAGAGTCAATTTTATAGTTCTTTCAACTATCACTAAGATCTCTAATAACTCGGTGGTCTTCTCGCAAGGTGATATACAAAGACATAGATAAAGATAACCATACAATATAAACACAGTTAATTTGTCATAAACTAGCAGTGAGATAGAGTCTACATATTCATTGACCTCAATTTAGGAAGGTTCATGGATAGAGACATGGAATTATGAGACGCAATCATTAGTGAGGAATCAAAGACTAGTGTACATCTATTTATACATGAAGTCAAAAATCTTCTACTTGATACCTCTTGCATGTTGCATGGCCTTGTTTTTGCATATTACCTACTATTTGTTACACATATGGTTCCCAGGGTTGTCATTGATGTTAACATTGTCACTAGGTTGTCATTAATGTCAACACTATCGTGGAGGTGTGATGGTGTTCATGATTGGATGTCATGTCCCATCCAATAAGAGAAGAGAGAAGATACAGTTCATGGTTGGATGTCATGTCCCATCCAACAAGAGAAGAGAAGAGATATAGTTCATGGTTGGATGTCATGAAGACATGTTAATATGGGAATTAGAAGCACTAAGATGATCAGATGTGTTGCTGATGTTACTGATGGCTTGAATCATGTGTGGCTATTGACAATTTGAAGACAATGTTGTTTCTATGAAGGAATTATGTGTAGGGAAATGGAATGGTCCACATTCCTCCGCATTTGTAGATATGGCCATGCAGTTCTTGAACTATATTCAAGGTGTAGAGAAGGTGACAATTCTAAAGTTTCAGACTATTTGTCCTTCCGCTGAGAAAGTTATGCATGATAGAGTACCTGCATATGTTTTGGCAGAGTGAGCTGGTGTTGAAGACCTATTGAAATGCTTTGCATTCCTGCAGAAGTGAATGGTTTCCCTTGTGGTTTGAGGACATGTTTATGGATGTCTATCACATGATTCCTTGTAGTCTCAAGTGTCTTGGTGGTCCACAACTTAGTTTTTCAAATGACAGCATGTTGCAGTGTGTTCTAGATGACTTATTATTCCTAGAGTTATTGGTTGAACTTGTGCGGCATGAATATTTGATGTGTAGAGGTAAAGAACTATTTGGAGATGTTGTATGATTCATGTGGACTCATCTAGAAGAGTTTCATGAAGATCTTTCTTATTTCTAGTACCGCATAATGTTTTCAAGTTGTTGTGGCCATTATGCTTCAAGTTTTCATATGTTTTGCTTAAGGCTATCCTATTTCCAAACAAGTGGAGTGTGTGGATGTAATTCCTTGGTGTTTGAAGCTGTGAAGCATGTTTTGGACCTGGTTAAGCAAGTGTTGGTGTTTGGAAGGCATGGATCTTCCACTGTTGTAACTTGTGGTTTTGTTTAGGACCTATCTTCTACATGTTTCATGTTGTGTGTTGTCTATCTGACTTGTAAATATATTTTTCATGTTGAATTTGGCTGGCAAGAAATGTAATCAATGTAATATCTTGTATAAATTGTAAATCAAATTGAGTGAGGCAAGGTGTGAGTGCAAAGTGATTGAAAAGGTTCACATGAAAGATAAGGAGCACAATGAATGCATTTTGATGTGTGACTGAAGGGGAAAGAGAAGAAGGTGTAGATGCTATCCTAATTCACCTTGAAGACATATTTGTGATAGTGATCAAGTGTAAAGTGTTCCTAACTAATCTAATCATCAGAAGAAAGTGTGAAGAGGCAAAATTGCAATCATCAAAGGGGTGAATTTCAATCTCAGTTTTCAAACAGTAGAAGGACTGTCACACCATAATCTTTTGTAAGTGTTTTCTCAATATAGGGAGTAGTAGCTTCCTTGGGAGTGACCCTAAAACAAAGTATTTAGGGAGTAGTAGCTTCCTTGGGAGTCACCCTAAATCAAAGTCTTCAGGGAGTAGTAGCTAACTTGCGTTGTAGCCCTATAAAACAAAGTTGTTATTTGAGCTTCATATATTGTGATTCAATCATCACCATGGTTTTTTGCTTCTTAGATTTTCCATGTATATATGGTGTTATGTGTTGATGTGCATTGTGTTAATATTTCATGCTTATGTTAATACTATGATGCTTAAGTTTTAATCTACTCCAGATAAGTTGAAGTTGTTAAAATTGAAGATTGTTTAGATACTGATTCACCCCCCCCTCTTAGTATCTTGGTGTGCTCAACACTATTCTCTATAATCTCTCTTTTTTAAAAAAAATTATATTTTTAAATCTAAGAAAAGAGATATTACTCAAGTCATTTAAGTTGTTCAGATGGAAAGGCATTTATGGGTCTATTAAACTTTATATATTGTGGAAAAAGCTAAGAGAACAATTACATTGTCAGATGTGTTGATGGTTCCCAACAAAATTGAGGTTGCACTATGTGTCCATCACTTCATCGATGCTTTGATCTTGCCTATAATTGTTAGAAATAAATTACTTTTTCTAGGAATTCCTTCCAACGTGTGTATGGTTGAAGAAATTCAACCATTGATAATTGTTGCTAAAGGTTTTCTTGCCCAAAATGTTAGAATGATTCAAGGCTTAATCCTAACTTGTGATGAAGACTTGGACTCTAACAAGGAGGCAGATGCTCACACATGAACAAAGATGCATCTCATTTGGACTAGGCATCTCTTAGGGATATCTCTATTGAGTTGTTAGTGTATTAAGACACAATAGATTGTTGCATTAAAAAAAATAGAATAACATAACATTATATGTGATGATGTGATATAGTATGGCAAAAGTTACTAGATATATATACAATAATGAATTGATGTACAAGAAAAGTATAGAGTATATGTGAATGTACAATGAGATATACTATTTAGTATTTATGTATATATAAAGTGAAGAATTAAAGTTAAAAATATTATGTAAGTGTTTTATGTGGGAATACATATACACAGGTTCAAAATTTAATTATTTATTGTTAATACTTAATTAGTCTAACCCTTGTGTTACATTAGCTCTAACCTATGTTTGGCTCTGATACCAAATATAATGCTACTTCCCCTAGAGTTATTTTATTATTTTGTAGCAGATTTCTTACAGTTAATGTTTAGAGTTAAGATAAGTTAGAATATGTGAAGATATCAAAATAGATATAAATAGCAAATGAAAATTACATGTAGTAATTTAATAATAACTCTAAAGTAAATCATTAACAAGACAGATTGGATAAACTAATCACATTAACATCAAAACACATATATAATGATCCCAATATCTTTATTTATTAATAAGTTTAGTATTTATCTTAATCACTAAGCACTTGAATTGGTCACTCTCACCCTAAGAAGATTTCAATGTTATTGGCCCTCATAGCTATGGCCCATTCCAAGAGGAACCAGTTCTTATTCAGAACCAATCATGCTATTTTTCAAAAAGCACACATGCTTCCCAAGCATTCAACTCTTTTTTAGAAAACATACAAGTTTCCCAAGCATCCTACTCTTTTTCAAAAAACATAGAAGCCCTGGCCAAGACAATCCTAGGTGTACACTGTACACTGAGTTGGATGCACACTATGTGCCCATTCTCCTAGAGTTGGACATATCCCATGTATCCATTCTCATAATGCGCATAGCCCACCAAACCACTTACTTCTTCGTTGAGTGTTCTCCACATCCTATTCCAAGTCTCACACAAATGCCTTATATAACCGTTTAAGAGGTGATTTGTAAACCATCACACCTTTTCAAAAAAGTTTTCATTAATAATGGTTTAATAAACATAATAACTCCTCCATTTTAAAAGGGGTTTTTCATAAGTGTTCTTTATTTATCTCCATTTTAACCAAAGGATCATAATATCCTTTATTTTACATTTCCCTTTTAATTATAAAGGGTAAATGAACTTTATCCTCTTATAATAATAGAGGATTATTCATAAATATCTTTCTTTTATATTTTGGAGAAAAAGTCACATAACAAAAGGGATCCACATAGAACCATCATTCTCTTTTTATTGTTACTGCAAAATGCAAAATAATCCCTACAACATTCTATGGAAGAAAGAAGAGGCTCACCTATAGTTAATATCTTCATAGCAAGTGCAAATATGTAAGCATCTTCCTTGTTAATTCAAATTACTCATTATCAATGTTCTATTGATCATTATGTTTTATACAACACTCATTCATAACTAATTTATTATAATGTTTGTAATTTACAGGGGATACTCAACAATATAAAAGCATTTTAGTATAAGATTTGTTGATGTAAAGGGAACTCGTTGATGTAAAACAGAACGCACAGATGTAATACAAAACTCAAAAGTTATTAAAATTCAACTACTTCAATCACAAAATTACATAAGCAGATTATAGTGATATGCAACAATTGTATACACACTACACCAAGGAAGATTGAATTCCACTACACAATGCGAAGAAACCATCTGTTCAGGCCACCAATGTTTTGCAACAACCAATACTCATCCTCCCAAAAATGCCTTGAAATGACAATGTCGACTACACTAAAGGATGTAGCGACAAAACTAATAGCTGCTCACACTATTATCAATCAAATATGCACCCTCCTAAGCTCACAGAAGACTTAGCTACCTGTTGACACATGGAAACACTCTCAGGATGTGGGTTTCCTATAGCAAGAGTGAATCTCCAGAGTGAGCTGGTTCTCCTTAAGATATTTTTAAACTAATCACTTGTCTAAGAAAAGGGATGAGGAATAACTAGAATGAAATTCTATTTTTATCTAAAGATCATCTAAAAATCTAAAATTTTACCCACAAACAACTCTCAAGCATATAACCTCCTCAATTTCACTTAAGTCCAACAATCCAAACGTAATTTGTATGAAGGTTTAATTAAAACACAACACACAACCTAGATTAGATAGGAAATAGCTCACATATTTCAATAACATTAAGACATAATCAGAGGATTAGACATCATAATCACAGTGAAAACATCAAATCAAAGTTATAAAAGAGGCAACAAATGTGAAATAGGAATGTTTTGATGTATTAAACTAAAAGAGGTACATCTAACTCTGAAAAATATGAGCCAAGATAAGTTTATAAACACTCTGTCTGTGCTCAAGAGAAAAGAAACAAAGATATCAACTGAGAAAAACTGTCTTTCTCCCCTATTTATAACTCTAAAAATCTCCCAAGGAAAAAGTTGAGAAATCTTCTTAGAATAGCAAATTTGATCCATTTTTGAGCTCCACTGAAAAGCCAAAAATAAATCTTTCAAATCACCTCTAATCTATATATGAAAGCTGCCAAAATCTTCCTCGAGGTAGACCTCACCAAAATCTGCTTTAAAATAAGCTTTATTTGCTCAATAAAAGCTCAATTTTTTTAATTGTCCTCATCTGCCTCAAAATAAAGCAAATCAAAAAAATGATATTTGATTTTCTTTAATAGTTTTAACTACATAAAATGACAAAATATTAAAAGTAATTTATAAAGAACATTTCTTTAATATTTGTCTTATAATAGGTCCTGTAGCTTTTCCTTTTGATTTGCCTAATCTTACCTCTTTTGATTTTCTTTTACAAAATAATAATACAAGGCTTATTTTTGTCCATATCTTCCCAAAAGAAAGCAAACTAAAAAAAGAAAGATATTGTTTGCTTTACTTTGTTTTAACTGCATAAATAATGAATACTTATAAGCAATTTATAGGATATTGCTTTAAATATCATTTTGCAATAATTTTTTGTAGCTTCAAATTTGCAAAAAGAAAGAGGGCCCACCATGGTGAAGATTCCTCGAAAATTACAAACTAGGTAGGTGAGATATTTAAAGGGTTTTTGCATCTTATAATATTCTCATTTCTATCCAAAAATCTCAAAAACCTAGATCATATTTTATGAGATATGATTAAAACACAAGATTGTTATCTTCATTTTGTTATATATTGTGCCTCTGACTATTTCCTCAAAAACTACAAACTGGGTTGGTGAGAAATTTAAAGGGTTTTTGTATCTTATTGGCATCGGATATCTACCAAAAAATCTCAAAAACTGAGATCATATTTTGAGAGATATGATTAAAACATGGGACAATTGTCTTTATCTTGCGGGGTCTTTATGTGACATTGTTGCTCTTTCAAACTCTTTCCACAATCCTCTTAAGACATGGGGCCAGCATGCTGAGCTCAACCCTTGCGGGAGCACATCTACTCCACATGCTATGATATGTCATCAGAAAGCTAAATGAATTATCCTATACCTACACATAAAACAAACAGATTAGAATAAAACATTGAAATTCCATGATTGTTTCTTTCTTAGCTCGGCTTGCATGTGGATGATGTTCATTGCTCAATGCATTATAAACAAAGTGTTATGCCTCTTCTAATAGGATATAGAGATCTCATAACTGGACCTATAATAGGACCTTCCCACATTTTTGCAGGTTCATGTCGAGATCGGGAGCAGGAACAGAAGCCAACTTCGAAGATTGAAGACCTACAAGGCAATGATGGCTATGACCTTCTCTGCAATTATTACTGAAACACAATAATTATGCAAATAACTTATAACAAAAGAATTTTAACCTTCACTGTAAAAATGAATTTGTTGTATCAACTCTGCTAATTTTGAGTTGTAAGTGAAAAATGGTAACATTTTTGGTGACTTCTACTATATGCTTGCATGCTAAGCCCTAGATCAGTTGCCTTAAGTACCCATTGGGCATTGAATCATACTTTGCTCTTCTCAAACACATAAACATTGAAATTTAGCTCTAAAACTAGTTCAAACAGCAGTAGAAAACTAAAAACAAACTAAATTGAAGCAAACTAATAGGCCGTGATGATGAGAAAATCTGTCCAGTAGCACTTAGGGAAACAAAAATACTTAAAGTAAATGTGCATGAACACTTATTAACTGCAACTCTACTCTACTATATACAAAGGTAGTACTTATCCTCAGAGGCAATGTTTGAGGTGGATCCCATTAACTGGGATAGACAACACCTCTCCACTTAACTTGGACAACTAAAATGCATTGTTTTCTTTGCACTCTGTGATTACATAAGGCCCATCCCAAATTGCATCAAATTTAGAATGTTTTCCAAGTCTACTTCTTAGTTCATTCCATTTGAACACCAAATCACCAACAATAAAGCTCATCGGTCTTGCCCTCTTATCAAAAGCATTCTTCATTTGAGATTGATGTATATCAAGCTTCTTCAAGGCCTCTTTCCTTATTTCTTATAACTCCATAAGCTGAGCTAGCCTGACTACTAAAGGCTATTCCTCTAGCAGCGCAAGCTCTTTGATGAAAGTCAAAGTTGGTAATTCAACTGAAATAGATAATCTAGCCTCCTTACCATAAGTAAGTACATATGGAGAACAACCAGTAGCTCTCTTGGGTGTAATTTTGTTAGCCCAAAGGGCCAACTTCAACTTCTCGTGCCATGTTCTCTAGTTGTCTTCAATAGTCTTCTTGATGATCCTTATCAGATTTTTGTTGGTAGATTCGGCCTACCCATTACCCTATGGGTAATAGTTAGAAGTATTCAAAAAGATATTATTTTTGAAGACCAATCTGAAATTTTTAATCCAATGAAATCTAAACCATTATCTAAGATGATTGAATTTGGTGTACCGATTCTTGATACTAGATCTTGATAGAAACTTAGAACAACAGATTCATTTGCTTCTTTTAAAGCAACAACCTCGGTCCACTTGGTGAAATAGTCAATGGTAGTCAAGATCCACTTGTGGCCTGCACTTGAAGGCAAGTTTATTGGTCTTATAAAATCTAGACCCCATTTTGCAAATGGCTATTCAACTTTAATAGGATGCAGAGGTACGACAACAAGCCTTTGTTTATCGGCAAACAATGAACACTTCTCACATCTTCTCACCCAACAAAAAGAATCCTTAAACAAGTCGGGCTAGTAATAACTAGCCTACATAATCTTCAAAGTAGTTGTTCTAGCTGCAAAGTGACCTCCTGAAGGTCCATTGTGAAATTCTTCTAACAGCTTGTCAACTTGATCAGGTACAATACATCTTAAAAATACACCATTAAAATCTCTCATATATAAAATACCATCAATGATAGCATAAGGAGTAGCTTGTAGCCTAAAATACCTTCTTCCAGCCCTATCCAAACCTTCAAGACATTGACTGGAATGTAAATAATGCATCACCTATTGCACCCAGCTAATTGTAGGAGGTGGTACAGTGGTTGGTACATTGTTATGCAATACTATTTATGTGTCCTCTACATGTTCTTGACTATTTTCTTCACTTTTAGCAAGCTGCTCGCATAAGCCCTTGCCTCTAATTAGCTTCGTCACTTTGATGTCAACATCAAATTCCATAACTTTGGTTATCCAACTAGCTCTCTTGTCATTTATATCTCTATTTAATAAAAAAACTCTTGACAGTAGGATGAGCAACCATTAAGTGAATTCTATTATTAAACAGCATGTGTCTAAATTTCTTGAGGCTTCTAACAATAGCAAAAACATGTTTTTCCACAAAAAAGTATTTTACCACATAGTCATGCAGTACCTGGCTGAAAAATGCTATTGGTTGCTCTAATCCTTCATCATTTTGCTGATATAACATTGTAGAGATGGTGTCAGCTCCTCCAAAAGCATACAAAATAAAATCCCCCTCATTATTAGGATTAATGAGGGTAGGGGCAGCAGTGAGGGCTTATTTAATCTGCTCAAAGCTTCCTTTTCCCTCCTTAGTCTAGCTGAATGGCACATTCTTCTTCAACATGGCCATAAGAGGTTGTAACAAAGTTGCAATGTTTGAAATGAATCTTCTCATGAAATTAATTCTGGCAAGAAATCTTTGCAAGCCTTTCTTATGTGCAGGCAACGGTACATCTAGAATGACTAAAACTCTCTCAGGGTCAATAGAAATACCTTGTTTTGAAACAATATGGCCAAGAAGTTTACCTTCATGAACTGAAAAAATGCACTTTTTGAGGTTCAATGAAACTCCAAACTCCCTGTACTTCTGAAAAATCTACTTCAAGTGGTCAAAATGATCATTAGCATCTTTGGAAAAAATAGTTATGTCATCTAAATATACTAGCACTATTCTATTCCTAAGGCCATGGAAGGCCATGTCTATTGCCCGTTGAAAGGTTGCCCCTGCATTGGACAAACCAAATGGCATCTTCCTGTATGCCATGGTACCCCACTTAGTCATGAATGTTGTTTTATATTGATCTTCCTCTTTGACCAGAATCTGGTTGTAACCTGAGTAACCATCTAACAAGAAATATATATCAGAACTAGAAACAGTTTGCAATATTTCTTCCATGGAAGGAAGAAGGTAGTGGTCTTTCAATGAGGCCTGATTTCCATTCTCTTTTTTTACTAGGACCAAATTGGAAACCTAGGAGGTATGTTTTATTGGGAATATGATACTGCTCTCAATCAATTTATTTAACTCAGCCTTCATTAAATGCTCAAGTTTTGGATTCAAGGGTCTTTGTTTCTGCCTAACAGGTTTGGCATTAGGCTCTAATACAATGGTATACTGTGCTAAACCAGGATCAAACCAGCTTAAGTCTTTATACTCCCATGCAAAAACATCAAAAAAATCTTGGCATAACTAAATAAATGACTATTGTTCACCTTTAGTGCATACCTTTCCAAGCTTCAGCAACTTATCTTTGAAAATCTCCACTACCTCATAGTGTTCTTGTTTCACAATCATGCTGCACTTGTCCTTTTTGAATTGATCATCTGAGTTAAACACTAATTCTAGTGTCACCAGTCCCTTGGGAAGCTTGTTGGATCTCAACTGTACAATCTGGTCTTCAAATTGTTGCTGGTATTTATGCTAATTATCAGCTGCAAATTTGACCTCTGCACTCAAAAAACTTAAGATTTGCTCATCACTGTCAAATACTTGCCAGGAAACACTATTGTCAGGTACAAAAGGCCTAACAACTACTTTGACATATGGTTGTACTTCAATGTTCTAAATTTGATCAGGAACCTCAAATTGAGATCCCAAAGCTGCAAGCTTATCTACATTCTTATTTTGGTTTCTAGGAATTGAAAATAGATTAAATGCATTAAAAAATTCAATTGAATCCCACACTCTCTGCTTAAACTTTTTGAGTAGGTCATTTTTAGTAGCATTCAGATTCCTAACCTGATTAACGATCAATTCAGAATCTCCATAAACTTGTACAGATTTGATACCTCTTTTTTAGGCCCACTCTAAACCATGGATCTGGACCTCATACTCAGCCATGTTGTTTGTGTAGCTGAAGGTGAACCTCAAGGCTGCATAATATTTGTCTCCTTCAAGTGGGATTAACATATTCCCTCCACCGGCACCTATTTTGGTCCTTGATCTGTCAAAGTACAGCTTCCATAGTTGGTCTTCTTGTTGTTCCAACTGACTTTGGTCCTTAATCAGATTAGGAATCACTGCATCAGGTTCTCGTATCATATAGATGCCTAATCCTACCTCATTCGTGTGATAGAAAGGATCACTTTCATGATCTTCAGCTGCCCAATCATCTAAGTTTATGTCGTCTATAGGTGCATTGGGATCTAGGCTCATGGGTTCATCCTACTGCCCATGGGTGATGTAGAGGTTAGCATTTATTGGGCTGGGAACATAGGGCTCAACATGGTTCTTTGCAAGTGGTTCGGACTATATGGTTACTTTCATGCCATATCTTGTTCTAAAAAACAAGTGGGACCAATCAAAAGATAGAAACCCACCCAATTTGACAGTGAATTCCCTAGAAAGGTATATTGCAAAACTAGGTGGCAGATCAATGATGTAAATATCCTGATGAATGGCAAAATTAGGACAAGCATGCAGTGTAAGTGGCATATTTTTTATTATTCTTGTAGTACTAAGTGCATACCAGTCTAACTGGACAACTCCTTTTGCAAGGGGCTCATAAATCAATCCTAGTGAATCAGCTAGACTTTTGGGTATGACTAAACTACTTGCCCTAGAGTCTATCACGTAGTTATGAATAAGTTTGTCACCAATAATTAGACTTAAGTAAAAAGGAGGAGGTTTTATCTCATTTGCTGGTTGTCCACTCTTGATTTCTAAGCTATTAGCAAGTACAACTTTGGCTTTTCCTTGATTAGAACACTCAAAAATTGAAAGTTTATCCAATGCTTCTTGTAGCAGATTCTTTTGGCCAGGAATACACAATGCATCCATAACTGACATGCTCACTGTAGCTTTCTTAAGATGATCTACTATGTTGAAAGAAACATGATTTACCTTTTGCTATCCTTTTGCAACAACAACATCATTCTGCCTTTGTGAAGGCTATTGTTATACTTTAGACTAATCCTTTACTGGTATAGTTTGATCCCTTTGCAGAATTTGCACTTTTTGTTGTGGTACAGGGGCAGTTTGTGATGGAAAAGTTTGAAATGTATCTCTCACAGACTGTTGTTGTACCACTACAGCTTGCTGATTAAGGTCTATAGCCCTTTATTTTGACCTTGTGTTGGCTGAAACAGGTGTATGTTGTTGATTTTGGCTTTGATGGTAATTTATACTATAGAAATCACTCTCTTGCTAGTTCATGAAGGCCACATCAACATTATTCGGCTGAGCTAAAACTTCACCAGGGGCACCTTCCAAACTTGCATAACTATTCTGCACCATGAGTGCCTGATTTCTTACTCCATTTGTGCACGTAGCTTGATTATGCGGTTGGTGACATGGATAACACCAGTCACTATCTTGGGCTAAGTTATTTTGTGTGGGTACAAGCTCCCTCGAGGTACTGGCAGTATTTGGGTTGTAAGATTGGAAACATTGAGGGTTGTAGTTTCTTCTTTGACCCTGAGGATTAGCTTGAAATGGCTACCTATATTGCTGAATGGGCTGATATAGGGCTTGGTAAGGCTTAGTTTCTTGACCAATCTACTTTTTAATATTAACAAATTTATTGCCAAAGGTTTTGCCCATGGACTGAATCATGCCTTTCAACTCTTGGATTTCTTGGAGGTGAGTTGGGGCATAATTTTCTTGGGTTGTAGGTTGATGAGTTATTGCTAGAACAGGTGGGACAGTAGCCAAAGGAGGCACTACTATTGGCACAGATGGATGGATTTTTGGGAAAATGGGTAGGGGAGGCCTCAGGACTATCTTCCCTGCTTGGATGAGTCAGTTTTTTGCTCTAACAACAATCTCAAAAGAATCAAGATGGGTGATTCCTCCCAAAGACTGGATCATTATAGAAATTTCACTGTTCAACGCTTTAAGGTAAAACAAAAATGCATGCCTTGGCAAGGGCTTTACTGTTGCGGGGATTCTGTCCCAGGTTCTCTGAAATTAGTAGTTGAAATCTGCCATGTGTTCACGGGGTGCCCTTTTGATGGTGCTCAACTGCTCCAGCAATGAGAGATAATCAGATTTGTCTTCGAAGTGCTTGTGCAATCCATCTCCTAGTAGATCCCATAATGTTATTGAATTTTCAGCAAGTCCTCTAAACCATTGCAAGGCTTTCCCTTTCAATGATGTAGCCAAAAGTCTGATTGCCATATTTTCTTGGGTGACATTGTGTACAAAATAAAGGGTTGCCACATCCTAAATGTGCTCAGCAGTTGTAGTATGGTCTTCTCTAGTGAAATATGGCAGTCCTTTAAGGGTTGTAGCTGGAATATCATCACGTTGAGCAAGTTGCAGTGGAATGCCTCCATTAAAGGCGGCAAATGGATACTGCCTAGCCATTATGGGTATTTGAACTATCAGCACCGGACTTCTACTTCTTTGTGTTGAAGTTGGAGGTGTTGATTTTGATCTCCTTGTTGAATCAGTTATTTTGCTTGCTAATCTACCTCTTCTTCTTGGTAGGGACAACTATAAATACTCAAAAGGATTAGAACTAGATCTGGTTTTGATAAGCTGATAACACTAATATGCATGCAAGACCAGAGATAACGAGTCGCCAAGTATATTGTGAAAGCCTCCAAAGGTTAGAATACTGCTACATATACCAGAACAATAGCTATGAGGGTATAAAACTTCTTTGAAATCACTTTCAGAGTCCCACCGGGCATGCCAAAAACTGTTATCAATCAGATATGCACCCTGCTAAGCTCACATAAGACTTAGTTACCCATTGACACATCGAAACACTCTCAGGATGTGGGTTTGCTATAGAGAGAGTGAATCTCCAAAGTGAGTTGATTCTCCTTAAGATCTTTCTAAACTAATCACTTGTCAGAGAAAAGAGATGAGGAATAATTGGAATGAAATTCTATTTTGTCTAAAGATGATCTAAAAATTTAAAATTTTACCCACAAACAACTCTCAAGCATGTAACCTCCTCAATTTCACCTAAGTCCAACAATCCAAAAGTACTTTGTATGAAGGTTTAATTAAAACACAACACACAACCTGGATTAGATGGGCAATAGGTACACAGATTTTAATAACATTGAGACATAATTAGAGGATTAGACATCATAATCACAGTGAAAACATCAAATCAAAGTTATAAAACAGGCAACAAATGTGAAATAGGAATGTTTTGCTGTATTGAACTAAAAGGGGTACATCTAACTCTGAAAAATATGAGCCAAGATCAGTTTACAAACTCTCCGCCTGTGCTCAAGAGAGAAGAAACAAAGATATCAACTGAGAAAAACTAAATCTTTCTCCCCTATTTATAACTCCAAAAATCTCCCAAGGAAAAAGCTGAGAAATCTTCCTAGGATAACAAATTTGATCCATTTTCAAGCTCCACTAAAAAGCCAAAAATAAAGCTTTCAAATCACCTTCAATCTGTATATAAAAGCTGTCAAAATCTTCCTCAAGGTAGACCTCATCAAAATCTACTTTAAAACAAGCTTTATTTGCTAATAAAAGCTCAATTTTTTTTATTGTTCTCATCTGCCTCAAAATAAAGCAAATCCAAAAAAAGATATTTGATTTTCTTTAATAGTTTTAACTACATAAAATGACAAAATATTAAAAGCAATTTATAAATAATATTGCTTTAATATTTGTTTTACATAGGTTCTGCAACTTTTTCTTCTGATTTGCCTAATCTTACCTCTTTTGATTTTCTTTTACAAAATAATAATACAAGGCTTATTTTTGTCCATATCTTCCCAAAAGAAAGAAAACTAAAAAGAGAAAGACATTGTTTGCTTTACTTTGTTTTAACTGCATAAATAATGAATATTTATAAGTAATTTATAGGATATTGCTTTAAATAGCATTTTACAATAATTTTTTGTAGCTTCAAATTTGCAAAAAGAAAGAGGGCCTGCCATTGTGAAGATTCCTTGAAAATTACAAATTGGGTAGGTGAGATATTTAAAATATTTTTGAGCCTTATAATCTTCTCATTTTTGTCCAAAATTATCAAAAACCCAGATCATATTTTGTGAGATATGATTAAAACACGTGACTGTTATCTTCATTTTGTTATGTATAGTGCCTCTGACTATTTCCTCAAAAACTACAAACTGGGTTGGTGAGAAATTTAAAAAGGTTTTTGCATCTTATTGGCATCTAATTTCTATTCAAACATCTCAAAAACTCAGTTCATATTTTGAGAGATATGATTAAAACATGTGACAACTGTCTTTATCTTGCAGGGTCTTTATGTGACATTGTTGCTCTTTCAGACTCTTTCCACAATCCTCTTAAGACTTGGGGCTAGCATGTTGAGTTCAACCCTTGTGGGATCACATCTACTCCACATGCTATAATATGCCATCAGAAATCTAAATGACTTATCCTATACCTGTACATGAAACAAACATATTAGAATAAAACATTAAAATTCCATGATTATTTCTTTCTTAACTCTTCTTGCATGTGGATGGTGTTCATTGCTTAATGCATTATAAACAAAGTGTTATGCCTCTTCTAATAGGATATAGAGATCTCATAATCGGAGTTGTAATAGGACCTTCCCACTTTTTTGCAGGTTCATGTCGAGATTAGGAGCAGGAACAAAAGACAACTTTAAAGATTGAAGACCTTCAAGGCAATGATGGTTATGACCTTCTCTGCAATTATTACTGAAACACAATAAGTATGCAAATAACTTATAACAGATGTTAACCTTCACTCTAAAAATGAATTTGTTGCATCAGCTCTGCCAATTTTGAGCTGTAAGTGAAAAAGGGTAACACACACCAAAAAAAATAATTCCCCACACTGCCCATGATTGCCACTATCCCTTCATAAATCTAGGATTCCTTTTTTTGAATTATTTTAGGTAACCATACGCTGCATTAAATAGGCCTTATGCTGACTGTATATAATAGTCCTTCCATATTCTTTCATTTCTACCATGCATGACTCTAGTTTCAAGTGAAGAAGGGAGTGGATGAATATACTCTGACATAGATTACTAAGGTTACACTAAATTAGAGCAAACATTTATTAAGAAGAAACTATCACCAAAATTAGGACTCCTTTCACGTGGATACCCCTGCATCAGACACCCAAGGAAGAAAGAAAAGTGACCTTATCACTTATCAAGAGGAAAACCAAACCTTCTAACCTTTGTTTCTGATAACCAAGATGAGTCCTCAATAGGTCTTCCAAACCACTTTACCAAATATTCAAAGTATTGCTTGTTCCTTGTGCTACTACTCACTAGGCTGTCCAAAATTGTCTCAATCTCATCCTTCTATGAAGTAGATAATGGAATGCTCATCTATGCTTCTATTACATCTCCCTGAAACTCACCTTCACGATATTCCATTAGATCTAAAACATTAAATATGGGATAAATATTGAGCTCATTAGGTAACTTACTTACAATCTTGCAAGGTCTAAACTTCTTCATTTTTAGTTTGTTGTAAGTACCAACTGGAAATCTTTCCTTCCTCAAATGTACCATAACCTCATTCCCAATACGAAACTCCTTATGTTTCCTCTTCACTTCAGCCTTAGACTTATACTGAAAATTCATCTTATTGATATGCTTCTTTACCTCTTCATGTATGTTCTTCATGTGTTCTATAAAGTCTTCTGCATCTGCACTTTTCTTATCACTTCTATCTAACTTTATTAAATCTGAACATCTCTTGGGCTTCTACCATAAACAATCTAGAATGGTGTCTTACTTATACTCCTATTAACTGATTTGTTATATGCAAATTCAGATTGAGGTAGAACCAAATCCCACCCTTTTGGCTCGTCTCCAACTAAACTTCTCAACAAATTGCCCAAGATTTTGTTTACAACCTCTGTTTGGCCATTTGTTTGTGGATGGTAGGTTGAGAAAAAATTCAAATCACTCCTTCTCTTCTTCCTTAATTTCCTCCAAAAGTATACCACAAACTTTATATATCTATTCAAAACTATGCTCTTTGGGAGACCATGTAGCCTAACTACTTCTCTGAAAAACAAATCTGCAATATGCACAACATCATTAGTCTTTTTACATGGGATAAAATGAGCCATCGTAGAAAATATATCTACCACCACAAATATAGAATTATGACCATTTTGTGTCCTTGGAAAACCAAGAACAAAACCTATACTAATCTCTTCCCATGGCCTCTCAGGTATAGGTAGTGGCTGATATAAACTAGTGTTTTAACTAACCCCTTTTGTCATTTGTCATATCCTGCAACTTTGAACATATTTCCTTACATCTTGTTGCAATTGAGGTCAATAATATCTTTCTCCAACAAGTGTTATAGTCTTATCAAAACCAAAATGTCTTGCAAGACCTCCACTATGTTTTTCCTTGATCAAATTCAATCTCATAGAGCTTCTAGGAATGTATAACTGATTACCTCTAAATAACATACCATTTTGGATTAAATAATCCAACCACCTTTTTCTATCTACTATAATAGGCTCCTTATAGGCCCTCCAAGCTTCTCCAAAATCAAGATCTTCCTCATACAACTCCTTGAACTCATCAAAACCAACAACTTCAACCTGCATTTCAACAAACAAATTCTGCCTTTTACTCAAAGCATCTGCAACCTTTTTAGACTTTCCACTTCTATGTCTCAAAAGAAATGTGTAACTTTGTAAGAACTCTACCCATTTCATATGCCTTTGATTCAACTTCGCTTGACTACTCAAATATTGAAGTGCTTGATGATCAGTAAACAAAACAAATTCCTTAACAAGAGATAGTGTCTCCATTTCTTAAGTGCTTGAACAATACATAAAACTCTTGATCATAAATTGAAAAACTTTTTCTTAGCATCATTTAACATCTCACTAAAGTAGGCAATGGGCTTACCTTCTTGGCTTAAAACAACCCCAATAGCATTACCACTTGCATCACAATCAACTTGAAATACCTTACTGAAATCTTGAAGTGCTAACGCAGGTTGTTTTGTTACTTTGGTCTTCAACAAATCAAAACTCTTCGTTGCCCCTATAGTCCACTCAAACTCCTTATCTCTTCTCATAGTCTCAGTTAGTGGTGTACATATATTACTGAAACCTTTAATGAAGTTTCTATAAAAACTTGCTAATCCATGAAATGATGTCACCTTTGTTACACTTCTAGGTATTGGCCATTCTAAGATAGATTTCACCTTCTCCGAGTCCATCTTAATGCCTTCTCCTGATATAACAAAGACCAAATATACCAATTCCCTCTTCACAAAGCTACACTTCTTGAGGTTAATCAACAACTTTTCATCTCTAAGCTTCTCAAAAACAAGTCTAGCATGCATCAAATGTTCCTCTAGTGTCTTACTAAAGATCAAAATATCATCAAGGTAAACAATTACAAATCTACCCAAAAACTCTTTCAATACCTCATTCATCAATCTCATAAATGTACTAGATGCATTGGTTAGCCCAAATGGCATGACCAACCACTCATACAAACCTTCCTTAGTCTTGAAAGTTGTTTTCCATTCATATCCCTCTCTAATTCAAATTTGATGGTAGCCACTCTTCAAATCAATATTGGTGAAGTACTCCACTCCACTTAGGCAATCCATAATATCATCCATTCTAGGCAATAGAAATCTATACTTGATAGTGATCTTGTTAATGGCTCTTGAATCTGTGCACATCCTCCATTTTCCACTCTTCTTTGGTGCCAAAACTGATGGTACTGCACATGGACTCATGCTCTCTCTGATCAAACCCTTCTACAACAAATCATGCACTTGTTTATTCATCTCTTCACTCTCTGTAGGAGACATTCTGTGGGCTGCCTTGTTAGGAAAACTTGCTCCTAGTATCAAATCAATTTGATGGCTGATCTTCCTCATTGGTGGGAGTCCCTCTAAACAATATCCTTAAACTCATGAAACAAATATGCAATCTCCATATGAACATCCTCCTCATTTTCACAGTTAGTCTTAGGAATCAAAGCAAAACAAACTTTCTCATGCTTCAATCCATCTAAAAACTTCCTAGCATCAACTATTTAAACAAACCCTTGCATTACCACAAACGTGAATTGAATCCTCTTTCAAAGGTTTTAATTTATGTCTTACTCCATCCTTAGTGATTGTGTATGTGTTAGCATAACCATCGTGCACTGCCTTTCTATCATATTGCCAAGGCCTTCCTAACAAAATATGACATGCATCCATAGGAATAATATCACATAAGATTTCATCAAAATAACCTCTTATCTTAAATTTTACGAAGCAATGTTTGTTGACCATAAGATTTTGATCATCTTGTGCCCATGCTATCCTATATTTGTTCGAGTGCCTCCTCTTCTCTAGCTTCAATTTTCTCGCCATCTCTTTTGATACAAGGTTGTCTGTGCTTCCACTATCTATGATAACATTACAAGCCTTCCCTTCACAATTGCATCTTTTCTTGAATAATCTCTTCCTTTGAGTTGCTCCATTATCTTCATTCAACAATGCCCTTCTTCTCATCATGACTTCACCTCCTTTTGCCTCTTCAGAATGTGTTGAGTGTGCATCTTCTTCATTGATGTTTGCTGCTCTATTCTAGTTTTCTGCTTTCCTTCTTGGTCTTTCCTCTTCATGAGGGAAGTCATAAGCTCGGTGACCCTCTTCTCCACATTTATAACATGTTCCTATGAAGGTTCCTCTTCCAAAGCCTCTACCCGATCTTCCTCTACCTCTCCAATTTTGATCTCTACGGCCATATGAGTCTTCATATCTCTAAATTTTGCTGCTACCTTGGTCTATATTTTTCTAATTACCATCTTCATTCTTGTAAGATCTTCCTCTAATCCTTCCATCACGACCTCTTCCTCTTTGCTTACTCTCATATCTTTTGTTCATTCTTTCTTCAATTTGTAAGGCAAACTGATATGCGTCCTCCATTGTGTAAACTCTCACCAAATCCATCTCTTCTTGTATGCTTGGCCTCAAACCATTAATGTACCTTGCAACCTTCTCCTTAGTAGCTTCAACATGTCCTACTCTAATCAAGATCCTATGAAACTCCTCTGTATAGTCCTTCACTGTTTTGGTTCCTTGTTTTAAACTTTGCATTTTCTTGAGCAAATCTAATTCATAATCCACTGGAATGAATTGTCTCTTCATCTTCTCCACCATTCTATCCCACTTGGTAATTTTCTCCTTGACTCTCCTTCCTCTTTCCAATTGAACCTCTCTCTACCAAATTGAAGCATACCCCTTTAATTTGGTTTTTGCAAATTTTACTCTATCAGGGTCTTCAACCTCTTCAAATTCAAAATACTTTTCCATGTCATTGATCCAATCCACTAACTCTTCAGGATTCAAATTCCTACTAAATGTAGGAACATCAATTTTTGGTCTTGTTAGTGCCTGAATTGACTGGTAGTTTTTTGAGCAATTTTCATGCAGGCACTCTCCCTAAGTATCCAAAAAATGTTCTAAGTATTGGACCTCCTCAGCATTTTTTTTCAGCTGCATCATCATATTTCTTGAGGAGGAGGTCATCATCATCATGTTTACTTCGATGGAGGTTAGCATCATCATGTTCTCTGTCGACCGGTTTCTCATCGTCATCATCATATTTCACTATCGGGTGATGTTTGGATATCATCCTGATCCTGTTGATGATATCATCCTGATCCTGCTGATGAGATACAGTGCGCCCTAAGTTGCTTGCGGGGGTGATTTTTCAAGTATCCGGTGATCTTCCATTTATCACCTTGCCCAAACATGATGATGATGTTGCCCCGATATTCTGAAGGGGTTATTCTTTGAGTTGTTCGACCTGACTTGTTTTTTCTTAAGGGTCGTCATCATCATCATCATATTTCCAGTTATCACCGTGTTGCTTGCGAGGGTCATCATATTTTCTGCCTTCATGATATTTCACCGGGGTGATATTTTTATCATCGGGTGATCTTGGTTATGATCATCCTGATGATGTTGTTGAAGAGTTCTAAGTGCGACCCGATATTCACTGGGGTCATCATATTTTGAACGTCAGGATGATCTTAGTCAATATCATCCTGATGATGTTGTATCACTTCTTGCTCGTTGTTTTGTCATCCTGATGATGCTGACGTCATTCTTATGTCAGGGTGATATCTTTTTCTCTGCCTACCTGCATCATGATATTTCCGAAGGAGGGGGTGATATTTTCATATCACTCGGCTATATGTTTGTTCCAGCGTCATGATGATGCTGATATCAAGGAGATATCCGCCTGCCGGCTTTGTGCATTATCTAGTGGGGGGTGATCTTTTCGAGCATCATCATATTCATCTATCACCCCGATCTTATAATGGAGCTACAGTGCAACATGATATTTGTGCATCAGGATGATATTTCCAAATATCCGGTTGTCTTCTGAATATCATCCTGATGTTGATATGCTGATGACGTCATCAAGGTCCGGGGGGGGTCATATTTCTAACACTGATCATCTTGAGGAGATCTCCCGATATTTGCAAACATGATGATGACGTCATCCAGCTATGAGGAGGTGCGCAGTAGGCAGATATGATGATGACATCAGCAGGATATGATGATGACGTCATCAGGATGTTCATCGGCCAGACTTTTGGTATAAGCTCAGCAGGAGGATGTTCCTCCGATGAATCAGGTTGTGCGGATGAAGGCGATTATCATGCAGGTTATATTGCGACATGATGCTGATGTCAGGGTGATATTTCAAGCAACAGGATATCATGCTGCTGGAGGATGATGATGATGAAGTCTTATACTAGTATCGTCAGGAGTAAAAGCACCGACATCATATATGCTCATGACCTAGTATATAAAGTGTTAAAGAGGTTGCTGCGGGGTGCATGTGGGATAATTGATATCCTGCATTTTCAAATATCATGATGATGAATCTCGGCGGGAAATGGTTGCGATCGACTGTTAGATGTTTTTCCCAAGGCCGCGGGTTGGTGCGCCATTAATGGCGAAGGTTGCAGAGGTATGGGCGGATCTGGTACCTGATTGAAGGTGTACATCAGCGAACAGTGGCGCAGGGCTCGAGATATCTTCCTGTCTCCTCCCCTACCTGCTGCATTCATGTTTGGGCGCCAATCTGGTAGTGTTTGAGCACCATTTTCCTGATACTGTGTATCTGGCGGGATTTTTGGTCAACCATGTAATTAATTGCTGTGGTACACTACCTGGCTGTTATAAGCAGGAAGTGTTACTCATTTGTGGTTGTTGAAAGTTAAGGATTTTTGGCCCTGTAATCCAAAACCAGCTGATCTGGTTGCTCTGTACAGTCTAACTTGTGAGTTTATGTATCTCCTGTTGTACGATTTGGCATGAATCCACTGATTTCATGGTTAATCTTATATGAGTAATACTATCTTAGCATGTGTTGTGTTAATTCTGTCTCCAGTATTGCATGTATTCTTCTTCTGAATCTGGATATTTGGGTAATGTTTAGATTCTAGAGCATAGAATTCCTATGTTGAATGTCTGATCTTTTAACTTCTGCTCAAGGGGTAGATTAAACTGTTTTCAGGTTGAACATTGGGAAGGGTATACTGCAGTAGGGATGCCATAAGTAGAGATAACTTAACACTCTGTATTGGGAGATATCTGTAAGGCAGATATCATGTGTATCCCCCCTGAAATCTGGTTTTAGCTATTCATGCTGATCATTCACAGGTGTATGTCTACCGACTCCAAGCCCTGGATAGGCACCAGCCTAGCTCTGTGTTGAGGTTATACACCATGTCCAGCTTTGCATCCAAAACCCATATCAAACCATTTCATACTTCCACCTGTTAGTTATAGGAGTAGGATTAGGAACCCCCTGCATGCTCTCATACCCAACCAGACATCATGTCCAAGAATGTTGCCAGCCTTGTGATCTATCATGCAGATCTTGGTCCATACATGAGAGTATTCTGCCTGTTGTTGTCAAGCTAGATCTTTCTATCTTTGAGCTAGTCAAGGTTACATCTTGAGTTATAGGGATACCCCCCTTGGTGCGGCAGAACCAGAAGTGAAGGGGAGGCAGCTCACGCAACCTCCTGTATTTAGTTGGCTGAATCTGCCTGTGCATTAGAAGTGGCAAAGCCTAATGCTGATTCAGAAGAAAAACCAACAAATTGGCGACTCTGCTGGGGATGTTGATGTAAAGTGATATCCTGCAGTCTCTGGTGAAGTTTTGCTCTGCTGGTGGAATGAACTCAGAAACATATTTGATGAGCTTTCAGCTGCTGTAAATTTTGTCCTCTCTGGAGAGGTGGCAATTCTGCAAAAAAGATCCAAATGCACATGAAAGATGGATGTATGTGATGTGACAGAAATGTGTTGTTCATTTTTCTGCATCTGTATGAGAAAAGGTACCTTGTTCCTTCCCCTTTATTTGCTGTTTTACTGCATAGGTTAGATGCCAGGGGAAGCCTTAGGTCTTAGACAGACAAAGGATGTCTAAGAGTAGGATTTTTATGAATCCAAGTATGAATTATCCCATACTCAGTGGTGAAATGTTGGATAAAGGAATAGAAGAGATAAGAAATAGGTTGATATTCTTAGAGGCTGAGCAGGCCCAGTTAAAAAGCAGTAACCCTGTTGTGTCTGCCAGTCAGAAAGCTAAACCTCCTGTCAGCCCTTTTGATCCTTTGTATGACCAACTGGATTTGTCATGGGTGGATTATAAAGTAGAAACTATGCCTGCTAGGATATACTGTCAGATGCCTAGATTTAGTGGTCACAATGTATGTGATGGGAATACACATATCCAAAATTTTCAAAGTTTTATGGGAAAATATTCATTCAGAGATGAGGATATGTGGATGAGGTTTTTTGTTAGGTCCTTTGATGCAAAAGCAAAAGACTGGTATTTGAGCTTTCCTAAGAAATCCTTTGCCTGTTGGGATGAGCTTGCTGACTGTTTCAAGGAAGAATTTGCAAAAGAACTGGCTCATCTTGTTGCAGAATTGATGAGAATCAGAAAACAAGATGAAGAGCCATGTGTTGTTTTCAGTCAGAGGTTTGCAATAGCCCTTTCACAGATCCCAGAAGTCTTCAGACCTGATATTTCAGCCTGTGTTGGCATATTCTTTGAAGCTTTTGAGGAGGGCTTTAGTGCAATACTGAGGGATTTCAAGGTGACAAGTATGCAGATGGCATACAGGTTCATAGAAAAGATAGAAAAAATTAGAAATGTGTACCTGCTGAAACCCCTCTCCCCAGGCCTTGGTGTGAGAAATGGTTATGAAGCTGCAAATGACCAAATGATTATGGCATCATGTGCAGATAAAAATGAAAATAAAAGCATAGAGGTTGAGACTGCTGTATTTGAACACAATGCTAACAATACTGCTCAACTGGATTGTTCACCAGTTGAGGATGCCAGTGAAAGGACTAATGAGGATTCCCATTGCAATGATGAGGTAGCTGACCATGAAAACAATAACGAGGTTGTGGACAGCAATGAGCAATTTTTAGAATGGACCTGTGGAGACAATTGTGAGTATTGTACTCAAGACAGAGAAGATATAAGCAAACAGAGAAGCAGTCCTATGTGTGACCCATTGCCTACCTTTCAAACACATGGAGATCATGAAGAACAGTCAGAAATTGAAATAAGTGCTAGTTCAGAGCATGATTGTTTTTCATTTGATGGCTATTTTGCTTATGACACACAGGCTGATACTCCTCCACAGAGTGAATCCATTGGTGATGAAGAGGTGTGCTCTGCTGCCCATGAACAAATGGCATACTATGATGAAACTGATGCACCTGGGTCACCCATTTATGACACATATGGTGATGAGGATCTGTCTGAGTATGGTGAGGATCTAGACACTATTTTTGGCTTGGATTCTGTTTCTCATCCTGATGAAAGAGGAAACAACATACATCAGGTAAGTGACTGTGAAAATGTGCCTGATTTGAGAGAGATGCCAGAGCCTGATCTTTTCTAGCCTGGTGCTGCCGATTGTTGTGTACATGATGTGCACAATTGTGATTTTGAAAGCTTTTCTTTTGATGTGCCAGCATATAATACAATGAGCCTTGATCTTCCTAGCTGTGTGGTGGACTTTGAGTGTTTCCTATTTTCAGTCCAGCTAGGAGGTCATATTGCAATGCATGATGATGATATAGATGATAAGTATAAGTATGCATTGCCTGATACATTCTGCACCCACATGTCATATGATGCTGAGGGTTATCTGCACAAGGATGATGATGACAAGTCAAATCAGAGGGTTGAATATGCAGATGACAAAATTTATTTGTGGGTGGATCTTTGTAGTATCTCCAAGCTTGACCCAGTGCATGCAGATGAAAACAAGATATTTGACAAAGGGAGATACATGTTTTTCTTTTCTTGGTGGCCTTAGGCCATCAAGTGTGTTTGGTGATGCAGGTCGGTGCAGTATTTGACTCTGTGCCCAATGGACAAGGACTGGTCTGCATCCCAGAGATCTGGGGTTCTCGCTGCAGGTTTTCACCTGCACGTCCCCAGACAGACCCAGTGTTAGTGCCTGAATTGACTGGTAGTTTTTTGAGCAATTTTCATGCAGGCACTCTCTCTAAGTATCCAAAAAATGTTCTAAGTATTGGACCTCCTCAGCATTTTTTTTCAGCTGCATCATCATATTTTCTTGAGGAGGAGGTCATCATCATCATGTTTGCTTCGATGGAGGTCAGCATCATCATGTTCTCTGTCGACCGGTTTCTCATCGTCATCATCATATTTCACTATCGGGTGATGTTTGGATATCATCCTGATCCTACTGATGAGCTACAGTGCGCCCTAAGTTGCTTGCGGGGGTGATTTTTCAAGTATCCGGTGATCTTCCATTTATCACCTTGCCCAAACATGATGATGATGTTGCCCTGATATTCTGAAGGGGTTATTCTTTGAGTTGTTCGACCTGACTTGTTTTTTCTTAAGGGTCGTCATCATCATCATCATATTTCCAGTTATCACCGTGTTGCTTGCGAGGGTCATCATATTTTCTGCCTTCATGATATTTCACCGGGGTGATATTTTTATCATCGGGTGATCTTGGTTATGATCATCCTGATGATGTTGTTGAAGAGTTCTAAGTGCGACCCGATATTCACTGGGGTCATCATATTTTGAACGTCAGGATGATATTAGTCAATATCATCCTGATGATGTTGTATCACTTCTTGCTCGTTGTTTTGTCATCCTGATGATGCTGACGTCATTCTTATGTCAGGGTGATATCTTTTTCTCTGCCTACCTGCATCATGATATTTCCAAAGGAGGGGGTGATATTTTCATATCACTCGGCTATATGTTTGTTCCAGCGTCATGATGATGCTGATATCAAGGAGATATCCGCCTGCCGGCTTCGTGCATTATCTAGTGGGGGGTGATCTTTTCGAGCATCATCATATTCATCTATCGCCCCGATCTTATAATGGAGCTACAGTGCAACATGATATTTGTGCATCAGGATGATATTTCCAAATATCCGGTTGTCTTCTGAATATCATCCTGATGTCGATATGCTGATGACGTCATCAAGGTCCGGGGGGGTCATATTTCTAACACTGATCATCTTGAGGAGATCTCCCGATATTTGCAAACATGATGATGACGTCATCCGGATATGAGGAGGTGCGCAGTAGGCAGATATGATGATGACGTCAGCAGGATATGATGATGACGTCAGCAGGATGTTCATCGGCCAGACTTTTGGTATAAGCTTAGCAGGAGGATGTTCATCGGCCAGACTTTTGGTATAAGCTTAGGCAGATATGAGGATGACGTCACCAAAGGACCATTCATAGCCATTGCCGCTACTACATCTTCTTCACTACTTGAATCATTAACATTTATAGTTTCATCCTCTTCACTCATAGGTTCTCTCCTTTGTGCAAAACCTCTTTTGATTTCTTCTTGTAATGCTTCAACCTACCTTCTCAAGGCTCTGAAATCATCATCACGAGAAGCACCTGGAGGATTTCTACCTCCATCTCTAGCTCTAGCTCTACCCCAACCACATGGAGCTCCTCTTACATACATTTTTCTCAATACCCACAAGGCTAATCCTGGTGCAAACTACCTCTCTCTGGTGAATTTGCTTACACACTCAGAATCTTCTAGCTCCGATACCACTGATGTAAAGGGAACTCACTAATGTAACATAAAACTCACAGATGTCAAACATAACTCATAAAAGTTATTGAAATTCAACTACTTCAATCACAAAATTACATAAGCAGATTATAGTGATCTGCAACAACTGTACACACATGTACAACAGGCAAGATTGAATTCCACTACATAATGCGAAGAAATCATCTATTCAGGGCACCAATGTTTTGCGACAGCTAATACTCATCCTCCCAAAAATGCCTTGAAATGACATTGCCGACTACCCTAAAGGATGCAACGCCAAAATTGATAGCTGCTCACACCAAAAAGGAAACGCCAAAAAAATTAATTCTCCACACCACCCATGATTGTCGATATCCCTTCATAAATTTAGGATTCCTTTTTTTGAATTGTTTTAGGTAACCATACTCTGCAATAAACAGGCCTTACGTTGACTGTATTTAACAGTCCTTCCATGTTCATTCCACGTTCTTTCTTTTCTACCATGCATGACTCCAACACCAAGCCAAGAAGGGAGTAGATGAATATACTCTGACGGAGACTGCTGAGGTTACACTAAATTAGAGCAAGCATTTATTAAGAAGAAACTATCCCAAAATTAGGACTCTTTTCACGTGGATGCCCCTGCATCATTTGTCCTCCTTATTAAGAAACTAGACCTTTTGCTTTAATTAGTTTACTTTATTAAAAGAAAATCATTTTTTGGAATATAGTCATAGAATAACAACAATTATTTCTTTAATGGTTTCTATGAAAAATCATTCTAATTAATTTCTTGGGATCAAAAGAATATTCAAATGCAAACCTCGACTAGACTCAAATAGCAAAATATCAACATAAAATAAAAAAAAGATTAATTATGGAAAAAAGAAAGACCAATTTCAATCTTTTGTAAAAGATTCATTAAGAAACACATACACGCCTATGTCAAAATTGTAAATCTAATACACTTGCTTCTAGCTATTACTTCTAGATATTATTTTGTGTAAATGAAAATGATAAATAAAACACTATATCTTTTAATTCATTCCGCAATTTTTACTTTACATTCTAGATAGCTTGTAATTTATGATCGGTGTAATGTTGCACCTCCTTAAAGTGCAAAGTGCTAGTAAATAACATTGATATAAATGTTTATTGACTAGTGTGACGTTAGTAATAACGTATCTGTTGTAGCACAGCTTATAAGTCCTTGACGTTCTTTTCGAACAGTTTGCAGAGAATACGCAACTCCAAGGTCTTGTCAACGTGCGCGGGTGCCCACCCATATCACGTCGACAGTAAAACGAAAGAATGCTCTCATACAACTTTTTTTCTGCTTGATGTCTTGAAACAATGGTTTATCGCAAAAACAATTCCAACGTTTCAAATGACTTATCATAATCAAAGAGTGGGTGTTCCATGGATAACCTGATTATCAATTATAGGCTGATTACTTCAAGAATTGAAATTAATAATTTTGAAAGTTTTAGAGGAAATCTGTTGTGTTATTGAAATGTTACTGAAGAGATGTTTTGTATAAAGTGATAGCATATAAATGGTATAATTTATGGGTAAAGCTTAATCAGTTGGTACGTTGTAAACAGTTGGTTAATCGAAATTTATTTGACAGAAACATTTTGGAGGATTTGATCAACAAAACAGGTGGTGATAAGGGTTGAAAGAATTACATTTAACAGATCAACAACATAAATCAACATCAAATGGGATCGAAAAATGAGTAAAGAGCGAGCACAACAATGTGCCGACTGTTTACGATGGGCGGAACTGGTGAGTGGTATAACTTTGCACAGGTGTATCACTTGTAATAAATAGGAGGAGGTTGAAGATGTATGTAGAATCTTTAACAGGAAAATAGCTAGTATATTGTAATTTCGACCTTAATTGGAAATAAGGTTGTTCCAAAGTCAAAAATAAGTAATGAGCGTGTACAATGGAAATGGAAATGGATCCTTTTATAGTCTACCACGTTGGGCGACCTGATTTTGGGTCTACAGGGGACTTATAACATATAAGACTACCTCATACTCCCAATATGCAGTAGGCACCTAACTGTGCTTCTAATATGAAGCATACATACCCTACCTCCTACAGGATTTCAACTTGTGAGCTCTGTTTCAAGAGGGCGAGTTTTTCACCAACAGACCAACAAATGAATCCATAAAGTTGTTCTGATTGAAAATGGAACATCTTTTGGCACGAACAAGATGTCATGACTACTGCAAAACGGGAGCTCTACAAACAGGGCAATTGTTCTGACATAGAAGCCATCGATCGATACACCGCCTGTGGAAATAATGTCTACATGTGGGAAGAATGCGGACGGTCTCTTCACCACCAATTCCTTCCAGACAAATACAACACTTTTCTCTCTTGTCTGCTTCCACTAAACTCCCATACTTTACTTTGGGTAGCCCTCCAATCTTCCATCTGCATAAACAATCTCCCTTAATGCGGAGAAAACAGCTGCGAGGCGAGCAGTGGGTTAGTACTGAGATTCCCAGAAAGAGTCCCAGTGCTCCATTAATAAATTGCAATGAAGGGAGCACAAATTCGTGTGCCTCCTCTATAAGATCTACAATATCGTTGAGGAAGCAATTCCCTGCAACCACATCTAGAACAAGAAGCACCATCCAAATAATGTATCCCACACCAATGAATAAAGCGTATAATATTAAAATCACAGGAACAATCGTCTTTAAATTTCGGAATTTGGCTACTGCTCTGTGCAGAGACAATTCGAAATTGTTAGGAGAATTCCAAGGCGCCTTGGAAACTAAAATCGAAGGCTGTGCCATCTTATAACTTGCTCTTCTTCTACAATTTGCCCCCTCTTCCAACTATTAATAGGATAGAGAATGACTGTGCTATTTTGGTGTCTGGTAGATTTTCTTTTCAAATAGAACAATCGTTTTAACATTTTTTAAGATAAGAGAAGCTTCTTGAATGTGACAACTTTTTAAAACCAAATTCTAGAAGCTTCTTGAATGTGACAATTTTTTAAAACCAAATTCTACCGTGTGTGACGATGATTGTTAGAAAACAGTTTTTGAAGATCATTGTATTTGTAGCCCATGGTTTTGCGAAGTGAAAAAGGAAACGGGAAAAGAATGACGCGTCTTTGAAAAGCGCAAAATGTTAGACATGAACAGGGACAATTCCCATTGATTATCCAATTCTTTTATCCATCGTCGATTATAAAAGGATTCTATTTTCATTTTCATTTCCATGCGTATAGTGGATTAGTTCATCTTCTTCAGTTCATCACCAGTTTTGATTACTTAGGCTCCATCTTCTTTCTGTAGGTGATTTTTTATTCAATATTTTTAGGGTACAATTGTTACAAAACATTTAGTTGATGATTAGTTTGTTTTCTTAAGTGCCTTATTGAAAAACTAAGGAGATATAACATGATGAAATAAATTGATGAAGATGAACTCACATCCTCAAGCAGATATAATGGGACAATGAGAAAGACAGAACCACATTAAAGAAATATAATGGGACAATGAGAAAGATAGAATCACGCATTAAAGAAAAATAATGGGACAATGGGAAAGATGAACCACACGTTAAAGAAATATAATGGGATGAAAAAAATGGAGAAAGATGGAACCCACTTACAAAGGAAATATAATGGGACCAAATCAATTAAGAAAGATGCAATCCATGCACTAAAGAAATACAACAAAAGAAAATGAAATCCACAATAAGAAGATACTTTCACACACTAAGGAGATATAATGGGACAAAATAAATGGAGGAAGATAGAACCCACACACTTCAAGATATAGTGGGACAAAATAAATGGAGGAAGATGGAACCCACATGCTTAAGGAGATATAATGGGACGAAATAAATGGAGGAAGATGGAACCCGCACAGTTAATGAGATATAATGGGACAAAATAAATGGAGGAAGATGGAACCCACATGCTTAAGGAGATATAAAGGGACAAATTAAAAGGAGGAAGATGGAGCCCACCTACTAAGGAAATATAATGGAACCAAATAAACTAAGAAAGATGGAACCCATGTACTAAGGAAATGCCACGGAATGAAATAAATGGTGGAAAAGGAAACTCACACTAAGAAGATAGAAGAACCCACACACCAACTTGGATAGTCGAAGCTTCCTATGTATTGAGTAAAAAGGGTCCAATGAATTGCATAGTGTTTGATGTGTGTAAATTTATTTTCAAACCAAACACTATTTTTTTCTTGCTCATTAAGCTTATGAATTTATATATCAAAATTTTGATAAAAAATAGTTATTTGATTTCTATTTATATTAGTATTTTGATAGTGGGACAACTACATGAATTGAGCAAAGGTTAATATTTAGTGGTGCACCTATATATATTGAGTGAAGATTAATGCTGAAATATTGATGTCACTAGAGTGAGTTTGACAATTATAGGTGGATGTAAAATTTACAAGTGGTAAATGTCTATGCATAATGGGCTATGGCAAGTCAAATGCACTTAAATGAACTTCTTTCTTCTTTTAGACACACAATATGTTAAAGTTCTAATATACTTTTTAGTAAGTGTAATTTGAAATTATGAAATAAGATGTATGAATGTGTAAAGGAATAAAGTCTATTTTATATAAATTTAGGTTAATTAAATCAAAGTAATTAAAAATTATATAATTAATTTAGATTTAATTAAAGAGTTGGGTTAATAAATTTAAATTTTATTTTTTAAATTAAATGGTTGTACATAATATGTAGATTTGGAGATGGTTTATGTAATTCTTATGCAAACTAAGATTTTCTTAAGTTCCAAATTGATATGTTCTTAGAATGAATGATTCTTGTTATATAGATGTTCTCATTATTTGACCATATCATTCCATATGAATTTATTGCACTTGAATAAGTGCATTTAAATACCAAGACATAGAAATAAGTCACATACATGTGTACCAAGTCAACTCACCATTGCAAGTGAAAAGGGTGGGAACTTTAGAATTTGTATTCAAAAATTTAAATTTAGGATCAATCTCACACCAGGATTGCCCAAGGCATTTAGGATTGACCCATAGTAAAAGGGTAGAGATATTAGGGTTAGGAAAAAGCATATGAATGTGTTTATAAATGAAGATGAAAAAATGGCTACTAAATCCAGTGAATGTGCAAATATGGATGAAATAAGGTCAAATGCATGGAAATAGTTGTAAATGAATATGGAATGGATGGGAAAAGGTATCAAATTGTGAGACAAACTCATCACAAGAGTGTGTCACTTTTCAATCTATGTAATTGTATTAATTCATTCCATCAAAATGTGCCCAATACTATCTTATGTTGTGTGAGATCTATCTTATGCATTTTATTATTTTGATTATTATATGGGTGCAAAACAATATGGATCAAAGATGAGATCAAGGTTCTCTCAAGCTAAAACCATTGTGAAGTTCAACTATGGATGGTTGGATGATTGGTTATGGTGGCACATTTGTAAAAACTTATGATAGTCTTACTATTTGGCTTCTTCTCATGTTTTAGGAATGAAACATGTCAAGGAGGGATGGTATGTTATGTACCTAGGGATATGATATTATAATGTAAGTGGCTGGAGATGCCAACATGTGGCACACATCCCTTAAGTTAGTTATATTAGGTCATGTGGACAACTTGTATAATTAATTTTATCAAGTGAACTGAGTAGGCCTTCATTAGGATTAACCCTCCATTATGTTATTAGGAGGTATATATAAAGGAGGTGATTATCATTGTAAGAATATGTTTTGAGTATTATATTGTATTTGGAGATCTCTTGGAGATATAGTATGGAGTGGCTTCTTGCTTAAGGAGTGTTGTATGATGTTACCCTACCTTAAGGACCATTTATTCTATTTTGGCATATATTGGATATTAGGGCATATTGGCTCACAAACATCTGTTGTGTTGTGTGAGATCTATCTTATGCATTTTATTGTTTTGATTATTATATGTTTGGATCTTATCATTCCCCCTCTAATTGGTTACATATATAGTATGCAAGTAATTGAAGGAGAGGGAAAAATAACTTAGCTTTCATGCTAGTGTAAATGATATATGTAAAAGCATGTAGCATCATGTCAAAAAATAATGAATAATGAAATAATAGTGAAGTATGGGCATAGAGCATGTGGAGATGTATCATCTTAAGATAAGCATGTAAGCACATGAATTGGTGATGATTACCATGAAAGGTTTCCCCCCATATAGGCAAATCATATCAAAATATAGGCATGTAAGCACAAATAAGTAAGATGTGGGCATGAAAGTACATCTAATGATAAAGTCTCAAGATGAGATAAGAATCATAATATCAATACATTGTAAGGCTCACAAGCATACAAGCACAAGCTAGGTAAAATGATAATGATGAAGTAATAAGCATGAAATGATGAGTACGTAGATATGATAAGCATAATACAAGAAAACATAGGTCATGAAGGATTAAACTCAAGGATCATAGTAATGAAGGAATATAGAAGACATCATAAGTGTCTAACATTAGAAACATAGATCATTAGTGTGTATGCGAATAAAAAAGTAATGGGTGTATTCATGGAGTTGTGGGACCAAAAAGTCACCATGTGACTTTTTGGTCCCATGTAGATAATGTGCTCACATTATACACTGTATAAAAGTAAAAAAACCCACTTCCTTATACCTATGGCCAAAAACACAGTTTGGCAAGCAAAAAAATAGTGACATAGTGCGAGCGCATTCAATGAAGGGCAAATCAAGCAAGTGTAAAGAGAGATCAACGTTTTCATGATGTCAACTCACCAAACCTACTCCCAAAGACATCATGAAGCAAATGTAGAGGGTCTAGTAGCCAGAGAATGTAGGGTTTGATTAATTTTTGTGATTTTGAAAAGAATTTTTTACTTTTACAATGTTTGATTAGTTTTTTATATTGAATTTACAGTTAATGGGGCAGGACAAAACACAAATCCACCTAAGGAGGGTTAAAACAACCTCAAAAACCCTCAAAACCCCCCACCTTCATGTCCTCACCATGAAAGAGATACACAAGATAACTATTTAGGGCAAATAGAAGAAAATAAAAAATATCTTCAAACCCTAATTGAAATGTTAAACAATCCAAGTACAAGCACCGATCATAGGGGAGCACTTGCAAAGTCATTAGAGATGATTGTTTCTCACACCAAATTGGTGACAAAACAAATCACCGAATTTTATGACTATAGGGAGAGGTGTCAGCAATACTATGCCAATAAATTGTCTTGTGAAAAAGTGAAGAATGAAAAAATTACAAAATCTACATTATGTTCACAATTTATCAATCCTAAAACTAGCCAAAGATTAGAAGAGACTTGCAAATGCTTCCCTATTCATTGGTGTATGAATCAAGATATATCCCAAAAGTTTTGGGATAGATGGTACATGGTGCTTTATGAGTTCCCATGCAACAACAATGAGGTGCCACAATATTTCTTGAGGAAACTCCATTGTGAGTTTGTCCTCAAGAAGATTCCTAATTATTTTGACATTTGAGAGTTCCAGGTAAGAAGTGGTGGCTCTACCCAAGATAAAGAGGGGGCATAGTGATACCAAAACATGTATCACTCCCTTTGACTTTGAAGGAGAGTGTTGAGGTGGAGACACTACATTCATTGAGTGCTCTCATGCAGTCTCTCTAGTAGAGCATGGCGATGATCTCACCCAGGCTGATGAGGGTGAGACCAACAGGCATCATTTGTCCCCACATCTATGTAGTTAATGTGGGAACCTGTGCGATTATGGGACACAGGATTCACGACAGGACTCTTGGCAGGATGTTCCAACATGGGGGCAGCATCCAATGATGGATGCATCCATATTAGATGATATTGTTCTCAAGATGATGTCTTACAACATACATTTGGTATTGACTCCTAGGTAATTTTTTACAAGTTTCATCTTGATTTAATAAATTCTTGTTTCAAATTTATAATTAATTTTATATGATTATCTATATTATAAGTCAAAATTAATGTATGTAATTGTCTACGTGATGAAATTCTAAGGTTAGAGTCTTCATCTTGCCTTTGTTAGTTGTCCATTGGTGAGTTATGAGAGGAGGTCTAGTTAGCAGGTATGTAATTTATCACATGATCATAAATATAGTACATATATCAATGGTAATATTATTTAGTGACAATTTGATGATTTCAACAGAGAGCATCACCAACACCTCCATGGTTTCCTTGGTCCCTTGCACATGGAATCACTTATACGGAGGTAAATTTAACCATTTGTAATCATTATGCATTTAAATAATGTTATGTATCTATTTTGGTCAAATAACCTTGAACTCTATTTTTAGATGCTAAATATGGAGACTCCTCATCTTCGTGAGTCAGCGCAGGCAAGCATTGCTACAACCATGTTGTCTTCAAATCCTTTGACTGAGGTATGAGCCAATAACATGTAAATGTCATTTTGTATTTCTTGTTTCAAATCATGTCATTTGATGTACATAAATGATATTTATGCTTAGTCAATTTTTCTTCTTGATGCTTCTCACAGGAGGTCACAACTCCAACCCATCCAACTATAGATGAAGAGAGATAAAAGATGATCGAGAGTGAGCATCGGTTAGCGGTAAGTGATCGATTACATATGTGATGTTATATATTTCATGTTTTCTACATTAATGTGCATATTGTTTGATTGTATTAATAGGTGGAGCTGCAAAAATCTCTGTCGAGGAGGTCTAATCAATGGAAGAGAGAGGATGAGTCACTTATTGGCTCTCCATCTTCATGGCCAAAAAAGGGTCACCGATTATTTGATAGAAGTCCATAGGAAACTGGATTTGGGACTATGCCTAGATGGATTTGTATACATACTTTTGTATGTTACTGATGTATATTTTTATATATGCCTGTATGGCTTTGTTTGGACATGCCTATATGGCTTTATATATAGACTAGATGTTATGTTCATAACATTATGTATATGACAGTTTATATTAAATATTTAAAATGATGATAAATTATTGTTACAGGAATTTGGTTTTACATATGCCAATTGCATTTGCTTGAAAGTTTATAAATCATTTTCAAATAATCCATTTTGTGCATATCTTGAAATCATTACATTCCATGAGACTGGGCATTTCTTTAAGGCATTGACTGCACCAAATAGTTCATGCACCTTGTCTATGCTTTGATACTTTCCATACATGTCTACAAGGGTAGCTGCAAATACAATATGTGACAAAATTCCTATATCCTTTATTCTTTGATGGTTGTCCACACCATGTTCCCCAGATCCCATTTTGGCATAGGCAAGGAGGATGTTGGATAAGGTTGTACAATTTGGTTTTAGACGTGCCAATTGCATTTGGTTGAAAGTTTCTTTTGTGCATTTTCTTGAAAGTTTCTAAAGTCTTATAAAAAATCCATTTCGTACATATCTTGCAATCATTGCATTCCATGAGACAACATTTCTTTGAGGCATCGTGCCACACAATTCACGTTCCTTGTATATGCTTCCACACTTTGCATACATGTCTCGCAAGGTAGTTGCAACTACAACATTTGACAAAATTGCCATATCCTTTATGCTTTGATGGATGTCTATACCGTGTTCCAAAGATACCATTTCTAAGGTTTTAGAATTTGGCTTTACACCTGCCAATTTCATTTGGTTGAATGTTTCTAAAGCCTTATCAAAACTCCATTTTGTTCATATCTTGCAATCATTGCATTCCATGAGGTGACATTTCTTTGAGGCAACATGCCAAATAGTTCATGTGCCTTGTCTACACTTCCACACTTTGCATACATGTCTCCAAGGGTAGTTGCAACTAGAACATCTAACAAAATTCCCATATCTTTTATCCTTTGATGGATGTCCATTTTGGCATAGGCAAGGAGGATACTGGCTAAGGCTGTGGAATTTGCCTTTACACCCACCAATTCTATTTTCTTGATAGTTTATAAAGCCTTATCAAAAAAATCCATTTTTTGCATATCTTGCAATCATTGCATTTCATGAAATGACATTTCATTGAGGCATCATGTCAAACAGTTCACGTACCTTCTCTATGCTTCCACACTTTACATACATGTATACTAGGGTAGTTACAACTACAAGATCTGACAAAATTCCCATATCCTTTATGCTTTAATGGATGTCCATACCATGTTCCAAAGATCCTATTTTGGCATATGAAGGGAGGATGTTGTCTAAGGGTGTGGAATTTGTCTTTACACCTGCCAATTGCATTTGCTTGAAAGTTTCTAAAGCCTTATCAAAAAATCCATTTTTTTCATATCTTACAATCATTGCATTCCATGTGATGACATTTCTTTTAGGCATCATGCCAAGCAGTTCACATGTGTTGTCTATGCTTCCACACTTTAGATACATGTCTCTGAGGGTAGTTGCAACTACAACATTTAACAAAACTTCCATATCTTTTATGCTTTGATGGATGTCCATACCGTGTTCCTGATGCAGAGGTAGGGATCAACTTCAAGGGTTTCCAAAATGACACAAGCATATTCTAGACTACTCACCCAAAACATACACAATTCCCCTCTTTAACACATGGACTTAAGGACACAAGATGCATCAAAAGTGTTTACTTGATACAATACTCTTTCTGGAGTACTTACACACCATGAACATCATGAATAGGACATGATCCAACCAATTAGAACTCCCTAAGAACACTGAAAAATAATTCTTTCTATCGTTTCCTTCCAAAGATGCCTATTTGCTTATAGCCCTTTCCAGGGACAAAATCAATCATAACTTCTCAAAAAAGTGGAATCCCCAAAAACCAAACCCTATTTCAAATACCCTTTTGGGCCCCATGAAATATCAAGAAACCAAGTGAGGTTGTTTTGGAACATAGTCCTCAATAATTGATTGTTCCTACTATTTTAGGCCTAATTAGCCCTCTTTTCCAAAGCAAGTGCAATGAAATCAAACACCAGACTTCTCCTATCAACTCCAAGGGTCTTAACACATGGCATAGGGTCCCTTTATACATATTTCATCACCATGTTTCATCACAAATGTGCCATTTCACAAATGCAATACTTACCTAGTCTTCTAAGCCTAAAACCTTGTGAAATCAGACTAGGGCTTGGTCAAATCCACCCCAACCTCCATCTTCTTCACAAATAATCACCAAAATGTGAAATGGAATCTAAGATCCTCCATTCCACCAAGTATGGCCAAAGTCCAATGGTGGAATGGGCCTCAAATCCTCATTTTTGTTACCAAACCCTCAACTAGGGTTATGCAGACCTATTTTTACAAAAAATCTTCAAACAAACTCAAATCTTGATGAAAATGCCTCAAATCAGAATCAAATTACCCTTGAATCATCCCTTTATCAATACCAAATGGAGATCAATGTACTTACAACCTATACAGAGCTGTATCAAAACTGGAACAGTGAAAGTTACCCGAACCTGCAGAAAAATAGAGTATCTCTTTTTTTATTTCTCTTCAAAATACAAAATGATCCCCCTTAATCTCACCTTAACAAGGCCAATTTAAGCTTGTTACATCAGTTTATTAACTGCCTCTTGAACTCCAATGACGAAAAACCTTCCTACTACCTAATGATCCTTCATATTCCCAATTTTGCATTTTTTTGCAATTTTGCAACTTTTACAAAATCTGACATATTGACTCCCTAAACCTCCTAGACACCTAACAATAGCTTAAACACATTATTTAAATGGTCCAAATATTACCTTATTACAAAGAGATTCAACCCAGAAATCAAAATTTACAAAATTGCCTCATGGAGGCATAAAATTGATTAGGTGCTCCTGCACCATACTTTGGGCCAAAAAGAAACTCAAGTCCCCTTGAGGAGTATGCTGCACAATAGATTTATGCTTAACCATATCATTCTTTTCTCTCCAAGTAACACTCCAATTTGGTAGTCCTTTTTAATGGCCCAAAAACTGAAAAGTGATATTGTTCCTTGTGTGTGACCGGTTCTTCACTAGAAAATGTTGCTTTTCACCTGATGTATAATCTCTGACATGCTCCTTACTTGGAAATTTTGGTGAACCTACTCCAATACCTTGTTCCTTTCCCACAACTTGCTTCATCTTGAACCTAGGTTTAACCTTCCTTGCAATTTCAACAAGAAATATGTATATTCCTTCCTTATTCCTTCTCCTTTGCAATGTAACGATGATCTCTTCACCCTTGGTTTTCACCTTTCCCATATGATATTCTACCCCTATGTATGTTGCTTTCTCAAGTTTACTAACCTCTGATATGAAAAAAATTGAATGGCTACTATCTTCCTTTGACAACATTGAAGAAAACACCCTATCAACATACATTTATACCAACCTTGAATTCCAAGAATCAATTCATCCTTGACCTTCTCAATATCAATTTTTGATAGCAACTCCATATCATTTCCCTTCAAAATCACATCATACTTCATACCTTCTATCTTAGCATCTCCATGGTTTGAAATGGTTGTATCCTTTATTGGCTTGTCTTCCTCTACTTTGATGAACTCCATCATCACATCAGCTTGCTTGGCTTGTTCATTGTCTTCCTCCAATAACAAAGGTTCCTTCACATCTAGTTTTGTTGTCTCCTCTTGTCTTCTCCTCTAAATAATCTTTCTAATAGGCCACGTAACCTTCCTCTTGACTGATAAGTGTCAACTTTACAACTGTTGCATCTCAATCCTCATTATTTCTTCTATCTCCTCTTGCATTTCCTTTATTTGTGCCAAAGCCTGCTTCAACTCTTTGATCTCCTGGTCAATTTCCATTTGTTTTGCCTTTTCTTTTTCCTTCTTCATCTCTTTTCCCTCTCTTTTTCTTTCTTGTTTCCTATTTTGTGAACCCTCAGCCTACAAGTATCTCTTCAACAAATCCATTCTTCTCTCTTTTCCAAGCAAGTCTCTTTCACCTTGCTTCTCTTTGTCTTTGTGACACATCACCTAGGTTTCTTCTCTTCTTCACTACCTAGTCTCTTGGCATCCAGGCTCTCTCTTCAACCTGCAAAAAGACAACACACAAACACACAACCTTCTTTTCCCAGAGTCTTCTAGCTCTGATACCAATTGATTTAGAGGCATGGATCAACTTCAAGGGTTTCCAAAATGACACAAGCATATTCTAGACTGCTCACCCAAAACATACACAATTCCCCTCTTTAACACATGGACTTAAGGACACAAGATGCTTCAAAAGTGTTTTCTTGACACAATACTCTTGCTGGGGTACTTACACACCATGACCATCATGAATAGGATAGGATCCAACCAATTAGAACTCATTAAGAACACTGAAAAATCATTCTTTCTATCATTCCCTTCCAAAGAGGCCTATTTGCTTGTAGCCCTTCCCAGGGACAAAATCAATCATAACTTCTCAAAAAGGTGGAATACCCAAAACCCAAACCTAGTTTCAAATACCCTTTTGGGCCCCATTAAACATATCAAGAAACCAATTGAGGTTGTTTTGGAACATAGACCTCAATAATTGATTGTTCCTACTATTTTAGGCTTAATTAGCCTTCTTTTCCAAAGCAAGTGCAATGAAATCAAACACCAGACTTCTCCTATCAACTCCAGGGCTCTTAGCACATATCATAGGGTCCCTTTATATATATTTCATCACCATGTTTCATCACAAATGTGCTATTTCACAAATGCATTACTCTACCTAGTCTTCTAAGCCTAAAACCTTGTGAAATCAAACTAGGGCTTGGTCAAATCCACCCCAACCTCCATCTTCTTCACAAATAATCACCAAAATGTAAAAGATAGCTCTAAGACCCTCCATTCCACCATGTTTGGTCAAATTCCAAAGCTAGAATGGGCCTCAAATCCTCATTTTTGTTACCAAACCCTCAACTAGGGTTATGCAGACCTATTTTTACAAAAATGCTTCAAACAAACTCAAATCTTGATGAAAATGCCTCAAATTAGAATCAAATTACCCTTGACTCATCCCTTTATCAATACCAAATGGAGATCAATATACTTATAGCCTGTATAGAGCCGTATTAGAACTAGAACAGTCAAAGTTACATGAATCTGCAGAAAAAATAGAGTATCTCTTTGTTGATTTCTCTTCAAAATACAAAATGGTCCCCCTTCATCTTGCCTTCACAAGGCCAATTTAAGCTTGTTACATTAGTTTCTTAACTACCTCTTGAACTCCAACAACCAAAAACATTCCTACTACCTAATGACCCTTCATATTCCCAATTTTGCATTTTTTTGCAATTTTGCAACTTTTACGGGTCATCCCACAATAATGGGTTACACTTTTTGGCCAAAATTAACATTGAAATCAACATTTTGAACTAAATCTTCACTTTCTGACAATTATAGCCACTAAATTGTTAGGAATTTGAAGATGATGCGAACTAGTGATTTGTGAGATTTTGTTTGTAGATTCTAAATATATTTTTTGGAAAAAAATTGGAGTTAAATTGTAAATTTTTTTGCATCTCCTTTGATAACTAGTTTTTAATAGTAAACAACATTTTTTTAAAGTGATGTGTACTCTGTAGCACATAACTTTTTTTCTACAAAGGATAAAATTCTGATTCTTTTGAATTTAGATTAGTAACACCAATACATAGGGTATGCATTTGGTTTCATAATGTTTTGTTCAATATTTTTTTTAATTAAGTTTTGAAGTCAAACCAATTATAATTTAGACATAGGCATATTCCGTAAAACATAACTTTTTCTGTATGTATCAAAATTTATTTTTTTCTTTTTTGTTCAAACAAGGACATCAATACCTAGGGCATAGATATTTAAAAAAAAAATCACTAATTTACTAATTTTTCATGTGTGTAGAACAAAGAACTTGATATTCGGTGAAAAACTTACATTCACAAGAAATAAAAACTAAATATAATAATAAAATTAAATATATTTAAAATTATACTTTTTGGGAAGCTTATAATGACTACATACTTACAAAACATAAATTTTAAATGAATTCATTTGATCCCCCAAAAGGTAAATCAAAAGTGGCTTTTTATCAACGTTTTGATAGGTGTAGAGGAGACTCCATTATAGGTATGGTTTAAAAATAGAGGGATTCTATCCAAAGGGGTTTGAATCTGTTGGGTGAATATTTTGTCATTTAGCTACCTAATGGCAAAATGGTTATATCAACCACAGTGTGATGAGATAAATCTCTCCTCTCAGCAAGGGGAGGTTTCCTTTTAACTATTACAAACTTATTTACACTAAATACTAGCTTTGGGGGTGTGTTACATTCATCCTTTTCTCTTTTTTCAGAAAAAATGTTTACAATGTTTCACGGTACTATTCAATAATCCTTCTACACTTAAACAATAATCAATAATATTCTTGTAAGTTGAAGCACAAAGTCTTTCAACTTACTTCACAAAAAGATTCATGAACCAAGTGAATAATCTCAAGTACAAAGTCTTCAAATTATCCCCAGAAAGATTTTAAAAGTAACCATATCACCAGTTGGAGCACAAAGTCTATCAACTAACAACACCACTGATCCACACAAATGTGATTGAAAATCATAGCACAAAGTCTACAAGTTCTCAACATGATTCATATATAAAGTGAATAACTACAAGCTCAATGTCTTTATAATCCTTCACCAAGAAACGCTTTCAACACACATAGATTCAAGGAAATAATATAACACAAAGTTTATATAACTTATCTTGAACGTCCTCCAATTGTAATAACCAAGCACCACTTTATCTAATCAATCAACAAGAAAAATTAACAAAAATGCCATATGTACATCCTCACTCATACAAATTTGATTCAACACAAAGTTTGATATCACAACTTACCTTCTTTATTGATTGGAATTGATCATACAATTTGAACACAAAGTCTCAAAGTTGAGTCTCAATTTGGGCAGCACTTTGTTGCATAAGATTAAAGATATCTATTACAATAGAGGCCCTCTTTATTTATAGGGAGGAGCTTGGATCAAAAATAGGAAATTTACAACTACTTTGACTTATTCAACAAAAGAGTCCTATTTGACTTGGGACTTCCTTTGTCTCACATGTAATTACATTTTAGAAAAATACATGTGAAAATGTCCAAAACTGAAAATACATTACATGTGAAAATATAAAAATAAACTAAGGCATGATCACTTTCATCAACTCTCATTCCCATCCTTCTTCAGAAAATCCTCAAACATTGTCCACATTGTTTGCATTTCAAGGTTATCCGGTCGAGAAGTATTCTTGGAAATGACACAAGTCCTTGTTACTGAATCTTTCATGGAGGTAGCAGCCTTCTCATGCTTATCCAGAACTACCTTGAGAATGTCCAAGGTCAACTGTATATCTGACAACTTATCCATAGAAGCCACTGAGAAAGATTTATCTTCAAACTCCTTTGGATCATGTTATTGAATGCCTATATCTTTTCATCTGTGGAAACAAACTTTTGGTCTCTTTGACTAGAAATTACAGTAGTGAGGGAGAATTGAGCATTTGCATGGGCTTTAAAGGGCTAATAGTGTGATTAGAGCAAAAAAATGAGAAAGCGGACTAAAGTTAACAACTTGAAAATTTTCCCAGAGTTAGAAAATTTTCAGGGAGTGAGTGGACGAGTGGTAAAAATTGCTGCCCTTGCATGTGGAGGAAATTACTTTTGTGCACGAGTGGCAAAAATTGCCATCCTTGCATGTGACAAAAAGATTAACATGCACGGGAAGCAAAAATTGCCGCCAGTGCATATAAATATGCAATGGAGGAAAAAATCCCCACCATTGCATATGAAGATGCAATGGAGGCAAAAATCCCCACCATTGCATATAAAGATGCAATGGATGCAAAAATCACCGCCAGTGCATATGAAGATGCAATGGAGGCAAAAATCTCCGCCATTACATATGAAGATGCAATGGAGGCAAAAATCACCACCATTGCATATAACAAAAAAATACTAACTCCTTAAAAGTGAAAATTTCAGTTAGACTTGTTTTGCAAAATTCAAGAAACTGACACAAGTTAACACTCAAAAAGATCTTCCAAGGCTAGGAGACCACGCACGAGGGCAAATGTGATTCACTTTGTTTTGCATGTTTAGAGTTGTCTACTGTGAGGCAGAAGAAAAGATGTTCCACTTCTTTTTCTTTTACTATTGAATGAGTAACATTTCCCAGTGTTTGACATTCTGGGATCTTCTTCTGCATCCAAATTGAATTATCCCACTCTTGCTGATGAATTCAGTCCCAACTGTCATCATTGTTTGACAAAGCAATCATGCTCATCAAAAGGTTTCTCCAGAAAAATGAGTCTTTTGGAAATCATATTTCCTTTCAGCTAAAAAGTCTCTTCTCTTGAAGAGGACAATCCATCTATTTCTAGACCTTCAATTGAAGCACTATCTGGTGACTCAAGATTTTCATTAGTGGTCAAGAAATAAGAACACATATCAGAAAACTCAAAGAGAATATGAGCTTTTGGATCCTCATATTTTGTTACTGTGTACTTGGCCTCCCTTTTAGGATGAACCTCCTGCATAATACCCTTAATAGGTATTCTTGCCTCAAGCATTTGAATATGTCTCCTCAACATGATCTATGATACCAACAAGTTGATATGGACTTGCTACAGAAGATGAAAAGCTCTCATCTTGAGGTTTTACATTGCGGGTATTGGTCTTAGGAACATAGGATGAAGTGAGAATATCTGGTGTACTTACTTGTTTGTCACCAACCACATCTTTATGATTTGATGTATTTTGTGACCATGTGAGAACATCATAAGATTCACCAAAAGTATCTTCTTCTTGTCCCATCTCATATTCCAAGTTTAGGAACCCAATGGTAGAGTCTCTAGCTAATTGCTCCTCACTTTCCGTGAAAAGATTAGCATCATCTTCTCCTTAATCATATTCTGATTGAAGAAGATCATCTTGCTCTGATTCATACTAGAAGATTGCTGCATCCATAGGTGGTGCCTCTAAAGCAAGTCTTCCTTGTGGTGGAGGAAACATATTTTGATTCTGATCCATTGAAGCATTGCCTTGGTAATTCAGAGCATTTGGGAATGTCTTCCTTGGAATGTCCTTGTAGAGGGGAATGGAAAAACTTTGTGACAACTATTTTTTTTAGAGCTAACAGCTCATCAACCAACTTTTGCACCATAGGATCCATGGTGCTAGTAGAAGGTAAAGCCAAAAAGGGCTGCTCATTAGGCCCAATAGAATACTTCTTCAACTTTCCCTCCAAGATCAAATCATCCTCCACTTCAACTGCTAAACTTTGAGCAATTGTAAGATCAACTGGTGCTGCTCTTCATAAAAGAAAACTTACTTCTGGCAATTGTAAATTGATGAAGAAGAATTTTAGGTTCTCAGCTGTGGGTTGAACAACAGTTGGGATCCTGTTCTTTAGCTTATTGAACTTTGCTACAAACTCATGCATGGGCTCATGTGATTCCTTTTTCATTTGAGTAAGTTGGGCCAACAAGGTGTAAGCATCTTCCGCTGGCTTAAATCTGGCTTCGAACTGGGTTTGAAGTGTATTCCATCCAGTGACAGTTTGAGGTGCAAGGTGATAGAACTAATCAGCTGCAACACCTTGGAGTGTTTCTACAAACGGTCTTACAGAAACATCTTCATATTCAACTCTGAGAACACCACATGCAATGTAGAAAGCTACAATATGCTCATCCAGATGTTGTTTACCATCCCTAAAGAACTTGGGAAAGTTCTTACATGAACACTGAGGTAGTTCATGTAGAGGCTGAGTCAAATTCAATGGCTCAAAGGCATTTCCCCATGGACCTAGGATAGCCATATTCCTTGATAAAATTATAGAACAGATATAACAAAAATATATTACAAAAGATGAGACCGGTATGCTTCAACCAAAGGTGAAAGAGGCTTTGATTGCGTGTTCGATCCCTAGTAGACTCACCAAAAACTGTTGGGTGAATATTTTGTCATTTAGCTAACTAACGGCAAAATGGTTATATCAACCATAGTGTGATGAGATAGATCTCTCCTCTTAGCAATGCGAGGTTCCCTTTTAACTATTACAAACTTATTTACACTAAATACTAGCTTTGGGGGTGTGTTACATTCATCCTTTTCTCTTCTTTCAGAAAAGATGTTTACAATGTTTCACGATACTATTCAATAATGCTTCTACACTTAAAAAATAATCAACAATATTCTTGTAAGTTGAAGCACAAAGTCTTTCAACTTACTTCACAAAAAGATTCATGAACCAAGTGAATAATCTCAAGTACAAAGTCTTTAAATTATCCCCATAAAGATTTTAAAAGTAACCATATCACCAGTTGGAGGACAAAGTCTATCAACTAACAACACCACTGATCCACGTGAATGTGATTGAAAATCATAGCACAAAGTCTACAAGTTATCAACACGATTCATATACAAAGTGAACAACTACAAGCTCAAAGTCTTTATAATCCTTCACCAAGAAATGCTTTCAACACACATAGATTCAAGGAAATAATATAACACAAAGTTTATATAACTTATCTTGAACCTCCTCCAATCATAATAACCAAGAACCACTTTATCCAATCAATCAACAAAAGAAATCAGCAAAAATGCCATATGTACATCCTCACTCATACAAATTTGATTCAACACAAAGTTTGATATCAAAACTCACCTTCTTTATTGATTGGAATTGATCATACAATTTGAACACAAAGTCTCAAAGTCGAGTCTCAATTTGGGCAGCACTTTGTTGCATAAGATTAAAGATATCTATTACAATAGAGGCCCTCTTTATTTATAGGGAGGAGCCTAGAGCAAAAATAGGAAATTTACAACTACTTTGACTTATTCAACAAAAGAGTTCTATTTGACTTAGGACTTCCTTTGTCTCACATGTAATTACATTTTAGAAAAATACATGTGAAAATGTATAAAACTGAAAATAAAGTACATGTGAAAATACAAAAATAAACTAAGGCATGATCACTTTCATCAACTCTCGTTCCCATCCTTCTTCAAGAAATCCTCAAACATTGTCCACATTGTTTGCATCTCAACATTATCTGGTCTAGAAGTATTCTTGGAAATGACACAAGTCCTTGTTACTAAATATTTCATGGAGGTAGCAGCCTTCTCATGCTTATCCAAAACTACCTTGAGAATGTCCAAGGTCAACATATATCCAATAACTTATCCATAGAAGTCACTGAGAAAGCTTGATCTTCAAACTCCTTTGGATCATGTTATTGAATTCCTGTATCGTTTCATCTGTGGAAAGAAACTTTTGGTCTCTTTGACTAGAAATTACAGTAGCGAAGGAGAATTGAGCATTTGTATGGGCTTTGAAGGGCTAATAGTGCGATTAGAGCGAAAAACTAAGTGAAAGCGGGCTAAAGTTAACAACTTGAAAAATTTCCCAAAGTTAGAAAATTTTTAGGTAGTGAGTGCATGGGTGGCAAAAATTGCCACCCTTGCATGTGGAGGAAATTGCTTTTGTGCACAAGTGCCAAAAATTGCCGCCCTTGCATGTGACAAAAATATTAACATGCATGGGCGGCAAAAATTGCCGCCAGTGCATATAAAGATGCAATGTTGGCAAAAATGGCCGCCAGTGCATATAAAGATGCAATGTTGGCAAAAATGGCCGCCAGTGCATATAAAGATGCAATGGAGGCAAAAATCCCCACCATTGCATATGAAGATGCAATGGAGGCAAAAATCCCCGCCATTGCATAAAAAGATGCAATGGATGCAAAAATTGCCGCCAGTGCATATGAAGATGCAATTGAGGGAAAAATCCCCGCCATTGGATATGAAGATGCAATGGAGGCAAAAATCCCCACCATTGCATATAACAAAAAATTACTAACTCCTAAAAAGTAAAATTTTCAATTAGACTTGTTTTACAAAATTCAAGAAACCAACACAAGTTGACAGTCGAAAAGATGTTCCAAGGCTAGGAGACCATGCATGAGGGCAAATGTGATTCACCTCATTTTGCGTGTTTAGAGTTGTAGGTTACAAAACAGACAAGTTTTGTAGGGGTCATCCTACAAATTGAGCACAACTAAATTTGAGGATAATAGAATCTAAGGGGGTTTGATCAAACTCTCTTCAATTAAAATCCTTTAAATGGAACCTTTCAAGGCTTAAATCATTATATTTTCTAAAAATATGTGATTTAAGCAAAAATTAGGATGTCCCAGAAAGTGTAACCCATTATTATCGCATCACCCTTACAAAATCTGACAAATTGACTCCCTGAACCTCCTAGACACTTAACAATGACTTAAACACATTAGAAATGGTCCAAATATCACCTTATTACAAAGAGATTCAACTCACAAGTCAAAATTTACAAAATTGCCTCATGGAGGCATAAAATCCATTAGGTGCTCCTGCACCAGTTCCAAAGATCCCATTTTGGCATAGGCAAGAAGGATAATGGCTAAGGTTGTTGAATTTGGCTTTAAACCCGCCAATTGTATTTTCATGAAAGTTATAAAGCCTTATCAAAAAAATCTTTTTTTTGCATATCTTGCAATCATTGCATTCCATGAGATGGCATTTCATTGAGGCATCATGTCAAACAGTTCACGTATCTTGTCTATGCTTCCACACTTTGCATACATGTTTACTAGGACAGTTGCAACTACAAGATCTAATAAAATTCCCATATCCTTTATGCTTTGATGGATGTCCATACCATGTTCCAAAGATCACATTTTGGCTTTAAACCTCTCAATTGCATTTGCTTGAAAGTTTCTAAAGCCTTATTAACAAATCCATTTTGTGCATATCTTGTAATTATTGCATTCCATGAGATGACACTCTTTGAGGTGTTCTGTCAAACAGTTCACGTGCCTTGTCTATGCTTCCACACTTTGCATACATGTCTACTAGGGTAGTTGCAACTACAACAGATTTGACAAACTTCCCATATCCTTTATGCTTTGATGGATGTCCATACCATGTTCCAAAGATCCAATTTTGGCATAGGTAGGGAGGATGTTGGTTAAGGTTGTCAAATTTGGATTTACACCTACCGATTGCATTTGCTTGAAAGTTTCTAAATCCTTATCAACAAATCCATTTTGTGCATATCTTGCAATTATTGCAACATATATACTTTGAGCTTAATTATTGAAAAAATATACACAATAACAATTCCATAAATAAGGGTTTCCTTAAAAACCATTTTAGAGTTACAATATTAAAGCCATAGGTCTATCCTATAGCCCTTGCAAATATTTCAAATTCTTTTAAGGTAACATTTTTCTCATATGCACATACATAATTGTTATCTACATATTCAATCAAAGTAAAGCATTTTAACTTTGTTCTTAAGGGATAATAACAATACATCTTATTAATGAGACTATACACATGGAACTAACAACCACAATAATATTCAAGAGAAAACTAGTCATTTTAGAAGGCACTCTACGTTTTTCTTTACCATCATCTACAAATTCATTCTGAGCACATTAATAAAGGGTGTAGGGACAATTTGATCCCACCATGAGGTTTTTAACCCAAGATTGGCATTTTATATTTCTATTCCAACTGTATACTCCACATGAGTGAGAGAAGTTGAGTATAGGTATATTACACTGCACAAGCCTCTAGGGTTTGTCACTATGACTAACACAATGCCATTGAGCTTTACCATAATGATCATAAGATAAAGTCCAAATGTATAATACTTCTCGAGACACCAAACCCTTTTCGAGCATTCAAAATAAAACCTACATAATATTCAACACAGTCAACTTCACAAACAACTTCACAAACCCTTACCACTATTGTAAAACACAATCAACCCAAAGAAGTGACACATGAGAACCCACTTGAATCCAACCATGTAATAGGGTCATAGTACCCAAAGAGAAGAAACAACTAGAAGACTCAATATTACACAAAATTCCCACAACCAAGCCTTCACCATGAAGAATACAAGCCCTCAAACATATTCATGATAACTTCAAGTGAAGTACACACCAAGAATGAGTAGTAAGATAAACCATAATGAAAGCCAAAAATCATGTGTTCTATCAAACAGTCCACGTGTCTTGTCTATGCTTCCACACTTTGCATACATGTCTACAAGGGCAGCTGCAATAACAACATGTGACAAAATTCCTATATCCTTTATGCTTTGATGGTTGTCCATACATTGTTCCAAAGATCCTATTTTGGTAGAGATAGGGAGGATGCTGGAAAAGGTTGTGGAATTTGTCTTTGCATGTGTCAATTGTATTTGCTTGAAAGTTTCTAAAGTCATTTCAACAAATCCATTTTTTGCATATCTTGCAATCATTGGATTCCATGAGAGGACATCTCTTTGTGGTGTTCTATTAGATAGTCCAAGTACCTTGTCTATGCTTCCACACTTTGCATACGTGTCTATAAGGGCAGCTACAATTACAACATTTGACAAAATTCCTATATCCTTTATGCTTTGATTGTCCTATCTACATTCTCCTCTTAAACTCAGATCTACCTTGATGAAGTGATCAATGTGTTTGAACAGGTCAAGGTTTATGCAAATAAGATTGGATGAAAAGACTAGAAAAGGGATAGGGTTTGATTTCCTTAGGCAATCCATCAAACCCTAGCCATGGGTCATCCTATCATGGAGGAAAAATTAATATGGAATGGTGCTATTACAAACCCTATAATCTGCCATAGTCTATTAGTTTTGGATGGAGCTATTGAGGATTGGACTTGATGATGTGCAAGAGATAGTCATGGTTGTTCTAGGGTTTCACAACAAAGAATAGACATAATTAATTAATTAAACCCTTTTGTAACATGTTGCAACTATGTTAGGAGATGGGTACCTCAAGATAACTAAATTTCTACATTCAATACTACTATAACATTCTCCCTTTGATATAGTATGTATGGGGTTTTCTTAACCTACTATTCATGTAAAATTACAACCCCTATTTTATCCATGATCACCCTAGATGGAATAGTGAATTCTTTGGGTTCCTAATGAGTTTTGTGATAATCTTAATAGGTTGTAACAACAGGGGAATATTGCCAAACTAAAATTTTTGATAAACTTTCTATAAAAACATGCCAAACCATGAAAAGATTGTACCTCTATAACACTCCTTGGCATAGGCCATTCAATGATAGCTCTTACTTTTTCTGGGTCCATCTTAAGACCTTCCTCTCAGACAACAAATCCCAGGTATACCAACTCCTTTGCAAAACTACATTTCTTCAAATTAATCAACAACTTCTCTAAAACTTTTCTTATATGCATCATATGCTCATCCCAAGTCTTACTAAAAATCAAAATATAATCTAAATAAACAATAACAAAACTTACCAAAAATTCTTTCAATACCTTGTTCATGAACCACATGAATGTGTTCGGTGCATTGGTTAGCCCAAATGGCATGACTAACCACTCATACAAACCTTCCTTTGTCTTGAAGGCTATCTTCCAGTGATCTCCTTCTCTGATACGGATCTAGTGATACCCACTCTTCAGGTGAATCTTCATGAAGTACTTGGCTCCACTCAAACAGTCCATTATGTCATCTATTCTGGGAATTAGAAATCTATACTCTCCATCTTTTTTTGGTGCTAGTACTACAGGTACCACACATGGACTTAGGCTCTCTCTTATCAATCCCTTCCTCAACAACTCCTAAACTTGTCTGTTTAACTTTTCACTCTTTGTTGGAGTCATCCTATGGGCTGTCTTATTTGACAAACTAGCTCCTGGTATCAAATCCATTTGATGACTTATCTTCCTCACTGGTGGTAAACCCTCTGGTACATATTAGAGATAATGTCCTAAAATTCTTCCAATATATCTAAAATTTCTGCTAGTACATCTTCACATTTCTCTTGACTAATCTTAGGAATCAATGCAAAATGATGACGCTCATGCTTCATACCCTCCAAAAATTTTCTACCATCTACCAAGCAAATTCTGGCAGTACTACATACCTTTTCTTCCACCTCTTTCAAGGGCTTCAATTTATGATGAACTCCATCTTTTGTTAGGGAATATGTGTTTGCACAACCATCATGGACAGCACTCCTATCATACTACCACGGCCTCCCCAACAACATATGACATGCATCCATTGGTATGATATCACACAACACCTCATCATGGTAGTCGCCAATCTTGAACTTCACTAAACACTGCTCATTGACCAAAGCTCTATGGTCCTTCTGCAACCATGCAATCTAATATGGATGCAGATGCTTCCTTCTTGTCAACTTCAACTTGTCAACCATCTCCTCTGAAACAAGATTATCAGTGCTTCCACTGTCAATAATAGTATCACAACACTTACCTTCACATTTGCACCTTGTGCGGAATAAACTCTTCCTCTAATTTGGTTCTTTCTCCTCATTCAACAAGATTCTTCTAACCACTAGGATTTCTCCCCTTTCAACATCTTCAGAATGCTCAGACTGCGCATCTCCATCTACATGTGCAACTCGTACATTAACTTCAAGTCTTCTATTTGTCCTTCCTTGATGTTGTGGACACTCATATGCTTGATGCCCTTCTTCTCCACATTGGAAATAGATTCCTCTGAAACCTCCTCTTCTAGATCCTTGCCCAGGTTGGCCTCTTCCTCTTCCTCTTTGCTCGCCATTGTTCTGGTCATGAGGGGGGTAGCTATTATCTCCTCTTTGATTTCGACTGGTGCCAACTTCTTCACTTTTCTTTTGATCTTCATTATGACCTCCATAGGGTCTTCCACCAGTCCTTCCACCTTGACCTCTTCCCCTTTGCTTGCTATCGAATCTTTTATTCATCTTCTCTTCCACCTTTAGGGAAAACTGGTATGCATCTTCTATGATGGTCATTCTAACCAGGCTCAGCTCCTCTTGAATACTCGGCCTCAACCCATTAATGTAATGAGCTACCTTCTCCTTATTGGGCTTTGCATGGCCTGTCCTGATAGTAATTTTATAAAACTCTTCTATGTAATCCTTAATAGACTTGTTACCTTGCTTCAGTCCTTGTAGCTTCTTCAACAACTCCATCTCATAGTCCACAGGAATGAACTGCTTCTTCAGTTTCTCTACCATCCGATCCCATCTGGTGATATTTCCTTTTCTTTTTCTGTTCCTCTCTAATTGGACCTCCTTCAACCAAATACTAGCATGGCCCTTCAACTTTGTTTTTACAAACTTGACCCAATCTGGGTCCTCCACATCTTCATATTCAAAATACTCTTCCATGTCATTGATCTAATCAATAAGTTGTTCCAGATTCAAATCTCTAGAATATGTAGAAACTTTGATCCTGGGCCTCTTTCCAATCTTTGAAATGGCCCTCAACAACCTAACTTCTGCAAGATCTCCTAGAGCTTGTTGTTCTTCCTTGGATATCTCTTCTTCAGCTTCATCCTCACTTTCTTCTCTTGTTCTTGGATCAAACCCTCTTCGCAGCTCCTCTTGCAATGCATGGATTTTCCTTTCCAGGGCTCTAAAACCCTCTTCCATCAAAGTATTCCTCCCAATATGATTTCTTCATGGAGGCATCTTGATCTTCGTAGGAAACCCACAACCTCAAGTTCTAGTGCAAACTGCCTCACGATCGGTGATCTATCTACACACTCAGGAACCCTTGCTCTGATACCACTTGATGAAGGGGGTAAATCATAAAACACACAACAACAAAAATTGTACACATAAAATAGAGCTTTCTTTTATTGATTTGGACAACTTATTACATTATAGAAGCTCAAATATGATAAGAGGAATCAACCCTCCACAGGCTGCAACACATTACAGCTTCCTCTCCCAGGACTCTAGAATCATCTCCCTTCTGTAATGCCAAATCAGATAGGGTTTCTATTTTCCCACCTATTCTTGACTCTACACTTCCCCCCTTAACTCTACTACTTCCCAGGGTTCCCAAAAATGATTATTAATAGCCTTTGTGGTGGCCAATAACCTAATTTTGAAATTTGCATCTCCCTTCAAAAATAGGTCAACTTTCAAGAGCCATAACTTTTGATCCGGGTGTCCGATTAACGAACTATTTTATGCATTAGAAAACTCGCGGAGTGCTCTATGTGCTAAGAACCTACTCTATCAGTTTGGGCCATTTTCAGGCCTATACAGGGCCGTTTACTGCCTCAAACCTGAGTTTGAATAATTTTCAGGCATTTTTCAGGAAACAGAAACTTTAATATCTTTCAACTCGCAAATGATCTTTTCTTGATTCCTTCACCAAAGGTCTTATTTTTCAATTCTAAAGCTTCCTGTAAATTTTCACTTCATTCTGTGCCCAAATGCAAACTTTCTAAAAATAGCAGGTTGCTATTTTTAGCAGTTTGGAAAAACTTAAAGATCTACATCATTATTCAAGCGATTATGGAACCAGAACCACAAATTTTGAAAATAAATGGAAAGAATATCAACAATTGTGAAACACATCTTTTTTTGAGTGATGTAAGATTGCCCTTACACCACTAGATACTCCTGCATCAACATCATCCGATAATCATGTGATGCACATAATAAGATTGATCCACATAATCAATTAAATCCATAAAGTTGTCATAACATATGCATAACTCAAGTAAACATCAGTGTCACACAACAAATATAATCGATAAAACATACTAACTTTCATATGAAACCACATGAGGATAATCAGGAATGTCACCAACATGAATGTAGCATCTACCAACATCGTACAACATCAACTGTCTAACATACCCTAAATATTCCTATTATTTTACCTTCACCTTCATGCTCCCTAGCCAGACCACCTGCACATCCAAGGTGAGAATGGAGGGGCACTACAGTCCACAAAATTATTTGATTATCTAATGTATCAGTTATAGATGGAGCCTTACTACAAATCCCACAAAATTATATTATCATACATCGACAATTCATACGTAATAAAGATCCCTATTTTAACCCTATTTTAAAAAGATATAAAAAATTTCCAACAAATATCAAAACAATGATGTCCTTCCAATATTTTATAAATGGACATTTAGATTAGTAAAAGTCTGGAGAGATGAATTATAGATGGAGTAGAAAATATTCATATGACTACCTTGTGATTATTTCTGATGTTGGAAACCATCATCGTATTTTCTTCATTGAGAGTGCTCATTTTTAATTATGTGCTAGATAGGAAAAACATGTTTTGACTTAAAATAGAAGGGATAATTTTGAGTTTCATCTTGTTCTCCTTGGCATGCTTTCGACACAGGTCTTCTTTGCTTAGGCTTCTCTCTCATAAAAAAACAAAGTGATTTATGTTAATAGCTTTTAATTAAGTATAGTCATTCAATTTCTTCACAAATACAAAGAGGTAAAGGTTATTTCCATGCCATCTCTACTATTACCCTCTCCCTTGGTATATGATTGACTGAGGAATATAGAGACTCACTTCCTTTTCCTTTCACTTTGTATTTCCTATTTGACATTCTAATACGTACTTGATTTGCTCATCGATGTCTTCTCATAGACTATTGTAGACTTTAGAGTCAATTTTATAGTTCTTTCAACTATCACTAAGATCTCTAATAACTCGGTGGTCTTCTCGCAAGGTGATATACAAAGACATAGATAAAGATAACCATACAATATAAACACAGTTAATTTGTCATAAACTAGCAGTGAGATAGAGTCTACATATTCATTGACCTCAATTTAGGAAGGTTCATGGATAGAGACATGGAATTATGAGACGCAATCATTAGTGAGGAATCAAAGACTAGTGTACATCTATTTATACATGAAGTCAAAAATCTTCTACTTGATACCTCTTGCATGTTGCATGGCTTTGTTTTTGCATATTACCTACTATTTGTTACACATATGGTTCCCAGGGTTGTCATTGATGTTAACATTGTCACTAGGTTGTCATTGATGTCAACACTATCGTGGAGGTGTGATGGTGTTCATGATTGGATGTCATGTCCCATCCAATAAGAGAAGAGAGAAGATACAGTTCATGGTTGGATGTCATGTCCCATCCAACAAGAGAAGAGAGGAGATATAGTTCATGGTTGGATGTCATGAAGACATGTTAATATGGGAATTAGAAGCACTAACATGATCAGATGTGTTGCTGATGTTACTGATGGCTTGAATCATGTGTGGCTATTGACAATTTGAAGACAATGTTGTTTCTATGAAGGAATTATGTGTAGGGAAATGGAATGGTCCACATTCCTCTGCATTTGTAGATATGGCCATGCAGTTCTTGAACTATATTCAAGGTGTAGAGAAGGTGACAATTCTAAAGTTTCAGACCATTTGTCCTTCCGCTGAGAAAGTTATGCATGATAGAGTACCTGCATATGTTTTGGCAGAGTGAGCTGGTGTTGAAGACCTATTGAAATGCTTTGCATTCCTGCAGAAGTGAATGGTTTCCCTTGTGGTTTGAGGACATGTTTATGGATGTCTATCACATGATTCCTTGTAGTCTCAAGTGTCTTGGTGGTCCACAACTTAGTTTTTCAAATGACAACATGTTGCAGTGTGTTCTAGATGACTTATTATTCCTAGAGTTATTGGTTGAACTTGTGCGGCATGAATATTTGATGTGTAGAGGTAAAGAACTATTTGGAGATGTTGTATGATTCATGTGGACTCATCTAGAAGAGTTTCATGAAGATCTTTCTTATTTCTAGTACCGCATAATGTTTTCAAGTTGTTGTGGCCATTATGCTTCAAGTTTTCATATGTTTTGCTTAAGGCTATCCTATTTCCAAACAAGTGGAGTGTGTGGATGTAATTCCTTGGTGTTTGAAATTGTGAAGCATGTTTTGGACCTGGTTAAGCAAGTGTTGGTGTTTGCAAGGCATGGATCTTCTACTGTTGTAACTTGTGGTTTTGTTTAGGACCTATCTTCTACATGTTTCATGTTGTGTGTTGTCTATCTGACTTGTAAATATATTTTTCATGTTGAATTTGGCTGGCAAGAAATGTAATCAATGTAATATCTTGTATAAATTGTAAATCAAATTGAGTAAGGCAAGGTGTGAGTGCAAAGTGATTGAAAAGGTTCACATGAAAGATAAGGAGCACAATGAATGCATTTTGATGTGTGACTAAAGGGGAAAGAGAAGAAGGTGTAGATGCTATCCTAATTCATCTTGAAGACATATTTCTGATAGTGATCAAGTGTAAAGTGTTCCTAACTAATCTAATCATCAGAAGAAAGTGTGAAGAGGCAAAATTGCAATCATCAAAGGGGTGAATTTCAATCTCAGTTTTCAAACAGTAGAAGGACTGTCACACCATAATCTTTTGTAAGTGTTTTCTCAATATAGGGAGTAGTAGCTTCCTTGGGAGTGACCCTAAAACAAAGTATTTAGGGAGTAGTAGCTTCCCTGGGAGTCACCCTAAATCAAAGTCTTCAGGGAGTAGTAGCTAACTTGGGTTGTAGCCCTATAAAACAAAGTTGTTATTTGAGCTTCATATATTGTGATTCAATCATCACCATGGTTTTTTGCTTCTTAGATTTTCCATGTATATATGGTGTTATGTGTTGATGTGCATTGTGTTAATATTTCATGCTTATGTTAATACTATGATGCTTAAGTTTTAATCTACTCCAGATAAGTTGAAGTTGTTAAAATTGAAGATTGTTTAGATACTGATTCACCCCCCCTCTTAGTATCTTGGTGTGCTCAACACTATTCTCTATAATCTCTCTTTTTTAAAAAAAATTATATTTTTAAATCTAAGAAAAGAGATATTACTCAAGTCATTTAAGTTGTTCAGATGGAAAGGCATTTATGGGTCTATTAAACTTTATATATTGTGGAAAAAGCTAAGAGAACAATTACATTGTCAGATGTGTTGATGGTTCCCAACAAAATTGAGGTTGCACTATGTGTCCATCACTTCATCGATGCTTTGATCTTGCCTATAATTGTTAGAAATACATTACTTTTTCTAGGAATTCCTTCCAACGTGTGTATGGTTGAAGAAATTCAACCATTGATAATTGTTGCCAAAGGTTTTCTTGCCCAAAATGTTAGAATGATTCAAGGCTTAATCCTAACTTGTGATGAAGACTTGGACTCTAACAAGGAGCCAGATGCTCACACATGAACAAAGATGCATCTCATTTGGACTAGGCATCTCTTAGGGATATCTCTATTGAGTTGTTAGTGTATTAAGACACAATAGATTGTTGCATTAAAAAAAATAGAATAACATAACATTATATGTGATGATGTGATATAGTATGGCAAAAGTTACTAGATATATATACAATAATGAATTGATGTACAAGAAAAGTATAGAGTAAATGTGAATGTACAATGAGATATACTATTTAGTATTTATGTATATATAAAGTGAAGAATTAAAGTTAAAAATATTATGCAAGTGTTTTATGTGGGAATACATATACACAGGTTCAAAATTTAATTATTTATTGTTAATACTTAATTAGTCTAACCCTTGTGTTACATTAGCTCTAACCTATGTTTGGCTCTGATACCAAATATAATGCTACTTCCCCTAGAGTTATTTTATTATTTTGTAGCGGATTTCTTACAGTTAATGTTTAGAGTTAAGATAAGTTAGAATATGTGAAGATATCAAAATAGATATAAATAGCAAATGAAAATTACATGTAGTAATTTAATAATAACTCTAAAGTAAATCATTAACAAGACAGATTGGATAAAATAATCACATTAACATCAAAACACATATATAATGATCCCAATATCTTTATTTATTAATAAGTTTAGTACTTATCTTAATCACTAAGCACTTGAATTGGTCACTCTCACCCTAAGAAGATTTCAATGTTATTGGCCCTCATAGCTATGGCCCATTCCAAGAGGAACCAGTTCTTATTCAGAACCAATCATGCTATTTTTCAAAAAGCACACATGCTTCCCAAGCATTCAACTCTTTTTTAGAAAACATACAAGTTTCCCAAGCATCCTACTCTTTTTCAAAAAACATAGAAGCCCTGGCCAAGACAATCCTAGGTGTACATTGTACACTGAGTTGGATGCACACTATGTGCCCATTCTCCTAGAGTTGGACATATCCCATGTATCCATTCTCATAATGCGCATAGCCCACCAAACCACTTACTTCTTCGTTGAGTGTTCTCCACATCCTATTCCAAGTCTCACACAAATGCCTTATATAACCGTTTAAGAGGTGATTTGTAAACCATCACACCTTTTCAAAAAAGTTTTCATTAATAATGGTTTAATAAACATAATAACTCCTCCATTTAAAAGGGGTTTTTCATAAGTGTTCTTTATTTATCTCCATTTTAACCAAAGGATCATAATATCCTTTATTTTACATTTCCCTTTTAATTATAAAGGGTAAATGAACTTTATCCTCTTATAATAATAGAGGATTATTCATAAATATCTTTCTTTTATATTTTGGAGAAAAAGTCACATAACAAAAGGGATCCACATAGAACCATCATTCTCTTTTTATTGTTACTGCAAAATGCAAAATAATCCCTACAACATTCTATGGAAGAAAGAAGAGGCTCACCTATAGTTAATATCTTCATAGCAAGTGCAAATATGTAAGCATCTTCCTTGTTAATTCAAATTACTCATTATCAATGTTCTATTGATCATTATGTTTTATACAACACTCATTCATAACTAATTTATTATAATGTTTGTAATTTACAGGGGATACTCAACAATATAAAAGCATTTTAGTATAAGATTTGTTGATGTAAAGGGAACTCGTTGATGTAAAACAGAACGCACAGATGTAATACAAAACTCAAAAGTTATTAAATTTCAACTACTTCAATCACAAAATTACATAAGCAGATTACAGTGATATGCAACAATTGTATACACACTACACCAAGGAAGATTGAATTCCACTACACAATGCGAAGAAACCATCTGTTCAGGCCACCAATGTTTTGCAACAACCAATACTCATCCTCCCAAAAATGCCTTGAAATGACAATGTCGACTACACTAAAGGATGTAGCGACAAAACTAATAGCTGCTCACACTATTATCAATCAAATATGCACCCTCCTAAGCTCACAGAAGACTTAGCTACCTGTTGACACATGGAAACACTCTGAGGATGTGGGTTTCCTATAGCAAGAGTGAATCTCCAGAGTGAGCTGGTTCTCCTTAAGATATTTTTAAACTAATCACTTGTCTAAGAAAAGGGATGAGGAATAACTAGAATGAAATTCTATTTTTATCTAAAGATGATCTAAAAATCTAAAATTTTACCCACAAACAACTCTCAAGCATATAACCTCCTCAATTTCACTTAAGTCAAACAATCCAAACGTAATTTGTATGAAGGTTTAATTAAATCACAACACACAACCTGGATTAGATAGGAAATAGCTCACATATTTCAATAACATTAAGACATAATCAGAGGATTAGACATCATAATCACAGTGAAAACATCAAATCAAAGTTATAAAAGAGGCAACAAATGTGAAATAGGAATGTTTTGATGTATTGAACTAAAAGAGGTACATCTAACTCTGAAAAATATGAGCCAAGATAAGTTTATAAACACTCTGTCTGTGCTCAAGAGAAAAGAAACAAAGATATCAACTGAGAAAAACTGTCTTTCTCCCCTATTTATAACTCTAAAAATCTCCCAAGGAAAAAGTTGAGAAATCTTCTTAGAATAGCAAATTTGATCCATTTTTGAGCTCCACTGAAAAGCCAAAAATAAATCTTTCAAGTCACCTCTAATCTATATATGAAAGCTGCCAAAATCTTCCTCAAGGTAGACCTCACCAAAATCTGCTTTAAAATAAGCTTTATTTGCTCAATAAAAGCTCAGTTTTTTTAATTGTCCTCATCTGCCTCAAAATAAAGCAAATCAAAAAAATGATATTTGATTTTCTTTAATAGTTTTAACTACATAAAATGACAAAATATTAAAAGTAATTTATAAAGAACATTTCTTTAATATTTGTCTTATAATAGGTCCTGTAGCTTTTCCTTTTGATTTGCCTAATCTTACCTCTTTTGATTTTCTTTTACAAAATAATAATACAAGGCTTATTTTTGTCCATATCTTCCCAAAAGAAAGCAAACTAAAAAAAGAAAGATATTGTTTGCTTTACTTTGTTTTAACTACATAAATAATGAATACTTATAAGCAATTTATAGGATATTACTTTAAATATCATTTTGCAATAATTTTTTGTAGCTTCAAATTTGCAAAAAGAAAGAGGGCCCACCATTGTGAAGATTCCTCGAAAATTACAAACTAGGTAGGTGAGATATTTAAAGGGTTTTTGCATCTTATAATATTCTCATTTCTATCCAAAAATCTCAAAAACCTAGATCATATTTTATGAGATATGATTAAAACACATGATTGTTATCTTCATTTTGTTATATATTGTGCCTCTGACTATTTCCTCAAAAACTACAAACTGGGTTGGTGAGAAATTTAAAGGGTTTTTGCATCTTATTGGCGTTGGATATCTACCAAAAAATCTCAAAAACTGAGATCATATTTTGAGAGATATGATTAAAACATGTGACAATTGTCTTTATCTTGCGGGGTCTTTATGTGACATTGTTGCTCTTTCAAACTCTTTCCACAATCCTCTTAAGACATGGGGCCAGCATGCTGAGCTCAACCCTTGCGGGAGCACATCTACTCCACATGCTATGATATGTCATCAGAAAGCTAAATGAATTATCCTATACCTACACATAAAACAAACAGATTAGAATAAAACATTGAAATTCCATGATTGTTTCTTTCTTAGCTCGGCTTGCATGTGGATGATGTTCATTGCTCAATGCATTATAAACAAAGTGTTATGCCTCTTCTAATAGGATATAGAGATCTCATAACTGGACCTATAATAGGACCTTCCCACATTTTTGCAGGTTCATGTCGAGATCGGGAGCAAGAACAGAAGCCAACTTCGAAGATTGAAGACCTACAAGGCAATGATGGCTATGACCTTCTCTGCAATTATTACTGAAACACAATAATTATGCAAATAACTTATAACAAAAGAATTTTAACCTTCACTGTAAAAATGAATTTGTTGTATCAACTCTGCTAATTTTGAGTTGTAATTGAAAAATGGTAACATTTTTGGTGACTTCTACTATATGCTTGCATGCTAAGCCCTAGATCAGTTGCCTTAAGTACCCATTGGGCATTGAATCATACTTTGCTCTTCTCAAACACATAAACATTGAAATTTAGCTCTAAAACTAGTTCAAACAGCAGTAGAAAACTAAAAACAAACTAAATTGAAGCAAACTAATAGGCCGTGATGATGAGAAAATCTGTCCAGTAGCACTTAGGGAAACAAAAATACTTAAAGTAAATGTGCATGAACACTTATTAACTGCAACTCTACTCTACTATATACAAAGGTAGTACTTATCCTCAGAGGCAATGTTTGAGGTGGATCCCATTAACTGGGATAGACAACACCTCTCCACTTAACTTGGACAACTAAAATGCATTATTTTCTTTGCACTCTGTGATTACATAAGGCCCATCCCAAATTGCATCAAATTTAGAATGTTTTCCAAGTCTACTTCTTAGTTCATTCCATTTGAACACCAAATCACCAACAATAAAGCTCATCGGTCTTGCCCTCTTATCAAAAGCATTCTTCATTTGAGATTGATGTATATCAAGCTTCTTCAAGGCCTCTTTCCTTATTTCTTATAACTCCATAAGCTGAGCTAGCCTGACTACTAAAGGCTATTCCTCTAGCAGCGCAAGCTCTTTGATGAAAGTCAAAGTTGGTAATTCAACTGAAATAGATAATCTAGCCTCCTTACCATAAGTAAGTACATATGGAGAACAACCAGTAGCTCTCTTGGGTGTAATTTTGTTAGCCCAAAGGGCCAACTTCAACTTCTCGTGCCATGTTCTCTAGTTGTCTTCAATAGTCTTCTTGATGATCCTTATCAGATTTTTGTTGGTAGATTCGGCCTACCCATTACCCTATGGGTAATAGTTAGAAGTATTCAAAAAGATATTATTTTTGAAGACCAATCTGAAATTTTTAATCCAATGAAATCTAAACCATTATCTAAGATGATTGAATTTGGTGTACCGATTCTTGATACTAGATCTTGATAGAAACTTAGAACAACAGATTCATTTGCTTCTTTTAAAGCAACAACCTCGGTCCACTTGGTGAAATAGTCAGTGGTAGTCAAGATCCACTTGTGGCCTGCACTTGAAGGCAAGTTTATTGGTCTTATAAAATCTAGACCCCATTTTGCAAATGGCTATTCAACTTTAATAGGATGCAGAGGTACGACAACAAGCCTTTGTTTATCGACAAACAATGAACACTTCTCACATCTTCTCACCCAACAAAAAGAATCCTTAAACAAGTCGGGCTAGTAATAACCAGCCTGCATAATCTTCAAAGTAGTTGTTCTAGCTGCAAAGTGACCTCCTGAAGGTCCATTTTGAAATTCTTCTAACAGCTTGTCAACTTGATCAGGTACAATACATCTTAAAAATACACCATTAAAATCTCTCATATATAAAATACCATCAATGATAGCATAAGGAGTAGCTTGTAGCCTAAAATACCTTCTTCCAGCCCTATCCAAACCTTCAAGACATTGACCGGAATGTAAATAATGCATCACCTATTGCACCCAGCTAATTGTAGGAGGTGGTACAGTGGTTGGTACATTGTTATGCAATACTATTTATGTGTCCTCTACATGTTCTTGACTATTTTCTTCACTTTTAGCAAGCTGCTCGCATAAGCCCTTGCCTCTAATTAGCTTCGTCACTTTGATGTCAACATCAAATTCCATAACTTTGGTTATCCAACTAGCTCTCTTGTCATTTATATCTCTATTTAATAAAAAAACTCTTGACAGTAGGATGAGCAACCATTAAGTGAATTCTATTATTAAACAGCATGTGTCTAAATTTCTTGAGGCTTCTAACAATAGCAAAAACATGTTTTTCCACAAAAAAGTATTTTACCACATAGTCATGCAGTACCTGGCTGAAAAATGCTATTGGTTGCTCTAATCTTTCATCATTTTGCTGATATAACATTGTAGAGATGGTGTCAGCTCCTCCAAAAGCATACAAAATAAAATCCCCCTCATTATTAGGATTAATGAGGGTAGGGGCAGCAGTGAGGGCTTCTTTAATCTGCTCAAAGCTTTCTTTTCCCTCCTTAGTCTAGCTGAATGGCACATTCTTCTTCAACATGGCCATAAGAGGTTGTAACAAAGTTGCAATGTTTGAAATGAATCTTCTCATGAAATTAATTCTGGCAAGAAATCTTTGCAAGCCTTTCTTATGTGCAGGCAACGGTACATCTAGAATGACTAAAACTCTCTCAGGGTCAATAGAAATACCTTGTTTTGAAACAATATGGCCAAGAAGTTTACCTTCATGAACTAAAAAAATGCACTTTTTGAGGTTCAATGAAACTCCAAACTCCCTGTACTTCTGAAAAATCTACTTCAAGTGGTCAAAATGATCATTAGCATCTTTGGAAAAAATAGTTATGTCATCTAAATATACTAGCACTATTCTATTCCTAAGGCCATGGAAGGCCATGTCTATTGCCCGTTGAAAGGTTGCCCCTGCATTGGACAAACCAAATGGCATCTTCTTGTATGCCATGGTACCCCACTTAGTCATGAATGTTGTTTTATATTGATCTTCCTCTTTGACCAGAATCTAGTTGTAACCTGAGTAACCATCTAACAAGAAATATATATCAGAACTAGAAACAGTTTGCAATATTTCTTCCATGGAAGGAAGAAGGTAGTCGTCTTTCAATGAGGCCTGATTTCCATTCTCTTTTTTTACTAGGACCAAATTGGAAACCCAGGAGGTATGTTTTATTGGGAATATGATACTGCTCTCAATCAATTTATTTAACTCAGCCTTCATTAAATGCTCAAGTTTTGGATTCAAGGGTCTTTGTTTCTGCCTAACAGGTTTGGCATTAGGCTCTAATACAATGGTATACTATGCTAAATCAGGATCAAACCAGCTTAAGTCTTTATACTCCCATGCAAAAACATCAAAAAAATCTTGGCATAACTAAATAAATGACTATTGTTCACCTTTAGTGCATACCTTTCCAAGCTTCAGCAACTTATCTTTGAAAATCTCCACTACCTCATAGTGTTCTTGTTTCACAATCATGCTGCACTTGTCCTTTTTGAATTGATCATCTGAGTTAAACACTAATTCTAGTGTCACCAGTCCCTTGGGAAGCTTGTTGGATCTCAACTGTACAATCTGGTCTTCAAATTGTTGCTGGTATTTATGCTAATTATCAGCTGCAAATTCAACCTCTACACTCAAAAAACTTAAGATTTGCTCATCACTGTCAAATACTTACCAGGAAACACTATTGTCAGGTACAAAAGGCCTAACAACTACTTTGACATATGGTTGTACTTCAATGTTCTAAATTTGATCATGAACCTCAAATTGAGATCCCAAAGCTGCAAGCTTATCTACATTCTTATTTTGGTTTCTAGGAATTGAAAATAGATTAAATGCATCAAAAAATTCAATTGAATCCCACACTCTCTGCTTAAACTTTTTGAGTAGGTCATTTTTAGTAGCATTCAGATTCCTAACCTGATTAACGATCAATTCAGAATCTCCATAAACTTGTACAGATTTGATACCTCTTTTTTAGGCCCACTCTAAACCATGGATCTGGACCTCATACTCAGCCATGTTGTTTGTGTAGCTGAAGGTGAACCTCAAGGCTGCATAATATTTGTCTCCTTCAAGTGGGATTAACATATTCCCTCCACCAGCACCTATTTTGGTCCTTGATCTGTCAAAGTACAACTTCCATAGTTGGTCTTCTTGTTGTTCCAACTGACTTTGGTCCTTAATCAGATTAGGAATCACTGCATCAGGTTCCCGTATCATATAGATGCCTAATCCTACCTCATTCGTGTGATAGAAAGGATCACTTTCATGATCTTCAGCTGCCCAATCATCTAAGTTTATGTCGTCTATAGGTGCATTGGGATCTAGGCTCATGGGTTCATCCTACTGCCCATGGGTGATGTAGAGGTTAGCATTTATTGGGCTGGGAACATAGGGCTCAACATGGTTCTTTGCAAGTGGTTCGGACTATATGGTTACTTTCATGCCATATCTTGTTCTAAAAAACAAGTGGGACCAATCAAAAGATAGAAACCCACCCAATTTGACAGTGAATTCCCTAGAAAGGTATATTGCAAAACTAGGTGGCAGATCAATGATGTAAATATCCTGATGAATGGCAAAATTAGGACAAGCATGCAGTGTAAGTGGCATATTTTTTATTATTCTTGTAGTACTAAGTGCATACCAGTCTAACTGGACAACTCCTTTTGCAAGGGGCTCATAAATCAATCCTAGTGAATCAGCTAGACTTTTGGGTATGACTAAACTGCTTGCCCTAGAGTCTATCACGTAGTTATGAATAAGTTTGTCACCAATAATTAGACTTAAGTAAAAAGGAGGAGGTTTTATCTCATTTGTTGGTTGTCCACTCTTGATTTCTAAGCTATTAGCAAGTACAACTTTGGCTTTTCCTTGATTAGAACACTCAAAAATTGAAAGTTTATCCAATGCTTCTTGTAGCAGATTCTTTTGGCCAGGAATACACAATGCATCCATAACTGACATGCTCACTGTAGCTTTCTTAAGATGATCTACTATGTTGAAAGAAACATGATTTACCTTTTGCTATCCTTTTGCAACAACAACATCATTCTGCATTTGTGAAGGCTATTGTTATAATTTAGACTGATCCTTTACTGGTATAGTTTGATCCCTTTGCAGAATTTGCACTTTTTGTTGTGGTACAGGGGCAGTTTGTGATGGAAAAGTTTGAAATGTATCTCTCACAGACTGTTGTTGTACCACTACAGCTTGCTGATTAAGGTCTATAGCCCTTTATTTTGACCTTGTGTTGGCTAAAACAGGTGTATGTTGTTGATTTTGGCTTTGATGGTAATTTATACTATAGAAATCACTCTCTTGCTAGTTCATGAAGGCCACATCAACATTATTCGGCTGAGCTAAAACTTCACCAGGGGCACCTTCCAAACTTGCATAACTATTCTGCACCATGAGTGCCTGATTTCTTACTCCATTTGTGCACGTAGCTTGATTATGCGGTTGGTGACATGGATAACACCAGTCACTATCTTGGGCTAAGTTATTTTGTGTGGGTACAAGCTCCCTCGAGGTACTGGCAGTATTTGGGTTGTAAGATTGGAAACATTGAGGGTTGTAGTTTCTTCTTTGACCCTGAGGATTAGCTTGAAATGGCTACCTATATTGCTGAATGGGCTAATATAGGGCTTGGTAAGGCTTAGTTTCTTGACCAATCTACTTTTTAATATTAACAAATTTATTGCCAAAGGTTTTGCCCATGGACTGAATCATGCCTTTCAACTCTTGGATTTCTTGGAGGTGAGTTGGGGCATAATTTTCTTGGGTTGTAGGTTGATGAGTTATTGCTAGAACAGGTGGGACAGTAGCCAAAGGAGGCACTACTATTGGCACAGATGGATGGATTTTTGGGAAAATGGGTAGGGGAGGCCTCAGGACTATCTTCCCTGCTTGGATGAGTCAGTTTTCTGCTCTAACAACAATCTCAAAAGAATCAAGACGGGTGATTCCTCCCAAAGACTGGATCATTATAGAAATTTCACTATTCAACGCTTTAAGGTAAAACAAAAATGCATGCCTTGGCAAGGGCTTTACTGTTGCGGGGATTCTGTCCCAGGTTCTCTGAAATTAGTAGTTGAAATCTGCCATGTGTTCGCAGGGTGCCCTTTTGATGGTGCTCAACTGCTCCAGCAATGAGAGATAATCAGATTTGTCTTCGAAGTGCTTGTGCAATCCATCTCCTAGTAGATCCCATAATGTTATTGAATTTTCAGCAAGTCCTCTAAACCATTGCAGGCTTTCCCTTTCAATGATGTAGCCAAAAGTCTGATTGCCATATTTTCTCGGGTGACATTGTGTACAAAATAAAGGGTTGCCACATCCTAAATGTGCTCAGCAGTTGTAGTATGGTCTTCTCTAGTGAAATATGGCAGTCCTTTAAGGGTTGTAGCTGGAATATCATCACGTTGAGCAAGTTGCAGTGGAATGCCTCCATTAAAGGTGGCAAATGGATACTGCCTAGCCATTATGGGTATTTGAACTATTAGCACCGGACTTCTACTTCTTTGTGTTGAAGTTGGAGGTGTTGATTTTGATCTCCTTGTTGAATCGGTTGTTTTGCTTGCTAATCTACCTCTTCTTCTTGGTAGGGACAACTGTAAATACTCAAAAGGATTAGAACTAGATCTGGTTTTGATAAGCTGATAACACTAATATGCATGCAAGACCAGAGATAACGAGTCGCCAAGTATATTGTGAAAGCCTCCAAAGGTTAGAATACTGCTACATATACCAGAACAATAGCTATGACGGTATAAAACTTCTTTGAAATCACTTTCAGAGTCCCACCGGGCATGCCAAAAATTGTTATCAATCAGATATGCACCCTGCTAAGCTCACATAAGACTTAGTTACCCATTGACACATCGAAACACTCTCAGGATGTGGGTTTGCTATAGAGAGAGTGAATCTCCAAAGTGAGTTGATTCTCCTTAAGATCTTTCTAAACTAATCACTTGTCAGAGAAAAGAGATGAGGAATAATTGGAATGAAATTCTATTTTGTCTAAAGATGATCTAAAAATCTAAAATTTTACCCACAAACAACTCTCAAGCATGTAACCTCCTCAATTTCACCTAAGTCCAACAATCCAAAAGTACTTTGTATGAAGGTTTAATTAAAACACAACACACAACCTGGATTAGATGGGCAATAGGTACACAGATTTTAATAACATTGAGACATAATTAGAGGATTAGACATCATAATCACAGTGAAAACATCAAATCAAAGTTATAAAACAGGCAACAAATGTGAAATAGGAATGTTTTGCTGTATTGAACTAAAAGGGGTACATCTAACTCTGAAAAATATGAGCCAAGATCAGTTTACAAACTCTCCGCCTGTGCTCAAGAGAGAAGAAACAAAGATATCAACTAAGAAAAACTAAATCTTTCTCCCCTATTTATAACTCCAAAAATCTCCCAAGGAAAAAGCTGAGAAATCTTCCTAGGATAACAAATTTGATCCATTTTCAAGCTCCACTAAAAAGCCAAAAATAAAGCTTTCAAATCACCTTCAATCTGTATATAAAAGCTGTCAAAATCTTCCTCAAGGTAGACCTCATCAAAATCTACTTTAAAACAAGCTTTATTTGTTAATAAAAGCTCAGTTTTTTTTTATTGTTCTCATCTGCCTCAAAATAAAGCAAATCCAAAAAAAGATATTTGATTTTCTTTAATAGTTTTAACTACATAAAATGACAAAATATTAAAAGCAATTTATAAATAATATTGCTTTAATATTTGTTTTACATAGGTTCTGCAACTTTTTCTTCTGATTTGCCTAATCTTACCTCTTTTGATTTTCTTTTACAAAATAATAATACAAGGCTTATTTTTGTCCATATCTTCCCAAAAGAAAGAAAACTAAATAGAGAAAGACATTGTTTGCTTTACTTTGTTTTAACTGCATAAATAATGAATATTTATAAGTAATTTATAGGATATTGCTTTAAATAGCATTTTACAATAATTTTTTGTAGCTTCAAATTTGCAAAAAGAAAGAGGGCCTGCCATTGTGAAGATTCCTTGAAAATTACAAATTGGGTAGGTGAGATATTTAAAATATTTTTGAGCCTTATAATCTTCTCATTTTTGTCCAAAATTATCAAAAACCCAGATCATATTTTGTGAGATATGATTAAAACACGTGACTGTTATCTTCATTTTGTTGTGTATAGTGCCTCTGACTATTTCCTCAAAAACTACAAACTGGGTTGGTGAGAAATTTAAAAAGGTTTTTGCATCTTATTGGCATCTAATTTCTATTCAAACATCTCAAAAACTCAGTTCATATTTTGAGAGATATGATTAAAACATGTGACAACTGTCTTTATCTTGCAGGGTCTTTATGTGACATTGTTGCTCTTTCAGACTCTTTCCACAATCCTCTTAAGACTTGGGGCTAGCATGTTGAGCTCAACCCTTGTGGGATCACATCTACTCCACATGCTATAATATGCCATCAGAAATCTAAATGACTTATCCTATACCTGTACATGAAACAAACATATTAGAATAAAACATTAAAATTCCATGATTATTTCTTTCTCAACTCTTCTTGCATGTGGATGGTGTTCATTGCTTAATGCATTATAAACAAAGTGTTATGCCTCTTCTAATAGGATATAGACATCTCATAATCGGAGTTGTAATAGGACCTTCCCACTTTTTTGCAGGTTCATGTCGAGATTAGGAGCAGGAACAAAAGACAACTTTAAAGATTGAAGACCTTCAAGGCAATGATGGTTATGACCTTCTCTGCAATTATTACTGAAACACAATAAGTATGCAAATAACTTATAACAGATGTTAACCTTCACTCTAAAAATGAATTTGTTGCATCAGCTCTGCCAATTTTGAGCTGTAAGTGAAAAAGGGTAACACACACCAAAAAAAATAATTCCCCACATTGCCCATGATTGCCACTATCCCTTCATAAATCTAGGATTCCTTTTTTTGAATTATTTTAGGTAACCATACGCTGCATTAAATAGGCCTTATGCTGACTGTATATAATAGTCCTTCCACATTCTTTCATTTCTACCATTCATGACTCTAGTTTCAAGTGAAGAAGGGAGTGGATGAATATACTTTGACATAGATTACTAAGGTTACACTAAATTAGAGCAAACATTTATTAAGAAGAAACTATCACCAAAATTAGGACTCCTTTCACGTGGATACCCCTGCATCAGACACCCAAGGAAGAAAGAAAAGTGACCTTATCACTTATCAAGAGGAAAACCAAACCTTCTAACCTTTGTTTCTGATAACCAAGATGAGTCCTCAATAGGTCTTCCAAACCACTTTACCAAATATTCAAAGTATTGCTTGTTCCTTGTGCTCCTACTCACTAGGCTATCCAAAATTGTCTCAATCTCATCCTTCTATGAAGTAGATAATGGAATGCTCATCTATGCTTCTATTACATCTCCCTGAAACTCACCTTCATGATATTCCATTAGATCTAAAACATTAAATATGGGATAAATATTGAGCTCATTAGGTAACTTACTTACAATCTTGCAAGGTCTAAACTTCTTCATTTTTAGTTTGTTGTAAGTACCAACTGGAAATCTTTCCTTCCTCAAATGTACCATAACCTCATTCCCAATATGAAACTCCTTATGTTTCCTCTTCACTTCAGCCTTAGACTTATACTGAAAATTCATCTTATTGATATGCTTCTTTACCTCTTCATGTATGTTCTTCATGTGTTCTATAAAGTCTTCTGCATCTGCACTTTTCTTATCACTTCTATCTAACTTTATTAAATCTGAACATCTCTTGGGCTTCTACCATAAACAATCTAGAATGGTGTCTTACTTATACTCCTATTAACCGATTTGTTATATGCAAATTCAGATTGAGGTAGAACCAAATCCCACCCTTTTGGCTCGTCTCCAACTAAACTTCTCAACAAATTGCCCAAGATTTTGTTTACAACCTCTGTTTGGCCATTTGTTTGTGGATGGTAGGTTGAGAAAAAATTCAAATCACTCCTTCTCTTCTTCCTTAATTTCCTCCAAAAGTATACCACAAACTTTATATATCTATTCAAAACTATGCTCTTTGGGAGACCATGTAGCCTAACTACTTCCCTGAAAAACAAATCTGCGATATGCACAACATCATTAGTCTTTTTACATGGGATAAAATGAGCCATCTTAGAAAATATATCTACCACCACAAATATAGAATTATGACCATTTTGTGTCCTTGGAAAACCAAGAACAAAACCTATACTAATCTCTTCCCATGGCCTCTCAGGTATAGGTAGTGGCTGATATAAACTAGTGTTTTAACTAACCCCTTTTGTCATTTGGCATATCCTGCAACTTTGAACATATTTCCTTACATCTTGTTGCAATTGAGGTCAATAATATCTTTCTCCAACAAGTGTTATAGTCTTATCAAAACCAAAATGTCTTGCAAGACCTCCACTATGTTTTTCCTTGATCAAATTCAATCTCATAGAGCTTCTAGGAATGTATAACTGATTACCTCTAAATAACATACCATTTTGGATTAAATAATCCAACCACCTTTTTCTATCTACTATAATAGGCTCCTTATAGGCCCTCCAAGCTTCTCCAAAATCAAGATCTTCCTCATACAACTCCTTGAACTCATCAAAACCAACAACTTCAACCTGCATTTCAACAAACAAATTCCGCCTTTTACTCAAAGCATCTGCAACCTTTTTAGACTTTCCACTTCTATGTCTCAAAAGAAATGTGTAACTTTGTAAGAACTCTACCCATTTCATATGCCTTTGATTCAACTTCGCTTGACTACTCAAATATTGAAGTGCTTGATGATCAGTAAACAAAACAAATTCCTTAACAAGAGATAGTGTCTCCATTTCTTAAGTGCTTGAACAATACATAAAACTCTTGATCATACACTGAAAAACTTTTTCTTAGCATCATTTAACATCTCACTAAAGTAGGCAATGGGCTTACCTTCTTGGCTTAAAACAACCCCAATAGCATTACCACTTGCATCACAATCAACTTGAAATACCTTACTGAAATCTTAAAGTGCTAACGCAGGTTGTTTTGTTACTTTGGTCTTCAACAAATCAAAACTCTTCGTTGCCCCTATAGTCCACTCAAACTCCTTATCTCTTCTCATAGTCTCAGTTAGTGGTGTACATATATTACTGAAACCTTTAATGAAGTTTCTATAAAAACTTGCTAATCCATGAAATGATGTCACCTTTGTTACACTTCTAGGTATTGGCCATTCTAAGATAGATTTCACCTTCTCCGAGTCCATCTTAATGCCTTCTCTTGATATAACAAAGACCAAATATACCAATTCCCTCTTCACAAAGCTACACTTCTTGAGGTTAATCAACAACTTTTCATCTCTAAGCTTCTCAAAAACAAGTCTAGCATGCATCAAATGTTCCTCTAGTGTCTTACTAAAGATCAAAATATCATCAAGGTAAACAATTACAAATCTACCCAAAAACTCTTTCAATACCTCATTCATCAATCTCATAAATGTACTAGATGCATTGGTTAGCTCAAATGGCATGACCAACCACTCATACAAACCTTCCTTAGTCTTGAAAGTTGTTTTCCATTCATATCCCTCTCTAATTCAAATTTGATGGTAGCCACTCTTCAAATCAATATTGGTGAAGTACTCCACTCCACTTAGGCAATCCATAATATCATCCATTCTAGGCAATAGAAATCTATACTTGATAGTGATCTTGTTAATGGCTCTTGAATCTGTGCATATCCTCCATTTTCCACTCTTCTTTGGTGCCAAAACTGATGGTACTGCACATGGACTCATGCTCTCTCTGATCAAACCCTTCTACAACAAATCATGCACTTGTTTATTCATCTCTTCACTCTCTGTAGGAGACATTCTGTGGGCTGCCTTGTTAGGAAAACTTGCTCCTAGTATCAAATCAATTTGATGGTTGATCTTCCTCATTGGTGGGAGTCCCTCTAAACAATATCCTTAAACTCATGAAACAAATATGCAATCTCCATATGAACATCCTCCTCATTTTCACAGTTAGTCTTAGGAATCAAAGCAAAACAAACTTTCTCATGCTTCAATCCATCTAAAAACTTCCTAGCATCAACTATTTAAACAAACCCTTGCATTACCACAAACGTGAATTGAATCCTCTTTCAAAGGTTTTAATTTATGTCTTACTCCATCCTTAGTGATTGTGTATGTGTTAGCATAACCATTGTGCACTGCCTTTCTATCATATTGCCAAGGCCTTCCTAACAAAATATGACATGCATCCATAGGAATAATATCACATAAGATTTCATCAAAATAACCTCTTATCTTAAATTTTACGAAGCAATGTTTGTTGACCATAAGATTTTGATCATCTTGTGCCCATGCTATCCTATATTTGTTCGAGTGCCTCCTCTTCTCTAGCTTCAATTTTCTCGCCATCTCTTTTGATACAAGGTTGTCTGTGCTTCCACTATCTATGATAACATTACAAGCCTTCCCTTCACAATTGCATCTTTTCTTGAATAATCTCTTCCTTTGAGTTGCTCCATTATCTTCATTCAACAATGCCCTTCTTCTCATCATGACTTCACCTCCTTTTGCCTCTTCAGAATGTGTCGAGTGTGCATCTTCTTCATTGATGTTTGCTGCTCTATTCTAGTTTTCTGCTTTCCTTCTTGGTCTTTCCTCTTCATGAGGGAAGTCATAAGCTCGGTGACCCTCTTCTCCACATTTATAACATGTTCCTATGAAGGTTCCTCTTCCAAAGCCTCTACCCGATCTTCCTCTACCTCTCCAATTTTGATCTCTAGGGCCATATGAGTCTTCATATCTCTAAATTTTGCTGCTACCTTGGTCTATATTTTTCTAATTACCATCTTCATTCTTGTAAGATCTTCCTCCAATCCTTCCATCACGACCTCTTCCTCTTTGCTTACTCTCATATCTTTTGTTCATTCTTTCTTCAATTTGTAAGGCAAACTAATATGCATCCTCCATTGTGTAAACTCTCACCAAAGCCATCTCTTCTTGTATGCTTGGCCTCAAACCATTAATGTACCTTGCAACCTTCTCCTTAGTAGCTTCAACATGTCCTACTCTAATCAAGATCCTATGAAACTCCTCTGTATAGTCCTTCACTGTTTTGGTTCCTTGTTTTAAACTTTGCATTTTCTTGAGCAAATCTAATTCATAATCCACTGGAATGAATTGTCTCTTCATCTTCTCCACCATTCTATCCCACTTGGTAATTTTCTCCTTGACTCTCCTTCCTCTTTCCAATTGAACCTCTCTCTACCAAATTGAAGCATACCCCTTTAATTTGGTTTTTGCAAATTTTACTCTATCAGGGTCTTCAACCTCTTCAAATTCAAAATACTTTTCCATGTCATTGATCCAATCCACTAACTCTTCAGGATTCAAATTCCTACTAAATGTAGGAACATCAATTTTTGGTCTCTTTCCAATTTTTGTCAATTCCTTCACCAAAGGACCATTCATAGCCATTGCCGCTACTACATCTTCTTCACTACTTGAATCATTAACATTTATAGTTTCATCCTCTTCACTCATAGGTTCTCTCCTTTGTGCAAAACCTCTTTTGATTTCTTCTTGTAATGCTTCAACCTACCTTCTCAAGGCTCTGAAATCATCATCACGAGAAGCACCTGGAGGATTTCTACCTCCATCTCTAGCTCTAGCTCTACCCCAACCACATGGAGCTCCTCTTACATACATTTTTCTCAATACCCACAAGGCTAATCCTGGTGCAAACTACCTCTCTCTGGTGAATTTGCTTACACACTCAGAATCTTCTAGCTCCGATACCACTGATATAAAGGGAACTCACTAATGTAAAATAAAACTCACAGATGTCAAACATAACTCATAAAAGTTATTGAAATTCAACTGCTTCAATCACAAAATTACATAAGCAGATTACAGTGATCTGCAACAACTGTACACACATGTACAACAGGCAAGATTGAATTCCACTACATAATGCGAAGAAATCATCTATTCAGGGCACCAATGTTTTGCAACAGCTAATACTCATCCTCCCAAAAATGCCTTGAAATGACATTGCCGACTACCCTAAAGGATGCAACGCCAAAATTGATAGCTGCTCACACCAAAAAGGAAACGCCAAAAAAATTAATTCTCCACACCACCCATGATTGTCGATATCCCTTCATAAATTTAGGATTCTTTTTTTTGAATTGTTTTAGGTAACCATACTCTGCAATAAACAGGCCTTACGTTGACTGTATTTAACAGTCCTTCCATGTTCATTCCACGTTCTTTCTTTTCTACCATGCATGACTCCAACGCCAAGCCAAGAAGGGAGTAGATGAATATACTCTGACGGAGACTGCTGAGGTTACACTAAATTAGAGCAAGCATTTATTAAGAAGAAACTATCCCAAAATTAGGACTCTTTTCACGTGGATGCCCCTGCATCATTTGTCCTCCTTATTAAGAAACTATACCTTTTGCTTTAATTAGTTTACTTTATTAAAAGAAAATCATTTTTTGGAATATAGTCATAGAATAACAACAATTATTTCTTTAATGGTTTCTATGAAAAATCATTCTAATTAATTTCTTGGGATCAAAAGAATATTCAAATGCAAACCTCAACTAGACTCAAATAGCAAAATATCAACATAAAATAAAAAAAAAGATTAATTATGGAAAAAAGAAAGACCAATTTCAATCTTTTGTAAAAGATTCATTAAGAAACACATACACGCCTATGTCAAAATTGTAAATCTAATACACTTGCTTCTAGCTATTACTTCTAAATATTATTTTGTGTAAATGAAAATGATAAATAAAACACTATATCTTTTAATTCATTCCGCAATTTTTACTTTACATTCTAGATAGCTTGTAATTTATGATCGGTGTAATGTTGCACCTCCTTAAAGTGCAAAGTGCTAGTAAATAACATTGATATAAATGTTTATTGACTAGTGTGACGTTAGTAATAACGTATCTGTTGTAGCACAGCTTATAAGTCCTTGACGTTCTTTTCGAACAGTTTGCAGAGAATACGCAACTCCAAGGTCTTGTCAACGTGCGCGGGTGCCCACCCATATCACGTCGACAGTAAAGACGAAAGAATGCTCTCATACAACTTTTTTTCTGCTTGATGTCTTGAAACAATGGTTTATCGCAAAAACAATTCCAACGTTTCAAATGACTTATCATAATCAAAGAGTGGGTGTTCCATGGATAACCTGATTATCAATTATAGGCTGATTACTTCAAGAATTGAAATTAATAATTTTGAAAGTTTTAGAGGAAATCTGTTGTGTTATTGAAATGTTACTGAAGAGATGTTTTGTATAAAGTGATGGCATATAAATGGTATAACTTATGGGTAAAGCTTAATCAGTTGGTACGTTGTAAACAGTTGGTTAATCGAAATTTATTTGACAGAAACATTTTGGAGGATTTGATCAACAAAACAGGTGGTGAAAAGGGTTGAAAGAATTACATTTAACAGATCAACAACATAAATCAACATCAAATGGGATCGAAAAATGAGTAAAGAGCGAGCACGACAATGTGCCGACTGTTTACGATGGGCGGAACTGGTGAGTGGTATAACTTTGCACAGGTGTATCACTTGTAATAAACAGGAGGAGGTTGAAGATATATGTAGAATCTTTAACAGGAAAATAGCTAGTATATTGTAATTTCGACCTTAATTGGAAATAAGGTTGTTCCAAAGTCAAAAATAAGTAATGAGCATGTACAATGGAAATGGAAATGGATCCTTTTATAGTCTACCACGTTGGGCGACCTGATTTTGGGTCTACAGGGGGCTTATAACATATAAGACTACCTCATACTCCCAATATGCAGTAGGCACCTAACTGTGCTTCTAATATGAAGCATACATACCCTACGTCCTACAGGATTTGAACTTGTGAGCTCTCTTTCAAGAGGGCGAGTTTTTCACCAACAGACCAACAAATGAATCCATAAAATTGTTCCGATTGAAAATGGAACATCTTTTGGCACGAACAAGATGTCATGACTACTGCAAAACGGGAGCTCTACAAACAGGGCAATTGTTCTGACATAGAAGCCATCGATCGATACACCGCCTGTGGAAATAATGTCTACATGTGGGAAGAATGCGGACGGTCTCTTCACCACCAATTCCTTCCAGACAAATACAACACTTTTCTCTCTTGTCTGCTTCCACTAAACTCCCATACTTTACTTTGGGTAGCCCTCCAATCTTCCATCTGCATAAACAATCTCCCTTAATGCGGAGAAAACAGCTGCGAGGCGAGCTGTGGGTTAGTACTGAGATTCCCAGAAAGAGTCCCAGTGCTCCATTAATAAATTGCAATGAAGGGAGCACAAATTCGTGTGCCTCCTCTATAAGATCTACAATATCGTTGAGGAAGCAATTCCCTGCAACCACATCTAGAACAAGAAGCACCATCCAAATAATGTATCCCACACCAATGAATAAGGCGTATAATATTAAAATCACAGCAACAATCGTCTTTAAATTTCGGAATTGGGCTACTGCTCTGTGCAGAGACAATTCAAAATTCTTACGAGAATTCCAAAGCGCCTTTGCAACTAAAATCGAAGGCTGTGCCATCTTATAACTTGCCCTTCTTCTACAATTTGCCCCCTCTTCCAACTATTAATAGGATAGAAAATAACTGTGCTATTTTGGTGTCTGGTAGATTTTTTTCAAATAGAACAATCGTTTAAGATTTTTTTTAGATAAGAGAAGCTTCTTGAATGTGACAATTTTTTAAAACCAAATTCTACCGTGTGTGACGATGATTGTTAGAAAACTGTGTTTGAAGATCGTTGTATTTGTAGCCCATGGTTTTGCGAAGTGAAAAGGAAACGGGGAAGCCAGGAAAAGAATGACGCGTCTTTGAAAAGCACAGAATGCTAGACCTAAACAATGGTAATTCCATTTATCCATCATGGATTATAAAAGGATTTCATTTTCATTTCCATTTCCAGAGGTATAGTGAATTGGGTCATCTTCTCCAGCTTATAAGGAGTTTTGATTACTTAGGTTCAATCTTCCTTATGCAGTTGATTTTTTATTCAACAATTTTAGGGTACAATTGTTACATAACATTTAGTTGATGATTAGTTTGTTTCCTTAAGTGTCTCATAGAAAAAATAAGGAGATATAATGTGATGAAATAAATGGATGAAGATGAATTCACACATCCTCAAGGAGATATAATGGGACAATGAGAAAGATAGAACCAAGCCCTTATAGAAATATAATGGGACGAAATAAATGGAGGAAGATGGAACCCACTTACAAAGGAAATATAATGGGACCAAATCAATTTAGAAAGATGGGACCCATGCACTAAAGAAATACAACAAAAGAAAATGAAACCCACACTAAGAAGATACTTTCACACACTAAGGAGATATAATGGGACAAAATAAATGGAGGAAGATGGAACCCACACACTAGGAGATATAATGGGACAAAATAAATGGAGGAAGATGGAACCCACACCCTTAAGGAGATATAATGGGACAAAATAAATGGAGGGAGATGGAACCCACATGCTTAAGGAGATATAATGGGACAAATTAAAAGGAGGAAGATGGAACCCACCTACTAAGGAAATATAATGGAACCAAATAAACTAAGAAAGATGGAACCCATGCACTAAGGAAATGCCACGAAATGAAATAAATAGAGGAAAAGGAAACTCACACTAAGAAGATAGAAGAACCCACACACCATCTCGGATAGTTGAAGCTTCCTATGTATTGAATAAAAAGGGAATGAATTGCATAGTGTTTGACGTGTGTAAATTCATTTTCAAACCAAACATTATTTTTTGCTTACTCGTTAAACTTATGAATTTATATATCAATTTTTTGATTAAAAAAATAGTTATTTGATTTCTATTTATATTAGTATTTTAATAGTGGGACAACTATATGCATTGAGCAAAGGTTAATATTTAGTGGTACACCTATATATATATTGATGTCAACAGATATTGTTGACAATTATAGGTGGACTTAAAATTTATAAGTGGTAAATGTCTATGCATAATGGGCTATGGCAAGTTAAATGCACTTATGGTCTTACTTCTTCTTTTAGACACACAATATGTTAAAGTTCTAATATACTTTTTAGTAAGTGTAATTTGAAATCATGAAATAAGATGTATGAATGCGTAAAGGAATAAAGTTTATTTTATATAAATTTAGGTTAATTAAATAAAAGTAATTAAAAATTATATAATTAATTTTAATTTTATTAAAGAGTTGGGTTAATAAATTTAAATGTTATTTTTTAAATTAAACATGGTTCTACATAATATGTAGATTTGGAGATGGTTTATGTAATTCTTATGCAAACTAAAATTTTCTTTAGTTCGAAACTAAAATGTTCTTAGAATTAATAGTCCTTATTATATAGATGTTCTCATTATTTGACCATATCATTCCATACATGAATTTATTACACTTGAATAAATGCATTTAAATACGAAGACATAACAATTTAAATGCCAAGACATAATAATAAGTCACATACATGTGTACCAAGTCAACTCACCATTGCAAGTGAAAAAGGGTGGAAACATTGAAATTTGAATTCAAAAAATTAAATTTGGGATGAATCTCACACAAGCATTGATCCCAAGGCACTCATGATTGACCCATGATAAATAAAAAGGTAGATATATTAGGGTTAGGAACAAGCATATGAATGTGTCTACAAATAAGGATGAATAAATGGATACTAAATGGTGAATGTGCAAATACAGATGAAGTAAGGTCAAATGCATGGAAATAGATGTAAATGAATGCGGAATGGATCGGAAAAGGTACCAAATTGTGAGACAAACTCATCACAAGATTGTGTCACTTGTCAATCTATGTAATTATATTAAGTCATTCCATCAAAATGTGCCCAAAACTAAATGGTTATTAGCATGGGTAATGCCAGTTTCAGCATTACATTTTTCTCTCACATTGAGGTGCATGTAAATATAATTTGTACATGCATTTCAAAGTATATGATCATTCTTAGCTATGCATGCAAAGTCAATATTCATACTCTCATAAAAGGGATATTTTTTCCATATAAGTAATGGATCATTCTTTGAATCTTGTTGTCTCCTCCTTGGCATGAGTGCTCCATAGGAGTCTACAAAATAGAGAAAATATATGCAATGAGTAGCTTATGTCACACAAGTGGAATAGTCTCAAAGAGCAACTAGTTTCGATTATCTATGAGAAGTGAAAAGTAGATAAAGAGATAAGAGTTAGGAGTTCAAAAAAATTCCTATACAGAAAGTGATACAAAAATACTCCATTCAATTGTGACAACATGATATGGCACATTTGATACGGCCATGCAACTTCATTCAATTTTTGATGCAGATCAACAATTGATAAATCCTCCAAGAGGATTCCAATTGTTGTAGCAAATAAATAGCTCTCTCAAATAGAAAAAGCATGAAAAAACAACTGTTAAAACAACATCAAAACTTACCTAAAAAATTCTAATATTTTCTTCATTCAATAGATGAATCTCAAAACTACACAAGAAAAAATTTTCATGTGTAGACACCCAAATTTGTCCCAACTTTGTCCATGTCCTACAACACCTTGTTAAACATTATCCTAGACATCATAAGCCATTTTGTCCTAATTTCCCTAATCCATTAAGCCAATTAATTAAATAAATTTGATTTATTTAATTAAAATCCCATTCAATCCCATCATCATCCTACTTAGCCAATTAATTAAATAAATAAAATTTATTTAATTAATTCCACATCATATCCCAATCATATCCTATCCTCATCCCAATTAATTAAATAAATTTTATTTATTTAATTAATTTCCACATCATATCTTATCCCATCCTATTCATTTATCCTATTAATTAAATAAATATTATTTATTTAATTAATATCTAACTCGTACCCCAACTAATTCAAATATTTTATTTGAATTAAGTCACATGATCTTTCATCACATTCCAACACTTGTCCAGTCAATCATGTGTTACAACTTTTATCTTTCACATGCACAACTAATGGGACCTAATTTTAGTATTTATCTACACAAGCACACCTAAGCTTTATTCTCCTTTGCCACATGTCAATTGACTAAAATTTCTTAATGTGCAAGGAAACCTAACTTAATCCTATCCATCCATTTCATCTAAAGCCCTAATTGATCCTAGCCATCCATTTGAACCAAGCCAATTCTATAAATCAACCCCCTCATAAGCCATTAGAATGCATTGAGCCTCAAGTACCCTTATTCTGCCAAATTTTCTAAGATGCATTGATCCTCAAGTATCCACATGATGTTGAAATATCATTAGAGCCTTTGCATCCTTCATCTATCATTCATTCTGGCATCTCCATCTTAATGTTATGCTGCATAAGTGAGCACCCAACATTCTTCCAACAATAATCCTTCAAAATCTTGCATGCTCATGTGAGGTGGAGAAGAGCAATGGAGATAAATCAAGCATAGCATGGAGATCGGTTTATATTTACATTTGTTATTTTGATTTTCATGTTGTTTTGTGCTTCATTGTGCATTGCTAGGGTTTTTATCATTGTTGTTTATTCATTTGCCATGATTTGCAATTTTACCCTAACTACACCATGAATCAGATTCTCACTCCACAAAGTTTGTGATTACACAGAAAACCCTCTTCTTGAAAGAGGTTGGGTAACATGAACATAACTATAGGAATGCATTAAAATGAACAAGACACAAAATCTAGCTCTATAGTCTCCATTTACAACCAAAAACCCTACAATATCACACCCTACATAGCTACAAGAAAGATTAAGAACAAATATGCAAGTCTCTACAAGCCAGTTCTGGAAATGAATAAAAAAATCAACAACTCCTCAAACCCATCATTCTCTTTCTATCACTGCTCCCTCATTATCACTAAGATTTTCAAAATATTTTTAGGTTTTATGCTACTTCTTCCCATATTTTCATATCATTTTGAATTTCTCAATTTCATTAAGAAATGAGAAAGTTATGCTTTTTTTCTAAAACTGGGTCTCACAGTTATGACCCAGACAATCTCCCTCTCTCCAAAAAATGCCAATCAAACCTCCACCTCCTCCATTATGGACATGGCAATTCATGCAATTGACCTCTTCAATGCCTTTTCTAGGTAAATTCAAACTTTTGCCAAAAATGGCCATCCACTTCCTTATCCGGCAACTCCACTCCCCAGAGACCTAACATCATGGCAAATATTTTATTACATATCATTTAATTCCTCTTGGGAGTTACAAAATAATAAAAAAGTACATTTCTAGCTAGGGTGTGAGATCAAAATCATGCTTGCAACAAGAAACAAGCCAAAAATTGAAAAATAAAATAAAGTTTTTTTTTTGGTTGATGTAGATCGCCGATTCGCCCGGGATGCTTTTGCATCAATTTTGGATAATGCAATTTACTCAATTGTGGTAATGTGATAGAGCTCTACTCAATTACAAGCATATAATGTGATCAAGATCCATCTAGGTATGGGATAAGTCTATGTATGTAACATAAGTCACTACCTAAAATATCAACAATAAGAGCATTAGTGACAATATATATTCACCCTCTAATTGGTTACATATTTAGTATGCAAGGAATTGAAGGGGAGGGAAAAATAAATCTTTCATGTTAGTGTAAATGATATGTGTAAAAGCATGTAGGATCATGTCAAAAAAATAATGACTAATGAAATAATAATCAAGTATGTACATAGATCATGTGGAAATGTATCATATTAAGATAAGCATGTAAGCACATGAATTGGTGATGATTACCATGGAAAGGTTTTCCCCCATATAGGCAAACAATATCAAAAGATAGGCATGTAAGCACAAATAAGTAAGATGTGGGCATGAAAGCACATCTAATCATAAAGTCTCAATATGAGATAAGACTCATAATATCAATACATTGTAAGGCTCACAAGCATAGGAGCATAGGCATGGTAAAATGATAATGATGAAGTAATAAGCATGAAATGATGACTATGTAGATATGATAAGCACAATACAAGGAAACATAGATCATGAAGGAATAAGCTCAAGTATCATAGTGTTTAGTATGAAAAAGGAGAATGACAATAACTAAAATGTGAATTAGATCAAACCCTTTTCCATATAACATTCAAGGACAAGGCCGAGCCAAATCACTACCAAATGGAGGAGGACTTAGCTACTAACCTTGGAATCCTATATGCTATAGAAGGATAAGATTTAATTTGGTTTTTTCCTCAAACCCTAGATTAATAATGCATGAAAACCCTAGTTTTATAATGATCTACTTCTAATAGAGAAAATACGATAGAAACCCAGAAACTAATTGTACAGAGATAATTAGGGGGTGATAAAACCTATCTCCAAAAAGCAAAGGTGTCTGAGGACCTTGGCAGTACCACCTAGGTCCTGACTGAAAGAATCAGCCAAAGATGTAAACTGAAAGGTTTCTCCAGATGTTGTCCTGATGCTAGATCTAAACCCAGAAAAGGTTGAAGGACATGGGTTGTATTGCCCAAGTCCTTGGGAGGGAATGCTCTGAAACTATCTTTAGATCCCAAAACCCTGATCTATACCAAGTCTTTTTGTAGCTCTGCATTTTCCAGATCTCACACTTGTAACCTACACACAAGACAACAAGAGAGGGTTTGGGGGGTTATGATGTTTAGGGACTTGCCTCAGTCAAATCCCAAGATAGCATTCAAGATTCCCAACACTATTTGATTGATTGAGAGAGCATGCCCTCATGGGGGCAAACGCTAAAAACAATGATAATATGATGATTCAAATGATTATAAACAAACAATGATATCACCTATGTGATGAACCCTTAGAATGATGAAGATCCTTCAACTCCTAAGAGAGGATAGATGATAGCTCCATATCTACAATAACAACACAATAACAATACACAAATCTACTCTAGAATCACAATCAGTGCTCTTGCTTGCTCTTTACTTCAAGGTCTCAAGTTAGCTATTTCCATCTAGGTTAATAATGAACTCAAAAACACACTTATATATGCTTTCCTACTCATAATCATCAATTCAAGCCAAAAGAGCTAACAAGCAAAAACCTCTAGAGAGGTGAAGAGCCGACATATACTTAAATTAGCCCCAACCTAAAAGTACAGCCTAGGTCCTTTAGCCTTGTTTGGGTCCAGGGTAAGCTAAATAAAGGGGGCCATATTCCAATTTCAACTTGGTGGCGGGCAATTTTGCATCAGGAGAAACATTTTGATGATATAATGCAATTAGAGGACCTGGGAGCTAAATAAAGAGGTAAAAAGACATGTTAACACTTTTTACTCCTTAACACATAGTAATCAAGGCATATAGAAGACATCATAAGTGTCTAACATTAGAAAAATAGATCATTAGTGTGTAGGTGAATAAGAAGCAATAAAAAGCCTAAAGTTGCAGAGATAGACCAAAGACAAAGACACATATAAGAATTGTTTAGGGTTAAAAAGGAGGGGTTTAGTTTTGTTTATATTCCAAAGGTAAATCCTCCCTTCACACCAAACATTCAAGGGCATATCAACTGAGTTGAATGTGCACTAGTAGGAGTATTCACCTATCAGGTTAGGCTGCCACTTGGACTGATGTAGAAGCTCAGATGTATCACACAATATCTCAATTTAATGCTCAATTTCACTTAAAACCCTAAATATGCAAAACAGTAAGCAAATTATCAAATTATGGCAAATCCTTTCAGACCAAGGTGAAAGACAAAGATGTTTAACTCACTATTTTTTGAAATCTAGAAAATGGAAAAGTTGGGGACATAGGGACTAACACCCTAGTCCAAGGTACACTTTTCGTCACAGAATCTGGAACTTCTCCTGATATTGAAATGCACTGTATCTTCCATTTCTGCCTTAGGGAAAATGGAGGACACGTGGACTAATGCCCTAGTCCTGGAATGTTCACCAAAGTCCTCTACTTGTCAGATCCTAAATCTTTGATGTCTACAACCTCCTTTTTGCAACTCCACTCTGCAAAACTTGGTACCTGTAACCTGCAATCACAAAGGAGTGTGGGAGGGGGTTGTGGTGTTTAGAGGCTTGCCTTGGTCAAGCCCCAAAGACACATTCAAGTCTTTCAAGCACTATTGTTAGATAAGATTGTGTATTCCTGTAGGATAGAGGCAAAAATCCAAATGATAAATGATTGAAAACATAATAGATATCACCTTGAAGTGTAGATCTCATGGAAGGAAGATGCTCTTCATGCCATGAGGAGATGGAGTCAAATCTACAAATACAAACACAATAACAATGCTTTGCTCTGCAACACAATGAATATTTTGAATGCTTTATAATCACAAGTATGCATAAGTCCATCTCTAGTTTACAAATGAAACCTAATCATGTTTATATATACAACTACAAACATTCCCACTAAGAATTTTGTAATTCAAACTTGAGATGTCAACATAGTACCTAAATAACGGTCATAAAACTGACATTTAAATTTAGGGCAGACCCAAAATAGGGCAGGACTAGGGTGATAGCACCCAAGTCCACCCTGCTATCTTTGTTTAGTAATCATTAAAATAGCACCCCTTGGGTCCTATTTGCCATAAGACTTCAGGGTTTTCTCATCGAGAGTCAAAATTAACACACAAGATGCTCTAAATGCAATTTAAGGGCCTGAGAGCTAAATGTTAAGAGGGAAAAGCCCCCAAGGAGACATTTTCTGACATAACATTTAGCCTCCACTTTAATGTATGTATAAACACAAGGCCAATACATGTATTAAAGTAAGGTCGACAAACACAACAAACACACCAAGCATGGTGAAGACATGCTAAACACATTGAAGATAATAACAGGCATGTAAAACATGGAGAAGACAATTACAGTCATGCAAAACACAGTGAATGCAGTGATTATTTCTTTTTCTTTTTCTCATAAATGAAATGCATAATGCAAGTACAAGGAAACTAAACGCACAACCCAAAATGCAGGAGGGACTCATCGCCACTGGTCTTTAAGACTACATATGGGGTAACAGACACACAATACAAATCTCAGAGTGTAGGAGGGACTCATTGCCACTAGTCTTTAAGACTGCACTTGAGAACAAACACGCCATACAAATCCCAAAGTATAGGAGGGACTCATTGCCACCAGTCTTTAAGACTATGCTTGGGAACAAACACGCCATACACACACAGAAGACACAGAGAAAACATGGCAGATAAGCGATGGAAGAAACTTATTGCTAGGTTTGCAGCCATCTCAGGCACATTATAGGCACACACCGATGATTGGGCTTCGCCACAACAATCATTGAAGACACGCTTAAAGGTTAAGATAGTCTTAGGTCCACTCCCCGCCTCCACAAAGGACTTTTAGAAAATGATAGGATGTGTAATCTCCTTGAGAAATACACCATCCCCATCTCCACAGAGGGCTTAAGATAAAAGGATATATGCAACATCCTGCCTCTGCAGAGGGCTTAAGTGATTGCAATAGATTCAAGTTTTACAAACACACTTTACTAATATCTAAATCAGACAACTTACCTTATATGCCCCCACCTTAAGGTGGTTGATATCGTGTTTGATATCAAGCACGTTAAGGTAGGAAGAAAACACACAAGGGAACACGAGCTCTTCCAAAGCCCATGCCCCCTAGAGGTAACATGTACTTTATGATCACCGAGTGTTCCCACAAACACACAATTTCCTATAAGAAAAGGTGTTAGCATCTATATAATCATGATAAACAACAATGCACATGATCATTCACATAAAGAACTAAGGAGAGAAAGATCCAAGATAGACAAAGTGCACGGAGCAGTAGTATTGTTATGTTTTGTAAGTGTGATAAGACAACATCAAGATCAAACAAAGTGATTCTACTAGCCAAGCATCGGATACTATATATCAACCCCATCATCATGTATGGACTAGCTCCATTTTTTGATTTCTCTCTGAAGGGACACTAGGTCTGCATCAGTAATAATATGTTTTTTATCATCTGCTCGCTAGATAGAAACACAAGAGGAAGGGAAACACTAAATCAAGAGAGGAGAAACAAGTGCCTTAGGGATAGTCATGTAGGAGGGTGACCCCAAGTCACCAACCACAACGCTATGTCCATAAGACACAATACACAACAATGAAAATAGAGTAGAATCAATATAGAAGAAGGGTCGGGTATCCTTGACCTTACAGGAGAATCAAGGGTCATCCTAGGAGGCCTAAACAACACATGACACATCACGAGGAAAACACAACATGGAGGTATAGGGTTAGAAATACTTACCTGGAGGGACAACCAGGCTAGCGATTTGTCACGGATCTTGATCTTTACCTTAATGGTTAAGGCTTTATCTCTTCTTCTCTCTTCCATAGTTTCATGAGTTTGTAAGGGTATCCTTGTAGGGAAGGTATCTATTAATGATGGTAGAGAGGGGATATCATAGTTTTCTGTGTTGGTTAAATGTGGTGATGTACAAGCTCTTATAATTTCATTTCCAGTTGAGTGAGGTTGTTGAGGGATCAGAAAAGTACCCATTTCAGTCCATATATAGGGTGTTGGAATACCTTGGGTTTGAGGGATAGTTTGTTCTTCAATATCATGTGAAATTTCATTATTTTCCAAGGTATGTGAAGGCTCGAGTAAAGGTGCATGATTTGTTTCTTTTTTAAGATGTAATTGAGAAGTTCTTGGACATCAGTTGGCAAATTTTTAGTTTCAGCAGGTTGAAACAAGTATTCACAAAGGGAATCTGCATCATCCAATGTTTTATCTTGGCTAGGTAGAGTAGGAAGGGATGGTAGAGTAGCATTAAGGAATGTATCAATGATGTATTCTTCTTGTGCTCAAATATCCTCACTAAGTGGGGTTATGTTGGGACAAGTCTATCTTGGATCTTTCTCATAAGTCTCAGAAAGAATGTCTATTATGTCATCATGAAATGAAGGGAGAGAGGGAATGATGTTTTCACTACTACTTTCCCCATGTTTATTTTTAGAGACAAAATTAGTGAGTTTTTCCAAGATTGAAGGGAACACACCCACTATAGTGAGGAAGCTTTCAAAATAGGCTATTGTTCGAAGCATGTCACAAGTAGTGCTTACGGTCAAGTCAATACCATAGATGTATGCAATTTGATACAAGACTTGAGGATGTTTATCAGTGAATTTGCAAAATTTTTCATTATTCATAATGTATTCAAATAAATCTTTCAAAGATGAATGATGAGAAGATTCCATGAATGCAAAACTATGTATGAATATGATGTAAAATGCTTGATTTTTCAAGTTTTTCCAATGCAAATCACTAGGAGAAGAGGTGTTGTGAAGAATTTAAAGAGGGAAAAAAAATAATATGTCTAAGAACAGCCCAATGATGCAGAAATATCTTTCACAACTTGCTTTTGATGCAAATCTAGAGTGATGACAAGTCAAAACCTAGTCAAAATGTTTTCAAATATGTGATTTTTCAACAATTCTCAATGTAAATGAGTAAGAGAAAGCGTGTTGTAAGGAAAATTGTGATGGAAAATAGATTATAACAGTAATATCAGTCACCTAATATAATAAAATCCATCACAACATGCCTATAGTGCCAATCTAAGTCAAACCCTAGTGAAAATATAGCTAAAATATGCAAATTTACACAAAGTTTCAATGCAAAAGCCTAATAGATAGGGTGTTGTAAGGAATTTGAGGAGGGGAAAAAGATAATAACCCTGATAACAGCTAATTAATGCATAAAAATCCCTCACAACACACTTGTAGTGCAAATCTAGAGAGACGATAAGGCCAAATCTAGTGAAAATGCAAGGTTTTCAAACTCTAGACATGAAATTTTGCAAGGAAACCACTATGATGCAACACTACAATTAGAAATCAGTCCTAATGAGTGTTTAAGAAGGGTAGTAAAATTTGAAATAAGATTTTGACTACAAACCCTAGCTAATGTAAAACTAGGTTTTTATGAAAAATGCACAATTTCAAGCAATTTTTGACAATTTGAGCACAACAATTGGATGCAAGTGAATACTAAAAAATAAATTTTTGTAATTTAAATCAAATATAATGAAAATAATAGAAATTTTATGAAATTAAATGCCAATTAATTTAAAGTATGGTAAAATGCAGGCCTAAGATGCTAATTTTTTTCAAAATTTTCAATTTTTTTGTTTTTCAAATGCAATAAGATGAATGAATGAAAATCTATCAAACAACACTCAGCAAGGTGCCAAAAAGTCTGAAAACACGAGTTCACCAAAATTTTTAGGGTTAAAAAGGAGGGGCTTAGATTCATTTATATTCCAAAGGGAAATCCTCCCTTCACACCAAACATTCAGGAGCATATCAAGCGAGTTGAATCTCCACTAGTAGGAGAATTCACCTATCAAGTTAGGCTACCACTTGGAATGATGCGAAAGCTCAGATGTATCACACAATATCTCAATTCAATGCTCAATTTCACTTAAAACCCTATATATACAAAACAGTAAGCAAATTATTGAATTACGACAAATCCTTTCAAACCAAGGTGAAACACAGAGATGTTTAACTCGCTATTTTTTGAAGTCTAGAAAATGGAAAAGTTAGGGACATAGGGACTAATGCCCTAGTCCAAGGTACACTTTTAGTCACAAAATCTAGAACTTCTCCTGACACTAATCTGCATTGTATCTTCTGTTTCTGCCTCGGGGAAAATGGAGGACACAGGGACTAATGCCCTAGTCCTGGAATGTCCACCAGAGTCCTTTGCTTGTCAAAATCTAAATCTTTGATGTTTGTAACCTCCTTTCTGCAACTCCACTCCATGAAACTTAGTACTTGTAACCTGCAATCACAAAGGAGTGTGGGAGGGGGTTGTGGTGTTTAGAGGCTTGCCTTAGTCAAGCCCTGGAGAGACATTCAAGTCTTTTGAACACCATTATCAAATAAGAGCGCATATCCCTGCAGGATAGAGGCAAAAATCCAAATGATAAATGATTAAAAACATAATAGATATCACCCTGAAGTGTAGATATCATGGAAGGAAGATGCTCTCCATGCCATGAGGAGATGGAGTCAAATCTACAAATACAAACACAATAGCAATGCTCTGCTCTGCAACACAATGAATATTTTGAATGCTCTATAATCACAAGTATGCATAAGTCTATCTCTAGTTTACAAATGAAACCTAATCATGCTTATATATACAACTACAAACATTCCTGCTAAGAATTTCGTAATTCAAACTTGAGATGTCGACATAGGACCTAAATAACGGTCATAAAACTAACATTTAAATTTAGGGCAGACCTAAAATAGGATAGGACTAGGGCTCTAGTGCCCAAGTCCACCCTGCTATCTTTGTTCAGTGATCATTAAAATAGCACCCCCTGGGTCCTATTTGCCATAAGATTTCAGGGTTTTCTCATCAGGAGTCAAAATTAACACACAAGATGCTCTAAATGCAATTTAAGGACTTGGGAGCTAAACCTTAAGAGGGAAAAGTCCCCAAGGGGACATTTTCTGACATAACAAGAATGTATAGAAACTATGTAAGTGGAATATGAGAGTAAACATGTGACACATAAGGAAAACCATAAGTGCAAAGAGTGAAATATGACATACAAAAGTTGTCCCCCAAGTAAGGAAGAAAGAGCATGAGACTAAATATAGAAGATGGAATAACAATGTACAACAAATAAGTGTTGAACACACAATGATGTTGAGAGGAGGTGTGAATCAACATATATTAAAACTTAAATACTTCATTTGTAGATAAGATTTATTTACTTAGAGAACAAAAAGTAAAACATGCAACACATTCATCAACACAATGACACCAAGATTTTTACATGGAAAACCCAAAACTGGGAAAAACCACTATGAGTGTTAACTCACAAAATAATGCTCACTACTATATTAAAGTTTACAACATTATTTAGGGCCACAACCCAAGAAAGCTACAACTCCCTACTAATTTTGTTTTAGGGTTATAACCCAAGGAAGCTATTACTCCCTCTAGAAATCTCATTACTACAAATGTTTATAATGATAAACAAAACTACGAATTGCTATGGAAGAAGCATCTATCTCATGATGATATTGCAGTCCTCTTTTTTGCACAATTACTCCATCATACTAATGTTACACACTTCATACTTCTTATTCTTCTCTATTAATTTCGTACCACACATATACCTTTCACAAATGACTTTGATATCCTATAAATAGCCTTCACAACACTTCAAAACATTGATCAGGTCGACACCATAAAAATCTTTAGATGAGATGTGTAACTCTTCAAAGGTTGGCTTCAATACATACAATATGTTAAGGAAACTTGTTACAAAGCTCAGGACTTCATGAAAAGATTCAAGGAACATCACTTCACATATTCTAAAGTCAAAATAATTGATCAAGATCCACCGCATATAACAAAAACTAGTCTGTCAGCCCAAACTATACAAACACTGCTAACTGTTTATCTTCATACCACTAGGGAGAAGCCAAAAACATCATGCAAACCAAGAATTCAACATTTTACCACCTCAACATCATTCAACCACCTTTCTATTGAAGTATTAGATCAATCTATACATCTACAAGTCAAGAGATATGATGAATTGCCAAAAACAGAGTATTCCAGACTAATTGTGATGCTCCACTATTTAGGATATGGCATTGTGTTACATCAAAAACTCTAAAACCTTTAGAGATGAACTTAAACATCATTACATGCATACTCCTAGATCCACACATCCTCATCTATCATTTCCAGAGAAAAAACAAAAGCTAGACTATGGTATACTAGAGTCCAGGGAGCAAGGATATACAATTCTTCATTAACTAACTTACATATCTTGTGTGGTACCGGAAACAAGAGATGTTTGCATGTGGTTTAATCTTGAGGTATATTGGAGCATGTAAAACCTTCGTACAATCTTTTATGGCTGATCTATATGTATTTCATCTTCCATAAATACTCAAACATGTGTTTTGAGGCTTTCGAAACATTCTGTATTATCTCTGTTACTTGAATGCTGACCTTGTGGACCACCAGACCAGTTCAAGCTTTAATATAGCATACCTTATACATCCCTGAGTGTGTCCTTAAAACTACATGACCAAACAATTTCTTCCAGAGGAATGCGGAGCATTCCAATAGGTCTCCACCATTGCTTTGCCCTGTCTAAGTAGTGACCGGTACTCTGTCACTTGTAATTTTTTCTATTGAAGGTGTGGTGACTTTAAATCTTCAATATATCATGTTAATATTAGGATAAATTTATCTTCTAAACCACAATACTGAATCTTTCTCTACAAAGAAATGCAGACCAAAACATTGTGACTCTGCCTTAGGATGTGTACTGTGAATTCCTTAGTCAAATTTCTACTACTTATTACTAAGTGTGATACTCCAAGCCGATGAGATATACATGTAGGAATACAAGAAACATGTTAGGACATAAGTGCTTACCTCTACATCATGCTTAGGCACAAGACTGATCATCGCATCATACTTAGACAATTTTCTCTTCTTCCAGACTAATTTCACTCCATCTGCTAAGTTTTCCAAACTGAGTTGCCTTAGACATGCTAACCCTTTGACTTCAACTAAGTCAAACCATCTCTCTCAAATCTTCCACTATTCATCAACTTCTCCTTCTGCTATACACAACCTTTGTACAAGTTTGTCCTTATATTTCCATATACTATGTTGACATCAATGACAACACATATTACCAACAATCTCCCCCTTTGTCATTTATGGCAACATATACTCCCCCTTAGATATATATTTCTCACTCTCCCCCTTAGATATATATTTCTCACTCTCTCCCTTTGACATCAAGGACAAAGGGCCTAATATCCTCTACTTATATCAATTCAAAAACTATATAGGCTCCCCCTTACAAAATGATTTCTACAAACCGTACTCCCCTTGAGATAGAGATACCTCAAAAATAGATGCTATGTATATAATATGACACTAATGTCCTCCGTAAGACTATATACATCAAAATTTGTCTTATTTATATTACTCTTACAACTCATTTAGAAGGTATACTAGCTTTGTAAATTACCTTGAGTTGTGTAAGAGTGGATGTCCAGTTGGCACTTTTTGAGGCAAGCATATGATTCTGGCATTCACATTGCATGCATAGTTCTTCAGCTTCTTCTATGCTACTTGGAGTTTTCATCTTTTGATCAACCTTTTCTGCTTCCCCTAGAAAACTAGACAATGAAGCAAGTATCATATTTACTACCTCCCTCAAATGACCAAATTGTTTCTTCAAGTTTTCTCTTTGGTCCTATAGTTGGGACAACTATGCATGAAGATTTTCCAATTGATCTCTTGTTGCTCCATCTTTGTCCTTAGACAAATCATACACACTGGCCATCTGAATGATCTGTAACTCAATGGTATCCATTTGAGCTTTGATGTTCTTTGTAGAGCTTGGTCATTTTAGGCAGAATAGGTATAAGGTTGTGGCCTCATCAATGCAATATTTGAACTTCTTCAAATTTTCTTTAAGTTTATTATGCATCTTAGCACATTTATTAGTCATCTCAGCCATCTTCTTATCATTTATTCTTTTTGCTGCCTCTTGTTCTTCTTTCTGCTCAATGTGGGAATAATGGTGTTTGAAAGAATCCATTAATAACTTAAGCTTTTGCTCTGGAGGCAGAGAGGAGTCAATGCTTACCTCTGGTAACCCTTCTTGAATTACCTTCACAACATCCTCAACCACACTGGATTTCTTCAAGTTTTCTTGTAAAAATTATTTCCTTTTTGAGGCATGCAATATGTCACCAAGCTATAGTTTGTAAAGGGGAGAAATATTTGCCAAATCAATTTGTCCTTCATGAGTGGGAATTTGCATTAGTTGAGGGGTAATTACTAGTTGAAATTGTATTTGCAAGTCCAATAGGTCTTTGAATGAATTTATCTCTAAAGCACCTTGACCTATGTCTTCTATTCCTTCTGATTCATCCTTGACTTGTTCTTCCTCTGTTTCTTCCTTATCCTCTTTATCTTCATGTTTCCCATCACTCTTTTACTTTTCTTCCTACTTCTCCTCATCATTCCCTATATTCTTCGGAGGAGAATTATCATGCTCTACATTGGAATCAGTGTTCCTTGCAGTTGCCTTTAACTTGACCCTCTGTGTATTGTGCTCCAATATCCTCTGGAGGAGAAATATCCTTATTCTTCTCATTCTTGTCACTACTTTCCTTATTTCCTTCAGAGGAAAACTGATCAAATATATCTTCAATAATTCCCACATCAATTTTCATCCCATTAAGAATTTCAACAGTTTTCTTCAATGTTTCCTTTTCCAATCTCTTTATTTCTTTCCTGCCCTTTGACAAAAGAATATTCAATATCCTTTTAGTCCTTAACTCTTTTGCTAGAATTTGAGATACTTTTACTTTTCTTCCTTAGAGATGGAGGGACAAACCTTTTCAACTGTTCTTTTCTTCATCTCATCTTTCTTACCCATAGCTTCATTTCTCCTTTTAGTAAGAACGTCACCAAGGCTTTCGGGTAGTTGATCTATAATCTCAATTAAGACCACATTGTAGGCTTCCATATATCTGATTATTGCTTCCTCAATAGTAGATTTGTCATTGGAAGGCCTTTCATCATAAAGTTCTACAACTTCCTTTAGAGAACCCTATTTTGTGATTGCATTTACTGTTGCCTCAAGTTGCAAGGGCACATAGTCAGGTTTCTTGATCTTCTTCACTTTTCCTTTTCCTTTCTCTTTATATGTTTCCCCCTTTTCAGTTTCTTCTCTTGTTCTTTTCTTCTTTCTCTCCAAAACTTTAGTTTCTTCTTCCTCTTCTTCAACACCTTCATCATCTTTTATATTAACTGGTTTGATCTTTTCTCTTTTTACTTGTCTCTTCTATCTAGGTTTCTTCTTTTCCACAGTCTGGATCTGCTCAGTAACTTCAGTAGCACTTCTTTTTGTAGGTAGTTGTGATGATCTGGAAGGGACAGAAGAGGTAGTTGCAGCAGATACTGATCTACTTGTTCTTCTAGGTATTTGTGCAATGGGAAGAGTTTGTGCTTCTTCTAAAGAGCCTTTAGGAGATTTGAGCATGTCTTCTAGGTCAAATTTCATTTTCTCTGCCTTAGACTTCACCTTTTCAGTGTTCTCCTCTACCTCTCTTCTAACTGATTTATTAATAATTTCATCATAAGTGCCAAACTTTTCAGTAGAGGGATCCTTTGGCTTGCTGAGTAACATATTAGTATATCCTACCAAATCAAACCCAGAAACCTCATATGGCAAAGTTGTAATCCAAAAATTTCTTGGTACAACAACCTCCATATAACAATTATCTTTGTCCACCATGAATGTAATATCATTCTTATATTTGTTTACAACTTTTGATGGGATTCTCTCCCTCATCTGCATATTCTTTTGAAAAGTCTTGAAAAATCCCCATAATAGTGTGTCACAGTTCTCATGATTAGGAACTCTAAGCATATAATCCTTGATTTGATGGGCAATCAGAGTATCTATTTTCCAAACCATACCTGTCATACTAGGCAACTCTTTTAAGAAATAAAACATAAGATAGATAATTAGGGAACCATACTGGAATGTGTATTTTGACTCTTTTGTTCTTTTTAGGTTGTCCAATAGTTGTTGTCACAGGACCTCACATAGATCATAATCCTCCCCTTCTTTAACCATTTGATAGGCAGTATAAATTGCTGTAGTAGTGGCAGAATTTTCTCTGTTGGTATGATAAATTTTGTATACAATGTTCATTGTTGCATACCAGACCCCCAAATCTTCAATATCATTCACTGTTATGGTTCTTTTATCAAACTTTGCCCCGTTTAGCCTTATAACTTCCTCATGTTCTTCACAGATTTCAATATGGGCACAAGTTCGGTGGAGCATAGTCTGGTCACAACTCTAATGGCTTTCTTAGTTATCATATATGGTTTATGAAGGCAGAAAAAAACTTTGTGAATTCAACTTAAGACAATCCTTACCAAATCTTCCTCATACTAGAAATTTGGGAAACCCTTCCAAATGTCAAGACTTTTTGCAGCAATGTTGGTGAACTCTAATTTCAATTGAAAGTCATCTCCTAATAGGTTATCATTCTTGAATTGTTCCAGTTTTAGATGATCATATTCATCTATCTATGAATAAATATAGATCCAGATGTCTTTGGTGTTTAAAACATTTGCAAGAACATGTGAGAAGGCACCATCTTTATTTGTTTTGGTAGATTTGAATGGGTGCTTCTTGAATTTTGTTCTTTGCCTCTCAACAACATCTATTACAACTAGTGTTGCCATTATATAACCTTTAGAAACTAGGGTTTAACTAATGAAATTGAGAAATACGTAGATGCGCTGAATAGGGTTTGCACAAGTGCTCTATTGAGAATCTTTTGATATTCTTTTGCTCTTCCACACACTTAGCTTTGATCAAATGCGATAAAAAATGATCAAACATTGCCTATATAGTTTTCTCACCAACCAAATTTGCTCCACATTAATTGTGTTCTTAGTTTTAACCTAATTTGTTCTTTTCATATGAAGAACCCTATGAACCATTAGAAATCCTCCACAAATTGACCATTTACTCTAGAAATTTGATCAAACCTCTTTCTATCATCATCTGAACATGTTCAAACTAGTTTTAGCCATAGTACCGAGGAATTCAACATCTTATTCTTTTTGAGATTTTGAAGGTGTTTACAATTGCAACTCCCCCTGAACCAATACTTCCTCCCTTTTAATTTCTAGAGGATTCATCTGCACCAAGTAAAGGTGTATATCCTTCCTTTACTCCATTATCTTCCTTCTTCCTATATGTCCTATGCATTTTGTTCTTTTACGGAGCAATATCAACCTTCTTTTGAGAAGCATATGACCTTGCACTTTTTCCCCTACAAAACCTTGCAATATGTCTTGTTTTATTGCAATTGTAGTAGGTGATTTTTTACTACGGAGCATAATCACCTCTCCTTACATTAGATCTACAGTCAATAGCCTTGTGACCATACTTGTTACATGTGTAACAATAGCCATAGAAGAACTGAGAGGTCCTAGAATTGTTCTTGTTCATGAAACTATTCCTCATTATTTTTCTTTTGTATCCATTAGCCTTATGATTAACTTTTTTGCAAGTATGACACTAACCATGAGAACATACAAAATTGTACCTAGGAGGCCTAAATGAATTCAGATTCATCTTGGTTCTGCATTCAACAACCTTGTGACCAGATTTATTCCAAGCATAGCAATTACCATTGAAAGCCTAAGGATACTTGATAGGAGCAGTTTGTTTAGGTGTAGGCTTTCTGAAATTCTTCTTATTATTCATCTTTTATCTCTGAACAGGAGTGAATTCATCTTCTTTTGTATCTTTGGAGGTATTCTTCTTAGGATCTTTAGTGTAGGCCTCTTCCTTCTTTATTTCAGACTTTCCTTTTGATTAGAAGTTATCATATAAGTTTGCAGAAGCACTAATTATAAGATGTTTCCCCTTTTCAAAACCAAGGTCTGATTTTTCTTTTACTGGATTTTGAGAGTTAATTATCTCATCAAGATTTTCAGATTCTCCTTTCAGTTTTAGTCCCTTGTCAATCTATTCTTTTGCCTTTTTCCAGTTCTTTCCTTAGAGTGACAACTTCTTCCTCAAGTTTTGAACATTCAACTACTTTCTCATTGACCTTGATATTTAAGCAATCTTCAATCCTCTTTCTTTCTTCAACCATGACCTTCAAATTGGAGATCGTATCTTCTGCCTCCTTGAGCTTAATGTCACCTCCTTTATCTCCTTCTATTTGAGCTTTCAGTTTGCCAATTTATTCTTTTGATTATTTGGCCTTTGTTTTGAATTTCACAATAGTCTCCTTTGATTTTTCAAGCATATCCTCATATTCATGATTTAGTTCTCTTGCTTCATCTAGATCCTCTAGGACAGATCGAAGTTCTCCTTCAAGGTCAAGATCATCTAGATTAACATCCAAACCTTTAGGTCTCATTGCTTCTAGATCTGGTTCTAGAACAAATACATCATTATCCATAGATTCTAATTCCATGTGTTCAAGTGCAGGATCTACCTCAACTGTTAGGCTTGTTAAGGGTACTTAGCTCTGATACCAATTGTTGAACACACAATGATGCTGAGAAGGGGAGGCTGAATCAACATATATTAAAACTTAAATACTTCATTTGTAGATCATATTTATTTACTAAGAGAACAAAAAGTAAAACATGGAACACATTCACATAATATATATGGCACGCAAAAATAGGTCTGCAAAATTTCAGGGGGAGAATGGGAAGCGGGAAGCAGCTGCCGCAGAAACCCTAGAAAACAAAGGATTGGGGAAGCAGATCCAAATCAACTTAGATGTTGAGGCCCAAAAAGATAGAGAGATTCTTGGAAATCAGGTGATTATCGGAAGACCTTTAGGGTGGAAACTCTCTAGAAAAGAAATCACGGAATGGATTTTAGAGAATTGGAAATGGCCATGCACCATCAAATTCCTACCGAAATTTTTTTTCATGGTCCTTATGCACAGTCAATAGGAGCACGACTTGATTCTCTCATTCAACCAATGGCAAATAAAAGACTCATTCCTTTTCACTCAGAAATGGAGTCCATTATTTGATCGCTGCCAAACCAGTCCAGTGGAGAACCCCCTATGGTTCAAGCTCTACAATCTCCCTTTAGAATTCTAGTCTGAAAATTGTTTAAAGAAAATTGGGAACTTGTTCGGAGTGATAATTGAAATTGACAAGGAGATCCTAAAGAGCGATTCCTTCCTCTATGCCTAAATTAGGGTAGCCACCATCAATATTTGGCTAGAATCCATCAAGATCTTATCAATGCTTGGAGAGAGATTGATTAAAATTGAACAAGAGGAAGCAAAAAAAAATTGCCTATCTTGTAGAAGCAAAAATCACAGCTCCAAACACTGCCCTATGAACACAAAAAAGGAATGGAGGAAAAAGGAACTGAACTTGCAGAACTTTTCCCTCAACCCTAAGGCTTCCTCTTCTATGCTTCCACTAGAAGATGTCAGGCCGAGGCCAAACAAAGCTCATCAAGAAGCCCCTCTAATGGTAGCTCCGATAGTGAACCCTTCCATTGCAATGGTGGAGGCACAAATTCTAGTGCTTGATACCTCGGCTGCTCCGACTAATCTGAATCTCTCTGAGGAAGAAGATAACTCTGATTGGTATGACTCCAATGGAGAAGATGAGTTTGGAGAAGTAGAAATTTGATTAGTCAGCCAAGAAGTAGCCAAAATCCTAAAACCAAATCTGAATGTGAAAGGAAAGAAGAAAGGTTGAAAACTGAACAGAATTCAGAGGGAGGAGGAAGCGGCCAAAGGTGGCCAAGCCACCCTAAAAAAATTTATTAACAGTACCAAGGGAGGAGATACCTCCCTTGGGAAGCAATGAAGATACTAAGTTGGAATGTCAGGGGCCTAAATGCCCCTGACAAATGACACTTGCTGAAGTGTCATCTCCAGACCTTTGGTGCAGCTATTGTCCTTCTCTAAGAAACTAAACTATCCAAAGATGAAAGTGGCACTTTTTGCAGATCTTGTCAAGGATGGGAGGGTCTTTGCATCCTTTCCCAAGGAGTCTTGGGAGGTATGTGTGCTCTTTGGAATCCTAGAATTATAAATCTTTCAATTCTTGATGAGACAAACAATTGGATGGCATTGCGGGTCAGCGATAATCAATCCCACTTTCAATTCATCTTATGGAATGTCTATGGACCTACCAAAACTTTAGACAAATCAACAACTTGGGCTTCTATCTCAACCTTCATGGAGCTCCATAGAGAGGATTTCTGGGTTCTGGGAGGAGATTTCAATACTGTCCTTTCAGTCAAGGAAAACAGAGGGGGTCTTTGCTACATAAGCCAAAGCCAAAAAGATTTCAATCTTTTTGTAGAAAAGAATAACTTGGTGGACATTGCTCCAAAAAATGGGGAGTTCACTTGGACAACTAGAAGAAAAGGCTTCACCAACATAGCAGAGTGACTGGATAGATTCCTTGTTTCCTCTAACTTTCTGACTGAAGCTGCCTCAAACTCTCTCATTTTGCCAGTCTCAGGATCTAACCACTTCCCCGTTCTGCTATGCTTATATGAGGACAAGCCTCCCCCCAGATGTCCCTTCAAATTTGAGAAAATGTGGCTAAGGGATCCATCGCTGAAGGACTTGATCAGCACTTGGTGGAAGGAAGCCAAAGTTCAGAAAGGATCTAAGATGTTCACCTTAGCAAAAAAGTTAATTGCAATAAAAGGCTATTTGAAAATTTGGAATGAAAATTCCTTTAAGAACATCTTCAAAGAAAGGGAAAGAATTGAAGCTGAGTTAGAAGCCCTAAACTCAGTTAAAATCTCCCAAGGAATGATGACGGTGGAATTCGAGAAAGAAAAAGAACTAACTAATATCCATGACGAACTTCTGGCTCGAGAAGAAATTTACTGGAGGTCCAAATCTTGTGAAACCTGGCTGAAAGAAGGTGACCTTAACACACAATTCTTTCATAATTCCACCAAGCAGAGAAGAAACTTCAATCGGATTACTAAAATTTCAAGCTCTGGCGGTGCAGAACTGGTCGACCCTGAGGCAATCCAAAAAGAAGTTGTTTCCTTTTTCCAATCACTCTTAGCAGATGATGGTGCCTCCTTTGGCCAGCTCCAAGAACCTTTCCTAGATCGCATTCCATCCATCATCTCAGTAGAGGAGAACAAAATGCTTCTAGGGCCGATCACCAAAGAGGAACTCAAATTTGTGGTCTTCTAAATGCCGTCAGACAAAGCCCTGGGATCGGATGACTTCCAGGCTAGATTCTACCAAGAATTTTGGGACATCCTAGAAGATGATATTTGGAAAGCGGTTGAAGACTTAAGAAGCTCCAAAAGAATGATAAAGGACTTAAACAATATGTTCCTCGCCCTTATTCCAAAAAATGCGGAGTTCAACTCCTTCAATGACTTTAGGCCCATCTCCCTTTGTAACATTATTTACAAAATAGTGACAAAAGTTTTGATGAATAGATTGAAAAGCATTCTACCCTCCATAATATCTAAGGAGCAAAGTGGCTTCACCCCAGGTAGAAACATCATCAATAGTATTATTGCGGTGCATGAGACGGTGCATTCCATCATCTCGAGCAATCAAAGTAGCATGATACTGAAACTTGATATCAGTAAGGCATATGATCAAGTAAACTAGAGATTTTTGATGAAAATAATGGAAAGATTCAACTTTCACAAACAGTGGATAGATTGGATCTTCGAATGCATCTCGACAGCTTGATATTTAGTACTAATCAATGGGAGCCCATGCGGTTTCTTTGAACCCACCAGGGGTCTAAGACAGGGAGACCCATTGTCTCCCTTCCTTTTCGTTATAATGGCAGAAGCTCTGGGGCACGGCATTCAACATTCAGTTCACAATAACCGTTGGAGAGGAGTGCTGATAGCTGATGGGCTTCCCCCAGCTTCGCATCAGCAATTTGTAGATGATACTCTCCTCTTCGCTGCCTCTCAAGTCCTGGAGGCAAAGGAAATCTCATCCTTGCTAGATCACTATTTCAGAGCTTCAGGTCAGGTAATAAATCTAGCTAAATCCAACATTTTCTTTTTCAATACCTGCAAAAGAATACAACGCCATATTCTGTCTATACTCCGTTTTGAAAAAGCTGAGCTACCAAGCAAATACTTGGGAGTCCCTCTCTTCAAAGGGGCCATGTGATCTATTCTTTGGGAAGATACCATTCAAAAGTGTCGTTCCAAAGCTTCTTCTTGGAAAGGGAAGTGGCTCACCCTCTCAAGCAAAATTCAAATGATTAAAGTAGTTTTATTAGCAATTCCTATTTATCATTTGAGCAGCAATCAAATAAAAAAGAAGGCCATTGGCATTCTAGAGGGAATTCTCAAGAAATTTTTATGTGAAGGGGCAAATGAAGTAAAAAGACTCCCCCTAATTGGCTGGAAAACTACTTGCAAAGACAAGCAAGACGGAGGAGCCAGATTTAGAAACCTCGAAAAGCAAAATATCGCTCTAGGGGCAACTGGTTTGCTAATTTATAAAGAGCCCAACGCAAGATGGTGCAAAATTCTGAGGAAAAATTACTTGGATTCTGAGGAACCCAAATGGATTATCACCACCCCTAATCCCCCGAAAGGTTTGCACATCTAGAATTTCTTGCAGAATTGTAGGTGGCTCATTTCGGATCACATCTCCTAGATTCTCCATAATGGCAATAAAGCAAACCTTTGGGAGGACTCGATAAATGGCCTTCCCCCTCTGACTGACATCCCTAGCTTAAAGAACCATTGGAGAAGAATAGCAGACTCCTATGGGTATAGGGTGGTAGATTATATAAGTGGAACGGATTAGAACTGGGAGAAAATATTTAATCTCCTAGTAGATAGAGGAGTGGGTGCTGACCTAAAAACTGCACTCTTAACAAGGAAGATAATCACGTCAAATAAAGAAGATGAACTGATGTGGACTGGCTCCAAATCTGGGAGATATGCAGTCAAATTTGGATATAAAATGCAAAATTCACAGCCACATTCAAATTGGCCCTCCAGCTTATGTTGGGGCAAATGGACCCTCCCGAAAGCAGGTGCTTTCTTGTGGACAGCCTTCCACCAACGAATACTTACTGGTGACAGGTTGAACTGGCTAGGAATTGTGGGCCCATCAAGGTGTGTATTGTGCTACAACACCGAAGAATCCTTGGATCATTTGTTGGTATCCTGTCCCTTCACCGCCAAGTACTGGGATTGGCTGCGAGGTAAGCTTGATTGGTGCAGTGCTCTCCCCAATGAGCTAACAGGTTTGATGAAAGGGTGGCCAAAAGGGCCCAAAGCCTTGTGGAAAGGTCTATGGGAAGCCAGTCCCTCACTCCACATTTGGCACATCTGGCACGAGTGAAACCAAAGGATCTTCAAAGACACCTCCTCCAATATAGAAGGCGCCCTGCGAAAGCTAGAGTTAGGCATCACTGAGATCATCAATGCAAGAATAATGGATTCCTCCTTGACACCATTTGTCGCATGGGATGGGGAAGTAAGGAAGAGATGGCCAGACCTTATAATCCCAAACCATTGCCATGATTCAAGCAAAGACAAGGAAAGGAAAAGAAAATGTGCTCTCACTAAATGGATTGCCCCACCCCTGGGAAGGCTGAAACTAAATTTTGATGGGGCCGCAAAGGGTAATCTGGGCACTTTTGGAGCGGGAGTCATGATCCACGATCACCAAGGGAAGTTGATTTGGGACCTTTCAAAGAAGCTGCACGTTGGCACAAACAACAAAGCTAAATTTGCAACCTTGCTTGTAGGCCTCCATTTGTGCAAAGATCACCACCTAATGGACCTAGATGTGGAAGATGACTCCCTTCTTTGCATTAAGGTGATCACCACCAAAAACATATCGAGCTAGAAGGTGAAGTACTTGGTGGAGGCTATGGGAATGCTTGGAAAACATGGGAAATGTGTCCTTCACCCACACATACCATAAGGGAATAAGGCTGTAGATATTTTAGCCAACTAGGCCTACGTACAAGAACAAGATGAGATTACGGCTGACTCATGTGAACTTTGGCTAGGAATGCCATTAGAATGACCTTTGACAACTTGGTTGTGCAATGCTCTCGCCTAAACAAGATTTGGATATCTCCTTAGCACAGCGGCGGTGTACTGGCTCCTCAAAACTGCAAAGATTCTCCCCAGAGCAATTGAGGGAGACAGACTTAAAGAGCTAAAGACACAATCTCCACTCATCTAAGCAATGGAGATCGAATGTGAATGCATCTATCAGAAAAGAGAGGATAGCCCAGAGAACGCTGAGGATGATGATGACAAAGGAGTGAAGCCGGAAGACGATAATGCCTAGCCACCAGAGGAAACCAAAATCGTACAAATTAAGCAACTCTTCATTGCTGATAACGCCAGTACAGAAGTGATCCTGAAGGTAATAGGAGAAGCTAATCTACCGAAAGGCCACGTTCATGATGCAACCATCTATGAGGAATTCTTGTCTACCTGCATGCTCATCCTTAGGAGGAAGTCAAGGGGCCGTATCCTGGTCAACTCTCTAGTGAAAGAAAAGATGAAAGAGGCTGCCTACTCAACCATCATTGCCTTCAACAAAAGGTCCACCAGGGGCTCGATAGGAGGGATCTTTAGTGCGGCCGCAGTTAACAATAACCAGGACCCTTTGACTGTCTTCTCTCAATCCTTGGTCCTCTTCCGGGAAGGGATCAAGAGAAATAATATGGAAACCTTTGCCTACTTCATAGGCCAGTATGGTGACCTCCTGTCCCTTGAACAAGTAGAAAGGGCTGATGAAGTAGTGGATGGCCTCAGAGTGTTGTGGCACTCCTAATTGTACTTGCCAACTATGGCACCTTTATGCTACTCTCGATAGCAGGTTTTTGTATTCCCGTTTATATAAATGAAAGGGAGCTATCCCCTATAGTAGTACTTATCCATAAAAAAAAAACATGCAACACATTCATCAACATAATGACACCAGGATTTTTACATGGAAAACCCAAAACTGGGAAAAACCATGATGAGTGTTAACTCACAAAATAATGCTCACTGCTATATAAAAGTTTGCAACATTTTTTTAGGGCTACAACCCAAGGAAGCTACTACTCCTTGTAGAAATCTCACTTCTACAAAGAATTATAATGATAAAAAAAAACTATGAACTACTATGGAAGAAGCATGATCTATCTCATGCTGATATTGCAGTCCTCTTTTCTGCACAATTACTCCATCATACTAATGATGCACACTTCAGACTTTGCATTATGCTCTATTAATTTCACACCACACATCTACCTTTCACAAATGACTTTGATCTCCTATAAATACCCTTCGCAACACTTCAAAAACATTAATCAGGTTGGCACCATAAAAATCTTTAGATGAAACGTGTAACTGTTCAAAGGATGGCTTTAATACATACAATATGTTAAGGAAACTTGTTGTGGACCTCAGGACTTCATCAAAGAATTCAAGGTACATCACTTCACATATTTTAAAGTCAAAAAAATTGATCAAGATCCACCGCATATAACAGAAACTAGTCTGTCAGCACAAACTGTACAAACACAACTAACTGTTTATCTTCATACCACTGGGGAGAAGCCAAAAACATCGCGCGGACCAAGAATTCAACATTATACCACCTCAAAATCCTTCAACCACCTTTCTACTGATCTACTAAAGTATCAGATCAATCTATACATTTGCAAGACAAGATATATGATGAACTACTGGAAATAGAGTATTCTAGACTAACTGTGATACTCCACTATTCAGGATATGGCATTGCGGTACATCAAAAACTCTGAAACCTTTAGAGATGAACTTAAACATCATTACATGCATACTTCTAGATCTAAACATCCTCATCTATCATTTTTGGAGAAAAAACAAAAGCTAGACTAAGGTATACTGGAGTCTGAGGAACAAGGATATATAATTCTTCATTAACTGACTTACATATCTTGTGTGGCACTAAAAACAAGAGATATTTACATGTGGTTTAAACCTAAGGTATATTGGAGCATGTAGAACCTCTGTACAATCTTTATGGCTGATCTGTATGTATTTCATCTTCCTCAAATACTCAAACATGTGTTCTGAGGCTTCCAGAACAGTCTGTATTATCTCTGTTACTTGAATGCTAACCTTACAGACCACTAGACCACTTGAAGCTTCAATATAGCATACCTTATACATCCCTAATCCTATCCTCAAAACTACATGACCAAACAATTTCTTCAGGAGTAATGCGGAGCATTCCAATAGGTCTCCATCATTACTTTGCCTTGTCTAAGTAGTAATCGGTACTCTGTCACTTCTAACTTTTTCTGTTGAAGGTGTGGTGACTTGATATCTTGAATATATCATGTTAATATTAGGATAAAATTATCTTCTGAACCACAAGACTAAACCTTTCTCTGTGGAGAAATGCAAACCAAAACGTTGTGACTCTGCCTTAGGATATGCACTATGAATGCCTTAGTCAAATTTCTGCTACTTATTACTAAGTGCGGTACTCCAAGATGATGAGATATACATGTAGGAATACAAGAAACATGTTAGGACATAAGTGTTTACCTCCGCATCATGCTTAGACACAAGACTGATCACTGCATCATACTTAGACAATTTTCTCTTCTTCCAGACTAATTTCACTCCATCTGCTAAGTTTTTTGAACTGACTTGCCTTAGACATGATGACCCCTTGACTTTAACTAAGTCAAACCATCTCTCTCAAATCTTCCACTGTCCATCATCTTATCCTTCTTCTATACACAACCTCTATACAAGTTTTTCCTTATATTTCCATATACTATGTTGACATCAATGACAACACATATTGCCAACAATAAGGTGTAGTAAAAAAGGCCAATGTGTAAGTAGAAGAGAAAGTGTGTGTATATATATATAATCAATTTGTAAGAATGCTCATGAATCATGGAACAAATTTAGGAATCATGCTCCAAAGATCACCTGTTGGTGTAATTAAATATTTAATTACACTTTATTAAGTTGACTTAGGGCTTCTTTAAGTCATTTTATTTTTTCTTATCTTACAATTATAAAAGCAAGATATCACATATAATTTATTAATCCAATTTCATTAATTGCATCCTTATTGTGCAATTTTCTCTCTTGTGCTTTTTTCCTTGTAGAAGGCTAATCTCAAGTTTTGCAGTTGATCCTGGTGTCTTGAGTCAATTGGGGGCTCTCACATGGTATTAGAGCTCTAGGTCTGCAAGCCCCTTCTCAGATCTAGGAAAATTTTGGGTAAGAGCTTTTGCAAGGTGCATTTTTAAACAAAATGGACCTCACTATTGAGTCTAGAAGGCCCAAAAACCCCTATTTTCATATAAAGCACTCTATATTTTGGTGACAAAAAAATTTTGGGTATTTTTTACGGTTTCAAGAAATTTAGTTTTGTGAAATTCATACAACTTGTACGGAATCTATATGGCCATATGACACCTTGATTTCTATCCTGCCTTGATTTTTATACCATTTTATGGGTTTATTTTGATTTTGGACCTACCTTAGTTTGTGTGCCATCTCAATTTTCATGTTGCCTCAGTTTCTGTGCCATCTTGATTTCTGTGCACAGGTATAGCTAAGTTTTTTTATTAGGTTCTTAATAAAAAATAAAGTTTTTATTTGAGAGCTAGTCCCCAAGGCTTAAACCCTAGTCACATGGGTGACCAATACATATCTTCTAGGCACCAGCCCCCAGGCTCTTAGATCTTGGTCATGTGAGTGACCAGAGCCCTAGCCGCCAACCCCTAGAGACTCAAACCTTGGTCACATGGGTGTCTAGGAGCTTCAACATTGCTTCTTTATTGTCTAAAAGGAGTAGTTTTGGTAAATTGGGCATAAGTTGGGCATAATGTGTCCAATTTTTAAAAACAAATAGGCGTCGGAAAACTATTTCTAAGGTCTACGCAGTGGACCACTTATTTTTTCTAGAAAACTTCATCAAGTACCCAATTTTTTTTTAAGTCAGATGTATTTTATACACCTATTTTTTGGGGAAAAGTGCATGCAAATGGACAATTTTTTTGAATAAGGGGAGAATATTCTTGCATTTTGAGGAGATATCATGGGTTTTGATATTCACCCTTCTATGGTAACATTGGGTAAGGATAATTATGAGTCTTTGCGAAAGGGCATCTTGACACATCTCAGATGGCTTAATCTTTTGCCTTATCTTTATGGACTCATACATGAACCAGATACACCTGGGAGGAAATCTACATGGGGAAGTAATATTGATCATGTGTTAGGATTGATTGGTTCTAGTGTTGATTTTGACACTATGTGTTCTATCTCACATATTGAGTTCCCACACACTCTTTGGACTAGTATTTTGGAGATCTATGGAAACCCACTTATCTCTCCATTCCTAGATGATCCTGCTATGAATTGCCACATACCCCTTGATGATGCAGATTGCATACCTTGATACACTCAAGGAGCTTGCATATTTGACATGTCTTTCTAGTTCAGATGACACAGAGACTTCACTTGCTTCTCCTTCTCCTCTTATCAAGATCTCATCTTTATTACCTATTTCTACATCAAATTTTTTGTAGCGGGACATTATCAGTCTTCCAAAGATAGCTCATTGGGACACATATCTATAAGATATATCATTGTGTTTGTAGAGTCCCACCTTGTAGATTTGGAGGACCACATTGAGGACATTTGTCTTCTATTTGATGATATCTTCAATGGAGTTGCATCACCATTATATTCTTTAGAGATTGTTCTTCATCCTCCTCTTCTTTAATCACAGTTTGGTAGTGGATTAGAGACTTTTGTGTAGTTTTCAGGTGAATCATCATTGTTGTCTTTGGATCATGTGCAAAGTTTAGAGACATTTATCCTTCTTCCTACATTTTCCTATCTGGAATGGGAAGACATTATGCACACATCTATAGTTTTATTTCTTCCTAAGGGGAGAAATGTTGTTTAGCGTTCATGGGTCTTCCTTTTTTGTCAAGTATCTACCAACATTACAGGCATCATCTTGAGGAGTGGCTGCATGGTTTCTCTTCTCATCTCTATTTTGGGAGGAAGCATTTCCTCGCATGGGGTTTCATCCTTCTCACTTTTAGGGGGGTCATCCGACCTTCTCTCTACATCATCTCTTATGGGGGTTGTATCTGTCTATTGATTGTACTTTTGCGATGGATTAAGTTCTTGGGGGGTCTTAGTGTTAGTCCTTCTTCCATCACATGTTCATGTACTTGTTTTCTTTTCTCTCTTTTGGAGAGGAGTTTTCTCCCACTTTGTTTTTCTCCTTTTCTCCACTCTATGAGAGATTCTTGTTTGTACATGGGTATCTAACATGGCCTTGCAGTTAGGACCCATCCTTGCATCATTTGCATGTTTTTCATTCTCTCTAAGTTGCACTTAAGTGGGGGTGTTGGTGTAATTAAATTTTTAATTACACTTTATTAAGTTGACTTAGGGCTTATTTAAGTCAATTTAGGTTTTCTTATCTTGCAATTATAAAAGAAAGATATCACATGTAATTCATTAATCTAATTTCATTAATTGCATCCTTATTGTGCAATTTTCTCTCCTGTGCCTTTGTCCTTGTAGAAGGCTAATCTCAGGTTTTGCAAGTGATCCTGGTCTCTTGTGTCCATTGGGGAATCTCACATCACCCTCTTTCCAAAACATATCATCATATTATTCTTCTTTAGTTATCATATTAATTCTTCTTTACTTGCTTTTCAATAACATGTGTCTCATATTGATAAGATTTTGTGCCTTTTGTAAATACAATTTCAAGGGTTGGCACACTTAGTGTTTATCTTCTTTTCTATTTTTGTTGAATCTTTAGAGGTGATTGTGTAATAAAAAAAACATTTCTTGTGCCACAACACTTGTATTTAGAAACCATGTGCTATTGGCCTTAGCTAGAAACATTAGATTTTATACTATTGAGTCTATATTTATCTTTGGGATGAATGATGTTGTTTCATTTTCGTTAAAATTCCTTTTCCCATTTTTTTGTGTAAAAAGTTGTTTGTATATACGTCATGGAGATTTTTTTCAACTTCATACAAAGGTTCCTTTAGAGTTGGCATCTATGTATCTAGTGTGAAGTGATTCAACTCCACAATGGGGTTGTATGTTCAATTACATGAAATTGTGACCACTCTCCCTTCATGAACATATTTTATGCATTGATGTACAATTAAAGGTACCACTTTCAAATATTCTAGGGGTAAGTGCATGGAAATGGTATACAAAAAAGTGGCCAAATGAGGAATTTTCACAATAATGCACTCGTGTTATGGCTTGGTGAATCACCAAGCCATAATGTGATTGCATTTTATGGTCCACAAAATGTGAGCACATTTTGTGGTCCACAAAACATGAGCATGTTTTTTGGACCACAAAACATGAGTGCATTTTGTGGTCCACAAAACACAAGCATTTTTTGTGGAGCACAAAACATGAGCATTTTTATGGTCCACAAAACATGAGCACCTGCCCATTGCATTTGGTTGAAAGTTTCTAAAGACTTTACACATTTTGATCACAAAACCTGAGCATACTCCTACCCATTGAATTTGGTTGAAAGTTTCTAAATAATTTTCAATTTAAATACAATTTGTTAGTATTGTATAATTAGGGCATTCCATGATAACACATTTCTTTGAGGCATTATGTCAAACAATTCACATGCCTTGTCTATGCTTCCACATTTTACATCTCTATCTCTATCTCTCCCTCTATCCCTCCCCCTCTCTCTCCCTCTCTATCCATATCCCTAAATCCCCCCTCTCCCACTCTCTATATATATCCCTCAATCTCCCCTCAATCTTCCCCCTCTCTCTCAATGTCTCTATCCTCCATCTCTTGTGCCTCTCTCTCTCTCCCCTCTCTATCCATATCCCTTAATCTCCCTCATCTCTCCCACTATCTATATCCCTCAATCTCCCCCTCTGTATCCCCTCTCTCTATCTATATCTATCTATCTCCCTCATCTCTCTCTCAATGTATCTATCTTCCATTTATCTGTATTGGTCCCTCTCCCTCCATCCCTCTCTCTATCTCTCTCTAAGCCCTCCCTCCCTCTCTCTCCATCTCTTTATCTATATCTCCTTATCTCTCCCCTCTCTATCTCCCCTTCTCTCCCCCTCAGGATCTCTATCTATGTTTCCCTCTTTGTCTCCCCACCTATCTCTTCAAGGATCCTAGCTTCAAGGATCTTGATCTATTGGATCATGGTGGCTATGAGAGCTCCTAAGGCAGCATCTCCTATGTTTTATATTTCTCCATCATGAGGTGGATTTTGTTTAGTATGAAAGGGTTGAGTAGTCATGTTGGTTCTTTCCACAAGGAATCTTTCTAGTACCCATTGGCATGCTTCATCTCATTCATGTTGATAAGCTATATGGGGAGCCTCTCATGCTATACAAGATTCTTCTAGGTATTTATCTAAGAGTCTCACCTCATTGTCAATTCAAGTGGTAGTGTCTTTGTAGTTTGTGATGGGATGACCCTAATGATGGATTTTTTATCAAATGAGCACTTGAGTGCCCTAATTTGATCTAGGTTTGGTTGAATCATAGTATCTTGGTTCCAAACTAGGTTATCAAAAGTGATGAAGTTATGCAGTCATTATTGTCCTCCATTTGAGTTAACAAATTTATAATCATACCTATTTGAGATAGGTGTTAATGGATTGGGAAGGATGTACTAGTTGAATGAAGGAGGGCTAGCTAGGTCTAAGAGACCTTGTCCCTATTGTGTTATTGGTCTAGACATATTTAAGGGTATCATATGTACCACAACAAAATAGAAAGAAAAGGTGGGTGAAAGGTGGAAGAAAGAAAATGAGATGGCTTGTCTAGAAGGATTTTCCTTTCATGTTAGTTTCACCAAAATGTGTGATAAATTATAAATCTTATCATCACAAAAAATGAATGAGGTGGACTCAAAATAGAACATGCAATATGTGTTACACATGTATTGATGGTATGGATTGAATTACTCCTGCTCTTTAAAAAAAATCTAGCTAAGGAAAGGAGAAATTGGCTAATCACTCTCATCTCATGGAAAGAGGATCTCATAGATGGTAGTAAAATGGTTGTGTGGAATGGGAGTTGTTGGTTCTTTTTATTGCAACTCCTCAATTCTAAGGCATCAATCACACTATCTAGACACAAGGATCAAATTAATCTAGATAGGGATGAGAACCTATGATCAAAAGGAGGAAAAGGAAAGCCAATGAACATGAAGGTAAATAAACCCCCTCTCCACTTTGAGCCTTGCAAGCTTGGGAGGGTGTTCCCAGAGATCTCTAAAAGATTTAGAAAAAGGATAAACAACAAGGGAGGTCTCTATTTAAGGAAACTAGGTTAAAAGGGTGCCAACATATGATAAACTAGTTTATAATCCTTGTGAATGCATTCATTGATGGCTTCTTACAACACCATTAACCTAGACAACAATACACTATGGACAAGTCCTCTAATGATAGACATTAGTTGTAGATTTCAAACAAGGTTTGACAAGAATTAGAACACTGGACTTTGTGCATAGTGGTATGGAAAATAAATTATAGATAACTCACTAGCGCTGTGAAGATGATTTTCACTTTTAAAGAAGTGCAGGGTTACATTTGACTGCCTTACAGAGTCACACTTGGACTAGAACCCATAATGACAAAGAAAACATAACTTTCAAATGAGTCTAAATAGCTTGGTTTTTGTATTACAGAAACATTGAACTCTCAACTACCCTCCCATCCTCAAAATTATACCCATTCTTAATTATCCACAATATACTAAAATGTCCCAAATATTCATCCTGAAAGCATGCTTACTCATCTATTTAAGAAAAACACCTTTAATACATTCCTTGAAATATAAACTAATAGAGACTAAATATAGAGAGTATCAAATGTACACCTAGGAACCCCTTGGATTCCCTAAAACACTCAGACATTAATTGAGACATAATATAAAATTGACAATAGAAGTATGGTCTTACATTGATTTATTGAAAATATTTTCAAATCCATTACAAAGATTTACTCACAAGTAAACCTATCATTACATAAACTAGACATTCAATCTATTACAACATGAAATAACCCCCAGATTGACTCCCATCCTTTAGACCTGGTCTGAAAAATGTTTTGGAACCAACCCTACAAAGACCCAAAAAATATAGTTTTATAGAGAAGGAGAAGAAGGGGGATGGAAGATGAAGGTGACACTTGTCACAAATAAAACCACTGATCTACAATTGAATGTGCACATGAGGAATATGCCATAGCATCTTTAAACTCCTTCCTTCACTTTGTCTTCATCTGGTAAATGAATATGTATTTTCCACAAATTTTATATATTCACATCCACATTTTTACCCAACCATAAAAGTGATTTCCTAGCTATATTTTCACTTGGTGAGTGAAAAAATTAACCCCCAAGTCTTTATCCCATCACTGGCAAGTAAAAAATCAATTTTATTGATGTATTCTGCCCCTCAAAACTTCACTATTTGTCCTTACAATCAACTAGACATTTAGTCAAATAGTTTTCATGCATATGCTTTTCTTCATGCTCTACTTGCCTTTATATTGATTTTATCCTTTTCTACAGTACTTCTGATACTTCTGAGACTATACCTACTTTAGATGTTAAAGTCTCATCTTCATTATCATCAAAGCTTCATGCATCTTCTTAATCCACCAGAGAAAATCTACATTTCAAATATTTTATTGTTCTTTACCTTGCAAAAAATATAATACTTGAAGGCATTTTGCATATAGTTTGCATGCGACCATTTTTTTTTGGTATCCACTTCGACTCACTACCTCATCCATGGCTGGGTGTCCATTAGTTTGCTGAAAATGTTTATACAATGTAAAACTAATGTACAAGTGTTTTCATTCATGTTGGAGGCATTTTTGCTGCACTGGAAGCAATTTTAGCAAAGCCAAGGCATTTTCCACTTTCCTAGAGGTATTATTAACCACACTTAGGTATTTCCATCAATGATGGGCAATTTTAACTCATACTGGAGGCATTTTCATTGCACTAGAGGTAGATTTAAGAGAGCTAAGGCATTTTTAAAACTTGCAGAGACATTTTTGTTGAATATAAGGAATACTGAGAGGGGGGGTGAATCAGTATTCCGCAAAACCACTTCTTAATAAGTTTATTTATCCAATTTCTAAAATCAATAACATGAAAGCAGAATAAGTATAAGAACAACAACCATTAAGACATAACACATGGACACCAGGATTTCTATGTGGAAAACTCAAAAAGGGAAAAACCACGGTGAGTGTTAGCTCACAATATATTATGATAGCACAATACCAAATTACAAGAAGCCTCATTGCCATAGGGCTCACTACCCAAGGCTCACTGCACAAAGACTCACTGCCAAGAGAAAAGAAAGAAAGACTGAAGGAGATGGCTCACTACCAAAATGAACTGTCTAGATTGCATCTAAACATGCATGAATGCAACTTCAATGTATGCACAAAATACTGTCTCAAAACTTTTCATCTTGACTGCTCTGCTTTTACATTAGACATGATCTCTCTTCTTTTTCTTTTTGCCACCTACTCTATTGTTCACAATCTACACATTCATATCCACATCACATCGTCCAAATATCGAAATCAATCCCATATATATATCTACAACAAACAAAATATTCATATTTGGTTGGCCTAATAAAGTGTACCATGTAGTCATGCATTATGTGCTCTGTCGACCAAATTTATTTCCCAAAATCTATGGTGGACCCAAATAATATTTGGAACATCATCACACATGTCAGCCCCAACTATTTTATCACTTAGTATTAAGTTTCAAACACAAAAAATTTACCGCACACACATCATACTATTATGTTGGCCTTATTCACAGACTATTTACTAGTTTAGTTCAACTGTCAAAAAACATCTTCCACTGCGGACCACAAGACCTGCTCAAATCCATATCATAGGCTCTTCACTCATCATAGATAATACCTCTAGAACTGCAAGACAATTATGCAACTATGGAGGAATGCGGACCCTTTTTCTCTAGCACTGTGCATTGTTCCTGTCTTAGTTTTGTTCACCAGGACTTAGACATTTCATAGTATGACTTCCAGAGGAAGTCAAGTCTTGAGCATTGGAACATATCATCATCAAATAGCTATGAACAACATACCTGATCCGTATATAATGATCTTCTATTGTGGAGGCATATTGACCTAATCTATGTAACTTACTCTATATAGTGTCCATACTTAGTCATTTTAGTCTTCCAGACAAGAATACTTTTTTGCCTTGTTGCCAAACCAAGTTGGTCTTCTAGAGTAATGTCTCTTTGTCATGCTAGTGAAAATACTTTTCCTTGTTGCCATCAATGAGAACATGCAATCCTTCATCAAAGTAGTGTCTCTTGCCAACAATCTCCTCCTTTGGTATTGATGGCAACACTTAGTGAAAAATTATTGTGTCTACTCCCCCTTACTCTGTATTCCTTCTCTCTCTCTTAGATTTTTTCCCATTTTTCACTAGTCTTCTTCTCCCCCTTTGACATCAATGGCAAAGGTGTATGTACAAAAAGTCAAAATTGTGTCAAAACTGCAAATCTATGATACTCTACCACATATGTACATACAATCTTGAACTCAATTAGTTGTAGATAAGAGGATATCCTTATACACAATCTTTAATTGTTTAATCTCTTCATCCCATCGTTTCTTAGTTCTTTCCAAAATTTGGATGTGACCATTTATCAAAAAGTCTGATTCTTCTGCATTTTGTACATCAGAATGTATGTCAAGTTGTGAAGCTACCTATGCTTCTGCTGCAATACTAATCATTAAATCTAACTTGGGACTAATTAGTCCTCTCTACTGATAGATTTTATTTTTCATCTAATCCCTCTTATTTACAAGGTCATTTAACTCATTATGAATATTAATTACTTGTATTTCTTTGCTGCTCACCGACTCAACTGCTAGATCAAATGATTTAGAAATATTTATTAGCTGTAGTTTCAGATCCTTTATTTTTTCTTCTAGCTCTTTTGTTGATACTGACCAAGATAGACAAAATTTGTATAGGTCACTTGCTTCTTTGATAGCACTCTGTATGCCTTTCATTTTATTGTCTAGTAGAGCTTTGTCATTTACTATCATAGTCTTCAATTCATTTAATCTTCTCTCATCAAATTCTTGTCTCACTTTTGTCTCAGCAGATTTTTCAAAAGATTCAAAATACTCACTTACATAATTTATGAGTCCTTTTAGTTGACTTCTAGAAGACAAAGAGGTGTCCTAATATGATGGCATCAACTTCTCCAAAATGTTGGATACCTCACCAATCAGTTCACTGTCTTGTATGTGAGACTTCAAAATTTCTTCATGTGCCTTTGCTTGCACAATTGATACCAATTTGAATTTCTGTATAGGGGACATTGATTCCAGATTTATTGGTCCTTGCAAGAATTCAAGCTCATCCAAGACCAGTTTCTCTTTCTCCAAAAACTCTTTAATCGATTATACAGTGTCTCTTGCTATATCAGAGACTTCTTCTTCTTGGTTTGGCTTCGGAGCATCTAAATCCATAGCTTCATTTGCACCATCCTTTTGTTCTGATGTAGGAATTTCCTTGTCTTGTTTCTCTTCTTAATCATTGGCCTTATCTATCTTCTTAGTTTGGTCATCTGTTTGTTGTTCTGAAGGGAGACTAGTCTCAATAACTATAGTAGGGGCTTTCTTCTCTTTAGCCACTTTGTCATCTAACCCTTGGTCCAAATTTACTTCTGGAATAGAAGTATCATCTCCAACATTTGTTTCTTCATTGTCATATATTGTTGGAAGATGGAATTCCTCTAACACTCTTAAAGTAATTTCCTTAGTCTCCTTCACTACTTTCTCAATGTCATCTGACATGAGAGTATTCATCCTTTTCTTTGTTTTGAACTCCTTACTAAGTGCTTTGGAGATTTTTGTTTTGTTAGGAGAGATCTCCAAACATAACTTTATCAGTGTGTGCTCACAGATTTCAATGTCTTTTGCCATAGCTACTTCTTTTCTTGCAGACATAATACTGCCCAAGGTGTCTGGCAGATCAGTAATGATCTAAATAAGGGCTTTATTGTAGATGTCTAGATATCTGACAACAATAGTCTCAATAATTCTTTTATCTGAATCATTATACTCATCATAAATTTGGGCTATGGGCTTTAAATTTCCATCAACAGTTATAGCTTTTAGGACGTCTTCAAGATTTATAGTGGGTTCACCTATCTCAGACTCATCTTGCCCTGGCCTTTTCTCAAATTTTGTTTTATCAGAAGGTTTCTTCTTGCTACTTCCAGAGGCTTTGGTGACTTTGGTTTTCATTTTCTTCACTTCTTCATCTGACTCAGTCTCTTCCTCATCAGCTCCTATACTAACATACATTCTCTGACCTTTGGTTTTCTATTTTTTGTGGCTCATTGTACAAGTTTCCATACTTATAGAGGGTGTATGACCGGAGGTCATAGATGTAGTTCCTGCAAAAGTAGATCCTCTAGTTCTCCTTTTTGTTGTTGTTGGGTTATCAGGTTGCCTCTTTGGCTCTTTCGGAGCCTTAACCGGTTCACTTTCCTTCAGTTTTTCAACTATTTTTACCCTTGTTTTAGCATTTTCTTCTTTTGTGACCCCTATGCTCTGGGCATATTCTTCCACCAATTTCCTCATCTTTTTCTATGTTTTAGGCTTCCTCAATTCAACATGCACTTTTACAGATAATTCTTCATAAGTCCCAAATCTTTCTTCATTGGGATCTTTAGGTTTGCTTAGCATATGTTGGGCATAATTTTCCAATATTCCTCCATCTACTTCATAGCCCATTGGCATAACCCATACTATTCTAGGCTCAACAGCCTCCATTAAACATTGATCTTTTGTCACAATAAAGCAGATATTGTCCTTATACTTTTCAACAACTGATCTAGGGATCCTTTCTCTAGAATGCATTACCTTTTTGAAGTTCTTGAAATATCCCCATAGGGCTGTGGTTTGTGCATCATAACTTCCAATATTATTTAAGTGATTTCTGATTTGCACCACAATAGGTTTGTCTCTAGTCCAACATAAATTTTTCATGCCAGCTAATTCTTGCATAAAGTAGAAGAACAAACACATAATTAATGTACCAAATTTGAAAGAATATTTGTTATCTTTTGTGTTCTTTAGATTCTCCATTAACTGTTGATGGAGCAGTTCACATAGGTCATACTCTACATTTTCATTTCCCATTTGATAGGAAGTATATATGGCAGTACTGGAGACAAAGTTCTCCCAGCTTGTGAAGCAGACTTTATAGCCGATTACCATGGATGCAAATCTAACTACATGATCTTCAATGTCACTAATTATCAATGCCCTTTTATCAAATTTTGCTCTGGTGGCTTTCATTACCATATCATTTTTCACTGCCTTCAATACAGGCACTGTACCAGTAGAGTTTAGCCCTATGACCACCCTTATGGCATCTTTGGTGATCTTGAATGTTGAGTTGAGCCATATAAACTCATCATGAATTTAGCTTAAGACATACTGGACCCATTCATCTTCTGCAACTTAGACTGGAAAATCTGTGTTGAATAAATTTCTTCTTTTCCAAAACCTTATATTCTTCCTTCAAATCAAATCCATCTTCACTTAAATGTTTTATATATAGATTTGAGAACTGACTATCTCCAAGTTCTTCTAGGGTAACATGAATATAGGCCCTAAGATCTTCTGCATGCATCACCCCAAACAGAATTTCTAAAAATGCACCATTTGGATCGACCTTTGTTGACTTGAACAGGTGCTTTTTGAATTTTGGTCTGGCTCTTTCAGTTATGTCAATCACATGTGTTGCCATTTTTGCAAAAGTTCAAATAAATTCACAGTAGCATTTCAAATCTGAAAAATACCTCTTTTCGCCAAATTAGGGTTTTCTTTGGTCTTGTCTTAATTTTCTTTGGAAATCACTAAGTTGCTTGGAATTTCTCTTCAATTTGTCTTAGACACTTGGACAGTTTGAATGCAGAATGAATTTTCCTTTGAATGAGCCCCTTTTTTAATTTTTTACTTCATCGCCATAAATGCTCCTATTAAAAAGCTATTAAACACATTTCTGCAGAATGCAGTCTATTTGGATTGCTTCACAATATTTTGTGTTTGATCCTTTTCTTCCAGAATTTCTTTCAAAAATCTATCATATGCATCTATTCAATATATCCTCATGCTAGATTCCAGTACTAACAATTTGGCTAGGGGATTTAGATTTTCATTGCAGCTCCCCCTGAGCCAAAGCTCACAAATTCACTTCCCGGAGTAAGTATCTGCACCAGATACTGTTGTGGATTCATCCTTGACTTCAATCACATCTTTCTTGATACAGATCTTTCCCATTTCTTTCTTGGTTTCAGCCAGATCAACCTTTTCCTTTCCCTTATCATTCCTCTGCTCTGTTTTCCTTTCTTTAGCATAGTAGTTTCTTTCCAAATTCTCTCTTCTACAAAATTTTGCTATATGACCAAGCTTGTTGCAATTACAGCACACAATACTGTTGTTATATGGAGCCTAATCAGACTCGGAGGTTATATTTACCCCACTTTTATCGGCGCGGTTTCCCCCCAAATTCCTACGGGGTCAAGGGGTAGTGCCCCTTGCGGGGTCCAGGGGCAGCGCCCCTGGCGCATTCCCTGTCGCGATACAGGGCGGGGTCGAGGGGCAGCGCCCCCGTGGGGGCTCGGGGGCAACGCCCCCGAAACCTCACATGGTTTTTTATTATTTTATAATGCACCGGGAGTTAATTTTTTCATTGACCGACATAAGAAAACCCTATTTTGTAACCGACAAAAAGCTTGATAAAAAGCGGCTAAGGGTTAAGGTTTTGAGATTGTATTGTAGCATTTTGCAGCGATATTGAGTTGCAGGGATTGCTGATTGTAATCAGTTTGATTTACTGGATAATAATATTGGACTCTCTGTTTGGTGGATGTAGCCCGAGTTTGGGTGAACCACGTTAAAAATTGTCTCTCGCTATTATTATTTCTGTGTATTTCCATTTCTCTGTTTAATCTTTATTTGCATTTAATTGATATCTTCTGCCGGCTAACCCTAACAAATACTTCCCTATCCTTGATTCCTTCTTCTGAATGAATTCATCCTTGATTTGCATTGATAAGCCATGTGTCCAAATCTATTGCAAGAAAAACACTTTCCATTGAATGATTGAGTATTTCTTGCATTGTAAGATCCAGTTCTTACCAGACTTCTACATTCATTTGATCTATGACCAATTTTCTTGCAATTGAAACATTGACCAGAGAATGATGGAAGATTCTGATTTATTCTACTCCTATAGTGAGCAACTTTATGACCAAACTTATTGCAATTAAAACAATGGCCATTAAAAGATGGGTACCTTTGAGTATTTGGTTGTCTAACTGAAGGTCTTCTAGGTCTTCTTCTTTGATTCCTAAATTGGTTACCTTTGTTTTGCTTCATCTGAAAGTTTTCTTGACCTAATTTTGAACTTTCTCCTTTCTCAAATCCTAAGCCTTGCTTGTCATCTAAACTCTTTTGACTAGCAATCATCTCATCAAGTTTTGTAGAACTTATCTTGAACTTTTCTTCATAGCTCTTGGCTTTTTCCAAGTCTATTTTCAGGCTCACAACTTCTTTTTCTAGTTTGACACATTCTTCGATCTTGCTTTTTACCATTAGACTTAGATCTTCTTCTGCTTTAGCTCTTTCTATAACTTCCACTTTCAAATCATCTAGGTTCTCATTTATTGATATCAATTGTTCACTAACATCTCTATCTTTTTCTTTGAATTTCTTGACTTGTTCTTTCAGCTTTAGAATGCATTCATCAGCTTCTTGAATGTTATCCTTCATATCCCTAATTTTTGCTTTAGATTTTTCAAGATCAATAAGAGTTTCTTCTAGTTCAACATTGTTTGAGAGATTTCCAAATCTTCTGGCTGCCATGAGTAAACTTTCCTAGATCTTCCTCAAGCTATTAGGCTTCTTCCAAGGAACCTTGCTCTGATACCAATTGTTGAATATAAGGAATACTGAGAGGGGGGTGAATCAGTATTCCACAAAACTACTTCTTAATAAGTTTATTTATCTAATTTCCAAAATCAATAACATGAAAGAAGAATAAGCATAACAACATCAACCATAAAGACATAACACATGGACACAAGGATTTTTACATGGAAAACCCAAAAAAAGAAAAACCACGGTGAGTGTTAGCTCACAATAAATTATGATAGCACAATACCAAATTACAAGAAGGCTCACTACCTTAGGGCTCATTGCCCTATGAAGAAGTGCTCACTGCCAAGAGAAATAAAAGAAAGAAAGAAGGAGATGGCTCACTACCAAAATGAACTACTTAGATTGAATCTACACATGCATGAATGCATATTTAATGTATGCTCAAAATATTGTCTCAAAACTTTTCATCATGACTGCTCTGCTTTTACATTAGACAGGATCTCTCTTCTTTTGCTTTTTGTTGTCTACTCTATTGTTCACGTTCTACACACATTCGTATCCACATCACATCATCCAAATACCAAAATCAATCCCATATATATCCACAACAAACAAAATCTTCATATTAGGTCGATCTAATAAAGTGTACCGTGTAGTCATGCATTATGTGCTCGGTCAGCCAAATTTATTTCCCAAAACCTATGGCGGACCCATACAATATTTGGAACATCATCACACATGTCGGCCCCAACTATTTTACCACTTAGGATTAAATTTCAAACACAAAAAATTTACCGCACACACATCATACTATTATGTCGACCTTATTCACAGACTATTTACTAGTTTAGTTCAACTGTCAGACAACATCTTCTATTGCGGACCATAAGACCTACTCAAAACCATATCAGAGGCTCTTCACTCATCATAGATTATACCTCTAGAACTGCAAGACAAATTATGCAACTACGGAGGAATGCGGATCCTTTTTCTCTAGCATTGTGCACTGTCCTGTCTTAGTTCTATTCACCCAGACTTAGACATTTCATAGTATGACTTCCGAAGGAAGTCAAGTCTTGAGCACTAGACCATATCATCATCAAATAGCTATGAACAACATACCTGATCCACATATAATGATCTTCTACTACGGAGGCATATTGACCTAATCTTTGTCACTTACTCTGTATACTATCCATACTTAGTCATTTTAGTCTTCTAGACTAGATTACTTTTGTGCCTTGTTACCAAACCAAGTTAGTCTTTCAGAGTAATGTCTCTTTGTCATACTAGTGAAAATACTTTGCCTTATTGCCATCAATGACAACATGCAATCCTTCATCAGAGTAGTGTCTCTTGCCAACAATTTTGACAAATCCCTGGTTGTTTTTGTTGATGTTGGGGTGATTTTATAGATCTACTCAGCCATTTTTATTGATGGAGAGTAGTTAAAAAAATTAAAAACAGTCCCAAATGTTACAGGGGCATGAGAAATTGTTAGGGAAAAGTTACAGATGTGATAAAAAAATAAAATGCAAGGTCAAACAATAAAGAAATCCCCCAGATCCTCCTCCACATGGTAGGCTCTATTCCATCACATACATTTCCTTCATTGCACTTTTAATCAAGTGACTTGATTTCAAAACCACGTTGTACAATGATCACTTGGAAATCAATATTTTAATTATTACCTCTTTTAGCATTGGTCCATCACATGAAATATATCCATCGCAACTTTGCATAATGTCAAGTCTTCTATCCTTGCAATGTGCGATGAGGAGAGGAAGATAATTTAAAATATTTACTTTTTTCCACTTGAAACTTGTATGAGAAATTTAAAATTTAAAGCTCCCTCAATTTAGTTCATTTTCCATTTAAAACATTGCTATAAAGCAATAAATTTAATTATAAAGCTCATAGTAAAACAATAAAATATTCTTTTAACTTTTTGTAACCTTAACTTTAACTTCTTATTATTAACTCACTCACTGCCAAAGTGACAGTAATTGTGCCATGAGCTAAGACCATATCTGGAGGCCACAAAAACTTGCAAGGTGTAATAATAAATGTTGGAGAACATTATGAAACCACTAGAATTTATTAATTGCAAGATTTTCAAGGACTTCCTTTGTAACTAGGGCCAATTGGTAGGCCATTTTGAATTATTTCTTTGTTTTTGTGCCATGACCACAAAACTTACTTGGCAGACTCAAAATTGGAACTGGAACATCCTAATGCAATGCCAAAACTCATCAATTCTCCATAATTAATTAATAGAATTAGTTGGCCCATGTTTAACACACCTGCTTGGAAACACCAAAACATTAAAATCAGACTCAAAACTCATCTAATCAACACAAAATTGAGACTGAAGGTATTTCATGCATACTTAAGATCTCCTACCAAATGGTTTTTGAAGATGATCCTCTAAATGAGAGATTTTAATTCTGGTAATTTCAGGCCAGCCTGTCATTCTAGGATCTAAAAAGAGAAGTTTTCCACTAAACTGAAGGTTTCTCTACTTAGAAAATGAGGCACAAAAACAAGTTCCAATAGTGGCTCTTGATCAAGGATACATGCTCCCTGTGGCATAGTGAGATTCCAGAAAATCTCTGGGGTGCAGACCAAGTGCCCTCAATTTGAATGCTTTGAAACTACCAAACTGTAATGCTCTGAACTTATAATTTTCAAACATTATTTGGTGGCCTCAGGCCCCCAAAAATGAAGGACCAAAACCTTCCTTTGTCAAATACCTTATTCTTAGATGACTTCCCAAGCCCAATCTAAAAGAATTGTCATTGCCATTAACACTTTTCACAAAACCTCTAAATCTGCCACTTGCAAAGCCTTTTGTACTCATCTAAACCTTACAACCAAGTTCCAACTGGGGTATTTCACTGAGTAGAACACATATGTCATACCTGTCAAATATATCACATTCAAAATCACTATGACGTTTCACATCAACAAGACCACTGTCATGCACTATGAGATGTCTACCAAGATGAACTATGAAATAAAAAGATTCATAATCCATTGGGAAAAATACATCAGGAACATTCACTTCATCCTTTATCTCCACATTAAAATTGAAACATTCATAAGTAGTGTCTTCCTGGAATACCTTAATATGTATTTGCTTTGATTTATTTAAGTCATAGTTTAGCTCTAAATTTGATAAATCAGACTAATCAAAGGTAAAAGACTGAGATTTACCAATTGAGTGATCATCTGAATTCTGTCCTACATATGATAAGTAATAATTTTGTGTGATAAGCAAATAATGCTCATACATAGGCATCCCTTCAATCTGAGTTAAACCATACTTGTACTCATTCATGTTTTGTAGCTCACTAATTCTATCATGTACTCTGGTACTTGGCAGAGAAGATTTAGCTCCAAATACAACTAGATTTCTATCAAATCTTAAATCATGATCTGAATGGTCTATTTGTACCTTAGGTTGATCTTCCTCAAGTTCTTCACATTCTTCATACTCCTGGTCATTTGCAAAGATAGGATTATCATTTCTCATCTCTGGTGAAGCTCGAGGCTCATCATAAAGGACATTTTTCCTTACATTCAATCTTGTCATAAAATCTTCTACCTCCTTAACGCAAAGATCTAAATCTTTCTCAACATCATTGTATTCAAAATCATTACAGTCATTAGAAGAGCACACAGATAAATTTTCAACATCATTTACACCATCAATAGTTAGCATATCTAACCCATATTCTAAAAACTCACTAAGGAAGGAAGCTTGTTCATCCATATGAAAACATGTGTCCTTAAAATCATTCACATCAGCACAATCTTCATATGAAGAAAAAGTCTCCAACTCATCCTCATGGGAGTAACCACAAATAGCATAGATTCGATTAGACTCATTGTCATTAAAGTTAACAAAGCAATGAATCTTATCACATATAAAGTTATGTTCAAACCCTTCAAGCAACATGTTTTCATATCCTTCTTCAACATCACCAATCACCTAAGTTGATTCACCATGGTGAATACTTGGGCACATTTCTATTCCTTGATTAGTAGAGCTACAAAAAGGGATAACCTCGTATATCTCCTTTTGTTCATCATACTGTTGGGATTAAGGTGCCATTAACCTTATAAATCCTTGTAATTATTTATTCCAATTATTATTTGTAATTTATCCATAAGGGATGAAGTAGATTCACCGACAAAAGTAATTATTTATTACGGGGCAGGTAGTTGCGGAGTTACATTTACTGATTATTGCATCATAGTAAAGGTAAATAGGTGATTTGGGCAAATCTAGGCACCACCTCTTGGAATATTCTATTTTAGGCATGTGTCATACATTGTAAGAGAATCTATGACAATTGCAAGTTGTCATAGGATTCTATGATGGTTATGACAACATCTATGACAGTGTAAGAGCTCTTTGTTAGCTCCAGGCACCCATGCATGCAACATGCATTATGCTAGGTGTAAAAGGTGTTTAAGAGGGCATTAACTATTTTCTTGCATGCAAGATTCCTTGGATGGCATTGAGATCCCAACTTCGTCACCCATTTTGGGTGCGTCTACTATTTAGTGATGCATTTTTGTAATGTGCTATTAAGATTTTGTAGTTTCATACTTGCACAGGTGCTACCAGAATGCTATCGGATTGAAGACTAAAGGAAATATTGGTGTAGTTGATGTATTGTACACTCTTTTGCAGATTAATACAAACTTGGGCCTCTTTCCTATGTGGATTTTTTTTTACCAGACAGGGTTTTCTCCATGTTACATGTTGTGTTGTGTGATCAACTTTTTGATTTGTTGCTTCTGTGCTGCATAGTTTAGTTTATGTTTACAACCTCCATTAATATTACACTATTTTAGATTGTTAAACATATTGAAATCAGATTTCCATTGTGTGGTTTGTACCTTCATTTCTAACATTTGGTATCAGAGCCTGGCCCATTTTGATTCTTGGGTGGTAGTGTGAAGGTTTTTTAGCTGCAGTGGAGATTTGGTTGTTTTTGTTTGCAGATCTTGTGTAGTTATCATGGCTTCATCCATTCTTTCTTCTACCTCTCAATTAAACATTGAAAAGTTCAATGGCATAGGGTACGAATTGTGGAAGCTAAAAATGGAGGATTTTCTAGAGGAAAGAAACTAGTGGTTGACTATTATGAATGGGAAGAAACCCGACGATGTTGCTCCATATGAGTGGGATAGAGTGGATAAAAAGCCACGAGGTACAATCCAGTTGTGTTTTACAGATTTTGTTCTACTAAATGTTGTGAGTGAGAAGTATGTACATAGCTTGTGGAAGCATTTGGGTGAGATCTACCAAGCCAAGAGCATGGTAAATAATCTTTATCTAAAGTGTAAGTTATTTTCCATGAAAATGAAAGAGGATGAATCAGTTGCTGAGCATTTGAATTTGTTTAATTTGTTATTGAGTCAACTAGCATCTGTAGATGTTTAAGTGAATGAGTAAGATAAATGTATATTGCTTCTCTATTCTTTACCTGATTCATGGAAGAATGTTATTTTAGCTATCACTACTAACCTCACAAATTCAAAGTTGGATGCTCTTGTTTTAGTTTTGTTGTCATAGGAATTGAGGAAGAAAAATTTAGATAGTTCAGGGGATGCTCTTAGTGTCAAGGGAAGGTCTAAGGAAAGAGGACCAAAAGGAGATCAAAAGGGGTCTAAATACAAGTCTAAGGATCATTCTAAGACTCCTGGAAAGAAGAATAAAGTCAAGTGTTGGAACTGTGGAAAGAGAGACATGTGAAAAAGGAATGTAGAAACCTGAAGAAACAATGAGATTCTGCTACTGATAAGTCTTCGAATGCAGGTGATGAGGTTTTACTTTCTACATGTAATGTTGTTTCTCATGATCATTGGTTGGTTGACTTAGGATGCTCATACCACATGACCCCGCATAAACAATGGTTTTCCACATACAAAGAGTAATATTGAGGAAATGTGTACCTCTAGACAACTCTACATATCCTATTGTTGGACGAGGGAAGGTAATGTTGTGTTTCAGTGATGAGAGAATTAAAACCCTCTCTGGTGTTTTGCATATTCCTAGATCGGCTAGAAATTTGATTTATGTTTCAAAGTTGAATGGTTTGGGAATGCATGTGACATTTGATAAGCATGTTTGCAGATTGGTGAGAGGAAGCTTGGTGGTAGCGAAGGGGAAAAGATTGGGAGATTTGTTTAAGCTAGAAGCCACTACTATTTGTAATGCCTCTTATGCATCTGAGGCTACTACTGAAAATACATGTATGTTGTGACACCGTGGATTGGGCTACATAAGTCAGTCTAGTTTAAAGACTATTTTAAATAAAAAATTGTTAGATGGTTTATCCTATTCTGATGAGAGTTTCAAATTTTGTGAACACAATAGATCTCCTTTTCCTTCTAGTAGTAACAAATCTAATGATAAATTGAAACTTATTCATTCAGATGTCTTTGGTCCAGTGGATGTTGAATCAATTGGAAAATCTAGATATTTTGTTTCCTTCATTAATGATGCCTCAAGGTTTACGTGGATTTATTTTATGCATCACAAATCTAAAGTTTTCACTAAATTTAAGGAATGTAAAGTTTTAGTTGAAAATTAATCAGATCATAAGATAAAGGTTTTGAGATTTGACAATGGAGGAGAATACTATTTTAAGGAATTTGATGAATTTTGTAAGCATGTGCAGGTATTGTTAGACAAAAGACAACTTCATATACACCCCAGTAGAATGGAGTGGAAGAAAGGATGAATCAGACAATAATGGAAATCGCCAAGAGTATGTTGAGTGAATCATAGTTGAACAAATACTTTTTGGTAGAAGTTGTGTATTGCGAAATACTTGGTTAACAGATCTCCGTGTAAGGATCTTGCTTCAACTCCTTATGAAATGTGGACAAGTAAGAAACCTTTTGTTTCACATTTAAGGGTATTTAGCTGTGAGGCTTATGTTCATGTGCCTAAAGAAAAATTAAATAAGTTGGATCCAAAAGTTGAGAAGTGTATTTTCATTGGATATGGTGATAATGTAAAAGGTTATAAGCTTTGGAATCCACTAACCTAAAATATTGTGTATTCTCAAGATGTTATTTTTAGGGAACTGAGTGTTATTTCTAAACTTGAACAACCAAAGGAGAAAGAAGAAAAGGTGAAGAGAGTGCACTTTGAATTAGAGCATGAAGATGCACCTCAAGAAGAACATAATGATGGATTGGGGGGTGAAGAAGTAGAAGAAGACTCAAGTGAAAGTTTTGATGAGGAAGAATCTGTTGTGATAGAAGAAGTTGGTACAGAAGAGTATGTAGAAGAATTTGAAGAGTCTCTTACTTCACCTCTGAGAAGATCCACAAGACAATAGAACCTAGTTGACAGGTATAGCCCACTTGATTTCTATTGTGTATTTTCTTTATTGAGTATTGACGATGAGCCTAGATCCTACAAGCAAGCTATTAATGAAGATGATAGTGAGTCTTGGTAGTTAGCCATGCAAGAGGAGATGATGGATTTAGACTCTTGCAACACTTGGGATCTTGTTCATTTTCTCAAAAGAAGAAAGGCCATAGGATGCAAGTGGGTCTTCAAGAAGAAGTTTAGAGCAGACAGTTCATTAGAGAAGTATAAGGCTAGACTAGTAGCCAATGGCTACTCCTAGAGAGAGGGAGTTGATTTTCATGAAATATTCTCTCCTATTACTAAATTAACTTCTATTAGATTTCTCTTATCCATTATTGTAACTTTTGGTTGGGAAATAGAGCAAATGTATGTTAAGACTACGTTCTTACATGGAGATTTTGAGGAAGAAATTTACATGCAAAAGCCATAGGATTTGAGGTAAAAGGGAAAGAACATTGGGTTTGCATATTAAAGAGGTCTCTTTATGGTTTGAAACAGTCCCCTAGAATGCGGTACCAGAAATTTGATTCACTTGTGTTGAAATTGGGTTTTGTTAGAAGTGAGGAGGATCACTGTGTTTACATTCATTGTATTGATTATTCTATTCTCATCATTGCATTGTATGTTGATGACATGTTTTTTAGCAATACTAAGGGTATGATCAGTGAATTGAAAGCCCAACTTTTAGGTGCATTTGATATGAAGGACCTTGGAGCAACCAGGTATATTCTGGGTATGGAGATCAAAAGGGACTGAGGTAACAGAAAGCTTTGGTTGTCTCAAAGTAACTATGTGAATACCATTTTGCAAAGATTTAGTATACAGGACTGTAACCCAATTAGAGTTCCTTTGCTCATTGGTCCTAAGCTTTCATTAGATATGTGTCTAATGAATGAGGATGATTTAGAGGATATGTCTACTGGCCATAAGATAGTGTTGTAGGGAGTTTGATGTATGCAATGGTTTGTACTAGGCCAGATATTGCCCAAGTAGTGGGATTTTTGAGCAAGTTTATGTCTAACCCTGGTAGACAACATTGGAATTGTGTAAAGAGGGTGTTTAGATATCTAGTAGGTACTCCTGATTACTGTTTGATTTATTCTGGTACTGATATTGCTTAAAAAACTTTGGACATACATGGATTTGTTGATGCAGATTGGGTAGGTGACTTGGATAGTCGGAGGTCCACTAGTGGCTATGTGTTTACTTTGTTTGGAGGAGTAATGAGTTGGATGAGAAAAAGGCAACCCACGATTTGTTTGTCCACCATTGAAGAAGAGTATATGGCTGCTACCCATGTCTCTAAGGAGGTAGTTTGGTTGAGGATATTGTGTAAATATATTGGTTTTGATTGTAGGGTCATTTAGATTGGTCGTGATAGCCAGAGTGCTATTTGTTTGGACAAGAATCATATGTATCATGCTCAAACTAAGCATGTTGATGTAGAATATCAATTTGTTCGAGAAATGGTTACAAGTGGATAGATTGAGCTGAAGAAGCTAGACAATCAGGAGAATGTTGCAAATTCATTGACCAAGCCTATGAGCACAAAAAAGTTTGTTTGGTGCAGAGAGGCCATGGGCCTTGTTTCTAGTGCCTAATTATTTTATTGTTTCCTATGGGTATTTACAATGTATAATGTCAAGTGGGAAAATGTTGGGATTAAGGTGCCATTAACCTTGTAAATCCTTGTAATTATTTATTCCAATTATTATCTGTAATTTACTCATAAGGGATGAAGTGGATTCATCGACAACAGTAAATATTTATTACGGGGCAGGTAGTTGCGGAGTTACATTTACTGATTATTGCATCATGGTAAAGGTATATAGGTGAATTGGACAAATCTAGATGCCACGTCTTGGAATACTATTTTAGGCATGTGTCATACATTATAAGAGAATCTATGACAATTGCAAGTTGTCATAAGATTCTATGATGGTTATGACAGCATCTATGACAGTGTAAGAGCATTTTTTTAGCCCAAGGCGTCCATGCATGCAACATGCATTATGGCATGTGTAAGAGGTGTGTAGGAGGGCATTAATTACTTGCTTGCATGTAACATTCCTTGGATGGCATTGTGATTCTCAACTTGGACACCTATTTTGGGTGCTTCTACTATTTAGTGATGCATTTTTGTAAAGTGTTGTTAAGTTTTTGTAGTTTCATACTTGTACAGGTGTTGTCAAAATGCTATTGGATTGAAGACTGAAGGAAAGATTGGTGTAGTTGATATATTGTACACTCTTTTGTAAATTAATACAAACTTGGGCTTCTTTCCTATGTGGATTTTTTTACTCGAAAGGGTTTTCTCCACATTACATGTTGTGTTGTGTGATCAATTTTCTCATTTTTTGCTTTTGTGTTGCATAGTTTGGTTTCTGTTTACAACCTCCATTAATATTACACTATTTTAGATTGTTAAACATATTAAAATCAGATTTACATTGTGTGGTTTGCACCTTCATTTCTAACACATACCCTATATTTGGAATGTCATGACTGCAATCCTCATCTACATAGTTAATGAGCTGATTGCAAACTTTATTTTCTTTATTGCAATATGTATCTTCAAATTTTGCTTTACTCTCTTCATCGTCATGTGACATGTCACTGCTTGGCTCACACAAAGCAACTAGACCATGCTATAATTACTGATTGAAGACATGATTGTTTTTGCATGATCACCTCTAATCTTCTCAAGAAGAAAAATCCATTCACATATTTGGTCAACATTAAGAGGCTTCAACTCTTTAGGCATAGTAATCAACCTTGATCCATAGGCTTCACAAAACAAATCAATGCATATAGAGTCTCCAGGTCTATAACATTGAGGGATTGCCAACAAAACATCCATAAACCTTGCATGAAAATCATATGGGGACTCTCATTTGTGCCTTTTTATATTAAGCAATACTTGGATAAGAGACATATGATCAACATCACCTACATAATTCTCACACTTTGCATGGAATTCACTATGATTTGAATGATGAAATGATGAGCTAACTGTAATAGTAGAATTGTTGCTACTTGACAATCATTGTTATTTTCTAATCTACACTTTTCATCTGTGTGAGTTGTTTTAACATGATCAATACTTGCAAACCTATGTCCTTTCATCATGGAATACTTTAGATTGTTCTCAATATCCATAGCTATAGAATATGCTTGATGAATTATTGTAGGGTTTTTATCTCTTAGTAAGTAGCTTTACCTCTTCATCAAATGCACTTAGGTATATAACCAAACACATTGCATCATTTGGCTTGACATTCTCTAGAATATCGCTTATTGTCTTTGCAAACCTCAGATTGAAAGCTGGAACCAACTCCTCTTCATCCTTTTGAATGTGAACAAGTCTATTGATCAATGAACCTGTATCAACCCTTTCACTAAATTGATCAATAAATGTTGCCCTAAATTCTTGCCATGAAGAAATATAATGCATTGGAAAATCTGAAAACCAATCCCTTGCATCTCCTTTCAAAGACTGGACAAATAAATTAATGACAACATCCTCTCCATCAACCTCATAATCTCCCATTAGGTCACTAAAAGTTTGTAGGTGTTTATTTGCTAATTCAGAACGTTTCCCACTAAACTTGGGCAAACAGTCTCTGACTTTACTGGGAATAGAGTTTGGATACTTTTGGATACTACTAAAAACTATTGGTCAGTATCTTTCCATAAAGAAAGCATTTCTCTGAGGATATGATAGAGGCATTTGAGAACTTTTCATTGTTACATTTGAATTTGCTAGAGGATGAAAAGAATAGTAATCCATTTTCAAATATGCTTTCAATGAAAGCCTATTTCCCTCACAGCCACTTGCTCATAGCTCTCTCAGCTCAACAAGATCTTAAGTCTTCCCAACAAAACCCTTATTTCTCCTATTTCTCATGTTTCTTTGTCATCAACTTCAACATATGAAGCATTTACATCATTTCTTCCTTGATATATAGGATTCACACGCCTATGAATAATCCCATATATTTTTACAAAATATGCATATATATGAGTCCATAACTCCACATCTTATATTTTACCATGTATATTTTACTAACACACATATATCGTGACCATATTTTCTAGAGTAGACAATTTCAAAATTCTCGTTCTAGTTCCCTTTGTTCAATGAAAACTCATATTTAACATGGGAGAATACTTCTTCACATGCGACACTCATAAATGACCTTCATATAATGCTTTCCTTCTTTTGAAGAGGAGACAGAGAAAGATCAAATACTTGCAAAATTATTGTAACCTTCACACATTGTATTCCTTTAATTGAATCTGTAGATACTTAAAAATGTCCTAAGCCTGCGAACAATATTTGCATGCCAATTTCTCCCTAATGTCACATTCCTTTATTAATTAAATAAACTTTAATTATTTAATTAATTAATTTTCCTATTTTCTAATCTATAATTAAATAAATTTTATTTATTTAATTATTCATCTATTTTCCTCTATTTTCTACTATAATTAAATAATTATTTTTATTATTTAATTATTCATTATCTACTTCCTCTAATTTAAATAAATAAAATATTTATTTAAATTTGCCTTTACCTTTTAATTAAATAAACTCTATTTATTTAATTAAGTTTCCCACTCATTTCTCATTCAAATTAATTAAATAAATTGCAAAATTTATTTCATTTATGCACTCCCACCTCATCATTTATCTAAATAAAATAATCACTCTTGTCTTCTTGTGGAGGGAAAACTCTATTCAATCTCAATTGTCCACATCAATCAAAGTCAACTTTCAATCCTCACCCTTCATTTGAACTCAAGTCTTCTATAAAAAAAGCCTATCACCCTCATTTCAACAACAACCACAGTCATTATCTTCAAGATTTTGCTGCACTTCTCATTGAGCTTCTCATGAATATTGCATGTCTACAAATCTAAGAGAAATTTAGAGCAAGGTCAAGAAGAGCAATGGAGGAGAGCCAAGTTTAGCATAGGGATTTAGACATAGTTGTTGTTTATTGTGATTTCTATGCTTATTTTGTACTCCATTGTTGGATTAGGGCATCTTAGCTTGCATTTGATAGTTTGTGGTTGCTAATTGATGATGCAAGCTTGTTATCACATTTTCCTTGGTCTACATTGGTGAACCCAATGTGAACTAACTTGTGTTTTGCATAGATTTGTCAGGTTTAGGGTTTGTAGATAGTACAATGCAATCATTGAATCCTACGATGTAATCGTTGCTTCCTACACCACATTTGAAGCATTTTGTAATGCATTTGACCTACAGAGTGATGCACTCACTGTACGGGCTGCCGCATTTACTCAATCCTATAGTACATTTGTGGGATACAGAGACGCAGTTGACTTTTGATGATGCAAGCTTGTTATCCCATTTTCCTTGGTCTACATTGGTGAACCCAATGTGAACTAACTTGTGTTTTGCATAGATTTGTCAGGTTTAGGGTTTGTAGATAGTATAATGCAATCATTGAATCCTACGATGTAATCGTTGCTTCCTACACCACATTTGAAGCATTCTATAATGCATTTGACCTACAGAGTGATGCACTCACTGTACGGGCTGCCACATTTACTCAATCCTACAATACATTTGTGGGATACAGAGACGCAGTTGACTTTTGACTGGATAAATTTCTTAATCTTTGATCATTATTGTCTAATCTTGTCTGTAGGAGGGTTTTAAATACTTTTTTGATCAGTTATAATGCTTTATCTATTTGTCAAACCCTCTGATAATTAGTTTGCATCATTAGAGTTTTGGGGTATAGCATTAGGGTTTCATGTTTGAATGGTCTTTTGGTAGATTTCAAGCACCTTTGGATCATTTCTATTTTGTTTGAAGATATCTGATTGATTTACATCTTTCTAGCATCTTGACAGCAACTTTGCAACATTAGGGTTTCATATTTATCATTAGGGTTTTAGGTTTAGATTGTTTTTATCAGATTTGTTGTGATTTTGACCTCTAGGGATAGTACAATGCAACTGATAATTCATGCACTGCAATTGACAATTACTGCACCACAATCGTGACGTTTTGTGACACAGTTACGTAGTCTAGCAACGTAGTTGATTGTTACTGAACCATCTCTAATATTTTAGGGCATTTGCTATTTGAATCTTGTTTGCAGGGAGCGTTCAAAGGTCTTTCTGATTAGTTTGTCATGTTTATCTATTGTTTTAACAACCTGGTAATCAATCTACAACATTAAAGGTTTAAAACTCATCATTAGGGTTTATGTTGGGGTTGTTTTTTTCAAGTATTCTTGAGTCATTATTGAATATGAGTGATTTACAGTGATTACTTGCCTTTCTGGTATCCAAATAGAAATTATATAGCATTAGGGTTTCATGATTATCATTAGGGTTTCACATTTTGGTTTCTCTTTAGCAAGTTTTATGTCTTTCTGACATACAGGATATAGTACTATTGATGGTGTTTTTAGCACGCAACAACGCAGGTGAGCAAGTCATTAATGGTATGGATAGGAAATCCATCAAATATCTAAATAATTAACCACAAATGCAACTAAATAACTAATTGGAAAGATGAAGAGGAACCATGATAACCATATCCAACCAACAAAATGAACTCAAATGGCAGAGGCAAATGAAATTTTGTTTGTATTGATTTAGAAAAATGGCAGAGTTTCAACAATCCTTTCTTCAGTGCTTCTCTCTTATCTTTTACAATGAGAGAGGTTACCTTTATATAGAGAAGCAACCATATCAATTTTTTCATGGATGGTGGATATTAACTCAACACCAAGGGTCTAGATTACATGGCATTTAATTTTGGTCGATGGGTAGTTAAATCTCATATTTGCTTTTGTCTTGTAGGAAAAAGACAAAATTACAACTTTTAGCTCATGAGAACAAGATGAAATAGTATCTTTTTGAGTTGTCTAATAGGAAAAATCACTTTTCCAATGTGTTGACTAGTCAAGAGGAGTATGTGGCATGTTTTTTTATGAAGGCATGTCCAACTAGATGCTTGGTAGATTCAATATTACATGACTGGATTGCTAGAACAGCTATGAACAAGTCTTGGACATTCAATAGAATCTGCAAGAATAACAGTGATGTAGGCCTAATCTTCAGTATCTTCTAGCTCCTAGGACTTATCTCCATCATCTTGGACATCATACTAACTTCCTCTTGCATGTGCAGCATCAATTTGAATGGCAAAGTGATGATTCAGCACATTCAGGTCAGCAATGTATCTCTGTGTGTTCATCTTTCCAAGATAGCTCCAACAGACTCATTTGTCATCTCAAACCTACAATTTGACAATGCCAAGTATCAATTTCATCATAAACAATCATTTCCCATCAAGACAAGTCAAAATATATCCATTTACAGCCATGGATCCATTAGGGACAACTCAATGTCAATGTTGCTTCCTTATGAACAACTTCACAAATCTGGCATTTCCCAGTGATTTTTTGTGTTTTAGTCATTTTCAAGTACCCATTTGGCATGTATGGTGATCTAGGATGTTTTTATACTCATTAGGATCCATTTGGAGACATTTATTTCACATTTTTAGCCCCTTTTTTGCAAAAAGTGGAGTTTTTGGGGGTCACTGGATATTCATGTGCAGTCACATTAATTAATGCAAAACATGTCCAAAATCCTCACAAACCTAATAAAAATATTCATAATGATGTAGTAGATTGGTATACATATCAAATTCATGAATAAAACCTAGTTTGTACCTTTGAAAAATGAGTTTTCTAGGCCAAATCAGCAAAAAGCGAGGTTTTTGGCTCTCACTAGAAATATCCAGTGGAGGTCATTTTTAGCGTTGGCTTCAGAAATGCTTCTAGCAGGGTTTGTTCTGTCACAGGATGGTAGGGATTTGGTCTCCTACTGGATATGTCTGTGGATGTGCTTTTCAACGCTTATCATGTGCAATCTGTGAGGACCGCCCTTTTTACTACTGTTGTTATGACTATTTACAGTACTGTTATTGTTACTTTCATATTTGTGGGATAGCAGTTCCCGAAATTTGTCAGACTATTTAACTTTATTATGTTTTCGGAAAAACTAATTGGGTGATGTTTGGATAAGTTACTTTTCAGAAAAATGAATTAGGGATGATGGAAAATTGTAATATGATTTTTAATTATGTTAAATTGTACTAAGGCATGAGAATGCATGTGTTATTTAAGTTGCTTCGGCTATGATGAATTTATGTGGTTACTGATCTTGTAATTGAGTGTGCAGGGACTACTAATCAAACCACAGATTTCGGAGATCATTCCACACCTTGTTATTTGTTATTCCCTGTTAAGCCGATCTGGTTCCACGAGGAACCAAGATCTCTTTGTGTTTGATGTCATGATGTAATGTGGTCTTTCGTATGGTCGAGTGGGTTAGGTTACCCTCATGTGACATTATTTTTTTTAAGTAAGTGTTGTAAAGAGATTGAATTTGAAATTTCTATTTTTATTTAATATTATGAGGCCCTTTTTCTTGTGCTTTACCTTGACCTGGGGTGTCTTGTATGGGTTAAAATTGACCCTGGGTTCTACCCCATGGGTCCAGGGGCCCATTTGGCATGGGAAACCCTTGAGTAACCTCCATCTAGTCAACTTAACCTTCCCCTGAAGTTAAGTGGCGAAAATTGGAGGTAGGAGGGGACATGATGGGTTGTACCAACACTCAACCCATCCCCTCTACTTTTCCCTAGATAAGAGATGCCATCCATTAGTGAAAGTTACCCCTTCTTTAGTAAGATTCCCCCATGTACTATGGGGACACCCATGTGAAGAAAGGAGAAAGAGGCATGGGTCACCTGTCTTGTTCCCATTTAACTCTTTTTTTTATTTCTCCCATGAGAAAGTGGAGTCACATGAGAGGAATAAGGAGTACCCTTGGGAATGGAGAGTGACATAAGCCACCTGGACAGAATAGTGATTTTTGGGAAGGGTGAGGAGGTGACAAGTGTCACTTCCCCATTTCTCAAAATTAGAAAGAAAGAGAATTTTGGGTTATTTATTTTGAAATTTTGGGATGAGAGGGAGTTAGTTGAATTGTGGGGAAATCTTTCATTTTGGCCTTACCAAAAATAGAGAAGTAGTTTGGAAGATAGAGAAGGGAGAGGGAGTTGGTGGCTAAGCTTGGAAGTGAACTCTGTGGACTCTGCAACAACTTCATTCCAGGAGGGCTTTGCAAGGTTGGTCTGAATTTTACCTTTGTTTTGGTAGAACTGAAATGTGCATGAAATGTGTGTGAAATATGCGTTTAAATTTGTTTTCTGTGGGGTTCTTGTCGGGTTGTTTGACAGAGCGTCTCCCACTTGGGAGAAATGCTCATCAAGTTTGGGGTAGGGGAGGAGAGATCCTCCTCGGGTGCATACCTGTTCCCATCTTTTGGGATGTTGAAAGCCTTGAGGGCATGTATCTGTGACTGTATTTTTGACTTGAGAGTCATATACAGATTTCTTACAAATTGTGATCACACTTGGTTGAGACCAAGAGACATTTATATTAGTTCATTTATCTGTCAGGGTGACACTCTGGAGTCGAGTGTGTCCACTCTCCTGCCCCTTATGAAACTCACTGTAGTTGAGTTTCCGTATTGTGTAAAATAACCACGGGTGTATGTGTGCTTTGGGATTGTTGTTGTTTCTGTTGTGAAGTGGAGTGTTTGAGTACCCAGGTGTGAGTATGGTCTCCCTAGCTCGGGGGTGACCCTCTTGCGGGTCTACGGTAGGGAGGAGAGCTAGACGAGTGGTCTTTTCTTCTTGTTTGTCTTGATACGCAGGTTTTTCTCTTGGAGCTTCTGGTTGGCTATTTATGAAGAAACAGTTCATCTTCTTGTCATGAGAATTAGGCCTGGTTCATTTCATAGAGATGAAGAGAGAACACCTCTCTTGTTATTGTTGTAAATTAATGATAATCTGGGAGTGAAGAAAATCACCTCCCTGATCTTGTTATTATTGGACTTTTATTGGTTGTCATAAGTTTTCAGTGGTATACTGTTTGGGAGGAGAAAGTTCATATCTGGAAAGTTGGTATTCATGATTGAGAAGCTGTAATATGAATGTGCTTAAATTTTTAAGTTGATGTTTGCAACCTTTGTTCAATAGCAATTTTTGTGTTTCAAGTATTACTGAAAAGAATAAGTTCGTTTTTGCAACTAAATCTGAGTTGTTTACATTGAAAGTTTGGAATTGCTTCACTAGTTGAAATGCTAATTTTCTTTTCAATGATAAAATGGAAAAGACAGTTTTAAACATTTGAATTATTCTTCATATTTAATGGATTCTGATAAGTTAGAGGAAATCTAGCATGTAAATATATAATCTGTTTGTAAATTTACGAAGTCTTAAATGTTTATGAAAATGGAAATTTATACTTATAATAAGGAAATAGCTATTTACCATTTGGTGAAATTAGGATATATATATATATATATATATATATATATATATATATATATATATATATATATATATATATATATATATATATATATATATATATATATATATATATATATATATATAATTGTTATGACAATTTCTTTATAACAGGTTGATTTGGAGAAAATGCATAAAGTAGTGAATTTGAGAAATTTTAGGAATTGGAATTATACAAATACATAAAGAATATTTTTTTTTTCTAAATAAATATCTCTATTTCTCTTTTTGAGTAATTATCATTTTATAGAATCATAGAGAAATTGAAAGTAATTATAAAAGTCATGAAATTGAATGTTTTATTCAATATAAAAAAAAAGGGATATATATATGTGTATATATATATATATATATGAAATATATATATATATATAAATATATTATCGTTGTTATATATACATATATATATATATGAATATATAAATATATATATATATATATATTTGAAAATATATTATTATTGATAATAATCAACGAATTGTGAAAGACTGTTATGGGTTAAGCCGCGGATTAGAAGACAGTCGCGGTTTTAAAATAGGCGGTGGGGAAAAATCCCCACCGCAGACCCTCTTGCATATATATGAAGGTGTGGAGTGGGGCGGAGCCCCACCCACACCCCACGTCGTGGGAATGTGGGTGGGGCTCCGCCCCACTCCACATCCCCCCCCCCCCAATCCCTTATGCCTCCCGCGGCCTGCATCAGGCCCGCCGCTCTGCGGCCACCGCAGGTCTTGCCCGCCGCTCTGCGGCCACCACCGACCCTGCTCCTCTGTCACGCCGCCCATGGCCGCCGTCTGCTGTGAATCTAAAGCAATAAAAAAAAAATGTTAGGGCTTGGGCCCTAACATATGAGTGGTGTATTTGTAATATAAATACAGTTTTTTTTTATATAGCTTTATATATATAGGCATATATATATATACTATATATGTCTATGTATATAGCTATATATATCATATAATAATGATTATATATATATATATAGAGAGAGAGAGAGAGAGAGATATAGATATATATATCGTGATAAACCAATTTCGTCCTATGCATAAACTTTAAAATAAATATATTATATATATATGTATATATATATAGATATATATATATATATATATATATCATATCGATAGGAGTAAATCTATGAACCATATTGTTGGACCCTCGTTTCAAATCGTTATAAACTATGTCTCATGGATAGAGAAAAACAAATATATATATATAAATTATATTCTCACAGTAGATGTTATTAAGTGTTGAACACAACAACCAAAGAAGATATATTACCATGAACAGAGTTTTATAAAGTGGTGAACCACCTACATCTATTGACAACGTCATACGAGTCACAATCAGTGTATGAATCGTAATTAAGAGTAACAGTAACAACAGTAATTCTAAACAAGAGAAAATAAAATTATAATGTAAAAGAGAGTTTAGGAATATGCAGTGATACTCTGGAAAGAGTTTCTCGGAAGTTTCAACTATTAACGTACTTATAATCACCCGGAAATTGAAGAGGAAAATTACACAACCCTTTGCTCAAAAGAACACTGGAAATAAACTTAAGAAGCCACCACTGACAATCCATGTGGCCATATTAATCTCAACTGTAGCAAACGATCTCTTATGTAAACCTGTAAGAGGTTCCGAAGAAGAAAAAAAAAAAACTAACATTGGAAAACACAGAGGAGAAAATGCGCGACATTTCTCACACGGGATAAGAGAACTAAGTTGACGGACCCTTCTGCAAATTTTGCTTCGGAACAAGTTGACTAAGTATTTACGAAGAGGAGGAACCTAGATCGGGGAAGATTAGGAGACCGAGTCCAGCGAAATAGTAAACCAGCCTTTGTGACCGAGATCATCCTGAAATTAGGTTTAATGTCAACAATAGTTGCAGTAATAACCCTGATTGACGTAAATCATGAAGAAAGGTCAGGATGCACATAAAGAAAGCATAGAAAATGAAAGAGAGAGAGAGACCGAAATATAAACACACTAAATGAACTAAGAAATAGTTAAGGTAAGGGCGATAAAGATATAATCAGAATTAAGAATTTGTGAAAAGGGAAGAGAGGGCAACCAAACCGCCTTGTTGAAAATGCTAAGTCATAGGAGGGGTATGTTTCAGGAAACAAGAGAGGAGACAGACAACCGTGCCTGGCTGAAAAATGACTAAATAGGGAGATCACTAGCCGGTTTAGTCGGAACAAGGCGTCGTGGGGAGTGGTTCCTCTATCAGCGAACCACGTGTGTAAATGAGTGCAGCGTAATTCCCACTAACGCCGTAAGGCATTCTGCTACCGAACATTGCCGAGGGTTCGATTTAAGAACTTTGGTAATCTCACTCTTGCAATGACGTTAGTAGCGTTGTATAGACCCTCTTGTTGATCTATAGGCTTCTGGTTGCACGCCATTGTACTTGTATTCCGCCGAAGAGTATAGTGTTTCGCCATGAGAGAACACCGTTGAGCATGCGTACGCATGCGAAAGGGGTTTTTAGGACAGTGTGAGAAAAGTTTTTTCATATCTCGTGTCACAACCACATGACAGATGTGGTTATGACACGTGCGATGTGTGTTGTGACCACAAGGAAAATGTGGGCATGACATTTGGTATCAGAGCCCAGTTTGTAAACACTGGGCGTAATTGGGCACGTTATTATTCCGCAACTTTGGCTAATTAGTTTCTACCTTGTTTTGTAGGATGCCTCCCCGACGTGTTCGACGAGCGCGATCACGCCACACAGCGTCAATCGAGGTGCACAGCGATTCCTCAGCCGAGGGACTGGCACCCGCAGATTCAGCAGCACCACCTGCACCACCTGTACCACAAGCACCACTAGTACCACAGGTGACACCAGTATCGGATATAGGTCCACAGATCTTACAGGCACTACAGACTATGTTAGACAGGTTACCACCAGTGATTCCTGAGCCACGTATAGAGCCTCGTGTTGATCCGCGAGAGGAGCCACGTGCCGAGTCACGTATTGAGCCACGTATGGAGCCCCGCGTTGATCCACTAGAGGTGATACGTGTGGAGCCCTTCGTTGAGATTCCTGACACAACAGTAGAGGAGGTAGGGTCGGCCTCTCGAGCACGGAGCAGGAGTCCTCTGAGACTTTTGAGACAAGAACAGGTTCAGCAGGGAGTATATGAGGATGGTGTGGAAGAGCCACTAGGGAGACTTAGAGACAGAGGGGACCCTATCAGAGATTTACTGAGGCTCAACCCACCCACCTTCGCAGGAGCTACAGAGGGAGCGGTGGCCGAGGCTTGGCTAATTAGCTTAGACAGGTGTTTCGCATTGCGACCGTATGAGAGCAACACGAAAGCACGAGTGGCAGTTCATCTTCTTAGGGATGCAGCAGCCACCTGGTGGTGCACAGAGGAGTGCAAGCACCGACTCTCCGTGGATACACTCACATGGGACACCTTCATTGAGCGCTTCAATGCGCGGTATTTGTCCGAACATTATAGACAGCGCAGAATCGATGAGTTTCATGATCTACAGCAGAGGGGACTCACCGTTACTCAGTATGAGAGCCGATTTATAGAGCTTTCTCGTTACGCGGAATACCTCCATGACGAGAAAATCTTAATACACAAATTCATCAGGGGGCTAAATCACGGGATAGCAGGACCAGTTCGTATGGCAAATCCCCAAACCATGAGCGAGGCTGTTGAAAAGGCCCTTATATCAGAGGAAATTCAGGGACGAGGACAGAATTCATGCCCACAGTACCAAGAACGAAATCCCCAACAACAGCAAAATTTTCGAAGGCCTCAGAACACAACACAGAGAGGAGGATATAATCCTTCATCATTACCTCCTAGGCCTCCACATCAACAGCAACATCAGCAAAAATCCAAATTTCAACAGAGGGGACAGGGAGGACAGAACCGTGGATGGCAGCAGCAGGGACCACGCAGGGATCAGAGACAGCAGGGTTCATCGGCAGGACCCGCAAGGTCCCAGCAGTCTTACAGAGGCTCACAGGGATCCACCGGACGGACCGGGCAACAACAGTCGGGCAGAACACAGTCAGGGCAGTTACAGGTTAGAGGACCATGTTATGTATGTGGTGGGGCAGGGCATCTGGCTAGAGAGTGTCCGCAGGGATTTACTGCAGGGGGTCAGCCCCGATCCGGAGGGTCTGAGCAGACCGTAGGTGACGTGGGCAGATCTCACCACATGTTTGCAGCGGTTGATAACCGTCAGGCCGATTTCCAGGCTTCTGTCATCGAGGCAACAGGTACGATTAGAGACTTTCCCATCTCGATCCTTTTTGACTCAGGAGCTACTGACTCCTTTTTGTCTACATCGTTAGTGGAGCGTTGCAGGCTGGTGGCTTCTAGGCAAGACATTAGGTGGGAAGTTGAGTTGGCCTCAGGGGCCAGGATGTCAGTAGATACCTTGGTTAAAGATTGTGAGATCACATTGGGACCCTTCACCACAACATGCGACCTTAGGATTATGCCATTAGGGTCTTACGGAGTAGTTCTGGGTATGGATTGGCTTGCGGCACATAGAGCCAAGCTTGATTGTCGCCAGAGAACGATTAGCTGTTTAGACGATCATGGTTCGTCGGTTGAGATAGTGGGCATTCAAAAGCCCACGGCAGTTCGTATGATATCCGCACAACAGCTTAAGCGCTGTATGCGGAAGGGATGTCAGATGTTTGCCATCACAGTCAGTGATAGAGCAGAGGATGAACCTGAGGCTACTTTAGATGATCACCCTATCCTTAGAGAGTTTGCCGATGTGTTCCCGCCAGAATTACCTGGTATGCCTCCACGTAGAGAAGTGGACTTCCACATGGACTTAGTGCCAGGTGCAGAACCGATATCCCGCGCACCCTATAGAATGACGACCCATGAACTCACAGAACTTAAGCTGCAGTTGGAAGAATTACTTGAGAAGGGACACATCCGACCTAGCGTTTCACCATGGGGCGCACCAGTGATCTTCGTGAAGAAGAAGGATGGGTCTCTTCGTCTATGCATGGACTACAGGCAGTTGAACAAGGTGATGGTGAAGAATCGTTATCCTCTACCTAGGATTGACGACCTTTTTGATCAGATGCAGGGAGCCAGAGTGTTCTCAAAAATCGATCTAAAATCTGGGTATCATCAATTGCGCATCACGGAGTCAGATATTCATAAAACTGCTTTTCGAACCAGATATGGCCATTATGAATTCACAGTGGTACCTTTCGGGTTGACGAACGCTCCTGCAGTATTCATGAGTCTCATGAACGGGGTGTTCCGTACATACCTAGACCGGTTCGTGATCATATTCCTAGATGACATTCTGATTTATTCACGGACTGAGGAGGAGCATGTAGAGCACTTGCGTCAAGTTTTGCAGCAATTACGAGGACAGCAACTTTATGGCAACTTGGCGAAGTGTGCCTTCTTCAGGACAGAGGTGCAGTATTTGGGACACATTTTGTCAGGCGATGGCATCTTCGTAGATCCATCTAAAATTAGAGCAATCCAGGAGTGGCCGGCACCCACGAACGTGACAGAGGTCAGAAGCTTTATGGGGTTAGCTGGGTATTATCGTCGGTTTGTCGAAGGTTTCTCCAGGATAGCACATCCCATTACTTCCCTTCAGCAAAAAGGGAAGGGTTTCACTTGGACCGAGCAGTGTGAAAAGGCTCTTGGAGACCTCAAAGAGCGTCTTACGAGCACTCCTATTTTAGCAGTTCCAGATCCTTCAGAAGAGTTTGTAGTTTGCACAGATGCATCATTAGAAGGTTTGGGAGCCGTGCTTATGCAGGATGGTCGAGCGATCGCATACGAATCGCGGAAACTAAAGACACATGAGTTAAACTATCCTACGCACGACTTAGAGCTTGCAGCTGTTGTTCATGCCTTGGTTCGCTGGAGACACTTTCTCTTAGGGCGACGCTTTGAACTCCATTCAGACCATCATAGTTTGCAGTATATTTTTACACAGCCTAATTTGAACGCCCGCCAACGGCGTTGGATGGAATTCCTATGCGAATATGACTTCGATGTCCATTATATAAAAGGGAAGGAGAACGTGGTTGCTGATGCTTTGAGTCGAAGACGCCACGAGATCCAGACCCTGACCCTGAAGATGGACTTGAAGGATCGCATCTTACAGCATCTGCCGGAGGACGAATGGTTTCTTGAAGTGCAGCAGGCAGTACTAAATCAGAAGGCCCTTGAGGGCAAATTTACAGGATATACCCTTGATTCTGATGGTATGCTTCGACATCGACAACGCATCTATGTACCCCATGCGGGTAATCTTCGTACAGTAATCCTATCAGAGGCTCATAGAGCACCCTACGCAGCACACCCAGGAGTGAAGAAGATGCATGCTGATTTACGACAGCTTTATCATTGGGCTGGGATGAGGCGTGACATTGCCGAATTTGTTGCTCGTTGCCTGGAATGTCAGAGGGTCAAGGCCGAACATCAGCATCCAGTAGGACTGTTGTACCCTACCACGATACCTGAATGGAAATGGGATACCATTTCTATGGATTTTATCGTTGGTCTACCTATGTCATCGCGTCGCCATGATGCTATTATGGTGACAGTTGACAAGCTAACCAAAGTGGCACATTTTTCACCAATTTGTACAACATACAATGCACCATCAGTGGCAAAGGTGTTTCTTGATCAGATTGTTAGACTTCATGGGGTACCTCGTTGCATTATATCTGACAGAGACTCCGTATTCACTTCATCATTCTGGAAAGCCTTACATCAGGCGTTGGGCACACAGCTCAACTTCAGTTCCGCATATCATCCGGAAACCGACGGACAAACAGAGAGAGTTAACCAGGTGTTAGAAGACATGCTTCGCATGTATGTGATGGACCACCAGTCTAGATGGGAGGAGTACCTGTATCTAGTTGAGTTCGCCTACAATAATGGGCATCATAGCTCGTTGGGTATGCCTCCTTTCCAGGCATTATATGGCAGACCATGCAGAACACCTCTGAGTTGGGATTGTATAGAGGACAGAACAGTCATCGGTCCAGAGATAGTTCAGAATATGGAACTGCAAGTTAAACAGATAAGACAGAGGCTTCTGGAAGCACAGGACAGGCAGAAAAAGTATGCCGATGCTAAAAGGACAGACCGAAGCTTCTCTGTGGGGGAAAGAGTATTTTTGAGAGTGCGGCCGCACAAAAGTCCAATCCGTTACGGAAAAGGCTCTAAACTTGCACCTCGATTTGTAGGACCTTTCGAAATCTTGGAGCGGATAGGACCAGTAGCCTATCGTCTAGCCTTGCCACCTAGCCTGTCACGTATCCACGATGTATTTCATGTATCAGTTTTACGTCAATATATTTCTGACTTATCTCATGTGTTGGATTGGAGTGCTCTTCAGGTAGAGGCAGACGGACAACTGGCGTTGGAGCCAATTCGCATATTGGCTCGTCGGACGCTGGCCCTTCGAGGTCGAGAGCTGGACCAGGTTAAAGTCCAATGGGACTTATACGACGAAGTCACTGCAACATGGGAAGATGCAGAGAGATTGAAGACCCTGTATCCTCACCTTTTTGACGACTTCCAGGAGGAAGTACCGTCTTAGGGGGAGAGGATGTGAGGACCGCCCTTTTTACTACTGTTGTTATGACTATTTACAGTACTGTTATTGTTACTTTCATATTTGTGGGATAGCAGTTCCCGAAATTTGTCAGACTATTTAACTTTATTATGTTTTCGGAAAAACTAATTGGGTGATGTTTGGATAAGTTACTTTTCAGAAAAATGAATTAGGGATGATGGAAAATTGTAATATGATTTTTAATTATGTTAAATTGTACTAAGGCATGAGAATGCATGTGTTATTTAAGTTGCTTCGGCTATGATGAATTTATGTGGTTACTGATCTTGTAATTGAGTGTGCAGGGACTACTAATCAAACCACAGATTTCGGAGATCATTCCACACCTTGTTATTTGTTATTCCCTGTTAAGCCAATCTGGTTCCACGAGGAACCAAGATCTCTTTGTGTTTGATGTCATGATGTAATGTGGTCTTTCGTATGGTCGAGTGGGTTAGGTTACCCTCATGTGACATTATTTTTTTTAAGTAAGTGTTGTAAAGAGATTGAATTTGAAATTTCTATTTTTATTTAATATTATGAGGCCCTTTTTCTTGTGCTTTACCTTGACCTGGGGTGTCTTGTATGGGTTAAAATTAACCCTGGGTTCTACCCCATGGGTCCAGGGGCCCATTTGGCATGGGAAACCCTTGAGTAACCTCCATCTAGTCAACTTAACCTTCCCCTGAAGTTAAGTGGCGAAAATTGGAGGTAGGAGGGGACATGATGGGTTGTACCAACACTCAACCCATCCCCTCTACTTTTCCCTAGATAAGAGATGCCATCCATTAGTGAAAGTTACCCCTTCTTTAGTAAGATTCCCCCATGTACTATGGGGACACCCATGTGAAGAAAGGAGAAAGAGGCATGGGTCACCTGTCTTGTTCCCATTTAACTCTTTTTTTTATTTCTCCCATGAGAAAGTGGAGTCACATGAGAGGAATAAGGAGTACCCTTGGGAATGGAGAGTGACATAAGCCACCTGGACAGAATAGTGATTTTTGGGAAGGGTGAGGAGGTGACAAGTGTCACTTCCCCATTTCTCAAAATTAGAAAGAAAGAGAATTTTGGGTTATTTATTTTGAAATTTTGGGATGAGAGGGAGTTAGTTGAATTGTGGGGAAATCTTTCATTTTGGCCTTACCAAAAATAGAGAAGTAGTTTGGAAGATAGAGAAGGGAGAGGGAGTTGGTGGCTAAGCTTGGAAGTGAACTCTGTGGACTCTGCAACAACTTCATTCCAGGAGGGCTTTGCAAGGTTGGTCTGAATTTTACCTTTGTTTTGGTAGAACTGAAATGTGCATGAAATGTGTGTGAAATATGCGTTTAAATTTGTTTTCTGTGGGGTTCTTGTCGGGTTGTTTGATAGAGCGTCTCCCACTTGGGAGAAATGCTCATCAAGTTTGGGGTAGGGGAGGAGAGATCCTCCTCGGGTGCATACCTGTTCCCATCTTTTGGGATGTTGAAAGCCTTGAGGGCATGTATCTGTGACTGTATTTTTGACTTGAGAGTCATATACAGATTTCTTACAAATTGTGATCACACTTGGTTGAGACCAAGAGACATTTATATTAGTTCATTTATCTGTCAGGGTGACACTCTGGAGTCGAGTGTGTCCACTCTCCTGCCCCTTATGAAACTCACTGTAGTTGAGTTTCCGTATTGTGTAAAATAACCACGGGTGTATGTGTGCTTTGGGATTGTTGTTGTTTCTGTTGTGAAGTGGAGTGTTTGAGTACCCAGGTGTGAGTATGGTCTCCCTAGCTCGGGGGTGACCCTCTTGCGGGTCTACGGTAGGGAGAAGAGCTAGACGAGTGGTCTTTTCTTCTTGTTTGTCTTGATACGCAGGTTTTTCTCTTGGAGCTTCTGGTTGGCTATTTATGAAGAAACAGTTCATCTTCTTGTCATGAGAATTAGGCCTGGTTCATTTCATAGAGATGAAGAGAGAACACCTCTCTTGTTATTGTTGTAAATTAATGATAATCTGAGAGTGAAGAAAATCACCTCCCTGATCTTGTTATTATTGGACTTTTATTGGTTGTCATAAGTTTTCAGTGGTATACTGTTTGGGAGGAGAAAGTTCATATCTGGAAAGTTGGTATTCATGATTGAGAAGCTGTAATATGAATGTGCTTAAATTTTTAAGTTGATGTTTGCAACCTTTGTTCAATAGCAATTTTTGTGTTTCAAGTATTACTGAAAAGAATAAGTTCGTTTTTGCAACTAAATCTGAGTTGTTTACATTGAAAGTTTGGAATTGCTTCCCTAGTTGAAATGCTAATTTTCTTTTCAATGATAAAATGGAAAAGACAGTTTTAAACATTTGAATTATTCTTCATATTTAATGGATTCTGATAAGTTAGAGGAAATCTAGCATGTAAATATATAATCTGTTTGTAAATTTACGAAGTCTTAAATGTTTATGAAAATGGAAATTTATACTTATAATAAGGAAATAGCTATTTACCATTTGGTGAAATTAGGATATATATATATATATATATATATATATATATATATATATATCTAATTGTTATGACAATTTCTTTATAACAGGTTGATTTGGAGAAAATGCATAAAGTAGTGAATTTGAGAAATTTTAGGAATTGGAATTATACAAATACATAAAGAATATTTTTTTTTTCTAAATAAATATCTCTATTTCTCTTTTTGAGTAATTATCATTTTATAGAATCATAGAGAAATTGAAAGTAATTATAAAAGTCATGAAATTGAATGTTTTATTCAATATAAAAAAAAAGGGATATATATATGTATATATATATTATCGTTGTTATATATACATATATATATATATTTATATATGAATATATAAATATATATATATATATATATATTTGAAAATATATTATTATTGATAATAATCAACGAATTGTGAAAGACTGTTATGGGTTAAGCCGCGGATTAGAAGACAGTCGCGGTTTTAAAATAGGCGGTGGGGAAAAATCCCCACCGCAGACCCTCTTGCATATATATGAAGGTGTGGAGTGGGGCGGAGCCCCACCCACACCCCACGTCGTGGGAATGTGGGTGGGGCTCCGCCCCACTCCACATCCCCCCCCCAATCCCTTATGCCTCCCGCGGCCTGCATCAGGCCCGCCGCTCTGCGGCCACCGCAGGTCTTGCCCGCCGCTCTGCGGCCACCGCAGGTCTTGCCCGCCGCTCTGCGGCCACCACCGGCCCTGCTCCTCTGTCACGCCGCCCATGGCCGCCGTCTGCTGTGAATCTAAAGCAATAAAAAAAAAATGTTAGGGCTTGGGCCCTAACATATGAGTGGTGTATTTGTAATATAAATACAGTTTTTTTTTATATAGCTTTATATATATAGGCATATATATATACTATATATGTCTATGTATATAGCTATATATATCATATAATAATGATTATATATATATATATATATAGAGAGAGAGAGAGAGATATAGATATATATATCGTGATAAACCAATTTCGTCCTATGCATAAACTTTAAAATAAATATATTATATATATATGTATATATATATAGATATATATATATATATATCATATCGATAGGAGTAAATCTATGAACCATATTGTTGGACCCTTGTTTCAAATCGTTATAAACTATGTCTCATGGATAGAGAAAAACAAATATATATATATATAAATTATATTCTCACAGTAGATGTTATTAAGTGTTGAACACAACAACCAAAGAAGATATATTACCATGAACAGAGTTTTATAAAGTGGTGAACCACCTACATCTATTGACAACGTCATACGAGTCACAATCAGTGTATGAATCGTAATTAAGAGTAACAGTAACAACAGTAATTCTAAACAAGAGAAAATAAAATTATAATGTAAAAGAGAGTTTAGGAATATGCAGTGATACTCTGGAAAGAGTTTCTCGGAAGTTTCAACTATTAACGTACTTATAATCACCCAGAAATTGAAGAGGAAAATTACACAACCCTTTGCTCAAAAGAACACTGGAAATAAACTTAAGAAGCCACCACTGACAATCCATGTGGCCATATTAATCTCAACTGTAGCAAACGATCTCTTATGTAAACCTGTAAGAGGTTCTGAAGAAGAAAAAAAAAACTAACATTGGAAAACACAGAGGAGAAAATGCGCGACATTTCTCACACGGGATAAGAGAACTAAGTTGACGGACCCTTCTGCAAATTTTGCTTCGGAACAAGTTGACTAAGTATTTACGAAGAGGAGGAACCTAGATCGGGGAAGATTAGGAGACCGAGTCCAGCGAAATAGTAAACCAGCCTTTGTGACCGAGATCATCCTGAAATTAGGTTTAATATCAACAATAGCTGCAGTAATAACCCTGATTGACGTAAATCATGAAGAAAGGTCAGGATGCACATAAAGAAAGCATAGAAAATGAAAGAGAGAGAGAGACCGAAATATAAACACACTAAATGAACTAAGAAATAGTTAAGGTAAGGGCGATAAAGATATAATCAGAATTAAGAATTTGTGAAAAGGGAAGAGAGGGCAACCAAACCGCCTTGTTGAAAATGCTAAGTCATAGGAGGGGTATGTTTCAGGAAACAAGAGAGGAGACAGACAACCGTGCCTGGCTGAAAAATGACTAAATAGGGAGATCACTAGCTGGTTTAGTCAGAACAAGGCGTCATGGGGAGTGGTTCCTCTATCAGCGAACCACGTGCGTAAATGAGTGCAGCGTAATTCCCACTAACGCCGTAAGGCATTCTGCTACCGAACATTGCCGAGGGTTCGATTTAAGAACTTTGGTAATCTCACTCTTGCAATGACGTTAGTAGCGTTGTATAGACCCTCTTGTTGATCTATAGGCTTCTGGTTGCACGCCATTGTACTTGTATTCCGCCGAAGAGTATAGTGTTTCGCCATGAGAGAACACCGTTGAGCATGCGTACGCATGCGAAAGGGGTTTTTAGGACAGTGTGAGAAAAGTTTTTTCATATCTCGTGTCACAACCACATGACAGATGTGGTTATGACACGTGCGATGTGTGTTGTGACCACAAGGAAAATGTGGGCATGACACAATCATGTTTTAGTGCTAATGCTCAATGAACACCTTCTCCTTCGCCGACTGGGATTTTTGACATCATGGGATTTGTGGGCTTTTCAAGTGGTACCAGATATATTTGGTTGGACTAAAATTTAGCACATATACTATTGCAATGCATATTAGTGCTAAGTATTTAAAAATGCCTGGCGGGGAAATTCTGATACACCAAACATGTCCAGTTGAACTCATTTTTAGTGCCAATCTAGTCAGGCCAGTTTTTAGTGCTAAATGCAGAAAGGGGTCCAGCACTAATATCTAGTGACATGGGATATTAGCACTAACTATAGTAGGAGGGATTTTTTCTAGCAAATTTGGAAATGCCTTGGCTGACAGTATATTTAAAAATATATTTAAGTATATGTTGAGATATTGAATCTTAACATATACTTTAAATATTTTGAAATATACTGTCAGAATGTTTGAGATAGGTCCTATTGATGATGATTTTAGCACACAACAATGTAGGTATGATTGCTGGGATCACTCCTTTCTTGAAAAAGACATCCTATCCAAGATAGGATTGCCCCAAGGATAATACAGCTAGGTCTTAGCTTGCTTGGAATGACTCATTGGTATGTCTAGCTATGCCTACAAGGGGTCTTACATATAATGATAGGGTTTGTACATGATATGACAACAATATATATGCAGAAACCCTAGATGGTTCAGACTATGAAGTCTAAAATTTCAGCAAATGATCAATGTAATGCTACTCAAATCTTAAATCTACCAAACTTGATGTAAAGAAATTACAAAATGAGAGGGAGAGAGAGAAGGGATAAAAGAGATCCTATAGATAATTACAGAAATGACATTCAGATAGATAGACAGATTCCCACTAGTAAACAGATCTCTACTTAACTAGGCAGCCCACAATGCCACAGAGAATGTACAATCTTCTAAGGAAATGCGATGATTTTTAAATTGTAGAGGGTTCATCAAACACCCAATCCTTGGTACAGCTCAATGAAATCATACAATAGAACTCATCTCATAAAATATGCCTAGACTAACCATGCACAATGACATACAATCAGCAAGCCATTAATGGTATGGATAGGAAATCCCTCAAATTTCTGAAGAATTAATCACTAATGCAACTGAATATCAACTAATTTTAGATTGACATGAACCATGAAATCCAAAATGAGATAACACATAAACACAAATTTCTAGCAACCTGCAAAACTTGCTTTGTATTGACTCTATTTTGGCAGAGTCTTAGCAATTCATTATCAAATCTTACTTCCAATGAGAAGAAAATGATGGCCCTTTTATAGACAAGGCGCCATACTAAGTTTTTCAATGGACAGTGGAGATTAACTCAACACCAACAGTCCAGATTAAATGGTATTTAATGAGATACAGTAGTTAGTTACATTTTCATATTTACTTTTGTCCTCTAGGAAAAAGATAAAAAATAGCTTGCAAATATATTGAATCTAGACAAAATGGATACCCATTTGGTTGTACATGATGAAAAGTCAATTTTCAAGGCCTAGTAAAGCCAAAATGGAGTCACATGAAACTTGGAAATATGAGCTGATGTGGATTTAAAGGATTTCAAGGGATGATTGGATCAAGAGGTGTATGTAGCACATTTTTGTTGAAAGTGTATCCAACTGGATGCTTGTTGGATCATCATTGCATTACTGGACTGTTGGGGCAGCTATGAACAAGTGTGAACATGTCCTTGACATTGGACTTCATCTTGTATGTCTTTAGTTCCTATAGCTCATCTCCATCATCCTGGACATCATACTGACTTTCTCTTGTATGTGTAGCAGTAATTTGGTTGATAGAATGTTGATTCTGCATCTCTGGGTCAGCAGTGTACCTCTATGTATTCATCCTCCAAAACAGCTCCAATTAACTCCAACAAGCTCGTTTGTGCTCTCAAACCTGCAATTGATAAGGCCAATCATTAATTTCATCATAAAAAGTCATTTCCCATCATTTTGAATTAAAATATGTCCATTTGCAGTCATGGATCAATCAAAAATAGCTCATTGTCAATGTCACTTTCTTATGTTCATCTCCACAGATCCAGTGATTTTTGCATGATTTTTCAAGGTTTTTACCATTTTCAAGTACCCATTTGGCCTATATATTGATCTGGGATGTTTTTGTGGTCATTTCAATCCATTTGGGGACTTTTATTTTGCATTTTTATAGCCTTTTCTGTAAAAAGTAGGATTTTTGGGGGGTACGGACTTTTCATGTGCAGTAGCATTAAGTATCATTAAACATGCCCAAAATCCACACAAAAATGGTAAAAATGTTCATCATGATATGAAAAATGATTGTACAATTCAAATCCATTAATAAAATCCAATTTGCATCTCAAAAAAATCAATTTTCAGGCCAAAATAACAAAAAGTGCTGATTTTTGGTCTCACAGACTAAAAGTTGGTGGAGGTCAAATTTAGCACAGGTCCGTGAGGGTTTCTAGCACAAAATGGTTTTGGCACTGATTTGAGGTATGATCAACCTTAGCACGGATTTTAGATCTGACTGACTAAAGTAAGTGAAGGTGATTTTTTGCGCAGGTCTGAGAGGGAGGTTTTTAGCTCTAGCGTTGATTTGAGGTCCAAGTGACTTTGCGCTAGTTTTGGGTCTGACTGACCTATTGATAAAGGGAGGTGAAAGCAAGTTTCAGCGTAAGTCGGTAGGAACCCATTTTAGTGCAAGTCTGAGAAAGCTATTTTTAGCACAAGTCAGTAGGTGCTCTTTTTAGCGTTAGGCAATGAATTGGGGTTTTAGCACAAAATGCAGTAGGGGTTGTTTTTAGCATCAAATTTTGAACTTCCCAGGGTGAAAGTATATTTAAAAATATATTTAAGTTTATACTTTAAATATTTTTAAATATACTTTCAGGATGTTTGAGATAGGTTCCAGATACATAGGATTTCATATGCAGATTCTAGATTTTTGAGGTCCACCAGATTTCAGACTCAGCCATTTTTTATAGTTTTTAGGGTTTCAGACTTAGCCAAATCAGGACTTCAGGATCATGCGCAGGATGAAAGTATATGAACCCCTTAGTGAAATCTTGTGGATTTTGTCATGATTTTGCAACTCTAAGACCTGGAAACTAGGAATTTCAACATGACACATCCTGCTAAAGCAATTTCAAGGGCAATATTCAATGACATGGGATTTTGGAGAAAAATGTAGTAACACCCAATTTCAGTGCAGAAGGCAACAAATGGCTATTTTTTAAGCACAAGACCACTCAAAAAACTTCTAAATCAATCACAAAAGACATCAAATCACTCTAAACATGCAAAGTACTCAAACTGGAACAACTCTTGCATTCTAAGAACAAATCCACCTTCTCATCATCTTAAGTAACAAAGGTTGAGACTTCAAGCCAAAGCAAAAGAGGGGGTCTCCATTTGTCAAAATGGGGTGTGCGTGCAAGGCACAACAAATGGTGACTCTATTGGAGAAATGCTCCAGAGCATTTCTAAGATAAACTTTAGTTTCAAACCCAGAATCTCTGTGTTTCCCACATGCCAAATAAGAAGGCATGATACCATATCAAAGAAGCAGAAATCGATAGCAAGGTGTAACCATCCATATCCTAAAAACCTAAGTGTGTGCAATTGTGTTAATTCCCATCCCTAGGCAGCTAAGGTCATTTAAGATCCTTTACATTAAGCTACGTGATTAGTACACACCTCATGAACTATCTAGACATTACCCTGCTGCCAGCGAGCATCTATAGCCCTGGTGGGTTTGTCTCAAAATTCCACTCAAGTAGAGCCCTACTGCTGATCAAGTGTCCATAGCCCCAGTAGAGTTTACTTGATTGTCCATCTAACTGAGTTATAGTGTGTGATTGTGATTTTGCATTGATTTTCCTTTGATACTTTGGATATTTCATTGAGCTTAGATTTGGCAGAGTACAATGCAGTATCGCTACCCTTGCAACACATGCCTTTGACAACACTAGTTACATTGATAACTCAACTAGCTAGTTGTGGATTCTCGATGGCAGCAAAGGTGGACCTTAGATTTTTCACTTAATGTAAGATCACCATGACTCACTTAGGTACTTCAGGATTACTTAAGAGTGTAAGAGAGATATGGTTAGAAAATACTTCAAAGGCACCAACTAATGACTCATTTCCCATGAACAAACATCATACCATCTAAGAGTAACAATAAAACCCACAGGAAGACCTAAATAGAAAACCAAAGTTTCTCAAAAAAATATTCCAGATTACTTACCCAAAGAGGACCATTTGCAGGTCTGCACAACTGCCACCACATTCAAGAAATGGAGAACCCCAGAAAAGTAAGTGCAGCAGGCAAAAGAAAAGCAAGCAAAGGAAACTAACCTAAAAAAATAAAACTACTCTAACCAAAGAAAATAGAAAACAGAAAGAAACAACTAATAACTAACAACTACCAACAGTTAACAACCAAGGAAAGGAAGCAACAGAACCAGAAATTAAATTAGAACAACAAGAAACTACCAAAACCTAACTAAAAATAAGTAAGACTATGTACAAAGACCTTGGACAACAGGTATTTACACTTCCCTATGATTTATTTCTTAGGACATGTAGAAGAAACAAGGTGCAAGTCAATGTCCTAAGTCTGGCAAATTCATCTTTGTACTCTAAAAAGTGAGGTGAGGGTAGGCTGTGTTCATGTTCAGGGTACCAGTTATACAGGATCAACAATTGGGGTAGCTCATTAGGTCCATGATCAATCCAAATGCAAGTTGTCTTACCTAAATCACCGTAATTAAATTGATAACTGACAAAACCAAGTGAAAAGGGGGAAGATACAACCTAATTTGTAGTACCATCAATTGGAGATGTAAGTTCATCACCTTGTTGCACTGTACCACTTACTTTTGCACCCTTAGGAGGTCTCAGTTTATGTTGGGTCATACCATGTTTATCATATACCTCTGGATCATTGAATGCCGTAGCAATCTCCCAAGCAAATAGGAAGTCTAGACAACCTTCTTCAGAATGTGGATCATCTGGATGAATTTGACATGAATTGGCTAAAGCAAAGTCTGTTATGTGTGGTGAATTCCCATGAAGTAGCATATCTTTGCTCATTGTTGAAACCAACTCAATGATGTGATCAAGTGATTGACATGAAAAAGCTTCCAAGCCATCGCTTTGCATGACTGTTTGATTTTTATTCTTAGATTGCAAACTTATCTTCTCATCTATCATCAGTGGGTCAACATCAACCATGCGTGGATCTTCTTCTATGCAAGTGTAAACAGGATCAGCATGGGGAACAAATGATAAACTCCAATCTACATCAAAATTAGCCATATGTTCTAAAAAAACTTCTTCTACATTAATCAACAATCTTTCTGTTTTAGCTAGTGTTTGATATTGGACTATAAGTTCATAGTCTGTAGCAGCAATAAAGTCTCTTGTGTCCTCTATGACTAGATCCTTAATGTCAATGTCACCTTGTAATGATGTATCATCTAGATTTTGTCCGTTGGACTTAGCTGAAAACTCTATGGGAGTAACTGCATCAAATGTATTGGGCTGATATGACTGATCTTTGTGATGCACTATGCTGATATACTTAGGAGCTCGATCACTTTTTATCAAACAATCTGATTGTGGCTCAGGTGTGTCAACTGGAACAATTTTCTACATTGTTGTCCATGACTATTCTTCATTTAGAGGATTGATTTCTTCTTGTTCTTGCACACATCCAATCTAATCTAGTTGTTGTTCAAACTCAGAATTATCATCCACCTGCAAGGAATAGCTATTCTGCACCTCTGTAGAAACAAATTCAGTCTTAGGACCTGATGCCTGTGAAACATTTGATTGTTGATCTACATCTTCAACATGAGTATTCATGAGTGCTAATTCATCATTTATCTTGTCAACATCCTCGGTAGTAGAAATCTGATCTTGTGCATTACTCTGTTCATTGTCCTGTAGCTGAAAACCAAGCTTCAACCATGCTGGCAGGTCTAGGGAATGAAAACTAGGTTTTAACCAGTTAGGGACTATATACTCCTTAATTGGGTGACCCATAGACCACATGTACTTCCTATCATCATCATTCTCATTTTGGTGTGTATTTTGATGGACAACTTGAATTTTTTCCATATGCAGACTGCCCTTTTGACTATGATCAACTATGAATGGTGGATTTATAGCCTCTGCAGTCTCAACTCTTTGGATGTTCTCAATTAAGACACAATCACATGCATATGCATCCATCCATTTTGTAACTCCTTACAAGTTCTTTCTCTAAATATGTTTGTCATATTTTATATCTTACTTCAGGCTTGTATACTTCAAAACTAGGAAGCAATCCTTTTAAGTGTAGATCTAATCTTTGGAGGAAAGTCAAACAATCAATCTTGTCATGCAATTCTCCAGGATGTATAGTGTAGATTTGAGGTGAACTAAAATTAAACAATGTCAGAGGAGGATACTTCACCCTGATTTGCCTATCTAACACTTCTTTGAAAAGTGGGATATCTACTTTGAAGTTCTCTTCATGATATGATTGACATGACAGTCCTCTAGAGAAGGAAGGGATCCCATGACTGAACCCCTTATGCATATCCATTGGGTCAAAATTTCCTATATAGTCACTTCATTTCAGCATGTGCAATGAACCACTAAAACTAATAAATTGCATAAAATCATGGTTCTACCCTCCTTCTAGTGCCAATTCTATTTATGGTGGTTTTAGCACACAACAACGCAGGTATGATTGCTAGGATCACACCTCTCTTGAAAAAGGTATCCTATCCAAGATAGGACTTTCCCAAGGATAATACAGCTAGGTCTTAGCTTGCTTGGAATGACTCAATAGTATGTCTAGTTGTGCCTACAAGGGGTCTTACATATAATGATAGGGTATGTACATGATATGACAACAATGTATATGTAGAAACCCTAGATGGTTCAGACTGTGAAGTCTGAAATTTTAGTAAATGATCAATGTAATGCTACTCAAATTTTAAATCTACCAAACTTGATGTAAAGAAAATGCAAAAGGAGAGGGAGAGAGAGAAGGGATAAGAGAGATCCTATAGACAAGTATAGAAATGATAATCAGATAGATAGACAGATTCCTAATAGTAAACAGATCTCTGCTGAACCAGGCAGGTCACAATGCCACAGAGAATGTGCAATCTTCTAAGGAAATGCGATGATTTTAAAATTATAGAGGGTTCATCAAACACCCAATCCTTGGTGCATCTCAATGAAATCATACAATCAAAATTATCTCATACAATATGCCCAAACTTACCATGCACAATGACATACAATTAGCAAGCCATTAATGGTATGGACAGAAAATCCATCAAATATCTGAAGAATTAATCACTAATGCAACTGAATATCAACTAATTTCAGATTGACATGAACCATGAAATCCAAAATGAGACAACACATAAACACAAATTCCCAGCAACCTACAAAACTCACTTTGTATTGACTGTATTTTGGCAAAGTCTCAGCAATTCATTATCAAATCTTATTCCAATGAGAAGAAAATGATGGCCCTTTTATAGACAAGGCACCATACTAAGTTTTTCAATGGTCAATGGAGATTAACTCAACACCAACAGTCTAGATTACATGGATTTTAATGAGATACATCAGTTAGTTACATTTTTAGATTTGCTTTCATCTTCTAGGAAAAAGACAAAAAATAGCTTACAAATACATTGAATCTAGACAAAATGGATGCCCATTTGGTTATACATGATGAAAAGTCAATTTTCAAGGCCTACTAAAGCCAAAATGGAGTCACATGACACTTGGAAATATGAGCTGATGTGGATTCATGAGATTTCAAGTGTTGACTAGATCAAGAGGTGTATGCAGCGTATTTTTGGTGAAAATGTATCCAACTAGATGCTTGTTGGATCATCATTGCATGACTGGACTACTGGGGCAGCTATGAACAAGTGTGAACATCTCTTGGACATTGGACTGGATCTGTAGGAACAACAATGAAGTAGACTTGATCTTGTATGTCTTTAGCTCTTGTAACTCATCTCCATTGTCTTGGACATCATACTGACTTTCTCTTGTATGTGCAGCAGTAATTTGGTTGATAGAATATCGATTCTGCATCTCTGGGTCAGCAGCGTACCTTTGTGTGTTAGTCCTCCAAGATAGCTCCAATTAACTCCAACAAGCTCCTTTGTGCTCTTAGACCTGCAATTGATAAGGCCAAGCATCAATTTCATCATAAAAAGTCATTTCCCATCATTTTGAATCAAAATATGTCCATTTGCAGTCATGGATCAGTTAAAAACAACTCATTGTCAATGTCACTTTCTTATTTTCATCTCCACAGATCCAATGATTTTTGCATGATTTTTTGAGTTCTTTACCATTTTCAAGTACCCATTTGGCCTATATATTGATTTGGGAGGTTTTGTGGTGATTTGAATCCATTTGGGGACTTTTATTTTGCATTTTTATAGCCTTTTCTGCAAAAAGCAAGATTTTGGGGGGGTACTAACTTTTCATGTGCAGTAGCATTAATTATCATTAAATATGCCTAAAATCCACATGAACATGGTAAAAATATTCATCATGATATGAAAAATAATTGTGCAATTCAAATCCATCAAGAAAATCCAATTTACACCTCGAAAAACTTAATTTTCAAGCCAAAATACCAAAAAGCGTTGATTTGGGTCTCACAAACTAAAAGTCGGTGAAGGTCAAATTTAGTGCAAGTCCGTGAGGAGGGTGTCTAGCGCAAAATGGTTTGGGCACTGATTTGAGGTCTGACCAACTTTAGTACAGATTTTAGGTCCGACCGAGTAAAGTCAGTGAAGGTGATTTTTTGCACAGGTCCGTGAGGGAGGTTTTTAGCGCTACCGCTAATTTGAGGTCCAAGTGACTTTGTGCTAGTTTTGGGCCTGACTCACCTATTGATAAAGGGTGATGAAAGAGAGTTTTAGCATAAGTCAGCAGGAACCCATTTTAGTGCAAGTCCATGCATGCTATTTTTAGTGCAAGTTAGTAGGTGCTCTTTTTAGCACCAGGCAATGAAGTGGGTCTTAGCGCAAAGTGTAGTAGGGGTTGTTTTTAGTGTCAGATTTTGAACTTCTCAGGGTGAAAGTATATTTAAAAATATATTTAAGTATAAGGAATTTCTTATAATTTAAATATTTTTAAATATACTTTCAGGATGTTTGAGATAGGTTCCAGATCCATAAGATTTCATATGCAGATTCTAGATTTTTGAGGTTCCACCAGATTTCAGACTTAGCCATTTTTTAGGGTTTTCAGGGTTTCAGACTTAGCCAAATTAGGGCTTCAGGATTATGCAACAGGATGAAAGTATATGAACCCCTTAGTGAAATCTTGTGGATTTTGACATGATTTTACAACTCTAAGACCTGGAAACTAGGAATTTCAATGACACATCCTGTAGAAGCAATTTTAAGGGCAATATCAAGTGACATGGGATTTTGGAGAAAAATGCAGTAATACCCAATTTCAGTGCAGAAGGCAACAGATGGCTATTTTTTAAGCACAAGACCACTCAAGACACTTCCAAATTAATTACAAAAGACATCAAATCACTCTAAACATGCAAAGTACTCAAATATGGAACAACTCCTGCATTCTAAGCACAAATCCACCTTCTCATCATCTTAAGTAACAAAGGTTCAGACTTCAAGCCAAAGAAAAAGAGGGGGTCTCCATTTATCAAAATGGGGCATGTGTACAAGGCACAACAGGTCTCACATCCATGGGATTTAACTTGCAGATTCTAGATTTTTGAGGATCCACCAGATTTTAGATTGAGCCAATTTTTCAAGGTTTCAGGACCTCAGACTTAGCCAATTTCATGGTTTCAGGGACATGCATCAGGGTGAGAGCATATGGACCCCTTAGTGAAATGTCATGAATGTTGACATGATTTTGCAACTCTAAGGCATGGAAACTAATAATTTCAATATGATACCTCTTGCAGAAGCAGCTTCAAGGACTACATCCAGTAACATAGGATATTAGTGCAAAATGTAGTAACACTCAATTTCAACCCAAAAGGAAACAAATGGCTATTTATTAAGCACAAAACCAATCAAGACTCCTCCAAATCAATTACAAAAGAAAATAAATCAAAAGCAACTAACCTAAACAAAGAAAAATACTCTAACCAAAGAAAAATGAAAGCAACAACTAATAACTAAAGAAAATAGGAAAAATAGAAAGTAAAAACTTAAGCTAAAACAACAAACTAATGATTAAACCCTAACAAAAAATAAGCAAAACTATATATAGAGGCTTTGGATAGGAATTATTCACACTTCCCTGTGACTTATTTCTCAGGACATGTAGGTGTAACAAAGTGCAAGTCGATGTCCTAAGTCTGAAAATTTATCTTTGTACTCTGAAAAGTAAGGTATTGGCAGGTTGGGTTCATGTTCAGGACACCAATCGTGCAGGATCAGCAATTGGGGCAGTTCATTAGGGTCATGATCAATCCAAATGCAAGTTGTTTTACCCATGTTTCTATAATCAAATTGATCACTACTGAAATTGAGTGAGGAGAGGGAAGATACAACCTAATTTGCAATACCATCAATCAGGCATGTAAGTTCATCACCTTGTTGCATCGTACCAAATACCTTCTCATCTTTAGGGGGTCTCAGCTTGTGGTGGATCATGTCTTGTATATTAGATACCTCTATATCATTGAATGTTGTAGAAATCTCCCAAGAAAATTAAAATTTTGGACATCCTTCTTTAGAATGTGGATCATCTAGATGAATTCTATATGAATCGGCCAAAGAAAAATCTGACATGTGTGGTGAATTCCCATGCAATAGCATATCCTTGCTCATTGTTGATACCAACTCAATGATGTGATCAAGTGACTGACATGAAAAAACTTACAAGCCATCACTTTGCATGACTATTTGATTTTTATTCTCAGATTGTAGACTTTTGCTGTCATCTGTCATTACTAGGTCAGCATCAACCATGTGGAGATCTTTTATGCAAGTATGAACAGGATCATCCTGATGAATATATGATATACCTGAATCTACTTCACCGAAACCAAGCATATGTTTGAAAAAACTTCCTCTACATTGATTGAAAACCTTTGTGTTTTGATTAAGGGCTAGCATTGGGTTGGCAATTTATTGTCTACAACAAGAATAGAGCCTCTTTCTTCTTCTATGACTAGATCCTTATTGTCAATGTCACCTTGAAATGATGTATCACCTTGATTTTGTTTATCTGACTTAGTAAAAAACTCTATTAGAGTAACTACATCAACTTGATATGACTATTCATGCTGATATACTGGGCTAATGTAGTCAAAAGTCTGATCCTTTTTACCAGACAATCTGGTTATGGCTCATATGTGTCAACTGAAACAACTTTCTGCATTACTGTCAATAATTTTTCTTCATTTGGAGGACTGGTTCCTTCTTGTTCTTGCACATGTTTGACCTAATCTAGTTGTTGTTCACACTTAGTTTCAAAATCAAAATTGCCAATAAACTAGAATGAATTGTTGTTCTCTACCTCTGTAGCAGCAAATTTAGGTTTAGAACTTGATATTCAGAAAGCATTGAGTTGCTAATCTGCATGATTATTCAACATAATTGTTCATCAGGTCTGATTTATCATCTATCTTATCCACATCCTTAGGAGCAGAAATGTGGTCTTATTGCTCTGTTTGTTGTCATGTGACTGAAAATTAGGTTTTAGCCATGCTGGGATAGCATATCGTGTGACTGGCTTGTCAAGATCCAATGGCTAAAAACCAAGCTTTAACCAGGCAAGGATCTCACATTCATTAGTTGGGTGACTTGCAGACTACATGCATTTCATACCATCATCATTCTCATTTTGACACGCATTTTGGTGAACAACGTGAGGAACTTTAGTTTTTCCAATGTGCAAACTATTTGATGAAGGGGGTTAAGTCATAAAACACACAATAACAAAAATTGCACATAGAAAATAGAATGGTATTTTATTAATATGGGTAAAACATTACATTACAGAAGCTCAAATACAATTAGAGGATGAATCCCCTATAGACTGTAGCACATTACAGCTCCTTCCTTCAAGACTCTGGAATCTTCAACCTTTTGTAACCCCAAATTAACTAGGGTTTCTAGTTTCCCACCTTTTCTTGACTCTACACCTTCCCCTTTGACTCTGCTACCCAAGGGTTCCCAAAAAAATGGTCATATATAGCCCTTTTTGGTGACCACTAGCTTAATTTCAAAATTTACATCTCCCCCCAAAAATAGGTCAACTTCACGAGGCCATAACTTTCGATCCAACCATTGGATTTTCAATTATAATACCTTTTCAAAAATCTCTTGAAAAGATGGTTGTGCACAAGCAGTACCTAAAGGTAGATTGCTTGGGTTTCCCACCAAATTATGGGCCCATCCGAAGCCTCTAAGTGCCTCAAATTTGACTTTGAATATTTCAATAGAATTTTTGGAATTTGAAATTTTAATATCTCACAAATGACAAATGACATTGAAGTGATTTCTTCACCATTAGCTTCAATTCACCATTCTGGAGATCCATGTAAGATTTTGTATCCAACCATGCACAAATGCAAACTTACTAAAAAAAGAAACCCTACCAAATTTATCCCTTATTGAAAAGAAACAACATTTTTTTTTGGTTGATGCAAGATTGCTCTTACACCCTAGATGCTCCTACATCACTATCCTTTTGACTATGATCAATTATGAATGGTGGATTTACAGCTCTTGCAACTTTAACTCTTTGGGTGCTCCCAACTGAGACACAACCATACACATATGCATCCATTTGTACTACAACTCCTTGTGTGGTCTTTCTATGAATATGTTTGTCATGCATATATCCCACTTTAGGCTTGTATACTTAAAAAATAGGAAGCAATCCCTTTAAATGGAGATCTAACCTTTGGAGAAATGTTAAAAAATCAACCTTGTCATGTGACTCTCCAGGATGTATAGTGCAGATCTGAGGTGAACTAAAATCAAGCAATGTTAGTGGAGGATACTTCACCTTGATCTATCTATCTAACACTTCTTTGAAAAGTGAGATGTCTACTTGGAAGTTCTCTTCATGATATGACTGCTGAGATAGTCCTCTACAGAATGAAAGGATCTCATGACTGAAATTCTTATGTGTACCCATTGGAGTTGAATTTCTTGAATATTTACTTCATTTCAGTATGTGCAATAAACCAACAAAATTGAAAGATTACATCAAAACTCAGTTCTATCCCTCCTTTTAGTGCCAATCTGTTGATGGTGTTTTTAGCACGTAGCAATGTAGGTGAAATATAAGTTATCGTACCTCTCTTAAAAGAAATCATATCCCAAATAAGACTTCCCCAAGGTTTATACAACTAGGTCTTAGCTTGCAGGAATAACTTCAGTGGAATGTATCAGTTGTACCAACTAAGGGGACTTACATGTAATGTAAACAAACTTTAGTGCATTAGGGTTTGATTGCACATGACTTTGATCAGTTTTCTAATTTGACAATGCATAAATAAACTGATATGTACCCAGATTGCTACAGAATATGTGATTTAAACATACAACCAGCAATCTGCCAACTTGCATTCACTAGGTATGAATTTTGTGACAACACTATGCAAGTTTATGAAACCTAACCTAACAAGATCTGATAAAGAAAATACAAAAGTAAAAGGAGAAGAGAGGGATAGAGATCCTATAGAAAATTACAGAAATGATCAACACATAGTTAGACAAATTCCCAACAATGAACAAATCTCTGTTCAACTAGGCAGCCCACAATGCTACAAAGATTGTGCAATCTTCTAAGGAGACACGAAGGTTTTCAAAATGTGAAAGATTCATCCAATATCCAACTCCTGGCGCAGTTCAATGAACTCACACAATCAAACTCAACTCATATGAAACATGCCCAGACTAACCATCCACAATGACATACAATCAACAAGCCATTAATGGTATGGATAGGAAATCCATCAAATATCTAAATAATTAACCACAAATGCAACTAAATAACTAATTGGAAAGATGAAGAGGGACCATGATAACCATATCCAGCCAACAAAATGGACTCAAATGGTAGAGGCAAATGAAATTTTGTTTGTATTGATTTAGAAAAATGGCAGAGTTTCAACAATCCTTTCTTCAGTGCTTCCCTCTTATCTTTGACAATGAGAGAGGTTGTCTTTATATAGAGAAGCAACCATACCAAGTTTTTCATGGATGATGGAGATTAACTCAACATCAAGGGTCTAGATTACATGGCATTTAATTTTGATCGATGGGTAGTTACAATCTTGGATTTGCTTTTGTCTTGTAGGAAAAAGATGAAATTACAACTTTTTAGCTCATGAGAACAAGATGACATAGCATCTTTTTGAGTTGTCTAATAGGACAAATCACTTTTCCAATGTGTTGACTAGTCAAGAGGAGTATGTGGCATGTTTTTTTATGAAGGCATGTCCAACTGGATGCTTGCTGGATTCAATATTGTATGACTAGACTACTAGAATAGCTATGAACAAGTCTTGGACATTCAACAAGATCTACAAGAACAACAGTGATGTAGGTCTAACTAATCTTCAGTGTCTTCTAGCTCATGGGACTAATCTTCATCATCTTGGACATCATACTAACTTCCTCTTGCATGTGCAACATCAATTTGATTGGCAAAATGATGATTCTGCACATTTAGGTCACTAGTGTATCTCTGTGTGTTCATCTTTCCAAGATAGCTCCAACAAGCTCATTTGTCATCTCAAACCTACAATTTGGCAATGCCAAGCATCAAATTCATCATAAACAATCATTTCCCATCAAGACAAGTCAAAATATATCCATTTGCAGCCATGGGTCCATCAAGGACAACTCAATGTCAATGTTGCTTCCTTATGAACAACTTCACAAATTTGGCATTTCCTAGTGATTTTTGTGTTTTTTGTCATTTTCAAGTACCCATTTGGCATGTATGGTTATCTGGGATGTTTTTGTGCTCATTAGGATCCATTTGGAGATATTTATTTCACATTTTTAGCCCTTTTTTGCAAAAAGCGAGATTTTTAGGGGTCACTGGATATTCATGTGTAGTGACATTAATTAATGCAAAACATGTCCAAAATTCTCACAAACTTGATAAAAATGTTCATCATGATGTAGTAGATTGGTATACATATCAAATTCATGAATAAAACCTAGTTTGTACCTTTGAAAAATGAGTTTTCTAGGCCACATCAGCAAAAAGTATGGTTTTTGGCTCTCACTAGATATATCCAGTGGAGGTCATTTTAGCATTGGGTTCACAAAAGCTTCTAGCGGGGGTTTGGTTTGTCATAGGATGGTGGCGATTCAGTCTCCTACAGGATATGTCCAGTGGATGTGCTTTTCAACGCTTATCCTGTGTAGTCATCTTTTAGCGCTAACGCTCAATGAACACCTTCTCCTTCGCCAGTAGGGATTTTTGACATCACAGGATCTGTGGGCTTTTCAAGTGGTACCAGATATATCTGGTTGGACCAAAATTTAGCATAGATCTTGTTGCAATACATATTAGTGCTAAGTGTTTAAAAACACCCGGCAGGGAAATTTTGATACACCAGACATGTCTGGTTGAACTCATTTTTAGCATCAATCTGGTCAGGCCAGTTTTTAGCATTAAATGCAAAAAAGGGTCCAACGCTGATATCTAGTGACACGGGATATTAGCGCTAACTGTAGTAGGAGGCATTTTTTCTACCAAATTTGGAAATGCCCTGACTGACAGTAAATTTAAAAATATATTTAAGTATATACTTTAAATATTTTGAAATATACTGTTAGGATGCTTGAGATAGGTCCTAGATCCATGGGATTTAACATGTAGATTCTAGATTTTTGTGGATTCACTAGATTTCAGACTCAGCCAATTTTTCAAGGTTTCAGGACCTCAGACTTAGCTAATTTCATGGTTTTAGGGACATGCATCAGGGTGAGGGCATATGGACCCCTCAGTGAAATGTTGTGAATTTTGACATGATTTTGCAACTCTAAGGCATGGAAACTAAGAATTTCAATATGATACCTCTTACAGAAGCAGTTTCAAGGACTACATCCAGTGACAGGATATTAGCGCAAAATGTAGTAACACCTAATTTCAGCACAAAAGGCAACAAATGGTTATTTCTTAAGCACAAAACTAATCAAGACTCCTCCAAATCAATTACAAAAGCCATCAAATGAACTCAAACATACTAGATACTCAAATTTGGAACAAATCCTACATTCTAAGCACATTTTCACTATCTCATCATCATAAGGAAGAAAGGTTGAGACTCTAAGCCAAAGCAATAGAGGGGGTCTCCATTTGATAAAATGGGGCGTGTGTGCAAGGCACAACAAGTATGATGCATATGAAGCATCCTGCAATGTAGTCACTGATTCCTACACTGTAGTCATAGCATTCTACGATGCATTCACCTGTTAGAGAGACACATTCACAAATTCCTATGACACAACTGAACCTTCCTGAACTGCATTTAACTATCATATAGAAAAGGGAATTTTTAACTTGTCATTTTTCATTCTTTTTTGTTGCATGCAGTAGGGTAGAAGATTTTTGTTACTGATGTTTGATTTGTAGCTGTGTGACCTCCACTAGGAAGAGACTTTGATCAAAACTACTAATTCATTTGTTGCAAGGATCCATTTGTATGTTTGCATTTTTAACATAGGAACACTTGGTTTGGTGCTTTAAAATGAACTCGTGTGTTTAAAATAGGAACATTTCAATTTGGTGCTCTAAAAATAACAAGTATTTACTATGTTTGGTGCACTTGCACATTTGTTAGGTTAGTCCACTGAAAGCATTTCTGTCTATTGTTCCTCTTCCCTTGCATACAAGTCTTGGGTAATGGAAATAGCTCATTGTGTTGTCTAAAGTATCCTCTCTTCGCGCTATATGCGATCTTGAGTGATGAGAAATAACAACACCATGTTGTCTTGAGTACTTTCCTTTACTACGATCTTGGGTCCAAGAGAACATAGCAACACAGTATTGTTTGTGTATCCTCTCCCCCTATGCTATGTGTGATCTTGGGTGAAGATAAATAACAATACATAGGCTTTCCATTTTTATTTTAGTAGGTGGACTGCCTGGGAGTTCACCCCAAGGTTTGACCACAAGCACGTATCTCCAGCAGGCTATACAAAGGGGCAAAAACTGAAAGGCGATCTCAATCCACTTGTACCATAGGGGGTGGTCCTTGCGGTCCTGGGTGATTCCGGATGCGGGTTTGAGATTTTGGTCTCCCATCGCTACTATGTTGTTGTTTTCTTAGGAGTTCCCCCACAATGAATCAAGTGTTGTAGAAGCCTAAGACCTTTTGTCCATTTATCATAGTGGTTCAAGGAATGCGGATGTCACCCTGAAGTTACTTACCACGTAGGGTCTTTGGTTGAGGTAACATGGTTCCTTGATTGGGTCTTATCCTTTTAAGTCTAGAAGTGTCAAGATGGTCCAAGATCTTGGCATACTCTAGTTGCCCACTCCAGTTACTCCTATTTAAAATCACTGAAAGGTGAGGTAAGCCTACTTTGGTAAACAACCTTTACTACTAGCTAAGTTGTACTTGCTTTATTGTTTGTGAACCATGACCAAGTGAGCTTTGTGGAAGAAAGCTTGCAAAATACCATACCTCCTAAAAGTCAAGAGTCAAAAACAACCAAATCTGTTAAGTCAAGTGTTTTCTATGTTTTCTGATCATCAAAACGAACTACCCAAAATAGAAGAAATCACTTAGAAAAAACTTGATTTTAGGTCATAGACAATAGTACGACACAGCTGTAGGTTTCTGAGATGTAATTGTAGGTTCCTAAAATGTAATTGACACATTATGTAATGCATCTGTTAGACAGAACACCACAATTGAAACATTTCAAGTCATAACTATCCATTTTTGTAATGCATCTATAGGTTTTAGCACTACAATTGAGGCCTATAGTGATGCATCTGCCCAAGATAAAAATTTTAGGCAAATTCTAGGATATCTACACTCCTCATTTGATCTTGACAGTGACCCTGTACTGATACCAAAAACTTGTTTAGCCTGTTCAGCCCATCCATTTGCATTTTACTTAGGCTAACTTGCATTGCCTGCTTAGTCTTGCTCCATCCATTACATTCACCTAGTTCACCTTGCATTGTCTAGGTTAGCATTTGTCATTTTAGGATATCTTTAGTTTCAATCACCTTTGAGATTTGGAAATAGGAGACTTGCCAATACTTGATTATACCTTTGTTGCAAACTTGGATTGTCTAAGACCTTGTCCTTCTCTACGCACAATCAACCAACAAGTTAGACCTAAAACTCACAAGCCTAGTTTAGATTCATATTTTTCAATCAGCAATTTGAGTCTCAAACTCATATGTCTAGTTTAGGCTCACTTCAATCAATCACCATTCCTTAACATTATGCTTTCAATGTCTTGATATTTCAACTAGTCACTTTGGTAGATCATAGTTTGCCTTAGTATCCTCTTTTTCAATACTCAAGTTGCACACCCATTAGCTTCAAGCATTATAGCTTCATTGTCACTTACAATTTCCCTCACCTTGGTCTTATGTTGCATTTATCATCTCTATAAACAAAAACTCCCAAAACTTAGCATAGTGCATAAGCATAGTTGCATTGTCATCCTTAGCATCCCAAACCTAGAAAGTCTTATATGGTTGAAACAAGGTCACAAAGGAAGAGAAACGGAGTGGATAGCTTAGATCATCCCCACATCAATCTCTCTAGCACAATGAGATTTGGATCTTCCTCCAACAAACAACATAAGTCACACTCCCACATGGCCAATCCTTTTGAAAACTTCACTTTACATGAGGTAGAAAAAAGAGTAACACAACAAGAAATAGAGAAAGCCACCCAAGATCCTAGATTATTATGTATCCTAGATGAGATGATAGCTACAAATCCACAAACATACCTCATGTGTCTTTTACAAAATGGAACCAAACTCCCCATGGGTGTTGATGTAAACATGATAGTAGGTTCATCTATGAATAATGCCACAAAAGGTCAAGATCAAGCAACATCTTCAACTAGTCACATGAATCCAACACAAGAGCACACTAACATACCCTTTGGGGAAACTTCACATGACACCACAACCATTAAAATACCTCCACCATTTGGAGCAAACAATACAAATGTCATGTCTCAACCAATGAACTTTGCAAACCCATTTGCTCCAATGTCAACCAACACAAATCCCATAGGTCAAAACAAAAGAACACGAAGAATACATATAGTGACTCTATGAACACAAGCACAAGGGACTAATACCACACCTAGTACACACATGAATGCTGGGTCTCAACCAAACAATAACTTGAATCCTCAAAACATAGACCCACTTCATCAAAATAATAATGTGTCTCATCTAAACATTAACCAAGGTGCTAGTTCATCTCATCAAAATACCCATTCAAATCCCATACAACAACAAGTTGACCCAAACATTCCTCTTCAAGCAACGTCCAACCCCCTTCAATAACAAAACAATACAAGCATCCCATCCCATTCTCAATTTCTAAACACCATCACAAATCCAAATACCACTTACATTCCAAACATTCCAAATCAAAATTGGTCTTTATCACATAACTCTTTTAACACCAACACAAACACCAATCCCCTTGTTGCAAACATGGGATTTCAAAATATGTCAACTTCAAACATGGGTAATCCTTATCACAATGCACCTACAAATGCTATAGACACATCACTATCCTTCATAGAGATTCTAGCACACAAGATGCTCTCATCAAAACAACAATTCTCAAACATGCAAGTGTCCACTACAAAGAAGAAATACTCCATGGAAGATTTATGTCCTTATCCTTTTGATAAGAGTATATATATGCCTCCTTTTCCCCAAAACTATAATGTGCCTAACTTCAACAAGTATAGAGGAAAAGGAAGTCCCATAGAACATGTGCGTTAATTCCACACCACGTGTCTAGAACTTGCGTTCAACTAAACATACCTAATGAGATTGATTCCATGGAGCCTCATGGGTCAAGCTCTTGAGTGGTATGCACATATTCCCATGGGGATAAGAACATGGACCAAATTAGCTGATAAATTCATAGCCCACTTCTCCTACAACATCGAGACGGACGTAAATGTCACAAAACTATGCCATTCAAAACAAGAAGATGGAGAAACCTTCCTCTCTTTCTTCCAAAGATGGAGAAGTTTAGCTAGCAAATGTCATGTCATATACCTAAAAATTAATCAGTCCCAATCTTTGTGGAGAACTTAAACACAAAACTCATGCACCAACTCCAAATACATTGTTGTAACACCTTTGGGGATGTTGAGAAATGAATAGCAATTGAGAAAGCCCTCATTGCCAAAGGTACCATCAAAATTTTTAACAAAAATCAAAGTAATCCAAACACTTCCTATGACAAAAACAAGTTTTGGTCTAGGAATAAGAATGTTACCAACAATGGGGTAGGTGACATGAAAGATATAAGCACCACCAATGCCAAATAAATTGTTGCCCATTCAACAACAAGCCACCAATGCCATCAAAAACAACCAAAGACGAGCTCCCCTGAGAAACAATCCCCCAAGATGGGATTATACACCCTTGTCAGAGCCCATTGAGTTAATTCTAAAGAAGTTGCAATCAAACCTTATTCAACTTCCGAAGGTCAAACAATATGATCCATCCTTCAAACCTCCCTCATGGAATGATAATGACTATTGCAAATATCATCAAATAAAAGGGCACAAAACATCCAACTGTTACAAGTTAAAGAACACCATATAAGACCTCATTGAACAAGGAAACATAGTCTTAGATAATCCACAAGGGTCCTCCAATGTCAATCATACTATCTTCACAAATCCTCTACAAGACCACAGATCAGGAAAAGCCTCTAGTTCTAGTACTAAGACAAACAATCAACCCAACTACAACCATGTTGCCTATGAATACACTATCAATAACATCCAAGCATATGATAATAGTGTCTCCATGATTTCCATCAAATCTCATCTTGAGTGTGCCATCACTACCCATAGACTAAATTTGACCTTACAAAGCTCTTCATCTGTTCCGCAGCCAAAGTCCCAATACAATCTCTTGGACCATCTAATGAAGACCCCTGCACAAATATCCATCTTTGAATTGCTTCGTCTATCTCCTGAACAAAAGGACATCTTAGATAAAGCCCTACTAGAATCATTTATCCCTACAAACCTCAATGTTAACCAATTTTAGGCCATGGTAGGACACCTGGCTACCACCAATCACGTTACGTTCACTGGGCATTACTTGCCTTCACATAGACCCAACCACAATGACCCCTTGCACCTTGAAGTTTTCATCAATAAGCATAAGATCTGACGAGTTTTGGTAGATGGTGGAGCTAGATTGAACATATGTCCTTTGAAATTGATCGTGATACTGGGGTATTCTAAGGCCTACATAGACCCATCCAAGTGAATTGTTATAAAGGCCTATGACGATGTAGAATGCTCCTCTAAGGGTGTAATCACACTTCCTATGAGAGTTTGGCCCGCAACTCTAGATAGTGTGTTTCAAGTCTTGGATCTAGACCTCCCTTACAACCTCATCCTCAGTCACCCACGGATTCATGCCATGAAGGTCATGCCATCCACCTACCACCAATGCATCAAATTTCCTTATAGCGACACATAAATCACCATAGCAGGTGATCCTGATGCTTTTCAATATTGTAGCCACTTGAGAGAAACATCTAAACATAAAGTGCCCATTAATAGGGGAATTCCACCCTCTATGTCATCTTATTATATTGATCCTTCCACATTATCAAAATCCATCATATTCATTCTACCTCCCAAGCCTAAAGTTTAGATCCATGACAAAGGATGTGGAGAGTATAAAATGGAGAGCTCATATTGTATTGATAAACTACTGGTATCGTCGAAGTTTCATGGAAAACCAAGCCCAATCAAACCCAAGGATACCATTTGTGCTGCTCCAACCACCTTCACTAAGTAGGGAGAATTAAGAAAGGAAGACATAGATGAGGATGTCTCCACATGGCTCTATAAAGACAAAGAAGAAGTCAAATACGTGCAACTACCACTAGAGCAGTATGGGAAATGTTACATATTTGTAAAGCAACAAGGATATGACAGACACAGTAGACTCAGGCTGAACAAAAATGGAAGGACAAAACCCATGCAACCAAGTAGGTTACCTAAGAACAAAGGGTTAGGGTATGCATCATTATGATGGAATGCTTCTCATACTAAGTTCCTATTGGGTAAGGATGCAAGTGCTTCTAAAGACATTGAGACATCAACGGACAATCTTGAGCCTAACCCCATTAAAACCAAACTACCTGATGGATCTACTTGAATTAGGATCTTTTGGGACCCTAATGATACCTCTATATGCACCATAACTCCCCTTTCCTTGAGCTACATGAGCACCGATGATGACTTGCCTTTAGTTCACCCCCAACTAATAGACTGGGACCAACAGGCACCACCAAGATTGGATTTGAAAATGATGAAGCTATTGCTGAGTTTATGAGACTTTGGGAAGGCATACTGAGTAGGGATCATAAGGTCAAATACATCATGGATCTTGATGGCATAGCCTACTTCAAAGAATCCACTTCACCCTTCAGTCGCAAAAGTGAAAATGAAAAGAATAAAAATAGGTCTCTAGGTGAAAACTGAAAGGTGCCTCTAGACCACGAAATATTAAAAATAAAGGACATATCTGAGGGTGAAAACCTCTTTGAGGCACCCAAGGATAACAGGTTGGACGTGCTCCCTATGACTCAAGAGAGATCACCATTAGTGGTAGAGAAATCAATAGAGACAGACATTGGCACTGAGGACAATCCTAGGATCGTTCACTTTGCGAAATCTTTGACAAAACAAGAGAAACCAGAGTTTATAGCCTTCTTCTTGGAAAGGAAAATTAATTTCTCTTGGTCATATGCTAATATGCCTAGACTCGATCCTTAATTGGTTCTACATCATTTTCCACTACTTCCAAATGCAAAGCCCGTAAAGTAAAAGTTAAGGAAGATGCACCCACAAATTGCACTCTTGGTCAAAGCATAACTGAAAATGTTATTGGATGTTGGTTTCATTCAGCCTATAGACTATCCAGAATGGCTCTATAATCTCATGCCAATCACCAAACTGAATGGTCAAATCAGAATTTGTGAAGACTTTAGAGATCTAAACAAGGCTTGTCCTAAAGATGATTTTCCATTTCCCAACATTGATATTATAGTCGACCTCACAGTAGGCTATGAGATGCTTTTTCTCATGGATGGCTTTTCAGGATACAATCAGATTAGAATAGCTCCTGAGGATCAACACAAGATAGCTTTCACCTGTCCTTGGGGTACTTACTGTTGGAACGCCATGCCCTCCAGCCTTAAAAATGTCAGAGCAACATATCAAAGGGCCATGACAACAGTCTTTCATGACTACATGCATACATTTATGAAAGACTATGTGGATGACCTATTAACTAAATTAGTCACAAGGGACAACCATTTGGACATATTGGACAAAGTTTTCACATGAATCAAAGAGTACAAGGTCAGGCTAAATTCAAAGAAATGCATTTTCAGAGTTACTTCAAGCAAATTGCTGGGTTACATCATCTCTTGCCAAGGAATCGAGGTTGATCCTACCAAGGTAAAAGCTATCATGGACATGCCTTCACCAATGAACCTCAAATAGATATATAGTTTATAGGGAAAACTACAGTCAATCTAGAGATTCATTGCACAACTGGCTGACAAGTGTCATCTATTTCAGCACTTGCTTCGTAAAGGAGTTCCATTCATATGGCTGACCGGTGTCAAGAAGCTTTCCAAAAAATCAAGGATTATCTATTATCTCCCACAGTTCTTATGCCACCAATTGTGGGAAAACCTCTTATATTGTACATCTCAACTACCTCTTCAATATTGAGGGCACTCCTAGCATAGAATGACGAAGAAGGGAAAGAAATGGCTATATACTACATTAGCAGAACACTTGTAGGGTATGAGATTAATTACACTCCTATTGAATGTGCATGGTTGGCGATGGTTTTTGCCACTCAAAAGCTTTGACACTACATGTTGAATCATCAAACAAAGATCATAGAAAAAATTTATGCTTTGAAATACCTACTTAATAAGGTAGCTTTGACAGGACAAATGGCAAAATGTTTCATGATCCTTAGTGAGTTTGACATAGAATACATTGACCGAAAAGCAATAAAAGGACAAGTAATACCAGATCAACTTGCAGAGGCTTCGATAACAGTTGACCACCCTTTAGTTACATAATTTATCAACGAGTCAATCTTCTTAGCAGAAGTTTCAAATACATGGACATTGTACTTTGATGGCTCTTGCACAAATCATGCTTCAGGGGCTGGAGTCCTCTTCATTACACCTCAAGGGGATGCCATACCCAAATCATTATGGATAGCATTATCTTGTACAAACAATATAGTTGAATAAGAGGCACTACTTACTAGATTACACATGGCCATCAACTAGAAAATTAAGAATCTACAAGTCTTCGATGACTCACAATTGGTAATCAAACAGGTTAATGATGAAAATGACATGAAGGATGAAAATATTATACCCTATAAGATAATAGTGGATAGTTTCAAGCTCTACTTTGATACCATCATCTTTAATCAGATTCCTAGACTTCAAAATAGAGCGGCTGATGAAATGGCCACCATAGGATCTCTCTTAGACATCCCAAACAATGCACCTTAGTTTGAATTCTTGGTGGAACAACTATTGATCCCTGCTTTCAACATCCTTGAATCAGAGTTGGTGTGTGAGATTGTTGGTCTTGATTCCCCTTGGTACAGTGACATCTATAATTACTTACATGACCAAATCATCCCTTCTGACCTATCCTCCAATCCACCATATATGTCATCATCGGTGATACCCTTTACCGTTGTGGCTTTGATAACACCCTCCTAAGATATCTTGATACTAAAGAACCACAAATGGCCTTATGCAAAGTATAGGAGGGTATATGCAAAGCTCATTCCAGTGGTCCTACTCTAGCCAAGGAGATCATAAGAACTGGATATTATTAGCCCACGATGGAATGAGATGCATATCACTTTGCCTTTAAAATTTTAGAAATGCCAACTACATGGAGATCTTGTGCATGCACCTACCCAGGACCTTCAACCAATTACATCATCATGGCCCTTTTCTCAATGGGGACTCGACCTTGTGGGTAAAATCCATCCTACCTTTGCCAATGGTTATAAATTCATCATCACAACTACTGAGTACTTTACAAAGTGGATTGAGGCTATTCCTATGACATACATCACTAGCAAACAGATAGCTAAGTTCATTCCCAATTACATTATATGCTGGTATGGTATTCCTCAGTCTATTATTACTGATAATGGTTATCCTTTCAAGAACCAAGATGTCCATGAGATGTGTGAGAGATTCCACATCCAACACTATTTTGCCACTCCATACTATCCCCAAGGAAATGGTCAAGCTGAGGCGTCCAATAAGACCATCATAAAAATCCTCAAAAAGATTGTCAATGATGTTGGTCGTGCCTGGCATATCCAACTCAACCCAGCCTTATGGACTTACCGAACTATCATCCATACACCCACTAGAGCCACTCCATACTCCCTTTTCTATGGTTTTGAGGCCATCCTACCCATTGAGGTCGAGTTACCCTCTCTGAGAGTATCAATGCAACAATTCACTGATGATGAATAATACAGAGTATCCAGATTGCATGAGTTAGAGTCACTAGACAAAAGAAGATAGAATGCATTGGTTCACTTGCAAGCTTATTAGAATCGTCTCCATCATAGCTACAATAAGAAAGTCAAGATTCGACACTTCAACATTGGAGACTTGGTCTTAAAAGAGAATCCTACGAATAAGTTAGACTGAGAGAAGCCGAGAAAATTTGAGCCAAACTGGATGGGTCCTTATGTCATCACTGTTGCATATGGATCTAGCGCATATCAACTTGCCCATCCTTAAGGTGAATTGCTACAAGAGCTAATCAACAACATGCACCTTCACAAATACTATACCTAAAAAATAAAAAAAATAAAAAAATTAAAAAATTAAAAAATCAAGAAAAGCAAAAAAATAGTAAAGAGAAATAATTTGTCCAATAGTGAAAACCACTTCAGTGGCACTTTGGATAAGTACCATGGTGAAAACTTGGCAAATAGGTGCCATGTGTAATCAGTCTTTGCTCCATCATCTACCATCATTCTATCAGATCTTCCACTATCCTTCATACATAATCCACAATAAAACTTTATCGTCCTTCTTATGGCCTAAGAATAGTTGACATTTAGCGTCTCTCACTTTTATGTACCCATTCACCCTAAAGCATTTCCTACATCCCATTCCTCCCTAATAACTTTGTCCAGTACCTAACTAGGGGCAAATTCTTGACTTAGGTCTCTGGATGGGATCCTCGACTTGGTATTGGAGGATACCTTTCAAAACATGTCAAAATCCAAAAAAAAACGAATGATCTAGTCCAGGCTCATTTGAATGGTATTTTTGAAAAATATGAAAAATATAATTTTTGGTATTTTCTACATCTTAGTAAATTGCATTTTCAGAGGCCTTCAGAGCAGAATTAGGGCTTAAGGGCATTAAGCCTTAGCAACTAGGTAGCTCAAACTAGATAATTAGTTTATCTTTCCAATGAGTCTAAGAAGTTTAATTTCTAATAGAATAGCTAGGAGTTATGACCCTGCCCAGGAGAAGATAAAAAATTTCCTAATTTTTTAAGTTTTTTGAATTTTTGTAATTAGTTTCACCTTCCAGTAGCTCTTTTTGTATTCCAAGGGTAATGTGACCCTTCATATGATATGTAAGCCTATATATTTCGAAGGGAAATGAATAAAAATTAATTTTTCGGAGGCAATTCACAACTCTCAGTGAGTTTACCTATTTGCAGAAACTCAATTCTTCTTTGTTTATTTTATTGTATTACATTACCATATGATCATCACTAGGTATTGTCTAGATCAGTGGTATCAGAGCAGTTCACTCTTGTATGTCACACCGCACATGGTCAGGTTATCAAAAGTTGGAGTTGAAGACACACGACCCATTAGATTATCTTCCTATGAGGCGCACTCAATCAAAAATGTCAGAACAAGGGGAACATTCAAACCCTTTTATGGAGATGGTGGAAGAAGCTTTGGCAAAACAACATGAGGAGATGATGAATCAGTTTTCTTATCTGCTTCAAAGAAATCAACAACCCAACATGGGTGGAGTATCGTTCAGTGGTCACACTCCTTTCAAAGTGTAGGTAAATTTTGATAATCCAAATTTTGAAGGCAAAATAAATGCAAATGTTGTTGATGATTGGCTGTCAAAATTAGAAAGGTATTTTTTTGTGAATCAATTTTCTAATGGTGAAAAAATAGCATTTGCTCTCCTCAAAGCTGAGCATCATGTAAAACAATCATGGGAAAATAGAATGTTGTTTAGAGAAAACCCTGATATAGAATTTGATGAAGCAACTCAAGGTGAACCCTCCTGTGGAGAGTTTGTGGAACATATCAAGGGAGAATATTATCTTGAAAATTCATGAGGATAAATATATGGAGTGGCAGACACTTTGCTAGAAGAAGGATCAATCTGTTCAGGATTACACTAATGTGTTCCATGCTCTTTCAGCAAAGCTTGGCATCATGGATACATAAAAGCATCGAATTTTGAAGTACCGCAGCAGACTTCATCGCTATATCCAAATAGAGATGGATTTTCTTAATATTAAGACATTGGGGATTGCCTACAAATATGCAGTAAAGATCAAGGAGAAATTCAAACAAAAGGGGAAAAAGATTATTTTTCAAATAATAAATCCAAGAATGAAAGTAATAGCAAATTCATGGGAAAATAGCCAGCCAAGGATTCGGCTTCACAAACATCATCAATAGAAAACAAGAGTGGAAAGATGTGGTGTGAATTCCATAGAAGTCCAGGACATAACACGAAGGACTATTGAGCCGCCAAGATGTTGATGACAGGGTTGCAAGAAAAAGAAGCTGAACTTAAACCTGAATCATTGCCTACAAACTCTTTTGAGCAAAGGAATGATGACCAAGTAATTGAAGTTGACCCCTATGCCACAGTCTCTACTGCTAGGACTTTGCCTCGTGAAGATGAGGAGCATTTATTCCACTCACAAATGTGGGTAAACGACAAGGCCCTCCATTTCATTGTTGATAGTGGAAGTCAAAAGAATCTAATCTCTGTTGAGACTGTTAAAAGGCTAAACTTGCAGACCACACCTCATCCATAGCCATATCATGTGGGATGGGTAAGCAATCAAAGCCAAGATATTTAGGTAAATAAGCAATGCCACTTACCTTATTCTATCAAACAATTCAAAGATGAAGTCATATGTGATGTGGCACCATTAGATGTGTGTGATGTGTTGTTGGGGCACCCATATATGTACAAGCATCATGGTGTATATGAATCCAAACCTCGTAGTGTCACTATCAAACTAGGAGAAAAGAAGTATCAAATACCTGAGGTAAGTCCTGCACAACTAGCATCTTTGATTACTACAAAACAATGTAAGCGTTTAATTGCTCATACTAGAAAATTTGTTCTATTATTGGTTTGAAATGAGAGAAAGAGGTCAGTTGTAGCCAATACCCATGAGAAAATAGCCACCACTTCCACTCAGCAAAAACAAATGGATAAAATATTTTCATCATATGAAGATGTTTTTACCTCACCAACAGGGGTACCACTCCACTATCAAGTCAAGCATTCAATTGATCTAATTCTAGGGACACCATTACCAAATGGGTCACTATATAGGTGATCAATTTTGGAGAATGATGAGATCAAGTGGCAGATCCAAGAGCTGGTTCAAAAAGGACATATTCACCCAAGTGCTTCATCATGTGGCAGCCCAATTGTTCTTGCCAGAAAAAAAGATGGAACATAGTGGCTTTGCATCGATTATAGGGTCCTCAACAAGATCACTGTGAAGAACTGATATCCACTCCCTCGCATTGATGAATTGCTAGACCAACTTAGAGGGGCTAAGTTTTTCACCAAAATTGACCTAAAATCTGGATACCATCATGTGCCAATTGAACCTACAGATGTATGGAAAACTGCCTTCAAATCCAAGGAGGGTTTGTTTGAGTGGTTAGTTATGTTGTTTGGCTTGACTAATGCCCCTGCTACCTTCATGAGAATGATGAATGATGTTTCAAGACCATTCACTAATTCTTTTGTTGTTGCGTACTTGGATGACATCCTCATTTTCAGCAAGACATGGGGTGAGCATTTGTAGCATGTTCAACAAGTACTGTCAACCCTGCAACACCATCAGCTCTACGCCAACAAAGATAAGTGTTCATTTGGAATGGTAAGTATTCAATACTTGGGATACATTGTGGACAACAAGGGTATTCTTGTGGATCCTGAAAAGATATAAGTCATCAAAAATTGGCCATCTCCCAAGAATCTCATAGAACTTCATAGTTTTTTAGGATTGGCTAACTTCTACCACAGGTTCATACTTGGATTTTCACATTTAGCATGGCCCATGAATCAGGCACTTAGGGGAGGAGCAAGAGCAAGGTTCTGTTGGATAGAAGCACAAGAAAAAACATTTATAGAATTGAAAAAGAGGTTATGTTCTACACCAGTATTGATACTTCTTGATTTGACACAATCTTTTGAAATTGAAATAGATGCATTAGATTACATAGTTGGGGCAGTGCTCATGCAACACGGGAATCCAGTTGCCTACCATAGTGCAACCTTTTCTGATATAGTACAAAGGTATCCTACATATGACAAGGAATTGTAGGCCATTGTTCAAGCCTGCAAGAAATGGAAACACTATATCTTAGGGAAGGAGACTATAATCCACACAAATCACAAGCCTCTACAATTCTTATAGACACAAGGAAAGCTGCAAAATGATAGGCATCAAAGATGGGCTGCCTACTTGCAATAGTTTCACCTCAATATTTGCCACAAAAAGGGAAGTAGTAATAAAGTTGTAGACTACTTGAGCAGACCTCCAATCAAATCTTTAACAGTAGTACTAGATGCTTGTGGTCACCAAACCAAAAAATGGTCTTAGCTATATGCTTTAGATGGTGATTTTGCTGATATTTACAATAGGCTAGTAGAAGGTACACTAGTTCCTAACTTTTATTTGCAGGATGGTATTCTCTGTCACATGGGACACATCTGTGTTCCAACTAAGGAGCGATAAAAGATGATATGGGAGGCACACTACAACCATGTTGTAGGATACTTTGGAAAGGAGAAAACCATTGTTGTACTTCAAAGGTATTTCTATTTGCCCAAACTATGACATGATGTCACTTTGTACAGCCGATCTTGCATAGCTTGTGCCACTATAAAGCCTACCAATTATAAGCAAGGACTATACACACCTCTTCCTATTCCTGCCAAACCTTGGCAATCTATTTCAATGGATTTCATGTCTAGCCTACCATACACAAAATGTGGATATGACTGTGTATATGTGGTGGTAGATAGATTTTCAAAGATGGCTATCCTAGTAGCTTGCAAGAAGGGGATATCTGCACAAGAAACTGCTAATCTTTTCTTTGAAAATGTTTGGGTTTATTTTGGTCTACCACAGAGCATCATTTATGACAGAGACAGTAGGTTTCTCAACAACTTTTGGACATCACTATGGGATTTGATGGATACCAAACTGACCAATTCTACTGCATTCCATCTGCAGACGGATGGGCAAACTAAGGTAGTGAACTGAATGATTCTTGATATTTTGCGGATGTACCACTCAAAACATCCTCGTACTTGGGATGAGAGTCTACCATATGTGTAGCATAGCTACAATCGTGCCTTGCATGGTTCCATAGGGCATAGTCCATTTGAAGTGTGTCTTGGGTATCAACCATTGGCTCCTATTGATGTGGCAATACTAGTCATTTTAGACGCTTCCTCATCACATGCTAAAAAGGAATTATATAAGGCAACCAAGTTTGTTGAGAAAATCCACCATATCCACAAGCAAGTTCAAGAGATATTGCAGCATACTAGCCAGAAATATAAGAACAGGCATGATCAACATCATATACCTCATCAATTCAATGTTGGAGATAAGGTATGGCTTCACCTTCAAAAAGAGAGGCTTCAAGGGCCATACAAGAAACTTTGCCCCATTCGATATGGGCCATATACCATCACAAAGAAAATAGGTGAGAATGCTTTTGAGATTAACCTACCATCTTTTCTAGGACTGCATCTTGTTTTCAATGTTGAGTTATTGTGTCCCTACTTTCCACCATTACTGGATACTTCAGAAGTGGTAGAACATATCAGTAGCACAGAATTGAATCTAGACACTACTGATCCACTCACAACTAATTAGATCACTGATGTCTTAGTCAAGACACTAAAGAAACAACAAATTCCCCTTTACCGTGTGGTTTAGGTAGGTAGACTTCCTCACCAGGACAAGTGGTTCACTAGGGATCAAATTACAAAGCAGTTTCCTTAGTTGTTGTAGACTATAGATGCAATGGGGCTGATTGCCTCTTAAGGGGGAAGCATTGATCCAGTCCAGGGTCATTTGAGTGGTATTTTTGGAAAATATCAAAAATATAATTTTTGGTATTTTCTACATCTTAGTAAATTGCATTTTTGGAGGCCTTCAAAGTGGAATTAGGGCTCGAAACTTTGTTTGACGTTAAGCCTTAGCAACCAGGTAGCTCAAACTAGATAATTAGTTTATCTTTCCAACGAGTCCAAGAAGTTTAATTTCTGATAAAATAGCTAGGAGTTATGACCCTGCCAAGGGGAAGATCAAAAATTTCCTAATTTTTTAAGTTTTTTGAATTTTTGTAATTAGTTTCACCTTCCAATAGCTCTTTTTGTATTCCAAGGGTAATGTGACCCTTCATATGATATGTAAGCCTATATATTTCAAAGGTAAATGAATAAAAATCAATTTTTTGGAGGCAATTCTCAAATCCCAGCGAGTTTGCCTATTTGCTGAAACTCAATTCTTCTTTGTTTATTTTATTGCATTACAATACCACAGGCTCAGTGCTAGGTGTTGTCCAGATCATCAAAACACTCAAAATCCAAAAAAATCAAAAATGTCAAAATCCCCAAAAAATTAAATACCCTCAAAACACAAACAAATCAAATAACCGACCAAAAATTAAAGCAATAAGCAATGTCATCCAGCCCTATTGAAGTACGTTGCCTCTGAGACTTCATGTAGGCAAGGCCATATTCGATGAGCCCCCAAGGCATCAATCCCCTAAGTCCTAGGTCACACAAAGAGTCCACATGGTCAAACTATGTTGTCTCTATGCTTTACGTAGGCAAGTCCATCTTCGATGAGCCCCTGAGACATTAGGTCAATCCCTTAGGGACCGTTTAATCAAGTCTTCACTTTCATACTTCATAATAAGTCATCCCTTGCTAAGGTTGACACTTTGAGAAGACACAATCAACTTATCTTCTACAAGAGAACTAAGCTTAACAATCTTGCAACAATAAGACAAACTATCCATCAAGCTTCAAACACAACAAGATCAATTGCCTAATCATGACCATTCATTAGCTACTACTTGTCTTATACAAAATGGGGCATTATCAAAACCAGACTATGTCTTATACGGCATGATTCATTTCCTAAAACCAGACACTATCATTTCACACAACAATCATATCATCGATCTAATACAAGATTGTCACACTCTCAAAATTAGACCAAGCATCTTATACGAGGTGTCTCATTTCCAAAACCAAACTCAATCATATCATTTGTGTTATATAGGTAGTTGTATTGTCAAAACTAGACTATATGTCTTATATGACATGTTCCTTCCCTAAAACCAGGCATTATTTAGCAATCATATTAAAACATTCATTACTTGGCAAGAAGATCGAAATGGTTGTTAACTTTGATGGTCCAGTATGTCTTATCTTTTCATTTGATTGATCTTTGGTCTTGTTTTTATGCCCCTCGAGGAAGTCCACAAGTGATGAGAGGAGCGATGATGGATCATGACCTTTTTCTCTTACTTTATGTTTGTGGTTTGCCTTGGCAATATGACTAGGGCAACTAAGTTCCTGGTGTGTGATTGGGGATTTCATTCGGCTTGATCAATACATCCTGTGCAAGTGAAGGATCATCTAACACTTCCTTGTACTAGGATCAACATACCTTATGGTTCTCTCCTCACATATTCCAATAGGTGTTCTATGGTGACTGGTCTGTGTCATGGCATTCCTTGTTTTTCATGTGCATGTTTCACATTTAGCACCTTGGCCAATGTCATGCCATGGTGTTTGTTATCCATTGTCATAATAAAGCTCTGTGAGGATAATCATGCAATGAAAGTATAAACTCAAAATCTATCAAGAGAAATCTTGTTTCACTCCCTTCATCCAATCATTCTTCATCTCTTACTGACCATCTTGTCTTCCGCATTTCCATTTCTTCTATCCATCCCTGTAGTCATCATGATGGCATACTGTGACATACCAAAAAAATATGCATTAGATACCTCATCCTGCATACATAAACATGTTAGAACAACATATAGATATCATCATAATCATGTTAGAACATCAAATAAGCATCATCACATACATGATAAGTCATACATATTGCACAAGAAAATACAAAAACATAGGTAGCATTGCATCACATATAGAATCATCATCTGCATGCATCATATAGAATTTGCATAAGCATTATACAAGCACGTCATAAACATATAGTACCATCTCATAATGTGCACCCATAACATCATAAGCATAAACCATACATCATAATCCCATAATGTATGTCATATAGAAAGCATTGCATAATCATATAACCCATATAGAACATCACATGAATCCATAATGCATAACATATAAATACATCACATCATATAAATCGATCCATCATGTAACATGCATATAGAAAGATAACACATCATGTAGTCATCACAAAAATAGTGCATCTCATATATATATCAAAAAGTGTCATAGGACAATATCAAAAGTGTCTGTCATAAATGGATCTCGCAGGCTTGATAAAAAATAAATCATGTCTACACAAAATTATGCCTAGCCTATGCTATCTCTACCTCCAAAAGGTGCATGTCTTGAATGATGTCCTCTATGCTCTGATCCTACTCTGGACCAAGATGGCCTATCATAAGGTGATGTCCTCCTCGGTTGGGACACTTCACCACTACTCTATGTCCATCTAGAATGAGTCCTGCTCTAGCTTTGACTCCATAAGCTAGGTACCCTCTAATCTACAAGCACAACACTCTCATATAAGTCCATGTAGTATCTACCTTCCCACCCTGCCTTGTACAATGTATGTGTCATGTCTGATGTGGACCCACCAATAGTGGACATAAAATCAATACATCATTGCTCTACTATTTGCACTCTAATAATCGCCAGATCACGCTCTGTTGTGATCTGTGCTATATGTCCCTAGGCTCCCTATAGTTGTCCCTGTACACCCTACAGTTGTCCCTGTAAACCATGCACTTGAGCTCGTAAAGCCTCAATCTGTGCCTGAAGACTTGCCAATAATTGATTATACCTATGTTGCTAACTTGGATTGTTTAAGACCTTGTCCTTCTCTATTCACAATCAACTAACAAGTTGGACCTAAAACTCACAAGTTTAGTTTAGGTTCATCTTTTTCAATCAGCAAGTTGAGTCTCAAACTCATATGTCTAGTTTAGGCTCACTTCAATCAATCACCATTCCTTAGCATTGTAGACACCCAAAAATACCAAGTCATCACATCGCTTGTATTTCGTCTAATCTGTCTAATCACCTGCATTACAGCGTTAATTAAATAATCTAATTATTTAATTAATTTCATCAAATTCTTCCAAAACTCCTAAAATTCGACATTAATTGAATAAATCCTTTTTATTTAATTAATTAAATCAAATTCCTCTATTATTCTTCCACAATTAAATAATTTTAATTAATTAATTAGATAATTATCTTCTTTCCAAATCTCAAGTCTTAATTAATTAAATAAATCCCATTATTTAATTAATTCATCACAAATTCCTTCTTATCCAAACAATTAAATAATTCCCAATTATTTAATTAAATCAAATTCATTCTTCCAAATTTGAATAAATCAAATCAAATTTATTTAAATCCTCTTAATCTCCAAAAATAAAATACAATCAAATATTTTATTTATCCTTTCAAATCATGCAAAACAATTAAATAAATCTATTTATTTAATTTGCTTTCTTATCTTCAAATATCTTCCAAATCTTCTAAAAATAAGTCTTCTTCTCCATGCATACAAAATTAAATAATTTATTATTTAATTTCTCTCAAATCATGCAAAAGCAAATCTTAAGTTGAGTTATCTATTCACTCAACCTTATTTTTTTCAATTTCTCTTAAATTAGAAAAAAACTTTCTAATTTATGAAAAGCATGTCTTATCTTTAGAAAAGAAAGTGATTAACTCAAATAAAACAGCTTTTGTGTGACACTTGTCTTCTTCTTATTCGTTGCACTTTCCTCAACTGTTCTCCTCCGTTGATTCTTCTGAATTATTTGGACCATTGATCGATCTTTGTTGAAACCTATATAAACCCCCCTCATCTCCTTCACAAAGCCCTCTTCGATCACTTATTCTCAGGCATACTTAACAGCGCTTTGAGCATACATCGCATCGATTGAGCAACTTCACGATCTCTTGACATTGATCTTTGAGCATGCTACTTGTTTGTTGCAACCATGGTTTTGCAATACTATTGAGCAATCCACATTCATCCAAAGGGAACAATACAAATCTCGGTAAAAGCTTTATGTTTTATTGATCTATGGGTAATGGCTTATATTTAGATTAGTTCTCTTTATGTTATTGGTTTTTGATTTTGTTAGTTTATCATAGTCAATTTTCCTCATACACATTCTGGCACACCCAGTGGGACCCACTAATCCCTCTTTTTCTTTGAGAAATTAATTTTTTTTTAAGTTACAGTATGGAATAGCATAAAAGACACAGAAAATCACTTTTGGCAGCATCCTTAAGCACTCCTAGAGGCACAGTACAGCACCCTCGAGCGATACTGTGGCACTTTTGGTAACACAGAGCCAGACTTTTGATAACACAACCCGGTGCTCTTGGTAGTATCGTTAAGTGCTTTCGGCAAAATAGGTTTTCTGACATTGGTTGGTTTTTTTTGCAGGGTTTTATTCATATACATATCTTTGATTTGTCTAACAAGCTATTTTATTTGTCTTTCAACTATCTTTTAATACTTCCTAAGCTGACTTATTTAAGGGTATTTTTGATATTTGAGTTAACCTATCTATTTGCGACACCTTTTTTGAGTTTGATGGATTTCAGGATACAGATCCAGCAGATATTACTTCTCAAAACATTAGATCAATCATGAAATCCTATCTGAACCTAGTTATTTTGACAAAAGCATAACTTTTTTTGGATCTGAGACATAATAGCGCTTTTGGTTACACAGTACGGCGCTTCTGGTAGCATAGTACGACACTTCTGGGTCTGATTCAGCACTTTTGATAGCACAGTGAGTCATTTTTGGTCTGGTCTGCATCACCGCATGTTTGTAAACACAATTCGGCGCTATTGGTATCATAGTAAGTTGTGTTCGGTGTGACAGTAACTCGCTTTTGGTCAATTTGATTTATTTTTGCTAACTTGTGAGTTTTGTGGAACTAATTGACTTGTTGCAGATTCTTATCACTCACATAGAGCAAAAAGGTTTTTCTAACATGTTCATGCAGGACAAGTAGTGAAGAAATCTAGATTTATCTCACTAAGTCTTAGAAACATATTGCCTTCTTAAGGGATAATTGAACAAATCATTTCGGCAATCTAAGTCTTAGGAACATACTATTTTTCTTAAGGGGCAATGGACATGAATGCCAAACACTTCAATTTCATAAGGGACAATTGACAACTACAATCATGTGTGTGCCTAATTTAGTTGCACCTTATTTTTCTTATAATGGGACAATTGAACCTTTGTTTGACGTGCTTGCTCTTACATTTCAGTATTTCCTTTAGAAGGGCTTGCTTTTGGATTGTGTTTTATCCAAAAGGGATGACCCTAAGCGGAGTTTTCCTTTGAACCACTATATAAGAGGGATAAAGTGAAAGCCAAGTTCTAACCGACATCAGCCTTACCTTGTGGTGCCAAATTGAAAAGAGGTGTACTAGCTCTTTGTGGAAACGATTTTCACATTAAGCAAAGTGTTTAATACTCTTAGTAGGATTGGTTAAAGCTTTTAGTAGCTTGTCATATTGCTCATAAGGCGTTGGTCCCTCAAAGTTACTAAGAACCATTCTAGATAGAGACTACTCGATCTACTCCGAACGTTGCGGTAATCATCAATGCAAGGGGAATCGATTTAAGCCCTTAAGATACTCACCATTGGATCCCTTGAGAAGAGATAGTATTCCCTTGGCCATAAAGCTCTTGTGACCTACTTGAGCTTTCCAAGGGGAGGGTGAGATATCCCTACCTATCGTCTCTCACAAAGATACAAAATATTCGACACCTTTATGGAATGATATTTTTATCGATGGAGTATTAAGCTGTGAGTTGATCTACTGCAATGAAACCTTGTCTCTAGGGATAAAAAGTGCTTGTTATTGATTGCAATTGTCTTATACCTATGGAAAAATTAGGCTTTTTTCATGAGCCTCGAACATACACTATCTGTTGTGTCAGTCCCTTGTTTGCCAACTTTGTTTGCTGTGTTTTCTCTTTCCAAAAACAAATCTAATCAGAACCATAACCAAATCTATCAAAATTGCCTTTAAAAACATCAGACACTACTTTAGCACCTCTGGTATTATAGCAGCTCACCCTTGGCAGTACAGTAGCTCACTTTTGGTCACAATAGCTCACCTTTGGTATAGCAGTAACTCACCTCTAGTAGTTCAGTCCATCACCTTTGCTATCATAGTAGCACGCTTTTGGCTGCATAGTCCTGCGCCTCTGGTCAAACAGTATAGCACCTTTGGTCCAATAAATTGTGCATCAGAGTTTGTCTTTTTCAAAACACAAGCATAATCTCAACATTACCTTTTGTCCTAGTGTATTCCATGATAACCACTAGGCTCCAGCAAACTATGAAGTCCAAGCAAGTTGTCCCTAGGAAGCGCAAATTGCCTCCTCACACACCGCAATTAGGCCATCTCAACATTACTCCCAAGGTTACTCCTAGAACACCCACGGAAAGATCTACCAATTCTCCCAACATGCCACACCTTGATCAACCAAATAATCCGCAAGAGGGTAGAACCCCTTTGGTAAGTAAACCCCACTATACCACCAGCTTTTCTCCAGATTTTGTCCCACAAGGTTATACTGCCAATCCAGTCCCATCTTAGGAGGAAAGAGTTCCTTTGGTAAGTACACCTCATTACACCACCGGCTTGCCTCCTGATTTTGTCCCACTAGGTTATACTACAGATCTAGACCCATCTCAAGAAGAGAGACACTTTGAAATAGGTCAATCCTCTCAAGAAGATGGGTAAGATCTTGATGAATTCATACAAGATCCTAGAGCTGTAGCCACCTTTGACAAAATCCTTAGCGAGAACCAAGATCATTTCTTTCGCTTGCTAGCAGAGCAAGGAGCCAAATTACCTTAAGATTTTGATTTATCCAATCCCAAGGAGACAAACAACACCCTAGACACCATACAAGCAGTGCAAACCATGTCAAAAGTGACCACACCTTTACCCAAACAAGGCTCACAAGGGAAAACAATGGTACAATATAAGAACCCCCTTTATCAAAACCCAATAGGAAAGAGGGCCATTTCACTGCTTCTGACTCCTATAGAGATGTACAAAAAACAACAAGAAACTCTCCAATGTCAAGCAGAGCTAGCTAAGCAAGCCACCTTAGCTCAATCAAATATACAACAAACTCCTAAAGTGTCCACACCAACTGCAAGTGGAATTTTGGTTACTCCTTCATGAATAGGTTTCCCACCAAATTACAATCTAGGGAACAACTATGTAGCCATGCAACAAGAGTCTCAACACATACCACCTCCCATATCATCAAACCTTCATGTCTCTCAACCAATTAGAGTCATGCAATCCCCCCCACAAAATTCTTCTACGCTCATCCCCAATCAACCATCGCAAATCACATCTACCTATGTCCCTCCTCCACTATGTTCATTAGCACTAAATTTCTTTCACACATTGCCTAGCCAACCTCAACTTCCCCAACATCAAGTTTCCCAAAGCTATGTGCCGCCATCGCAACCTAATCCAACGTACTTTAGCTTTCCTCCACCCAATTCTTTTCTTCAACCATCACAAAGCTAACATTCTTACCTAGTGCCACCTCCACCTCTTCCAAATCAAAACATCCAATTCCAAACCAATCTAAACCCAACGTACAATGCATACAACCCCAACCAATCTTATGACCCTTATAATACCAATGCTCATGGCTTACACTACAATCTTCCATATGGGCAGCAACAACCACTTCTAGGACAACAGGAGATGTTTCCAACCCCTCCCACAGTGATGGAGCTAAAAATTACGGAAGTTCAACAACAACTATCTAATCTTACATTTGGCCACACCAAGAAGACCTTCTTGTTAGAGGAAGTGTCCTTATCCTTTTGATCGGTCATTACCTATGATCCCTTTTCCTCAAAATTTTACTATTCCTAAGTTTGATAAATACAAAGGAAAAGGTGATCCAAAAGACCATCTTAGGGAATTCTATCTTGCTTTCTTCGAGGTCTCACATAATGACACGTATCTTATGCATCTCTTTCCTTGCAGTCTTGGAGGTCAAGCTATAGAATGGTTCTCACACTTACCTATGGGTATCAAGTCTTTTAACAAACTAGCAGAGAAATTTGCCACCCATTTTTCTTACAATGCAGAGCATCAAATCTCCATGACTGATCTATGCAACAATAAACAGAAAAATGGTGAAACTTTCATTTCTTTCCTTCAATGATGGAGACAAATGGCTAGCAAATTCCCTTTCAAGATTCTTGAGAAATAGCTTGTTAGCATATTTGTGCAGAACCTCAACCAAGAGTTAGGTTTTCATTTGCAAATTCTTAGTGCTACAACCTTCGATGAAATCAAGTACAAAGGAATTAACATTGAAAAGGCCCTCATTGCTAAAGGTGTAGTCAAAATCTTCAAAGAAACAAAAGACAATACTCATCATCAACAATCGAGCGATAAACCCAAATATTGGAACAAAAACAAAACCGTGGTCAACGATGGGGTGGTCGATTCTAAACATGTCCAAACTTTGCAAATGCCGCTGCAGCTTTCCAAACCAAGTCAAGCTCCACCTCAACAACAACAACAACAACAAAGGCAACCTTATCAAAACCAATAGCAATGACACCAAGAGCGGCCTCAACAAGATTACCTTCCACGGCGTCAATTCACTCCCTTGGGAGAGCCCATAGAATCTGTCCTACAAAAAATTTTACACAAAGGCCTCATCAAATTACTCGATGCTCCCCCATATGGTGAACTTGTTTACAAAATTGTGCAGTACAGAGAAAATGAATACTATGAATTCCATAGGAGCAAAGGGCACCGAACCACATCGTGCATGAAACTCAAGCACCTAATCCAAAATCTCATTAAAGGCAATCAAATATCTCTACAAGAAGATCCACCAGCTCAACACACGAACAAAGACCTTAACATGTACAAGGAACCTTTCCCTCATCATGGTCCACCTCCTCCTTAGGATAGAGGTAAAGGTATCAATCATGCCTCCACTTCCTTTGATTCCATTGTAGGTCATTTTGAAGAGAGTCAAGTGTCTACCCTCACAATCAAAGGCAAATCTATGGATTGTGTTGTTACAACTCATCATGGTCGTGTCACCATTCGTGGTCCTATACCTAGTCTTCTAGCTCAATCTGATTATAATCTTGTCAAATACTTAGGGAAAACACCAGCACAGATCTCTATCTTGGACCTTCTATGGTCATCACCTACACATAGAGTAGTGCTAGAAAAAGCCCTCTAAGAGTCTTCAGTTCCTAACAACATAGTGGTCGCAGATTTCCAAGCTATAGTAGGTAACATTGCTTCACCCTACAGTGGTCTTCTCTGAGTAAGATCTCCCATCCCATGATCCTTGTCACAATGATGCCCTTCATATTGAGGTTCTCATCCATAAGCGCAAAATCAAATGTATACTCATAGATGGTGGTGCTGGTCTCAACATCTGTTCTTTAAAGTTACTTAAGCAATTGGGATACTCTGAGGATCATGTCAACATTGATCAAAGTATTACAATCAAGGGATATGGTGATGCTGAACGCCATTCAGAAGGCATTATCCACTTGACTATATAACTGGGTCCTATCAAGCTTGAAACTAGGTGTCAAGTCCTTGATATTGAGCTGCCTTACAACATTATCCTAGGCCGCCCATGGATCCATGCAATGAAAGTTGTTCCCTCCATGTACCATCAGTCCCTCAAATTCCCATTCAATGGTACGGAGATCACTATCCCTGGAGACCCCAATCCTTTTGAATTCTTCCATGTCTTGTAAGGCAGTTATAAGAATTACAACCAAGTGCCTAACAATGAAAAAGCCCTTGAATCCCCACTATATGTTGATCCTAAAACTCTGACACAAGCCTCTACAAGTGAACCTAATACTCTTCCTAAAATCAAAGCACACATCCGTGATATAGGCTTTGGAACTTATGATATCTCAAAATCTTGTTGTGTAGGGCGGATGCCTTTATCCCCTAAATCTTATGGCCAACCGCCCATTGCCAAAGTAACTAAAAAAGTAGCTATTCCTCCCCCAGTATTTTTAACCCAATTCCAACAAGGACGGTTATTAGAGGAAACTATTGAGGACATTTCTTCTTGGCTCTATAAAGAGAAAGAACCAGTTACAATACCAGTCAAGCAATATGGTAATGGCTTAAGGATAGTCAAACACATGGGCTATAAAGGCAAAGGTGGCCTTGGGACATAGAATCAAGGAACTATGGAACCCATTATTGTGACAAAGAAACTAGACAAGAAGGGTTTATGATTTGGTAAGAAGGTACTGCGCACCTTGGACATCGAGTATATCCTCGACGAGGTGGCCAAAACGTTTCCCACCAATTCGACGTCTAATGAGGATATCATCGATGACTCTTCCCTCCATATGACCAACCTATTTGCAGAATCCTCTATTTTTATGATATCATCCGTATCCTTAACCTCCACCACAAACACCCAGAATGTAACACTTGTCTACCCTAAACTTATCGATTGGGACCAATAAGGGTCCCCCGTTATAGATGTATTTCAGAATGACGAAGCTATAGCTGAGTTCATGGGACTTCGGGAAGGTATCCCTCTTGGCAATCATAAAGCAGGTTTTGTAATGGAACTAGAGCCAATAACTTATTTTGGTGAGAATGCCAAATCCTCTAGTCGTAAAAGTAAAAATAATGAAAGATCTCTAGGTGAAAACCACACTGTGGCACCTCCTGATCACAAAATAGTAAAAACAAAGGACATATCCAAAGGTGAAAACCCAAATGTGGCACCTGAGGATGGAGGATTTGACCTTCCCCTACCATCTAAGTATCAAGAGAGGTTAGCTCTCCTTGTGGAAGATTCTACAGGGATAAACCTTGGCACAGAGCAAAATCCAAAGACCACATTCCTAGCAGCATCACTATTAGAAATAGAGCATAGGAATCTTAACAAATTCTTCTTACAGAGAACCATCAACTTTGCATGGACCTATGCTGATATGCCAGGGCTAGACCCTAAGCTAGTAGTTCATTATCTCACAGTTGATCCAAAAGTTAAACCAGTCAAGCAAAAGCTAAGGAAGATGCACCCACAGATAGCTCTCTTAGTGAAAGTGGAAATACAGAAGTTGTTAGATGCAAAGTTCATATTACCTATTGACTATTCAGATTGGGTATCAAACATTGTACCTATGTCTAAACCCAATGGGCGCATCCACATGTGCAATGATTTTAGATATCTTAATAAAGCATGTCCCAAAGATGACTTTCCATTACCAAACATTGATATTATAGTAGACTTGACAGCAGGTCATGAAATGCTTTCTCATGGATGGATTCTCAGGCTACAATCAGATAAGGATATTAGAAGAAGATCAACATAAAACAACTTTTACTTGTCCTTGGGGTAATTATTGTTGGTGTGTCATGCCATTTGGTCTAAAGAATGCAGAAGCAACCTATCAGAGAGCAATGACAGTGATATTCCATGACCTCTTTCATCATATTATGGAGGACTATGTTGATGACATACTAGCTAAATCTTCTAGGGTAGATCACATACAAGTTCTAGGACAGATCTTTGACAGGCTCGAGAAATACCAAGTATGCCCTCAATCCTAAGAAGTGTGTCTTTGGTGTAACATCAAAAAAGCTATTGGGATACATTGTATCTCGTAGAGGCATCGAAGTAGACCCCACAAAAGTAAAGGCTATAGTGGAGATGCCTCCACCAAAGAACCTTAAAGCATTAAGGAGCCTTCAGGGAAGGTTACAATCCATCAGGTGTTTCATCTCACAGCTGGCAGATAAATGCCAACCATTTCAACACTTACTCTGAAAGGATGTCTCATTTCGATGGGACGATAAGTGTCAAGTAGCATTTGATCAGCTCAAAGAGTATCTAGCTACACCTCCTATATTAGTTCCACCAGTTGCTGATAAACCTTTGATATTATACATCTCAACTACAACTTTGGCCCTAGGGGCCTTGCTAGCACAACATGATGAATTAGGAAAAGAGCATGCAATCTATTATATAAGTCAAACCTTGGTGGGATATGAACTCAATTATTCATTGATGGAAAGGGCTTGTTTAGCAGTAGTGTTCGCTTCCCAAAAGCTACAGCATTACATGTTGAACCAACACACAAATCTTATAGCCAAAATTGATCCCTTGAAGTATCTACTAGCAAAAGCAACTCTTACAGGCAGACTAGCTAAATGGGTCATGATCCTTAGTGAGTTTGACATTGAGTATATGGATCGTAAAGCAATCAAAGGATAAGCTCTAGTAGATCAACTAGCAGAAGCACCCATGACTGATACACACCCTACGGTAGCAGACTTTCTGGATGAGAATCTATTCACTCTTTCTAACTCAATAAAGTGGAAGTTATACTTTGATGGTTCCTACACACAGCATGGATCAGGGTCTGGCATCTTATTCATCACACCTCAAAATGACTATATTCCAAAGTCATATCGGCTTGCATTCCCTTGCACCAACAACATTGCCGAGTATGAAGCACTCCTCATAGGTCTCAATACAGTAGTGCAATGGGACATCACAAAATTACAAGTATATGGAGACTCACAGCTAGTCATTCGCCAAGTCACAGATGAGTACCAAACAAAAGATGAAAAGTTGGTCCCCTACAAGCAACTAGTGGATGCCTATAAAACACACTTTTCTAGCATCACATTCGAGAAAATTCCAAGAGAGCATAACAAAGCTATAGATTCTATGGCTTTTGTAGGGTCACTAATTGACATGCCAGCTAATACACAGAAATGCGAATTCTTGATCGAGCAATTGTTGATACCAGCAGTCGATGTTCCCGTTACTGAAATCATCTGTGAACTTGTTGGTCCCAATTCCCCATGGTACAAAGATATCTATGAATACCTTAAACACAATACCTTTCCCCCTGACCTATCATCCACCCAACGTAAAACCTTTATCCGTTGATCCTCCCGTTACACCATTTTGGGTGATACACTATATCGTTGGAGTCTCGATGGTATCCTCTTATGATGTCTTAACGTGGAAGAAGCCGAAGCTACCTTATGAGACATACATGAAGGTGTCTATGGTGCACATTCTACCGGTCCTAATCTTGCTAAGAAGATACTCAGAACAGGTTACTATTGGCCTACAATAGAGCAAGATGCTGCATAGTTTGCGAAGAAGTGTCTATAATGCCAGCAGCATGGAGATTTGATTCACGCACCAGCTTATGAACTACAACCTGTGACAACTCCATGGCCATTTTCTCAATGGGGTCTCGACCTAGTAGGACAAATTAACCTATCCTCATCCAATGGCCATAAGTTCATCATTTCGGCCACTAAGTATTTCACGAAGTGGGTTGAAGCCATTCCTATGACCTATATCACTAGCAAGCAAATAGCCAAGTTTATCCTTAACTACCTCATATGCCAATATGGTATTCCCCAAGCCATTATCACTGATAATGGGAGACCATTCAAGAACCAAGATGTTCATGCCTTGTGCACATAATACAATATCTGACATCGCTTTTCAACTCCCTACTATCTGCAAAGTAACAGCCAAGCTGAGGCTTCTAATAAAACCATTCTCAAAATCCTCAAGAAAATGGTCAATGAAGCTAGTCATGATTGGCACTTGCAACTCAATCCCTCCCTATGGGCCTACTGCACTAGTATCAGAACACCAACTGGTGCCACACCCTATGCCTTGGTCTATGGCTCTGAATCCATCCTACCTATAGAGGTCGAGATCCCATCCCTCAGAGTATCCACGCAGGACCTGATCGGTAGAGAAGAGTATCGCACTTCTAGATTAGCTGAGCTTGAACTACTAGATGAGAGGTACCTTGTAGTGCTAAATCATCTCCATGTCTATCAAAACTAATAAAAAGATCAAAGAAAGACGGTTTCAAGCTGGTGATCTTATACTTAAAGAGAATCAGAGAAATCAAGCAGATCGAGAAAAGAAGGGCAAGTTTGAGCCTAACTGGTTAGGCCCCTTTATTGTGACAGTAGCATATGGATCAGAAGCTTATACTTTAGCTACACCTGACGGCATTCCTTTGGATGAGCCACTTAACAATGTCCATCTCAAGAAGTTCTATGCCTGATCCTCAGAATATTCCCCCAAAAAAAAATCCAAAAAAATTTGTCCTCTGGTGAAAACCTGGCAAACAGGTGCCTTGGATAAGTACCATAGTGAAAACCTGGCAAATAGGTGCTATGTGTAGAGTCAGCACCCATCATCTATCGAGTCTTGTTCATTTCTTGTCGTCACAACGCATTTCATCTATCCTTCCATAATAAAACCATTGACCTTGTTTGCATTTCCATCGTCATATCTAGTATAGCTTAGAAATTTGTCAATGTTCATAATCATCATCCCATGTCTTGATCTGTGTCAACAGTTTGCACTGTCTTGTCCTAGGTCAAACTTTCTATGTCTTCTTCATCAGTCACCCATGCAAATTCCTCTACTGGAATGGGGACAACTATTTCCTTAACTTAGGTCTAGGATTGGTTCCTTGTTTGTGGTTCACAACGTGCTCTTCAATCTTATCTCCTTTCCACAGATAGCATCCTTTAATGGACACATCGCTCCTACAATAAGGCTATTATCTTTTCTCTAACGCTTTTCCTACATCATCACATCAACCAAAACTACATATCATCTCATCTCAATCTTAAGGTACCTTGATCCCATGGATATGGGTATGTAGGCAGTCTAGAATACGAAGGAAGTTTCCAGTACTCAGGTACATAAGATCTCCCCCTCACCACCTTGACCATCTCATCACTCTATCTAGAACTACATATTTATCATCTTCACCTTTCTTCGTAATGTGCCTTGATCCCATGGATACAGGGTATGTAGGTAGTCTAGAATACGAAGGATGTATCCAGTATTTAGGCACACACGATCCATCATTCTCCACCCACCCCAATCCATTAGCACTATCATCCTTCTAGTCTTCTGTTTATCAAAATCCATTTTGCCTCGACTTGACTAACTCAAGCAGCAAGCTAGTGCATCCTTTCAAAGCAAAAGTTCTTAGCAAGCCTGAAGCAGAGCAACTTTCTTCTAGAGTCATCTACTGCCCTATTGTTCTGACTGCCAACATCAACTAATTCCTGCTTAACTAAAGCACTAGATCAACAAGGTTGTCTTCTACAAAGTGTTCCATTTTCGAGACCAACACACGCGTCTCCTGCGACATGTGGCATTTCCTGCAATGAGACATTGTCTTTTTAGGTAGATAGCACCCTTTAACGGACCCATAGCTCCTACGATAAGACTGTTATCTTTCCTATCCAATCTATCTTGAGCAACCTCTTTGGCAAAAGAATATATTGGCTGTATGTTTACTTTGTATGTCAGTCAATTTGTTTTATGGTTTATCTTTTGTTCCTTTTCCAATACCTATTCAAGGCTACCTTGATTTATCTATAATCTTGGTATGTTGCGATGCAGTATGGATTGGGGGCATAGTCATTGCTTTTTGTGTGCCGTGTTTGAGGAATGATCTTTAGCATCTTTCTTAGCATTCTATTTATCTTGTGTGTGTTACGACCTAGCATCTTACATATTCATATTCTTCTTGCATTTACATGTATTGAAGTTTATTTTATGTTCAAGACTATGGCTCATTAACATATTCCAACGAGGTTATATTATGTCTAAGGGATCTAAGTTCAAACCGCTTGCTTGCAGAGTCAACGTCCATGCACTTGGATATTACTACACCTTGGTCTTTTAGACCTTGGTGGCGAACTATCCACGTGCTATATCAAAAATAAGGATTGCTCTTTATATACAAATGTGAAACCAATGCAACAAGCTCATCATTCATCCATTCCCACAACCCTTATATCATTTTCATGGCAATGATCGATCAAAAGTCTCTGTCTTCCGTCTCCTCCTTTTCTTCTCTCTGGTGCTATCTGCAAATCCCACATGTTAGATATCACTAGTCATAACATCTCTATCATCATACATCTACAAGCATCATATAAGCAATATACATCATCACATAAATCCATAATCATACATACATATCATCACATCCATGACATCAAGACGTGCATATACACAAAAACATGAACATCAGCGAGCATAATAAGTCATCATATATACAAACGGTATGTGTCTACATCAATAGTCCATATATACATCAATATAGTACATCAAGGCTATCAAGAGCCCACAAAATATACATAAGGATGCACGCAGACATCTGTCCAAAATGATACAAAATGATACAATGTACAAGCTATACATGCTCTAATGGGTCGAGATGCCCTCCTACTGTGGCCCCTATCCTCCACCTATACTTGGTGCAGGTCCCCCGGATGGTCCTCCTCTCCCTCCTCCTCCTCCCCTTGGTGGCACAAATGGTCCTCTCACTGAGGACAATGACTGCCCTGTCCTGCAAGAACCTGACGCTCCGGACCTGATCCTATCTCTGTAGCTTAGCTGTTGTTGTGCCGCTGGCACCGCACCTACGTAGAGTGCCCTGTAGTACTCTGCCTCTCTTCCTGCTGATACTAGCTCTCCCTACACCCAGACGAGCTCACTGTATAGGGTCCTCTGATTGGCACCCAGTACACGGCGTGCCTCATCTCTCTCCTGCCTCACTCTATGGAGTGTGGCCTCTGCTGCTACCTGTGTCTGCACCTGTGTTAAGGCCTCGGGCCGTCTCACCTCGACCCTTGCTGCATCCCTATCCCTCCTCAACCGTACCATCTAGAGCTTTAATCAAGTCCTCTGGGCTATCTCCTCTTGTAACATCTACTCAACCCTCTGCAAATCGGTCTCTACAACCAGATCCCCCTCCTTCGCCATCTCCACATCTGCCTGCTGACCACTGGCCTCTCCAACTGCCTACTGTCTCACCGCTCTAGCCTGTCGTCTAATCCTAGCCTCTGCACTTGGGACTAGTACCTCCCCCACTGCCCCTGCCACACCTGGTGTAGTCAACCGCACTGGCCTATGTGTCTGCCAGTATCTACTGTAATCTGGCAGTGTACCTAGATCTGCCAGTCCTGTATCCCAATCCCATCTCACGGGGACAAGTCCCCGTACCTCTACCAATGCTGTCACTACTAGAATCTCTACATCCCAATCCCCAACCTCTCACCGTGTCCTAGCATGTCGCCTCCCCCACTGGTAGTCCTTGTGGCAACCCAAACTGTCTCAGTACCCACTCTGGCAAGTATCTCTCAATAGTGTCTGTCCATCTCCCAAAGAGGTAGCGAGCCTAGCGGTAGTACATAAGCTGCTCGTGCTTATCCTCCCACTCCTCGCAAAGTAACCATGGTTTCCAAACAAATAGGTCCATCTCATCGATCTGCCACCTCCAGTGGCTAACAGATCCCAGCCTCTTGTGTGTGATCATGCCCTTGTACAAAAATGCATAGGGCTATCCCCTATCCTAATGGCGTTGTGTCATGGGTCTGATCACTGGGATATGCTCCCACGCCTACACCTGTAGTAAGGTCACCCCCGCAGACAGACTGCAGCCCCTCTTGTACATGCAGTCATGCATGTCTTGATATAGCTACCCTAATACACAAGGGCCCCATGCATACTACGTACCATGTGTGAACATCCCTGATAGTACTATGCCCCATCCCACAGATAGTCCTCTCGACCGCCTGTTGGGGCACAGGAAGCCACCAACCAGTGAAGCAACTATCCACCTGATCCTGTCACAGAGTCTTCAGATGTTTGCCCACTAAATCTCCCCATCATCTATCTGCAGGTCATCTGTGCAAAAGACCTCTACCAAGCCTACCTCACCTTACACTGGGTCAAAGTCCACTCTCTCTCCATCTATCCGAATCCTGAGGATGCGATACACATCCTCCAGTGTCACTGTCGCCTCCCCTATCAGAAAGTGAAACGATCCTGTCTCACTGTGAAATCTCTCCACCACTGCTATCACGAGGGCAAGATTCACCCTAATGTGTGTCAAGTGTGCCACATGTCATAATCCCGCGTGCTCTAGGAATGCATCCTCCTCCCACGTCAGTTGTACTACCTCATGTGCTATAGGGTGGTGTTGCTCTCTCGACATGAAAGGCGGCATAATCCTCTGCATCCAAGCAATCACTTGTCAGTCAATTTAACCATTCCTCTATAGTCTTACTAACTTCTACCCTATGACGACAAGCCCTAAGACTAGCTCTTCCCTTGCTCCTACCTAGGTGGTCAGCCCTTTGGTCAACCCTACCCATTGCATTCTTCTACCCAAACCAAAGGCTCCTTGCTTTCCACAAGAGCGCTCCACTGTGTTACCACAAGCGCCTTAGTATTCCAACAAGTGCACTTTGTTATCTTCTACCACAAGCGACTTGTTTTACAAGTGCGTTGCACCATGTTGCCAACTGCGCCACTCTGTGTTACCAAAGGCAACCCTATTCTTTTTCTCCCCTTCCAATTGCGCTAACCTATCCTACCAGAAGTGCTACACTGTATAACAAGAAGCACTGTGAAACTCTACCAACCGCGTTGTGGTGCTAACCCCAAAAGCCAATAGCGCTCTATTTTTCCAAAAGTGCTATACCTTCCTACCAAACGCACTATGACACCCAAAAAGCACCTAAACTAACTACCAATAGCGCTATCCTACCCTAAAGTGCTTTTGGCTAACCTAAACAACCTCCCTAGACCTAGCCCTAAACCGCCCTAAAACGTCAAATTAAAATGAGGTTTTTGGACACTTACCACTGTCAGAGCTCCTGCTGGCCTCTTGTATGTCCGCACAAGCTCCACCTGATGCCTATGTGCTAGAATCGTTATCTCTCCTTGCTGTCAGCTTCTCTCACCCTAAGTTTGGAGGCTCTACTCTTTAAATTTAGAAGCTCCTAGTGTGTAAATGAGGATTGTGGTCCCCATGGGACCTATTTATAGCATCCCTCCCTTTTTTTTCTTTCTTCCCAACCCATTCTACATTTTCCTTCTACCTCATCGCACATGCTTCTAGTCGACCGTAAACCCAGTCCTTCTGTCGCTTCCCTATCTTTCCGCTCAAGGAGGCATACGTTGGGGCGTCAGAAATTGTATCATGTCTTCAACAACTGTTTTCTTTGACGCAACGCTGTAAACTGCATTGTATCAAAGAGGGGCAAAATGTAGACACCAAAAAATGACCAAGTCATCACATAACTTGCATTTCATCTAATCTGTCTAATCACCTGCATTACAATGTTAATTAAATAATCTAATTATTTAATTAATTTCATCAAATTCTTCCAAAACTCCTAAAATTTGACATTAATTAAATAAATCCTTTTTATTTAATTAATTAAATCAAATTCCTCTATTATTCTTCCACAATTAAATAATATTAATTATTTATTTAGATAATTATCTTCTTTCCAAATCTCAAGTCTCAATTAATTAAATAAATCCCATTATTTAATTAATTCATCACAAATTCCCTCTTATCCAAGAAATTAAATAATTCCCAATTATTTAATTAAATCAAATTCATTCTTCCAAATTTGAATAAATCAAATCAAATTTATTTAAATCCTCTCAATCTCCAAGAATAAAATACAATCAAATATTTTATTTATTCTTCCAAATCATGCACAACAATTAAATAAATCTATTTATTTAATTTTCTTTCTTATCTTCAAATATCTTTCAAATCTTCTAAAAATAAGTCTTCTTCTCCATGCACACAAAATTAAATAATTTATTATTTAATTTCTCTCAAATCATGCAAAAGCAAATCTTAAGTTGAGTTATCTATTCACTCAACCTTGTTTTTTTCAATTTCTCTTAAATTAGAAAAAAGCTTTCTAATTTATGGAAAGCGCGTCTTATCTTTAGAAAAGAAAGTGATTAACTCAAATAAAACAACTTTTGTGTGAAACTTGTCTTCTTTTTATTCGTTGCACATTCCTCAACTATTCTCCTCCGTTGATTCTGCTGAATTATCTAGACTATTGATCGATCTTTTTTGAAACCTATATAAACCCCCCTCATCTCCTTCACAAAGCCCTCTTCGATCACTTATTCTCAGGCATACTTAACAGCGCTTTGAGCATACATCACATCGATTGAGAAACTTCACGATCTCTTGACATTGATCTTTGAGCACACTACTTGCTTGTTGCAACCATGGTTTTGCAATACTATTGTGCAATCCACATTCATCCAAAGGGAACAATACAAATCTCAATAAAAGCTTTATGTTTCATTGATTTATGGGTAATGGCTTTTATTTAGATTAGTTCTCTTTATGTTATTGGTTTATGATTTTGTTAGTTTATCATAGTCAATTTTCCTCATACACAAGCATTATCCTTTCAAGGTCTTGATATTTCAACTAGTCACTTTGGTAGATCATAGTTTTCCTTAGTATCCTCTTTTTCAATACTGAATTTGCATACCCATTAGCTTCAAGAATTATCATAGCTTCATTGTCATTTACCATTTCCCTCACCTTGGTCTTATGTTGCATTTATCATCTCTATAAACAAAAAATCCCAAAACATAGCACAATGCATAAGCATAGTTGCATTGTCATCCTTAGTATCCCAAACCTAGAAAGTCTTATATGGTTGAAACAAGGTCACAAAGGAAGAAAAAGGGAGTGGATACCTTAGATCATCCCCACAACAATCTCTCTAGCACAATGAGATTTGGATCTTCCTCCAATGAACAACACAAGTCACACTCCCACATGGCCAATCCTTTTGAAAACTTCACTTTACATGAGGTAGAACAAGGAGTAACACAACAAGAAATAGAGGAGGCTACCCAAGATCTGAGGTTATTATGTATCCTAGATGAGATGATAGCTGCAAATCCACAAACATACCTCATGCATCTTTTACAAAATGGAACCAAACTCCCTGTGGGTGTTGATGTAAACATGATGGTAGGTTCATCTCCAAACAATGCCACACAAGGTCAAGGTCAAGCAACATCTTCAACTAGTCACACAAATCCAACACAAGAGCACAATAACATACCCTTTAGGGAAACTTCACATGACACCACAACCATCAACATACCTCCACCATTTGGATTAAACAATACAAATATCATGTCTCAACCAATGAACTTTGCAAAACCATTTTCTTCAATGTCAACCAACACAAATCCCATAGGTCAAAACAAAAGAACACAAAGAATACACATAGTGACTCCATGAACACAAGCACAAGGGTTTAATACCACACCTAGTACAAACATGAATGTTGGGTCTCAACCAAACAATAACTTGAATCCTCAAAACATAGACCCACTTCATCAAAATAATAATGTGTCTCATATAAACATTAACCAAGGTGCTAGTTCATCTCATCAAAATACCCATTCAAATCCCATACAACAACAAGTTGACCCAAACATTCCTCTTCAAACAAATTCCAACCCCCTTTAATACCAAAACAATACAAGCATCCCATCCCATTCTCAATTTCTAAACACCAACACAAATCCAAATACCAATTACATACCAAACATTCCAAATCAAAATTGGTCTTCATCACATAACTCTTTTAACACCAACACAAACACCAACCCCCTTGTTGCAAACATGGGATTTCAAAATACGTCAACTTTGAACATGGGTAATCCTTATCATAATGCACCTACAAACACTATAGACACTGTAGACACCCAAATTTATCCAGAATTTTGTCCATGTCTTGCAACACCTAGTCAAAAACATTATTAAGACATCATGTAGCATATTGTCCTAATCCCACTCCTAATTCAACTTATCCCACTTAGCCAATTAATTAAATATTTTTTTTTTAATTAAAATCCTATCCTTAGCCCACTTAGCCAATTAATTAAATAAATTTTATTTATTTAATTAATTTCACATTCATAATCCCACTTCTAATTAATTAAATAAATCTTATTTATTTAATTAATTTCCACTCACATATCCCAACTAATTCAAATAAAATATTTAAATTAGGTCCTCACCTTTCACCGCATTCCAACACTTGTCCATCTCCCAACTAAATCATGTGTGGTAGTACAACTTTCATTTAATATCTTTTTTGTGTACACAATCACACGTAAACTTATTAAATAAAGGTTTTTGTGTATACAATCAGACATGAGCTCACATGACTACAACTCCCTTAAAGGGTGGGAATAACTAATCAATCCTAGTCATCCACATTGTTCATTTAGCCTTTTAATCTCAACCATCCATTTGAACCAAGCCTTGCCTATAAATCAAGCCTCTCACAAGCCATTTGAGGATCCACCTTTCATGCATTCTTATGCTGCTGAATTCTCTCCTCAATCTATCATCTTCCATCTTTTCATCTATCTTCCATCTATCATCTTCATCTTAGTGATATGCTACTAAATTCAGCAACCAACATATCAAATCAAATCAATCAATCAATTCATCTTGCATGCATCCATCATTGCATCTATTCGAGGTATGGAAGATTTGGATTAGGTAATGCATTGTATTGTTTTATCATTTTCAGTTATCCAAATTTTTTGATCACATTTTGGTGAACCTAACATGAACATGCCCTATTAGATCTAATCATTAATTTTTGCAAGTTTTTGTGGCAAAATTTGCATTTTTTCTTACCCTAGTTTATCAAGTTTTGCAAAGGATTTGTTACAGGTGACCTCCTAGCTCAAATTTGACCTCACCATTGCATCTGGGAGGCTATTTCCATAAATTTTGACCACAAATTTGCCTAGGTTTTGTGAAGAAACGTGCATTTGGTGAAGAAAATTGCGTTCAGTCCATAGAAACTCACATTTGGTCAAGCAAACTGCATTTGATCAACAGAAGCTCGCATTTGGTCTGTAGAAGCTCGCATTTGGCTGATTAGGGTTTTTACTAGGTTTTCAACACCCGAGCGCCTTTGGTGAACAGTCAGTCACATTGCATGATCCTCAGTTGCATTTGCATGATTCCTAGTCGCATTTGCACGATCCCCAATCATATTTGCACAATCCCCAGTCACATTTGCATGATCCCCAGTTGCATTTGCATGATGCCCAGTTGCTTTTGAACTATAGGCAGTCACATTTGGTAATATATGAATCACATTTGAACGACAGGCAGTCGCATCTAGTAAAAGTGACATCGCATTTGATTTATAGCAAATCGCATCTAATCTCTGTTCAGTCGCATTTGGTTTATGCATTTGCAACTTGATTTTTATTTGGCATATAACATCTATTTGGGTAGAATCTTATCATTTGTCAAAGAAAGGAGGATTGAAAACTACTAACAATTTGGTTGCAAGATCGATCAATCAAAGTCAAACTTGCATGCAAACTTCAAACAAGCATATCTTGAGCAAAATTAATCAGATTTTTACAATTTTTTTTTTTAAAGTGCATGAAATTTCCTAAATTTTTTTTTTATGCAATCCATTCTACTGTATCAGATCATTTTCATCAAATTTTATCAAATTCTTCATTCTTCATATAACAGTTTCTTTTGCAAGTTTACTTGTTTCTTTTTTAATTTTGTGACTTGTAGGTGAATCAAAGGAGCTGGAGCAGCATTTGGATCAGTCACAACAACAACTTGGAAAGTGAAAATAACCAGGTATACTAATTTCATCTTTCATCTCTTAATCATTATTTGCAAACACATTTGGATTTTGGGCTTAAAATGAACTTGTTTGCAATCACACATCATTGAAATTGGGCATAAAATGAACAAGTGTCTTCCTACACATTTGGATTTGGATCTAAAAATAACAAGTGCTTGAATTATGTTCCACACATTTCATTTTTCTAAGGGTCAATTAACGATTGCGAGTGTGAATCAAGTGACAACTCACTAGGTTTTCTTTTGTCATACCCTTCATAGGAGGCCTACTTGGAGACACACCACTCCAAGGGATGACCTCAACCAAGGCTGAATTGAAAGATACCCTCCTTTGAGAGTTGAAATCTTGTCACTCTTGGCTAAGCCCCAAAGAACTTTATACGTTTGGGAAGTCAAGGTGAAGGGTGGGTTACCCCTATCTCCCGGCTGTGTGGCAACATTTTTCTTTCATTGCATCCTTAGTCAACCTTGTGTAAACTAGCCTAAGACCTAATTGGCCATACCCACTTGACTAGTCTTAGGGCTTGTTGATGTGTCTTCTTCAAGTGCTGGCTTAATAATCTTCACACTTCAATTTCAAAATTGAACATTCTTATGTGTCTTGTGTTAGTGATTCATGTGTGTCTATGCATAATCATTTGTTTGAACATTTCCAAATCAAGCTATAAACACCAAACACATAAACAAGTCATCCTACACATCATATTGAACTCAATTTCATCCAAGTCATCCAATCTTATCATTCCACATCATATCCTAATCAGCATCCAATCAGTTTCATCCTAACATATCCTAGTCACATCCATACACATTATTAATCATTTCCATCCTAATCATACCCCAATCACTTTCATCCTAGTCACCTTCATCCTAATCATCAAATCAACTTTATCAAAATCACTTCCACATCATCATCCAAATCCTAATCAAGCACTTGCCAAAAAGGTCTTAATCCCTAAACACATTGTGACAACATGCCAACATTAGAAGACCTAGTACAAGAATTCATTCACATACTTCACCAGACACCAAAACCTCTAGACCAACAAACTATTCAAAGGGTCCATGTCATCATCCAACAACTTCAAGAAAACCAATTACCTCACATGCAACAACTCATATCACAATCCCAACACCTCATGGCCACTTGTCAAATCCAACAAGCACAACATCAAATCCAATTAACACATCAACAACTTCTACATCAATCCCATGTGTCACCTATATCATCATATCAACCTCATCCATCCACATGCCACATAAATCCTTCATCAACCTATCACATCTCTTCTAATCTTATCATTATCCATATCAATCCATATCACAACAACCATTATCCTATGCAACCTCTCTATCATCATCACATCAACACATCCCATCACAACAACATCAACCAATTCAACAATTCCAACCAAAACATCAACAACAAATTATACCACAACAACAGGTCCAAACACCATCCCAACCTCAACAAATTCCACCTCAATCCTATGTGTCATCCCCTTTCATTTCACACCAACCTAATCCATCCACCTATCATGACAATTCCACATCAACATATCAACCTTCACCCCAACATTATCTAATTCCTCATTCTAACATTCCAACACATAACCAAGACCATCAAACACCATTGATAGACCTAAGTCCACCTTTTGCAAAAAGAAACATATGCAAGTCCAAATGGCCCCTTGTACATAAATCAAGCAAGCCCAAGTTATCCTATGCAAGACTTAATTGCCTTTGATGAGGGAAATACCAAAGTAGTTCATGCATCCTATGAGTCGTCTCCACCATCCAATCACATGCCAACACATGATCCTACTAGTCCTATCACAACACCACCATGTGATCCTACTCATAGTCCATTGATCCACCAACCTTTTAATCCATACAACCTTATTATCCCTCCATCTAATCTGAACCTTAATATATCCAATCCTACTATCTAGGTCCATCCAATCCAAGTCCTAACCCACCTACTCCCATTATCCACATAATACAATCATGCAATCCCAATCCTAATCCATCCAATCCCACTATCCCTTCATCCAATCCAAATCCCAATCCATCTAATCCCATTATCCATCCACCAAATCCTAATCCTAAGCCTACAACACTATCTACCCTTATCATCCATCCATTATATTGTCTATTTACCCATACACTTGCAAAGGATGTGATCCATTGGCTACTAGCAAGGGATAGAACACCCCCATCTAAAACACCCATTCATGACCCTACCAAAGAACTTCCAAAGGTCATGTCCAATCCTACAACTCCTTCACATAGTCCACCTATCCTTGAGCCTATAAACGAGTCCCCCATTAATATGCCTAGCCCTTCAAGCCCATCATGTGGTCTACAATCCCTTGAGTCTATTCAAGAGCCTCCTATCATGAATCGAAGTCAAGAGTCATCATACCTTCATGTTGTTGACCAAGAGCCTATCCAAGAACCTATCCAAGAGTCATCCCTTTCTATTCAAACAATTCAAGAGCTATGTCAATAGTATAATCCAAAGCATGTGGAAACATCAAGCCCTAGTCCTAATCAAGATCAAAGCATTTCTAAGTTCCACTTATCCATGACCTACATACTTTCTATGATCAAGATATTATCTATGATCATGACCCTATTCATGAGAAAATTTATCCCATCCATAGCTTGCTTAATCCTATTTATGCTCACATTTATGATCAAGCTTCTATTTATGATGATTAAAACCATGATGATCCTCTTAGTCAAACTTTATGCAATCCATGATCAAGATGATATTTATGATGAAGAAGCTATCCATGAGCACCTTGATCCTATCCCTACTCCCATAACCATCCATGAGCAAGATATCCAAATTGTTCCTATCCATCCTCCACCTAGTCCTATTCATGATTCCACAACATCTACCTCCCTTGATGAGACACATGCCTCCAAAGAAAGCATAGAAGATCAAACCAATACATTGGATCTTAGTGACAACAATGAACATAATCAAGATCCTAATTATCCTTCCACATCCACCATCATCGACCATGTTTCAAGTCCACCATCATATCCACTTGGTCTATCCGCCTTCATCCATGAATGTTCTTCTTTAGGACAACAACAACCTTTTTCCTCCACCTCACCTTCTCCATCCAATAAAAATGAACTTAAGTCTAGTCCTCAAACCACACCTTGTCCCATTGTCAACCGCATCCTCCAAAACATGAACTACCAAGGTAAAGGTCTAAGCCTTTAAGAGCAAGGTATTTTGGAGCCAATCCATGTCAAAGTCCCTTCACGCTCATATGGCCTTGGATATACACCCCATGGTAAACAATCTAAAGATGTTGGTAATTCCTCCATCCCTCCTAAGTCCACTTCCCATCACAAACCACATCACATTCCCCAAACATATGTAGCCATTCCACCTCCACCATCCTACATGTGTCAAAAGCATGTGACCATACACCTTCCACCATCAACTTTACCTCCATTACTTCCAACTCCTAATATCCCTCCATCAATTTTACCTCCACTCCTTCCAAATCCTACTATTCCTCCATCCACTTTGCCTCCACTTCTATCAACACCTAATTATCCACTTATCCATAAGTCCCCTAAAAATCCTAATCATGACCAACAAATGCACACATTGTCTAAACATGAAGCTTCCACTCATTCCACCAACCCTGCTTCCATCATGTCCATGGGATTCAAAAGCAAAAATTTGGATGCCTCTACCTATAAATTCAAAAACCCTACTAAAAATCGTAAGGGTCCAAATGCCTTAGGACATCAATGCCAAAAGTCAAAGTAAAGTACATTTACAAAGCTATCCAAACCCATACCTCCAAAAGTAAAGTCCAAAACCAAAATGGTTTGGGTCCCTAAGCAAAAAGCCATCAAGTCAAATGAGGCATCTACATCCCAAAAATCCAAACCATCCCCTTCCATCCAAAATTCACATTCCATTCAAAAATTTCAAAAATCCCACAAGTCAAACAAAAATCATAAAAATACTAAGTCTATGTGGGTACCTAAGTCACTACATTTCCCATCCCCTAAGCAAACATCCCCATTGCTTCCTACACCACCTTCCCATCAAAAGCTTCAATGTTTATCATAGTGTGTGCAACCATTGGTCATGATTCTGATGCAGAGTATGGGGGATTCACCCAAACAAACACAATACAAGCAATTGACTTTTCTCACAAACTTCCATTATGCTTTGATGAGAGCAACAAATAGGGTGATTTGGACATAATTTTTAAAATACAAATCAAACCTGTGATCTAAACACTGTTTTGGATACCCATTATTCTCTTACACAACATATTTCAAATGTAGGTGGAGTTGTTTTGGAATATAGAGGTCAAATCTTGATTTGTCCTACTCTTGACTAGATTTGAAGTGGAACAGTAAATGAGGTTTTTCGGCCATAAATTTCAAACCAGAACTCATATCTAAGAAATAAAACTTGATTTAAATACCCATTTGGCCCTTATTATCAACATCAAGGTAGGTTATTTTGTATGGAAACCCTAAAAAATGGACTGTCCTTTTGTCAATTAAGCCTAAAATCTAGAAATGACAATCACTAATTTTACCATAACTTTCACAAAACATGATGAAATTGAGTGCAACGAAAAGAATTAGAAAGTAGATTCTATTATCTTTCCAAACATACCACATATAGGTTGAACAAATTCCATATAGATCCATACAAATCTCTGAAATAGAAAAAATATAGACAAAAGTGCAGAAAACTAGAAATAATTATTCATTTTCCTCTCCAAAACTCCTCCTTTTGTCTTGAGGTGTGTGAGGCCTAAATAACATGTTTTTCCTCATATTCCATCATTACATGACTCCCATAGTCATTGTGATTCCTCAAAATGCCAAAAATAGGCTAAAAATAACCTGTCCACTACAATGCTAAAAATAAATTGTTCTAATCTTATGTCATAATCAAGACTCCACCTCTAGGTGACAACAAATACATCAAAAATGATATTTAATAGACTTTATTACATCAGTTACAAATCTAAACTCCACCTAGACTCTTATTAAAAAATAAAAAATATAAATTTGCCTTGGTGTCCTTGCACCATACACCCAACCAAAAGAAATTCCAAGCCCTCTTGGATTGAGGGTAACAAGAGATATCCACTTTGAGTGCTCTTTCTTGATGCCTTCTGCCCTATGTCTTCCTTAAAGTAGCTCTATGTAGTCTTCATCTTCACTTTGGGCTTCCCCAACTATCTGCTAAGATGTTTAGGCCTGTCAAATGGCATAAGCTTCTTCATATCTACATCTCTAGACATCTGCACTAGAATAATAACAATAACAACTTCATACACTAAAACAACTTGGTTAGTACCATTACCAATAATGCACTCTTTACTTTTCTTCTCACACTCCTTTGGTGATCCCTACAATATAACAACATCCAACTGCAAGAACTTGGTCTGTAGCTCTGTAACATCAACCCTATCAGCAACTTCATTATCAACTTTTTCAGCAACATTAATAGTAATATGCCCTTCTACTTGTTCAACTTGCTCTTGAGACTCAAACAACTGAAAATAAAATGAAGGCTCATCCACAACCATGTCTACTTTGTCTTCTTTAATGCTTGATGTCAATACAATATTCACTATTTCATTGCTTACCTCTTCCTCTGTCTAAGATTGCTTTTGTTCTTCCTCTATTGCTACTACCTTTGTTTGTCTTCTTCTTTCGACAATTTTCTTGATAGGCCATGTAACCTTCCTCTTCACTGATAAGTGCCAACTTTGCAACTGCTAGAACTCCTAAACTATTCTTTCCATCTCTTCCATAGCTTGCATCAGTTCTCTTATCTTTTTTTCAACCTCTATTTGCCTCATCTTTTCCTCTTTCCTCTTCCTCTCTTTTTCTTCTTGCTTCTTCTTTGTGAACCCCTAGCCTACAAGTACCTTCTAAACAAATCCATCTCCTCTTCAAGCAAGTCCCTTTAACCTTCCTTCCTCTTGTCTTTGCCTCACCTAGGTCTCTTCTTTTTTCTCTACCTAGTCTTTTGGAAACCAAGTTCTCTCTTCAACCTACAAAAAGACAACACACAAACACACAACCTTCCTTTCCCAGAGTTTTCTAGCTCTGATACTAATTGATGCAGAGAATGGAGGATTCACCCAAACAGACACAATACAAGCAATTGACTTTTCTCACAAACTTTCATTATGTTTTGATGAGAGTAGGAAATAGGGTAATTTGGATATAATTTTCAAAATACAACTCAAACCCGTGATCTAAAAACTATTTTGGGTATCCATTATCCTCTTACATAACATACTTCAAATGCAGGTGGGGTTGTTTTGAAATATAGAGGTCAAATCTTGATTTGTCCTACTCTTGACTAGATTTGAAGTAGAACAACAAATGGAGTTTTTCGGCCATAAATTTCAAACCAGAACTCATCTCCAAGAAAGAAAATTTGATTTAAATACTCATTTGGCCCTTATTTAATGGTTTTTACATTTTCTAGGGTTTTGATTGTCTACTTTCCATGTGCTGGTTAGGGATGGAGGGTGCTGCAGCTAGCAGTACCTCTAGTGCCCTGCCCATTTCAGACTCTGCTAGGCCTATAAACTGGAAAAAAGTTCTGACAACACAGGTGGACTCTCCTCATAATGGACAGACAGTGGTCTGTTACCAAAAGGAGATAGCTAAAGGGTCTTCCCTTGTGGTTCTTGACAATCTAGTGGATACGATTGTTGTTTCTATGGATCTTGCTCTGGTTGGCAAGTTCTCTCTCTGACCCAGCATTGAGATCTTTTGCAAATGGGTCTCCAATTGTTGGCGTGTTAAAGGCAGTGTGACTGTCATGGGTATGACACAAGGGCTATTCCTATTTCACATCACCATCAAGGAAGACATGTTGGCTATTTTATCTGGAGGACCATGGCTTTCTGGTACCCATTCGCTTTCATTGGGCTATTGGAGACTAGGGTTTGACCCTAGTGCTGATCTTAATCAAACTGCCCCAGTATGGGTTCATCTACCTAGTTTTCTTTTAAAATACTAGGATGAAACTACTTTTAGTTCCATTGCTAATGCTTTTGGTCATTTTGTTACCCTTGATAACTCCACACTTACCAAATCTTGCTTTGTTTATGCAAGATTCTAGGTAAATGTGGAAATCAACAAGACTTTGCTCATGTTCATTGACATTAGCTCTAAATATGGAGTCTGGAGGTAGCCCATCACTTATGAGAATTCTATGATTTACTGTCAGAAATGTAAGAAGAAAGGGCATCTCATTTCGCATTGTAAGTTCAAGAAAGTTGAGGAAAATACTAATAAGGAAATAGCTGTGGATAACATGAATAAGGAGGAGACCATTGCTAATGAATCTACTCATTCTAGTAAGGAGAATGCACAAGAATAAATAGTTTTTGATGCTTCATAGGATTCTGAGCTAGTTAGGTATGTTGAGGAACATAACCTCCATCTTCATGAGGTTTCACAACCAAATTTGGAAGATGGCAAGATTTCGAACCAAGTTAACAAATCTCAGTTAGACGTTGGTAATTTTGAAGAGGTTCAAGTTGAAGGTGACAAAGTTAAGGAGACCCAGATGGGATGTTACAAAGAGAATGAGAATCTAGATAAATGTTCCCCTCCTTATAACCTAGTGACTCAAGTTCATGATCACCAATCTACTAAGATTGATTCTAACCAAGAAGCTAGAGTGCAGTCAAATGACAATTTGCATTCTTCAGCTCAAAAAATGTCTTACCCTTCCCTAGGGAAACTCACTTTAGGTTTTCTCAAAGGAGGGTTATTTCCTCCTTCTCCAAGACAACAATCTAGTCCACTTCTTGTTTCTCCTGGAGTAACTAGTGCTTCCCTAAGTGACCATGAGGAGTGGACATCTCAAAAGAAAAAAGGTCATAAACCAAAAAGGACTGCTGATGTGGGTTTAGATTTTCTAAAAGGTAGACCTACATTGAGAGAAACTAGACAAAGAGAAGCAGCTAGGGAGATTGCTAGTGGTAAGCAAAAGACACTAGAAAATCACTCTAGAAAGATATTTAAATGAAAATTCTTTCATGGAATATGAGGGGCCTTAATAACCCCTCAAAACAATTTGAGGTCAAAAACTGTATTTTTGACCACAAGGTGGATATTCTTTTACTTCAGGAAGTTAAAATGTCTAAAGAGAATTTCAAATTGATTGCTGAGAGGATCTAGCCTAATTCTTCCTTTTGCATAAGCCTTGTTGTTGGTGCCTCTGGGGTAATAGTGACTATGTGGAATGCTTCTAGAATTCGAAGTAAACTTTCTTTTTTGAACAAACACTATTTGGTGATTGATTTTTCTTTGCCTTCCTTTCGATGGAGTCTGGTTAATGTTTATGCCCCTAACACTAGGATGCTAAGGAAGAATCTTTGGGAGGACTTGGCTAATCAACTTGAATCTCATCTTGATTCTTATTGGATGTTGGCCAGTGATTTTAATACCCCTCTATATCCTTTTGAAAAGTCTGAGGGAATTTTGGACTACTTTGATAGTATGTTGGACTTTACTAATTTTATAAATTCCTTTGGGCTTTTCGGCATTGACTTGATGAATCAAAATTTTACCTGGACCAATAGGAGGAAAGGGGACCAAATGATTCAATTGAAGCTGGACAGATTTCTTATTTCCAATAATTGGCCAAATATTTTCTCCCTTAAACTAGTTGCTTTGCCTAGGACTATTTCTGATCATAATCCTATCATTCTAGACTGGGCTAATCAAAAGAGGAAAGGCCCCTTTCCCTTTAGATTTGAGGCTATGTGGATTAAACATCATGATTTCAGAAATCTTCTTTCTAGATTGTGGCAACTTCCAGTTTTGGGTACTCCCATGTTTAGACTCTTTAAAAGGTTGATGCATGTCAAGAGAGAAGTTTATGGTTGGAATAAATATAGTTTTGGTAATGTCTTTTCCTAGAAAAAGATCATGTCCAAGAAGCTGGTAGATATTCAATATAAGATTACTCAAGGAGATACTTCTGATACTTCTATGCAATTAGACAATGATCTAATTAGAGATTGGAAGAATTTAATGAACACAGAAGAGTTATTCTAGAAACAAAAAATCTAGAGTGCAATGGCTTAAGGAAGGTGATCATAATACATATTTCTTTCATGTTTCTATTCTAAAGCATAGAAAATCTAACTCTATTTCCAAAGTGAGATTGGAGGATGGTAGAATGATTATTGAGGATGAGGAGATTAGAGATCATGCTGTTAGCTTCTTTCATAACCTGTTGTCTAAATAGGGTATGAGTTCTGACAATTCACAGATTGTGAATCAACTTCTAAATAATATTCCTTCACTGATTTCTGAAGAAGACAATGCTGATATTTTAAAGCCTATCTCTAAGGAGGAGGTTCGTGATGTGGTCTTTTCTATGGGCCCTTTCAAAGCTTCAAGCCCAGATGGCTTTCCCCCTTTCTTCTTCCAAGAATTTTGGGACATAGTGGGATATGATGTCACTGCAGCTATCAAAGATTTCTTCAGAATTGAGAAATTACTAAAACAACTAAATAATACCTTCATTGCCCTTGTTCCCAAGAAGCCTAACCTAAAGATGCTTGCTGACTTCAAGCCTATTAGCCTCTATAACACAATTTATAAAATTTGCACAAAGCTTTTAGTGGTTAGATTCCAACCCCTTCTTGACAAAATTATCTCTCCCTAATAGAAGGGATTTGTTCCAGGGAGACAGATCTTAGATGCTTTGATTACTACTCATGAAACTATTCATTCTATGGACAAGAGTCACATACTAGGTATGGTTCTCAAACTTGATATTTCTAAAGCTTATGATCGGGTCTCATGGCAATTTTTGTTTAAAATCATTTAGAAGCTTGGGTTTAATGATAAGGTATCCCTTCTCATCAAGGAAGCTATTAGTACTGCTAAATACTCTATCCTTGTTAATGGGATTCCAAGGGGTTTCTTTTCTCCCACTAGGGGAATAAGATAGGGAGATCCTTTGTCCCCCTACCTTTTTGTTATGCTAGCTGAAGCTCTTGGTAGATCAGTCCTCAACAAGATCACCTCAAAAGAATTAATTGGGATTAAACAAGCTTCTTCTCTTTCTCTGATGCCCGTTCAATAGTTTGTGGATGATACCATTCTTTTCAGCATCTCCTCTATTTTAGAAACTTCCAGATGGAAATCTTTACTAAATGATTATGCCATGGCTACTGGTCAGCATATTAATTTTCAAAAAAGCAATGTTTTCTTTTTTAATACTCCAGGGGATCTTCAAAGGAAAATTTTTAATATCCTTGGATGTGCAGCTGCTGACCTTCCCTCAATCTACCTTGGTCTCTCTTTAACTACTAAGGAAGTTACTCCTAGTTTTTGGCATAACATCCTTGAAAGAACTCAAAAGAAATTGCTAGGATGGGAAGGCAAACTTTTAAGCAGTGCGGGTAAATTGCAGCTTCTAAGGGCTTATCTTCAGGGTATACCTACTTACTTTTTATCTTTATTCAAAATGCCTAGATATTTGGCTAACAAACTGGAGCAAATCTAGAGAACTTTCCTGTGGACTGGTACAGAGGAAAAAAAGCATATCTCTTTGGTTAAATGGGACAAAATATGTCTTCCTAAGTCTCATGGTGGGCTCAACATTAGAACCATCCAAAAAATGAACAAGGCTCTTTTGTCTAAGATTATTTGGAACTTTATAAACAAGGATATTGACTGGGGAGTTATTATAAAGGCTAAGTACTTATGAGACTCTGACAGATATTCTTTTGTCAATCAGGAGGGTCTTCCTCAAGGATCTGTTATTTGGAATAAAATAATTAAATCCAAAAGTCTTGTTAATAAGGGAATGAAATGGAAACTTGGTGATGGGCCTCTCATCAATTTTTGGGAAGATCCTTGGTTGGGTGATGGACCCCTCTCTAATTAGATGGGCAATGAAGCTACTGTTGCTCTTGCTAAATTATTTTTTGGCACTAAAGTTATCCATTATATTCATCAAGACCATGGTGTTAGAAAATGGAAAAATTTGCTGGAATGTTGTACTAATTATCTAAATCTCAATCATTGGGCTAATGCCATATAGTAAATGCTTCTTAATACCTGGATTCCTCCTTTTCCCAGAAATGATCAACATTTTTGGTAAATTGGAGGGTAAATTTGTTGTTGTTAGGTGGTCTGGTCGTATTCTTGGCAAACTGGATCCTAAGTTGAAGCTGATTGATTACTCTAAAAGCAATTCTGAAGCCTCTACTCAAGAGGGGGAGGATAAGTCCAAGAGTGATGATATTCAGGAGATTGTTATTGAAGATTCCGGTGGTGTTTTGGAGATTGATGGGCAAGAAATACATGCAAAGACCTTTGATACTGAGGGTAATAAAGGGTTTGAAAATTCTTCTCCCATTGGTGACTATATTGATGTGGGAGCTACTAATGATAACAATGGTAATTATGTTCACTCTGTTCCCATTGAGGTTCCTGCAGACCCTGATTTTATTCAGGAGGATTGTAAGAATGCTGAAGGTGGTATGGAGGAGGAAGTAAATGAGGAAGGTAATCATTCTAATGATTTGTCTTAGTTGAAGGAGCGGGTGGATTTTTTGGAGAAGAGGGTCTTTTCTCTTGGAAGGTTCATTACAAGCATGCTTTGTAGGCCGGCTATGGCTAATCTCTCTCTGCTACAGGAACATGAAGTCCTCACTCATAGTGTTGATGACAACAGGGCTAAGGAATTTGACAAAATGTTTGAGTTTCTTTTTAAAGACTGGGAAGACATCCTTTCCTAGTCTTCTTTCTAAGTTTTCTATTAGCTAGTTTTTTACTGATAGTTTCTATCTACTGTATATCAGCTGTATGTAAGCTGTCTATGGTGGTTCTGGCTCTTTTTGTCTTTTGAGCCTTTTTGCCCTTTTTGGATTTTTCTTTGTAAGGGTTTGGCCCCTAGTTTTTCTACCTTATATTATAAAAAATATATCTCAAAATCAAGGTAGGTTATTGTGTACAAAAACCCTTAAAAATGGACTGTCCTGCCAATTAAGCCTAAAATCTAGAAATGACAATCACTAATTTAACCATAACTTTCACAAAACACAATGAAATTAAGTGCAACAAAAAGCATTAGAAAGTAGATTCAATTATATTTCCAACCATACCATATGCAGGTCATACAAATTCTGTACATATCCATACCAATCTCTGAAACAACAAAAATATAGAAAAAAGTGCAAAAAACTAGAAATCTTTATTCATTTTCCTCTGTAAAACTTCTCCTTTTTCCTTGAGGTGTGTGAGACCTAAATAACATGTTTTCCCTCATATTCCATCATTACATGACTCCCATGGTCATTGAGATTCCCTAAAATGCCAAAAATAGGCTAAAAATAGCCTATCCACTACAATGCTAAAAATTGATTATTCTAATCTTATGTCATAATCAAGACTCCACCTCTAGGTGACCACAAATACATCAAAAATGGTCTTTAATAGACTTTATTACATCATTTACAAATCCAAACTCCACCTAAGCTCTTATTAAAAAATAAAAAATCAAAATTTTCCTTGGTGCCCCTGAACCAGATTCCCTTCCATTCCGCAACATTTCCACAGACCTCCATCTCACCATCTTTCATCCATTATCCTACATATCTTCCCCATCACCTTCCTATGGTCCATTCTTTTGCATAAAACTTTCATCCACCCCTTTTGTATAAAACCATCATAATCCACTATCTTCCCTCCATAATCCACATCATAATCCACTATCTTCCCTCCATAATCCACATCATAATCCACTAGCCTATCCTACCATAAACCTCATAATCCACTATCCCCCATCCATCCTTGCATAAACCTTGCATAAACCTTTCATAACTCACTATCCACCTAGCCTATCTCCCTTTCATGAAATCCTTTACCAACATCTATGAGCATAATCACATTTGACATGGTCCGTGTGATGACATTCATTCTCTAGTGAGACACTATCACTTTTCATTGAACTAGACACTTGAGTCCCTCTTATCCATTACCATGGTGAAAACCTACTCACAGGCGCCATGTGTAATTGTCAAAAATCCAAAAAAAAAAAAGCAAAAAAAAAAAGTAAAGAGAAATCCCTTTGTCCAACAATGAAAACCTGGTAAATAGGTGCCCTAGATAAGTACCATGATGAAAACTTGGCAAACAGGCATCATGTGTAGGTTGATCTTCTATGTCACTTACACTTGGGGGCACATTGTCTTATCCACATTATCATTTCCATATCATATCTTATCTTACCATCCTTAGCCATTATACCCACATATTTATCCTATTGAGTTCATTCATCCTCCCTTCATCCTTTTGATCTTGATAAAGACATAGGGACAAAATGTTGAAATATGCTTTCAATATCTCTTGATATACCTTACCCTTCCAAACAATCCTATCATTATCCACCTATCATAAGCCTTGTCTTGTAAAATCCATCATGTCATCCTTTTGTCATAAGCTTTTTTATGAAAAATCCTAAGTCTACTACCTAGAATGGGGCATGTTATTCCTATGCAACATAATCTTTGAGATCACATCCTAGCTCTATTATAAGGCATATATCCATCCACTATAGCATATCCTTGTATCCATCCATATATCACGAGTCTTCCATCCCCTATAGCCTATCCTTTTATCCATCCATATATCATGAGTCTTCCATCCCCTATAGCCTATCCTTCATCCATCCTTGCACCTAGACTTGGTTTTCCCTTGTCATTGGTATCTATTACAAAGGCTACCCAAATTGTAAATCCATTAACAATCAAAACATTCAAAAAATCCAAAAAAATTAAAACATTTCAAAAATAAAATAAAAAAATCAAAACATTTCAAAAATCCAAAAAAAAATCAAAACATGTCAAAAACCCAAAAAAAAATCAAAACATGCAAAAAATAAAAAAAAAATTAGATATACCCATTCAAAAATATAAAAAAATCAAATATCCAACAAAAAATCCAAGCAATAAGACCAATCCTAGTCAAACAATCCATCACATCAAATCCATCAAAACAAATCCAATCAATTCATCAAATCAAGTCAATCAATCAATCAATCAAAATCACATCAATCCAATCCATATCATCTCATCAATAACATCATCACTTCATCAATATCCAATTAATCCCAATCAATTCATAACCCAGTGAATCCATCCATTTTCATCATCACCATCAATAAAACACATCAGAACTACATCTCATCTATATCATTAAGTGCCTTGATCCCATGGATATAGGGTATGTAGGCAATCTGGGATACAAAGGAAGTACCCAGATTCAAGCATAGACAATAGACCTTTTCCATCTTTCATCCTTCTTCTAATCTTTCATCAATCATCATCTTCTTCCATCTCTCATTTCTTCTATCATCTATCTCCCACATCATCAATAAACACCTCAAATCTTTAATCATCATCATGCATCCTTCAATTCAATCACTCCAATCAAATCAATTCTTCCAATCATCCTTCAAATCAACATCATCCCGCATCCATCCTATACACTCAAATCCAAGTCATCATTTATCCATACCAATCAAGTCAATTAATCTTGTCAAATTATCCAATTGCATCCAATGGTCTTGATCCTAATCTTGTCATAAACCAAACCAAACCAAATCAATCATTATCATCATCATCAATGGGATATATCATTCCTACATCCTTGTGTTGATCTAGGGATATATCACTCTCTGCAATGACAACACTCACTATTATCATCATCAATCAAACAATTAATCATTGGTTTATAACTTGATAGGGGCAATACCTTGTTTGTTTTTGTATCATTTGTGCATGCTTGATTGCTTGCTTGTGTTATCTTTTTATCTTGCATTTGTATCAAATTGGTATCATTCTAGCTAATATTCATATCTTGTGTATGTTGGAATAGCTTTTTGCATTATCCTTTGCATCTAAGGTCATATCATACCTTTTGTGCATTAGGACTTCAATGCTTTAAGTTTACTTCCTCATATGTTAGACAAGGTTGTATTACGCTGGGTACACAAGACACATCGCCACCTTAGTCCTTATACCTTGGTGCATAACATCTAGTGCTATATCAAATATCATGGTTGCTCACTTTCATTGCAGCATAACGCATCCTTCATTTCTTTTATCCATTCCCATATCTTTCTTTCTTGACCAATCCATTTCATTTCGAGAGCCTACCTGTGTTTGTCCAACCTACCTATCCTCTCAAGGGGGCATCCTCATCCTATCATCCCATCCTCATCCTATTTTTCATCCTCATCCTATCTTTCCATTATCATCCTATGTTTCCATTTCATCTATCCTTTTCCTCTATCCACACCTTAGCTTCTTTCAAATGATGTTACTTGTCACAAATCTTATCATCTCGAACATCATCTCAAAGAGGGGAAAAACGTAAACACCAAAATTTGTCCCCAAATTTGTCCATGTCTTGCAACACCTAGTCAAAAACATTATTAAGACATCATGTAGCATTTTGTCCTAATCCCACTCCTAATTCAACTTATCTGACTTAGCCAATTAATTAAATAAATTTTATTTATTTAATTAATTTCACATTCATAATCCCACTTTCCAATTAATTGAATAAATCTTATTTATTTAATTAATTTCCACTCACATATCCTAACTAAAATATTTGAATTAGGTCATCACCTTTCACCACATTCCAACACTTGTCCATCTCCCAACTAAATCATGTGTGGTAGTACAAATTTTATTTAATATCCTTTTTGTGTACACAATCACACATAAGCTTATTAAAGAAAGGTTTTTGTGTACACAGTCACACATGAGCTCTATCCTCCTCTGTACACTTGTCACATGACTACAACTCCCTTGAAGAGTGGGAATAACTAATCAATCATAGCCGTCCACATTGTTCATTTAGCCTTTTAATCTCAACCATCCATTTGAACCAAGTCTTGCCTATAAATCAAGCATCTCACAAGCCATTTGAGGATTCCCCTTTCATGCATCCTTATGCTGCCAAATTTTCTCCTCAATCTATCATCTTTCATCTTTTCATCTATCTTCCATCTATCATCTTCATCTTAGTGGTATGGTGTCGAATTCAGTAACCAACATATCAAATCAAATCAATCAATCAATTCATCTTGTATGCATCCATCGTTGCATCTATTTGAGGTATTGAAGATTTGGATTAGGTAATGCATTGTTTTGTTTTATCATTTTCAGTTATCCAAATTTTTCATAAACAGACACATCACTATCCCCCATAGAGATTCTAGCACACAAGATGCTCTCATTGGAACAACGATTCTCAAACATGCAAGTGTCCACTACAAAGAAGGCATACTCCATGGAAGATTTATGTCCTTATCCTTTTGATAAGAGTATCTATATGCCTCCTTTTCCCCAAAACTATAATGTTCCTAACTTCAACAAGTATAGAGGAAAAGGGAGTCCCATAGAACACGAGAATTCCACACTATGTCTAGAACTTGCATCCGACCAAACATACCTAATGAGATTGTTTCCACGGAGCCTCGCGGGTCAAGTACTCGAGTGGTCTGCACATCTTCCCATGGGGATAAGGGGTACAAGTTCAAAGTTGTGTCACACTTTTGGCCAACTTATCAACATAAATGAATTTAAGTATTTCCAACTAAAAGTTAATTTTGATGAAACTTATGTTCTATCTGGATTCATTCTAGCAAAATTAGATCTAGGACACAACTTTTCCAATTGGAACCATCCACGAAAAACATGTGTAGCATCACTTTGGGGCTCATTTACCAAAAAAATGAAATTATTTGAAAAACTTGATGCTCTAACAACTCCTACTCATGTAAATAATCATTTTAAAAGAATCTAAAAATTGTCTTTTGTAGATTAATCAATCTACTTTGTAAAAATATAATTTTTTTAAAAGATTTCAATTAATGTTTATATTTTATTTTTTGTTTCTACTAAAAGTAGGTCATCAACACCAAAATATGGTGTCGATTGTCCTCTCAAGAGAAAATAGTAAAATTTATCAAAAAAATTGAAAAAATATGATGCACTAGAGGAGAGATTCCTTGTCAAGATGGCATAATTTTTTTCTTATTTTGGATAAATAATGAAGACAAAAGTTGGCATCCCATCAAAACAATTGTGTTTTCATTCATGCAACTTCCAAGATTTATTTAAAAATATATATTTATCAAATTGGGAAAGAAAATAATCCATGCACTAAAGTTTTAAGCTATGAATACACAAAAAAATATAGAAGGAAAATAAATGAAATTTACTATATAAAGTGTGACATCCCATTCTAACTTATTTTTTAGCATTTTATCAGCAACTAAATTATAGTGTCAATTTTACAAAATTATACATTTAAATAATTTTTTAAATTTTTTTAAAAAATAGAAACATATAATACACTTAAAAATATACATTTTATTAGTCCACATCATTTTAAAATTCAGAACATATACGCCACTTTGTAGTGATTCAAGTTAAAAAGTTAGATCAATGTTGGTTGTTTCCTTTATAAAAGTGTGACACAAGTTTGTGCTTTTACCCTAAGAACATGAACCGAATTAGCCAATAAATTCATAGCCTACTTCTTCTACAACATCAAGATGGACATAAATGTCGTAACACTATGCCATACAAAACAAGAAGATGGAGACTTGCCAATACTTGATTATACATTTATTACAAACTTGGATTGTCTAAGACCTTGTCCTTCTCTATTCACAATCAACCAACAAGTTGGACCCAAAACTCACAAGTCTAGTTTAGGTTCACCTTTTTCAATTAGCAAGTTGAGTCTCAAAATTATATGTCTAGTTTAGGCTCACTTCAATCAGTCACCATTCCTTAGCATTATCCTTTCAAGGTCTTGATATTTCAACTATGAACCTTGTTGATCTATGCAATGCAATTGCACAAATAGAAACAATTCTTTAGCAATTGATTAGGCTCATTCACAGAGTCACCTCCTCTTCAAAGAGGAAAAAATCTTTAAGAAACCAAAGGCTCCTCAAAGATCAAATACTTTTGTGAGTCTATTCCACCAGCAGAGCACCATTATTTCACAAAATATCTAGATATGCTACAATAATTTCTTCACAAACTAGGTTTTCCATTCTTCAAATTATTTGACTCTTGCCAAATAGATATTCATTTGACTACTCCCCAACAATATCACCAATCTATTGATTTTTTTTCTTGCAGCTCCTCAATTCTAAGGTATTAATCACACTATCTAGACACAAGGATAAAATTAATCTAGACACAAGGATCAAATTAACCTAGACAGGGATGAGAAGCTATGTTCAAAATGAGGACAAGAAAAGCCAACAAACATGAAGGTAAATAAACCTCCTCTACACTTTGAGCCTTGCAAAGCTCAGAAGGGTGTTCCTAGATATCTTTAAAAGATTCAGAAAATAGATAAGCAACAAGGGAGATCTCTATTTAAGGCAACTAGGTTAAAAGGGTACCAACATATGATAAACTAGTTTATAATCCTTGTAAATGCATTCATTGATGGTTTCTTCCAACATCATTAACCTAGATAACAATCCACTATGCACAAGTCCTCTAATGATATACATTAGTTGCAGATTTCACACAAGGTTTGACAAGAATTAGAACACTAGACTTTGTAAACAGTGGTATGGAAAATAAATTATAGATAACTCAATAGCACTGTAAAGATGATTTCGACTTCTAAAGACATACAGGGTTACATTTAACTGCCTTAGATCGATGCCCAATCCTATGGCAACTGAGTCACACTTGGACCAGAACCCATAATGACAAAGAAAACATAACTTTTGAATGAGTCTAAATAGCTTTGTTTCTGCATTACAGAAACATTAAACTCTCAACTACCATCCCATCCTCAAAATTATACTCATTATTAATTATCCACAATAACCAAAATGCCCCAAATATTCATCATGAAAGCATGCTTACTCAACTATTTAAGAAAAACACCTTTAATGCATTGCTTGAAATACAAACTAATAGACACTAAATATAGAGAGTATCAAATGTACACCCAGGAACTCCTTGGATTCCCTAAAACACTCAGACATTAATAGAGATAGAATATAAAATTGACAATAGAAGTATGGTCTTACATTGGTTTATTGAAAAGATTTTCGAATCCATTACAAATATTTACTCACAAGTAAACCTATCATTACATAAACTAGACATTCAATTTATTATAGTATGAAATAACCCCTAGATTGACTCCCATCCTTCAGACCTAGTCTAAAAAATGTTCTGGAACCAACCCTTACAAAGACCTAGAAAATATAGTTTTATAGAGAAGGAGATGAAAGAAGATGCAAGATGAAGGTGACACTTGTCACAAATAAAACCTCTGATCTTCAATTGAAAGGGCATGAGGAATATGCCATAGCATCTTTAAACTCCTTCCTTCTCTTTGTCTTCATCTTATAACTAAATACATATTTCCCCAAATTTTATGTATTCATTTCTACATTTTTACCCAACCATAAAAGTGATTTCCCAGCTACATTTTCACTTGGTGAGTGAAAAAATTAACCCCCAAGTCTTAATCCCATCACTGGCAAGTACAAAATCAATTTTATTGATGTATTATGCCCCTTAGAACTTCACTGTTTGTTCTTGCAATCAACTGGACATTTCGTCAAATAGTTTTCATGCATATGCTTTTCTTCATGCTCTGTTTGCTTTTATATTGATTTTATCCTTTTCTTTGATACTTCTGAGACTACACCTACTTCAGAGGTTAAAGTCTCATCTTCATTATAATTGGAGCTTCCTACATCTTCTTAATCCACCAGAGAAAATCTACATTTCAAATATTTTATTGATCTTTACCTTGCAGACAATATAATACTTGAAGGCATTTCGTCATACAGTTTGCATCTAGCCATTATTTTTCTAGTATCCACTTCTACTCACTGCCTCATCCATGGTTGGATGTCTATTAGTTTGCTGAGAATGTTTATACAATGTAAAACTAATGTAGGGGCATTTTCATTCATACTGGATTATTAATAGAGCTACCCAAAATTATTTAATTATTGATGAAAATGCCCAAGCATGATTATTTAATTAGCTACCCTAGCCTACATGATTCCTAGACCAAAATTAATTAAATAAATCATTATTTAATTAATTTTAACCCCCTATTAGTCCACTCACTAATTTTCTCCATCCACATTAATTAAGTTAATCCCTTGATTAACTTGGTCAAATCCCACTTAACACCTTCTGCCACATCTCTCAAATTAAAAATTAACTTTTATTCCAAAGGGTCACATGACCCTTCCAACTCATCTTTCCTCTTTCATGTTAGAGCTCTTTTTCTAGACAAAGAGCTTGTTGGTGCCTGCATGAACAGTTAGGCTCCAAGCATTTAAATCTGCAGGCACCCTCCCAAAAAATCCAAAAAATTCTAAGGCTTTGGGCCTCCTCAGCATATTTCAAATATAACCTGATTTTTCGGAAGGAGGGGGTCATCATATTTTCAATATCAGCCTGATTTTTTCACCAGGGGGTGATATTACGAATGTCAGTCATATTCTGAATATCACCCCGATGTTACAACAATGCTACAATTTGACTTGATATTCCACGGGGGGTGATATTTCAAATATCAAGTGATCTTACGAATATCACCCTTGCTGTCGAATATCACCCCAGTGCCAATATGATGGTGACATCATTAGGATTGGTGGGGTGCATCATGTGGTCTTCGGCATGATAGTTATTATTAGCAGGTATTATGAGGATCCCCCGATCACTGATGAGGATATGAATGTGATGATGACATGAATATGATCAGGGGGACCATCGGTGAGGTGTATGGTATGAATATGATGAGGAGGATTTTCCTCCGATGCATTAGGTTTTTCTATGAGGTCATCAAGGTGATATTTCCCAGGGGGTGATATTTTGAATATCAGGTGATGTTTCTTATCAGGTGATGCGGTCATCAGGGCGATGTAAAATATCGGGGTGATATTTCACATCTAGATATCATGCAGGAGGATGATGATGAGGTCTATACTGGCATCATAGGGAGCAAAATCACCGACATTATATGTGCTCATGGCCTAGCTTATAAGGTATTGAGGAGTTCGCTACGGGGTGAATGTGGGATAATTTGTTCTCACATAATTTGAATAATCAGGGTCATATTTCTTGGCGGGAAAAGTTACAAAATGCACAGTCCACTGCATTCCCAAGGCTGTGGGTTGGTACACCATTAATGGCTGATGTAATAGGGTATGGGTGAAGACATGGACAGATCAAGTACCTAATTGAAGATGTGAATCCCCAGGCGGCGGCGCAAGGCTCGAGGCCTCCCTATCTCCTCCTCTACCTGCTGCATTCAATGTTTGAGCACAATTTTCTCTTGATGCGCTATATCTGGCAAATTTTGAATCGCCCAGTGATTAATGCTGAGTACCTTCCTATTGTATATAGCAGGCTATGTGACTCATTTTCAAGGTTGTTGAAGACTTGGGCATTTTTTGTGTGAATAGCAAAAAATAGGGCATTTCCTTGCTGTTGTATCTCATTTTGGAGTTTATGAGTTGCATCATGAATGTATATTGCAGATATAGTCAGTTTCATTGTTGATCTATATGAAAAATACTCTTATGCATGTGTTTATCTGTTTGTCTCCTTTGCTACATGCTTTCCTTCTTTTGAATCTCGTTGCTAAGGGTTTCATAGATTCTAGGATATAGGTTTCTATATCACATGCTTCATCTCTAACTTCCATTCAAGGAGTGGATTAAACTATTTTAGGTTAAGCATGGAGAAGGTTGTATGTCAGCAGGGATATCTGTAAGTAGACGTAGCTAAATACCCATTCTTGGGTGATGTTTGTAAGGCAAGCATCAATATAACCCCTTGAAGCTTGAATGCCAGATGCAATCCATTCTTTTGTATATGTCTAGTTGACTCCTTGTCCTGAGATAGGCACCGGTCTGCACCTAGGTTAGTATTTATGATCCAAAACCCCTTGTCTTGCATCCAAAACATAAAATCCATCCTTTCAAAATCCCAACAAGTTAGTTTGTAGGAGTAGGATTAGGACCCCCGCATACTCTCATCCACAATCAGACAAATATGTCCAAGAATGTTGCCAAGCTTGTGATGTATCATGTACATCTTGGTCCACACATGAGAGTATTCTACCTGTTATTTTCAAGTTAAATCTTTCCATCATTGGGCTAGTCAATGTTACATCTTTAGCTATAGGGATACCCCCCATGGTGCGGCAGAACCAGAAGTGAAGGGGAGGCAGCTCATGCAACCTCCTGTATTAGCTGGTTGAATCTGCCTGTGCATCAGAACTAGCAAACCCCCTATTGATTCAGAAGAAAAAACCAACAAAATGGTGACTCTACTGGGGAGATGAATCCAGAACATATAGGTGCCTTGTTGATATTTTGTCCTCTCTGTGAGAGGCGGTGACTCTGTTGACTGAACCTATCAAAGCTGCAACATATTTCCAGGTATTCATTTTTTGCTTCAAAAAATGATGAGTTTAGAGCAGCAAACCTAGTTATGCTCTCAAAGAAGACCATTTTTTATTGAAAGGTATAAAGCCCTAAATTTCAAAGGAATATATGGTTACCCAAATGTTATTCCCAATAAGATTAGAAAATGTTTACCAAAATACAGTGGATCAAATTCTGAAACTGCAAACAAACACCTATAAATTTTTTCTAATTTGATAGAAGATTATGAGGTAGAGGATGAAGATGTAGTAATGAGACTCTTTGTTCAGTCATTAGAGGATGATGCTAGGGTCTGGTTTTCAGACCTGCCTGCATGTTCAGTCTCTTCATGGGTAGATTTAGAAGTTGCATTCCTAGAGCAGTTTGGTGAAAGATTTGATTTAGCCTCATTGATCATACATTTCATGAACATCCAAAAGGAAGATGAAGAATTGGTTCTAGGCTTTAATCTTAGGTTTATTAATTTGCTCAAGCAGATCCCTGAATATATGAGACCCAATAATACATTATGCTTGACAATTTATTTAGCTGCTTTTGATAAGAAAATGAGTTATAGATTAAGAGATAAAGAACCAGTCACACTTCACCAGGCTTTCAAATTTGCTATGGATATTGAAAATAATCAGAAATATTGAATGCCAGTAGGTTTCATGGCTGCAAGTTGTCAGAACAATTATCAAAGTGAATATATTTCACCTTTCCTAGTGTATTCATTGAGAGATGATTCTGTAGAGGGGAATATATCTCACAACCATGGGTGCAACCATGATGTGATGCATAAACATGAAGAAAAAGTTGTAGAAAATGTAGGCACATCCTATAATGGTGAGGGCAAAGATTATTGTCAGCCTCTAGAAGAAAATCCTGCAGATGCAAAATGCTCTCCAAATGATCAAATGAAAGATATACATGAAGTTGCATCTTGCAGCAATAGGCATATCCCAGTTATTCTTGGTTATTTATATGAGGTGGATATGCAGAGCTTCACTCTGAATATAGAAAATGTTGATTCAAGGGATGGAATGGAATATGCTAGTGATTGTCAACATTCATATGCATGTGTGAGCCTTTTAGATGATGAAATATATTTGGATGCTGAGTATGAGTGCTTCCTTGAAGATTGTGACCACCTTCACAGTGTAGAGGTTGAAAAAATTGCTTTTGAGTATTAGTGCATTGGTGAAGAGGAGAATCAGGGTCACTATTCAGATGTGAATAGACAGGTTGTAGATGTGTGTGCTCATACAGTTGGGGATGATGTTGGTTAAATGGGTAACTACAAAGCTTTTGATGAAGGGCTGCACTCTGAGCTTTTTATGCCTTCTCTTGAGACATTCCAGGTGGACCTTAGTGATAAAATTGATGAGCATAATGGTGATGAATACCTGAGTGTTTATAAAGATAAATCTGATTATGAGATGTTGCTTGTGCCTAAATATTACGTGTTTGATACGGAGGAGCTCTTATTTTTTGAGGAAGGGCAAAATTCTACTATAGATTCATTTGTTTCATGTGAGTCTGTTATTTTTCTAAGCAACATCAGTGACTCATATGATGATGACATCCTACAATTGATGATAATGTATGCTGATGAAGCTAGTTGTAGATTTGTTGAAGAAAAGGGAATGAGCAGTAGCACAAATAATTGCAAAGAGAGTTGTTGCAGGTAGTTAAATGCTTCCAGGCTTCATTTGAAGAAATCAAAAGAAAATCAAGTGTTTGACAAAGGCAAACTCTGGTTTTTCCTTTTTGGTGGCCTTGGGCCACCATGTTTATTTTAAAAATAATGTGTTTGTGATGTAGGTCAGTGCAACTTCATGACTCTATGCCCAATGGCTAAGGGACTGGTCTGTATCCCAAAGATCTTTGGTTCTCATCATGCCCGCAAGAGGCATGTGTCTCCAGATAGAGCCACTGTTGGTGCCTGCATGAACAGTCAAGTTCCAAGCATTTAAATCTGCAGGCACCCTCCCAAAAAATCCAAAACATTCTAAGTCTTTGGGCCTCCTTAGTATATTTCAAATATAACTTGATTTTCTAGGAGGGGTCATCATATTTTCAATATCAGCCTGATTTTTCCACTAGGGGGTGATATTCTGAATGTAAGTCATATTTCGAATATCACCCCGATGTTACAACAATGCTACAGTTCAACCTGATATTCCACGAGCGGTGATATTTCAAATATCAGGTGATCTTATGAATATCACCCTTGCCGCCGAATATCACCTTGGTGCCAATATGATGGTGACATCATCAGGATCAGTGGTGTGCATCATGTGGTCTTCGGCATGATAGTTATTATCAGCAGGTATTATGAGGATCCCCCGATCACTGATGAGGATATGAATGTGATGATGACATGAATATGATCAGGGGGACCATCGGTGAGGTGTATGGTATGAATATGATGAGGAGGATTTTTCTTTGATGCATTAGGTTTTTCTATGAGGTCGTCAGGGTGATATTTCTCGGGGGTGATATTTTGAATATCAGGTGATGTTTCTTATCGAGTGTGAAATATCAGGGTGATATTTCACATCTAGATATCATGCAGGAGGATGATGATGAGGTCTATACTGGCATCGTGGGGAGTAAAATCACTAACATTATATGTGCTCATGGCCTAGCTTATAAGGTATTGAGGTCACTGTGGGGTGAATGTGGGATAATTTGTTCTCACATAATTTGAATAATCAGAGTCATATTTCTTGGCGGGAAAAGTTGCAAAACGCACAATCCACTGCATTCCCAAGGCCGCGGGTTGGTACACCATTAATGGTGGATGTAACAGGGTATGGGTGAAGGCATGGATGGATCAGGTACCTAATTGAAGATGTGAATCCCCAGGCGGTGGCGCAAGGCTCGAGGCCTCCCTGTCTCCTCCTCTACCTGCTACATTCAATGTTTGAGCACCATTTTCTCTTGATGCATTGTATCTGGCAAATTTTGAATCACCCAATGATTAATGCTGATACCTTCCTACTGTATGTAGAAGGCTATGTGACTCATTTTCAAGGTTGTTGAAGACTTGGGCATTTTTTGTGTGAATAGCAAAAAATAGTGCATTTCCTTGTTGTTGTATCTCATTTTGGAGTTTATGAGTTGCATCATGAATGTATATTGCAGATATAGTCAGTTTCATTGTTGATCTATATGAAAAATGCTCTTATGCATGTGTTTATCTGTTTGTCTCCTTTGCTACATGCTTTCCTTCTTTTGAATCTGGTTGCTAAGGGTTTCATAGATTCTAGGATACAGGTTTCTATATCACATGCTTCATCTCTAACTTCCATTCAAGGAGTGGATTAAACTATTTTAGGTTAAGCATGGAGAAGGTTATATGTCAGTAGGGATATCTATAAGTAGACGTAGCTAAATACCCATTCTTGGGTGATGTTTGTAAGGCAAGCATCAATATAACCCCTTGAAGCTTGAATGTCAGATGCAATCCATTCTTTTGTATACATCTAGTTGACTCCTTGCCCTGAGATAGGCACCGGTCTGCACCTAGGTTAGTAATTATGATCCAAAACCCCTTGTCTTGCATCCAAAACATAAAATCCATCCTTTCAAAATCCCAACATGTTAGTTTGTAGGAGTAGGATTAGGACCCTTGCATACTCTCATCCACAATCAGACAAATATGTCCAAGAATGTTGCTAAGCTTGTGATGTATCATGTACATCTTGGTCCACACATGAGAGTATTCTGCCTGTTGTTGTCAAGCTAAATCTTTCCATCATTGGGCTAGTCAATGTTACATCTTTAGCTATAGGGATACCCCCCTTGGTGCGTCAGAACCAGAAGTGAAGGGGAGGTAGCTCACACAACCTCCTGTATTAGTTGGTTGAATCTGCCTGTGCATCAGAACTGGCAAACCCTCTACTGATTCAGAAGAAAAAACCAACAAAGCTCACACATGTGTTTTCCAAAAAAGACACGTGTCACATGTCATCCCTCCTCTTAATAAATCCTATTTTTTTATTCAACACTCTCCCATGGAAATGAATTTTTAATTCATTGACATGTGCTAATCCAACTCTTCCCAAGATGAATTTTTAATTCATTTATAATCCTTCTCATCCTTCGCAAGGTGAATTTTAAAATTCACTTTTAATCCCAATCCTCCATCTTTGTTGATGAGATCTTAGCCCTTGATCTCATCCTCTCATCTCAACCCTTGATTTCAACTTTGAATCCTAGCGATTGGATTCAAATCCCTTCAAATTTGCCTATAAATACAAGACCAACTCAAGCCATTAGCATCACATTTAATAGCATCAAAACCATGCCAAAATCTCTCCCCGACAAGTTTTCCATATACTCATAATGCCAAAATTCCTCTAGCTAATAATCTCTCATCTCATATCCATATCCAAATCATCTCCATCCTTAGCCAATATCATCTAAATCCCTTATCAAATCCCTCAACATATTGTGTTGATCATCTTGAGTAATCCACATTCTCTACTTCAACTTGGGTAAAGCAAGGAGCTCTTGGGTGTAAGCTCCTCCACCTTATCAAGGAGTGAAGAAGATTTGAAGATTCTTGGAAGGTATAAATTAGTCTTTTGTGTTTCTTTTCATCTTATTTAAGTCTTCATATCTTTTCTCATCTTCATTTGGCATGCTCGGTAGGACCCCTAGTCCTGAATCTAGCATTTTATTTGAGTTTTCTTAAAGATTTTGTAGTCACAGGTCATTTTAGTGCATTCAACTCTCAGTTTAGTGCCATCAGCCATTGTTTTAGTGCTATCAAGGTCTGCATTAGCACTATCAAGTCCTCTGTTAGTGCTATCAGCACCTATTTCAGTGCTATTGGTGCCTATTTTAGTGCCATTTCATGTGATAACAACAAAAATTTTTGGTCTCACATCACTTCTAACATCTGATCTTTCACTCATTCTTGCTTGTAGGGTTCTGGTTTTATGTTTTAGCAAAGTTTCTAGGCCTTTAGCTTTATGAAAATCACCTATTCTATCTCATCTTGAAAAGAGCATTTGGATCTAACCTAATCATGCATATCTCACATCACTTGCTCTATTTTTGGACTGAAAATTGATGTTTATTCTTGCCAGACTAACCTTGTTTATCCTCTAACACCTCATCTTGATCATTTGGAAGCAAGAAACCTCTATTTTTGTGCAGGTCTGCCTCTGTCTATCATTTTAGTGCTATCAACACCTAGAACAATGCCATCAGTCTTAGCAAAAGACAATAGACAGGTATAAAACTATTTTTAACTCCTTTAGTGCAATCAGAGTCAAGTTTAGTTCTATTAACTAGTTTAGCACCATCAGAGTCAGTTTTAGCACTATCAACTAGTTTAGCATTATCAGCTAGTTTAGCGGCATCAGTGTCTGGTTTAGCACAGTCAACTACGTTAGTGCCATTCATCCTCTGCTTAGCATAGTCAACCTCTGTTTAGTGCCATATGCTCCTATTTTAGTGCCATATGTTTCTATATTAGCGCCCTATGTATCTATTTTAGCGCTATCAGTCTATTTGTTAGTGTTATTTGTCTTTGTTTTAGCACCACTTTTTTGACAAAATCTACAAGCTTTTGTAGGGGTCTAATGTCTTCTTGCAGGTATCCAAAACATATGTCCAAGCATCATTTATCAAACTATTGACATCTTATGTTCAGATTCATAGCCAAAGTATCATTTTATCACTAGTTCTTAGGCACATTAAGGTTAAAGTAGGGGAATTAACCTTTCTTTCTTTTCTTGTTGTTTTCTTGTAGCCATATGCTCTCCCCTCGTACCTTAGGGTGATCTTAGGGATCAAAAGTTTACTTCCAAACTATATTTTTTTATATTTGTATCTCGAAGGGGTCACCTTTGTGTATGCTCTCCCCTTGCACCTCATGCAATCTTGGGTGATCAAAAGCAAGGGTGGTTTCTTCTTAGGAGGCCTGCTTGGGGATTTCATCCCCCCAAGGGATGACCTCAACCACATGCACTGATAGGGTATATCAAAGGGGGGAGAGTGAAAGCTATACCTCAATCTAGTAGCATTTTTATTGGGACAGCCATGGGGCCCTAGGTGATTCTAGACATAAGGTGAAGTGGTGCTTGCTTAATCGCTTGGTGCCACATCCTTTCAATGGGCTAGTGTTCACGATTTGTGCCTCACATGCCTTGCGTATATCAAGGACTCCCTAGAGGCACATTCAATCCTAGCTTAAGACCTCTTGGCCATGTGAGATTGTGATGAACTGGATATCTATAGGGATCAAGAAGTTACTCATCACACTATAAGCCACATTGATTTTATTGCTAAGTGCATATGCCCTCTAGAAATGAACATACATGCCATGTATGCTCTCCCCTCACAACATAAGAGCGATCTTGGGTGATTAAAAAGTGTTAGCTCCTCCTCATGGGACTTGCATGTCACACCTACATAAAGGTAGCAAGATGAGCTCATAACCTTGTATACTCCCACTTGAATAATCTAGGGATGTTCATGTGAATGGTGTGTCTTCCATATGAAAACTTGTAAATCAAAAACATCAATTTTATGCATTAAAGTCAGCCATTGTGTCTTTCTTTCTTGCATTATCTCTTGCCAAGAATCATGGAGCCAAAAAATCAAATTCATCCATCAATCCAACAACTTTCAAACCCTCAACAGTTGTTTAGCACTATCTATCCTCTATTCAGTGCCATCTACTCTCATATCCAAAATCATCCACTTCATCCTAATCATTATCCTAGTCATCTAAATTATTCATCTAACAAATCTCTCCAAATCACCTATCCTAATCATCCTAATCATCCCAATCCAAACTCATATGAATCTTAGATCATCTATTCTATCCACTTCATCATCATAATCATTTACCCAATCCATATTATCATCCAATCATATTATCAATTTCATTCACATCATCTAATCCTATCCTAATCACATATACCTCATCCTTAATCAACCACATCATCATTCTAACCAACTATCCAATTCATCATCCAATCAAATCAACATTGTTCAAAGCTTATCCAACCTCATCCAAATCCTCACCAAAACTATCCCACATCAAAAATCTTAACATCTTCCCATCAAAATCCTAATCTAATCCACCTATTCCTCATCCAACATCAATCAACCTTCATTCAAAAATCAATCTCCAAAACATCATCCAAGCATCAATCTAAATCCAAAATCAATATCACCCCCAATGTCATCAACCATCCCAAATCTATCTTCAAAATCAAACATCTCAACCCCTAATCCTTAATCAATAATCATCCTTTGACAATCAAAATTTTGTTAAGGACTTAGTCTCCTTCTCATCCCATCAACCTCCCATCTAAAATCCCCATCAAAACTATCAAAATCCCCCAACATCATTATCAAAATCCAAATCAACCCAATCAAAAATCAAGACCTTAGTTGATCATTATCAAATTTTTATCCAAACTTGATTGAGCTCATTAGTCTATATTAAGTAATTCATCCAATCAAATCTCATCAATATCCAATCCAATCAACTCTATTTCTTAAGGTTATTAGTCTACCTTAAGTATAGAGAATCATTAGTCATCCATCAAATCAAAACAAATCATCCTATGGTCTTGAAATTTGATCTCCAACACCACACTCATCCATTATCCTACATCATCTCATATCCTTCTAATAACATGGATCCTTATGTAGCAATGCAACAATTACAAAGACTTAGACAAGTCTATGAGAACATGGATCCTAGTGCTAAAGAAAAATGCAAAAATGTCATTAGTGACATACCCTTAGCACACCTCATCATGGGAGATTCCCAAACTCCTAATCCATCCACATCACCATCCTACATGTCTTCTCCATCAACATCATATCAACCTTCATTATATCAACCTTTACCTTCTTATATCACCACCTCCTCATTATACCAACCTTTAACCTCATATCAATCTTCATCCCCTTATACATCTATGCCATCATACCTATCTGACCTATCAATACCTCCAACTCATCCATCCCCCAACCTTTTTCATGCTAACTTTGATCAAGGGAACACCAACCTAGCACACCTCGTGGCCAAAATTCAAAGCTTACATCAACAACCATTTCCCCATGTGCATCCCCCACCTTACAATCCATCAACCCCTCCAATCCCTCCATCACAATATCCCTCCAACCTTATCAACCTTAATCTATCATCCTATGTATATCCCAATCCATTAATCTTGATCATCCATCCACAATCTAGTCCAACATTAAACATTCCAAATCCTAAGCCATCAACCAAAGATGCCTTGAAGGTTCTCCTCCACAGAATGTTAGCCAAAAATGAAAGCAAAGCTAGGGAGCCTTCTGAAGCCACTCATATTATGGTATCTCATGCCTCCCCAACACCACCATGCAATCCAACACCTATACTAGATCCCATTCAAGAACCATCACTATCTAATCCCATTATCCCTTCACCCAATCCTAATCCTAATCCTACAACATCTACCATCATTATCCATCCACTATATTGTGTACATCATACCTCTCCTAATCCATCAACCCCTAAGCTTATGAAGGATGTCATCCATTGGCTACTATCAAGGAATCAAACACCCTCATGCAATCCAACACCCAGCAAACCCTTTGAAAAAGCTCCTATCATAAGTGCATCATGTAGCCATGTTGAGGAGCCCATCCAAGAACCGACCACATCCATCCAAATCACTTCCACTTCTATCCAAACACAATAGCTATGCCAAATGTTAAATCCAAATCATGTTGAAGCATCAACCTCTATCCTAATCAAGATCTAAGAATCCCATCTAATCCCATCCCCAATCCCCTACCATCTAATGATCAAGCCCTATCCACATCAACCTTATCACTTCTACCACGACAAGCCTCGTTGATCCTCCCACACCATTTACCAATCCTATCCCAAATCCATCCTCTTATCCACTTGGAAAAAGAACCTTCATCCCCGGTGGCTCCCTCATAGGAGGTGAACAACTTCCATCCACCACCTATGCCCCTCCAACAAATAATGGACTTGCATCTTGTTTCCAAAGCACCAAACATCCCATTGCATGTCACATACTCCAAAACACAAAATATCAAGACAAAGGTTTAGGCCTTCATGAACAAGGTATCTTGGAGCCCATCCATACCACATTCCATCCATCCTTGCATGGCCTTGTCTATACATCCCAAGGAAAATAATCTCAACATGTTGGTACCACCCATCCATCTTCCAAAATCAATTCATCTAATCCCAAACCTGGTGCACCTCATCGCACCTCCAAATCATATGTCACCATCCCTCCTCCATCTTCATATCATGAGAAAAAGCATGAGACCATATATCTTTCCCCATCAACCTTACTGAGCCACTACTCCCAACTCCTAATATCCCCATCCTTAAATTCCCTTATCCTCCCATCCTTCTAATTCCTATCCATAAATCTTCACCCAATAAATCTCAATCCCCTTATCCCCCTATCTTTCAAACTCCCATCTATAACTCCCCATCCCATAATCCTAGATCCCCTAAAATCCTTCATCATGACCAACAAAAGCACACATCATCCAAACAAGAAGCTACCAAAACACCCATGGGATTCAAAAATAAAAATTTGGATGCCTCTACCCATCAAGCCAAAAATCCTAAAGATCCCCATGCTTTAGGGCACAAATGCAAAGAATTAAAGTAAAATCCATTCAAAATGCTAGTAAAACCCAGACAATCAAAATAAAAAGCAAACCAAAAATGGTGTGGGTCCCTAAGAATAAAGCAACTAATCTAAATGAGACATCCACCTCCAAATCTCAAAAGTCCCCAAAATCCCAAACATTCCACTCACCATCAAATCTGACAATTCTTAAGTCTATTTGGGTCCCTAAAACTCCAAATTGACCATCCAAAAATCCCCTATCCCAATCCCCATTACTACCCACTCCACATCCAAAATATAAGCTTCAAAATACATCATGGTGTGTGCAACCGTTGGTCATGGTTCCCCTTCACCCCATGGGATTCCCACATACCCCCATCCTCCCATTTTACATCCCCTATCCTACATATCTCCCTCATCACATCCCTATGGTTCATGCTTTTACATAATCCACATCATAATCTACATAATCCATCAGCCTCTATTCATCCACAATCCATATCATAATCCCCTATCCACCATCTATGTTATCTTCTCCTATCTACCAACTATCCAAAATGGGACAACATCCTCCTTGCTAAGGAAATAGGTGCTAGAGTCCCCCTTCCATCCAAAAAAGCAAAAAAAATCAAAAAATCAAGAAAATAGTAAAGAGAAAAATTCATCCAATAGTGAAAACCACTCCTTGTGGTGCCTTCGGCAAGTACCATGATGAAAACCCCTGGTGGGAATCATGTGTAATCACTTCATCCATTTATATCTCTATACTTGGGGGCAAAATAATAATCCATATCCTTTTCATATCTTATCCATCATCTATCCTTATCTTATCATATTCCTATCCATCATCCCCCTATCTATCCTATCGTCTCCCATCCATCCTATCTTCTATATCTTCCTCCTTAGATCTTGATAAAGACTGGGGCAAAATATAAAAAACATGCTTTGGACACCTCTCAGCATACACCCCTTTCCAAGCATACCCTCCATCCATCTACTACAAAACCCATCCATCCCTTTAAACATAAGCCCATCATGCAAAATCCTAAGCATCTTACCTAGAATGGGGCATATGATTCATATGCAACTTAGTCTTTGGAGATCATCCTTAACCCTTCCATCCACCTATCATGAATCCCTACCCTATCATTTATTTCCATCTTTCATTTATATATCAGACATCCCTATCCTATCCCTTATCTCTATCTTCCATCCATATATCATGAATCGCCTATCCATCATCTTTCATCGTCAATCCCCCTATCCAACCCCATCACCTTCACCTTTAGAATTGGTATTCCCTTGTCATTGGTATCTAGCACAAAGTCTATCTAAATGTAATCCAATGCCATTCCATAATAAAACCATACCCTATCCTAAAACATCCAAAAATCTAAAAACATCCAGAAAATCTACAAAAACCCAAAAACATTAGAAAATACAAAAATCCCAAAAATATCCATTCCAAAAACAACATCATCCTGTTGCAAGTATGGGCCTAACCGGTGTTGTCATTGATGTTAACATACTCCTGTTGCATTAATGATAAGGATTGGATGAACTGTTTGCTGAGGATATTGAGAAAATTGGTCATATCAGGAACAGTGAAGAATAGTGAAAATAGTAAGGTAAAAGTCCAAGATACGATGAGGATCAGAGGATCTAGGTTAAAGGGTTTGTAGGTATGTGTCTTAAGGTGATCCAGTAAAGATTTTAGAGGTCTGCATGAAGATCTGAAGAAGTTATGGCTGCTTAAGTAAAATCAGTTCCGACAGGTGTTCAGAGGTGACAGAGTGACACAGACAGGTCCGGTGAGATCCAGAAATGCATTATCCTATTCTGCAGATTTGGTGGAGTATTTAGGAAGTCCTTGTGAAGTATCAACTTGATTGGTTCATGGTCTAGAGGTCTGCAAGCATCTATTCCTTTGTGACAGTGATGACAGACTGTGTTCTTGAGGTTCTGGATGAAGGAGAGAAAGGTTTCAGCAAGCATATGTAGTGTGGATGTTCTTGGTGATTCAAGCGAGCTTGTGGAGGTCTTTGGATCGTGTCCTATTTGTGTTGATGGTCTGCATTGGAGTTTGAGCTTGAAATTGAAGAATAACATCCAGTTGATGGTGTTCTTCTAGAGACTGGCCGACCAGATGAGTTACACATCCTGTGGATGTTCTTGTAGATGTTTACCAACTTAGATGATTATTCCTAAGTTGATGTCTTATATAAATAAGGGATTGTACAATCATTTCAAAGTGTGTCTTGTGGAGATGTGAGTGTGGTAGCAAGGAGGAGAGCGAAAGGTAGAGCAAAAGTATTGGACTTAAATGGAACTGATTCAAGCATGGTGAAGATGCTATTCTCTAGTTCATGTATGTGATACTTATTATTTGTAGACAATGCGTCTCTTGTAGGTAGTGAGCCTCTTGTGAGCAGTGTGCTCAGGCAGTGAGCCCTCATTGGCATGTGTCATTTTGTTCTTTCTATTCTTGTAATAGAGAATACAATCTTGGGTTAATCACCCCGTGGTTTTTCCCTTAACTGGGTTTTCCACGTCAAAATCTTGGTGTCCTGTGTGTTAATGTGTTTCTACTCTTGATTTAATGCATTATGTTTTCATGATTGATTTATCATTATGCTGCTGAATTACAAAGTGGATTTAAGTGTTTAATTGGAAGAAAGTTTTGGACAACTGATTCACCCCCCCTCTCAGTTGTCTGCCCTAAATCTAACACATCCTACATCAACATTCCATCCTACATCAACATCATCTAACCCATCCTGAACCATCCTACATCATCACTACAAATCAGAACTACATATCATCACCACCTACATCTTAATGTGCCTTGATCTCGTGGATACATGGTATGTAGGCAGTCTAGAATACGAAGAAAGTTTCTAGTACTCAGGCACATAAGATGCACCCATCCAACTTGCTTGGATGGTCCCTATCCCCTAAGCTTACACCAGTTCTAAATGTAATGTCCAAAGCATTGTATCAACTATCAAAGCATCATCCGTTAACAAAAAATCATCAACTATCAAATTGACATCAACCATAACTTATAGCCTATACCTTGAGCCAATCCTTTGAATTATCCTAATCATCCATAGATTCCTAATTTAACGGATATATCATTCCTACAATAGGTAGAATCCATCATCAAATCATCATCCATCTTGGCAAGAGATACAATGGTTGTTTGTTTGGTCAGTTGGTCTTTTGGTTATTGATTTTTATCTTTTGTCCTATTCAAAGATCATCTGAAAACTACCTTGATATTACTATATCATGGTATGTGGCAAAAACATCTAGAATGGGGCATAGTCACTGCTTTTGTATGCAATGCTTGTGGGTTGATCTCATTACTCGAAGCTAGTATTCATATCTTGTGAATCATAGAGTCAGTTCTAGTGTATTGATCTCCTTGTTCATCTAAGGTTCATCATACCTTTTGTGTATTAAGGGCTTATTCTATGAGTCCCCTTCCCTTATCTAGACAAGATTGTACTATCTTGGGCATGCATGGGATCACCCTCTTGTATGCATGTCTAGTCCATGCAAATGATGGATGTACATCATCACCCTGGTCTTCTATACCTTGGTGAAAATATTCCCTTTGCTATAACAAACCTAGGATTGCTCTAAATCATTTCAGCACAATAATCATCCATCAATCAATCTACCCTATCCACATAATCAACTTATAATCACTTATCATCACATCCCTTAACCAACATGATCATCAATTTCATGAGTACACCTGTGTTCTCACAACCCACCTATCCTCTTGAGGGGGCATAACCCTTACCATCATCCCTAAACCCATTCCTATTCTTCTAAACCAAAATATTTTTCGATCCAATCCAACACCATATTTTAAAATTCCTTGAAATAATGTTACTTAGTTGCAACACCATTTCAAAGAGGGGCAAAATGTAGACACCTAAAACTGACTTACCCTGCAAGCCACTTTCTCGCATCTTCACATCACTAATTAAATAAATTCAATTTATTTAATTAATCTATCCTAAGCCATCCCTAACCATTCATTCTTAGTCATTTACCCCAAATTATTCCTTAGTAATGAATTAATTTAATTAATTCATCACTAGACCTTACAACTTCAAATCCTAGTTAATTAAATAAATAGTTCTAATATTTATTTAGTTAATTTATCCGCTTTCCTAATCCTGATTAATTAGATAAATCATGCTTATTTATCTAATCTACCCTATCCTATAGCTTGAACCTAGTCTAATTAAATAAATATCTATTATTTAATTAGCTAGCCTAGCCTACATGATTCCTAGACCAAAATTAATTAAATAAATCATTATTTAATTAATTTTAACCCTTGATTTGCCCACTCACTAACTTTCTCCAGCCACATTAATTAAGTTAATCCCTCGATTGACTTGGTCAAATCCCACTTAACACCTTCTCCCACATCCCTCAAATAAAAAATTAACTTTTATTCCAAAGGTTCACATGACCCTTCCAACTCATCTTTCCTCTTTCATTTCATGTTAGAGCTCTTTTTTTTAGAAAAAGAGCTCACACATGTTTTTTCCAAAAAGACACGTGTCACATGTCATCCCACTTCTCAATAAATCCTAATTTTTTATTCAACACTCTCCCATAGAAATGAATTTTTAATTCATTGACATGCCCTAATCCAAATCTTCCCAAGATGAATTTTAATTCATTTATAATCCTCCTCATCCTTCCCAAGGTGAATTTAAAATTCACTTTGAATCCCAACCCTCCATCTTTGTTGATGATATCTTAGCCCTTGATCTCATCCTCTCATCTCAACCCTTGATTTCAACTTTGAATCCTAGCCATTGGATTCAAATCCCATCAAATTTGCCTATAAATACAAGGCCAACCCAAGCCATTACCATCACATTCAATAGCATTAAAACCATGCCAAAATATCTCCCCAACAAGTCTTCCATATCCTCATAATACCAAAATTAATCTAGATTATAATCTATCATCTCATATCCATATCTAAATCATCTCCATCCTTAGCCAATATCATTTCAATGCCTTATCAAATCCTTCATCATATTGTGTTGATCATCTTGAGCAATCCACATTCTCTACTTCAACTTTGGTAAACCAAGGAGCTCTTGGGTGCAAGCTCCTCCACCTTATCAAGGATTGAAGAAGATTTGAAGATTCTTGGAAGGTATTAATCACTCTTTTGTGTTTGTTTTCATCTTATTTAAGTCTTCATATCTGTTCTCACCTTTAGTTAAAACATGAAAAATAGTCCCAAAACGTTGCAAGGGCATGAGAAATGGTTAGGCAAAAGTTAAAGATGTGATCACAACAATAAAATGCAAGGTCAAATAATAAATAACTCCCCCAGACCCTCCTCCACATGGTAGGCTTCTATTCCATCGCATACATTTCCTTCATCACACGTTTAATCAAGTGACTTGCTTTCAAAACTCCATTGTACGATGATCACTTGGAAATTAATATTTTAATTCTTACCTCCTTTAGCATTGCTCCATCGCATGAAATATTTCCATCGCAGCTTTTCATAATGTCAAGTCTTCTATCCTTGCGATGTCCAATGAGGAGAGGAAGATAATTTAAAATATTTACTTTTTTCCACTTGAAACTTGTATGAGAAGTTAAAGATTTAAAGTTCCCTCACTTTAGTTCATTTTCCATTTAGTATATTGTTATAAAGAAATAAATTTAATTATAAAGCTCATATTAAAATAATAAAATATTATTTTAAATTTTTGTAACCTTAACTTTAACTTCCCATTATTAACTCACTCGCTGTCAAAGTGATGGAAATTGCACCACGAGCTAAGACCAGATCCAGAGGCCAAAAAAACTTGCAGGGAGTAATAATATAAATGATGGAGAATATTGTGCAACCACTGGAATTTATTAACTATGAGATTTTTGGGAACTTCCTTTGTAACAGGGGCCAATTGGCAGGCCATTTTAAATAATTTCTTTGTTTTTGTGCCATGACCACAAAACTTACTTGGTAGACTCGAAATTGGAACTAGAACATCCTGATGCAATACCAAAACTTGTCAATTCTCCAGAATTGATTAATAGAATCATTTGGCCTCTTTTTAACACACCCACTTGGAAACACCAAAATATTAAAATTAGGCTCAAAACTCATCTGGGATCAACATGAAATTAGGACTGGAGGTACTTCACGCATACTTAAGATCTCCTAAAAAAATGGTTTTTGAAGATGAGCCTCTGATTGAGATATTTTAATGTCGGTAATTTTAGGCCAGCATGCCACTCTGGAGATAAAAAGAGAAAATTTTGACCAAACTAAAGGTTTCTCTAATAAAAAAATGAGGGACAAAAACAAGTGCCAATAGAAGTCATGTTAGAAAGTCCACTCACTTCACAACAGAGGAGTTTCTAGTGGTAGACTATGGTGTTGATTTGAGGTATTGAATATGGAGTGGTTGTTACTTGAACTGTTGGAGAGAGAGAGTGAGACTGAGAGAGAGAGAAAGAGAGAGGATGGAGAGATGAGAGAGGGAGGGAGAGAGGGAGTATGGAGAGATAGAGAGATAGAGGTATCGATAAATAGAGATGTAGATAGGGAGAGAGGGGGTGAGATATAGAGATAGATAGAGAGAGAGATATATAGATGTAGATGCAGAGATATATAAAGAGATAGAGATAGAGAGAGTGAGAGAGATCTATATGGAGACAGACAAAGGTGGGGAGATAGAGAGGGAGAGATAGATAGAGAGGGGGAGAGGGAGTGATCAAGAGACACAGAGATAGAGAGAGATAGAGATGGAGAGGGATGGAGAGAGAATTGGAAAGGGGGAGATTGAGAGATTAGATAGAGAGAGAGTAGATAGAGATATAGAGAGGGGGAAAGTGTACCAAGTTGGTATACAAAAAAGTGGCCAAATGAGTAATTTTAGCAATAATGTGATCGCATTATGTTTAAATAGCCATAACGTGATCACATTTAGGCTTGGTGAATACTTAATTATTCTAAAAATACAAGTAACTAAAATCTCAATGCACATAGAAGCCTAATTAGTCTACAAAATCTATGTGAGTTTCTATAAAAAGAACTAAAATAATCAAATACTTGAGTAAAAAGAATCATTGTACTAACAACTTAGATTGGTTCTTATAGCCCCCATCTCTACTCTATTAGAGGAGTCCATCCCCTTAATCTCACAACCTCTCTCTTTTATCACCTCTTCCTTTATTGCCTCTATATCTATTACTATATTTTTTTTGTCATGGTGGTGGTGGTGGGATTGGTCTAGTATACATCTCTTGTTCTGTCTGCCCCTATGCTCTACATGTCATTGCCCCTCTTAGGGATTGTGTAATAGAGACCTCAGGAGTTAATTGTATTAATGATATCATTTTCATAATTGTGACCCCCATTTCCCTTAGATTTATGTATATTGGCTCTACATGAGGTAGTTTACAATATAGGATTTCTCAAACTATTAGGCACCCTCTCAACTAATTGCACCTCCACCATCTTGATCATGTCCACAAATGCGGTGGTACTATTGGATGCCACTATTGATATGGAATCCCCATCCCATAGCTCCACCATGTCCCATAGGGATCCACAATCATGTTCTAAGTAGTCAAATTGACCCTCTCCTAAACTAAGTTGAAAAGTAGTCTTTGTTTCTTTCTATGTCTCTTTGTCTCATTCTTTATATTTTATCTTGTTCTCTCTCTCACTCTCTCTCATTATCACTTTCCATTTTTCAATATTTTATCTGTTTCTATTTTTCTCTCTTTTTATATATCTTTGTTTCTTTCGTGAATTCATTCATTATTATTTGTTTATGACTTTCTTTATATTTATGTATCCTTTTTTCATTATATTCTTATATTTCTCCAACTCTTTTTGTTTGTTTGTTTGGATATGATCTTATCTCTATCTCTCTCTCTCTCCATTTTGTTCTTTCTCACTTATTTTTTGCTAAACCTTTTCATTTCAATTTTTACCATTTTTTTGTCTCTTTCTTTATTTCTCTCATTCTTTCTAATTGTATTTCTTTTTGCCTTTATTTAATTCTATACTTATTTCCTATTATATAATCTTTTTCTTTCTATCTTTCACCATTTATTTTTGTTTCTTTCTTTATTTATCTCATTCTTTCCCATTATATTTATTTATCCCTTTATTTTAATCTATATTTTATCTCTATCTAATTTTTCTTTCCTTTTTTATTTGTTTCTTTCTACCTCTTTTTCTTTGTCTCTCTCATTCTCTCAATTACTCTCTCTTCCCTCTTTTCTTTCTTTCACTATTTATTTTTTTGTTTCTCTTTGTATCTCTTTTTTTATTTGTTTCACTCATTTTTATTTTTTGTTCTTTGTATTTCTTTATTTTATTCTTTTTTGTTTCCTTCTTTCTCTATCTTTTTTCTTCGTTTCTATATTTTTTATTTCTTACTTATTCTTTGTTTATTTTTCACTTTATTTTTGTTTTACATGCACCCCTCCCTCTTTCTTCATATATTTCTTTTATTTTTAGCTTTCTCTATATTTTTGTCTAATATTTCCTTTTTTTTATAAACTTTATCTTCATCTCTATCTTTCTCTCTTTATTTTTTCCTTCTTTCTATTTTTCTTTGTTTATTTCTCTCTTTCTAGGCATTGGACCATGGACCTTGGACCCTTGACCCTTGATCAACGGTCCCTAGAACTCTAGACCTTGGACCATTGAACCATGGACCTTGAAACTTGGATGTTATACCCTAGAGCATGGAGTTAAGACCCTAGAATGTAGAACACATGAACTCCATACCCTAAATCCTAAACCTTGAAACCATGGATTGTAGATTATAGACCAAGAAATCTTTACCTTGTACTTTGAACCTTGGACCCTAAATCTTGAATCCAAGACCTTGGATCCATAACCCAAATTGAAAACCCTAGAAGCTAAACCTTGAACCCAAGACCTTTGATGCTTACCCAAAATCCAAAAGCTTGAACCCAAGACCATGGAAACTAAACTCAAACCTAGAACCATGGACACTAGAAACTTCAAACTTAGACCTCAAACCTTAAACTCTAGACCTTGCATTTTACCATTGGACCCTAAAACTTGAAGCTATACTTGGAATCATAGATATTGTATTCAATAACCATTGATTGTGGACCCTAGACCAAGAAACCTTTACCTTGAACCCTTGGACCTTGAATTTTGAACCCAAGAACCTTACACTAAATTGTATATCCATGACCCTGAACATATGATTGTGGACACTAGACCCTTTGAACTTGTATTTTGAATGTTGAACCCATGACTTGGACCTTGGACCTAAACACCAAGGACTCTAGGCACTTATAACTTGGACCTTGAATCTTGAAACCTATACCTTAGACCCTTGATCCTAAACCTTGAATTAAAGATCCTTGACATTAAATCCTGAAACTATGATCCAAGACATAAGATAGTGAACACTAGACCCTTTGAACTTGTACAGAAAACCATGAATACATGACCCTACACCTTGAACCTAAGATCCTAAACCATGGACACCAAACCTTGAACATAAGACCATGTACACTAGACACTCCAAACCTAGACCTAAACCTTGAATATATAACCACCAATTTAGTTGGGGTCTGAGCATGCTAGCCCACACTTATTTTCATGCTAGGAGTAATATATAAAAGCTCTTATATCCCATTTTGTTAATATCTTGCAATTAGGGCATTCCATGAGAACACATTTCTTTGAGGCATTCTATCAAATAGTTCAATGCCTTGTCTATGCTTCCACGTTTTGTATCTCTATATCTATCTCTATCTCCCCCTCTCTCTATATCTATCTCTCATTTTCACTCTCCCACTCTCTCTCTCTCTCTCTCTCTCTCTCTCTCTCTCTCTCTCTCTCTCTCTCTCTCTCTCTCTCTCTCTCTCTCTCTCTCTCTCTCTCTCTCTCTCTCTCTCTCTCTCTCTCTCTCTCTCTCTCTCTCTCTCTCTCTCTCTCTCTCTCTCTCTCTCTCTCTCTCTCTCTCTCTCTCTCTCTCTCTCTCTCTCTCTCTCTCTCTCTCTCTCTCTCTCTCTCTCTCTCTCTCTCTCTCTCTCTCTCTCTCTCTCTCCAAGGATCCTAATCTATTGGAACATGTGGACTATGAGATCTTCTGAGGTAGCATCTCCTATGTATTACATTTCTCCATAATGAGGTGGGTTTTGTTTAGTAAGTGAGGGTTGAGTAGCCATGTTGGTTTTTCCTCAAGGAAGATTTGTATTACCCTTAGCATACTTCATCTCATTCATGTTGATAATCTATATGGGGAGCCTCTCATGCTATACAAGATTCTTTTAGGTCTTTCTTTGAGAGTCTCACCTCATTGTCAATTCAAGTGGTAGTGTCTTTGTAGTTTTTGATGGTATGACCCTAATGATGGATTTTTTATTAGATGAACACTTGAGTGCTCTAAATTGATCCAGGTTTGGTTGAAACATAGTATCTTGGTTCCAAACTAGGTTATCAGAGTGATGAAGTTATGTAGTTATTGTTGTCCACCATTCGAGTTAACATCTTTATAATCATACCTATTTGATATAGGTGTTAATGGATTGGGAAGGATGTACTAGTTGAATGAAGGAGGGCTAGCTATGTCTAAGGGACCTTGTCCCTATTGTGTTATTGGTCTAGACATATTCAAGGGTACCATAAGTACCACAATAAGATGGGAATACAAGGTGGGTGAAAGGTGGAAGAAAGAAAATGAGAGGGCTTGTCAAGAAGGATTTTCCTTTCATGTTAGTTTCACAAAATTATGTGATATTCTAAATCTGCTCATCACAAAAAGTGAATGAGGTGGATGCAAAACAAACATACAATATGTGCTACACCCTTATTGATGGTATAGATTCAATTACTCCTGCTCTTCCAAAAAAATATAGTTAAGCAAAGGAGGATTTGACAAATCACTCTCTTCTCATGGCAAGAGGATCTCATAGATAGTAGTGATATGGTTGTGTGAAAAGAAAAGTGAAGGATAAATTCTATCTTATGTTAGTAAAGAATATAGGTCTATTGTGTGGTAATGTAATAATTAAAAACAAAGTCAAAGTGTGCAAGAGTGTACACTAGTGAATTTTGTAGAGTAGTCAAATGGGAAAGGATATATGCAAGAATATGATATCTTGATGAAGTATGTATGTGGCCTTCATAGCCATCTAATTAGGCTCATATTTCTCTCAAAAATGAAAGAAATAGATAAGCCATATTATCAAGCTCATTACTTCAAAATGGACAAGGAAAATATCACATGCCCTTATATATGAAGGGAAATACAAAACAATTTTCAACTTAATCCTATAATAAGAGATGTCAAAAGTTATTTGATCTACACAAATTATCACCACTTTGACATAATAATGAAACTAAATAAATAACTAGAATGAAAAATAATAGAATAACCATGACAGAGAGATACAGGGAGATATAGAGAGAGGTTTTTTTAATGCTTTAGTGTTGATGTTTGGGGTTTTGGGTTCATATTTAGGGAACTTATATTTTAATAATAAGGAAGAGGAAGGTAAATTGAGAGAGAGAGTGAGAGAGAGAGAGAGAGATGTTGAGATTAAGGTGTCATCAACCTTGTAAATTCTATTGCATGTTTTCCACTATTCTTGGAAAGTTCCAAGGTTCTTGGAGAGTTCCAACATCCTTAGAGATAGGGTGTTAATTTTGTAAATTTATTCATAAGGGATGAAGGTTTCACCATCAGTGGTAAATTATTTTTACTAGTAAGCTAAATAATTATTTACTAGCCTTAGTAACTAATTAGTTATCTGCAGGTTGTTACAGAGTTACTTTTACTACTCAAGGAATCTCGATAAATAGTAAATGAGGTGAGGTGGAGAATCTTGGCACCCATCTTAGGGAAATATATTTTTGGGCTGTTATGACATGTGTCATAAGTTTGTAAGAGCATCTATGACAACTTACAATTGTCATTAGGTGTACTTGAGATTCTATGACAACATATGACAACAATTATTGTCTTGTAACTACCTATTCTTGGTTCTAGGCACCCATATTGGGAAGATGCCTATGACAGGTGTAAGGGAATCTAAGAAGATGGTTTTGGTGTATCCCAAGATAGAAACATTGTATTTTTTCCATCTCCCACGAATTTCTTTGGTGGGCACTCATTTTGCATAAATATGAGACTTGAGAGTGAAGGTTGTAAGTGAGGAAAACTTGTTTGCAGGTAATAGGTAGAGTGAGAGATTTCTTCTGTACACATGTGCTATTAGATTGAAGACTAAAAAGGAGATTGGAAGTGGATGTATTTTAATCTTGTTTTGAAGATAATACAACTTGAGCCTCTTTTCTTGGTAGAGTTTTTTCCTGCAAGGGTTTCTCCACGTAAACACTGTGTTATGTGTTTGATCTTCTACTCTATTGTTACCTTGTGATGTGAGATCTTGCATTCTTAGGTTGTTGATTTGTGCCTCTTTATTGCTACTATCTTAAGGTGATGTTATATCTGTTATAAGTTCATCTAAGGTGGTTATATCAAGCATGATAAAGTGGCTAATTTTACAATCATAAAGAATTTGAATCTCTTCATGGTATTTCAAGGATTAAGCAAACTTAATTTACAGATTTGCATACAATTTTCAAATTTCTATTTTGTAGTAGTCAAAGCCTTGTATCTCACCAATTGGTATCATATCTTGGTGATTAACAATTTGATTAGAGCTTGTTCATTTATTCCAACAATTGGTATAAGAGCATAAGGTTGTTCCATGGCTTGCATGTGCTTGCATGTGCTTGCATGTGAGTTGCATGTAATTGTATGGATTTGCATGTTACTTGCATGTGCTTACATGTGAGTTGCATGTACTTTCATGGACTTGCATGTTGCTTGCATGTGATGGATTCATGGTAATTTGGCTCTGGGTATTCCTGCATTTTTTAATTTAGCTTGTAAAGCTTGTGAACCTATTGGAAGGAATTGTAGAATGTGACAAGGTGTCGTTGTACCTCATCATTTAATCATATTTTAGATGTCAAAATCTAGGGCTGTGTCCTCAGTTGTCTACAACTAGGGATTCTACAGTTACTAGTTTCCTCTAACTAATTCTAATGGCTTTCACTAATTTAAAGAGATTGATCTATCTACTTATAAAATGAATTCAAAGAATGTTGGAAACAAAATTGAACAGTAAATTACTTAAAGCAAATCTATAACTGCAACATGCATCTGTCTATCAAAATCAATAAGTATCCTATAAAGCAAAATTCAAAACAACAAAACAAGGGTACTAGCCTTCTGTCTTGGTGGTGAGAGAGCCCTTGCTCCACACCCTTAGGGCTAAAGGCTATAGTAAAGAATCAATACTAGAGAATAAGATCACAACTAGATTATGTCTAATTCCATTCACTCTGCATCAATTGAAATATTAATATCTTAATTGAAAATTACACAAGAATAATAATCCATCCTTTTTCTGCTATTTCAGTATATACAAAATGAGGGATGACATATCACTCATCTTATCTATTAGTTCTCCTATGAGATGGTATCCATCTTTTTATTATACTAGCTATCTAACTATGCAAAATAATCATGCAATAAGAATAGAATGAGTGAAACAAAAGTCCACTCTGAATTCTAAGTTTGAGTTTTAACCCATTTGGGCAGCGAGGCCTTGAAAATATGGATATTAAATCAGTTTCATCAGTAACTCATGCAAAAACTTAAAAGAGATAAAAACTCTCAGTAGTTAACTAAAGATGGCCCTTAATTACTCAGGTGATGATTTGAGCAATAAAAAGGGGGGTATCATGATCACCGCTGAAAGTGCCTAATCGACAGCTGCTAGAAATCTGCCCTGTTGTAAGGAGGTGCCAAAGATGTATGTCTCTATCTGCAGCTCTGGAGGCATGTCTGTTGCTCCAGAGATATAATTGCAGCCTTCTTGCTCAGCTCCGGAGATATGTCTGTTGCTCCAGAGATATAATTATGACCTTCTTACTCAGCTCCAAAGATGCTCTTCCTCTTACTTCAAAACTTTTGCTATCGTGAGGCTCTAGTATAGTCTCTGGAGATATTTAGGACTACCTCTGGAGATGTACAAAATTGCCATCCTGAGCATCTACACCTATTGATTCAAAAAGAGAAGTTTTTTTGCATATTTCCATCAATTCCATGCACATTAGTCCTTAAATCAGAAATCATGATCCTAAGTAATTTATCTTTAGTTAATCATTATTTAGAACAACCTTGCTAGCCTATTCGGGTGTAGACATCAAGAAGTTGGGATCAAAAAGGGGAAAAAGAGAGGTAAAAAGATGTATTTTATGGGTGCTAATTGGCACTCATCATCCCCCCCATACCTAAGGTTTAGCAAGTCCTCTTGCTTCTCACAATCTGGATTTATTCTAGTGGAGTAGCCTAACAGTCAAGCTATAGTCTTGTGCATAGGTAGACCAAGTGGTGTGGTTGGTATTACTAGTTCCCCTGTATTGATCTACCTGCTTTAACCAGTCCTGTAATTTCTCATCTTCCATCTGTTCGGCCCAGATAGGGAGTGGTTCAATTATGAGTGGTGGCCTGAAATGCCCACCTATCCACTCCTGTTTATGCTTATCCATCATTTTGGATATTAATCTTGCCTTCCTCATAAATAACCTTAAGTTTGTAGGTGTGACCACCTCTCTCATTTTTTGCTCTGAGGTCAAAATATTCAACCTTTTCTTTTCTATTGCAAGCACTAGATTAGCTGAACTGTTCATAAAAAGACCAAAATCAATAGAACACTCTTGTAAATTTTTTAGGTATAATGGCAAAATTGTGTTCTTACTGTCAAGGTGATAGACATATGCCCTAAACTAGGTCTTGAAAGCTTGAGGGTTGGGGCACTCTTTTCTGATGAAAAGATTTGTGTCTGTATCCTTCTTGAGGTGAGCCTCCATTCACTCATTCCAAATCTGATGATTCCTCATCATTGACATGAATACTCTGAGCTGGCAGTCTCCTACAAAACAATTGAGAAGGAAGGTCATATCATCAAAACAGAATCCATGTAGATATAATTCACATAGAAAATTTTTGTCTTCATCAGAGCTCCTTGTATAGGTTTTCATGAACCCCTCTACTATTTTTGTGTTCTTAGGCAGATCAGACAGAACTGAAGACAACCTTCTTTGTAGGACCCTTTCTTGTAAAAACATGGCATAACTGGCACTTGGAGGTTTGTAAGATAAAATCTCAGAAGAAATGGAGGCCATCTGAATGACTCTATTCTCCAAGGTTTCCACTCATTGTGCCATGGCAGTAACTACCCTCTATAGTTACAGAATAGGCTTTGAAGCCTCATATTCTCTACATCTCCTTTTCTAGTAAAATAGGGCTTTAGGAATATCGATGGGGGTTGGACCCACATATGGATCTATTTGTACTTCCTATTCAATGGTTGCCCTTGGACCAATCAACTCTTGAATATACTCTTCCTGATCATCTATTTTGTTGTTGGCCCAAGTCAATTATTTATCTTGACTCTGTACTTTTTCAATTAATGTTGCAACTATTATGAGACTATTGTCTCTCGCTTTAGTAAGATCAGAGATACTTTGTACTGCCTCTATCTCTTTTTCCTTCATGATTTTAGCTGTCTCTATCTTCTAGGCCTCCAATTGTGCTTCCTTTTCTTGAATTATTTGGTCTTTATTTTGGAGCTCTATTTGTAGTTTTTCAAATATTTGATTTTGCTCTAGCTCAATTTCCATTCTGTTCTTCTTGAGGTTAGTGATGATCTGATTTTTCCCCCAAAGTAATCATTTTAGATTATCAATTTCTTCCAACAGTTACTACTCTTTTGAAATCTCAATATCCTCTTGATCAGATGGATGAGAGAAAGTTCTTGTTTCTTCTTTTGTTTGTTCCTTACCAGGGTCTTCCATAGCCATTTGTTTAGCACTGTCGGCTGCACCTAGCTCTGTTTTATCTTTTCCTATAGTTTCCCTGTCCTAAGGTTCTTCTAGGGTTTCTTCTATCTGTGCTTAAATTGATGAAGGCCCAGCTTTGTTCTCAGAAGTTCTGAAACCCAAAATCACTTCTTCTAGGAGAGCAGTATCTTTCTCCTTCCTCCTTTTGTCCTAAAACTACCCCAATGGACTCATTTGAAGCATCAGTTTGTATGTGAAATGGTAAAGTCCAATTAGGTCCTCTCAAAACTGGTGTTACTATAAGATTCTCTTTCAAGGTTTCAAATGCTGATTGACAGTCTTCTATCCATAGGAATTCTGTGTCTTTGTTAAGCAAGGTAAATACGGGGCAACTATTCTGTTGAAATTTTCTATGAATCTCCTATAGTAGCCTACATGACCTAGAAAACTTCTAACATCTGTCTAATTTTTGGGTGAAGGCAACTGTGTGATCACTTCTATCTTGTTTTGATCCACTTTGATTCCATTTGTTGAAATGTGGTGTCCCAATACAATTCCTTCTTCTACCATCATGAAGCACTTTTCATGGCTAAGAGATAATTGATTTTTATCACAACATTTTAGTATTTTTTAAGATTTCTAAGAGCTTCTTCAAAATTATCCCCATACACAGTAAAGTCATCCATATAGACCTCCATGCATTCATTAGCTAGTTCAGTGAAAATAGCTAAAACAAGTCTCTGAAATGTAGCTGGGGCATTACATAGTCCAAATGGGAGAACTTTATAAGCAAAAGTTCCCCAAGAGAAAGTGAAAGTGGTTTTGTCCTGGTCTTCAAGTGCTACTTGAATTTGGTTATACTCACTAAACCCATCTAAAAAAGAAAAATACTTTCTCCCAGCAAGGTTGTCTAGTACTTGGTTAATGAATGGTAAGGGAAAGTAGTCATTTTTTGTAGCCTTGTTTAGTTCCCTATAGTCAATACACACCCTCCATTTCCCATTGACTATCTGAGATTGGATATATAAACATTGTTGACAGTAATTTTTCTATTTCAGTTTTGACAATGTCCTTTAAAGCAGGATTCAATCTTCTATGGGGTTGTCTGATAGGTTTAACATCCTCAGTGTATATATGATGGGTACAGATCTCAGGAGGTATACCCTTCATATCTTGTTATTCCTAAGCAAAAGCTGTTGAATGGGAAATCAGAAGTTGGATAAGTTTTTCTTCCTGATTTGCTGTTAACTGAGTATTGATATTAAGTGTTTTCCTTGGTAAAATCATGACCTGTTTTGTGATTTGAACCATAGATGTAGTTAATCTATACACTAGAGTCATGGTATTGAGGGGACAAGAATGTTGAAGCAACATGTAGAATGTGGCTAACTCTCTATAAAAGGTTTCTCCACAAGGAATGATATTTGCAAGGGTACAATGAGAAGAAGTAAGAAGTTCTCTCTTAGAATCTTGGGCAAGCTCCATCACATCCTCGTTGATTAGGATGTGGGTAATGTCTTCTATTGTATCATAGAAGATTTCTTTTTCCAATTCTCCTAGATGTTCCCTGATGGTTACCATGGCTACTAAGGAACTATTGTCATTGTTCTCTAGTTCATCCACCCATACTATTCCTATATAGTGTATTGATGGTTTAGCTGGAGGATACAAAGATACTTTCTTCAAATCTATCCCATTAGAAATGACCATATACCTGGTTTGACAATCAATAGATGCTGCTGTTGTAGCCAGCCATGGTCTTCCTAAAATCAATGTATAAGCATTTCTCTAGTTTCTAGGTTCTAATACTAGGAAGTCCACTGGAAATTCCCATGATTCTATCACAACTTGTACATCAGTAATTACTCCTTTCAGAATAGCTACTAACTGGTCAGCAAGTTGAAGAATTTTAGTTGTGGATTGGATACCTGATAGAGCTGATTTGTCCATTGTATGAACCGTTATCACATTAATTGCTACTCCCAAATCAAACAAAACATTTGAAATTTCTACCCCTGAGATGAAAATGGTTATGACAAGATTTCTAGGGTCCCCATATTTTGGGAGAAGCATTTCTCCCATCAATAGATCTACTACTTTCCCTTCCACCTATATTGTAGAAGGAAAGTTTTTTCTCATGCCCTATGTTTTGACACAATGTTGTTTAATGAATTGATTTCATTCTGGTACATCTCTGATTGCTTGGAGGAGAGGAATTTCAATGTTTAGTTGCCTGATTTCTTGTAAAATTTCTGATTCTAGGTTGGGTTTGACTTGTTTTTGTAAAATCTTTTTTTGGGGGACATGCTGTTTGAGTCATTCTGGGTACGGTGCTAATTTTTCCATCTCTAGAGCATCTCCGGAGCTTTTATCAGAATTGTGTCTAGGAATGTTCTCCGGAGTTGGTCTTTTAGGAGCATCTCCAGAGCTTTCCAAGGATGATTCTTTTAGCACTTTTTTGATATTAATCTTCTCCGGGAGTTGAGTGGATGAATTTTCAAGCTCCTCGTCCTTGGTTACTTCAACTATAGTTGGAGGAGACGGTCTTGGGAATGCTTTCCTAGAAAGCAGCTGGAGATTATTTGAATATATAGCATTAATACCAGCCATATTTTCTTGCTCCGTCATGTAAACAGCTGCTCCCTATTTATTTCATGGGTTTGGTATAGGCTGAGCTAATAGGGGTGGTTGACTAATCGGCTCATTTTGTGATTTTCCTTGTGTGTTGGAGGGTCCAGTTAGTAAAGCTTGTTGTTGAGGTTGGAAACATCTAGGTTGTCCCTGGTATTGTTGATTATATCCCTATTGAGGACCCCATTAAGGTTGCATGTTTTGAGATCCAAACTGTGGTGGCCACTGTTGATTTCCCCAGTGCTGATTTGGTAATTTTGGTTTTACCAATGTTGATTTGGCCAATCCTGCTATCCCCAAGGAGGATTCTTCTAAGGCCCATGCCAAGTTGGGTTCCATTGATTATTTCCCCAATTAGAAGGACCCCTATAAGAAAGCTGGTTTGGATACTGATTATAAGGGAAATTCCCAGTTTGTTTTTATCCCACATAGTTTAATTCTTCTTCCATTACAGCATTCTTCATACTCAATCTTTTCAAGGCTGGAAGTTGACTACATTGACTGGTAGGATGTTCCCTGTCACAGATCTGACAAACCTCTGATTTGTCTAAAGGGTATTCTCTCAACAGATGCTTGTTTCTACACCTAGGACAATAGATGGAGAGTGGTTCAGTTGCTCTATTTTGATTAGCTGTTCTATTTTTCACCTGAATCCCATCCAATGTGGTATTTAATTAGACTAGAATATCTATTTTTAGATTTGCAATCTCTTCCATTAACTGTCCTATTTCAATCTTCCCTTTGAAATTTTTGGATGACCTCACTCCATCTTGGGTTCTGGAATAGTTCCTACAGAGTTCTTCTATAGCAGGTATATCCATTTTGTTGATATTCCCTTTTCCCATTAGATCCAATGCCTATTTTGATTCCCTATCCAATCCATTTACAAACAAGGTTCTGGTCAAAGAGTGCTCTACTGGGTTGCCATATCATCTCAAGGTGAAGTTAAACCTATCCACATAGTCCTCTAAGGTCTCTTCCTCTCCTTGCCTAATTTTAAACAATTCCTCATTTTTATTACTGGCTTTACAGTAATCTTGGTACTTTCCTAAAAACTCTGTTTCCATCTGATCCCAAGAATGAATAGAGTTCTGGGGTAAACCCATAAACCATCTCATCACAGAATCTTTCAAGGTTAAAGGGAAAAGTTTGAGTTTTTGGTTATCTGATCCATAATTATAAGTTTGGCATACTACTATGAATTCAAATAGAAACTGATCTAGATCCTCAGATGAAAGACCTCTAAAATTTGGTAGGTGTGCTAGTGAGATATTTTGCATAGGAGCATTCTCTCCAGCAGTTAGAACAATGGGTTATGAGAAGGTTCTTGGAGCCTGATTTCCTTCTTCATGATTATCATTATTATCATCCATGTTTAATACTAGTTCTTCTTCCTGAGGTTCTAAGATATCAGGTTCTATAAAAGGATCTGCCTAAAACTTTTGTTGTAATTCTTGGATATAATCAATGAGTGGAAGATTTGTAGGATCTAAGGGATTATTGTTTTGAGGTGCCACTTCCAAGGTAGGTTCCAGGTTTCTTTCTTCAACAGGATCTTGTACCACCCTACTACTTTCTCCTATAGTTTGTTGATGGGGTGTATGCTTTATGTATCTTCCTTTTGAGTCTCTTGCTCTAACCATACAGACCTAACCTAAACTATTTAGCTAAGTTTCCCTAATTAACACAATTGTTCCCAGCAACGGTGCCAAAAATGACAAGGTGTCATTGTACCTCATCATTTAATCATATTTCAGATGTCAAAATCCAGGGCTGTTTCCTCAACTGTCTGTAACTAGGGATTGTAGAGTTACCAGTTTCCTCTAACTAATTCTAATGGCTTTCACTAATTTAAAGAGATTGATCTATCTGCTTATAAAATGAATTCAAAGAATGCTAGAAACAGAATTGAACAGTAAATTACTTAAAAGCAAATCTATAACTACAACATGCATCTGTCTATCAAAATCAATAAGTATCCTATAAAGAAAAATTCAAAACAACAAAACAGTGGTACTAGCCTTCTACCTTGGTGGTGAGAGTGGGCCCTTGCTCCACACCCTTAGGGTTGAAGGCTATAGTAATGAATCAATACTAAAGAATAAGATCACAACTAGATTCAGTCCAATTCCATTCACTCTGCATCAATCAAAATATTGATATCTTAATTGAAAATTACACAAGAATAATAATCTGTCATTTTTCTGCTATTTCAGTATATATAAAATGAGGGATGACATATCACTCATCTTATCTATTAGTTATTCTACGAGATGACATCCATCTCTTTATTATACTAGCTATCTAACTATGAAAAATAATCATGCAATAAGAATAGAATGAGTGAAACAGAAGTCCACTCTGAATTCTAAGTTTGAGTTTTAATCCATTTGGGCACCAAGGCCCTGAAAATATGGATATTAAATCAGTTTCATCTGTAACTCATACAAAAACTTAAATGAGATAAAAACTCTCAGCAGTTAACTAAAGGTGGCCCCTAATTACTCAGGTGATGATTTGAGTAATAAAAAGGGGGATATCACAATCGCCGCTGAAAGTGCCTAACCGACAGTTGCTAGAAATCTACCCTATTGTGAGGAGGCACCAGAGATGTATGTCTCTGTCTGCAACTCTAGAGGTATGTCTGTTGCTCCGAAGATATAATTGTGGCCTTCTTGCTCGGCTCTAGAGATATGTCTGTTGCTCCGGAGATATAATTGCGGCCTTCTTGCTCGGCTCCGGAGATGGTCTTCCTCTTACTTCAAAACTTCTACTATCCTGAGGTTTTGGTATAGTCTCTGGAGATATTTAGGACTACCTCCAGAGATGTACAAAATTTCCATCCTAAGCATCTACACCTATTGATTCCAAAAGAGAAGTTTTTCTGCATATTTCCATCAATTACATGCACATTAGTCCTTAAATCAGAAATCATGATCCTAAGTAATTTATCTTTAGTTAACATTATTTAGAACAACCTTGCTAGCCTATTTGGGTGTAGACATCAAGAAGTTGGGATCAAAAAGGGAAAAAAGAGAGGTAAAAAGATGTATTTTATGGGTGCTAATTAGCACTCATCAGAATGTTGGAGGTTTTTGGGCTACAGTGGATGTTCTGTATGTTGACAATTTTTTACATATCTGTGAGATTAGAAGCCATGGTATCTACCTCTCAGATGGATATTGTTAATGAGATCTATGGTGGGCATTGGAAGCTCATGGTTGAGGATCTTATTTTACATGAAGTTGGTCATGTGTTTGTTCCTTAGAGGGTGGTGACTTGGAGCTCCAATTTGGCAATATGTGAGTATCCTCTTGTTTGGTGGTTTTATTCCTTTACCTTATAGTCATGTGAAGCAAATGGGTGTTCATGTTGGATGGTTACTTTTGGTACCCCATTCACATGGAAGAACATTTATTTTTTGGACTACAGTATGGAGTGCTTATGTTGGATTCATGGTTTTATCCCTTGGTTACATGAAAGCATTGGATGGTTTTCCATTAGTTGCATGTGGTTTGTGGAGTTGGTATTTCTATGATATGGACACTCCTGAACAACCTAGTTTCACATTTTCCATATTCATGTTATTTTGGATATTTAGGTTTTATAGTCTTGTTGTTTCAAAAAGCTGTGGATTCATAGATCTATGATATTTCATTATTTCACATGACATATTTGATGTTGTTCATTGGTGTGAATATTTAGATGTTTAAGTGGTTTCAGATTTACAGAGAAATGGTTTTCCAAGTTTTACATATTAACTAAAATTTTTGGTTTGTAGATTTGTGGAAAGATTGTGTTCAAACTCTTAGAGTATTCTGGATGGAGACAATTACAGATTTGTAGGGTTGCTTGTTGGGTTCTTATGATCTATGGTTACTCTTATGTGGATTTGTTTGGTAAATCAGGTCTAGCATTGATCCTGGTGTTTGAGTCTTGGAAATCTACATGTTATACCTGGTTATCTCTATTCTGCATGTTACTAATGTGGGGTTGATTGTATTTTTTAGTTATTTGAGATTGGAGCATTGACTGTGTTTTTCTCCTTTGAGATGTTGCATGAGTGTAGATCTTGTAAATTATCTAATGAGGACTCTTGGTCACCTTGATTACATTGGTATGTTTATTGCAGTGAGATAAAAGGATGGTTTGGATTACCTAATATAGTTGTTCATTAGAATCTATAGCAGTAAGTTATGGTGCATGAGAAGCTCTATTCACTTGCAGTGTGTAGTGATCCACAGATAATCTTTGGTTAGAAGATGGATGATCTTTTGCAATGGTTGTTAGTGTCATAAGGAGCTCTTGGATTCTACCCTTAGTTTGCATTAAGGGTTTATTGACATATTTGGTTCTATTGATAGAGGATGCTTAATCTTCATGTTATTTGAAGAAGTGCTAACATCTTGTTTTATGGAGGACTCTTAGTGTCTTTGGTAAAGGTGTTATTGTTCTTCCTTTGGAGAGGATGTAGTCCTCTTTGGTTTGGAATTTTAATCATTTGCTTGGAGCTTCATGATTTTGCAGGTTGCATTTGAAGTTGACATGGATTGATTGATAGGTTCTCATGGATACTAGAGAGAATTGGGTTAGGCAAGATATTTGTTATGTTTAGAGATATGTGTTGGAATGGTTACTTGTTATGAAAGTTTTTCAACAATAAAGACTGAGGAACCTACACCTGGAAATGGATGTGAGTCCATCATAGACCTAATGAGAAGGTTGTCTTTATTTAAAGCTTATATTTCTTGGTGTTGCATGCATAAGACAATCTTGTATCCCACTCTTGGTCTACGTGGTAGGTGAATGATCTAAGAGGTGTTGCCTGCTTGATTATTAGACACATTCTTTATATGTATCTTCACTTCTCTTGTGCATTAGTCTTGAATGTTGAGTTTTGAGGGCTTGTTAAGAAGTAGATGCATGATTTTATGTATTTTCGTTGTTCTCCTTGTAATCTTGAACTTGGGTAAGTTCTGAGGATTTGTTAGGAGAGGTACATAGGAGATGGTTAGTGGCTTTGGGCATATTCCCTTCTATTGTGGGAATGTTTGGCTAGTTTGATCTACTTTATGTGAGAGTCTTTCATCTATTGTTGTCATGTTTCATTATAAGTTGAATGGTTAGATGTTGATATCCTTTTAGTTTGGGAGTGTTGAAGGAGATCTTACTTTACATAGATTGGCACATGCTAGTGTGGTATAAGGACATGGTTTGATTTGCAAGTTCTCTCTTTGTTTATTGTCTTCTTCCTAAAGGTTCTTATGTTTATGGAGTTGAGGTTTTGAATGGAGTCACGTGTTGTTTTTGTACTTCATTATTTTTTGGCAACAATTTGGTAGCTCCTTGATCTCTTTCTTCATTGGTTTGGAGGACTTGGGAGAGTTATTTGGATTGGTAATGAGGGATGTATTTTGCATATCATTGTATGATTCTTTGACACTATGATAGAGGAGTTAGCCACATCCTCTATGTGAAGTGCTATAGGAGAACTTGTTAATGCTATGATCTTGTTTTCAAATTTGACATTACCTATGTAGTGGGAGTTCCAGAAGGTATATGTGTTCTATATGAGAGAGTGACCTCTCTTGGGTTGGTTACACTTTACTGCAGTGAGTTACTTCAAAAGATTTTTATTGCATGTCTATGTGTGTTATTACCTTGGAGTCTTCTTTTGTAGGATGGTGGATATACAAAGGACTTGTTTGAAGCTTTGGGTTGTTATGTTGATAGCATGAAGTTCTACTTATGATAGTTTGTTTACCTTGGTTTGAGGTATGGATAGTTTGGATGAGCTAGCAACTTGATTTGCTTGCTATTCCAATTTGGTATCAATATGGTAGTCACTCAGAGTCATTTGTTATTATTTGAATTTGATGCTTGTGTTCATGTATAGATTGGTGCAGGTTTCAATGACAGTTGATATGTTTCACCTTGGCATGCTCCTTATCCTATCATGGATGACAGGATGTGAGGAGTTCTTGCTTGGAATGGTGGTTATCATGGTTGTTTTTTTGCAGGTATCTTGTTGGAGCACAAAAATATGTTGAAGAATCAATGGTACATGGTTGGCTAAGGGATGTTTTTCCCTTGTTGCTTTTTCCTATGGATATGTATTTACAATGTATGATGTCAAATGTGAGAATGTTGGGATTAAGGTGCCATTAACCTTTTTAATTCTATTGCATGGTTTCCACTATTCTTGGAAAGTTCCAAGGTTCTTGGAGAGTTCCAACATCCTTGGAGATAGGGTGTTAATTTTGTAAATTTATTCATAAGGGATGAAGGTTTCACCATCAGTGGTAAATTATTTTTACTGGTATGGTAAATAATTATTTACTGGCCTCAATAATTAATTAGTTACAGGCAAATTGTTACAGAGTTACTTTTATGGCTCAAGGAATCTTGGTAAATAGTAAATGAGGTGAGGTCAAGAATCTTGGTGCTTATATTAGGGAAATGTATTTTTGGGCTATTATGACACATGTCATAAGTTTGTAAGAGCATCTTTGACAACTTACAATTGTCATAAGGTGTAAAAGATTCTATGACAACATATGACAGCAATTATTGTCATGTAACTACCTATTCTTGGTTCTAGGTGCTTATATTGGGAAGATGTCTATGACAGGTGTAAGGGAATCTATAAGAAGATGATTTTGGTGTATCCCAAGATAGAAATGTTAAATTTTGTCCATCTCCCACAAATTTCTTTGGTGGATACTCATTTTGCATAAATATAAGACTTGAGAGTGAAGGTTGTAAGTGATGAAAATTTGTTTGCAAGTAACAAGTTGAGTGAGAGAGTTCTTCTGTACATAGGTGTTGTTGGATTTAAGATTGAAGAGGAGATTAAAAGTAGATGTATTGTAATCTTGTTTTGAAGATAATACAATTTGAGCCTCTTTTCTTGGTCAAGTTTTTTCCCGCAAGGGTTTCTCCACATAAACACTGTGTTATGTGTTTGATCTTCTACTCTATTGTTACCTTGTGATATGAGATCTTGCATTCTTATGTTGTTGATTTGTGCCTCTTTGTTTCTGCTATATTATGGTGATGTTTTTTCTATTATAAGTTCATCTAAGGTGGTTATATAAATCATGATAAAGTGGTTGATTCTAGCATAATAAAGAAGTTGAATCTCTTCATGGTATTTCAAGGATTAAGCAAACTTAATTTACAGATTTGCATACAATTTTCATATTTCTATTTTGTAGTAGTCAAAGCCCTGTTTCTCACCAACTGGTATCATATCTTGGTGATTTGATGATTAAGAATTGGACTAGAGATTGTTCATTTATTCTAGAGAGAGAGATAACAAGATGGAGAGATGGAGAGAGAGATAGAAAAAGAGATATAGACTCATTCTTATTCTATTCTATCCATTTGAGGGTTTTCCAACTTCCCTATGCCTAGACTCATAAGTGGAGTGTATCTAAGCAACCATCTCATTAAATTAAGAATTATGAGATCTTCTAGACTAGGATTAGCACTAGGATTTTTGTGCAGTCCATATTTCTTTTGAAGATAGATAAGCCTTGAACTAGGATATATCAATTCAACTAACTCTATAAATATATGGGTAACTCCTCTTTTTCATCCATAGAAGAAACCTAAGTGTCATCATCCCAATGATTATACCATAGTTTGGATAGGTCACCTCTTTTATCATCTTCCTAAATAGAATTTCCACTCTCATTTGCTTCATCATGGAATTGGACCCCTTTAGGACAATGAAAAGGGTCATGAGCTTGGATACAAGGAGTACACAATGAGTATACTTTCATAAAATTTGTGTACTCCAAAGTATTTGGAACATTTCTCCTTTTGTCCATTGTTGTACTCATCTTGGTCTCCTATCTCATTGGTGATGACTATGTGAATGAGAAGATGGTGAGGCTAGTAGCTTTGACACTTTGGATATCCTACTTGACATTTGAGAGAATGTTTTTATCATTTTATTTAATTTTTTACCAAGGCATAATCAATGCCCCTACCTCTATATTGCCCCCTACTATATAGATAGGTGGATTCTTTACTATCCCTATGTTCTTTGGAATCTCTATCCCCTTTAGGTCTCTTTAACTCTATATTGAGCATTAATCCATCTATAGTAGCTGAGGGAGCACAACATTCTTGATTCACATTCCTCTCTCTAGTATTCTTTTCTATGGGTCAAGCTTTCTATTTCTTTCTTAAAGGTTTTTACCCCTTTGTGAACTTCTCTTATTATAGAGGGGGTATCTACACCATTATAGATATTAGGGCTTCTCTATTCAAGGGAGTTCCCCTCCCTATTATTATTTCAATCCCACTATTGCTTGTTCCCTTCTAAGAGAAGTTTAGGTCCTTTTGGAAAAAATGGGGCCATGATCATAAACCATAGATGCTCGACCACCTCCTCATAGCAAACCATAGGTGGTTGACCACCTCCTATCCTTGCACCTCCTAGTTAGTGTCTCTACTCTTGTTCCTTCTAGGTCTTTATCTAAATCTTGATTCATTACAAGTGGTGGATAAGTTGGGGTCAACAATTAGCTTTACTAGATCTTCTATGGTTGGGTATGGGTAAAGATAAATTGAGATGAGGTCACCTCATGCTCAACCTTAAATATGATACTTAGTCCTCTTTCAATTCTAAGCAAAAAAACATGTTTTACATGAACACAAAACGTGATCACATTTTATGTTTGACAAAACATACATACATGAATACATGTTTTATAGTGTTTCCATACATACATACATAACATTATTTTCTATTCAAATAAACATTAATTAATTATATATAAAGTATTTAAATATTTAAAATATATATTTTTACATTATAGAACTATTTTTTTTTGTGGAACCTAAAACATGAGCATGTTTTAGGTTCCACAAAATGTGCTCGTGTTTTGTGGAACCTAAAACATGAGCATGTTTTAGTTTTTTTCAAATTTTTAGTCTGCCTTTTTAGGCTTGGAATTATCTTGGGAAACCAAACCTAAGGATTGGACCTCTATGATACCTCCTATAGACGTGTTTTTCATTGTTAATAACATTTTTGAACTTCAACTCCATCAGATTTACTCATTTTATAATGAAATTTGATGAAACCAACACCAAAACGATGAGCTAGTTCTTAGCTTTCCAACCATATATTTTTTAAAATTTTTTGAATAAGTTAAGATATTTATTTTTATTTTATTTGAACAGTGTCCTCATATTCTTCAATCATATATGTATTGTTTTTTCTTTATAACTTTTGATCCATTTATCAAAATTTTAAAAAAATTATATAGGATTGTTCTATGCTTCATTCCTTATACATTCAAAAAAAATACATTTTCAATTATTTTTGTGCAAGTTATGTGATGCGCATGCTTAGTGATGTACTTTTTAGGATGCATCCACTTTGAAAAATCACAAAATAAATATATTCAATAAAAAAATTTAAAAAAAATACATAACTTCTAGTACTCACTCTTAACTACATTTTTGCCAACCTGTTTTTAAAATACTAAATGCAAAAAAAATAGGGGGCACACACCAGACACTATGTTATATTTAGTGAGAAAAACAAGAACACTTTTGTGTGTGCACAATATTTCACCCTCTTAATCTTAACTATTTTTTTAAAACTTTGGTAGTTTAAAAACTAGATCCAGAGCACTACAATTCTTGTTCTTACCATATATTCAAATTTTGAGTGCATGCATCTCAAATTACTCATCCAAGTTCAGGTTTAGCTGATTTCAAGAAAAAAATGGCCACTTTTGACCCCCTTCTTGTATACCATTTCCATGCACTTACCCCTAGCTAAGGTCTATTGAGTAGTATATAGAATATTTCAGATGAGAGAATAACATGGCACAATATTTAAAAATCTTTTGGTCCAACTCTAAGTGGTAAAAGGGTACAATTGAATGTATGAATGAAAATTCCATAAGAGAAACTACACAATGATCATACAAATCGTGATTCAAATGTCTCGTGACATGCTAAATAAGGGAGTTATTTTGTGAGGAAGAAATTTTTGAACGAAGAGGATCTTACCAAGTTTTTCACATCAAGATTCAAGCCAAATGTAAAAAGTATGACAGTTTGATTGATTCTTGGTCTCAATCAAATCTAATTTCTTGCATGATAGTTGAAGAATTAGGTCTAAAAGTGGTGGACCATCCACATGCTTCTTGGGATGGTTGAAAGATAATGTGAAGTTTAAAGTCACAAAGTAATTTGTAATATTTAGTTTGGATTTGGTTTGGGCTTTGTTGATGAAGTTATCTTTGATGTGGTTTGTTTTGACATTTGTAATATGATATTTTGTATTCCATATATGAGAGAGATACTATCTATTTCTAAACAAAATAACCAATATAGATTGGTCTTGGAGGGAAAGGAGAACTTCACGAAAAATCATAAAGGATATTCCATGATTACTTAAGTTAGTTATATTGATTGCTTCAAATTAACACACCTAATTGGGAGGGTTAAAGGGAATACCAATTTAGGGTAAGTAGTCTTACATGCCTAGATGTACAAATTAAAACATGTGATCAAGCTCACGAGAATTCTAACATCCTATATAAAATAAAAATTAATCTAATTCTTGTAGAGAAACAAGGTTATAATGAGGCATAGGGTTAGGAGGAAAACATAGGTGCAAATAAAGAAAAAATAAAATGAGGTGATGCACTAAAAGTAGTTATCAATTAGCCCTCCCTTGTCCACTTAATCAATTTATTAGACATGAAAATGTGAATATTGTGGCCCAAGTTTTCTCAACCCACTTCCACTAGAGGACCATGACCAGATAGCCATTAATGGTTATGGCCAAGGCTAGTTCAACTAGCTTCCACTTAAGGGACATAACAAAACAAATAGAACATACATGAAATAAAAACCAAGGGACACTCTCTAGGTTGAGATATGACAAAGAAAGCCAAATAACCCTTATATTCATCAAGATCCAAGAGATCTATACATAAGATGATTCAAACCATATGTAGATTGCCCAAAAGAGAAAGCAATCACAATCATTAATCAAATAGGATAACCCAAAGGACCAACATAACTAACATGTTAAATAGGCATCCCTTTCTAAATAACTTGCCCCATGCTCTTCATATGGGGATGGGGAGGGTTTTACATTAACTATTAAAGAAAGACACAACAACTAATAATTAAAGAACATGCTAATGCTCCATAAGATTTTAATAAACTAGTAATTTTATTAAAATCCAAAAGTAGTGAAGAATTCACTACAATTTCATAAAATAGAAAGTATTTAATTGATGCAAGTGGTAGATTCATGGGTTTAAGGTTTTAAATTTTAGCTAAAGGCATTGAAACAAACCTTCACGCGTGCAAGGAACAACAAATTAGTTAGAGGCAAGGCATTGTTTCTTGGGTGTTGTCTATCTTATGGAGGGATGCAAAAAGGAACCTTGGCTACACAAAGAGATCATCAACACTTCTCCATTAAGTTTAAATCTCTTAGGTACCTAAATTATCATAGTTGATGAGGTGTGATATGAAAATTCAAGTCTCTTTTGACGTCAGGGCTATTGGGACCATGTCATCCTAGTTTGTTGAGTGTTGTTAAGAAGCCTAATGGAGAAATTCATCATCAAACAATTGTAATGGAGATATTTATAGATAGTGGTTCACTCTTTTGATGGTTGCGAAGGTTTGAAAATGATATAAAGGACATCTTTAAATCTTCATTGGTGGATAAGACATCCTTCTATGATTGGCCCTACTCCTAGTTGGCCTAATAAATTTAGTTGTTTTGTAGGGGAAAAATGATGTGAATTTGGAATTAAAAGATGAATATGATTATATATTCCTATTTCTATCATATATTTGTGTAATTTAACACTTCCTTTCAAGTCTATATGCATAAGTTATGGCTTTAAGAAGAACTAGGTAAAAAGGGCCACTAAAGTGGTGAATGCATGTTCTCTAGTGGTGATTATGTGTTTACTCCAATGAATTTATCATGTGAAGTGGTGAATTCATCATGGTAATGGAAAATTAACCATTTTCCCTAATGGATTTATCATAAAGTGGTGAACGTTTTCACTAGTAAAGTGGTGAACACATCTTTATATAGGTACATCATGATGGGCTAAATAGTGGCAATGTCAGAAAAATCTTGCTAGATGAAAAAGTGCTAACATTTAGACATATTTAGATTTGGATGGAAAAATTTTAAATATTTCTAGCTCAAATATATATTCCCTCCCAAATACCTTGGGCTTACCTTACACTTATGTAGGAAAATAAGTGTTGTACAGTTTGCATAAATTATATTATTTAATTATGTAAAATAAATATTTATTTATGGTGCATTCATGTGATGTGTTTATCCACATTAATTATTTATTTGGGGGCACTTGTAAAAGTTGTATGTAACATTGGGTTAGTTATTTTATGTGTATGTGACACATAGAGTAATTAATTATTTATTGGGAATTATTTAATTATTGAGAAAAAAGGGGAACTTAGTACCAATAATTAAATGTGGGGGTCAATGGTTTTAGTGTGCTCATGGTTTTGGGGAATATGGTTTTACCATACTACATCTTGTATTTGTGTGCGCTTGGTTCTATAAAAAGAAAACACATGGGTAGTTGTTGAGGTTGGTTGTTGGCTTGTTGGTTGTTGTAGTTGTTGGATGGGTTTAGCTAGATTGAGTCTCTCTTGCAGGTTGCACATGTGAGGGTTTGAAGCATGGCACAGGATGTGTGGTTACATGCTTGTTCACGTGGAGTGGATGTAGAGAGATTGATGCTTCAGAGGTATTCATGGAGACTCTGTAGATGTATTGAAATCTTTATTGTTTAATAATACATGAGAGATGTGTTAGCACTCATTTTGACCTGGGGGTTGTTTTTTCATGATCAGGGGTTTTCTTCATTTGAACCCTTTATCTTCTTGCCCATTTTCCTAAGTGTTGGACCTCCTCAGCATTTTTCAGCTGCAGCATCATATTTTCTTTGAGGAGGAGATCATCATCATCATCTTGTCTTCGATGATGGTCTGCATTATCATATTTTCTGTCGACTTGTTTTTCATCAGGATCATCATATTTCAATATCGGGTGATGTCTGGATATCATCCTGATCCTGCTGATGAGCTACAGTGCACCCTGATTTGCTTGCGGGGGTGATTTTTCAAGTATCCGGTGATCTTCCAATTATCACCTTGCCCAAACATGATGATGATGTTGCCCCGATATTCTGAAGGGGTTATTCTTTGAGTTGTTTCGACTTGACTTGTTTTTTCTTAAGGGTCGTCATCATCATCATCATATTTCCAGTTATCACCGTGTTGCTTGCGGGGGTCATCATATTTTCTGCCTTCATGATATTTCGCCGGGGTGATATTTTTATCATCGGGTGATCTTGGTTATGATCATCCTGATGATGTAGTTGAAGAGTTCTAAGTGTGACCCGATATTCACTGGGGTCATCATATTTTGAACGTCAGGATGATCTTAGTCAATATCATCCTGATGATGTTGTATCACTTCATGTTCGTTGTTTTATCATCCTGATGATGCTGACGTCATTCTTATGACAGGGTGATATCTATTTCTCTGCCTATCTGCATCATGATATTTCCGAAGGAGGGGGTGATATTTTCATATCACTCGGGTGTATGTTTGTTCCACCGTCATGATGATGCTGATATCAAGGAGATATCCGCCTACCGGCTTCGTGCATTATCTAGGGGGGGTGATCTTTTCAAGCATCATCATATTCATCTATCGCCCTGATTTTATAGTGGAGCTACAGTGCAACTTGATATTTGTACATCAGGATGATATTTCCAAATATCCGGTTGTCTTCCGAATATCATCCTGATGTCAATATCATGATGACGTCATCAAGGTCCGGGGGGGTCATATTTCTAACACAGATCATCTTGTGGAGATCTCCCGATATTTGCAAACATGATGATGACGTCATCCAGATATGAGGAGGTGCGCAGTAGGCAGATATGATGATGACGTCAGTAGGATATGATGATGACGTCATCAAGATGTTCATCGACCAAACTTTTGGTATAGGCTCAGCAGGAGGATTTTCCTCCAATGGATCAGGTTGTGCGGATAAGGGCGAATATCATGCAGGTTATATTGCGATATGATGCTGACGTCAGGGTGATATTTCAAGCAACAGGATATCATGCTGCTGGAGGATGATGATGATGAAGTCTTATACTAGTGTCGTCAGGAGCAAAAGCACCGACATCATATATGCTCATGACCTAGTATATAAAGTGTTAAAGAGGTTGTCGCAGGGTGCATGTGGGATAATTGATATCCTGCATATTTTCAAATATCATGATGATGAATCTCGGCGGGAAATGGTTGCGATCGACTGTTAGATGTTTTTCCCAAGGCCGCGGGTTGGTGCGCCATTAATGGCGAAGGTTGCAGAGGTATGGGCGGATCTGGTACCCGATTGAAGGTGTACATCAGCGGACAGTGGCGCAGGGCTCGAGATATCTTCCTGTCTCCTCCCCTGCCTGCTGCATTCATGTCTGGGCGCCAATCTGGTAAGGCGTTGAGTGCCATTTTGCTGATACTGTGTATCTGGCGGGATTTTTGGTCAACCCTGTAATTAATTGTTGTGGTACACTACCTGGCTGTTATAAGCAGGAAGTGTTACTCATTTGTGGTTGTTGAAAGTTGAAGATTTTTGGCTCTGTAATTCAAAACAAGCTGATCTGGTTGCTCTATACAGCTTAACCTATGAGTTTATGTATCTCTTGTTGTATGTTTTTGGCATGAACCCACTGATTTCATGATTAATCTTATATGAGAAATGCTATCTTAGCATGTGTTGTGTTAATTCTGTCTCTAGTATTGCATGTATTCTTCTTATGAATCTGGATATTTGGGTAATGTTTAGATTCTAGAGCATAGAATTCCTATGTTAAATGTCTGATCTTTTAACTTCTGCTCAAGGGGTAGATTAAACTGTTTTCAGGTTGAACATTGGGAAGGGTATACTGCAGTAGGGATGCCATAAGTAGAGATAACTTAACACTCTTTATTGGGAGGTATCTGTAAGGCAGATATCACATATATCCCCCTGAAATCCAGTTTTAGCTGTTCATGCTGATCATTCACAGGTGTATGTCTACTGACTCCAGGCCCTGGATAGGCACCAATCATGCTTTGTTTTTGTGTTGTAACCATGTCCAGCTTTGCATCCAAACTTAAAATCCAAATCAAAATCTAAAACAACCATTAGGACATTAGAGTTAGTTTTAGGATCCTCAGTCCTCTGTCTACAACTGCAAATAGGCCCAAAGCTAGCCCCTTTGCTCTTATCTTTTAGTTTTGGTCTACTTATAGGAGGACTTATCTGCTTTCTGTCAGCATCCCAGCCTTGTATGCATATCCTCATGGATGTTGAGTAGGGAATACCCCCCTAGGTCTTGCAGAGCCTGAAGAAGAAGAGGAGATAAAATATAGAGTCTATCTCCTACACTGTTGGCCCCTGGCCCAGAGATCCTGTTGATCACTGATGGCTACCTTGTAGGGAAATCTGGGAATAAGCATCCAGTCTGGGAAAAAACCAACAGAAATTGGCGACTCTGCTGGGGACCTTTGTGAAAGAACCCTGGTTTTCAGAAGAAAACAGTTCCTAGTAATAGGTGGCGACTCCGAAGTAATCTCCCAACCGGTCAAAGTAAAATTTATATGCAGGGGAGAAGATCCCAACAAAATCCTTTATTTGAAGAGTTACTAGTAACAAGAAGAATGATGTACAGAAGAAAGGGAACTGTCTCAGTTAGTCATGAGAGCTCCCCTAGAAAAGGTGATGATATACAAGATAACCCTAGGCCATCAGGATAGCATGTGCCTTACTTTTCAAATGCAGAAGCTGACATTCAAGGTGCATATGGGAGGCAACAGGGTGGTAGCATGAGAATGAGGTCAGAGGTGTTCCAAGAACACCCATTTCTAGACCCAAGTGAAAGGTTTGAAGAGGCAGAGTCTCTGAGGGATGATGAAGATGATGACCAGAATGGTATGAGACCATCTACCTCCAGGCCTAAGGATGAACAGTTAGCTGAAGAAATTAGAAGTCTAAGAGCAGAACTAGAATATCTACAAGCCATGAAAATCAGAGATGATATGAAGCAGAAAGTGCAAGCCTTAAGAACTGCCCAAAATGATTTAGTTCGTACCCTAGAGAATGCAAATGTGCAAAGACATCAGCAAAGATATGAAGTGCAACATCAACATCATGATGAGAGACAAAATGTGAATGATGCTAGGATACCACTGAACAATGCAGGAAACCAGAATGCAAACAGAAATGTTAATGTTAATCAGCTAAACAGACAGCCCATGCAGTTAGATAGATTCAGGCAGCTGGTGTTTGATGGTATTCCTAGGTATCCTAACCCCATTGATAAGCATCTGAGGCTGCAAGTGCCTAAATTTTCAGGAAACAACACAGTGTCAGGAGAAGATCATCTGAAAGCCTTTCAAAATGTCATGGATAATTTTGAGGTTGAACATGAGGATGTTTTCATGAAGTCATTCATGCAATCCTTAATAGATGAGGCAAGAGAATGGTACAAGAATCTGCCTAACCAGAGTATTTCATCATGGGATGATTTTAAAAGGATGTTCAAGGAGCAATATGGTGATAAAACTGACCCTAGCTTTTTTGTAAATGAGTTCACCAGTATCGCTAAAGGGTCAAATGAGCAGGTTGCAGACTTTAATGCAAGATTTACTAAAGTGTTGAACAAATTGCCACATCACATGAGGCCAAATGAACCAATGTGCATAATATTGTATATCAATGCCTTTGATGCAAAAACTGCATATGGATTAAGAGATAAGGGTCCTGCTACTCTCAGGGATGCTTTCAGAATTGCAGTGAATATTGAAAACAACAGGAAAGCATCGGGCAAGACAAATAGAAGGGATGATATAAAAATTCTGCAGAACCCAAACAAGCCTCAGAACACTCAAGGTAGTACATCTGCCCCTGAAGATAAGATAGACAAATTGGCAAATCTTGTTAAGGACCTAAGCTATAGATTAGCTAGAAGTGAAAAAGGGATGGGTCCTGATAGGCAAGTCTATCAAAGGCAGGAAAAGAGGCCATCATTACATGATATGCCTTATAACACCAATTGGCATGATGGTAAGCCTGTCTTCCCACGTAACAACACAAATCAGAGGGCTCAACATGTCAAAGAAACTCCTGATCCTCTAAAGAAAGCTATAAATATTGTTGATGATGCTCCATGGTGTATAATTTGTCAGATGCCACATTCACAGTCACAGTGTATGATTGCTCAATCCTTGTATGATAATGCTACATCTTGTAATGAATGCAATGAGCCACATCATGTGCAGGATGATGATGTTAATATGATGTCCATAGGTAATGGATACACTATTTATGATGCTGATGAGAATACAGATCATCAAATTCGGGCCTGCCAACAGCTCCCATATGATGAAGATAATGAAGATAACTATGTGTATGCTCAGAACTCACACAATTTTCTGAGTAACTTACAACGACCTTCTGATGAGGAAATTAGAGCCTTCACAGCTGCAGTAGTTGCTCAAGTCAAAAGCAACTACAATCTCAGAGGTAAAAATCAAGTAGGCAGCCCACATCAGCCAGAAGATATTTCTGCAGGTCAGCTAGTGCATGGTCATAAAGGAACTGAACCACAAAAAAGGCAGTGGGCAAATAATAAACAGAACTTTAGACACAGAACAGGTCATGAATTTCAAGGACCAGAAAACAAAATCCCTCAGGCTGAAGATCAAAGTAGAGGTTCCCAAGACAAGGATGATGATCAGGGAACTATGAAAGTGAAAGCTAAATCAGCTCAGGATAAAAACAAGATTGTGGAGCAAGCTACAACTGTTATACAAAACTATGCTCCATTTGATATAGCTCAGGTCCTCTCTCAGGTAAAAGTCTCTGTTCCACTTATGGAACTCATGAAAGTGGAAGAGATCAAGAATAGGACAATATCCCTAATCTCAGGGGTACCTTTTCAAGCTAAACAAAATGTTCAGACCCAGGGTGAAAAACATGTCATGTGTAATGAAGAAGACGAGACTCCTGAAGTCTATTTAGGAGTGACTATGACAAAGTGTCCTTCACAAGTGGAACCATTTTATGTTTCCCTGGTTATAAATGGAAAAATAATTAGAAATTGTATGCTTGACTCTGGAGCATCTACAAATGTCATGCCTTTGGCCATCATGCAACAAACTGGATTGAAAATTGACAAGGCATGTGGAAAATGTTATGCTATGGATGCCAGAGAGGTACCAGTCATTGGAATCATGAAGGATGTAGATTTCAAACTGGCAGCATTTCCTGAAAAAAGATATAAAATGAATATAACAGTGGTTGACATCAAGCCACAGTATGGTATGTTGTTGTCAAGAAGATGGGCTGCACTAATTGGTGGAAGTATGCAGCTGGACCTATCATATGCCATGATTCCAATGAATGGCCGGGATGTCAAGCTAATCAGAGAACAAAGATCATCAGAGACAGTGGAAGACCAAGAAGCAAATGAACAGGTATGCTTTGTAGACACTGACTGTGATAACTTCAAGGTTGTCTCAGATGATACAGAAGATAAAAAGAAAAATGTCTGCATTAAAGAGCTAGACCAGCAAGGCTTATGGACCATGTTTTTTGATGGAGCTTGTGCAAAAGAAGGCTCTGGAGCTGGAGTTGTTTTCCTGTCTCCAACTGGTAAGCTCCTCAAATTCTCTTTCTTGCTGAGGTTTGATTGCACAAACAACATTGTAGAATATGAGGCTTTACTCTTAGGCCTAAACATTGCTCTCAAACATGGAATTAAAATGTTAAGAGTATTTGGGGATTCTGAGCTGATTGTATCCCAAATTAGAGATAAGTATGCTGCAAAAAATAAAAGACTGAAACAATACAAGCATGTTGTTTGGGATACCATTGAATTATTTGATGCATTTTCAATAGGCTGGGTAGAAAGGTCAAAAAATGTTATGGCTGATTTCTTAGCCAATGTTGCAATAAGGCCAGATGACATCACTCTGTCAGGTGTTACAAATGTAGAAGTTAAAATTAGGCCTGCAATACCAGAAAATATATGCAGTTGGCAAGTGTTTAATGATGATAGGGATTTGTTGAAATTTTTGCACTGCATAGATGAATATGAGAATCAACAAATTGATTTCCAAGCTTTTGTAGAGACTGTAGATGGAAAAGAAACTCTTATGGGAAAAGAGATAATTCAATTGAAGACTAATAAAATCCCTAGAGGGTTGGTAGCTTTGGAAAGAGTTTTTGACAGTAGAGATAAAATAGTCACAAGGACATCTCCCACAAATAGGGAAGATTTAGAGGAGATAAATTTGGGGACATCTCAGGCCCCTCAGAAGGTATACATTGGTAAACAGCTCAAACCACACATTAGGAGTATGCTGATTGCATTACTGAAAAAGTATAAACATGTTTTTGCTTGGTCATATGAGGACCTAAAAGCCTATAGGGAAGATTTATTCCAGCATGAGATCCCATTGAAGCCTGGAGCTAAGCCATTTAGACAAAAGCAAAGACCTATTAATCCTACCTTAGCTCCCAAGATGCAAGAAGAACTCAAAAGGCTCAGGGAAGCTGGAATAATTGTGCCAATCAAACATTCAACTTGGGTGTCTAACCTTGTCCCAGTCAGAAAAAAGAATGGTGATATTAGGCTTTGTGTTGATTTCAGGAACTTGAATGTATCCTCTTTAAAGGATAACTATCCACTGCCTAATATGGAAGCTATGTTGCAGAGAGTGACTGGTTGTGAACTCCTATCCATGATGGATGGATTTTCAGGATATAATCAGGTAAAGGTAAAGGAATCAGAACAGTATAAAACCACCTTTACCACTCCATGGGGAACTTATGTGTATGTTAGAATGCCATTTGGACTAACCAATGCAGGTGCCACATTTCAAAGAGCAATGGATGTTGCTTTTGCAGGGCTGATTGATTCAATCCTGGCTGTATATCAGGATGACTTGACTGCTTACTCAAAGAAAGAAGAGCAGCATTGTTTGCATCTGGAGCAGATTTTCATAAGAGCACTAGAGTATGGTATTTCTTTAAATCCAAAGAAGTGTGCCTTTGGGGTAGTTGAAGGAAAGCTTCTGGGACATATTGTTTCCAAGGATGGAGTCAGGATAGATCCAGAAAGAGTGGCTGCTATTGACAGGATTCAAATGCCAAAAACTGTAAAAGGAGTTCAGTCCTTCTTTGGACAGATAAATTTTGTTAGGAGATTTGTTCCCAACTTTGCAGAAACCACAAGGAACATTTCCAAGATGATGAAGAAGGATGCAACTGTCAATTGGGAAAGGGAAGCAATAGAATCATTTCAGAGTATCAAAGAGGCAATCAAGATGGCCCCTGTTCTTAAATCTCCTGATTTTTCTAAGCCATTCCAAGTATTTTCATTTGCTTCCTTTCATACTATTGCTGCATGTTTGTTACAGAAAAACGAAGATGGTTTTGAACAGCCCATCGCTTTCTTCAGTATGTCCTTGCAGGCCTCTGAGTTGAAGTATGATATTATGGAAAAACAGGCATATGCACTAGTCAGAGCCATCAAAAGTTTCAGACCATACTTGGTAGGATCATATATAATTGCATATGTACCTCATGCAGCAGTCAAAGACATATTCACTCAGCAGGAGGTGACTGGAAGAAGGTGTAGATGGATAAACAAACTACAAGAGTTCAACATAGACATACAAGTTACTAAGTTGATAAGAGGACAAGGATTAGCCAAGATGATGGCACAGTCAAACTTGGAAGCATGCTAAGTTAATGCAGTCCAAGATGAGAGTGTAAATGCATCAAGATCTGAATGGTACAAGGATATTATCTACTACTTGCAAAATCTGAATTGTCCTTCCCATTTCAGTGACAGTCAAAAGAGGACTTTAAAGTTACATGCAATCAGGTATGTTATTGTTCAAGGTGAGCTATACTGGAAAAACCCTGATGGTGTGCTGCTGAGATGTGTGGATGAGGATATGGCTAACAATGTTTTGATTGATATGCATAAAGGATTGTGTGGTGGACATTATACTGCCCAAATAATAGCTCATAAAATTCTCAGGGCAGGATATTGGTGGCCCACTCTCTTTTTAGATGCACAAAGGTTAGTGAGAAAGTGTGACCCTTGCCAAAGATTTTCAGGAAAGCTAAAATATGATGGTGCTTTACCCCTCAGAACTGTAACTGTGGATGCTCCATTTCAGCAATGGGGAATTGACTTCATAGGGGAAATTGCAGACAAATCAAGTGGGGGACACAGTTGGATTTTGGTGGCAACTGATTACTTTACCAAATGGATTGAGGCCATTCCAACTAAGAGAGCTACAAGTAAGGTGGTGACAGATTTCATACTAGAAAACATCATCATCAGGTTTGGAGTACCATTTAAGATAGTCACTGATAATGCTATGTGCTTCAGATCAGGTGAATTTGTTGATTTTTGCAACAGGTATGGGATAAATCTGTCATATACATCACCATATCACCCACAAGGAAATGGTCAAGCAGAATCAAGCAATAAGAGCATCATGAAAATTATCAAGAGGATACTGGACAAGAACAAGAGAGCTTGGGACTCAAAATTGAACTTAGCAATATGGGCTGACAGAGTGACAGTAAAAAGGGCTACTGGGAAGTCACCTTTTGAGCTAGTATATGGTGCATCAGCTAGATTGCCCATAAACAATCTCCTACCAGTTTACAGATTCATTCAGGAAAATGATGAGGAGATTGAAGATTCCATGACAGAAAGAGTGAATCAGCTGGTTGCATTGGATGAAAACAGAAGGAAAGCCCACCAGATCAATCTCAAAAGACAACAAGATGTGAAATATCAGTTTGACAGGAGAACTACAAAAAGGAAGTTTCAAGTCAATGATCTGGTGCTCATTTGGAATGCTAAAGGTCAGGGAAAGGGTAAACATGGTAAATTTGAACCCTTATGGATGGGCCCATATCAGGTTTGCAATACTCATGGGGAGGATTCTTATTTCCTCTAGGCCCTAGATGGTGAAGTTCTGGAATTGCCTGTGCATGGCCAATTCCTTAAGTTCTATTTTGCATAAATAACTTGTTGCTGTGCACATTTGTAAAAAATATGTATGTAGTGTAAATGCCTTGTACAGCTCGTGCTTTTTGGCTTTTTGTCTGGTCTGCCCGGAGATCTAGTTCTCGCTGCAGGTTTTCACCTACACGTCCCCATTCGGAGCCACTGTTAGCACTCATTTTGACCTGGGGGTTGTTTTTTCATGATCAGGAGGTTTCTTCATTTGAACCCTTTATCTTCTTGCCCATTTTCCTAAGTGTTGGACCTCCTCAGCATTTTTCAGCTGCAGCATCATATTTTCTTTGAGGAGGAGATCATCATCATCATCTTGTCTTCGATGATGGTCTGCATTATCATGTTTTCTGTCGACTTGTTTTTCATCAGGATCATCATATTTCAATATCGGGTGATGTCTGGATATCATCCTGATCCTGCTGATGAGCTACACTGCGCCCTGATTTGCTTGCGGGGGTGATTTTTCAAGTATCCGATGATCTTCCAATTATCACCTTGCCCAAACATGATGATGATGTTGCCCCGATATTCTGAAGGGGTTATTCTTTGAGTTGTTTCGACCTGACTTATTTTTTCTTAAGGGTCGTCATCATCATCATCATATTTCCAGTTATCACCGTGTTGCTTGCGGGGGTCATCATATTTTCTGCCTTCATGATATTTTGCCAGGGTGATATTTTTATCATCGAGTGATCTTGGTTATGATCATCCTGATGATGTAGTTGAAGAGTTCTAAGTGTGACCCGATATTCACTGGGGTCATCATATTTTGAACGTCAGGATGATCTTAGTCAATATCATCCTGATGATGTTGTATCACTTCATGTTCGTTGTTTTATCATCCTGATGATGCTGACGTCATTCTTATGACAGGGTGATATCTATTTCTCTGCCTATCTGCATCATGATATTTCCGAAGGAGGGGGTGATATTTTCATATCACTCGGGTGTATGTTTGTTCCACCGTCATGATGATGTTGATATCAAGGAGATATCCGCCTGCCGGCTTCGTGCATTATCTAGGGGGGTGATCTTTTCAAGCATCATCATATTCATCTATCGCCCCGATTTTATAGTGGAGCTATAGTGCAACCTGATATTTGTACATCAGGATGATATTTCCAAATATCCGGTTGTCTTCCGAATATCATCCTGATGTCAATATCATGATGACATCATCAAGGTCCGGGGGGGGTCATATTTCTAACACAGATCATCTTGTGGAGATCTCCCGATATTTGCAAACATGATGATGACGTCATCCGGATATGAGGAGGTGCGCAGTAGGCAGATATGATGATGACGTCATCAGGATGTTCATCGGCCAAACTTTTGGTATAGGCTCAGCAGGAGGATTTTCCTCCAATGGATCAGGTTGTGCGGATGAGGGCGAATATCATGCAGGTTATATTGCGATATGATGCTGACGTCAGGGTGATATTTCAAGCAACAGGATATCATGTTGCTGGAGGATGATGATGATGAAGTCTTATACTAGTGTCGTCAGGAGCAAAAGCACCGACATCATATATGCTCATGACCTAGTATATAAAGTGTTAAAGAGGTTGTCGCAGGGTGCATGTGGGATAATTGATATCCTGCATATTTTCAAATATCATGATGATGAATCTCGGCGGGAAATGGTTGCGATCGACTGTTAGATGTTTTTCCCAAGGCCGCGGGTTGGTGCGCCATTAATGGCGAAGGTTGCAGAGGTATGGGCGGATCTGGTACCCGATTGAAGGTGTACATCAGCGAACAGTGGCGCAGGGCTCGAGATATCTTCCTGTCTCCTCCCCTGCCTGCTGCATTCATGTCTGGGCGCCAATCTGGTAAGGCGTTGAGCGCCATTTTGTTGATACTGTGTATCTGGCGAGATTTTTGGTCAACCCTGTAATTAATTGTTGTGGTACACTACCTGGCTGTTATAAGCAGGAAGTGTTACTCATTTGTGGTTGTTGAAAGTTGAAGATTTTTGGCTCTGTAATTCAAAACAAGCTGATCTGGTTGCTCTATACAGCTTAACCTGTGAGTTTATGTATCTCTTGTTGTATGTTTTTGGCATGAACCCACTGATTTCATGATTAATCTTATATGAGAAATGCTATCTTAGCATGTGTTGTGTTAATTCTGTCTCCAGTATTGCATGTATTCTTCTTATGAATCTGGATATTTGGGTAATGTTTAGATTCTAGAGCATAGAATTCCTATGTTAAATGTCTGATCTTTTAACTTCTGCTCAAGGGGTAGATTAAACTGTTTTCAGGTTGAACATTGGGAAGGGTATACTGCAGTAGGGATGCCATAAGTAGAGATAACTTAACACTCTTTATTGGGAGGTATCTGTAAGGCAGATATCACATATATCCCCCTGAAATCCAGTTTTAGCTGTTCATGCTGATCATTCACAGGTGTATGTCTACTGACTCCAGGCCCTGGATAGGCACCAATCATGCTTTGTTTTTGTGTTGTAACCATGTCCAGCTTTGCATCCAAACTTAAAATCCAAATCAAAATCTAAAACAACCATTAGGACATTAGAGTTAGTTTTAGGATCCTCAGTCCTCTGTCTACAACTGCAAATAGGCCCAAAGCTAGCCCCTTTGCTCTTATCTTTCAGTTTTGGTCTACTTACAGGAGGACTTATCTGCTTTCTGTCAACATCCCAGCCTTGTATGCATATCCTCATGGATGTTGAGTAGGGAATACCCCCCTAGGTCTTGCAGAGCCTGAAGAAGAAGAGGAGATAAAATATAGAGTCTATCTCCTACACTGTTGGCCCCTGGCCCAGAGATCCTGTTGATCACTGATGGCTACCTTGTAGGGAAATCTGGGAATAAGCATCCAGTCTGGGAAAAAACCAACAAGATGGATGCTTTTGGAGGTTGGGTTTTTCCCTCATGGAGGGTTTTCCTAGGGTATATCTTATGTCAACTTGATGGTATCTTGTCTATTTTTTTGCATATGAATTCTAATTACTATGTTTACATAAATATCTCTCATAGGGTAATGAGGAAATTGTCTCTATGGCTGTAAATTTCCAACATTTGGTATCAAAGCTTTGTTGCTTGGTTGTGGGAGGAAATATCTTGGTTTTATAACCCTTGTTATGAGTGGATTTTATGTATATTTGAATCCATGGACTTGTTGGATGAGAATGAAGGCATTTCAAGGTTACAAGGTTATTTGCAAACTTGGGTTATTGCAAATCTAAGGTTTCATGGACATTTGGCAAGTGGGTTTTCATTTTGGGCTCTTTGTATGAGGTTTTTGGAGGTGAGTTTTTATAGGAGGCCTCTTGGGTAAAAACAAACTTCACAATTGAGTCTAGAAGGAATGAAAACTTATGGATCCATATAAAACTTTATTATGTTTGGAGTCAAAAAAAATTTTGCCATTTTTTATGCCCTAGGACAATCTGTGAAAGAATATTATGTATGACACAGGGAATATTCCCTACATGTCGTACTTGCATAGGTACACCTATTGCAGGAAAATTTTAAAAAGAAAAAAATTTAAAAGTCTACAAAATATAAAAAATAAAAATATATAAAATAATTTCTTTTGGGGTGGGTGGATCGTACCCCCAGTACCTTGCCAACGCTAGGTCTATGCCGATGTTGACTAGCCACACGACGCTATTGGTGTTGGGCACTGTTGGCCAACGGCCAGCCCCCAACCAGTGGGTTTTAGCATTAGTGGGGCTTAGCCCCTAACCTGGGCCCTCGGTCCTGTGGGGAACCATGGCCACAGTTGGATCCCCCCCTTTATGGGCCTTTTTAAATAAAAAAAATTATTGTTTTAAAAATCCTTTTAGAATCCACCACCAGGGCACTTCCTAGGCACCACCAGCATGCTATTGCCACTGGTAGGCCACTAGGGGCCACCCCTGAGCCAACAAAGTGCCACCAGAGGGTCACCATAATAATATAAAATATGATAAAAATGTTAAATAATTAATTAAATAAACTCAAGAAATTTGCACAGTTGAGACACTTAATTACACTGAAGGCGTCCCCTATGTGTAGCAACATGGCCTTGGAAGAGGATGTACAGTCAATGGTGGATGAGAGAGATGTACAAGATGATTCAAATGTCATCCACCATTTGATTTTTCTAGTGTTGGTCTTGTTTTGTTCGTCGGTTCCTCACGAACTCTGCAATAGGCTTTGTCAGCTTTTTTGCCCCGTCGCTATTCTCACCGGAAACATTGTGCAAATTATTTTTACAACTGGTTCTCTTTCCATAACAAGTTCCACTTCAGAATGTACTCTCATAGCCCTGAGCTTCATGGATTTATTGGAAGTAGCTATAAGTTCTTTCTTAGTCATAATTTTGGTTGGGATTTGCCTATTCTTCATAGGTTTTCTGATAAAGTACTAATGGAGGCCATGGATGATTTACAAAGCTCTACAAAAATAGGGTTTGAAAGGTCCTCCTCCCTACTTCATGATTAGAAATCCTCTCAATATTACACACACAGTGTGGCAGCGGATGCTCACGGACATGCCTTCCATTAATCATGGCATCAAAAATAGAGTTTTCCCTTATATAATTAGGTGGTCACATATATATGGTCTCTTTCTCATAGATGTTTATTTTGTTTCTAAAAATATTTTGGTTGTATGTTCTTATGTCTACATTAAATTTTGTGTAGGGGAGAAATATGTTATATGGTTTGGTTATGAGCCCAGAATTGTTTTTACCAATGTAGAGCTTCTCATGGAATTTCTTTCTTCCAAGCACTCTGCTAACTGTAGATCTCAAATGATTAAGAAGATGCTTTTTGTGGCCCTGGGTAATGGACTGTTCATTGTTAATGGTCAAAAGTGGTCTCAATAGCATAGAATTGTGGTGCCTACTTTTCATATGGAAAAACTTAAGGTTGCCATCGCATTGTTACATGATTCCTCCATAAACCTATCCATTTAATTCTCCTTTCATATATTATTTCGACACTACTATACCATTCTAAACATGCTTTATAAAGTGATTTTTATGGTCTTATTCAAATCTTTTCTTACTATTGAGAATTGTTGTGTAAACTCTAAAGGCCTCTGTTGACATCATGTCCGTGTGCACAGATCAATTGGTAAATGAATGGAATGACATTATAAAGGAAGCTATAGAGAGGCCCTATGAATTACATCTAACTTCTTTTATTGACAAGATTACTGTAGACATTTTTATGAGGGTAAGATTTGCAATGGACTAAAGAAAAGGGGAAATAAATATACGACGACATTAGGGGGCTAGATGAGATAATGAACTACAATATTTGATATCGATGGCTACTAGGTACCAAGTATGACATGATTACCTAATAGGTTCTCTTTAGAAAGAGAAATTTGAGATTTTATTTGCTTTGAATATTGTAAAGACTAATTCAAATTCATATTTCCTTATTTTCAAAAAGATATATCCCCATGCCCTCAAATTTGGAGTCTTGGAAGAGGAGTAGAAGATGGGAAAATAACTTGAAACAAATTATAGAGAAAATAAAATATATTGGGTCATATGGGGATAATATTGTTGGCTTGATATGCTCAGAAATAGAGAATGTTCCTTCAGATGAAAAGACTATCATTTACATAGCATAGCAAGTAATGGATGAGTGCAAGACATTCTTCTTGGGAGGGAGAGAAACCACTATCATTCTAATATCATGGGAAATAAGTTTCTATTGGTACTCAACTAGGATTGGCAACAAAAATCTCACAAAGAAGCAACTAGAATCTATGGAAACAAAAATCCCACCATGGAAAGAAATAAGGGTTTATAGAGTTGACCTATGGAGTTTTAATTACATGTTATTTGGAAGTGGTGAAGCGTATTTAAGGTGTGAAATTTGAAGATATAAGTAGTTAATATTGTTTGAAGGATTTATTTTTTAAGGTAATTGGGAAAAGTTATGGTCATGGTGTGGTCAAATCTAACACCCAATGTCTTGCTTTTAATTACGGTCACACATGTATCAAACATTGCTTGTATTCTCGAGGCCATCCTTGCTACACTTAATGGGGCCTCTAAATATTTGCATTCAACATTAAGTGGATAAAGTGTACTAGAGTCAAAGAGGAGGCTAGAGGTACCAAAGGTTAGAGGATTTCTACATCTCGAGCTAGCTTCTTACTTCGAGATGGTAGATTGCATGAGAAGAATCATTTTTTATTTTTGTGTTCTTTTCTCTAGATGTTGAAAGTGATGAAAAAATAATATATTAAGAAGTCTATTTGTTGACAACAAGAAGGGATTTAGTGGTATATGAAACTCAACATGGATTTTTGCCTTGCTAGCTCAAGAGTTTGTAGACCTTGGAAATTATACCTATATGAGGTTCATGAAACAACTTGATAGAGCTACAACTTGACATGGATGGTTGTTGAATAATTTGGGAGTTCGAGGAGATGGTAATATAAGAACTTGGGAATTCATCTTGGGAGCTACACCTTTATTAGGGCTACAAGGTAGCTTAATGGAGTTCTACCTAGTCCAAAAATTATTTTTAAAGTGAAGCTTTTGAAGAATATGAGCTTAGATTGGTCAACATATTTTGTTGTCTATTTGGTTTTTGTATTGTAAACCTTCAGAGGGGGTCTTGGAAAATAAGGTTTATATTTTGTAATAAAATTACTATAATGACTTAGTGTTATTAACTATAATGTTTAGTTAGTTGTGTTAGTTGAGAATTAGTTTTCCATAGGGTAGTTTGAGGAAGTTGTACAAGAATGCAATGTTTTATAAGTATTTGCATAATACATTGTAATAAATCTTGAATGAGCATTAATAATATTAATATTTTTTTTGTGTTTTCTATGAGAATTATCCATGAATTTGCAACATGCATTCACATACAAACACAAAACTCCATGAATCTACAACATGCATTTACACACAAACTCAGATCTCCATGAATCTGCAACATGCATTAGTTGGAATAAGGTGCCATTAACCTTGTAAATTCCAATATTGTATTTATCCCATTTATTATTTGTTAATTTGTAATTACCCATAAGGGAATGAGGTAGCCTCATTAACAGTGGTTAGTTCAGAGTTATTAGTGGGAGTTACGAAGTAATATTTACTGTAGGCAAATGTAAAAATCTTGAGTAAATGAGGGTAGGAGTTCCCCTTGGAGAATCTACTATTTTTTGGCATGTATGACAACTTCTCATAATGTGGTGTAAGTGGATTTATGGCAGCTGCAATTTGTCATAATATTCCATGCATGTATGATGCATGCAACACCCGTTATTAGTTGTGGTTGCTATTATTAGACCCAGGTGCCCATATTCAGAAGATTCTTTGTTAGTGGTATCTATGATGGTTATGATGTGTCATAAGATGCTTTTGAATGCTATTTTTGGACCTGGGTGCCCAACCTTGCATGGGTAAGTTATTGCCACTTGGTGGTTGCATGTAGACACCATTTTAATGCTTTCATGTTAGGTTATTGGAGGAGAGAGAAAGTGGATGCCCAAATTGGAGGGAAAACTCCTCTATAAATATTTGCCATTGTATTTGTTGTTGCATGTGAGATTTTAGGTACTTAGGTGCTGTCAAATTGAAGACTAGTAGAGAGAGTTGGATAGTTGTTGTATTGTACAATCGTTTAAAGATTAATAGAAGCTTGTGCCTCTTTCTTGGTGGAGTTTTTTACCTGCAAGGGTTTTCTCCACATAAACATTGTGTTGTGTTTAGTTTTCTATTTTGCATGTTTCTGGGTATGCATTTTTTGATTTGCATGTTACAATCTCCATTGATAATACACAGTTAAGATTGTAAAAATATATTTGAATCAGATTTCCATTTGTGTAGTTGTGCCTTTCATTTCTAATATTTTGTATCAGAGCCTGGCTAGCTTTGACTCTTGGGTGGTAGTGTGGAATTTGTAGCTACAATGGGAGATTTGGTTGTGTTTGTCTTGCAAATCTTGTGTCGATATTATGGTTGGATCCATCATTCCATCAACCTCTTGTTTGGACATTGAGAAGTTCAATGGAATGGGGTATGAGTTGTGGAAGATGAAAATGGAGGATTTGTTGGAAGAAAGAAACCAATGGTTGGCTATTCAAAAAGAGAAGAAACCTAATGAAGTCTCTCTGGATGAGTGGGATAGACTAGATAAGAAGGCACGGGGAACCATCAAATTATGTCTTGTTGAATTTTGCAAAGGAAGAGACTACACACAAGTTGTGGAATCGGTTGGGTAAGATCTATCAAGCCAAGAGTATGGTAAATAAACTCTATTTAAAAACAAAATTGTTTTCCATGAAAATGAGAGAGGGTGATTCAGTTGCAAAGCATTTAAATTCTTTTAATTTGTTATTGAGTCATCTTTCTTCAGTAGATGTTGATGTTAGTGAGGAAGATAAATGTATCTTACTTCTTTGTTCTTTACCTGAGTCTTGGGAGAATGTTATCCTTGCTATCACTGCTAACCTCGAGGATCTAAAGTTGGATGCTCTTGTTTTAGTGCTACTGTCATAGGAATTGAGGAAGAAGAGTTTGGATAGTTTAGGGGATGCTCTCAGTGTCATGGCAAGGTCTAGGGAAAGAGGACAGAAAGGAGATTAGAAAGGGGCTAAGGACAAGTCCAAGGGTCGATCTAAGACTCCTAGGAAGAAGAATAGAGTTAAGTGTTGGAACTGAGGTAAAAGGAGACATGTGAAGGAGTGTAAGAACCCTAAGAAATAGTGGGAGAGTGCTTCGGATAAGTCCTCGAATGGAGGTGAAGATGTTTTACTTTCTGTAGCCAATGTTGTTTCTAATGAACACTGGTTAGTTTACTCAGGATGCTCATTTCATATGACCCCACATAAGGAATAGTTCTCCACATATGAAGAATACGATGGAGGTAATATCTACCTTGGAGACAACTCTATATATCTGATAGTTGGGAAAGGCAAGGTACTGATGTGTTTTAGTGATGGGAGAATTAAAACTCTCCCCGATGTTTATCATGTTCTTGGATTAGCTAGAAATTTGATTTTTGTTTCAAAGCTGAATGATTTGGGAATGCATGTGACTTTTGACAAGAATGGCTACAGATTGGTGAGAGGGAACTTGGTGGTAGCAAAGGGGAAGAGATTGGGAAACCTGTTCAAGCTTGAATCCACTATAGTTTATAATGCCTCCTATGTACCTGAGGCTAGTACTAAAAATACATGTATGTTGTGGCACCATAGACTTGGCCATACTAGCAATAATGTTTTGAAAACTATTAAGAATAAAGATTTGTTGGATGGTTTCTCTTATTCTAATGAGCACTTTGATTTCTGTGAGCATTGTGTGTTTGGTAAACAAAATAGAAAGTCATGTCCTTTAGGAAGCAATAGAGCAAAAGAGAAGTTAGAAATTATTCATACAGATGTGTTTGGACCTTTGGATAATGATTCTATCAGAAAATCTTGTTATTTTGTCACCTTCATTGATGATGTGTCCATATTTACTTGGATTTATTTTATGAAACACAAATCTGAAGTTTTCAATAAGTTTAAGGAGTTTAAAGTCTTAGTAGAGAACCAATCAGGATTGAAGATAAAATATTAAGATCTGATAATGGAGGGGAATATTGCTCTAAGGAATTTGATGTGTTTTGCAAGCATGCAGGTATTCTCAGACAAAAGACAACTCTGTATACACCACAACAGAATGGTGTTGCAGAAAGGATGAATTGAACAATCATGGAAAGGGCCAAAAGTATGATGAGTGATGCATAGTTGGATAAATGCTTTTGGGCAGAGGTTGTGTGTACTGCTTGCTACTTGGTTAACAGATCTCCTTGTAAGGCTCTTGATTTGACACCTTATGAAGTGTGGACAGGTAAGAAACCTTTTGTTTCACATTTAAGGGTTTTTGGCTATGAGGCTTTTGTTCATGTGCCTAAGGAAAAGTGATCTAAGTTGGATCCAGAAGTTGAAAAGTGTACGTTCATTGGATATGGTGATAATGTCAAAGGTTATAAGCTTTAGAATCCACTAACCCCTAAGATTATCTATTCTAGAGATGTTATTTTCAAGAAACTTAAAGCTATTTCTGAACCTAAGCATCCAAAAGAAAAATATGAAAAGGTAAAGAGAGTGCACTTTGAGTTAGAGTAGCAAGATGCACCTCAGGAAGAACAGAATGATGGATTGGGGGGTGAAGAAGAAGAAGAAGATTTGAATAGTTTTGATGAAGATGAATCTGTTGTTACAGAAGAAGTTTGTATAGATGATCATGTAGAAGAACAAGTTGAGACTCTTACTCCACCCTTGAGGAGATCCACAAGACAATGGAATCTAGTTGACAGGTATAGCCCACCAGATTTCCATTGTGTATTTGCTTTATTGAGTACTAACAATGAGCCTAGATCCTACAAGAAAGCTATTCTTTAAGATGATAGTTTGTCTTGGCAGTTAGCCATGCAGGAGGAGATGATGGCTTTAGACTCTTGTAACACCTGGGATCTTGTTCATTTTCCTAAAGGAAGAAAGGCCATAGGTTGTAAGTGGGTCTTCAAGAAGAAGTTTGGAGAAGATGGGTCATTGGAGAAGTACAAGGCTAGATTGGTAGTCAAGGGCTACTCCCAGAGAGAGGGAGTTGATTTTGGTGAGATATTCTCTCATGTTGCTAAATTGACTTCTATTAGATTTCTTTTATCCATTGTTGTAGCTTATGATTGGGAGATTGAGCAAATGGATGTTAAGACTGTGCTCTTGCATGGAGATCTTGAAGAAGAAATTTATATGCAACAGCCTATAGGTTTTGGGTAAAAGGGAAAGAAAAATGGGTTTGTAGGTTAAAGAGGTCCCTTTATGGTTTAAAACAGTCCCCCAGAATGTGGTATCAAAAGTTTGATTCATTTTTGTTGAAATTGGGTTTTGTTAGAAATGAGGAGGATCATTGTGTTTACATTTATTGTGTTGATGATTCTATACTGGTTATTGCATTGTATGTTGATGACATGTTATTTTTTAGCAATACTAATGGTCTGATTAGTGACCTTAAAGCCCAACTTTCAGGTGCATTTGATATGAAGGATCTTAGAGCTGCTAGGTATATTTTGGGTATGGAGATCAGAAGGGACAGAGGTAATAGAAAGCTTTGGTTGTCGAAAAGTATGTGAATACCATTTTGTAGAGATTTAGTATGCAGGACTGTAACTTAGTTAGAGTTCCTCTACCCATTAGTACTAAGCTTTCATTAGATATATGACCAAAGACTGAGGATGATCTTGATGATATGTCTAATGTGTCATATGCTAGTGTTATAAGGAGTTTGATGTATGCAATGGCTTGCACTAGGGAAGATATTGCCCAAGTAGTGGGAGTTTTGAGCAGATTTATATCTAACCCTAGTAGACAACATTGGAATTATGCAAAGAGGGTGCCTAAATATCTTGCAAGTACTCTTGATTATTGTTTGGTTTACTTTGGTACTGATAGTGTTGATAAATCTTTGGACATAAAGGGTTTTGTTGATTCAGATTGGGCAGGTGACTTGGATAATCGAAGGTCCACTAGTGGCTATGTGTTTACTCTATTTGGAGGAGTAGTGAGTTGGATGAGTAAGAGGCAGCACACAGTTGCTTTGTCCACCATAGAAGTAGAGCATATGGCTGCTACCCATGTCTCTAAGGAGGTAGTTTGGTTGAGGAGACTATGTACAAGTATTGGATTTGATTGTAGGACATTCAGATTGCTTGTGATAGCCAGAGTGCTATCTATTTGGCCAAGAATCCCATGTATCATGCTTGAACTAAGCATGTTGATGTTCAATATCACTTCATTTGAGAGTTGGTTGCAAATGGATAGATTGAGCTAAAGAAGATAGACACTCAGGAGAATGTTGCAGATTCATTGACCAAGCCTATGAGCACAGAGAAGTTCATGTGGTGCAGAGAGGCTATGGGCCTCTTTTCTAGTGCCTGATTATATTTCATTTCTTTTCCTATGGGTTGATTTACAATGTATAATGTCAAGTGGGAGAATGTTGGAATAAGGTGCCATTAACCTTGTAAATTCCAATATTGTATTTATCCCATTTATTATTTGTTAATTTGTAATTACCCATAAGGGAATGAGGTAGTCTCATTGACAGTGGTTATTTCAGAGTTACCAGTGGGAGTTACGAAGTAATATTTACTGTTGACAAATGTAAAAATCATGAGTAAATGAGGGTAGGAGTTCCCCTTGGAGAATCTGCTATTTTTTGGCATGTATGACAACTTGTCATAATGTCGTGTAAGTGGATTTATTGAAGCTACAAGTTGTCATAAGATTCCATGCATGTAAGATGCATACAACACCCATTATTACTTGTGGTTGCTATTATTAGACCTAAGTGCCCATATTGGGAAGATTCTTTGTTAGTAGTATCTATGACAGTTATGATGTGTCATAAGATGCTTTTGGATGCTATTCTTGGACCCAAGCGCCCAACCTTGCATGGGCAAGTTATTGCCACTTGGTGGTTGCATGTAGACACCATTTTAATGCTTACATGTGAGCTTGCTAGAGGAGAGAGAAAGTGGACACCCAAATTGGATGGAAAACTCCTCTATAAGTATTTGCCATTATATTTGTTATTGCATGTGAGATTTTAGGTACTCAGGTGCTGTAGGAATGTTGTCAGATTAAAGACTGGTCGAGAGAGTTGGATAGCTGTATTGTACAATATTTTACAGGTTAATACAAGCTTGTGCCTCTTTCTTGGTGGAGTTTTTTACCCGCAAGGGTTTTCTCCATGTAAACATTATTTTGTGTTCAGTTTTCTGGTTTGCATGTTTCTAGGTTTACATTTTTTCATTTGCAAGTTACAATCTCCATTGATAATGCACAGTTAAGAATGTAGAAATATATTTGAATCAAATTTCCATTTGTGTAGTTGTGCCTTTCATTGCTAACAACATTTACATGTAAACTCAAATCTATATGAATCTACAACATGCATTCACATTAAAAATCATTGAGTCTACAACATGCAAATTCATGCGACCCAAATGGAATGAATCTACAACATGCAAGTAATGAATCCACCCATGTAGCTCCAAAACACAACAGATTTACAACATGTAACAACATGCAAATGATGTACCCCATGTTGATATGCACCGGACAACTAAGAGGGGGGGTGAATCAGTTGTCACAAAAACTTAAACACTTTTTGCAATTTAAACATTCATCACTTATCCACAATTATTATGATTTAACAATAAGAGCATGAAATTAGAAACTTAACCATAGATACAACATCAAACACAAGATACACTAGATTTACGTGGAAAACCCCAAGCTGGGGAAAAACCATAGAGAGGATTATCTCTCAATATATATTGCAATCTTGAAATAGTGATGTTCAGGATTGGTCACCCCATTGGCCTAAACATACTAGCTTACTACCATGAAGAATAACTAGGTCTAGCAGACTCACTGCCTCAACCCTAAACCTAGCAAGATTACAATAAGGGTTGTTAAACCCTAATGGTGGCTTACTGCTAGATTCACTATCATGATCAACACCTTTCTTTATTGTGAATAAACAATTCATCATCTCTGCTCTTCCTCCGCCCTCCTCTTCCTCTGCTCTGCTCTTCCTCTGCCCTCCTCTTCCTCTACTCTACTCTTCCTCTTCTTTCCTCTGCCTCTTCTTTGCTCTACCTTTGGACTTTTCTTAATATATTCTCATTTTCACTCAAGGACAACTTTTTCATGACTCAACTACAAGTATTTATACACTACATCAACCTTGGAATGATCATCAAGGTTAGCATCAACCATTGGAACAATCTCCAAGGTCAGTATTACAAACATTTACAAAATAGGTCCTAACCTATTGCAACATCATTCAAAGGTAATGAAATGTAGATCATGCCATGCCTTAGCTGGGACTCAAACATGATCTTCCACACCACAACATGCTTCCTCAATCTTTCAAAGATCTTTGCAATCACTAGGATCAACCAGGTCGGCCAAGACTAGTTACATGCAATGTTAACTGGGAACAATCTTCTCACACCATCTCAATTTCTTAATGCGGACCAAAGTCTAGATAGGAACATGATTAGGAGACATCCACAAGCACACTATAATAATCAGGAGGAACCACGCAAACCTTAACCAGTTTATCCATAGAAATCTTCTCACCAGAACACATGAGCTTCACTATCTTCAACTGTCATAAAAGAAAGATAGCTTGCGGACCACCAAACCATGAACCATTGCAATTGTAGGCACTTATCATCAACCCAGACTTCTGTCTAGAATTGTAGAGAAAAATACTTTCTTGTGGAGGAATGCGGAGCCAAATACTGTCTTGCTGTCTTAACTGAACTTACAGAAAAATCAAGCTTCACTCTGGTGAACACAACTCACTCAGATCTTCATGCGGATGGATCAAACCCTAAATGTAGCATCCTCAAACAGACCTCTAACTTACTTCCAATCCACAGACCACTATCTTCAAGCAGGAACAAATGTGGAGTAGTTTATTAGACTGTTCTTCAGCATACAACTCATTGTCTATACTACACTTCTCTGTGGCTTAGTTGTTTCTTCCAGAGAGGCTAATTTTCTCAATATCCTCAACATATAGGTCTTCTAAACAAGTAATGGACTAGGATTCAGTTGACACCAATGACAACAATAATATGTTGACATCAATGATAACACTGATTAGGTACATACTTGCAAAAATATCCCCCTTTGTCATTGATGGCAACATATGATGTAAAAAACTACAACCATCAAGATAAGATTCTCCCCCTTTTATTTACACACCTACACTCTTTCTTTCTCCAAAATTCTCCCTCTTTCTCTTACACATCTACACTCTAAGTTTTTCACATGACTTCTCTCCCCCTTTGACATCAATGGCAAAGGGCACATACTTGCACTCTTCTGCTCTAATCTAATCTCTTTTCTGAACTTTCTAATTACTCCCCCTTAGAAGCAGCCCTAAAAAGCATCAATCTAGACCTCTGAACACCTCCAGACTGATGTACCATTGTGCATCTTAGTTTAGAGGAGGGGTGATGACCCCTAACTTTTCTCTGAGATACTCAAAAGTATCCTTAGGCAAAGGCTTGGTAAAGATGTTTGCAATCTGATCCTTAGTAGAAACATACTCCAACTTGACTTCATTCTCTATCACTTTTTCTCTTAGAAAATGATGCCTAATGGATATGTGCTTTGTCCTTGAATGCATCACTGGATTCTTTGATATGTTGATGGAATTTGTATTGTCACAAAAGACTGTAACTGGATCTTCATACACAACTCTGATGTCCTTCAAAGTCTACTTCAGCCACAACACTTGAGTGCAATTACATGTTGCTGCAATGTATTATGCTTCTGCAGTAGACAGGGATATTGAATCCTATTTCTTGCTCAACCAAGGTACTAATCTTTTTCCCAAGAAGAATGCACCTCCACTTGTGCTTTTTTTGTCATCCACATCTCTGGCCCAATCTGCATCAGTATATGCACTAAGAACACTATCCTTGGGGTACCACAAACCATAATCTATTATGCCTTGTAAATATCTCAGAATTGTCTTGACTGCCATCACATGTGATTCCTTGGGTTCTACCTGAAATCTTGCCATAAGACACACTGCATACATTATGTCAGGTTTGGTCTGAGTCAGATAAAGTAATCCTCCAATCATAGATCTATACTTTTTCTGGTCTGCCAAGGGTGATTTATCATCTTCACTCAACTTACAACTAGTTGTCATAGGTGTGCATACTAGTTTAGAGTCTTCCATCCCAAATTTATTTAACAACTCTTTCACATACTTAGACTGATAAATGAAGATACCCTTATCTGATTGACTTATTTGCAGACCTAAAAAGAAGTTCATCACTCCAAACATAGACATTTCAAATTTACTTTGCATTTCTCCAGCAAAAACTAAGCACATACCTTCATTGCCTCCAAAAATAATATCATCAACAAAAAATGCAACAATCAGAGTTTGTTCATCATTAATCTTGAAGTAGAGATTACTATCTGACATACCTTTATTGAACCCTATCTGTATCAGGTACCTATCCAACTATGCATACCATGCCCTAGGAGATTGTTTTAATCCATACAATCCTTTCTTCAATCTGCATACCATGTCCCCTTGCTTTGATGATTGGAATCCTTCTGGTTGTTCAATATAGACTTCCTCTTCCAACTCTCCATTTAAGAAGGTAGACTTCACATCCATTTGATAAACCTTGAAATCTTTGTATGATACAAAAGCTAGAAACATCCTTATTGCTTCAATCCTTTCTAATGGAGCAAAAGTTTCTTCAAAGTTTATTCCTTCAAGCTGAGCATATCCTTTGCATACCAATCTTGCTTTGTTTCTTACCACTTCACCATTCTCATTCATTTTGTTTCTAAAGACCCACTTTGTACCAATTACATTCTTGTCTACTAGTCTGGGAACAAGATCCCAAGTTTGATTCTTCTCTATCTGCATCAATTCTTCTTCCATGGCCTTTATCCAGTTCTCATCTTTGCATGCCTCATCCACAATTTTAGGTTCAATCTTAGAGATCAGATAGAAATTTACTTGTTCTTCTACAACTTTTCTTCTGGTTAAGATCCCTTTGCTCTTATCTCCTATGATTTAATTTTTAGAATGACTGATTCTTACATATCTTGGAGTTTTGGTAGCACTTACCAGAGCTTGATCTTCTTCATCTGTGTTGTCTTCATGTTGTACCACTTCTTAAACATCTGGATCATCTGACTCATATCCACTTGGTTCTGAAGACCTTTCTTTACACTCATCAACTTTGACATTTGCACTTTCAATTATTTTATTCAACCTCTTATTATAGCACCAGTAGGCCTTACTCTTAGTGGAGTAACCAAGGAAGATTCCTTCATCACACCTACATCAAACTTGCCTAAATCTTCTTCTCTTTTGATATAACATTTGCTACCAAAGACTTTGAAATATTTTACAGTAGGAACTCTACCATGCCACAATTCATAAGGAGTTTTTGAACTGTTACCTTTTAGTTGAACTCTATTTAGGATATCTACTATGGTGTGAATTGCCTCTCTCCAATATGCTTTTAGAAGATGAGCTTCCTTCATCATGGTCCTAGCAGCTTCTTGAACTATTCTATTTTTCCTTTCAATAACACCATTTTTTTGTGGAGTTTTAGGCATAGATAGTTGTCTCTTTATTCCATGCTCTTCACAAAAGAAATTGAATTCATTTGATGTTTACTCTCCACCTCTATCAGATCTCAAACATTTGATTTTCATATCCATAAAATTTTCAACCATTGCCTTAAATGCCTTGAATTTATCTAGAGCTTCAGCTTTCTCTTTCAAAAAGGTGACCCAAGTCATTCTAGAATAATCATCAATAAGCAGTATGAAATACCTATTTCCTTGCAAACTTCTTACTCTGGTAGGTCCACACAAAACTGTATGCACCAGCTCAAGTAGTCCTCCAACTAATTGATCCTTGCTTTTGAAACTTGTTAACTGTTTCCCAAATTGACACTCCTTGCAAACCAGATTAGCAAGCTTCAAAAGCTTAAGCAAATCTCTAACAATCTATACAGTACTTATCTTCATAATATTATCAAAATTTATGTGGCACAACCTTCTATGCCATAACCAACTTTCATCAATCTAAGTCAACAAGCAATAGTTCTCAGTTCCTTTCAAGTGATAGATATTACCTTTGGTCTTCTTACCAGATGCAATGAATGTTCTGGAGCTTTCCCTAATCGTGCATCCATTATCCTTGAAGCTTAATTCATAGCCCTTGTCACACATCTGACCCACACTCAGAAGATTGTGCTTTAATCCTTTCACATACAAGACATCTTCAGTATTATGCTTTCCATCAAAAGAAATAGATCCTTTTCCACAAATCCTACTAGTTGTATCATCTCCAAACCTAACTAGTCCACCATCATATCTTTCCAAGCTTACAAACTTACCTTTGTCACTAGTCATGTGATGAGAGCAACCACTATCAATAACCCATTAATATTTGTCCTTAATGACCTAAGCAACCAAAGCACTTTCCACTGGTTTTTCTTCCTTCATACAACTAGAAGAATTAGTAGACACAAGATCTTCCTTAATAGCATGATCAAGCATTCATTTACAGATGGATTAGCATTATCTGGTTCACCATTATCTGATACTCCTTCATCATCATCAAAATCTTCAACATAATAACACTTCTTTTGGGTCCTAGGCCTGTTCTCATATCTTCTTCTATTTCTTTCAATCCTTTCAGGACATGTAGAAGCAAAATGACCTACTTTACCATAGGAAAAATAGTTGAAAGGTAATTTGCCTTTATACTTACTAAATCCTCTTTGTAGCCTATCCACAAAGTTGGCTTCAACTTCATCTATCTCATCATCAGATTCTACCCTATACTCTTCTAATCTAGAAGTGCTTCCAGGAGTATTGGCTTTGAAGGTAGTCTCTACTTTTGGTAGAGTATCATCTAACTCCCTCATTTCAAAAATAGTAAGCTTACCAAGCAACTGATCCCTATTAACTATTTTTACTTGCATGAATTCTTCAATCACGGTGACCTTGTGACAGTAGGACTTAGGTAGAGATCTAAGTATTTTTGCGACAATTTCCTTTTCTTCGAGAGTTCCGCCTATGGCATTTATCCCTGTAAAAAGTTCATCAACTCTTTACATAAATGCTAATATGTTTTCATCATTATTCATCTTCAAGCTTTCATACTTCACTTTTAGACTTTGTAACTTGGCTTCCTTCATAGAGTCATCTCCTTCATATAGAATTTTTAGCTTTTCCCATACCTTATTTACAGTTTCAAGATCCACCACTTTTGTCAGTATTCAATCAATTAATGAGCTTAGCAAAGCATCCCTTACCTTGATATCTATCTCATATTCTTTGATTTCATCTTTAGTCATCGGACCATTTTGAGATATGGTGTATTCTATTTTTGTAGCTTTTCAAACTTTGATACCAAGAGAAAGAAGATGGCTTTTCATCTGATCCTTCCAGAGAACATAATTGGTTCCATCAAAATGTGACGCTTCCTTCTTGTAAGACATTTTGGATCTTCCTCAAGCTGTTAAACTTTCTTCAGAGGAACTTAGCTCTGATACCAATTGTTGATATGCACTAGACAACTGAGAGGGGAGGTGAATTAGTTGTCACAAAAACTTAAACACTTTCTACAATTTAAACATTCATCACTTATCCACAATTATTATGATTTAACAATGAGAGCATGAAATCAGAAAATTAACCATAGATACAACATCAAACACAAGAGACACCCTAGAGGCCTAAACATACTAGCTTACTACCATGAAGAACAACTAGGTCTAGCAGACTCACTATCTCAACCCTAAACCTAGCAAGATTACAATAAGGGTTGTTAAACCCTACTGGTAGCTTACTGCTAGATTCACTATCACAATCAACACCTTTCTTTATTGTGAATAAACAATTCCTCATCTCTGCTCTTCCTCTACCCTACTCTTCCTCTGCTCTGCTCTTCCTCTTCTTTCCTCTGCTTCTTCTCTACTCTACCTTTGTACCTTTCTTAATATATTCTCATTTTTGCTCAAGGACAACTTTTCCATGACTCAACTACAAGTATTTATACACTACATCAACCTTGGAATGATCATCAAGGTTGACATCAACCATTGGAACAATCTCCAAGGTCAGTATTACAAACATTTACAAAATAGGTCTTAACCTATTGCAACATCATGCAAAGGGAATGAAATGTGGATCATGCCATGCCTTAGTTGGGACTCAAACATGATCTTCCATGCCACAACATGCTTCCTCAATCTTTCAAAGATCTTCGCAATCACTGGGATCAACCAGGTTGGCCAAGACTGGTTACATGCTACATTAACTGGGAACAATCTTCTCACACCATCTCAATTTCTTAACATAAACCAAAGTACAGATAGGATCATGATTAGGAGACATCCACAAGCACGCTATAATCATCAGGAGAAACCGCACAAACCTTAACCACTTTATCCATAGGAATCTTCTCACCGGAACACATGAGCTTCACTTTTTTCAACTGTCATAAAAGAAAGATAGCTTGTGGACCACCAAACCACAAACCATTATAACTGTAGGCACTTATCATCAACCCAGACTTCCCTCTAGAACCACACAGAAAAATACTTTCTTGCGGAGGAATGCAGAGCCAAATATTGTCTTCCTGTCTCAACTGAACTTACATAAAAAGCAAGCTTCACTCTGGTAAACACAACTCACTTAGATCTTCATATGGATGGCTCAAACCTGAAATGTAGCATCCTTAGACATACCTCTAACTTACTTCCAATCTACAGACCACTATCTTCAAGTAGGAACAAATGTGGAGCAGTTTACCAGACTGTTCTTCAGCATACGACTCACTGTCTGCACTGCACTTCTCTGTGGCTTACTTGTTTCTTCTAGAGAGGCTAATTTTCTCAATATCCTCAACATATAGGTCTTCTAAAAAAGTAGTGGAATAGGATACAATTGACACCAATGACAACAAGAATATGTTGACATCAATGACAACACCGATTAGGCACATACTTGCAACACCCCATGCATAAAGGGAGATACATAAGGCCACTATGGATATCATGACATAGTTTGAACCAATGGGATACTACCATTAGTGTTGATGAAATATAAAAAACTTATTTAACTGGCCTTTGGCATTAGCATGCATGTGTCATAATTATGACCCCACTACATGGCCATGTGCCATGTAATTCTTAACATACAAAATCTAACCTACAACCAATCTAATTTGTTTGGTTTTAAATGGACCATCAAGCACTGACTCTAAAATCCATGACTTTTACTCCACCCACCATAGATCCTATGTAATAGCTCAGTCAAATAAATCCTTAATTAGTACACATGTATGTCCTTCCTTCACATGAAAGTGTTAATTATTACCTATACACAATCATTGATAGAATGCCTAAAACAAACTATAGTTAATGCAATTTTCATTGTAGCATATTTGGTTGAAACTCAAATTACATATGTGTCAAGGGAATCCATCATATAGTATCAATAAAATACTAATCAAACTAATGTACAAATTCCTAGCAAGGATGGAAAATAACCAAAAAAACATACATACATATCCAACATACTTCCATATCCAATTGACAAAGAACATTAGAAACGATTAGTGTCTTGACACACAAAATTGAAGAAGCCCAACCATGGTTTACTAGTATTTCAATCCATTTTCACTTTTACAAAAAAATGCATCAATAAGTAGATTATGAATATTGCAACAATGGATAACTATGGAATTCTATAATTTCATTACTTTGTAATGGAAGGTTTAACTCTACTATTATGGGTGGTCGATTTGATTGTAATTAGGAGGGCTTGACTCTTATGAGATCAACTTAGTTGAACCTATTATGAGTAGAGTTGATGGATTCAAAAAAGATGTTGGCCCTTTGCAAGCAGGTTCAAGAGCAAATGCTTTGGCCCTTTTCTTACCATTTTGAACAAATAGCCTCTTAAATGTTTTAAGAATGACAAAACAAGGAAAAATAAAATGTGAGATTTGTAATAAATATGCATCTTCTCCTCAAAAGAATAACTTGAAGCTACTTTCATGACCACTACTTTCCTAAGATTTCCTTTCATATCAATAATTTGTAATTTGTGAAAATCATGTATGTCCTGAATAGATAATAATTCTTATAATACATATCTAATAAGACACCAATGGACTAGAATTTAGCATACCAAAAACTATGAACATTTGTTTTATTACAAAAGAAGGGCTCATTTCTATAATAAAAAAATCACATCAATATCAAGCTCAAACGTATGGTGCAACATAGCTTAACAACAAATATGCTTTGGGAAAATCATGTAGATATAAAATGTCTTGTAATATTCTATGAAGATTGGCATTTCTCTCTTCCTTGTTGCATGTACTTCATCCATTAATCTATGTTTCCTTTTCCCACTAATTGGATGCATTTAATCATTTAGAATAAAAATGAGTCAATATTGTTTGCATAAATATTTTTCCTACATGCTAAAATTACTTAGAGGCTATCAATTACAGTTTAAGACACTCTCAAAACAATGGAACGAACTAGACAAATACACTAGAAATCAATCATGGTCAACCATATAAAGCAATGTGTTCTCCACCTTCCTAACACTTTTCAAAATGACACTATTTAGAGAAGAATAATGATTTCACTTTATAGTTAAAGTTTCAACAATGCTTTCCACTCTTTGACAAACATGGGGCTAAGAATCTACTCCAAACCATATGAATCCAAAGGAAATGTATAAATTCCCTCCTCTTAGACTTATAAGCTTGATGAGAATTTAAAATGACTTCAAGAAAACACAAGGATACATATAGAAGAATAATAGTAACAGAAAATTGAACAAAAGAAACACATAAATACTAAGAAGCCATAGTGAAAACCAACAATTATGCTCAAGTTTGGTTAATTTGTGTTGTAATTGATACTACTAATCTATATAAATAATAAAACTCATTTCAAAATGGCATTCACTAAAGCCTATCAATCTAATTTATGCTAAAAGGAAATTGCACTCAACAAAGAAATAATTGAGAAAAGTGATATTATTCCAGACAATAGTGCCATTATTAGTCCCATCTTTTCAAGTGGTAATACAAACTTTGCTTTGAAAAATGCAAAAGTACATCTCCATATTAAATATCCCTTTATTTTATGTTTTGATCCCTCAGATGTCTTCCATCTTGAGAAGGATAAGAGAATTGAAGAATAGTGCATATGTGCCTCTAGAAAATCAAGACAAGGACATGCATGTTGATTATAAACAATTCAATATTTGTTTAACACTATTAGCATTGTTTGAGGATTTATAAAAGGTATAGCCACCATACCTAGGTGCTGACCTACATTACCATCCTTATTGATCCATTGACTACTAATTGGTAAATGTATCTCCCCATGGATAGACTCAGATGCTTGCAAGCTTCAAATGTCATACACTAAAGATATATATATATATATATATAGAGAGAGAGAGAGAGAGAAGTAGCGAGATAGAGAGATAAAGAGGGTGATAGAGAGAGAGAGGAAACTAGAGAAGGGGAGATGTAGAGAGATGATGTATACCACTCAATTATGTTGTATCTACAAAAAACTATAAAGAAAACAAGATTATCCTCAAAAGTTGAGTGGAAAAAACACATCAAAACGGTAAATTGATTGAGCTAGAAGATGTGCAGAATTTGACAAAAGAAATACTTGATGGAATTATTAATTCAATTGGAGGTTTTGATCTAATAATAATTAAACAAGAAACAATAGGAACATAAGCCATGGGCTAGAGGGGAAGCATTCCTCTATTTTCTATGAATTTCCATGGATTGTGAATTATGTAAGGCATGCAATGCATTCAAGTGTAACTTGACAAAATAATGAAACCTTCATTTTGTACTGGTCTACACTTCAATAGATTATAAATTCCTTATTTTTCATAGCCAAGTTCCCACCCAAATTGAAAAGGCTACCAAAAACAAGTATTGAGCAAGGCCCAACACACTTATATTTGCATATGTGTATAGCATGCCAAAGGGTGTATGGGAAAACCATATCCTTATTTATGTATGATGTTGAACTAAAATTTGTGGATTCAAATTACTTTTTCGTTTCAAGTAGAAAACATGGTTATAGGCGTAACCTTCCCATGAATAGTTATTTTCAAATTTTACATGGGATTACAAAACTCAACTTAGTTGCATAAACATAATGGAAAAAAGTGTTCCATTGTGTGATAGACTTGGGGCTATGGTCAAGCATTCTAATGGAAAACCCTACATTAAAGATCAAGTTATGGTACTCCCCCGCTACTACCTGATTCATGCCAACAATCCAAACATGACATTGTCTATCGGGAACTACACTTAGGGTAACATGTCATTTTCTTAAGAACCTAATAATTCACCTTTAAGGTCTCTTCAATGTACCCATTTGTACACTAAAGTGTAGCTATCTCTAACAATAGCAACATTTTGTCTCCAATCTTCATTGATTCATACATAGCACGACTAATACAATTGGAAACAATGCCACTTATTAAAGTGGATCAAAAATGGACATTTACAACATCTTGAAAGTCCAACAAACGGAAAGAACACTTGATGTTGGCTATTGTTCAACTGTAATGCCCACCCTAGTTTGTGCCTTATGTGATTTTTGATTCATGTGTTATATGTTGTTCTAAGTGTTTATCAGTGTATTATGTGATTATTATGCTTTGTTGCATTGCACCCAACTTGCCGATGAGGTCTATGGTGCCATGGATGGGTTCTGAGGGTGTATCATGTATGACCATCAAGGTGTTTCCGATGGGGTTGTGCTTTGTTATTTGGTTTCCAACTATACATTATGGGATGAATACGTTGTGATTGTGCATGTTAGAATCTAGCTATGTTAGCATGTTTAGACTCAATTATTTGATGTTGTGTTTGATGTTTATGGATATGTTTTCATTAGATCATATTCATCCCACATAGATGGTGAGGATCCTATCTTTGCTTTTGGCATGTGTCAATGTTGGTGTTGAACATGCGTAGCCTTTTGTATCGCTTTTGTCTTGTTTTTCATGTTCAACCCTTTTGTGAAGTTTGTTGTCATAAGGTGCTTGTTTGACCACCTAAGTATATCCATGGTGTCATTTCCATGATGTGATATGCACTCTTGGATTATTCCCTCTTTTTCTTTGGGAAGCATGCCTTTGTACAAGTTTGACTAGTGAGCATTCTAGTTGGTTGAGGAATCATACCTCCTAGTTGGACCATCTTGTCGGTGAGCGTTACCCTTGTGTTTGGGATGTCTTGTATAGTCATGGAATAGATTGAGGTGATTGTTACCCTCATCCTACTATGTGTGTTTGTGAGGGACTGAGGTCATGAATGTATATCCATCCTTCGTTGTGAAGTGAGTTCCACCTCTCTCTTGGTCATCATGGTGAGTTGTCTCACGATGGGTGAAGTCTTCTGCTTGTGCCACCTTTCTTAGTACAATGGTGATATCATTTTAGGTGTTTTTGTGCTTGTTGTGACACTTTGTGTGTGCATGAGTGTAATGCGACATGTAAATGTCACACATGCAAACGTGAAAAATTTGTTTATTCAGCTAATGCTTTGGGTGAAAACCTAGGGCATTACACTTGGTATCAGAGCTCATGTTGTAGCATTGGAAGCTCTAGGGTGTGTTCTACTCATCTTGTTGAGCATGTGTGGGGTCCTTGTGTGTTTACATGTTGTGAGCAGCATGTGCTTTCTTTTGATATGTCTTCCTTGTATGAATGTGTTTGAGTGACCTTTGTAAGGTCATGTTTGTGCTTGTGTGACCACTTTTGATAGTGGAGTTATGGGAACCTTTGTGTGAAAGGAAATACCATGTTCTTGAGTGTGATTGAACCTAGTTTACTCTTTTAAGAGTTATGCATTTTTATGTGAAAGCGATGATGTTTTGATCATATGCATGATACGTGAAGAATATTGTTGTGGTAATGCTAGTTTAAATGAACCTTGCATTGTGCACCTTGTTGTGTGTATGTTTGTTGCAAGAGTAGCATACCCTCATAATACTTGTTATATTTGTTTACTAATTGCCTCAATATGGTGATTGGAAATGCTTGCCTAAAATGCATATTGCATTGTCTTCTTGAGAGCATGTCCCTATGTGTGGATTAATTATGTAGTTGTAAGAAAGATAGTGTTGCATTGCATTGCTAGAATAGATCATTTAGGTAATGACTTATGTCCCCAAATTGCATTCTTCCCTAGGATTCATGTGGGAACTTGGGTGTAATTATCGAATTGCATTATTTGAAGAGTTAAAGAGAAAAGGGGTTGTTAAAAGGGTCATTTGCATAGTCCTTGTGATGTTTGAGGTGTTAAAAGCATGAGTGAAGTAGCAAACCATGCATCTTATGTTTCTAAGTTGTGTTTCCCCTATTGTAATGTGTGCATTTAGTATGCTTGTCATCATGTTGTGGAGAAATTTATCATCATGTGAATGAAACATTGGGTATGTGCTTGACCCCCAACCTAATTCTCCCTCATGTTTTGATTTGTGTTGTATGCAAATGTTGCATTAATGCATTATCCATATGCTTGGTGAATCCTTGTTTGGTGAGAAATGTTAACCACTGTTGTTGTGAGAGTGATGCATTTAGATATCTTGGTTTGTGAACTTGATTTTTCCCTAGCTTAATCCTGGTTACTAGATGTTTTCTAGTGTGTGACTTTGTGTGTCTTTGCATCATGATTGTGATTCCCTTGAATGGGATGCAACCTTTCTTGTTGGGCATCTTGATTGATGTTTGTTTGGTTAAGTAGAAATTATCTCATGTTTTGACGTGATTGTAGTCTTAGAAGACTTGTTTTCTTAGCATGATTGAATGCGTTCTCTTAAACTTGCCTTGGATTTTGGAATCTAGGTGTAGTATAGCATTGTACTCCCACTCTTATAACTAGAATTAGTCACGTAGTTCATGTAATGTGGAACTTTTGAATTTTGATACTTTATTATTTGACTTTGGTGAATTCACTAAACATTGTAAGGGCTAGCATTGAATTTTTAATCTTGTTTATGAATAAGTATAGACAACAAAGTTTGTTATTTATTTATCTTGTGACCTTTATGGTCATGTTTGATTTACTGTTGAAATTGAACTCATTTTATGCCTTATTGTTGGAATTGACTTTTCTTCCACTTTGGTATTTTATTTATTTATTATTGGTGGCTATGCTTGAATGTGTTAAACTGTTGGTCATGTATCATGTTATGTTCTCTATCATATCCATGATGGGTTTCTAATGGATTGTATAAGGGAGTAGAATGTGGATAATATACCAGTTCCAGGTGTGCATGTTACTAGAACTATGGTAGATTGAATTCCTTGGTTTATTGTTAGATGCAAGTGAATATTGTGTGAAATGTTGAGAAAGTTTTGAAATGGTTTTGCGTTTCTATGGATCACTTGATGTGAATTGAATTCTTGTATGAGCTTATTTTTTTATTCTTGACTGTGTCTATGTGAATGAGATATGTAGAGAACTTGTTTGGATTGAATCTCACTTTTAGTAATTGCATTTGGTTGAATGTTGACTTAGTCCACCAACTATGGTTATTCTTTCTTGTTTCGTTCCTGTTAGTCTTGGATATGATGCCATGCTCCTAGTGTTTCGGCATTAGTGGAGTGTATTAAATGTTGTGTCCTTTTGATATGAGTTCCATAACTACACTTATGTTTTGACATAGTGTAAGGTATGATGGAGCCTTAGTTAGTGTATGAGCACATATTATTTATATATTTATGGTATTATAGTTCTCTTCTTACTCTTGTTGAGTTGCCAAACTTGGGAATTTGGTTGCTTCAGGAGTTTCTCCTTAGTGTTTTGCAGATTTCCTAGCGTAATGTTGGAAGGGATGCAACTCTTGTATGAAGAGGTTGCTATCCTATGTATTCCATTTTATGGATACTTGGTGTTTAGGCCATGAGGAAGCCTTGTGTTGCCTAGTCGATCATGAATTCGTGATTGTGTTGTATTGTTTGACCTTTTTGGTCTAGCTTAGTTAAGAGTTGAAGTGGTGTTGTGAGTAGTCTTGCACCTTGTTGGTGCGATGTGGCCACCTTATATGTGTTCCTAGCGAGTAACAAGTTGCTAAGCCTTGCTTGATGGAAGTGTTTATGTTGTTAGAGGATGTGGTTTAGATTCTTCCCTCTCAGAACCTGTTTGGTTGATCTTAGTTTTGGTGGTGTAGAGCTAGAGTGTTAGAGAAATCCTCTCTTTTAAGAGTGGAACATGAGGAAGTACCTCATGTAGGGAAACCATGTCTAGAGTTGAGGCATGCTTTTGGTTAGGATGAAGGTGAGGTAGTGGTGCCTATAACCTTTTTGAGTTAGATTTCCTTGATCCCTGAGTTCTTTTGTTATGGGTAGTACTTGAGGAAGGATTGTTGATAGAGTAATCTTTTGTTTGCAATTCTCCTTGAGAGTGGATATGGTAGCCTTGTGAGTTTCCTTAGACCTAGTTGAGAACTTGAGAGGTTATCTAAGCATAGTTCTAGTCTTGAGTTTTACGAACTTGACTTGTTTGTGGTATGTTGCACCTTTGGCTAGAGCCTCTTCTCATTGCAGTGGCAGTTGGAGGATGGAGTGGTGTAGTCTCAGAGGAGTTGTATGCATGATGGTTGATTTTGACCTAGTTGGTTCACCTTTGGGGATTTGTTTTGTTGTTTTGATACCTCAACTTAGTGTTGGTTAGGAGGACTGATCTTTTGAGATCTGTTGTGTTGTAAAGGATTATGTACTAAGGGTACTTCATCCTTGTGTACTAAGACTAATTCTAGTGGGGGAGGATGTAATGCCCACCCTTGTTTGTGCCTTGTGTACTTTTTGATTCATGTGTTATATGCTACTCTAAGTGTTTATCAGTGTATGTGATTATTATACTTTGATGCATTGCACTAAACTTGTTGATGACATCTATGGTGCCATTGATGGGTTATGAGGGTGTAGCCTACATGACCATCGAGGTGTTTCTGATGGGGTTGTACTTTGTTATTTGGTTTCTAGCTATGCATTATGGGATGCATACATTGTGATTGTGCATGTTAGAATCTAGCTATGTTAGCATGTTTAGACTCAGTTCTTTGATGTTGTATTTGATGATTATGGATATGTTTATGTTGCATCATATTCATCCCACATAAGTGGTGAGGATCCTATCTTTTCTTTTGGCATGTGTCGATGTTGGTGTCAAACATGTGTAGCCTTTTGTATCACTTTTGTCATGTTTTGCCTGTTCAACCCTTTTGTGAAGTTTGTTGTTGTAAGGTGCTTGTTTGACCACCTGATTGTATCCATGGTGCCATTTCCATGATGTGATATGCACTCTTGGATTATTACCTCTTTTTTCTTTGGGAAACATTCCTTTGCATGAGTTCAACCAGTGACCATTCTAGTTGGTTGAGGAATCGTACCTCCTAGTTGGACCATCCCGTGGGTGAGCATTACCCTTATGTTTGGGATGTCTTGTGCATTCATGGAATAGATTGAGGTTATTTTTACCCTCATCCTACTCCATGTGTTCACGAGGGATCAAGTTCATGAATGTATATCCGGCCTTCATCTTGGAGTGAGTTCCACCCCTCTTGATCATCATGGTGAGTTCTCTCATGATGGGTGAAGTCTTCCGCTTGTGCCACCTTGCTTAATATAATGGTGATGTCATTTTAGATGTTTTTATGCTTGTTGTGACACCTTGTGTGTGTGTGAGTGCAATGCGACATGTAAATGTTGCACTTGTAAACATGAAAATTTTGTTGGTTTAGTGTTTGTTCATCTAATGCTTTAGGTGAAAACCTAAGGCATTACATCAACTCTCCCCTCATTACACCACCATCTCTACAATAGATGATCAATGTTTTCAAAAATATTCACAATGATATTGGTTCATTACAGAAAGTTATTACAACCCAATGGGAATGAATTTCAAATAGCTACCATCCATGGAATTTGCACCATACATCTCTAGATCCATTGATAGACATTGATGATGAAACTCTGTCTAACTAGGGACATAAAATGCAAGAAGATAGTCTTGATGAATGGAAAGTCTTTTCAATTTTGTACCTAGCCCTGCCATTTCAACTAGATGGGCTCTACATGCTTGGGAAACAAGAAGAGGACCAATTAAAATCACTATCACTTACAAATAATTGACCAAAAAAAAAAAAAAAACTTTACTTGCATGCATGTCAACATATTTAATTTATTCCATTTCTTTTATTGAAAGGAGTCAAGGTATGTGGAAACGCTTCCTACACTGAACTAATGAGAGGAATGTTGCCAGTATGTGCCTAATCGGTGTTGTCATTGATCTCAACATATATGTATTGTCATTAGTGTTAACTGTGCTCTTGTTTTGATGCTTGCTTGTATTAAGTTAGTTGCTCTATATTGGCCTATGTAAGTGTTGAAGATAATGAGTAAGTGATCCTGATACTATGTTTCCAAGTGCTTTTGAGAAAATTTGCTCTCCCAGTGGAAACAGTGTGTTGAAGAGTATCTTTGTTTACAACAGAACAGTCCAGTAGTTTGCTCTGCATTTCTTATAGATTGCATATCTTTGTTTTAGTTTGGAAGTTATTTAAAGGGAAGTCTTTAGATGCTATATCCCAAGTTTGAGCCTCCAGTGTGAAGATTTGAGGGAGTTTTGTTCACCAAAGTGACAACTATTTTTTCTGTGCATTCAATGGTGACAGGGAGAAAGTATTTTGCTCCACATTCCTCCACATTGAAGTATTTTAGTCTGCGGTTCTAGAGTTACGTCTAGAATGATGTTATGTTCCTTCAACTCAAATGGTTTTTGATTTGGTGGTCTGCAAGCGATCTTTTCTTTATAATAGTGACTAAAAGTGTTGTTCAAGTGCTCCAATTTGAAGAATCTTCTGGTTAAAGTGGTTAGGGTGTTGTGCGGATGTCCCTGATGATTACAACATGCAAGGTGGATGTCTCTAGATCATGTTCCAACCTTTTGATTGTGGATTCCAACCTTTTGATTGGTTCATAAAGAATAATCTTGATCATGCATGAAGCGTGTTCTTAAAGGTCTTAGTGTTAACACTAATTTGAGTTGACTTGGTTGTTCTCACTACTTGCGGTTATGCTTTGGAGATTGTGGAAGCATGTTATGGTGTGGAAGATTACAACTGAGTCCCAGCTAAGGAGTTATGTGATCCATATTCATCCTTTTCCTCCACAACATGATTTAGGTCCAGACCTATTCTAATGTATGTTTGTAATGTTTGTAATGCTGACCTTGGAGATTGTTCCAATGGTTGATGATTGTAATGCTGACCTTGGTGATCATTCCAAGGTTGATGAATTGTATAAATACTTGTAATGAAATTATGGAAAGGTATTGAGGTGTGAAGATGTGAAGATAAGTGTGAAGTGTAAAGGCAGAACAAAGTAGAGGAAATAAATTGTGCTTCAATGGAACTGAACTCAGGCATAGAGTAGATGCTATCAAATCAATTCACAAAACTTTGGCAGTGAGCCTCTAATTTTCAGTATTTCTATAACATATTTATTTTGTAGGCTAACACTCACCATGGTTTTTCCCTTATAGGGTTTTCCACGTAAAAAATATGGTGTCTCATGTGTTGAATGTGTGATTATGCTTAAGTTCCTGATTTCATGCTTTCATGGTTAAATTATAATAATAGTGGATAATTGATTGATGTTTTGATGTTTATAAGAAGTTAAGTTTTGGTAACAACTGATTCACCCCCCGTCTCAGTCGTCCTGTACATTTCAACAATGAATAGTATGAAAATTTTTAGATCCTTTACAGTTATAGATATGTGATACACATAATAGAGAGATTAAACAACATACAAGAATAAGTAGAATGCAAATGACACAAGATATACATGGGCAAAACCCTTTTGGGTGAAAAACCCCACACTCCAAAACTTGCACAATGTATTATCAAAGGTAATGGTGATTACAATACACTTGCAATGCAAGTTCTTTTAGGAGTCTTCAAGATGTTAGTTTTGGAGCAATTTTGGCAGGATAACAGTACCTATAAATTAACTATGCAACTCCAACACCAAGCACCTACATTTATAGAGTTTACAAGGCCAACATGGGAAGCTTCTAGAGGTGGGCATCCAACTTGGCCTCATGGTCAAAATCCAATGCCTTGGGACACTTGTACAACATGCAAGCAACCTCCATTCAACTGTCATAACATGCAAGTTTGACTTTCCCAATGTGGAGCACTCCAAACAAGAATAGGCTATGACATATGCCCTTACACATCTTACAGTTGTCATAGAATATGCTATACATAACAACATTTACTGTTGTAAGAGAAGCTGTCATACAAGACTAATAATAGCATATTCCTCTTACAACATGTCATAGTCAAACTTGGGCGCTCAAAGATGCCTTCCTCACATGCAAAGATACTCTCTGACACTTATCTTCGCTTGTCATAGGAATCTCTAATTCTGGCTTACATGTCATAGATTTCATTATATGTAATAACTCCTTCCACATACCTCAAGATGCCGACACATGGCATATGAGTGCCACCTCAAATGGGATGCCTACATTCTCATATGTTGACTTGACCATCCAAGTCATATTACAAGTAGGATGATATGTCACCATGCCACCTCACACTAAATGACAAAATAGGATGTGCAATCATAAATATATTATAGGCCAATAAATAAATATACAAACAAAAATCAAATGCTAGGAATTTGCAAAGGCCTTAATTCCCAGCATTCTCCCACTTGTCAAACACCTTGCAAGAGCCAATAGAATGACAAGATTTAACTTCTAGGGGCCAAGAGGCCCATAGACTCCAAACACCATTTGAACTTATCTGTGCCCACAGGTTTCGTCAGTGCATCTACAACATTCTTCAAAGTGTCAACCTTCTCCAATATCACCTTCCCAACTTCTACCATATCACGAACAAAATGAAACTGAACATCAATATGCTTTGTTCTGGCATGGAAAGTAGGATTCTTTGTTAAGCAAATTGCACTCTGATTGTCACAATAGATAGTAATTTGTCCTGCATCAAAACTAATATCTGAACACAACCTCTTAAGCCAAATGAATTCCTTACAAGAATGAGCAACTGCCATGTACTTTGCTTCTATCATGGACAAAGTGACCACAAGTTGCCACTTACTCATCCAACTAATAGCTCCACCAAACATAGTGAACACGTAAGCATTGGTGGATCTCCTACTGTCAATGTCACCTACCCAAACAGAATCCACAAATCCATGAATACTCACAGAATGCTAAGGTCCTGTAGGATAACCATGATAACATAGGGAATACTTAGAAGTACCCCACAAATATCTGAACACTCTCTTCACTGCATCCCAATGTACCCATCCAAGATTAGCCATAAACTGACTAAGGACTCCCACTGCTTGGACAATATCTGGTCTTGTACAGACCATAGCATACATCAAACTGCCAATCACACTAGCATAAGGAACTTTGCTCATATCCTCTATCTCAGAAGGAGACTTTGGGCAATCTCCAATAGATAACTTTGTCCCCATCATAACAGGAATAGTCAAAGGTCTATAATCCACCATACTGAATCTCTCCAACATACTGTTAACATACTTACTCTGGCCTAACCAAAGTTTTTTGTTTTCTTTGTCTCTTCTGATCTCCATCCCCAGAATGTACCTAGTTGCCCCTAGATTTTTCATTTCAAACTGTGCTGACAACTGAGACTTCAAATCATAAATCAAACTTTTGCCATTCCTAATTAACAACATATCATCAACATACAGTGTAATAATGAGAATGCAATCATTGTCAACTTTGAAATAATAACAATGATCTGATTTCAATCTTAGAAATCCAATACTCAACACAAAAGCGTCAAACTTCTGGTACCACATCCTAGGAGACTGCTTCAAACCATACAAAGACTTTTTTAACTTGCAAACCAAATTTTCTTTACCTTTCACTGCGTAGTGCTCTGGCTATGACATATAGATTTCCTCCTCCAAGTCACCATGAAGGAATGTTTTCTTCATGTCCATTTTTTCCACTTCTAAATTATACACTTCTACAAGAGATAACAAGAACTAAATAGATGTCAGCTTCACAACGGGAGAGAAAATCTCACCATAATCAATTCCCTCCACCTAAGAATACCCCTTTGCAATCAATCTAGCGGGTCATCCCACAATAATGGGTTACACTTTTTGGCCAAACTTGACATTGAAATCAACATTTTAAACTAAATCTTCACTTTCTAACACCTATAGCCGCTAAACCGTTAGGAATTTGAAGCTGATGCAAATTAGTGATCTGTGAGATTTTGTTTGTAGATTCTAAATATATATTTTAAAAAAAATTTGGAGTTAAATTGTGAATTTTTTGTGTCTTCTTTGATAACTAGTTTTTAATAGTAAACAACATTTTTTTAAAGTGATGTGTATTCTGTAGCACATAACTTTTTTTCTATCAAGGATAAAATTATGATTCTTTTGAATTTAGATTGGTAACACTGATATATAGGGCATGCATTTGGTTTTATAATTTTTTGTTGAATTTTTTTTAATTAAGTTTTGAAGTCAAACCAATTATAATTTAGACATATGCGTATTCCATAAAACATAAATTTTTCTGTATGTATCAAAATTCAAAAAAATTTTGTTGAAACAAGGACATCAACACCTAGGGCATAAATATTTTTCAGAATTTTTTTTCACTAATTTACTAATTTTCTATGTGTGTAGAATAGAGAACTTGATGTTCAGTGAAAAACCTACATTCACAAGAAATAAAAAAAAAATATAATAATCAAATTAAATATATTTAAAATTATACTTTTTGGGAAGCTTATAATAAGGTCTACATACTTACAAAACATAAATTTTAAATGAATTCATTTGATCCCCCAAAAGCTAAATCAAAAGTGATTTTTTTATTAGCATTTTAATAGGTGTAGAGGAGACTCCATTATATGTATGGTTTAAAACTAGCGGGGTTCTATCCAAGGGGGTTTGATCAAACCCTCTTCAATTAAAATCTTTTAAATGGAACCATTCAAGGCTTAAATCATTATATTTTCTAAAAATATGTGATTTCAGCAAAAATCAAGATGTCCCAAAAAGTGTAACCCATTATTGTGGAAGTACCCTAGCGTTATATTTCTCAACACTACCATCTACACCAAATTTTTTTTTGAACACCCATTTGTAGCCAATAGGTTTTCATCCTTCATGCAAAGGCACCAAGTTCCAATTTTTATTATTTTCCAAAGAAGTCATCTCCTCTTCCATGGCCTCCTTCCAAGAACTTGTATCTTTCATGCCCATAGCCTCTTTCATAGTTCTAGGCTCATCAATGTTAGAAATCAAGGCAAAAACACAACTAAAATCAAGCAATGAATAACCAAACCTCTCAAGTTGCCTCCTAATCCATGTAAACCTCCTCACAAGATGAGGTGGAGGTTCTTCTTCTTCTTCTAAACTTTCAAAGGTTCTAGAGCTCTCCTCATCATTAGGTCTAATAGGGTCTTTCAGTTCAGTCTTCTTAGGGGTAGAAGGAAGCTGAACCACATCCTCTTTCTTTTCCTTTTCTTCTGGATGTAGAACAATAGAAGAAGGAATTACCTCTCTGAAAATAACACTTCTTCTATATAAGACTTTCTCGGCCATAGGATCCCAAAGCTTGTACCCTTACACATTGACACCATAGCCAATGAAGATAAACTTTACTTCCTTGTTCTCTAATTTTGACCTCTTCTCCTTAGGCACATATGCATATGCCTCACAACCAAAATGTCATGCCCACATTTCCCATGTGGTCACAACATGCATCACACGTGTCATGTCCACATTTGACATGTAGTCATGAAACAAAATATCAAAAAAAATTCCATGTTTCCCTAGAAACCCTCTCGCACATGTAAGCGTGCTTGGTGGCGTATGCTAAGGCATAAACAAAATAGATGAAAGCGGGGTAATACGTACATGCGCGCATACCAATCATAAGAAGGCCATCAAGGGGGTCATCGCGATGCGGTTAACGTCACCAATAGGGTTAAACTTCACTAACCTAAATAAACCCTAAATTCTAAGAAAATCTGGTAGCATAATGCCTCACGGGCATGAGTAGGGTTTATTGTACTAAAACTAAATTTGATCAAAAGGTTTACTAATTTGGATTAATAAATTTTTTACATGACACTAGTTGCATTGGTAATATAGTTGATTAAGATAATTGAACATTTTTCAACAAAGTCTGATCATTTCTTCTCCTTCACATTTTCTACAATTTTATATGTTTTTCAACAAGGTTTGATTAATTTGTTCTCCTTCATGTTCTTGATAATTTTATATGTTTTTTTTTCAACAAAGCTTGATCAATTTGTTCCCCTTCACGTTCTCTATCAATCAGAGTTATCTCTGTGTTGTTTACATTATTCCTAATTTCTTGGTAGCTCAGATCTCGAAATCAGGATTTACTAACTTCGTTTGAATAGGTTTACTAGGTTTCCTAATGAAGAGCCAAAAAGAAGAATAAATATTCTTATTCTTTCAACTTAGGAGAGGATGGGTAAATATTTTATGTCCTTCATACAGTTCTATTAGAACTTCCTTATAATTGCCATCGGCAATAGAATAGACTATCAACGACTTTTGGAAATATTTTACCGAACACCAAGTCTGCCCGATACCTCTTATCGGCGAGACTTCTTCTTCGTTTGGCCGATAGTTAGTTCAACAGTGCCCAACCTCTCATCGTTGTGACCCTTATCATTGGAAAACACTTACCAACTTAAGCTGATGCACCGATGGACCAACCACTCATCGGCCAGACGAATTCTATCGGCCACGTTAGTATTGGCTTCGCCGATACGCCGATGACTTTTGTCTTTGGTGAGACTCTTCTCGTCGGAGAGCATTTACAACCTCTGGTCAATGTGTCGATAGACCAACCCCCTTGGCAAGACTTGACCTATCGGTGGGACTTACTCTGGAGTTGCCAATACATCGATGGACTTCTCGCACTCGTCTTCGGCAAGACTGCTCGACTTCAGCGGACTTGTTTTGAGTCCCAGCGATGTGCCAATAGGGTTGTCACTCTCCCGCAATCTGATCTACACTCTACGCCTAGCACATAGAGATGTTAGGGCATGCTACTATGCACACTCCTCAGTCTAGAACATCTGCCCCTCCAAATAGGTAAATGAAAGGAAAAACAAATAGAAATATGTACAAATTGATGCCATTCCACTAATTTCTTTGGAAATCCACTAGTGGAATGGTTATCGACTCATCTTTGACAATTTAGACTAAAATATTTCAATCACAGAGAACAGAAAGCTATTATGAACAAATAGGAAATATTTATGGTACAGACCAAACACAGAAAATGATGGACAAAAGTTATTATTTCTCAGATGATTTTTGAATCATAGTCTTTGAATCTGCAGAACCCCCTTGTGGTTGCTCCTCTATGTTTTTATTAAGCCAGAGTTACAAGATCAACAGTTGCTCAATGGCTAGGGAAGGCCAACTGCCCTGAATCCCCACTGACTCTTGTTGACCTTTTCAGATTCTATTAGATACAAAATGTGTCCATTATTTGCTAAATGGAAAACAAAGACTTCAAGGTTTTTAGAAAACAAAACATGAACAAGATGACATGGCCAAATAGGCCTTATTTCAATATAGTAGATTTTACTATGGTGCCCCTGCACCATACTCCCCAGAAGAAAAATGTCTCAAGTCCTCTTAGAGACCAATTCTTGTACATCTCTGCCTTGCTTTAGAATGTCTTCCTCCAACATCCATGTCGCTTCGGAATCTAGAAGCCCTTGCCACTTAACCAAATGTTTAAGGTATATTTTGTGCCTTGTCTTCCTAGCTTCTCTGCTTTCCAAAATGTACTCCATTTTTGGCGGCTCCCTAGAAGGTAAGTGCTTCAGCCAGTCTTCATTTTCCTAGACAGGGTCTTCTACATTCTCCCTTGTATTAGGATTTCTATCCAATGTAAAATTAGCAATGTTGAATATAGGTGAAATGGCAATATCATCAGGAAGCTCAATCCTGTAAGCATTTGGACTGTACTTTTCCAGAATCTGACAGGGTCCAATCTTCCTCATCATTAGTTTGTTGTGGCCTCCTTTTGGCAACCTATTTTTGTTCAGATGATCCATGACCAAGTCACCTACCCAATACTGCACATCCCTCCTTTGATCCATTTGAGCCTTCGTCTTCTGACTATTATGATGTAAAGTATCTCTGACATGTTGGTGTATTTCTTTCATGGCTTCTGCAAATGCATCAGCATGACCACTCCTTTTGTCCAACCCCTGGATGTCTCTCAGTTCAAAAATACCCCTGGGGTGATCGTCATATACAATTTCAAAGGGACTCAGACCTGTGCTCCTATTTGTCAAGTCATTATAAGCATATTATGCTTGTGGGAGTATCACATCCCAACTGTTGCCATGTTCTTTTGTTAAGCATCTAAGGAGATTGCCCAAAGATCTATTGACTACCTTGGTTTACCCATCAGTCTGAGGATGAGAGGTTGAACTGAAAGACAAATTTGTTCCCAATCTTTTCCACAAAGTCCTCCAAATATGTCCTACAAATTTGCTATCCCTATCAGATACAATGCTCAAGAGTAGCCCATGAATCCTGACAATTTCTTTAAAGAACAAACCTGCAATATAGCTAGCATCATTAGTGGTCCTGTAAGGAATGAAATGAGCCATCTTGCTGAATCAGTCTACCACTACAAACACACTGTCACAATCTGCCCTTGTTTTGGGTAACCCCATCACAAAATCCATACTCAGACATTCCCAAGGCCTGTTGGGTATTGGCAAAGGTTGATACAATCCTGCATTGGTTGAGACCCCCTTTGCTCTTTGGCATACTATGCAACTTTCAACAAATTTTCTGATGTCATACTACATTCTTGGCCAGAAATAAAATCTCCTTACCAGATCTAAAGTCTTATTTAACTCAAAATGTCCACCCAAACCACCACTGCATTTTTGCTTCACTATATTATCCCTCATTGAGCATTTAGGGATACACAACTGACATCCTTTGAACAATAGTCCATTCTGTAATGTAAAATCTGAAAACTCACTATGAAAAGTATTAGCAAATTCATTGCACACCTTGTAGATTTCTTTGAAATCCTGATCTTCTTCATACAATTCTTCGAGTGACTCAACACCCATGCTTTGCAACTGCACTTCTTGGACTATCAACACCCTTCTGCCTAAAGCATCAACAACCTTATTGGTTATCCCCTTCTTATGATTGATGGTGAAGGTGTATGCTTGAAGACTTTCCACCCATTTCATGTGTCTATGGCTGAGCTTTTCCTATCCATTTAAAAAATTGAGGGCATGATTGTCAGTGTACACAATGAATTCTTTAGGAAGCAAATAATGCCTCCACTTTTTCAAAGCTTGTACCAAGGCATATAATTCTAAATCATAAGAGGAGTACTTCCTCTTAGCCTCATTCAATTTCTCACTGAAAAAGGCTATTGGTCTACCTTCTTGGCTCAACACTGCTCCTATGGCCAGCCCACTTACATCACATTCAATTGTGAAAACCTTATTAAAATCAGGTAACACTAAGACATGGAATTTAGCAACTTTCTATTTCAGACTTTCAAAACTCTGGTCTGCCTTTTTTTGTCCACACAAACTTCACCTTACCTCCACCCTTGATGGTCTCCAACATAGGTCCACAAATATCACTATAATTCTTAATGAATTTCCTATAGAATGTGGCCAAACCATGGAAATTCCTTACCTCCCCTATTGTCTTAGGTGTGGGCCAATTTAGAATAGCCTCCACCTTTGAAGGATCCATCTTCAGATCACCTTTGGAAATGATAAAACCCAAGTAGATCAACTCTTGTTTCATGAAATCACATTTGTCCAAGTTTATCAACAGCTTCTAGTCTTTCAGCCTCTTCAAGACTATCTCTATAGGTTTCAAATGCTCTTCTTTACTTTTACTGAATATCAAAATGTCATCTAGGTATACTACCACAAAATTACCTATGAAATCCTACAATACTTCATTCATTAGCCTCATGAAAGTGCTTGGAGAATTAGACAGACCAAAAGGCAATACAAGCCATTCATATAACCCTTCATTCATTTTAAATGATATTTTCCATTCATCACCTTCTCTTATCCTTATCTGATGGTACCCACTCTTCAAGTCTATCTTAGAGAAATAGGTAGCACCCCCCAAATAGTCTATTAGGTCTTCAATTCTAGGAATAGGAAACCTGTATCTGATGGTTATCCTATTGATTGCCCTAGAATCAGTACACAGTCTCCATTTCCCATCTTTCTTTGGTGCTAAAATAGTGGGGACTGCACATGGACTCAAACTCTTTCTTATTAACCCCTTGTCTAAAAGTTCTTGAACCTGCCTGGCTATCTCCTCATTCTACTGAGGGGTCATCTTATAGGCTGCCTTATTGGGAAGTATAGCTCCCAGTATGAGATTAATCTGATGGCTAATATCTCTAATAGGTGGTAGTGAGTCTGGTGTATCTTTTGCAATTACTTCCTTATAACTCTCAAGTAGTTCTCTAACCTCCCTAGGTCTTATCTCTCTCATATTTTCTCTTTTCTTCTCCTTAGGTTTCACAACCAGAGAAAAACCTACTCCACCTAATTCTTCTACTATTTCAAAGAATTCCTTTTCTCCTACCAGTATTACACTAGACCCTACATGCTGTGGATCCCCTTCTACTAATGACTATATCCTATAAGTTGCACCATCCTTTTGGAATGAGTAAGCATTCTTTTCCCTATCATGATGAGCCTTTCTGTCAAACTACCATGGTCTACTTAACAAAAGATGGTAAGCATCCATTGGAAGGATGTCACACAAAATTTTATCTCTATACCCCCCAATACTGAATTCTACCCATGCTTGTTCATTGATGACTATATAATGTCCCTTGTTTAACCAATTGACCCTATATGGATAGCTATGGGGTATCTTTTCTAATTTCAATTTATCTACTACTTCCAAAGATATAATATTGTCAGTAGAACCAGAGTCAATAATAACTTTACAAACCTTACCTTGGATCTTGCAGTTGATTCTAAACAAAGCCCTTCTTTGAGACGGTTCAGTCTGCACTAGTTCCTTGAGCAGCGTCCTCTTGATCATCAGATTTTCTCCCATTTCTAATGCTAGATTCACTTCAGGAGATGTCACTCTCCTTACATCCTCTTGAGTCAATGTGGGTCTTCTCTCATTACAACTAAACTCAAATGTGTTGCCCTTCTCTGGACACTTGTAGGTCGGGTGCCCTATCTGATTACAATTATAACATCTCATATTGGAGAACTTGGATCCTCTACCTAATCCATTTGTCCCACCTCTTCCTTTAGGCCTTCTTCCTTGGTAGCCTCCTCTACTACTTGAGTCCCCAACTTGCTCTTCTTGGCTAGACTCACCATTAGGCCTCTGGTTAGAACTTCTTCCTCCAAAACTGCCTCTGCCTCTAAAATTTCTGCCACCTCTTCCTCTACCTTGTTGCTCATCTTTTCTCTTCAGCTCTTAATGCTACTTGAAAGCATTTTTCCATGGTTTCAGGGGTCAATAAACTTATCTCATCTTGAATATTGAACCTTAGACCATTTAGATACCTAGCCACCTTAGCTTTTTCCTCCTCCATGTACCCACAGTGAAGAGTGTATTTGTGAAACTCCTCAGTGTAAGTAGCTACATCCATATCTTTTTGCTTGAGGTTCTGCATTTTCCTGTAAATCTGTACCTCATAGTTAGATGGAAGGAACTGGGACTTGATCTTCTCTAGCATTCTGCTCCATGAAGAGATCATACTCTTCCCATTCTTTACCCTCTCTCCTTGGGTGTAATTCCACCATGTAAGGGCAACACATTTGAGTTTAGTTTTTGCAAACTTAACTCTCTTACTTTCAGGAACTTCTTTGTACTTAAAATAGTTGTTTAGAGCCTCAATCCACTCCATGACTTCATCAGCATTCATCTTTCCACTAAACATGGGGATATCTATCCGAGCCTCTGAAGAGTCCTTGCCAATAGCCTTAATGGCTTCCAGGAAATGCTTTTGATCAGCCGGTATCTCTGCCTCTTCTGGGTCCTCTTATTTTTCTCCGTTCTCTTCCTCTTCATCTGAACCTTCCTCTATCCTTTTTCCTATCTTTAGTGCCTTCAATTCTACTTGGAGTGCTTCCCTGACTCCAGTTTTGATCTTCTCTTCCATCTCCTTAAACTTCTTGACCACTTTGGTGGTCATCTCCTTTGGAGGCATATTGCTAGCCTCTCCTTTGCTCTCCTCTGTTGACATATACCAGATCCACAACAAAACCTTTTATGGCTCTGATACCAATATGATGAGGAGCCAAAAAGAAGAATAAATATTCTTATTCTTTCAACTTAGGAGAGGATGGGTAAATATTTTATGTCCTTCATACAGTTCTATTAGAACTTCCTTATAATTGCCATCAGCAACGGAATAGACTATCGGTGACTTTTGGAAATGTTTTACCGAACACCAAGTCTGCCTGATACCTCCTATTGGCAAGACTTCTTCTTCATTTGGCCGACAGTTAGTTCAACAGTACCCAACCTCTCATCATTGTGACCCTTATCATCAGCGAACACTTACCAACTTAAGCTGATGCACTGATGGACCAACCACTCATCGGCCAGATGAATTGATGTAGAGCTACAAGGGTTCATTCCAAACCCTCAAAACTCCATAGGTAAAATCTTTCCTTTCTATCGGCGAGAGAAACCTATTGTCCTCCCGACATACCGCATTGGCTAAACTTATGACTATCGGCATAAACTAATCCTCGCTACCTGATAGTTATCTTCACACCAATGCTCCTAAACATGACTCGTTAGTGGTTGCCTATCGGCAACACATGCAATATCAGCCAACCAAAACATCTTTACTCCAATTGTATTCGTTACTCTGACAGCCCTCTCTTCGTTGTGACTCACTGCTATCAGCCGAGTGATCAATAGTCACTCTGATCTGCTATCCTCCCCGATGAAACCTTACTCCGATACATAGCTCACCCCGATGCAACCAAGGCTTATATGTGCATCACCTGACCCACGATCACTGGTTACCTCCACCCTTGCTGTCGGTCGACCTTTGTATCTAATCCTTGTATCTGCAATAGACAAATGTAAGATACGCAGAACATGTAAAAGTGATATAGTCACAGATTTTATATCCTTCATGCGAAATCGATATACACACACTTTGTATGTCTCTCCAAACCACGCGGATTTTCACTATTTTGATCTACTTTTTGCATAGCAATTTCTCTAAACTGTTCCACCTTCAAACATGCAGCTCTCTGCACTACGACAATCTAGCATACAACCATGCTAGAATCCTTCAACACATTCCCTTGCCTGATCTTGCAAGTGTGAACCTGGAAAAAAAGAAAAACAAAAAAAAATAAACTAATATATACAACCATTCCACCGATTCAGAGAATCAACTGGTGGAATGGATAAACGAATCCATCCGACCTCAACAAAATGATCTATTCAGTAAATTTAATAGATAGAAAATAACACAACAGGATCTTATATTGATATTTTTAGAAATGCAACTACACAGATGTTCTGTTCCAACTCAACTGGATTCAAAATGATTATAACTGACTCACTACTGCTTCTCTGAGTTCTCATTCGATCTACACTAGGGTATTTAACTACTTACCCTCGGTAGTACAGATTTGGTTCCCATCAGCTGGGAGGCAATTCCAAATGACTGGGAGATAACAGCCAACTAACAACCTCCTAAAAATAGCATGTATGGTCAAACAGACCTTATTAAAAACATAAAAATAAACATAAAATAATTAAATGCCTCATGGGGGCCACTGTGGGTTAGGTGCACCTACACCATACTCCCCAATTTGAAAAGAACTCATGTCCCATGAGTTAAGCCTTAGACTGAATCCACCTGTATCTACTGCTGTCGCATATCTGCCCCATGATCTCTGGACTGCAACCTGCTTCCATGGAGGCAAATACTCATGCCTAGCACTGTAGGCTTTTCTCACATCTTGCTGGTCATTCTTTCTAACCATCATTTATGTCTGAACATGGATAGTGGAAACCCCATTTACTTCTGTGGCAGAATGTGCATGTCGTTCAACTTTTAGAGGGCAAACAATAGTCCCTACTATGACTGCATTCCTGTCATTCCAATCAGCCTGTGGCTGTGTACAAACCTACTTCTGGATCTTTTGCTGATCCATCTGATCTTTATCAGTCAAAACTAAAATCTTCTTCAAACTGTGATCTGCATTCCTTAAGATATCCTTAACTTTCTTTGTCTCTACTATAGGCATCTTCACAAACTCCTTACCTACCAGAATAATCTTACCTATCTTCTTTGCTTCAGCATCCTCCTACAATGGTGCCAACAGAATAGTTCTCCCATCCTTCTTGATGGTGTAGGTATTAGCATACCCATCATACAATGCTCTCCTATCAAATTGCCATGGCCTACCCAACAGTAGGTGACAACATTCCATGGGCAATATGTCACACAAAACTCTATCTTGATAATCTCCAATCTAAAAATCAACATATGTTTGTTCATATACCAAAAGGGATTGACTATCACTTACCCAAGATGCTTTGTAAGGATTTTGATGTGGAATCCTTTCCAATTTTAGTTTATCTACCATTTCCTGAGATACCATGTTATCTGTTGAACTAGAATCTATTACTACCTTGCATACTTTACCTTTGCTTTTGTATTAGGTCCTAAAAAGTGCTCTTCGTTGTAAAGTGTCCTTGGATGTCTTCAACATTGTTCTCTTTAACTCAGGCACCTTCATGATGGTCATTGCTCTCCTAATCATCAAAGGTTCTCCTGTCTCAGGATACCCATATCTGACAGTATCATTCACACTTTGATAAGTGTTTGAGCTTGGCACACTTTGACTCTCAGATTCTTGGACTAGATTTGTCCTCCTTTCTCCCATTGAACTTGATGCTTTTTCTGGACATTTGAAAGATGGATGACCATATTCACCACAAGTATAACACTTTCTTGAGAATGTATTAGAACCCTTCCATTGCCAAATCTGCCCTTGTGCCTCTCCATCCACCCTTGAAATCAGACTGCTCTTGTCCTTTACTAACCTCTTCTTGGTTAGACTCACCACTAGGCCTCTAGTTAGGACTTCTTCCTCCAAAATTGCCTCTAAAATTTTTGTTGCCTCTTCCTCTATTCTGCTGCTCACCTTTCCTCTTTAGCTTCTCTTCAGCCTTAAGGCCATTTGGAAACACTTGTTTACTATTTCTGGTGCTAAAATGTTGATCTCATCTTGGATGTTCATCCTTAGGCCATTCAAGTACCTGGCCACCTTCTCTGACTCTTCTTCCTGTTTCTTTGATCTGAGACTAAGTTTATGAAACTCTTGTGTGTAAGTATTCACATCAAGGTCTTTCTGCCTGAGGTTCTGTAGCTTCTTATACATCTATACATCATAGTCCAGGGGTAAAAATTGTTCCTTGAGTTTGGTCTTCATCCTTTCCCAGATGGTTATCATATTCTTCCCCTCCTTGACTCTCTCTCCTTGTTCATAATTCCACCATGCAAGAGCAAAGCCCTGCAATTTTTCCTTTGCCAACTTAACCTTCTTATCATCAGGGATTTCTTTGTATTCGAAATGATTGTTTAATGCTTCAATCCAATCAATCACCTCTTTAGCTTCCATACTTCCACTATATATAGGCAACCCATCTATGGTGTCCCTATTAATTGACTTCAATGCATTTAAAAATGCCTTCTGTTCTACTAGTATCTCCTCTACCTTTCTACTGTTTTTAGCAATTTCTACATTGCCTTCATCGCTGTCACTTTCAGCTTCCCTATCTTTGCTTTTGGTCTGCTTGAACTCTCCCAACTTTGATTCAAGCATCTCCTTGATCAGCTTCTTAATAGCGTCCTGCGACATGCTTTTAGGAGGCATCCTCTCCACCTCTGTCTCGCTTTCTTTGTCTGACATAAACATTCACACACAACACCCAAATGCCAATACACCTATAGCTCCTCAATTCTACCTGCTGCCCAAATCTTTTGCTGAGCTCTGATACCAATATGATGCAGAGCTACAAGGGTTCATTCCAAACCCTCGAAACTCCACAGGTAAAACACTTCCTTTCTATCGGTGAGAGAAACCTATTGTCCTCCCAACATACCCCATCGGCTAAACTTATTACTATCGGCATAAACTAATCCTCACTACTCGATAGTTATCTTCACATCGATGCTCCTAGACATGACTCATCATTGGTTGCCTATCGGCAACACATGCAATATCAGCCAACCAAAACATCTTTACTCCGATCGCATTCGTTACTTCGACAACCCTCTCTTCACTGTGAGTCACTGCCATTGGCTGAGTGATCAACAGTCACTCTGATCTACTATCCTCCCCTAACGAAACCTTACTCCGATACATAGCTCACCCTGATGCAACCAAGGCTTATATGTGCATCACCTGACCCACGATTGCCGATTACCTCCACCCTTGTTGTCAGTCGACCTTTGTATCTAATCCTTGTATCTACGATAGACAAATGCAAGATATGCAAAACATGCAAAAGCGATATATTCATAGATTTTATATCCTTCATGCGAAGCGATATACACACACTTTGTATGTCTCTCCAGACCAGGCAGATTTTCACTGTTTTGATCCACTTTTTGCATAGCGATTGCTCCGAACTATTCCACCTTCAAACATGCAGCTCTCTACACTATGACAATCTAGCATACAGCCATGCTAGAATCCTTCAACACATTCCCTTGCCCGATCTTGCAAGCGTGAACCTGGAAAAATAGAAAAACAAAAAAAACCTAAACTAATATATACAACCATTCCACCAATTAAAAGAATCAACCGGTGGAATGGATAAACAAATCCATCCAACCTCAGCAAAATGATCTATTCAGTAAATTTGATAGCTAGAAAATAACACAACAGGATCTTATATTGATATTTTCAGAAATGCAACTACACAGATGTTTTGTTCCAACTCAACTAGATTCAAAATGATTATAACTGACTCACTACTACTTCTCTGAGTTCTCATTCGATCTACACTAGGGTATTTAACTACTTACCCTCAGTAGTATAGATTTGGTTCCCAGCAGCTGGGAGGCAATTCCAAACAGTTGGGAGATAACAACCGACTAACAACCTCCTAAAAATAGCATGTATGGTCAAACAGACCTTATTACATTAATTGATCATTTAAGACCTTATTAAAAACATAAAAATAAACATAAAACAATTAATTACCTCATGGGGGCCACTGTGGGTTAGGTGTACCTGCACCATGAATGCTATCGGCCATGTTAGTATTGGCTTCGCCGATACGCCGATGACTTTTGTCTTCGGTGAGACTCTTCTCGTCGACAAGCATTTACAACCTCTGGTCGATGCACCAATAGACCAACCCCCTCGGAGAGACTTGACCTGTCAGTGGGACTTACTCCGAAGTTGCTGATACACCAATGGACTTCTTGCGCTCGTCTTCGGCAAGACTGCTCGACTTCAACGAACTTGTTTTGAGTCCCAGCAATATGCCGATAGGGTTGTCACTCTCCCGTAGTCTGATCTACACTCTACGCCTAGCACATAGAGATGCTAGGGCATGCTACTGTGCACACTCCTCAGTCTGGAACATCTACCCCTCCAAATAGGTAAATGAAAGGAAAAACAAATAGAAATATGTACAGACCGATGCCATTCCGCTGATTTCTTTGGAAATCCACCAGTGGAATGGTTATTGACTCATCTTCGACAATTTAGACTAAATTATTTCAATCACAAAGAACAAAAAGCTATTATGAACAAATAGGAAATATTTACAGCACTGATCAAACATAGAAAATGATGGACAGAAGTTATTATTTCTCAGATGATTTCTGAATCACAATCTTTGAATCTACAGAACCCCCTCGCGGTTGCTCCTCTGTACTTTTATTAAGCCAGAGTTGGAAGATCAATGGTTGCTCAATGGTTAGGGAAGGCCAAATGCTCTGAATCCCCACCAACTCCTGTTGACCTTTTCAAATTCTATTAGATACAAAATGTGTCCATTATTTTCCAAATGGAAAACAAAGACTTCAAGGTTTTTTGAAAACAAAACATGAACAAGATGACATGGCCAAATAGGCCTTATTTCAACATAGTAGATTTTACTATGGTGCCCCTGCACCATTTTTGATCTGCATTTAAATCAACATTTAAATTAATTTTGTTAATTAAAATGCCACAACATGATTAAAAGGGCTATTAATTTTGATTATTAACGTGTGGATTAAACGTCCTCGTAGGATTAGGTTTCATAACCCGATTGTTTAAAATAATTTCCTCTTGATATTTTAATTGTCTAATCTTATTTTCCAATTGCCCTAATTTCTTCCAAAAATAAAATATTATTTTCTTTATGAGTGAAAACCCTATTGTTATCATTTTCTCCTCTTTGTTTTCACTTTTATCTTTCTTTCTCTTTTTCTCTCATTTTCTCATTTTGCCTTTGTTTCTTTGTTGCAGGTTGAGTTTAAATGGCCACATATGAAAAACATATGATGGCTTCAAATATATATATTCTTATTGAATATTTGTTGTATCTAAATTTTCTTTTATACATATGTATCTATACATTTCTTTGGGTTTTTATTTGTGGAATTGTTAAAAAACCCTAACATATTTTTTTTTGGTTTGTTTTGTGTTATTGGCTGGTTTTGTAGAGGGCGGCGGTGGAAGTATGGAGGAGGCCGTAGGGTATGGTGGCCGTAGAGTTTGGTGGCCGTAGAGGAGAGTAGAGGAGTTGGTGGTGGTGTGAAGGACAATAGCGGTGGTGACTAGTGTAGGGGGCGGTGGTGGTTTGAGGAACAGTGGCCGCGAAGGAAGGGAAGGCAGAGGGTGAAGATCGCAGTGGCCACGGGGGTTTATAAAATAGAGGGGAGTGTGGGGAGGGGAACGAAGCCCCCACCCACATCCCATTCGATGGGGTGTGGGTGGGGGCTCCGCCCCCCTCCCCACACCCAAGACCACAGAAGTAAACAGCGGTGGGGGGATTCAAACCCCCCCACCATATGTAATGTAATTTCCTTAAAGTTTTTTTGTGAACTATAAAAAAAACAGTCGCTTCATGAATTTTCTCTAGCTTTTTAATTCATGTTCTTTTTTTAAATTATATTTAAAAATATATATATATATATTTATATTATATATATAAATATGATATACACACAGAACATTTTCACAATCCCACTCAAAACACAGTTTGTTTAATATAAGAAAATTAACAAAATATATATATATATATATATATATATATGTTGAATAAGTGTATTTATAATATAATTGATTTTATTAATTTGCTAAAGTAAACTTGAGATTTCATTATATATATAATCTCAAATATGATTTTTCCCTTCCAACACTTACAAGTCTATTTTTTTTTAAACAAATACACAAGATTATATATAGCAATATTTTTCTTTTATCAAATTTTCTAAGAGCCAAGGAACTCATTTAAAAATATTTTCATTATATGATTTATATTTACACATTTTTAAAGGAAGGAAATAATTGCAAATAATTAAATACCTCTAATACATATCCACAACCAATTTTCTTTCTTTTCAAAATAACAAATTTCAACATTCTTATTTGTCACAACAACAAAATCACAACTTAACAATTTGATATTTCAATATGACATACAAATGAAATAGCTTACAAACAAATTTTCTTCCTTCATCTTTACTAGAATGATGAAAATTAAAACAACAAATTATAACTTTCTATACAGTGAAAATGGTTTACACACAACTTAAGAAAATACAATTTTACAACAAGAGAGAGGACAAGTCCTCCTCTTTGAAAATCAACAAAGATGAAACTTCTAAATAGGCCAAGCTCTTTCTCTAGAGCTTAAAGAGTAAAGGAAAATAAAATATTTCTCCAAGAATAAGGAGTTTCTTCAACTTCACACTTAGCTCCAATGAACCTGCATATCACAACAAGGGGAAAGAAAGCCACACATCTTTCTCTCCTCCCTATCATAGACACACAAGAGGGTCACCCCTGACCTAGGGAGATCACCCACACACTTAGGGAACTCATTCCACAACACAACAAGGCATACCAACATCCAAACACAATTTTTACACCCATGGATAATCACAACACATGAACTCAACCAAAGTGAGTTTCAAAGGGGTAGGGGAGTGGACACACTCAACTCAAGAGTGCCACTCCTACAAAATATCCCAATACAATTTCCTCTTATGGCCTTAAGTCAACACATTTAACACAATTTCCAAAAATTTCCATATTTTGGCTCTCAAGTCATGTCTCATATTGCTCAAAATCACATATATTGCCCTCAAGGCTTGCAACACCACAAAAATAAGGTAATGACCCCGAGGAGGATCACTCCTCCCCTACCCCACACTTGTTGAGCATCTTCTCCCAAGTGGGAGAGGCTCTTACAACACCCTACAAAATTTTCCCCACAATAACAAAATATAACTCAACAAATTAAATCACACACATATGCATCATGCAAGCAAACTAAAATACAAATGGAAGGCCTTAGCCTTGAAAACCAACCTTTAAAAGCCCAATTATGAAAGAAAGTTGATGTAGATCTTCCCCAAATTCTCCTCCAACATAAGCCACAAAACTCCCTCTATCTTTTTCCCCAAATTCAAATTCCAACAATTAAAATTCCCAAAAATTCAACAACCTCTCACCTTCTCCCAAATGGGATTAAAATAAGCTCAACCCATGAGCTTAGAGGAATGGGGAGGTGACACTTGTCACCTCGTCACTCTTCCTCCCCACTACAAGCATGTCCCAAGGGATGGGTGTTGACACATGTCACTAACCCATCCCCAAGTTTCCCTCACCCCTTACCACTTGTCCTCTCTCCAACATGTGGGAGAGAAAAGAGGAGTTAAAGAGGGAATGGGTGACACATGTGTCCCCTTCCTTTCCTCTCAAGAGGGACCACACAACTCCAAGGGTACTCTCACCAACTATGAGAAAGACTTGGAGTCAAGTCCTCCACAATTGGTGGGTCTTGGAGTCATCTCCAACCTTGGGAAGTGAAAAGGGATGGGGTTGAGTGTTGGTACCACTCATCCTCTCCCTTCCATGCCTCCAATTTCGTCACTTAACTTTAGTGTGAAGTTAAGGTGACCATATGGAGGTTTACCAAGGGTTACCCAAGTCAAAAAGGTCTCTAGACCCATGGGGTATAACCCACGGTCAAGTTTAGCCTAGTTAGAGCACCTAGGGTCAAGTTAAAACACATAAAAAAGGGCTCCAAAATAGAATTTAAAAAAAAGAAATTCAAAGACAAAATTCTTACAACACAAATTATAATTCAATTTAAAAGAGGGGTAGACTTAGCCCGATTAACCACATGCAAAATAACATTACAGAATTTCATCATACATAGAGTTGATCTTGGTTCCTCATGGAACTAGATCAGCTTCACAAGAGAATACAACATCAAGTGTGGGATGACCTCCAATTTATGTGGCTTGTTAGAAATACCTACACACTCAATTGCAAAGTTAATTCTACATATAAATATAATAGCTGAAGCAAATTAAAACATACACTCGCATAAAATATCACAAGTTCACATAAGCATAATGGAAGTCATATTACAATTAGGTTCTAATTTCTGCATGTCAAACATCCATTCCCAAGATTGAATCTCAAAACAATTTTCTATCCAACATCACCCAATTAGTTTTCCCTTAATATAAAGCATCTATCTAACATCACCCAATTTGTTTTCTCATAATATAAAGCATCTATCTAACCTCACCAATTTGTTTTCTCATAATATGAAGCATCTATCGAACATCACCCAATTAGTTTTCCCATAATATAAAGCATCTTTCTAATATCACCCAATTTGTTTGCTCTTAATATAAAGCATCTAATAGTTCAAAAATTTGGGATCAACAGTCCCACAAGTCTAAATGTGTCAACAACAGTAAAGTAAATAGTCAAATGAATGGGAATGAAAAAGGTAGGCCTCACACAAAACACGAAGATGTCTCAAAGAAGGCTTCTTACCAGACCACACCTCGATGGGTGTCTTTTCAACAAGAGTTGAAGTAGGATACCTATTAACCAGGTAGCAGGTAGTGGAGCCTATAGCTTTAGCCCAAAAATTTTGTTTGAGGCTAGCTCCACTAAGCATACTCCTAGCCCCCTCCATCAACGTTCTGTTTATCCTCTCTACAACTCCATTTTGTTGAGAGGTGTGTGGAGTTATCTTATGTCTTTCAATTCCATGTTCTTTACAGAACTTCTTGAAATCTTCTGAACAAAACTCATCACCGTTGTCAGTTCTCAAACACTTAATCTTTTTACCAAACTGATTCTTTACAAAAGATTTAAACTCTTTGAACCGACTAAAGACTTTAGATTTGCTTCTGAGAAAATAAATTCATGTCCTACTATAATCATCAATGAATGATATAAAATATAACGATTTAGAAATCAAAGGAACATTCATAGGACCAAACACATCAGAATGAATCAGATCTAACACACCAGAAGACTTGTGAGAACTAGAGTAAAATTGAACACAGTTTTGCTTTCAATATACACAATGTTCGCAAAAATCAAACTCAAGATTGCAATCATTTAACCCTTCGACAAGGTTTTTGTTTTTTAGGCCTCTAAGACCCTTCTCACTAATGTGACCAAGTCTCTCATGCCACAACATTGTCTTCTTAGCAAGAAGTTTCATTTCCAAAGCATGAGCACCCTTAGGTGCCCAGAAAGCATGACCATCGGAAGTTGATGCAACACACTTCTTCATTGCTGGTTCCAATGGTGAGGGTGAAGAATCTGAATCTCTTTTCTTTGAAATAGAAGAACTATTGCACTAAACAATGCATGCATCTAGCTAAAATAGAGTATCTCTCCGAGTACCCTTAGGAAGCACCATAGCTCCTCTTGTCATCTTGCATCCTCCATTCGAGAAGACAACTTGCACACCCCCATCATTCAAATTACTTACAGAAATAAGGTTTTGTGCTAAACCAAGGATATGTAGAACACCATTGATCCCCTTTACTTGTCCATCAAGGAATCAGATCAAGAATCTTCCACGTCCAATGATCTTCAGGTGAGAGTCATCACCCAAGTACACCTTCTCACCATCAAATTCTTCATACTTGGTAAACCAACCTTGATGTGAGGTCATGTGGAAAGAAGCACTAGAGTCTATCAACCACACATCTTCTGATGCATGGGTGGCCAAGGTAGCAACAAAAACATCACCATCATCTTGAGATTTGTCAAAATCTAAATCAAAGAAGTTCTTCTTCTTTTTCTTCTTCTCCTCATTACACTCCTTTCGGAAGTGCCCAAGTTTTCTGCAATTCCAACACAGTGCCTTGGACTTTCCAAGAGACTTAGATCTCCCACAGGATTTGGATCTACCCTTTTTTCTGCTTTCTTGTCCTTCTTCTTCCCTTTCTCTTTGGATCTACCACAAACCACAAGAGCCTCCTTAGCTGACTCGAAAGACATTCCCCACATCTCTTCAAACAATAGTGAAGAAACCACTTCATCCATCCTGAAGGTGGTAGTAGTGCTCCCAATGGCCATGACAAGGTGGTCCCATGAGTCTAGCAAAAAACAAAGTAAGGTCATGCAACGACCCTCCTCCTTCATTTTCACACCAATGGAGTTCAACTAAGCAACTAGCATGTTAAAGGCATTCAAATGATCTGCAATAGATCCTCCATCTTCCATCCTCAGAGAATATAGCTTCTTCTATAGGAATAACTTGTTCACCAAGGATTTAACTTGATAAACATCTCCAAGCTTCTTCCAAAGGTCTTTCACAATCTTCTCTTCATGGACATTTAACAAGACAAAGTTAGCTAGACATAGTCTCACAAGACCCTTAGCTTTCTAATCTTTGAGATCCCAGTTTGTCTAAGACATTGTCGTTGGTTTTGTGCCAGATATAGCTTCCCATAGATCTTGATCCACAAGCATGTCCTCCATTTTGATTTTCCACAACTCAAAATTACTGCCATTAAACTTCTCCAAGTCTATCCTTCTAAATGTGCCTGCCATCTCCTTCCTACAACAAGATCACAAAATACTCTACATAGACTCCCACTAAATCGAAGATCAGTACAAAAAAACCCTACCCAACAACTAGGACCAAAGGTTATCAAGCTCTGATACCAACTGAAAGGAAGCAAGGTACATGGAAATGCTTCCTACACCGAACTAATAAGGAGAATAGTATGTAAATTTTTATATCCTTTATAGTTACAAATATGTGATACACATAACAGAAAGATTAAACAACATAGAAGAATAAGTAGAATGCAAATGACACAAGACATACATGGGGAAAACCCTTTCAGGTGAAAAACCCCACAGTCCAAAACTTGCACAATGTATTATCAAATCTAATGGTGATTACAATACACTTGCAATGCAAGTTCTTTCAGGAGTCTTCAAGATGTCAGTTCTGGAGCAATTCTGATAGCATAATAGTACTTGTAAATTAACTATGCAACTCCAACACCAAGCACCTATATTTATAGAGTTTACAAGGCCAACATGGGAAGCTTCTAGAGGTGGGCATCCAATTTGGCCTCATGGTCAAAATCTAATGCCTTGGGACACGTGTACAACATGCAAGCAACCTCCATTCAACCATCATAACATGCAAGTTTGACTTTCCCAATGTGGAGAGCTCCAAACAAGAATAGGCTATGACAGATGCTCTTACACATCTTACAGTTGTCATAGAATCTGCTATACATAACAACATTTACTGTTGTAAGAGAAGCTGTCATACAAGACTAATAATAGCATATTCCTCTTACAACATGTCATAGTCAAACTTGGGCGCTCAAAGATGCCTTCCTCACATGTAAAGATACTCTCCGACACTTATCTTCACTTGTCATATGAATCTCTAATTCTGGCTCTTACATGTCATAGATTCCGTCATATGTAATAACTCCTTCCACATACCTCAAGATACTGACACATGGCATATGAGTGCCACCTTAAAATGGGATGCCTAAATTCTCATATGTTGACTTGACCATCCAGGTCATATTACAAGTAGGATGACATGTCACCATGCCACCTCACACTAAATGACAAAACAAGATGTGCAAGCATAAATACAATATAGGCCAATTTGCAAAGGTTGAGACACCTTAATTCCCAACATTTAAAAACATTCAAAATGATATTGGTTCATTACAGAAAGATATTACAACCCATTGGGAATGAATTTCAAATAGCTACCATCCATGGAATTTGCACCATACATCTCTAGATCCATTGATAAACACTGAAGATGAAACTCTTTCTAGCTAGGGACATATAATACAAGAAGACAGTCTTGATGAATGGAAAGTCTTGTCAAACCTGTACCTAGCCCTACCATTTCAACAAGATGGGCTCCACATGCTTGGGAAACAAGAAGAGGACCAATTAAAATCACTATCACTTACAAATAATTGACCGAAACAAAAAATTAATTTTACTTGCATACCTACTTTTACTCACAACTATTCAAAAACAACTTTACTTGCATGCATGTCAACATATTTAATTTATTCCATTTCTTTTATAATGTTGGACAAGAACACATATTTAAGTCTTGTCAAACCTGTACCTAGCCCTACCATTTCAACAAGATGGGCTCCACATGCTTGGAAAACAAGAAGAGGATCAATTAAAATCACTATCACTTACAAATAATTGATTGAAACAAAAAAAAACAATTTTACTTGCATACCTACTTTTACTCACAACTATTCAAAAACAACTTTACTTGCATGCATGTCAACATATTTAATTTATTCCATTTCTTTTATAATGTTGGACAAGAACACATATCACTACATTCTTTCAATGTTCAAATGATGGATGAACAAAAGCCATGCTCTCTTCTCAAGAAATTCCAATGTTCAATGTGCAATTCTAAAGGAACCACTGATTACTTTTATCTACATGCTATCTTGGCATACCTATTGCACACTAAGGTGTGATTGCTAGTTTATATATAATGAATTAACACTTGTTTATCATAAAACAATTCCAAGGTTTATATATATAAGTTGATTACCTTTGTTGTGTTATTCAAAGGCTATTGAAGAGATGTCTATGAAAAAGTGATCCCATATAAATGAGTGGTATAACTTTCCACAATTGTATCATATTTAACTTAGCACAATAGTTTTGATCATGAATGCTTTATACTTGTGAGTGGTATAATTTTACATAGTTGTATCATATTTATAAAATATTTTGTACTTCTAATTTTTTTTTTTTTTTTTAAAGATGCGCCTGGTAAACTTTTTAACGTGACCGGCGACGCTGGTGCGACACGCCCTCCGGCTCCACGCGAATGCTTTTGCCCGGAGCAATGAACTGGTGAGGCCACAACTGGGGGACCTCATCCCCTAGGAAGAACACTTCAAACCCGCGAGCTCATTGGCCCAGCGAAGGTGTAAAGCCTTGCGAGCTCGTTGGCCCAGCGGGGGTTTGAACTCTGGTGGCCGCCACTACATCCTGAGCGACTTAACCACCGAACCATGCCATCATCGGCATTTTGTACTTCTAATTTATCTTTTAAAGAAACTTTGAATATTATTCAATGTTTTGTCAGTAGTTCATCCTAACAAATTTCAAACAAATAGTTAAATGATAAATGATAATAAGAAATTTTTAATCTTTAGTACAACTCTATTTAATTATATTATTTTTGAGTAATCTAAAATCTATTAATGTTTATGAAATAAATAAACCTCAAATCTTTTTAAGTAATTTACAAACTTCACATAAAATATTTAAATATATGATAATAATAATTAAAAAAAAAAATCATAAAAAAATGAAAATAAAAATATAGACTAAAATTTAATAAAATAATAATTAAGTATTAAAAGAAGATATTTTTATACATAAATATAATATTAAATGATTGAATATAATTATATAATAATATTTGATTTATTGTTTTTTAAAAGAAAAATAATAATAATTAAACCCAAGTTATAATCTTTTAAATTGTTTATATTTATTTAATATAGTAAAAATCACTGAGAAAAGGTGGAATCTTTAACAAACTAATTGTAATTGGTTGTTTCAAACTTAACAATAATTACATGAATATACACAAGTGAATTGGTAAAATTGCTCTGATCCAAAATGGAACATCTTGTCAATGGAGCCTTGGTCTACTGGTTTTCAATGGTTCTAAATGGGCCCACCAGGAATCAAGTCTACCTGAGTGCAAGGCTTCAACACCATAAAAGATGAAGCCGAGATTGTGCCCTTGATGACTTTGAAGGAATGGATACCTGGCGGAATCGCGATATCCCTTAGTCGTTGACTCTGAACTGAAGAGCTTTCATCAAGACCTGTGCTCCCATATCAGATAGCTAAACAATTCTGTGAATTTGATGTAAAACCTCTTGGCGTCATGACTACTGCAAAACGGCAGCTCTGCAGATGGGGCAATTGTTCTGACATAGAAGCCATCTATCGATGCACCGCCCGTGGAAATAATGTTTACATGTGGGAAGAATGCGGACGGTTTCTTCACCACGAATTCCTTCTAGACAAATACAACACTTCTCTCTCTTGTCTGCTTCCACTAATCTCCCATACTTTACTTTGGGCAACCCTCGAATCTTCCACCTGCATAAACAATCTCCCTTAATGTGGAGAAAACAGCTGCGAGGCGAGCTGTGAATTAGTGCAGAGATTCCCAGAAACAGTCCCAGTGCTCCATTAATAAATTGCAGTGATGGGAGCACAAATTCGTGTGCCTCCTCTGTGAGATGTACAACATCGTCGAGGAAGCAATTTCCTGCAACCCAATCCAGAAGAAGAAGCACCATCCAAATAATGTATCCCACACCAATGAACAAGGCGTATAATATTAAAATCACAGGAACAACCGTCTTTAAATTTGGGAATTTGGGTATCGCTCTGTGCAGAGACAATCCCAAATCTTTAAGAGAATTCCAAGGCGCCTTTGCAACTAAAATCGAAGGCTGTGCCATCTTATAACTTGCTCTACTTCCACAGTTTATCCCTCTTCAAACTATTAATAGGATTGAAAATAACTGTGCTAGAACCAGTGTTTGAAGATCATTGTATTTGTAGCCCATGGTTTTGCAATTTGAAAAGGAAACGGGAAACGCCGGGATAAGGCTGACGTGCCTTTTGATATGTTCGACTTGAACAATGGCAGTTCCCGTTGATTACGCAACTCTCTCATCCGTACGTACAGTGAAGTGCCTCTTCTTATCCAGCTGATAACAAGTTATGATTAGGTGGGTTCCATCTTCCTTCTACACTTAATTTTTTAATTAAATATTGTTACATAACATTTAGTTGATATGTGGCTCACTGAAAAATTAAGGAGATATAACCTGGTGAAATAAATGGAGAAATAAATGGAGGAAGATGAACTCACAATTGAGGAGATATATTGGAACCAAAAAAAGAAAGATGGAATTATTAAAGAGATATAATGGGACAAAATAAATGGAGGAAGATGGAGCTCACATGTTAAAGAGATATAATGGAACAAAATAAATGGAGGAAGATGGAGCTCACATGTTAAGGAAATATGATGGATCCAAATAAATTAAGACAGATGGAACCCATACATTAAGGAAATAAAGGTAAGAAAATGAAACTAGGATTAAGAAGGTACAATGAGACGAAATAAAGAGAGGAAGATGAAACCCCCACATTTGAGGAGATATAATGAGACAAAATAAATGGAGGAAGATGGAACCACGTATTAAGGAAATATAATGGAACCAAATAAACTAAGAAAGATGGAATTCATGCACTAAGGAAATACTACAGAATGAAATAAATGGAGGAAGATGGAATCCACAAACTTGAGACATAATGGGACAAAAATAAATGGAGGAAGATGGAACCCACGTACTAAGGAAATATAATGGAACCAAATAAACTAAGAAAGATGGAAGTCATGCACTAGAGAAATACCAAAGAATGAAACAAATGTAGGAAGATGGAATCCACACACTTAAGGAAATATAATGCAACAAAATAAATGGAGGAAGATGGAACCCACATACTAAGGAAATATAATGAAACCACATAAACTAAGAAAGATAGAACTCTTGCACAAAGGAAATACCAAAGAATGAAACAAATGGAGTAAAATGGAATCCACACACTTAAGGAGATATAATGGGACAAAAATAAATGGAGGAAGATGGAACCCACGTACTAAGGAAATATAATGGAACCAAATAAACTGAGAAAGATGGAACCCATGCACTAAGGAAATGTTAGACAACATCTTGTCTAACTAATGTGCAACCTTTTAGAGGTTAGAGGTTACCTAGTTGTTTGGTAAACCTCATGTGCATACCTTTTGAGGTTGGAAGACTTTCCATCTCACCTCAAAAGACACTTTGTAGTCATCCAACACTTGTCACACAAGGTTGTTGGTTTGCACATTCCAAGTGATCCAAAGGTTGACGCTTATAGAACACTTGTCTACATGCACGTGCCACATCATGGGGCACTTGTCAATCCACATGCAAGGTGGATTGTCTCGTCCATGCCTATATAATAAGGCATTTCTATGTATATTATCAAGTGAGATCAATATAAGTTTATGCTCAATTAGGTTCATCGATATCATCGATTTCTTATCTTGTATTGTTGATTTCCATATTGTGAGAGTGTATATCAAGTTGCAGAGTATCCTTGGCTATTCCGACATGGTATCAAAGCCATGCTACAAACATGTTCTTTGATTTGAGGGAATTTGGAGATGAGGCGAAAGTTGATGCATCCTCGAGCAAAACAGATTTCACCACAAAATTGTAAACAAAATTGATTTATTTTTTGGAGAGTATCCTTGGCTATTCTAACATGGTATCAGAGCCATGCTGCAGACACGCTCTTTGATTTGAAGGAATCTGAAGGTGAGGCGAAAGTCGATGCATCCTCGAGCAAAACGGATTTCACCACAAAATTGTAAAAAAAAATAATTTTTTTTGCAGAGGTCACTTTGACCTCTGTAATTTTTTTGTCACTTTTGTCAATTTTTTTGGTTGATTTAGTCACATTTTGGCAGATCAAGTGGCCTATTCAGCCTCTGCCAAGACTATTGGGTCAATTGCAATATTTTCTTTGTGCAGGCATAATTAGCAAGAGAGTCGATCTGCCTCTATTGGAGTTTGCACAGTACGTGAGAAGGTAAATTGTTTGAAGATTTGTGGCATCTTGTAGTTGTACGAAGGTTTTTTGTGGCCGCCTGGTCGTTGTTTATGTTAATAGTCACCATTCTATATTGGGCACCTTCATCAGCATCTCTACACAGTCAGCTTCAAACTGCATGTTAAGATGGGATCATGGCCAAGGAAAGACCTGTGGCATGTATAAACATGCATGCCACGCCCTGCATAAAAAGAAAGCTCCACAGCCCATGTAGAGGCTGGCTCGTGACCTGACAAGGCCTTTCAACACCCGCACACCCAGCCATAAAGGCTCATGGCTTGGCCTGTGGCCTAGTTGTGAAGGGTGTCTTTCATAGAAAGTCACCTACAATCACCCACAGAGGGCAAACAGGGTCTAGAGGCAAATGACCTAATCAAATGTGCTTCTGGAGGCATTGAACATCCTTTGTCTAGAGGCATTACAATCTACAAGTTGTGCACAAGCCTCTCAAAGGCTAAACTCTTGAAAGAAGGGGGATTTTGGCTATCATTTTCTCTGTTTGGTTGCTCAGCCACATCAACAATTCAGTATGCTCATAGGCCATTTGATTTTTCAAGTTGGTCCTTGCAAACTTCACATCTCAACGGTTAGTTTCAGACTTTGCTTATTGGTCACTCTACTTCAAATTTTTTGTAGGAGTCTTCAAGCCACCCTTCCTGCAGGGGTGGTGCAGGAGCACCCAATCTACAGGAGCCTTCATGAGGCTTTAGCTATTTTAAAGTTTGTTTTTATGTTTTCAATGAAGTCCTAAATGGACATTAAATGTAATAAGGTTTGGATTGACCGTGCTTGCTATTTTTAGATAGTTTGTTAGACAGTTGTTAAGTTGGTTGGGTGGTTACATCTCCCAGCCACTGGGAGTCATTTTTTGTACTACCCCGTGAGGGGATAAATATGTGAGATCTGATCGATCTCAGAACAAGAATAAGAAGAATAGAGATAGGTTAGAAAGATTGTAAATCAATTCTGTGAAGAAATAAAAGAAGTTTGTGTTCTGGTGTAATCGCAGGGGAAATTGTTCGGGGTCATTCCACTGGTGGATTTCTTTGAAATCAGTCAAATGACCTCTGAATCATTGAGTTCTATTTCTGTTCTATACGTTTTTGCATTTTCCATGTGTTGTTCGATTAAAATGGTTGCAGGGGAGGAATCATGCATTTTATGCGTATATGTCAAATGTATGTGGTGAATATTTTATGAGAATCCAACAGTCGCATATTAGGGTTTGCATAATTTGAAAGGAGTATCGGGATAACAAGTATGAAGTCTGTCGACGTTATGGTGTCCCACCGATGATTAAGCAATGTGTGTGTGGAGAAGAGTAATTGGCGTAAGGTTGGATATCGGCGAAGGAGTTTAAAGTTAGGCTAATAGTCATAGTCTGGCCAACGATGGAGTTGGCGTTCAGCATATCGGAGTGACAAAGGAGATCGGCAGGAGGCTTAAGGTGTTCGCCGATAGTGGAAGTCCTGCCGATAGGCAACTTGACCGATGCGAAGGAGTCGGCGAGAGTTGGTGCAAGGTCTGACTGATAGGTACATTGAGGGGATAGTATCGGCATGATCGAAGGCATCGGTATAAAGATTTTGAAGGTGGCCGATAATGCATGTTTTGCCGATGGAAGGGAAGAATATACTTTGGTATCATTTGAACCTTGCGAAGAGGTTTTCTAAGCTATTTGAGCTTTGTTCTGTTGTATTGTGGCTTTTCATGGGTTTTTCAACCTATTTGTAATCTTCTACTGCATGCTCTGCATCAAATTGGTATCAGAGCTCAGAAGATTCTGAGCATGTAGATAGAGCGCCGAAGGAGGCAATCTACACCAGAATTTTGGGATGAGCAGTTACAAGTTCACTCACTACAGTAGATGGACAGGAAGGTCTGTCAAGAGGGCCAAAGGAGATGGTCCATTGGTTGTCGCCAAAAGTCTTGGGGAGAGAGGCAAGAGAGGACTCCCAGGTGAGGGACAAGAGTGTTGGTGTAGCAGGGAGAAGTGGACTTCGGATGATAGAGGTGCAATTTGGAGGCAGTCAGTCAAACTCCATTGATAGGAGTTATAGTTGGAGGATAAAGAGGAAACAGTGGAGGCATCAAGTCAGGGTTGAAGACAAAATGAAGTTGTTTGCAGAAGACCACATAACTCTTGGGACAAGAGTTTTTTCAACTTGGGGAGTATGGTGCAGGAGCACCCAATCTACAGGAGCCTTCATGAGGCTTTAGCTATTTTAAAGTTTGTTTTTATGTTTTTAATGAAGTCCTAAACGGACATTAAATGTAATAAGGTCTGGATTGACCATGCTTGCTATTTTTAGATAGTTTGTTAGACAGCTATTAAGTTGGTTAGGCAGTTACATCTCCCAGCCGCTGGGAGTCATTTTCTGTACTACCCCATGAGGGGATAAATATGTGAGATCTGATCGATCTCATAACAAAAACAAGAAGAATAGAGATAGGTCAAAAAGATTGTAAATCAATTCTGTGAAGAAATAAAAAAAGTTTGTGTTCTAGTGTAATCGCAGGGGAAATTGTTCAGGGTCATTCCACTGGTGGATTTCTTTGAAATTAGTGGAATGACCTCCAGATCATTGAGTTCTATTTCCGTTTTGTAGGTTTTTGCATTTTCCATTTATTGTTCGGTTAAAATGGTTGCAGGGGAGGAATCATGCATTTTATGCGTATATGTCAAATGTATATGGTGAATATTTTATAAGTATCTCACAGTCGCATATTAGGGTTTGCATAATTTGAAAGGAGTATCGGGATAACAAGTATGAAGTCTGTCGATGTTATGGTGTCCCACCGATGATTAAGCAATGTGTGTGCGGAGAAGAGTAATCGGCGTAAGGTTGGATATCGGCGAAGGAGTTTAGAGTTAGGCCGATAGTCATAGTCTGGCCGATGGTGGAGTTGGCATTCAGCATATCGGAGTGACAAAGGAGATCGGTAGGAGGCTTAAGGTGTTCACCGATAGTGGAAGTCCTGCCAATAGGCAACTTAACCGATGCGAAGGAGTCGGTGAGAGTTGGTGAAAGGTCTGACCGATAGGTACGTTGAGGGGATAGTATCGGCATGACCGAAGGCATCGGTATAAAGATTTTGAAGGTGGCCGATAATGCATGTTTTGCCGATGGAAGGGAAGAATATACTTTGGTATCGTTTGAACCTTGTGAAGAGGTTTTCTAAGCTATTTGAGCTTTGTTCTGTTGTATTGTGGGTTTTCATGGGTTTTTCACCCTATTTGTAAGCTTCTACTGCATGCTCTGCATCAAGGGGGTAGGGTATGTATGCCTCATATTTGAAGCACAATTAGGTGCGAGGTAGTCCCATATGTTATAAGCCACCTGTAGAGCCAAAAATAGGCCGCCTGACATCATGGACTATTAAAGGATCCATTTCCATTTCCATTCCAACACTACAGTCCTACTTGGACTCTCCACATTTGGTCCTACAAACTTGGTCTCCCTACATTTTTGACCCAGTTGGCTTGAAATTTGGCCATTGCGACCCATCACTATACTAGTTGCTATTTGCATGATAGTGGTTTGCTAAAACCTTGTTTGTTGTTTATTAAACTACACCATAGTTTAGTGTTGGCAGTTTCCTTTTGATATGGTCTTTGTTTATTGTTAGTATTTGTGCTAACATTGCCATTGTATGCTATGTTAGCCCTTTTAGGTTAGATTAGCAATTTTTTGTTAACATTTTTGAAGGCAAATAAGATAAAAATAGTGATCCTCTGATCACAAACCAAACAATTACAAATGCCCAGATTGCCTTAGAGATGAAGAGGCAGGGCATCAATATATAGAGATTGAGAAACACAAAGGAGTTATGGCACACAACCACAATGCCAACAACTCAACCAAAAAACTAAATGCTGAACCAACAAAGTCAAGAAAGGATAGCTACAAAATAAATAAGCCCAATGGGCATTACAAAAAAGTCCAAGATGACCGCTGCACATGTTCAAGATATTTATTGAAGATATTTGCTATCATTCTCCCCCATAATGACCATTGGGAAGAACTTGGAGTAGATCTCTAAGTGTCTCGAACCTTTCACGAGCTAGAGCCTTCGTGAAGATATCTGCGATCTAATCATCTGTATTGCAGTACACAATCTTGATCAATCCCTGTTGAACCAACTCTTTGATGAAGTGATATTGAATCTCAATATGTTTGGTCCTGCTATGAAACACTAGATTCTTAGTCATTTGTATAGTACTCTTGTTGTCACAATATAACAAGGTAGCTCCATTCTAAATCTAGTGCAAATCCTCCAATAGTCGTCTCAACCACAATGTTTGGCATGCTACAAATGTTGTAGATTTATATTATGCCTATGCTACAGAAAGTGATACAGTTGGTTGTTTCTTGGACTTCCAAGAGAATGCTGCTAAACCAAGACCAAAAGTATAACCAAAAGTAGACTTTTGATCATCTATGGAACCTACCCAATCTGAATCTGTATAGCCAATCAACTTACTATCCTCTGAATGCTAAAATCTAAGACCATAACTCAATGTCCCTCTGACATAGCTAAGAATCCTCTTAGCTACACTCTAATGTGTTTTCTTAGGTTCTGACATGAACCTAGATACCAAGCTCATTGCATATGTGATATCTGGTCGAGTAGTAGTTAAGTAGATCAAACTACCAATCAACTACCTATATATAGTGGGGTCCACTCGATCTGACACATCCAAGTTAGACAACTTAAGAACAACTTCAATGGGTGTTGCAACTGGTTTGCAATTATTCATCTGAAATTTCTGTAGGATGTCTAAAGCATATATTTTCTAAGACCTGAATATTTCACCTTTGTTTTTCCATACTTCTATACCAAAAAAATAGTGCATCTGCCCCAAATCTGTCATCTCAAATTCAGTAACCATAGCTACTCTAAACTCTACAAATAAATCTAAATTGTTCCTAGTATAGATAAGATCATCAACATACAGAACTAAGAAAAAAATATCCTTAGCTGAGATCCTAATATAAAGATTCGGATCTGATTGACTTCTTAAGAAACCTTTCTGCTATAGGTATGAGTCTATCCTTGAATACCATGCTCTTGGTGCCTGCTTAAGACCATACAAGACCTTCTTTAATCTGTAAACATAATGTTCTTTAGAAGGTATTTCAAAACCTCTAGGTTGAGAAACATACACTTCCTCATCAATATATCCATTCAAAAAAGCACTCTTTACATCCATTTGATAAACTATCCAACTCTGCTAAGCTGCCAAAGCCAAAACCAATCTGATAGTATCCATTCGTGCTACAGGTACAAATGTTTCAGTGTAATCAATACCTTCCAGTTGAGTATATCCTTTGGCTACCAATCTAGCCTTATGTTTATCGATGCTTCCATCAGATTTATACTTAGTTTCATACACCCATCTTGTACCAACAATTTCCTTACCTGGAGGTAGCTGAACCAAATCCCATGTGTCATTCCTTTCAATTCTTTCTATCTCACTATTCATTGCTTCAACCCGCTCTTCTTTTTCTTAAGCTTGTTCAAATGTTTGTGGCTCATTACTTTCCATGATTTGAGTCATCAAAGAATAATTCACTTTTGCTTGTGATCTTGTTGTCATTTTCTCAAAGTTTGAATCCAACATAAGAGTTGATGGATGATTCTTTTCTGTCCTCCTTTGATATTTTTGATACTTTCTTGTTCCTGTACTAGAAGACTCACATTCATTTTCTTCTTCTTCAACTTCATCAATCATTATCTCTTTTCCCTTTGTTTCATTTTCCTTGGTATATTCTGCTACTTCATTGAATATGACATCTCTACTTATAACAAGCTTCTTTCCTATTGGGTCATACAATCTATATGCTTTATTTTCTAATCCATACCCAATAAAAAATACATTTTAGGCCTTTATCATCTAGCTTAGACCCTTTTTCCTTTGGTATGTGTGCATAAGCAACACAGCCAAATGCTCTCAAATGTTCAACACTTGCTTTTACCCCAGACCATGCTTGTTCAAGAATCATTCCCTTAACTACTTTTGTAGAAGATAAATTGTTGTGCATACTACTTCTGCCCAAAACATCTTATCTAAATTCTTCTCTTTCATCATACTCCTTGCCATTTCAACAGTGGTTCTATTCTTTCTTTCAGTGACTCCATTTTATTGTGGAGTGTAGGAAGTAGTGAACTCTCTCTTGATTCCATGATTTCTGTAGAAATCTAGAAATTTATTTGATTTGTACTCACCCCCATTATCTGACCTTATCACTTTGATGTACTTACTACTTTGTTTTTCAACCAACCTCTTGAATTCTACAAACTTGTCAAACACTTTGAAACCAAACAATATACCCAAGTTTTTATTGAGTAATCATCAATGAAGGTGTTTCCATAGGACCACACAAATCTGTATGGATTATCTCAAGATGCTTCTTAGCTCTATTGGATTTACCAATTGGAAAGCTAGCTCTATGTTGTTTACCAACAACACATTATTCACACACTTCTTTTGTATTTTCAATGAATGGTAGACCCTCGACCATTTTTAATCTCTTGAGTAAAATTAACCCACTAAAATTGAGGTGGCCATATCGTTGATGCCAAATTCTACTTTCATTCATTTCACTAAACCTTAATGCTTGGTTTCCTTGGGTGAAATGGAGAGGAAACATCCTATCACCTATCATTTTTGCTCTTGCAACAATTGCATTTCTTTTTAACTTGTCTCTTATTATGCACTCTTTTTCATCAAAGGTCACCTAATAATTTTGCTCTAACATTTGTCCAACAGACAACAAATTCTTCTTGAGGGCTGGAACCAACAATGTTTCATTGATGTGTTTTACCTCACCATATTTTGTTGCAACTGCAATAGTACCCTTACCTTTGGTTCCATAAGATTGATTATCTCCTAATACCACTGTACTATGATGGTTTTCATCTAATTTGATAAAAAAAATTCATTAGATGTCATATGTGATGAACATCCAGAATCAATGTACCATACATTATTTTCACTAATATTTGTATTGAAAGAAGAAATAAACAAATTTTGTCTATCTTCAATAATATTGTGAGCATTTATCTTTTCTGCTTCTCCTTGTTTACTCCAAGATTTTGATGCATAGTGTCCAAACTTGTTGCAATGAAATCATTGGACATTCTTTTTATCTCCCCTATTATTTCTACCTCTCCCTCTTCTTGTTCCTTTGAAATTGCTACTTCTTCCTATGAAACTATTACCTCTTCCTCTAGAATTACTAGATTCACCTTTGCATTCATTTTTATTTTGATTCCTGAAAAATGTGTTGCTTTTAGCTCTTATGCATTCTTTAGAGGAAAATGCTTGTTCTAGACCTTCTTCATTACTTTTCATTCTTTCTTCAGCAGTTAACAATATTCCACTTAGTTCATCTATTTGCATAGTTGTGAAATCTTTGGAAATCTCAATTGTAGAAACTACACCATCAAATTTATGAACTAAACTCCTTAAAATTTTCTCAATGACATGCTTGTCATCCACAATTTCTCCTAGAACTTTCATTTGACTAACTAGGCCTTCTACCTTTGTTAGAAATTCATTTACACTTTCACTATTGACCATTTTTACATTTTCAAAATTTTTCCTCATTGTCTGTAGTTTTGTAGTTTGTGCACCTTGATAAGCATTATTAAGAATTTTCCATGCTTGCTTAGAATTACTAGCACCACTTATCCTAGGAAAAATTGCCTGATTAATTGCTCCTTGAACCAGAAACAAGGCTTCATTATCCTTCTTTACATTTGCTTTGTATTCTCTCTTATGTTGATCATTTAATGCATTAAATGTAGTTGTATCCAGTTCTAGATATCCTACTTGTACAATTTCCCACAAATCTTTGGATTTGAGTAGAGTTTGTGTAGGAGTCCAAGACAACACTGAGAGGGGGGGTGAATCAGTGTTGTATAAATTTTTACAACTTATTATAACTTTATCTTACAAGACAAATAGAGAAGAGGACATTAATGGTTTGTTGAGTTTATATGCACAAGACTTATAATAAAAGATGTAAACAAAAACTCATGATCAAATGATTAATATGCACACACATAGAGGAAATCAATAAGAAGCATGACACAAGCTTTTTACCGAGTGGAAAACCCTCCTGGGTAGAAAAACCACTCAAAACTGCCTCACTGGATTTATCAAAAACCTCACTGGTTACAATGTTTAGAAGCACCAACTTCAAGGAGCACCAACCCCTAATACATACAAATATGTCTCACTAACCATACAAGCCTCACTAGCTAAATTTGCCTCACTGGCTACAATATGTGTTTCACTGACAAATGTAAGGTCTCACTGACCTACAAGCCTCACTGGCATACTAAGCCTCATTGGCAAACACAATCACCACTAGAAAAGATAAACAAAATCATAGGGTTACTCTATTTCCATTCAATTCATTAATTCATTCACCTGATTATCTCTGATTAACAATTCACCTGATACACCATCATTGTCTTCAAGGTTCAATCTGAATATATGTTACAACAAGGAGATTATTATTTTTGCATTATGGTCCTCACATCAACTCTCTCAGCTCAATTTTCACTCTTTCAACAAACATTTGATGACCTTGTCATTCTCTGTATTTACCCCTGCAAAATAGGATCTCATACATACAAAAATCATTTGTATCTTCTCAAAGATGTCTTCAATTCACACACACCATGTCAATGTACCTATAAAACCATTATATGCAATTTGAAAACCCTTTCACATTCTCTGAAAACAAAGTTATCTTCTTCAATTCTCATCTTCCCTTTAAATTTCTCTTATTCAATGATTTTATTTATCCTCCTGCAAAAATAAATCATATATATATATATATATATATATATATCTTCTCTGTATCCATGTAAGAGAAAATAAAAACTTTTCATATTCCATTGGTATTTTCTTCGAATAGCTTTTCAACTCTCTCTGTATACTTTAATCAATTTTGCCCTGTTCAATTTCATCTTCCCCTATAAAATCACATTCTCTATTTGCAAACAAAATCAATAAATTCCAACCAATTTTTGTCCCTATCAAAAATAAGAAATTTCTCTTCAATCTACCCTTAGAGAGAATAAAATCTCTTTTTAACATGATCTCCATCTGCAAAAACATTTTCATCTTCATGTGCAAAAATAAAATCAATTTGCTGCAATAAAAACTCTTCACCTTCTCTCTGCAATTTTCTCTTTCAAAAATTCAAAACCCTTTCATAAAAAATTACTCCTCAATCTCTTCAATCTGCAAAAAAAACTTCAAAGAATTTTATCCAAATTGCTTTGTTTGAAGAAACTCTCTATCATGATGTTCAATCTTCCCTTTGTCCAAAAACCCTCTGCAAAAATAAAAAGAATTCTCCACAAAAATCTTTTAATCTTCTCATTAGAAAACCAAATAAGAAATATCTCTCCAAAAATAACTTTCCTTCTTTTAAAAAAAAAAAACTACTCCTTAATATTCTTCTTGCCATGAAGGAGAGTTTAAATAATAGAAAGGAAAAAATCTTCATAAAATCAACCACAAAATCTCCCACAAAGTCTCCCTAAAAAATCTCCTTAAAATCTCCTTGAAATGTGCCCCCTAGAAAATAGCACCAAATAAACATTTAAAAAGCTCATAAAAAATATTTTAAATAAAGCCATGAAATGGCTTATTCATGTTCCTCTCTTAAAGCATATTCAATGCTTTTTTTTAAAATGTTTTATATTCAAAGCTTTATAAAAAGTCATTGGAAAACTTTTCATGCTCCTCTTTTAATATAAGACCTTTAAATAAAACTTTCTAATGATATAAGGATATTCAACCAAATTCAAATGATAAATAGAATATGAAGGGGCCGGTAGGTGCTATGAATTAAAACCCTCTAGCAGATTGCTCTAAGTAGTATAACCTACTCTTGCAAGTCAACATTACTTTATAACATAAAGTGCATACTTTATGACATTTAATCTCTTTGTATACACTTAGAGCTTATAGTTAGGATTTTAATATTTTAGGCATTTGGATAACAAAATCCTAACATAGTAGAATAAGTGAAATGCTCAATTCACAATGATAACCATTTATTCAGCCATTAATAAACATTAATGCCTCTATCAACCTCTCATATCTATTATTAACAAGCCTCAATGTCCCACACTCATCAAGCATGACAAGGTGAACTTTATCAGCAACCTTGTATCATAGAACATATGCATTGTATCATACTTATCCTGATCCTGCAGTCTTGTGAATATCAAGAATGTACACAAACTGATCAAACAAGTCCTGTGGATATGATCAATTCAATCCATCATAACACCATGATCAAATATGAATCAAGAACATAAGAATCCATTCTAAAACAAACATGACAATCATATCCTGATCAAATGAGAGCATCTCTTATCAATCATATCAAACCATAAACAACTCCTATCAATACCAACACCTTTTTGACATCAATGAGAATCTACTTTCATCAGTTTGTATCATAGTACACCAATATGTGAAATTGTCCCCTTCAAACATGGGAATTAACATGTTAGACATAACACTTCCTGCCATATTTGCCACAAGAGAAATATGTAAAATATCCCAAAGGCTCAACACAAAAACCCTGAGAGATCTTTGCAAATAGATACTCTCCTTGTCCTTTCAAATAGGACCCACACACAAAAATATTTTATATTATTTTGTCTTTGGTGAGTAAGTGCCGAGTAAGTGTTGGTTTCAACTGATAATGCACTTAGTTACAAATAATTTCCTTATCACTTTGCAATAAAAAAAAATTACACTTTAGAAGAAAAATTACACTTTGAAAAATATTGAACTTTAACCTCTCAAAAGCTAATTCCAATATTAAACATATCATTACCATCCAAAATTTTTATACCCATTTACCTTATACAAAAGGCAATATAAGTATTTTAAACTTTTTAAAATATTTCATTTCAATAAAAAGAACTTTTGACTTCTTTTCCCTTTAAAGACTTTTGCTTTCTTTTTTTTTTTAAAAAGAAGCTCTTTATTTTAAAACTTTCACCGTGGACTTCTAAAGCATAAAGCTTTAAGACATAGGTAATGCAAAATAAGAAAAGGCTTAAAAAGAAAAAAAAAGCTTTTCACACGGCAAATATGAGGGGACGCTTTTCACATAGCAATTTTATAATGTAAAGAAATATCAAATAGCCACTTTAAAAGAGATATCAGTGGTGGGTCAGCATGTCTCCTCCTTTTTACATGGTCTGCAAGCCTCTTGCACACAACAAATTTTGGCCTTCTTCAAACGAGAAAAATTTGGGCGGCTTGGTTTCTTCACATGGCAACTGCGTCACTTCAAATGGTTGCTTCTTCTATAAACGGATTGCACACAGTCCTATATATTTGTACAAACATTAGTTAATGGAGCTAAACAATCAAAATGATCTCCACTGGACTTTGGATTCAAAATCTCTGAACCAGATGGCTCTGATACCAGATGACGGCAAATAAGATAAAAACAATGATCTGCTGATCACAAACCAAACAATCACAAAAGCCGAGATTGCCTTAGAGATGAAGAGGCAGGACATCAATATATAGAGATTGAGAAACACAAAGGAGTTATGGCACACAACCACAATGCCAACAACTCAACCACAAAACTAAATGTTAAACCAACAAAGTCAAGAAATAATAGCTACAAAATAAATAAGCCCAATGGGCATTACAAAAAAGTCCAAGATGACTACTGCACATGTTCAAGATATTTGTTGAAGATATTTGCTGTCAATTTTATGTTAACTGTGTAGCAGTAACATTTACTTTAACTACCAACACACTTGGTGAAAGTAACATTACTTTCACAAGCATATTGGTTTGTAATAAACATTTTTTTTTTTGCTTGTTGAAGATGGAGGGCGAGGCCCGAGTTGGTAGGAGGCCAATTCCCCCTCACATATCAAACCATTGTATTGTACATTTCTTGTCAATTCCAATAAGTCATTAGCAGGATAGTTTTTTCTCTCCACCTAGGCATTTTTTGCTTCTTCAAGTGCAGTTTTTAAAATAGGCCTATTTTACGAGAATTTGTTATTGTAATAACTTTTGCTCGGTAGCTCAGAATTGAGAACCATTTTTTTGCAAAAGTGCATGTTTTTTAATTTACCATGCATTGGTCATATCTATTTTGTAAAACACACTAAGTTATAAAGTGCCAAAATTTGGGGGGTCACCTAATCAAGGGAAAAATCTCATAATTTTAGGGGGGTCAACACTAGAATTTGATCATGTATGTTTCTTTGGATACTCCATATCCTACCTACAACATCAAATGCACCTATTTTGGAAACCAACATGATGACATAATGTGTCCTTATTTCTCACATGTTTCCTTCAAACTCCTTTGTCAGATTGCAAAAGCACAAACACCTGTTGCTACATCCAAATCCCAAGTTGATATCTCCATGGATTCTAGTGATTCATTACACCAGGACATTGATATCGTCTTTCCAGATCTGCCACATTGGGATTCAGATTTGGGAGACATCATTGAGGACATTCATCTTCTAAGTTTCAATGACAACTTTAGTGAAGTTGCTTCAGCCTTTTCTTCCTCCAATATGATTTCTCTTCCTTCGCCTACATCAGCTTCTATAGTGATAGTATCAAATTCTTATGGTTCTAGTTATCACCATACATCTATGTTTCGTGTGGTTCCTATTATAGAATCTTCTATGATACCCAATTCATCCTATCAACATTTGTCACATGTCAACATTTGCTTGGAGATCATTGAGCATCCTTTAAAGACATAAGTGGCTCTTCTTATCCAGCTTATAACAAGTTTTGATTAGGTGGGTTCCATCTTCCTTATGCCTAGAATTTTTTTTATTAAATATTGTTATATAAAATTTAGTTGATGATTAGTTTGTTTTCTTCTGTGGCTGATTGAAAAACTAAGGAGACATAATGTGATGAAATAAATGGAGGAAGATGCAAGTCACATTTGAGGAGATATAATGGAATAAAAAAGAGAAATATGGAACTATTAAAGAGATAAAATGGGACAAAATAAATGGAGGAAAATGGAGCTCACATATTAAAGAGATATAATGGGATAAAATAAATGTAGGACAATGGAGCTCACGTATTAAGGAAATATGATGGATCCAAATAAATTAAGAATGATGGAATCCATGCATTAAGGAAATAAAGGTAAGAAAATGAAACATGCATCAAGAAGGTACAATGAGACGAAATAAATAGAGGAAGATGAAACCCACACACTTAAGGAGATATAATGGGACAAAAATAAATGGAGGAAGATTGAACCCATGCATTAAGGAAATAAAAGTAAGAAAATGAAACGAGCATTAAGAAGGTACAATGAGACTAAATAAATAGAGGAAGATGAAACCCACACATTAAGGAGATATAATCTGACAAAAATAAACGGAGGAAGATGGAACCCACGTACTAAGGAAATATAATGAAACCAAATAAACTAAGAAGGATGGAACTCATGCACTAAGGAAATACCACATAATGAAACAAATGGAGGAAAAGGGAGGAAGATGGAATCCACACTTAAGGAGATATAATGGGACAAAAATAAATGGAGGAAGATGGAACCCACATATTTAGGAAGTATAGTGGAACCAAATAAACTAAGAAAGATGGAACTCATGAACTAAGGAAATAACACAGAATGAAACAAATGGAGGAAGATGGAATCCACACACTTAAGGAGATATAATGCGACAAAATAAATGGAGGAAGATTGTCACTTCTCAGACTTTTGGGATTGATTTCATTTATGTTAATGCAGTGAAAATGTTACATCCCCGATTTTTGTCTTGCTTTACTTTTACTTTTTACTTGGACATAAGTAAATTTGTTGTGATGTTTAGATTAATGACAAGGGAAAAACATGGTTTTTATTGAATGTCATTTATTGAAATCATCGGAATGATTATGTTATTATTGATTTAATATTTGTATTATGAGATTTGATTTGTTAGTTGAATTAATTGAATAATGATGCACTGATCACATATTGTTTGGTGACAAGTGAAATAGGATTTCAAGTTACCAGATGACTCTCAGAGAAGAGAGAGTATCTTTCTAGGAGAGAGATATAGACCTCAGGATATGAGTGGTTTATTTGCCAAACTGAGTTATAAGTGTTTAACGAAAATGTGAACCAATGTGTCGTAAGAGGTAAGCCTTGTCTTATTAGTTCACTTTTGAACCTAATCGACAGGTAGTCAATAATGTTTTACAATCTTTCTAAGTCGTATTAAGTCATCTTAGTCGTTAATAATGTTAACGACGTCGTTAAGTTTGATTTATGACTATTTACATTTAACGTAAATATTACGATGTAATTGTCGTAAAAAGGTTGTTATATTATTACTAAGTCACGTGAAGTGTTTTAACAAATTCTTAACGTTAAGAATTTATCCTTGAGTTAAGATGACATGCTTTGTCAATGGATCGTGATGAGGAGACTAGCTCAACTCAATCACGTTATCTGTAACTTTTGTTTTAATAATATCCTCTTATTGATTAAATCATAAAATCAAATAGAGATAATGATATGTAAATAATATTTATTTAATCAAATATAATATATATAAATGAGTCGAATGAGGAAATACCTCATGATATAATAGTATGGTTTTAAGTTGAGTAGTCATAGGCATCTATTGAGGAATGCCTTAAATGTTAAAAAGCATGATGGATCAAATTTACTCATTAAGAGTAACTAATTGCTTAAGTTAGTTTAAGAGTTGGTGGCCTCTTATAGGAGGAGTGGCGGATAACTCAACCACCATCGCTGATCTCCTCAAATGATGTTTTCATGATCAACATTTGTCAATGTTTACACATTTTTAGTTGTGTTTGAAGTCGAACCGTTTAGCATTACTGTTGGAATTTAATGAGTTTTTAGAACTACTTAGAGTGGAAGCAAACGAACAGGGTGACTCATTATGAGTCTATTTTGAGCTCTTAAAGCCACGACTTGGATAGTCGATGGCATATCTGAGAAGTGCTAATGTTTGGTTTGCAAGGTCTGATTAAGGGTAGAAGGAAATTCGCGGCGGGCAGTGAGGAAGCTGGAAAAGGTTAAGAACATGGTCATCTGGGACAAACACAGTAGCTTACCATAGGCCCATACACCTCTGTAAGCTGACTTTTTTAGGTAGATATTCCTACATGTTATGTTTTATTAGACAAAGATAATCATAATGAATGTTTGTTATGAGCAATCATTTAACTGAGTTTGGTTATCCTGTCAATATTTTTGTATAAACTATGCAATGTGATAAGCTGACTTGTCAACTTGAATACTGTCGTTGTGACTCATTTGTCTAAGTTGATGGTGTATGTGAGTTTTAGTGTAACCAAGAAGCATCGTTTAGCCAGAAAAGGGCTGATGCAAGCTCTTGCAATGAAATCAGTTTTGAATAATCACAGTGAGTTGATATTACATGTATCTTTAACCGATAGGTAGACCCTTCTATTGTTCAAGTTATATGTATATACAAACTTTCTTTAATGGAAACTATTATAGTCTTCTAATGTTTAGAAAACTAGTTTCTCATGTTGGTTTTTTCCCAGACTGGATGCTTACTCCCAGATTTCCCTACAAGGTAGCCATCAATGATCAATAGGATCTCTGGGCCAGGGGCCAACAGTGTAGGAGATAGACTCTATATTTTATCTCCTCCTCTTCTTCAGGCTCTGCAAAACCTAGGGGGGTATTCCCTACTCAACATCCATGAGGATATGCATACAAAGGCTAGGATGCTGACAGAAAGCAAATAAGTCCTGTAAGTAGACCAAAACCATAAGATAAGAGCAAAGGGGCTAGCTTTGGGCCTATTTGCAGTTGTAGACAGAGGACTTGGATCCTAAAACTAATTCTACTGTCCTAATGGTTGTTTTGGAGTTTGATTTTGATTTTATGTTTGGATGCAAAGCTGAACATGGTATGTAACACAAACACAAAGCTAGATCGGTGCCTATCCAGGGCTTGGAGTCAGTAGACATACACCTGTGAATGATCAGCATGAACAACTAAAACTAGATTTTAGGGGGACACAAATGATACCTGCCTTACAGATATCTCCCAAATATAGAGTGTTAAGCTATCTATACTTATGGCATCCCTATTGCAGTATATCCTTCCCAATATTCAATCTAAGAACAATTTAATCTACCCCTTGAGCAGAAGTTAAGAGATTAAACATTCAACACAGGAATTCTATGTTCTAGAATCTTAGACATTCCTTGAATACCTAGACTTAGAAGAAAGATACATGCAACACTGGAGACAAAATTAGCACAACACATGCAAACATAGCATTATTCATATAAGATTAACCATGAAATTAGTGGATTCATGCAAAAAACATACAACAGGAGATACATAAACTCACAAGTTTTGCTGCACAGAGCAACCAAAACCAACTATATTGTATTACAGAGCCAAATGTTCAACTTTCAACAACCTAAAAAATGGTAACACAGTCTGCCTATATTGGCCAGAAAGTGTACCTCTAGCAATTAATTACATGATTTGACAAAAAAAACCGCCAGATACAGTCCTCAGAAGGAATGGCGCTTAGAAGTTATTGCTGCATCAGACAAAAAGTAGACAAGGGTAGCCTCGAGCCCTGTGCTTCCATCTGGAAGTCTTCATTCACAATCGGGCAGTTTAATTGCTTGTACCATCGCCCATACCCTTGCTATAGTTGTGATTTATGGCTCAACCACCCGCAGCCACCGAGAAAACAGTCGCAACACTCAAAAAAGAACTTCCCGCCAAAACGTGTTTCACCGTTGGTTCAAAAATGTAGGGAAATTAATCCCACATGCATGCCATAGAGACCCTTCTAGCACTTTATAAGCGTGGTCACATGCATATCAAATGTCGAGCGCTTTTGCCGCGCTCGACCCACGGTCCTCCTCCAAAGCCCATCGCTATGACCTAAGCCATCGGCCAACCCCAAAAAACTCTTGCTGACCTCCATTGTCTCGCCGACGCCTACATCACATACCCCATCATTAGCCAGAGATGAACCATCGGGCCAACTCTCCAGACCTCCACCGATAGCATGAGTCTCTCTGATCGCTACTCCAAACTACCCTATCGGTGTGACCAACACCATCGGCCACCATGAAATTCCTCCTGCCGATCTCAATGGTCTCGCCGACCGCAAACTCCACATCCCCTTAGCGGCTACCAGTCCACCTTCCTCCTCCATCGGTATGACCAAAACTATCGGGAAGACCACAAATTCCTTCACCGATAGATCAAGGTCTTGGCGACCACACACATGCCCAAATCCCCATCAGCCTGAGTAACGATATCGACAGAGACCAAAACCCCTCTACCAATAGCAATAGTCTCTCCGACAGTCCTCCTGTCACCAAGACACACTCCCTCGTCACCCCGATATGCCAAACATCAACTCCACCATCGGCCAAACTCCCAACTGTCGGCCCAACTCAAAAATCCTTCACCGATGATGCCGACGCCTCCGATAAGACCAAAAACATAAAGCTTTGAACCATTGAAAACCGGTTCAACCCAATGGTTCAAATGAGAGGTTCAACCGAGAAGTTCAATGCTGATAGCAACTCTGTCGGCAACATAAAAGCAACCCTTCGAACCCATTGAACCGATGAACCAATTCAATGGCGAGGTTCAATACTGAGGTACGCCGGCGAGATTCAAACCTTCAAAACAATACTCCATTGGCAACAAAGCTTCGAACCATTGAACCTTGAACCGTTGAACTATTGAACTTTGAGAAAAGGGGTTCAAGTTCAAACCAAAATGTCGAAGACACAAAAACGAACTCATGCCAATGGAGAAAACACGAAGACCACCTCCTCAAAAACTATGATGCAGATGTTGAAAAACACTGAAGGGGTGCCAAAACTTAAACTTTTTTGGATTTTTTGGGAAGGTGCCTGCATGAAAATTGCTCCAAAACTGAGAGCCAATTCAGGCACCAACAGTGGCTCTGTCTAGGGACATGTAGGTGCAAAACTACAGCAAGAACCAAATCTCTGGGATGCAGACCAGTCCCTATCCATTGGGCAACAAAGTCATGAAGCTACAATGATCTGCATCACCAATCACATTATTTTTTAAACATTATTTTGGTGGCCCAGGGCAGCCAAAAAGGAAGAACCATAATTTTTTCTTATCAAATGCCTGATTCCAAACTGAAAGCTCCCAATCCCAACTGAAAAGATTGGCATAATCTGCCCATAAGGTCATCTGCTCAATTAGGTATTCCACCACTTTTGAAAGCTTGCCACTATCATTTTTACCTCTGTCATCTTGGATTTCAAAGTCAGACATATAACCATACTCATCATAATATTCTTCAGCATTAAGTAACATATGTATGTTATATTCCTCGAACAGTACATCATAGTGCTCTTGGCAATCTTCATCATTTATCTGGGTGCTGCATACCATCAAGAACTCATCCAGCTGATCCAAAAACTCAAAATACTTAGAAAAAATGAGACCCCCAATATCTATTGATATTGAAAACAAATCCTGATCCACACACCCAATGTTGCACATGTCTGGATCAAGTGATGATGAACATACATTATTCATAGTTTGCAAATCCATACTACTTCACAAGAACTGAAGATACTTAATTCATATGCCCCCCCCTCACAAACTGATGCATCACCTAGGTCAACTGTCTCTTTATATTCATCATCATCCTCAAAAAGAGGATTAATCCTGCACCACTGAAAGTCAGGACTCACAACACCAAATGCATCCAGAGGCTCATCATAAAGGGGATTCATGCTCATTATAAAGGTCTTTGCTTCTTCTTCATGACAATCCAATTCTTCTTCAGTATTGTCAAATCCAGAGTCATAAGAAGAACAAACTTGATCTATGCACTGGTCACGGATATCATTTTTATCATCTGATTGCCCCACATACAAGATTTCTGCTACTTCAATGCATTCTGAAGTTGAGCTATCTGCATCATTTTCCAGCCCTCTAATACTTCCTGATGAAACTGATACTGACTGTTGATCCACATGATCATAAATTTGTACAACTGGATCATTTAAACATGAATATTCTTTGATAGGAGCTGGCATGTAAATACTACTTGAAAAATTATTATTTTCAACTTCATTTACTGGGCAAATCAGGACATCCTCCTCTATAACAGAAACATCATCAACTTGGAATGATGCAAAAACTAGGATAGCAAGGGTGTGATTACTTTGACATTCACTATCAACATCCAAATTAAAACTTTCATTAACATTGGGGGCTGCAGGACAACAAAAATTTTTAGAAAAATAACCCTTTTGTATTCCATACCTCCAATTGTTTTCAATATCAATTGCAAACTGATGTGCCTGATGCAATGTGGTGGGCTCCTTGTCTCTCAATCTATAACTCATTTTTTTGTCAAATGCTCCCAAATAGATGACTAAGCACAGTGCATCATTAGGTCTCATGCATTCTAGAATTCTATTCAATGCCCTCATAAATCTAAGGTTAAAGGCTAGGATCAACTCATCTTCTTCAATATGGATGTACATGAAGTCACTAATAACTGCATATTCAGAAATTCTTTCACTATATTGTACTAGAAATGCAGATTTAAAACCATGCCAAGAGCTGACAGAGTGAGCTGGAAGGTAGGAAAACTAGTCCCTTGCATCTTCATCTAGAGATTGAACAAATAATCTCATAACCACGTCCTCATGGTCAATCTCAAAGTCATCTATCACATTTATAAATTGTTGCAAGTGTCTCTCAGTTGATTCATCCTTTGCACCACTAAATTTAGGCAAAAATTTTTTGATTTTAGGTGGAAGAGCATTTGGATAGCCACAAATGCCACTGAAATTTATGGGCTTATATATATCTATGTTGAAGCCTCTTTTATTACATGATTGGGACTGACTATTATATGTTTCTGCACTTGACACTTCACAAGGGTGCATGGGCTGACAATACATCTTTTTATGCTTTTGTAACCCTTTTCTCTACTCAGATTTTCAATCACAATATGACCTTAGGCCCTTAAAATACAAACTGCTATTTTAACCTACCTAAAGTCCTCTATATGAGTCTTTTAAACAACATTGCATGCCCTTTTGAAATATAGAGTAGGTTCTAACAAAAGCATGCAAGCTCCGTTTTCACCAATGTTTCCCTTTTAACCAGTGCTATCTCACCAAATAGGGAGTCTGTCAAATAATATGAAATACCTGGATATGTTGCAGGAGCTGCAAATTCTTCTCTGACTAATTTTGTTCTTTTATCAGGTTCTTTGATGCAGAGTCGCCACCTCCTTGAAGAGGAATGAGCTTCAAACAAGCTGAAGCTGCAAATTGACTTCTTTCTTTCTGGGCCATCCACCAGTAGAGTCACATATACAACCTTTTCTTTTGCTGCAACAAGGCACCTCCAGGTCTTATTCTTCAATTTCTTAGACTCAAGCTTCACAGATATGACATTGTCTCCCCAGTAGAGTCGCCAATTTCTGTTGCGACTCAGATGGGCCACAAAGGTACTGCTTCTCTTTTTTCTTTTCTAATTCTTCCCCAGCAGAGTCGCCAATTTCTATTGGTTTTTTCCCAGACTGGATGCTTACTCCCAGATTTCCCTACAAGGTAGCCATCAATGATCAACAAGATCTCTGGGCCAGGGGCCAACAGTGTAGGAGATAGACTCTATATTTTATCTCCTCTTCTTCAGGCTCTGCAAAACCTAGGGGGGTATTCCCTACTCAACATCCATGAGGATATGCATACAAAGGCTGGGATGCTAACAGAAAGCAGATAAGTACTCTTGTAAGTGGACCAAAACTGTAAGATAAGAGCAAAGGGTCTAGCTTTGGGCCTATTTGCAGTTGTAGACAGAGGACTTGGATCCTAAAACTAATTCTACTATCCTAATGGTTGTTTTGGAGTTTGATTTTGATTTTATGTTTGGATGCAGAGCTGAACATGGTATGTAACACAAACACAAAGCTAGATCGGTGCCTATCCAGGGCTTGGAGTCAGTAGACATACACCTGTGAATGATCAACATGAACAACTAAAACTGGATTTCAGGGGGACACAAATGATACCTGCCTTACCGATATCTCCCAAATACAGAGTGTTAAGCTATCTATACTTATGGCATCCCTATTGCAGTATATCCTTCCCAATATTCAATCTAAGAACAATTTAATCTACCCCTTGAGCAGAAGTTAAGAGATTAAACATTCAACACAGGAATTCTATGTTCTAGAATCTTAGACATTCTTTGAATACCTAGACTCAGAAGAAAGATACATGCAACACTGGAGACAAAATTAGCACAACACATGCAAACATAGCATTATTCATATAAGATTAACCATGAAATTAGTGGATTCATGCAAAAAACATACAACAGGAGATACATAAACTCACAAGTTTTGCTGCACAGAGCAACCAAAACCAACTATATTGTATTACAGAGCCAAATGTTCAACTTTCAACAACCTAAAAAATGGTAACACAGTCTGCCTATATCGGCCAGAAAGTGTACCTCTAGCAATTAATTACATGATTTGACAAAAAAAAACTGCCAGATACAGTCCTCAGAAGGAATGGCGCTCAGAAGTTATTGCTGCATCAGACAGAAAGTAGACAAGGGTGGCCTCGAGCCCTGTGCTACCATCTAGAAGTCTTCATTCACAATCAGGCAGTTTAATTGCTTGTACCATCGCCCATACCCTTGCTACAGTTGCGATTTATGGCTCAACCACCCACAGCCACCGAGAAAATAGTCGCAGCACTCAAAAAAGAACTTCCCGCCAAAACGCGTTTCACCGCAGGTTCAAAAATGTAGGGAAATTAATCCCACATGCATGCCACAGAGACCCTTCTAGCACTTTATAAGCCTGGTCGCATGCATATCAAATGTCGAGCGCTTTTGCTGCGCTCGACCCATGGTCCTCCTCCAAAGCCCATCGCTATGACCTAAGCCATCAGCCAACCCCAAAAAACTCTTGCTGACCTCCGTTGTCTCACCGACGCCTACATCGCATACCCCATCATCAGCCAAAGATGAACCATCGGGCCAACTCTCCAAACCTCCACCGATAGCATGAGTCTCTCCAATCGCTACTCCAAACTACCCTGTCGGTGTGACCGACACCATCGGCCACCATGAAATTCCTCCTACCGATCTCAATGGTCTCGCCGACCACAAACTCCACATTCCCCTTAGCGGCTACCAGTCCACCTTCCTCCTCCATCGGTATGACCAAAACTATCGAGAAGACCACAAATTCCTTCGCTGATAGATCAAGGTCTTGGTGACCACACACATGCCCAAATCCCCATCAGCCTGAGTAACAATATCGGCAGAGACCAAAACCCCTCTGCCAATAGCAATAGTCTCGCCGATGGTCCTCCTGTCGCCAAGACACACTCCCTCGTCACCCTGATATGCCAAACATCAACTCCACCATCGGCCAGACTCCCAACTGTTGGCCCAACTCAAAAATCCTTCGCCGATGATGCCGATGCCTCCGATAAGACCAAAAACATAAAGCTTTGAACCATTGAACCTTGAACCGGTTCAACCCGATGGTTCAAATGAGAGGTTCAACTGAGAAGTTCAACGCCGATACCAACTCTGTCGGCAACATAAAAGCAACCCCGCAAACCCATTGAACTGATGAACCAGTTCAATGGCGAGGTTCAATACTGAGGTACGCCGGCAAGGTTCAAACCTCCAAAACAATACTCCATTGGCAACAAAGCTTCGAACCATTGAACCTTGAACCGTTGAACTATTGAACTTTGAGAAAAGGGTTTCAAGTTCAAACCGAAATGTTGAAGACACAAAAACAAACTCATGCCGATGGAGAAAACACGAAGACCACCTCCTCAAAAACTATGATGCAGATGCTGAAAAACACTCAAGGGGTGCCAAAACTTAAACTTTTTTGGATTTTTTTGGGAAGGTGCCTGCATGAAAATTGCTCCAAAACTGAGAGTCAATTCTGGCACCAATAGCTCAGATGAAAAGAGCAATCTTTCATAAATAAGTCGACTATTGTTATCATAGGAAAAATATGTATTAAACTCTCAATGAGATTAGTGTAAAGGTTTTGTTTAGTAAACTCACCAACCAAGAGTAATACAGAATAGAGTATTTAGAGATATCAATTTTATTTGAAATCAATCTTGTTTTCATTTCTGTGCATTGTCTAAACAATATCTTATCCAAAGAACCTAGATTCGTAGTGATCTATGGTGACTATGAGGTAACCTTTTGGAATGATAGAAAAAATAAGGATAGTTAGATGAATAGGATAAAGTGTCAAAGATCTTCTCATATCTATACTAGAATCATGATGAGTTTAGCCTATAGCAAACCAATATGTAGTAATAGACTATGTCTATATACAAATAACTTTGCGTAAAGTATATATGAGTATATTTATGAAGTGATGAGCAATGGCATCGCATAGGGTATAATTGAATGGGTATTCTTATTCTTGTTGAATAGAAGATAATACCTTAGTAAGATTTATTGTAAACCTATTTATGGTTGTGTTAAACCAAAGGTCTATTATAATCTTTATTGAGATATGATAAATGTAGAAGTAATGTATTATTCAAGGGTTGTTTTAAAACCCTAGAGTCGATTAGGAACCCAATGAAGGTTTATGTCATTAGACTTATCTAAGTCTAAGTAGATTATTATCAGGACATGATGATTAAACTAATTATGTATAGATAGTCAGGATGAATAACTGCAAGAATATGACATTATCCAAGTCAAGTAGGGGTGGGTGAACACAATGACTACGTTCATATGAATGATATTGATATTGAAAACTGTGGCCAAAGTTATGCATTTGTTTTCTGCATGCATTGTCGGTTCATTGTATTCGGATTGCTCATCCTATCAGAAATCATACTTAGCTAGAGGGTATTTAGGGTTGTATGGTTGATAGAGTTGAGTAGAATACAACACTATGTACTCAGGTAAGGCAAATAACTTCTGGTCATCTATGGTCTATATTCCTCATGAAGGGTAGGGCCACTTCCTATGTGGAAGATGTGTGGGAGACCACCCGTCTGTAGTTGGAGGTAAATCACTGGAAAGATGCTCTCTCTCCAAGCAGGAAACATGCCAGGACTTGTGATAAAGATGTCAGATATTCAAATGTAGTACTTAATCCAAATTTGTACATGTAATGGAATTACATTAGTAAACATTGTAAATGAGAAAGACAATATGGTTATTATATTTTTGTAAAAGAAATCTTGTAATTGTAGTTACTTGATTATTAGTTGAATAAAAGAAAAAAAAAATATTCTCTAGCTCATTTTATTTACCTTGTTGAGTTACTCTATGGTAAAATTCTAGCTTTACTATCTGTTTTAGAAAATGGATCTTACAGAAAACTATTGGACTCTATTTAATGATGCTTGAATTTAAATCAATATGAGGATGATGCATTATTGAGATTATGATTTAGTTACTTTATGTCACTTTGGCTATGTTTTTACGGAACTAACCTATTGACTGTGGAAAATGAGTGGAATTGACTGCGGATTTTGTCGAAGGCAAGAACATGTCTCAAGTAGGGGGGACCTAGCCGTTTGTCAACAATCAGATGGGTTTTGTCTAGTTCCCTATCATACACTCACGTAGAATCATATTTCTTTCTTTGATGATGGTTGGTCTAACATATGTGACTATTGTTTTCTTGATAATGTCTTTATGCATGATTTTGATGCCTGAACCATTAAAGTAAATAAGCTTGTCTTTGTTATTATATATATGAATAGTATTAAATATTATTGAAAATTAAAAAATGTTTACAATTGTATACATATAAATATATTAGTTCAGAAATTATTGTGTGCCTATTTTTGTATGCACTCATATATAAATAAATTTTATTGCTAATCAAAATTATTGAAAAATTAAAAATGTTTACAATTGTATACATATAAATATAGTAGTTGAGAAATTATTGTGTGACTATTTTTGTATGCACTCATTTATAAATAAATTTTATTATTAATTAAATTTTTATATATACATATAATCTTGCTTTTATGTTATAGTCATATATTAATAAAAAAGAAAAGAAAAGAAGGAGAGCATGCGTAGAATGCAAGGAAGTGGAAGTGAAGATAAGTTTTGCATGAACATAATCACCCAATGGAAAAAGGGCAAAAATAGGGTTTTGGTAAGGACAAAAGAAAAGAAAAAAATAAGAAGCAGAATACACACATGGGAGACAGCACCGGGATAGAGATTTCGGAAGTCAGAAGGAGGATATTCACCAGTTTTTGAACATAGCAGGAGGATCTTCTCAATGGTATTTTCATGTTATCTTCTTGGACTTTTTTGCTCTTTAAATGGACCTATGAATTCACTAGGATCAATATTGCTATGTAGCAACCATCAGCTTTCTTGTCTGTACTCAATTTAGATTAGGTTCTTATTTTTGTTCAAATCAACTTCTTTCTTTTGGTCTCTTACCCATACTATCAGCCTTTACTCTATTCATTGAGCGATCTGTCACATCCATCTCTCTTTCCATTATTGGCCTTTCAAACCAAAAATGATGGCTTTTAAACTTTTGATATGCCTTCTGAGCAATGTCGCAACCCCTCCTACGCTTGGATGCCTAAGTTTTGCACAACAATGATTAATAATTATTCCAATTTACACATCTTTGTGTTGTGGCCAACAAGTCCTTTGCTCTGTCAATTAGTAGCCCCAAGAGTTTAGTCTAGAATTTTGTCAATGACATTCCCCATTACTAACGACCTGTTGTGCCATGTAAAATCGGTAGTTTTCCCTTTATTTTTTATCTGCATTTATTTTAAAACGGCCTCTGCAATTTTACTTGATCTGCATCATTCTTTTTGATCTACTTTTCCTTTAAATCGACCTCTATAAATATACTTAGATATGCAATTCTTTATTATTGCCTTTGCATTGTTGTTATGGTCTACATATTGCAAGTAATCGACCTTATTCCAACTCAATCAGCCTCTGTATCCTAATTTGGTCTACCTTTCCATTCAACGGCCTCAAAGAATGTCTAATCAGCCTCTGTAATTTTCTTTTATTTGCATATTTCATCTATCCAGCTGTATATACCAATTTAACGATCGTTGTAACTTTAATTTAGTCTGCAACCTCTTTTAACCAGTCTCTTAAGTTTATTACATAAAAATGGCCTCATATAACAATTAAAAGTGGCATTTGTATCTTTATTTTGTTCTACCTTTTCATATAAATGGCCTCATACATCGTATAGTCGACCTTTTTATCTTTAATTTGGTCTGTAACTTCTATAACCGCTGGCTCCTATTTTTCCTTTTTCATGATTTGTGGAATTCATTATTATTATTATTATTATGAGATTTCTTGAATGGATGTGTATATGTGATTGAGCACAGAAACTCTAGTGACTGCTTTAACTCGAATCAAGTGAGTGAGAAAGGAGTACTTGGAAAGGGTTAAAGCTGAGGAAATAACTATGGTTAGGTGAGACCCCCGCATACCCTCAACTATTGAGATCATAGAAGTTAGGTCCGATAGTGAGTCAGAGGGTTATAAACCTTGAGATTATGTATCTAAAAATGAGTCTGAGGGATATACTCCTCTTGATCATGACTTTTGAAGTCATTTCTTGTAAAAAGGAAAGAAACTCTATACTTTTGAAAAGAAATAATAAATAAAAGAGTTGTTTTTGTGCCAAACTATTGTTTAAATTGAGTATTATGTTTAGATTTAATGGGTTACATTATAATCTAGAACTAATGGAGAACTCAATAATCTTAGGTGTGAGAAATCGATAAACATGGTGTGGACAAGAACTAACCAAGGAGAAAGTGAAGAGGAAAACCACCCGCCAAATAATAAGTTGGACCAAATCATAACCATGCTTGAGGAAACCAAGAAAATATTGGGTGATTTGGAAAAGGTGGATGATAAAGGGAATACTGAAGGGGGAGGTGAAAATTCTCGTGGTGATCAAAGTAAGAGTACTGAACCTCATAAAGAGACAAGGGATAGATTGACCTTGGAGCTTTCAAACGATATGAAGAAGGTTGCTCCACCAAAATTTGATGGGATAGAAACTGGAGATGTTGCAGAAGCTTGGTTAATACAGATGGAAAAGTACTTCGAGATAAGAAGTAGGGGTTCAGAGGCACAACCCCTAAATTTTTTTTTTTTGGACCGACATAAAAAAACCTTATTTTGTAACCAACACAAAGCTTGATAAAAGCGGCTAAGGGTTAGGGTTTTGATATATTGTATTGTAGCATTTGCAATAGTATTGAGTTGCAGGGATTGCTGGTTGTAATCAGTTTGATTTACTAGATAATAATACTGGACTCTCTCTATTAGTTGATGTAGCCTGAGTTTGGGTGACCCACATTAAAACTTGTCTCTCATTGTTATTATTTATGTGTATTTTTCATTCCTCTGTTTAATCTTTATTTGCATTTAATTGATATCTTCTGTCGGCTAACCCTAACAAGTGGTATCAGAGCGGGTTGTGTTCAATTATCATCTGCAGGAAGGTCTCATGGTTGAGTGGGAGCAATGGTGAATGAGGGTAAATTGAAGGTCGATAAATTCAATGGGCAGAACTATCAATCATGGAAGATGCAGATGGAGGATTACCTCTATCAAATAGATTTATGGATGTCGTTGGAAAGAGTAGCCAAGAAACTGGCAATAATGAGTGATGAAGATTGGAATCTTCTTGACAAAAAGGCACTAGGAACCATTTAGTTTTGCCTAGCACCATCAGTGGCATTCAATATAACAGAAGCGAAGACAACAGATGGTCTGATGAAAGCTTTGGCTAAATTGTATGAAAAACCCTCAGTCTCAAATAAGGTGTTTCTCATGAAGCGTTTGTTTAATCTAAAAATGGTTGAAGGTGGATCTGTGATAGATCATTTAAATGAATTTAATATGATTGTCAGTCAATTGACTTCTATAAATATAAAATTTGATGAAGAAATTAGAGCTCTCTTGATATCATGTTCATTGCCTGAAAGCTGGAATAGTATGGTAATGGCGGTTAGTAACTCTATTTTTGGTTCAAATACCCTAAAATTTGATGATGTTGTTGGTGTTATTTTGAGTGAGGAAATTCATAGGAAAAGCTCAGGTGGATCCACATCAGGCAATGTTTTGAATGCAGAAAGCAGGGGCAAATCAAAGGAGAGAGGAAAAGGTTCTGGAGGTCATGGGAAGTCACGAGGAAAATCAAAGGATAAGAGATTCTAATCTAGAGGACAGAAGGATTGCTGGTACTGTGGGAAACTAGGTCATCTAAAGAAAGATTGTTGGTCTCGAAAAAATAAAGGAGACAAATAAGAAGGCAATAAGGAGGCAAATGTGGTAAGTAATAAATCTGAAGATGATGCTTTGATTCTTTCCCTAGATAATGCTAATGATTCATGGGTTTTAGATTCAAGGGCCTCATTTCATGCTACGCCCCATAGAAGTTATTTTCTTGATTATGTCCAAGGGGATTTTGGGCTGGTTTATTTGGGAGATAACGAACCCTGTTAGATTATTAGAAAGGGAAGAATCAAGATTAAGTTGCAGAATGGGAATCATTGACTACTATAAGAGGTAAGGCACGTTCCAAGGCTCAGTAGGAATTTAATTTTAGTAGGGCAGCTAGCTGAAGAAGGTTGCATCGTTATATTTACTAATAAAAATTGGAAGGTTTCAAAAGGTGCCTTAATAGTAGCAAAAGGTGTGAAAGTAGGCACCTTATATCTTTGTATAGGTCATACTATTCCTTCTACTTTAGCTATTGCAGAGAAAAAAAATAGGTTTAGGAACAGTTGCTGCAGGTTTGCAAGAAGAGACTGAAATTGTTGCTGCAGGTTTTGAGACAACACTGTGGCATAACAGACTTGGGCATATGAGTGAAAAAGGTATGAAGGTACTTCATTCTAAGAAAGTTTTACCAAGTCTAAAATGTATTAATATGGATTTTTGTGAAAGTTGTGTGTATGGAAAACAAAAGAGAGTCAGTTTTCTCAAGGATGGGAAGCAAACGAAAAATGAAAAGTTGGAGCTTGTACATACCGATGTATGGGGACCAGCTTAGGTATCTTCTCTCGGTGGCTCTCGATATTATGTTACATTCATAGATGATGCAACTAGGAAGGTATGGATTTATTTCCTTAGGCATAAATCTGATGTATTTGAAACATTTAAGAAATGGAGAAGCTTGGTTGAGAATGAGAGGGGTAAAAGATTAAAATGTCTCAGATCTGATAATGGTGGTGAGTATTGCAGCAAAGAATTTGAAGATTATTGTTCCTTTAATGGAATTCGTAGGTAGAAAATGGTTCTAGGGACTCCACAGGAAAATGGAGTGGTTGAACGCATGAATAAGACAATAATGGAGTGTGCAAGGACCATGAGATTGCATGCTGGGCTGCCTTTAAACATATGGGTAGAGGCTATCAACACTGTTGTATATTTAATTAATAGAGGTCCTTCAGTTCCTTTGGGCTATGGTATTCCAGAGGAAGCATGGACATTTAAGAAGGTGAGTTATTCTTTTCTCAAAACCTTCGGATGTGAAGCATTTGCACATGTAGATTCTGAAAATAGAACCAAGATAGATGTAAAATCAAAAAAGTGTACCTTCATTGGATATGGCATTGATGAATTTGGTTATAGGCTTTGGGATTTTGAAAATTAGAAAATTGTGAGAAGTAGGGATGTTATATTCAATGAGAAGCTGTTGTACAAAGATCAGTTGCAGTAGCATGAGAAGAAAGAAAAGGATTATGTGGTGCTAGATGATACTCTAAATAGTGACGTTCTAGTGGTCCCTCATGCTCCGCAACAGCAACCAGAAATACCACAAACTCCAGTGAATGTTAGATGGTCAATAAGGCTAAGTAGACCTCCTGAAAGGTTTTCTCCCTCTTTGTATTCTATTTTGTTAACAAATGCTGGTGAACCAGAAGGGTATGATGAAGCTATGTAGGTGGATACACAGGTTCAGTGGGAGCTTGCAATAAAAGAAGAAATGGACTCCTTGCTGAAAAATCAGACTTGGGAATTATGTAAGTTGCCTGCAGGTAAAAAGGCTTTACCAAACAAATGGGTTTATAGGCTGAAAGAGGAAGATGGAGGTAAGAAAAGATTTAAAGCCAGGTTAGTTGTAAAAGGATTTACACAGAAAAAGGGTATTGATTTTGATGAGATATTTTCTCTGATTGTCAAGATGACTTCTATTCGTACTGTCTTAAGTATTGTGGCTACTGAAGATTTGCATTTGGAATAGCTAGATGTGAAACTACCTTTCTCCATGGTGATTTGGAGGAGGAGATATACATGGAACAACCCCAAGGATTTTAGGTCAAAGGTAAGGAGAAACTGGTGTGCAGATTGAAGAAGAGTTTGTATGGCCTGAAACAAGCACCTCGGCAATGGTATATGAAATTTGATAGTTTTACGGCTGACCAAGGCTACAGTCAATGTAATTCTGACCATTGTGTTTATTTTAAGAGGTTGGATAATGACAGCTACATTATTTTATGTTTATATGTTGATGACATGCTTGTAGCTGGGTCTAACATGGATCACATAAGAGAGTTAAAATAGCAGTTAGCACAGTCATTTGATATGAAGGATTTGGGGGCAGCAAAACAAATCCTTAGTATGAAAATTTGTAGAGATAGGAAGAACAGAAAATTGACTCTATCTCAGGCTGCTTAGGTTGAAAAGGTGTTGCAGATATTCCATATGGAGAATGCAAAAGTTATCAGCACACCTTTGCCTAGTCATTTGAAATTGACTAAGGAGATGTGTCCAAAGACACAAGAGGAGGAAGAAAAAATGTCCAAGGTACCATATGCTTTAGCTGTAGGAAGTTTAATGTATGCCATGGTATGCACGAGACTGGATATTGCACATGTTGTAGGAGTCGTCAGTAGGTATATGGGTCATCCCAGATTGGAGCATTGGAATGCCGTAAAATGGATTCTCAGATATTTGAGAGGTGAATCTAATAAACACTTATGTTTTGGGGGCTCTAATACTGATTTAGCAGGTTATGTAGACTCAGATTTGGTAGCTGATATTGATACCAGGTAGAGTACTATAGGTTATGTCTTTACTGTAGGTGGGACAGCAGTGAGTTGGATCTCACGGTTACAAAAGGTGGTTTCTTTATCCACCATAGACATAGAGTATGTAGCTGCAACAGAGGCGAGCAAGGAGATGATATGGCTGCAATCTTTCATGGAAGAATTGGGCAAACAATAGGCTAACAGTTCTTTGTATACAGATAGTTAGAGTGCCATACATCTTGCAAAGAATTCTGCCTTACATTCAAAGACCAAACACATACAATTGGCGTATCACTTTATTCGGTCGGTGTTGGATAATGGATAGTTAAGGCTGGAAAAGATACATATAGATGAAAATCCAGCAGATATGTTTACAAAGGCAGTGACAAGGGAGAAGCTGAGCTCCTCATCAACTTCGGTTGGTCTTCAAGACTGAAACAATAAAATTAGAAAAATAGAGTCCAAGGTGCTTATTTCCAGTGGGAGCTACACACGCAGCAGTGTCATCCAGGATTAGTCTCTAAGTGGGAGATTGTTTGTAAGTGGCAACTAATCAGGAAAGTATTGTACACTAGCCATGTATCCTCACCGAGGTTCGGGGTCAGGCCGGGCCTCGAGCAGGGGTTTGGGGGCAGCCCCTGAAATTTTTTTTTGACCGACATAAAAAACCCTATTTTGTAACCGACATAAGGCTTGATAAAATTGCTAAGGGTTAGGGTTTTTGATATATTGTATTGTAGCATTTGCAATGGTATTGAGTTGCAGGGATTACTGGTTGTAATCGGTTTGATTTACTAGATAATAATATTGGACTCTCTATTGGTGGATGTAGCCCGAGTTTGGGTGAACCGCGTTAAAACTTGTCTCTCGCTGTTATTATTTCTGTGTATTTTTCATTCCTCTGTTTAATCTTTATTTGCATTTAATTAATATCTTCTGCCGGCTAACCCTAACAACTCGGAGGTGACCAAGGCAGTATGGGGAGCATTCCAACTAGCAGGAGAAGCATCCACTTGGTGGATGAATAAAAAGATGGAATTGAATCTAAGCTCTCTAAGGGTAACTTGGGATGAGTTCATGGAACTCTTTCAAAAAAGATGGTTACCACAACTCTATTTTGATCAGAAATTGACTGATTTTCAGAATCTCTGACAAGGAGATATGACAGTAGTAGAATATGGAGAAAAATTCACTCAACTCCTAAAATACATTCCACAATATCAAAAAGATGAGAGATTCAGGATCAAAAAAATCATCATGGACTTAAATGCTCAAATTGGTGGTGAAGTGGATGTACATGGTCCTACAACAATGGATCAAGTGTATGAGAAGGCAATCAAGCAAGAGCAAAAGCTAAAATCCATCTTGACTTACCGTGATAGAAGCCGCAAGAGGTTTAATGGAACTCCTAACAATCAACCCTACAAGAAAAGATATGAAAAGAGCTACGATAACATGAGAAAAGATAAGGAATCTCAGAAGAGCAAAGGCGGATCTGGCAATGAGAAGAAGAATGGCAACTATAAAAGAAATGAGGATAACTATGGGAAGACTTTAGATAAGAAAAGACCCATTGGAGGATGCTTTACTTGTGGGGGTGACCATTATGCAAATTGTCACCCTAACAAAAACCTAAATGGTCAATAAAGAGGTATTGCACTACCTACTTAGCAAGAAGCATTCCAGCAAAGGATTCATGCATCTCTCGACAACTGCCAAGCAGAGTATCAGATCACACCCATTGAGATGACAAGTACTTTGTTTGAAGTCCCTATATCTATTTTGATTGATACAGAGCTACAGAAAACTTTGTTTCTCCTAGAATTTTGAGTAAATTTTCTAGAAAAGTAGGTTACATGTCCAAACCTTAGTTAGTAGAATATGCTAACCAATCTAAGGCTTGGGTAGAGCAATGCTTGTTTGAAGCCAAAATTGACCTTCCTAGTTTCTCAATAGAAGTAAATCTGTATGTAGCACCTTTAGGTTCCTATGATGTGATCCTTGGAATGAATTGGCTATGGAAACATAGAGCTAAGGTTGATTATTTTTCAAAAACAGTTGAATGCTTGGATGACTTGGGAAATTTGACCCGATTCCAAGGGATTCAAAGAGAAGTTAAAATTAGAACTATCTCTACCAAGCAATTAAAAAGGGCTAGAAGGAAAGGTTGCCAGTTGTTTACAGTCAAAATGGAACGAGGAAGGGGTAGAAAACCCTAGTTTATCATTTGGGGAAAAGTATCATTTTCTTTGAGAATTTCAAGATGTGTTTCCAGAAGAATTTCCAGGATTGCCTCCCAAGAGGGTATTTGATTTTGCTATTGACATTAAACTAGGATTTGAGCCTATATCAAAAGCACCTTACCATATGACAACAACAGAGTTAATGGAATTGAAAGCACAATTACAAGAATTGTTGGCAAAAGGTTTAATCAGACCCAGTGTTTCACCTTGGGGTGCCCCATTTATTTTTGTTAAGAAGAAGGATGGAACCCTTCATTTTTGTATAGATTATCATATGCTTAACAAAGCAATGGTAAAGAATAAATATCATTTACCATGTATTGATGATCTTTTTGATCAGATGCATGAAGCTGTTGTGTTTTCAAAGATTGATTTGCGATCAGGGTATCATCAATTAAGACTAAAAGATGAAGATATTCATAAGATAGCTTTTAGAACCAGATATGGACATTATGAATTCATAGTGTTTCCATTTGGTTTGACAAATGCACCTGCAACATTCATGAATCTCATGAATAGTATATTTAGAGATTGTTTGGATAAGTTTGTTTTAGTTTTTTTGGATGATATAAGTTCATCTATTCTAAGAATGAGGAAGAACATCAACGGCACCTGCAAATTGTTCTCCAAAGGTTAAGAGAACATAAGTTATAGGGGAAGCTATCTAAGTGCACATTCTTTTAGAAGGAGGTTCAATACCTAGGTCATATTATATCAGCTAATGGGATATCTGTTGATCCTACAAAAATCACAGCTATTCTAGATTGGCCGGTACCAACAAATGTGCATGAGGTGCGTAGTTTCATGGGCCTGACAAGCTATTATAGAAAGTTTGTTCTAATTTTTTCTAGAATTGCTAGTCTAATCACTTCCCTATAGAAGAAAGGAAAGAGATTTGAATGGACAGAAAAATGTCAGGAAGCATTTGATCTATTAAAGGAAAAGTTAACTACTGCTCCAATCTTGAAAGTTCCTAACCCCAAAGGACAATTTGAGGTAATCACAGATGCCTCGGGAGAAGGATTAGGAGTGCTTATGCAAGAAGGAAGAGTCATAGCATATGAATCAAGGAAATTGAAATCTTATGAGAAAAATTAGGTGCCACATGATCTAGAATTAGCAGTAGTAATTCATGCCTTACAAATGTGGAGACATTATTTGTTGGGAAAGACTTTTGTACTTAAATCAGACCATCAAAGTCTTAAGTATATTTTCTCACAATCGCATTTGAATGCTCGACAAAGGAGATGGTTAGAATTGATATCTGACTATGACTTTGAGATAAACTTCATCAAAAAGAGAATAGAGTAGTTGATGCTTTGATTCATAGAAGAGATATAGCTTCTATTATTTCTATTCACAAAAATTTCAAGGATTTGGTATTGCAAAATTTGTCAGGTGATGAGTTTTATGAGCAGGTTAAGCAGGCTCTAAAAGAAAATCCTAAAGATCCAAAATATGATGGTTATATGTTTGAGTCAGATGGACTATTGAGATATAAATAAAGAATTTATGTACCTAATTCAGCTAGATTAAGGGATTTAGTATGGAAAGAAGTTCATACAACACCATATTCAGGACATCCAGGAGTGACCAAACTTCTGGCGAATGTTAAACCTCTTTATTTAAGGAAAGGAATGAAGAATGATGCTGCAAGATTTGTAGCAAGTTGTTTAGAATGCCAAAGGGTAAAAGTAGAGCATCATCACCTCACAGGATTGTTATATCCACATGATGTACTAGAGTGGAAATGGCAAGTTATTAGCATGGACTTTGTTCAAGAACTTCCTATGTCAAGGAATAGACATGATGCCATTTTGGTAGTGGTTGATAAACTCACAACAGTAGCACATTTCATACCAAGAAATATGACTGATGGAGCACCTATATTAGCTCATAAATTTGTGTAATAGGTGTTTAGATTGCATGGTTTCCCTGAAAAGATTATCTCAGATAGAGATGCGCATGTAACATCAAGGTTTTGGAAAACTTTGTTTTCTGCCCTGGGGACCAAACTCAATCTGAGTACAGCTTACCATCCTGAAACTTATGGGCAAACTGAGAGAGTTAACCAAGTCTTGGAAGATTTGTTGCATATGTATTGCATGGATCAGCAATATAAGTGGGAAGAATACTTACCACTTGTGGAATTTGCTTACAAAAATGCTTATCATTCCGCTATTAAGATGGCACCATTCAAAGCATTGTATAGAAGAAGATGTTGAACTCCTATAAGCTAGGATAAGCTAGGATAAGCTAGAGGATAGGATTAGCATTAGACTAGAAATGCTAGCTGAAATGGAAGAGAAAGTTAAGCTAATCAGGAAAAGATTGGCAGTATCCAATGATAGGCAAAAGAGCTATGTGGATGCAAAACATGTTACCAGGCAATTCTTGATTGGAGAAAAAGTTCTTTTGAGGATTAAACCTCAGAAAATTTCTATTAAGTTTGGGAAGTCTTCTAAGTTGGTCCCTCGATAGGTGGGACCCTTTGAAGTGCTTGAAGTAGTCAATCCGGTTGCCTACAGAGTTGCTCTACCACCAGTCTTATCTAGAATGCATAATGTTTTTCATGTGTCTTATTTGAAGAAATATATTGCAGGTAATAATCATATTTTGACTTGGAATTCCTTATAGATGCAAGACCTAGGGGTGGTCACGATTGAGCCACTCAAGGTGTTAGAAATGTGCAAGCTCCTCTTGCGTAACAGAGAGGTTTTGCAATGCAAGGTCCAATGGGACCAGTATGCTAAGGAAAATGCTACATGGGAGGATTACCATGAATTTTATCAAAAAATTCCTCATTTATTTGAAAATGTTACCAATTGAAGCAATGAACTTGCTCTTTAGTTACTTTTTGATACCTTATATCATCGAGGATGATGAATCTTCAGGGGAAGGATATGTTACATCCCCAATTTTTGTCTTGCTTTACTTTTACTTTTTACTTGGACATAAGTAAATTTGTTGTGATGTTTAGATTAATGACAAGGGGAAAACATGATTTTTATTGAATGTCATTTATTGAAATCATGGGAATGATTATGTTATTATTGATTTAATATTTGTATTATAAGATTTGATTTGTTAGTTGAATTAATTGGATAATGATGCACTGATCACATATTGTTTGGTGACAAGTGAAACATGATTTCAAGTTACCAGATGACTCTTGGAGAAGAGAGGGAGTATCCTTCTAGGAGAGATATATAGACCTCAAGATATGAGTGGTTTATTTTCCAAACCGAGTTATAAGTGTTTAACAAAAATATGAATCAATGTGTCGTAAGAGGTAATCCTTGTCTTTTCAATTCACTTTTGAACCTAATCGACAGGTAGTCGTTATTATTTTACAATCTTTCTAGTCATATTAAGTCGTCTTAGTTGTTAATAATGTTAACGACATTGTTAAGTTTGATTTATGACTATTTACGTTTAACGTAAATATTATGATGTAATTGTCATAAAAAGGTTGTTATATTATTACTAAGTCACTTGAAGTGTTTTAACCAATTCTTAATGTTAAGACTTTATCGTCGAGTTAAGATGACATGCCTTGTCAATGGATCATGATGAAGAGACTAGCTCAACTCAAAAACATTATCCATAACTTTTGTTTTAGTAATATCCTCTTATTGATTAAATCATAAAATCAAATAGAGATAATGATATGTAAATAATATTTAATTTAATCAAATATAATATATATAAATGAGTCGAATGAGGAAATACCTCATGATATAATAGTATGGTTTTAAGTTAAGCATCCATAGGCATCTATTGAGGAATGCCTTAAATGTTAAAAAACATGATGGATCAAATTTACTCATTAAGAGTAACTAATTGCTTAAGTTAGTTTGAGAGTTGGCGACCTCTTATAGGAGGAGTGGCGGATAACTCAACCACCATCGCTGATCTCCTCAAATGATGTTTTCATCATCAACATTTGTCAATGTTTACACATTTTTAGCTATGTTTGAAGTTGAACCATTTAGCATTACCGTTGGAATTTAATGAGTTTTTAGAACTGCTTAGAGTGGGAGCAAATAGATAGGATGACTCATTATGAGTTTGTTTTGAACTCTTAAAGCCATGACTTGGATAGTCGATGGCATATTTGGGAAGTGCTGATGTTTGGTTTCCAAGGTCTGATTAAGGGTAGAAGGAAATTCATGGCGAGCAGTGAGGAAGCTAGTAAAGGTTAAGTAAGAATGTGGTCATCTGGGATGAACACAGTAGCTTACCACCGGCCCAAACACCTCTGTAAGCCGACTTTGTCAGGTAGATATTCCTGCATGTTATGTTTTATAAGACAAAGATAATCATAATGAATGTTTGTTATGAGCAATTGTTTAACTGAGTTTGGTTATCCTGTCAATTTTTTTGTATAAACTATGCAATGTGATAAGCCGACTGTGTTGACTTGAATACTATCGTTGTGACTTATTTTTCTAAGTCGATGGTGTATGCGTGTTTTAGTATAACCAAGAAGCATCGTTTAGCTGCAAAAGGGTCGATGCAAGCTCTTGCAATGAAATCAGTTTTGAATAATCACTGTGAGTTGATATTACATCTATCTTTAACTGATAGGTAGACCCTTCTATTGTTCAAGTTATATGTATATACGAACTTTCTTTAATGGAAACTATTATAGTCTTCTAATGTTTAGAAAACTAGTCACTCAGTTGAAAAGAGCAATCTTTCATAAATAAGTTGACTATTATTATCATAAGAAAAATATGTATTAAACTCTCAATGAGAATATTGTAAAGGTATTTGTTTAGTAAACTCACCAACCAAGAGTAATACGGAATAGAGTATTTAGAGATATCAATTTTATTTGAAATCAATCTTGTTTTCATTTCCGTACATTGTCTAAATGATATTTTATCCAAAGAACCTAGATTCTTGGTGATCTATGGCGACTATGAGGTAACATTTTGGAATGATAGAAAAACTAAGGATAGTTAGATGAACAAGATAAAGTGTCAAAGATCTTCTCATATCTATACTAGAATCATGATGAGTTCATCCTATAGTAAACCAATATGTAGTAATAGACTATGTCTATATAGAAATGACTTTGTGTAAAGCATATATGAGTATATTTATGAAGTGATGAGCAATGGCATCACATAGGGTATAATTGAATAGGTATTCTTATTCTTGTTGAATAGAAGATAATACCTTAGCAAGATTTATTGTAAACCTATTTATGGTTGTGTTAAACCAAAGGTCTATTATAATCTTTAATGAGATATGATAAATGTAGAAGTAATGTATTATTCAAGGGTTGTTTTAAAACCCTAGAGTCGATTAGGAACCCAATAAAGGTTTATGTCATTAGACTTATCTAAATCTAAGTAGACTATTATCGAGACATGATGATTAAACCAATTATGTATAGATAGTTAGGATGAATAACTGTAAGAATATGACATTATCCAAGTCAAGTAGGGGTTGGTGAACACAATGACTATGTTCATATGAACGATATTGATATTAAAAACTTTGGCCAAAGTTATGCATTTGTTTTCTGCATGCATTGTCAGTTCATTGTATTTGGATTGCTCATGCTATCAGAAATCATACTTAGTTAGAGGGTATCTAGGGTTGTATGGTTGATAGAGTTGAGTAGAATACAACACTATGTACTCGGGTAAGGAAAATAACCACTGGTCACCTATGGTCTATATTCCTTGTGAAGGGTAGGGCCACTTCCTATGTGGAAGATGTGTGGGAGACCTCTAGTCTGTGGTTGGAAGTAAATCACTGGAAAGATGCTCTCTCTCTCAAAGCAGGAAACATGCCAGGACTTGTGATAAAGATGTCGGATATTCAGATGCAGTACTTAATCCAAATTTGTACATGTAATGGAATTACATTTGTAAACATTGTAAATGAGAAAGACAATATGGTTATTGTATTTTTGTAAAATAAATCTTGTAATTGTAGTTACTTGATTATTAGTTAAATAAAAGAAAAAAAATTATTCTCTATCTCATTTTATTTACCTTGTTGAGCTACTCTGTGGTAAAATTATGTCTTTGCTATGTGTTTTAGAGCATGGGTCTTATAGAAAACTATTGGACTGCATTTAATGATGCTTAAATTTAAATAAATATGAGGATGATGCACTATTGAGATTATGATTTAGTTACTTTATGTCACTTTGGCTATGTTTTTACGGAACTAACCTATTGACTATGGAAAATGAGTGGAATTGACTGCAGATTTTGTCGAAGGCAAGAACATATTTTAGGTAGAGGGGACCTAGCCATTTGTCAACAATCAGATGGGTTTTCTCTGGTGCCCTATCACACACTCACGTAGAATCATATTTCTTGCTTTGATGATGGTTGGTCTAACATATGTGACTATTGTTTTCTTGATAATGTCTTTATGCATGATTTTGATGCCTAAACCATTAAAGTAAATAAGCCTGTCTTTGTTATTATATATATATTATTAATTATTATTGAAAAATTAAAAATGTTTACAATTGTATACATATAAATATATTAGTTGAGAAATTATTGTGTGACTATTTTTGTATGCACTCATATATAAATAAATTTTATTGCTAATTAAAATTATTGAAAAATTAAAAATGTTTACAATTGTATACATATAAATATAGTAGTTGAGAAATTATTGTGTGACTATTTTTGTATGTACTCATATATAAATAAATTTTATTGCTAATTAAAATTATATATATATATAGTCTTTCTTTTATGTTATAGTCTTATATTAATAAAAAAGAAAAGAAAAGAAGGAGAGCATGCATAGCATGCAAGGAAGTGGAAATGAAGATAAGTTTTGCATGAACATAATCACCCAATGGAAAAAGGGAAAAAATAGGGTTTTGGTAAGGATAAAAGAAAAGCAAAAAACAAGAAGTAGAATCCACACAGGGGAGACGGTGCTGGGATAGAGATTTCGGAAGTCAGAAGGAGGATATTCACCAATTTTTTAACACAACAGGAGGATCTTCTAAAATGGTATTTTCCTATTATCTTCTTGGACTTTGTTGTTCTTTAAATGGACCTATGAATTCACTAGGATCAATATTGCTATGTAGCAACCATTGGCTTTCTTGTCTGTACTCAGTTTAGATTAGGTTCTTATTTTTGTTCAAATCAACTTCTTTCTTTTGGCCTCTTACCCATACTGTCGGCCTTTACTTTGTTCATTGAGTGATCTCTCATGTCCATCTCTCTTGCCATTATCAACCTTTCAAACCAAAAATGATGGCTTTTAAACTTTTGATATGCCTTGTGAGCAATGTTGCGACCCCTCCTATGCTTGGATGCCTAAGTTTTGTACAACAATGATTAATAATTATTCTAATTTACACAACTTTGTGTTGTGGCCAACAAGTCCTTTCCTCTGTCAATCAGCAGCCCCAAGAGTTTAGTCTAGTATTTTGTCAATGGCATTCCCCATTACTAATGACCTGTTGTGCCATGTAAAATTAGTAGCTTTCCCTTTATTTTTTATTTGTATTTCTTTTAAAACGGCCTCTGCAATTTTACTTGATCTACATCATTCTTTTTTATCTACTTTTCCTTTAAATCAACCTCTGTAAATATACTTAGATTTGCAAATCTTTATTATTGCCTCTGCATCATTGTTATGGTCCGCATATTGCAAGTAATCGGCCTTATTCCAACTCAATCAGCCTCTGTATCCTAATTTGGTCTACCTTTCTATTCAATAGGCTCAAAGAATGTCTAATCGGCCTTATAAAATGTCTAATCAGCCTCTGTAATTTTCTTTTATCTGCATATTGCATCTATTTCGCTATATATACCAATTTAACGATCGTTGTAACTTTAATTTAGTCTACAACCTCTTTTAACCAGTCTATTAAGTTTATTACATAAAAATAGCCTCATATAACAATTAAAAGTGGCCTCTGTATCTTTATTTTGTTCTACCATTTCATATAAATGGCCTCATACATCATATAGTCGACCTTTTTATCTTTAATTTGGTCTGTAACTGCTGGCTCCTTTTTTTCCTTTTTCATGATTTGTGGAATTCATTATTATTATTATTATTATTGTTATTACTATTATTATTATTATTATGATATTTCTTGAATGGATATGTATATGTGATTGAGCACATGTATTGTCTAATTAAGAAATTGATATGATGAAATTATATATATATTTTATTAACTTTGCATATTAACTTAAAATGGATTAATATTTTCTTTTATATATTCGAATCTACACATGAGTCTATCTTATAAATAAGTTAGATTTTCTTTTAAAAATAGATATATAAAAATACATGCCCCTATGTGATAACATACATGTTGAGATATCTATTATCACTGACTTATGGTAGATAAAACATTGTATTTACCTTGCAACAACGAAGACATGAATTAAATTCATGAAATAAACAGATATAAATTGGACAAATCACACCATGTTACATGCATAGGAAATTGACTTCATGTAAAACAAACAACTGATGAATTCATCATAAATGAATTATCTATTCTTGTACTATTGCATGCGTGAAATGAGTTTTATTTTTCTATAAAATGTGTTTTGAAAAGAGAACGACTATATAGTTTTTCTATGCTTTTGTTTGTTATGGGAAAGTTACCTTCCAGGACGAGTGTTGAATATGGGAAAAACAGAGGAGTAGGTCTTCTTTTGAAGGTCTACACACCGTTAATCGGTTTCAAACTTTGGCCAAAGTTAATAGTTGACATTGAAATAGACGTGTGTACCATTGAAACAAATAGATTGTATGCCTAGCTTTATGTGTTTTCTTCTCTGCCATATCATGTTAATGTGATGTTGCATTCAAGTTAGGGATGCATGTAGGTTAATAGGCACAAACCAGATTCCACCCTACCACTTGTTACAGGTTGCTAGGCCCTTCGAGCAGGGTTGGGTATTCTTCAATTTGAAGAATACCAGGGAAGTGTAAGCTTTGTGGTTGGGTGGAAAAGTACTTGAACCATGTTCTTGTCCTTTGATGCAATAGATGACCATTTGGTCGATGGTAGTCAAGGATTGATCTGTATTGGATTCTACTTGTTCATGTTGACATTTGTATTACATCTTGAGAACCACAAAGAATTGTAAGGCGATAAAGCCATTATTGAAACTTGTATATATTTATTACTTCATGGAGCTCTGTAATTGTACTTCAGAAAGATGAATTGTAACTTGTTTGTCTTTCAAATTTATGAATGAAATCTTGCATTGACAATAAATGTTAATTCTATCTCCTTTTACTTGATAATGTAGTTGTAGTTACTTTACTTACTGTTATGTTAACTTTAATTTTGGTTATGTATGTGTATGGAATTTTAGTTCATTACATTAGGGATCAGAGCGCTAAGTTCTACACTAGGCCTTTTTGGACTATTACGCTAAAGTTGTAAACTTCTTGTAGATCATTCATCATGAATACTAGAAACTCTAGACGTAGGGGAGAAACCTTAGGATCTGGCAGTGGCCTAAATGCAGGAAACAATGAAGGAGCCAACGTAGGGAACAATGCACGAAACAATGAAGGAGCCAATGTAGGAAATAATGTGGGAAATAATGAAGGAAATCGAAGCGAGGCAAACAATAATAATGGATAGAACAATGATGGATGGAATAACTAACTGGATCAAATCCTTGCTCCCTTAACTTAAGGGGCCTGAATGAACAATATGGAATAGGAAGTCTAGGGAATGAGGGGAAATCAGGATGATGAACAGAGGGAAGAAGCATGAGACCCAGAAGGTGAAGCGAATGTGAACAATCAAGACAAAATTGCTAAGGAGTTGAGAAAAGACCTTAAAAAGGTCGCCCCTCCTAAATTTGATCATAAGACTATTGGTGATGGAGCAGAGGCATGGATAATATACATGGAAAAATATTTTGATCTTCGAAACTTGTCCAAGGAAATTAAAGCAACATGGGGATCTTACTAGCTTACTAGGGACGCAAAGACCTGGTGGGATAATGAAAAAGAAAAAAAGAAACTATTACCTGGAGTAGTAACGTGGGACCTCTTCCTCAAACTCTTTAGGAAGAGATGGTTACCACAAGCTCTTTATTTTGATAAAAAGATGACATAATTTCAAAACCTAACTCAAGGAGGTATGACAGTGACTCAGTATTGGGAGAGATTCTCACACCTATTGAAGTATGTTCTGTAGTACTAGTTGGATGAGAGGTTTAGGATCCCAAATTTTATCTTGGGTTTAATACCACAAATTGGGGTAGAGGTAGATATTCATAACCCCTTGACCATGGATGAAGTGTTTGAAAAATAAACTAAGCAGGAGTAGAAATTGTAGCAGATTGTCAATTACTATAAGAGTCGAGATGTGAAATATGGAAATAAGAGGTTCTAGAATGACAGTAACACTCAGGGTAACAATAATAATCAAGGAAATAACAAGCATCATATTCAAAATCTTAAAAGAGGCAACAATTTTCAAGAAAGGAACAGTGGAAACCAAAGTGGGAATAATAAAAGAGGCAACTTTGGTAACAACGGTAACACTAACAGAAGAGAGATGCCAAATAGACATAGAGGACCCCATAATGGATGTTATACTTGTCACTGGAGGAGAGCACTATGCTAGCACATGTCCTCAACAATTAGTAAACCAGAGAGATGGGAATCAAACAGGAGTTCCACAACACCAAATTCATGTGACTGTAGATCATCGTCAAGCGAATTTTCAAGTGACACCAATTCAGTTATCTGATAAGCTCTTTGGCCTTCCAGTTTCTATTTTAGTAAATTGTGAAGAAAAGGTAGTGAAATGCCTTGATGACTTGGGGAATCGAGTAGAGATTCTTGGTTCTAGGACACCCCTTAAGCTAAGATAGATTTCAGCCATGCAATTAAAGAAAACTAAAAGAAATGGTTGTTCAATCTATGCAGTCAAAATAAGAGATCTTGATAATCAAGAACCATCCTTTGATAAGTATCCTATCCTTAGAGAGATCCAAGATGTATTCCCTGATGAACTAACAGAACTACCACCAAAAAGGGAATTTGATTTCTCAATAGATCTTGTGCCTAGAATAGAACTGCAGTCTAAGGCACCCTACATAATGACAACATAAAAAATGTATGAGGTTAAAGTACAATTGGAAGAATTGTTGAAATAAGGGTTTATCAAACCTAGTGTGTCACCTTGGGGCACACTAGTCATTTTCATAAAAAGAAGAATGGAACATTATGGTCATACATCGATTACAGGATGTTTAATAAGGAGACTATAAAAAATAAGTATCCACTTCCAAGGATAGAGAAGTTATTTGATCAAATGAAGGGTGCAAATGTATTCTCTAAAATAGACCTTAGATCTGGCTACCATCAGTTACAAATTAAGGATGAGGATATCTCTAAAATAGCACTCAGAGCTCGCTATGGTCACTATGAGTTCATAGTAGTACCATTTGGTTTAACTAACGTACCCGCAACATTTATGAACTTGATGAACAATGTGTTCAGGGATTGTTTGGACGAATTTGTGTTGGTCTTCTTGAACGGCATTTTGATTTATTCTAAGTCGGTAGAGGAGCATGACAGACACTTAAGGATAGTCTTGCAACAGTTGAGAGAGCATCAATGTTTTGGCAAATTATCTAAGTGTACATTCTACCAGAGTACAATGCACTATCTTAGCCAAGTGATTTCAGCAGAGGATAGAGATAGATCCAGAAAAGATCAAGGCGATAATAGATTGGCCCACACCACAAAATGTAACTGAGGTTAGAAGTTTTATGGGGCGTTTTGGATATTATAGGAAATTTGTGGAAGGATTCTTGACAATTACAACACCAATAACCTCGTTACAGAAGAAAGGTAAGAAGTTTGACTGGATAGACATATGTGACCAATCTTTCCTACTCTTGAAGGAAAAATTCACGATAGCACCTATTCTAACTATACAGGATCCAAATGGTCATTTCATAGTGATAACAAATGCTTTTGGTGAAGTGTGGGAGGAGTGTTGATGCAGAACGAGAAAGTGGTGGCATATGAATCTAGAAAACTAAAGCAGTATGAGTTAAACTATGCACCCCATGATCTCGAGTTAGCCGCCATTGTTCACACACTCCAGGTGTAGAGGCACTACCTTTTGGGTAAGCCATTTGAGTTAAAAATGGATCATTTATGGCTCAAGTACATCTTCACCCAACCTAACCTCAATGCATGACAAAGAAGGTGGTTAGAATTCCTTAGCGAGTATGACTTTGGAATTGATTACATAAAGGGAAAAGAGAATAGGGTTGTAGATGCTCTTAGTAGGAGAACACATATAGCTGCCATGGTGACTACTAGATCCAATCTAAGACAATAGATAATCCATAACTTGCAAGGAGATACACATTATGACTAAGTTAAACAAGAATTAGAACTTAGTAGACCCCTCAAATCATCGATTTGATCCAGTTATGTGATTGAGTCAGATGAGCTTTTTAGATACCAGGGAAGGATGTATATTCCAGATTCAGGAGAGTTGAGGAAACTAGTTCTCAAGGAGGTCCACAGTGCACCATATTCAAGACATCCAGGAGTGACCAAGATTATGGAAGGGTTGAGACCATTGTACTTTTGGCCTAAGCTTAAGAAGGACATAACTGAGTTTGTTTCTCAATGTTTAAAGTGTCAACGTGTCAAGGTCAAACATGTTCATCCTGTAGGACTTCTTTATCCACACAGTGTTCCAGAGTATAAGTGGTAGGTAATTAGCATGGATTTTATTCAGGGATTACCCATGTCCAAGAACCAACATGATGCCATCTTGGTGGTGGTGGATAAATTGACAAAAGTAGCCCATTTCATTCTCAAAAATCTCTTGGATGGATTGTTGACCTTAGCTTAAAAGTTTGTCCAAGAGATATTTTGATTACATGGAGTGCCATAGATGATCATTTCCTATCGTGACACTCACATGACCTTTAGGTTTGGACCATGCTTAATGTAGCTTTGGGGACTAAGTTAAATTTTAGCATGGCATATCATCCTCAAACAGATGGTCAGATGGGGAGAGTCAACTAGGTAATGGAAGATCTTCTAAGGATGTACTGTATGGATCAACAATATAAATGGGAAGAATATCTGCCATTGGTAGAGTTCACATACAATAATTCATACCATGCATCTTTAGGGATGGCACCATTTGAGACTCTTTATGGGCGTAAGTGTCGGATACCCATAAGTTGGGACAAGGTTGAGGATAGAATAGTGGTTGGACCTGACATGTTAAAAGAAATGGAAGATCAGATGAGGCTAATTAAAGAGAAATTAAAGAAAGCCTCAGATTGAAAAAAAAGTTATGCAGACAAAAATAGAACTTTCAGACAATTCTTAGGTGACAAGGTTTTTCTAAAAGTTAAGCCTCACAAGAGTTCGATTACGTTTGGCAAGGCCTCCAAACTTGCTCCCAAATTTGTAGGACCTTTTGATATACTAGAAGTGATCAATCCAGTTGCATATAGACTTTCTCTGCTACCGACTCTAACCAAAATCCATAATGTTTCTCATGTGTCTTTACTCAACCTTATCATCCTAATGCATTGCATATTCTTGATTGGCATGCTCTGTAGGTACAAGATCTAGGAGTGGTGCTAGAGGAGCCCATTTCAGTCTTGGAGAAGCACAACATTAAGATGTGTAATAGAGACATAGTGTAGTATAAGGTCCAATGGGACCAGTATTCAGTGGATAGTGCCACTTGGGAGGATGCTACAGAGATTGATAAATCATTTCTGCATTTGAAAAATTAGCTTAGTTGTTCTCATTTCATGCATATTAGAGATACTATGAAACTTTGATGATGATACATTTTGATGCATTAGTAATATTAGTAAAATACTTTATTGATATTGTAGGATGTAATAAGACATCGAGATGATGTCTCTTCCAAGTGGGGAAGGATGTCACGTCTCAGACTTTTGGGATTGATTTCATTTACGTTAATGCAGTGAAAACTATTGGACTTCATTTAATGATTCTTGAATTTAAATCAATATGAGGATGATACACTATTGATATTATGATTCAGTTACTTTATGTCACTTCAATTATGTTTTTACGAAACTAACCTATTGGCTATGGAAAATTAGTGGAATTGACTATAGGTTTTGTCGAAGGCAAGAACATGTTTCAAGTAGAGGGGACCTAGTCGTTTCTCAACAATCGGATGGGTTTTGTTTGGTGCCCTATCACACACTCACGTAGAATCATATTTCTTTCTTTGATGATGGTTGGTCTAACGTATGTGACTGTTGTTTTCTTGATAATGTCTTTATGCATGATTTCGATGCCTAAACCGTTAATGTAAATAAGCTTGTCTTTGTTATTATATATATAATTAAATAGTATTAAATATTATTGGAAAGTTAAAAATGTTTACAATTGTATACATATAAAAATATAAATATATTAGTTAAGAAATTATTGTGTGACTATTTTTGTATGCACTCATATATAAATAAATTTTATTGCTAATTAAAATTATATATATATATATATAAAATACTTAATTATAACACAAAATCTATAAATATATATATTTATAGATTTATAGTCTTTCTTTTATGTTATAGTCTTATATTAATAAAAAAATAAAAGGAGAGCATGCGTAGCATGCAAGGAAGTGGAAGTGAAGCTGATTTTTGCATGAACCTAGTCGCCCAATGGAAAAAGGGCAAAATAGGGTTTTGGTAAGGATAAAAAAAAGAAGTGGAATGCACACAGAGGAGACGACACTAGGATAGAGATTTCAGAAGTCAGAAGGAGGATATTTACCAGTTTTTGAACACAATAGAAGGATCTTCTCAACAATATTTTCCTATTATCTTCTTGGACTTTGTCATTCTTTAAATGGACCTGTGAATTCACTAGGATCAATATTGCTATGTAGCAACCATCAGCTTTCTTGTCTGTACTCAGTTTAGATTAGCCTCACAAGAGTTCGATTACGTTTGGTAAGGCCTCCAAACTTGCTCCCAAATTTGTAGGACCTTTTGACATACTAGAAGTGATCAATCCAGTTGCATATAGACTTTCTCTGCTACCGACTCTAACCAAAATCCATAATGTTTGTCATGTGTCTTTACTCAAACCTTATCATCCTAATGCATTTCATATTCTTGATTGGCATGCTCTATAGGTACAAGATCCAGGAGTGGTGCTAGTGGAGCCCATTTGAGTCTTGGAGAAGCACAACATTAAGATGTGTAATAGAGACATAGTGTAGTATAAGGTCCAATGGGACCAGTATTCAGTGGATAGTGCCACTTGGGAGGATGCTACAGAGATTGATAAATCATTTCTGCATTTGAAAAATTAGCTTAGTTGTTCTCATTTCATGCATATTAGAGATACTATGAAACTTTGATGATGATACATTTTGATGCATTAGTAATACTAGTAAAATACTTTATTGATATTGTAGGATGTAATAAGACATCGAGATGATGTCTCTTCCAAGTGGGGAAGGATGTCACGTCTCAGACTTTTGGGATTGATTTCATTTACGTTAATGCAGTGAAAACTATTGGACTCCATTTAATGATTCTTGAAATTAAATCAATATGAGGATGATGCACTATTGATATTATGATTCAGTTACTTTATGTCACTTCAATTATGTTTTTACGAAACTAACCTATTGGCTATGTAAAATTAGTGGAATTGACTACAGGTTTTGTCGAAGGCAAGAACATGTTTCAAGTAGAGGGGACCTAGTCGTTTCTCAACAATCGGATGGGTTTTGTTTGGTGCCCTATCACACACTCACGTAGAATCATATTTCTTTCTTTGATGATGGTTGGTCTAACGTATGTGACTGTTGTTTTCTTGATAATGTCTTTATGCATGATTTCGATGCCTAAACCGTTAATGTAAATAAGCTTGTCTTTGTTATTATATATATAATTAAATAGTATTAAATATTATTGGAAAATTAAAAATGCTTACAATTGTATACATATAAAAATATAAATATATTAGTTAAGAAATTATTGTGTGACTATTTTTGTATGCACTCATATATAAAAAAAATTTATTGCTAATTAAAATTATATATATATATAAAATACTTAATTATAACACAAAATCTATAAATATATATATTTATAGATTTATAGTCTTTCTTTTATGTTATAGTCTTATATTAATAAAAAAATAAAAGGAGAGCATGCATAGCATGCAAGGAAGTGGAAGTGAAGATGATTTTTGCATGAACCTAGTCGCCCAATGGAAAAAGGGCAAAATAGGGTTTTGGTAAAGATAAAAAAAAGAAAAAAAAGAAGTGGAATGCACACAGAGGAGATGACACTAGGATAGAGATTTCAGAAGTCAGAAGGAGGATATTTACTAGTTTTTGAACACAATAGAAGGATCTTCTCAACAATATTTTCCTATTATCTTCTTGGACTTTGTCATTCTTTAAATGGACCTGTGAATTCACTAGGATCAATATTGCTATGTAGCAACCATCAGCTTTCTTGTCTGTACTCAGTTTAGATTAGCCTCACAAGAGTTCAATTACGTTTGGCAAGGCCTCCAAACTTGCTCCCAAATTTGTAGGACCTTTTGACATACTAGAAGTGATCAATCCAATTGCATATAGACTTTCTCTGCTACCAACTCTAACCAAAATCCATAATGTTTGTCATGTGTCTTTACTCAAACCTTATCATCCTAATGCATTGCATATTCTTGATTGGCATGCTCTATAGGTACAAGATCCAGGAGTGGTGCTAGTGGAGCCCATTTGAGTCTTGGAGAAGCACAACATTAAGATGTGTAATAGAGACATAGTGTAGTATAAGGTCCAATGGGACCAGTATTCAGTGGATAGTGCCACTTGGGAGGATGCTACAGAGATTGATAAATCATTTATGCATTTGAAAAATTAGCTTAGTTGTTCTCATTTCATGCATATTAGAGATACTATGAAACTTTGATGATGATACATTTTGATGCATTAGTAATATTAGTAAAATACTTTATTGATATTGTAGGATGTAATAAGACATCGAGATGATGTCTCTTCCAAGTGGGGAAGGATGTCACGTCTTAGACTTTTGGGATTGATTTCATTTACGTTAATGCAGTGAAAACTATTGGACTCCATTTAATGATTCTTGAATTTAAATCAATATGAGGATGATGCACTATTGATATTATGATTCAGTTACTTTATGTCACTTCAATTATGTTTTTATGAAACTAACCTATTGGCTATGTAAAATTAGTGGAATTGACTACAGGTTTTGTCGAAGGCAAGACCATGTTTCAAGTAGAGGGGACCTAGTCGTTTCTCAACAATCGGATGGGTTTTATTTGGTGCCCTATCACACACTCACGTAGAATCATATTTCTTTCTTTGATGATGGTTGGTCTAACGTATGTGACTGTTGTTTTCTTGATAATGTCTTTATGCATGATTTCGATGCCTAAACCGTTAATGTAAATAAGCTTGTCTTTGTTATTATATATATAATTAAATAGTATTAAATATTATTGGAAAATTAAAAATGTTTACAATTGTATACATATAAAAATATAAATATATTAGTTAAGAAATTATTGTGTGACTATTTTTGTATGCACTCATATATAAATAAATTTTATTGCTAATTAAAATTATATATATATATATATATATAAAATACTTAATTATAACACAAAATCTATAAATATATATATTTATAGATTTATAGTCTTTCTTTTATGTTATAGTCTTATATTAATAAAAAAATAAAAGGAGAGCATGCGTAGCATGCAAGGAAGTGGAAGTGAAGATGATTTTTGCATGAACCTAGTCACCCAATGGAAAAAGGGCAAAATAGGGTTTTGGTAAGGATAAAAAAAAGAAAAAAAAAAGAAGTGGAATGCACACAGAGGAGACGACACTAAGATAGAGATTTCAGAAGTCAGAAGGAGGATATTTACCAGTTTTTGAACACAATAGAAGGATCTTCTCAACAATATTTTCCTATTATCTTCTTGGACTTTGTCATTCTTTAAATGGACCTGTGAATTCACTAGGATCAATATTGCTATGTAGCAACCATCAACTTTCTTGTCTGTACTCAGTTTAGATTAGCCTCACAAGAGTTCAATTACGTTTGGCAAGGCCTCCAAACTTGCTCCCAAATTTGTAGGACCTTTTGACATACTAGAAGTGATCAATCCAGTTGCATATAGACTTTCTCTGCTATCGACTCTAACCAAAATCCATAATGCTTGTCATGTGTCTTTACTCAAACCTTATCATCCTAATGCATTGCATATTCTTGATTGCAATGCTCTATAGGTACAATATCCAGGAGTGGTGCTAGTGGAGCCCATTTGAGTCTTGGAGAAGCACAACATTAAGATGTGTAATAGAGACATAGTGTAGTATAAGGTCCAATGGGACTAGTATTCAGTGGATAGCGCCACTTGGGAGGATGCTACAGAGATTGATAAATCATTTCTGCATTTGAAAAATTAGCTTAGTTGTTCTCATTTCATGCATATTAGAGATACTATGAAACTTTGATGATGATACAATTTGATGCATTAGTAATATTAGTAAAATACTTTATTGATATTGTAGGATGTAATAAGACATCGAGATGATGTCTCTTCCAAGTGGGGAAGGATGTCACGTCTCAGACTTTTGGGATTGATTTCATTTACGTTAATGTAGTGAAAACTATTGGACTCCATTTAATAATTCTTGAATTTAAATCAATATGAGGATGATGCACTATTGATATTATGATTCAGTTACTTTATGTCACTTCAATTATGTTTTTACGAAACTAACCTATTGGCTATGGAAAATTAGTGGAATTGACTACAAGTTTTGTCGAAGGCAAGAACATGTTTCAAGTAGAGGGGACCTAGTCATTTCTCAACAATCGGATGGGTTTTGTTTGGTGCCCTATCACACACTCACGTAGAATCATATTTCTTTCTTTGATGATGGTTGGTCTAACGTATGTGACTGTTGTTTTCTTGATAATGTCTTTATGCATGATTTCGATGCCTAAACCGTTAATGTAAATAAGCTTGTCTTTGTTATTATATATATAATTAAATAGTATTAAATATTATTGGAAAATTAAAAATGTTTACAATTGTATACATATAAAAATATAAATATATTAGTTAAGAAGTTATTGTGTGACTATTTTTGTATGCACTCATATATAAATAAATTTTATTGCTAATTAAAATTATATATATATATATAAAATACTTAATTATAACACAAAATCTATAAATATATATATTTATAGATTTATAGTCTTTCTTTTATGTTATAGTCTTATATTAATAAAAAAATAAAAGGAGAGCATGCGTAGCATGCAAGGAAGTGGAAGTGAAGATGATTTTTGCATGAACCTAGTCGCCCAATGGAAGAAGGGCAAAATAGGGTTTTAGTAAGGATAAAGAAAAGAAAAAAAAAGAAGTGGAATGCACACAGAGGAGACGACACTAGGATAGAGATTTCAGAAGTCAGAAGGAGGATATTTACCAGTTTTTGAACACAATAGAAGGATCTTCTCAACAATATTTTCCTATTATCTTCTTGGACTTTGTCATTCTTTAAATGGACCTGTGAATTCACTAGGATCAATATTGCTATGTAGCAACCATCAGCTTTCTTGTCTGTACTCAGTTTAGATTAGCCTCACAAGAGTTCGATTACGTTTGGCAAGGCCTCCAAACTTGCTCCCAAATTTGTAGGACCTTTTGACATACTAGAAGTGATCAATCCAGTTGCATATAGACTTTCTCAGCTACCGACTCTAACCAAAATCCATAATGTTACTCATGTGTCTTTATTCAAACCTTATCATCCTAATGCACTACATATTCTTGATTAGCATGCTCTATAGGTACAAGATCCAGGAGTGGTGCTAGTGGAGCCCATTTGAGTCTTGGAGAAGCACAACATTAAGATGTGTAATAGAGACATAGTGTAGTATAAGGTCCAATGGGACCAGTATTCAGTGGATAGTACCACTTGGGAGGATGCTACAGAGATTGATAAATCATTTATGCATTTGAAAAATTAGCTTAGTTGTTCTCATTTCATGCATATTAGAGATACTATGAAACTTTGATGATGATACATTTTGATGCATTAGTAATATTAGTAAAATACTTTATTGATATTGTAGGATGTAATAAAACATCGAGATGATGTCTCTTCCAAGTGGGGAAGGATGTCACGTCTCAGACTTTTGGGATTGATTTCATTTACATTAATGCAGTGAAAACTATTGGACTCCATTTAATGATTCTTGAATTTAAATCAATATGAGGATGATGCACTATTGATATTATGATTCAGTTACTTTATGTCACTTCAATTATGTTTTTACGAAACTAACCTATTGGCTATGTAAAATTAGTGGAATTGACTATAGGTTTTGTCGAAGGCAAGAACATGTTTCAAGTAGAGGGGACCTAGTCGTTTCTCAACAATCGGATGGGTTTTGTTTGGTGCCCTATCACACACTCACGTAGAATCATATTTCTTTCTTTGATGATGGTTGGTCTAACGTATGTGACTGTTGTTTTCTTGATAATGTCTTTATGCATGATTTCGATGCCTAAACCGTTAATGTAAATAAGCTTGTCTTTGTTATTATATATATAATTAAATAGTATTAAATATTATTGGAAAATTAAAAATGTTTACAATTGTATACATATAAAAATATAAATATATTAGTTAAGAAATTATTGTGTGACTATTTTTGTATGCACTCATATATAAATAAATTTTATTGCTAATTAAAATTATATATATATATATATAATACTTAATTATAACACAAAATCTATAAATATATATATTTATAGATTTATAGTCTTTCTTTTATGTTATAGTCTTATATTAATAAAAAAATAAAAGGAGAGCATGCGTGGCATGCAAGGAAGTGGAAGTGAAGATGATTTTTGCATGAACCTAATCGCCCAATGGAAAAAGGGCAAAATAGGGTTTTGGTAAGGATAAAGAAAAGAAAAAAAAAAGAAGTGGAATGCACACAGAGGAGACGACACTAGGATAGAGATTTCAGAAGTCAGAAGGAGGATATTTACCAGTTTTTGAACACAATAGAAGGATCTTCTCAACAATATTTTCCTATTATCTTCTTGGACTTTGTCATTCTTTAAATGGACCTGTGAATTCACTAGGATCAATATTGCTATGTAGCAACCATCAGCTTTCTTGTCTGTACTCAGTTTAGATTAGGTTCTTATTTTTGTTCAAATCAATTTCTTTCTTTTGGCATCTTACCCATACCATCAACCTTTACTCTATTCATTGAGTGATTTGTCATGTCCATTACTCTTTCCAGTATCAGCCTTTCAAACCAAAAATGATGGATTTTAAACTTTTGATATGCCTTTTGAGCAATGCGGCGACCCCTCCTATGCTTGGATGCCTAAGTTCTGCACAACAATAATTAATAATTATTCCAATTTGCATAGCTCTATGTTGTGGCTAGCAAGTCCTTTCCTCTGTCAATCAGCGGCCCCAAGAACTTTTAGTCTAGCATTTTGTCAATGGTATTCCCCATTACTAACGACCTGTTATGCCATGTAAAATCTATAGTTTTCCCTTTTTTATCTGCATTTCTTTTAAAATAGCCTCTACAATTTTACTTGATCTACATCATTCTTTTCAATTGGCTTTTCCTTTAAATTGACCTCTAAAAATATACTTAGATCTGCAAGTCTTTTTTATTTCGTCTGCATTGTTGTTGTGGTCCGCATACTGCAAGTAATCGGCCTTATTCCAACTCAATTACCCTATGTAGCCTAATTTGGTGTACCTTTCCTTTCAACAACCTCAAAGAATGTCTAATCAGCCTTATAAAATATCTAATTGGCCTCTATAATTTTCTTTTATCTGCATATTGCATCTATTCGGTTGTATATACCAATTTAATAACCTCTGTAACTTTAATTTAATCTGCAACCTTTTTTAACTAGTCTCTTAAGTTTATTACATAAAAACGGCCTCATATAACAATTAAAAGTAGCCTCTGTGTCTTTATTTTGTTCTACCATTTCATATAAACGGCCTCATACATTGTATAGTTGACCTCTTTATCTTTAATTTGGTTTGTAACTTCTATAACCGCTGGCTCCTATTTTTCATTTTTCACGATTTGTGGAATTCATTATTATTATTATGAGATTTCTTGAATGGATATGTATATGTGATTGAGCACGTATTGTTTGATTAAGGAATTGATATGATTAAATTATATATATTTTTTATTAACTTTGTATATTAACTTAAAAATGGATTAATATTTTATTTTATATATTCGAATCTACACATGAGTCTATCTTATAACTAAAGTTAGATTTTCTTTTAAAAATAGATATATAAAAATACCCACCCCTATGTGATAGCATACATGTTGAGATATCCATTATCGCTTACTTATGGCGGATAAAACACTGTACATTTACCCTGCAACAATGAAGACATGGATTAAATTCATGAAATAAATAGATATAAATTGTACAAATCACACTGTGTTACATGCATAGGAAACTGACTTCATGTAAAACAAACAACTGTTGAATTCATCAAAAATGAATTATCTATTCTTGTACTATTGCATGCATGAAATGAGTTTTATTTTGCCGTAAAATGTGTTTTGAAAAGAGAATGGCTATATAGTTTTTCTATGTTTTTGGTCTCTATTGGAAAGTTACCTTCCTGGACGAGTGCCAAATATGGGAAAAACATAGGAGTAGGTCTTCCTTTCACGGTCTACACACCGTTAATCAGTTTCAAACTTTTGCCAAAGTTAATATTTGACGTTGAAATAGACGTGTGTACCATTGAAACAGATGGATTGTATGCCTAACTTTGTGTTTTATTCCTTTCCATATCCTATTAATGTGATGTTGCATTCAAGTTAGGGATGCATGTAGGTTAATAGGCATGCACTAGATTCCACCCTGCCTCTTGTTACAGGTTGCTAGGCCCTTCGAGCAGGTTCGGGCATTCTTCAGTTTGAAGAATATTGGGAAAGCATAAGCTTCATGGTTGGGTAGAAAAGCCCCTGAACCATGTTCTTGTCCTTTGATGTAGCAGATGACTAGTTGGTCGATGGCAGTCGAGGATTGATCTGTATTGGATTCTACTTGTTCATCTTACATTTGTATTACATCTTGAGAATTGCAATGGATTGTAAGGTGATAAAGCCATTATTGAAACTTGTATATATTAATTACTTCATGGAGCTCTATAATTGTACTTTAGAAAGATGAATTGTAACCTGATTGTATATATAATTTATGAATGAAATCTTACATTGACAATAAATGTTAATTATATCCCCTTTTACTTGATAATGTAGTTGTAGTTACTTTACTTACTATTACATTAACTTTAATTTTAGTTATGTATGTGTATGGAATTTCGGTTCATTACAAAGATGGAACCCACATAATAAGGAAATATAATGGAACCAAATAAATTGAGAAAGATGGAACCCATGCACTAAGGAGATACCACATAATGAAACAAATCAGCCAAAGGTGGAAATTTTGATAGTTTGGTTGATTCTTGCTCTCAGTCAAATCTAATTTCTTTCATGATAGTTGAATAATTAGGTCTAAAAGTGATGAACCATTGACATAATTCTTGGGATGGAACTCATGCACTAACGAAATACCACAAAATGAAACAAATGGAGGAAAAAGGAGGGAGATGGAATGTGCACACTTCAGGAGATATAATGCGACAAAATAAATGGAGGAAGATGGAACCCACGTACTAGGGAAATATAATGGAACCAAATAAATTGAGAAAGATTGAACCCATGCACTAAGGAAATACCACATAATGAAACAAATCTACCAAAGGTGGAAAGTTTGAAAGTTTTATTGATTCTTGCCCTTAATCAAATCTAATTTCTTTCATGATAACTTTGAATAATTAGGTCTAAAAGTGATGAACTATCCACATACTTCTTGGGAGGGTTGAAGGATAATGTGAAGTTTAAAGTCACAAAGTAATGCAATATTTAGATGTTAGTAACCCAAGTTTAACCCTTCTCTTTAATTTGTTAGTTTATTAGTTGCTATGGATGCATATGCTTTGTAAGTCATCCTGTGAGCATATTGTATTATCCCACATTCATGGGAAGTAGTAGTTGTTTAGATTAGACATAGTATATATAAGTACATGTTGAGGCCAATGAAGGCATCCATGAATTTAATGTATTGAGCTTGCTCAAAGGAGGTTGCCCCCTCGAAGTGGCCTACAATAAATAAATTCTTTCTGTGTTTCTACTATTTCTATAAATCTGTTAATTCATGCATTTTTTATTATTTTGTTGTATGGGGTTCCTCACATCTAGTATTAGAGCGCTTTCATGGGCTCGTTGGGTAGAATTTCTGTAGAATGTTTTTTCACAGTGGCCCTCCAGGCACTATGATTATTGTAGTAGTTCTTTTTTTTACATTTGTATTGTTCATTTGGATTGCAAGTTTGGATTAGGGAACATCCCTATCCACTTAACTATGGGAAGTGCTTGGGAATATAGCCCTAAAATTCATTATGAGGAGTACCACAGGAACCCTGAAGTAGCTGGCCCATTGAGAGGGCCTACTAGCGAAAAGGGCAAAGGCCCCTACCCGATTGACTAGTTCCCATCTGTGAGGTAAACCAAGAGTTTTCATTTGTGGCAAAGTGATTATCAGTTTTACCTGAGCCATGGAGTGAGGGGTACTTCCCCAATATGCAAGTCATTAGACACCATTGGTGGCCAGAGTGACTCCCTTGAACCTTTAGGAAGCTGAACAGACTTGGGGCCCATATCTATTGACAGTAGGCAAACCGTAGATTGAATCTGTCCAGAGTAGTTGGCAAATCTTTTTTGTTTTAGCTTTGTTTCCTCTCAAAATTCAATGGAACACCTAAAATTTTATTCCTCACATTTCCTTCCTTGAAGACCATATCCCAAATTCCACTTATCAAAGCTAAAAATCCCACATTTCACTATTTTTAGGGTTTGTCATAACTTCTTTGAATCTCACCCAATAGCCTTGAAATTTTACCCCATCATTCCTTTCATATTTCTGCTCCTTTGTCTCTCTAGGAAAAATTATCCCATTCTTTCACCCCACTTCTGAAATCACCATTTTCTTCTCCCATTCCCCTCAAGAATTGTCCAAAAGATAGTCAAACCCCAATTACCCATTGCAGTTTTGCCCAAATCAAAATTTTCCTTTACTAAAAAAGTTTTAGCACACATTTTTCTACCCATTCCAAAAAAAATCTCCTGGCTATGGTTGTATCTCAAACAGGAGCAAAAAAACATGGAGGATGAAATTGTAGCCCTCAAGACCAAACCCCAAGATCTTGATGAAAAAATTCTCTGCCTCAATCTTCAGCATTCAACCATGAACAACAGACGGTAGCTAGAGTCTTCTTCAGACACTAGGTTTTCTTCTTCTAACAATTTTTGTGGGCTGAAGCTTAATTTTTCTCAATTCAATGGTGAAGATCCGACTGGATGGATATATTGGGTAGAACAATATTTTAGTTTGAATAATACTTTTGATGTCAACAAAGTCCCACTTGCATCCTTTCACTTGGAACATGACACCCTTCAATGGTTCTATTGGTATATAAAGGCTCATGATGAGCCAAAATGGATTGATTTTTGCAACGATTTGGCCCTAGTGCTTTTGATGACTTCACTGGAGCACTCACTAAACTTCGCCAAATAGGCACTATGACAGAATATCAGACAAAATTTGAAAAAGTAGCCAATCACACAGAGGGATTTTCTGATGAATTCTTTAGGAGTTGTTTTGTCAGTGGTCTGAAGGATGTAATTTGATCTGAAGTTAAAATGTTCCATCCCAGCACAATGATGGAAGCCCTACAGTTGGCTAAGTTCATAGAGGACAAGATCACAGCTCAGCAATGATCCAACTCCAATTTGGTTTCATTCAGAAATACATCTTCCCAAATAACTCAAACAACACCAGCTCCTAGAACAACTCTGATCAAGCATTTGACTGAAGTACAGATGTAGGCACGTAGAGAAAAAGGACTTTGTTATAATTGTGATGAGAAATTCAATCGAGGCCATCAATGTGTTGAGTAAAAGCTCTACCTATTGAATTTGGACTCGTCATCTGACACTGAAGTTTGGGTAGATGCTCAGGATACAGCAGATGATCAGGGAGAAGCTCAACAACTGCTTGTTGAACGTGATTCTCAAGCAGACTCCCCAGAGATCTCTCTCCATGTTGTAGCAGGAGTCACCACCCCACAAACCATATGGGTCAAGAGTTACTTCAAGAAGATCCCTCTTACCATACTCATTGATTCTGGTAGCACTCATAACTTCATTGACCCCCAGATCATGAAACGAGCTGATTGTTTTGTCCATCCTGGCTCCAAATTTGAAGTCACGATTGCCAATGGGACACCTTACCTTGCAAAGGGAAGTGTCACAATGTGTGTATCTCTATTGGAGATTATAACCTATGCTCTAACATGTTTTCCTTTCACTTAGGTGGATGTGATGTAGTTTTGGGAGCCCAATGGTTACACACACTTGGATCCATCTTATGGGATTTTGTTGAATTTTGGATGCAATTTTCAGACAATGGGAAAAAACACACATTGAAGGGCTTAAAACTAGGGTCTCTCAGCATCATAAGTTCACATTTCACATAGCATCATTGCCCAACTCCATTCCATTCAGCTGCAACCCAATCCATCTTCACTAGTTTAGGCAGTCGACACAATTCTCCAAACCTGAGATCATATTCTCAGCATCTTGTAGGACAATCTTCACATGGAAAGAAATGGAATGAAACAACAGGCTTTTGAGCACTGTTCTGAGTGTACTTTTCAAGTGGTTGATATGGTTTTTCTTTGCCTACAGCCATACAAACAATCATCCCTAAAACTCAATGAGCATCATAAGTTGGCTCCAAAGTTCTATGGGCTATATAAGGTTCTTCAGAAGATTGGGTCAGTTTCATATAAATTGGAGCTCCCACCTTCTTCTTGAGTTCACCCAGTATTTCATTTCTCTTGTCTAAAGAAAGTTCTTGGCACCAACATCAGAGCACAAACTATTTTACCAAAACTTGATAATGAAGGATCCATCCTTTTGGAGCCAGAGGCAATCCTCGACAAGTGCACTTGTCAATTTTGCTCCTGATCCATCACAGAGGCATTAATTTAGTGGCATGGAATGCAACCAAAGGATGCAACATGTGAACCACTCTTTCAGATTCAACAACAATTTCCACATCTTAAGCTTTGAGGACAAAGCTTTTCTAAGAGGCAGTGGATGTTAGGAACCTGTGTTTAACCCTTCTCTTTGCTTTGTTAGTATAGTAATTGCTATGGACGTATATGCTTTGTAAGTCATCCCGTGAGCATATTGTATTATCCCACATTCATGGGAAGTAGTAGTTTTTTATATTAGACTTAGTATATAAGTACGTGTTGAGGCCAATGAAGGCATCCACAAATGTATTGTATTGAGCTTTCTCAAAAGAGGTTGCCCCCTCAAAGTGGCCTACGATCGATACATTCCTTTTGTGTTTATGCTATTTCTATAAATCTATTATTTCATGCATTTTTCATTATTTTGTTGTAGGAGATTCCTCACATTAGATTGGATTTGGTTTGGGCTTTGTTGATGAAGTTGTCTTTGATGTGGTTGCTATTGACATTTTTAATGTGATCTTTGGGATTCCATATTTGTATGAGAGAGATGCTATCTATTTCTAAAGAAAGAGCCAATATAGTTTGGTCTTGGAGGGAAAGGAGTGCTTCGTGAATGCACATAAAGGAAAGTCCATGATTAATTTGGTTAGTTTTGTTGATTGCTTCAAATTGAAACACCTAATTGGGAAGGTCAAAGGAATGCCAATATGGGGGTAAGTAGTCTCAATTGCCTAGATGCACAACTTCAAACATGTGATCAACCTCAAGAGAATTTTGTTGGAATAAGTGTGTTGTACACCTTGCATAACATTGGTTATTTTATTTATGTAAAATAACTATTTATTTGTGGTGCATCTTAATTGATGTGTTTAGCCACATTGGATATTTATTTGGGTGCCACTTGTAAACGTTGTATGTAACATTGTGTTAATTATTTTGTGTTTGGGACACGTACAATAATTATTTATTTATTTGTGAAATTATTTAATATTGTGTATAAAATGAAAACTTAGTTAAAAATATTAGATGAGGGGTCAATGGTTTTGTGTATTCATGGTTTTGGAACACATGGTTTTCTCTAAACTACATCTTGTATTTGTGTGAGCTTGATTCTATAAAAGAAAGCACATGGTTAGTAGTTCCAAGGTTGGTTGTTGTTTGTTTTGGGTTGTAGGATGTGTGAGAGACTATCATTGTATTAAGCATCTCTTGTAGGTTGCATGTGTGAGGGTTTGAAGCATGGCATGGGATGTGTGGTTACATGTTTGTTCAAATGGAGTACATGTAGAGAGCTTGATGATTCAGAAGTATTTATGGAGGTCATATATTTTAATATTTATTGCTGAATAATACAATGGATATGGATGCTTTTGGAGGCTGGATTTTTTCGTCATGGAGGGTTTTCCCATGGTATATCTTGTGTCACATTGATGGTATGTTTGCTTATTCTTTTGCATGTGGATTTCTGAATACTATGTTTGCATTTTAATCTCTCATAGGGTTATGTGGAAATTGTCTTTATGGTTGTATATTTATTTTATTTGGTATTAGAGCTTGGTTGCCAAGTTGTGGGAGGATATCCCTTTTTCGATAACCCTTGTTGTGAGTAGATTTTGTGTATAGTAAAATCCATGGATTTTTAGGAAATGATTGAAGACATTTCCAAGGCTACAGGTGTGTTTGTAGACTTGGGTTGTAGCAGATCTAGGGTTTGATGGAAATTGGCAAGTGGGTTTTTGATTTGGACTCTTCATATGGGGGGTTTTGGAGGTAAGTGTTTGCAGGAAGCCTTCTGGGAAAAAATAGACCCTGCCATTAGATTCAAGAGGTTGGAGAGGTGAAGAAAAACATATAATTGACTATATTTGAAGACAAAAAATTTTGTCCTATTTTATCCCCTAGGAAGAATCTTCAGAAAAAGATTTTGGCAATGGAATCTTATGAAAATATTCCCTAGGTGTTGTGTCAATGCAGGTACACTAGTCTGCAGAATTTTATTTAAAAATATATTATGCAGAAAATAAAATTGGTAAACTGAAATGAAAAATAAAATAAAAAATTTAATGTTTGTGGTGGGGAGACGCAAACCCCACCCACTTGTTGGCATGTGTAACAACATGGTACATGGGGGTGTCGTCGGTGTAGAGTCGATTGGCCCTCGGCCATGGGCCCCTAGTCCGGTGGGGTCGGAACCTAGCACAAGACAATGGCCCTTAAAGGTTTTTAGATTTGAATTTTTTAAAAAATTAAAACTTTTTTGAATGAAAATTCAAGTCCACCACCACCCACGCACCACTAGGGCACTGCTAGTGTTGGGGGAGTAGCCAAAGAGCCACCAAAGGGCCACCAGGGCTTGGTTTTTAAGCCTAATTGTGCATTTTTTTTTAAAAAGGCATAACTTTGTCCCACGATGTTAGAGCTTTGACTTTTGATAGTCAGTGGAAAGCAATTTATGAGAACTACACTATGGTATCAGTGGTTTTTTCTATATTTTGATGTTTTGATAGAGAAATTCTTGATGGAAGTCGGATGTTCTTTTTAGACTTCGAGAGGTCATAACTTGTGCATAGGGAGTCAGATTTTCAAATTTATATAGTTGACAGAAAGCTCTCTCCAAGTACTATGCTGTGGCATCAGAGATTTTTCTAGATTCTACTATTTTTGATAGAATTTTCTAGTTGGAAGCCAAGTTTGTGTTTGGTGCTTGGACAGGGCATAACTTGTGCATTTGGTGTTCAATTTTGGACTTCTTATAGGTGTTAGAAAGGTATTTCAGAGAACTACATAGTGAACCAAGTTTGGAAATGTTATTTTGAGGTTTGTTCAATTTATTTCAGATTAAGCTATTATGTGGTTCCTTTGACTTTTGGTACTTTGTGAGTTTCGGACAAATCGAATCTGAGGTGATTTGGTGTTTGAGTCATTGAAAAATTACATGTTTATCTTTGATTCTCCTTGGTTGACATGATTACCAATGTACGATTGAATTTTCATGTTGCATTGTGAGATCTACAAGTTGTGCAATGTTGTAGGTTGTCTGTACTTACAGGTTTCATAGATGACTTGGATGTGGGTTGTCTATGCCCATAGATATTTTAGTGTTTATGCAGATTCTATTTGGTTGGCTTAGTTTGGTCACCTAGTTTATTAGTTTTGGTTTTCACTATGAGATATAGAGAGAGATGGTATTACCTAATATATTCATGATATAGGGACCTATATTTTTTGACTATATGGTACAGTTGTGTGAGACTTGATGGGAGTCTGGTTCAGGTACATTAGGTGGTGATCATGGTGTCATGGATGTTCCTTGTATGGTTGGGACTTTGGCATGACATATTCATTATGCAAGTGCATTGTTGGTGGTGTTGGGTTGATTCTTGTTTATAGGTGGTTGTTCATCTTCTTGGTTTGGAGATTATGTTTTACTCAATCTTTTGGGAGTTGTTGTCATTACATTGGAATTCTTTGATTGTGTTGGGGCCATGGATGATCTTCATTTGGGAGATGGTTATCACAATGTCACATGGATAGCTTGTTTACATGATTCAGTGGGAGCTTTTGATAGTGATGGTTTGATGTTTATCATGATGCCATGTGTAGCTTGGTATCACAGTTTAGTGGAGCTTTGGCTATGATATGGATTCATCAGTTAGGTGATTGATGATCTTATATAGTGGTTGTTGGTGTCATGGAGGAGCTCTTGGATGCTATTTCTTCTATGCAGTGAGAGTTCATTGACATCTTGGGTTCTATTCACAAGGGATGATTATCTTCATGTGATTTGGAGATGTTTACATCTTGGTACCATGGAGGAATCTTGGAGTCTTTGGTTGAGGTGTTGGTCATGCTTTGTCAATTTTGATAGGTGATCCTTTCTTACAAGATGGATGGTATTGTGTCTTGGTTTACTCTTGATCATGTCTTAGAGTGTTGGAATGATACATGTGCTCTTTGAAGTAGGATATGTTCTTATGAGACATAGATCTTCCTTTGAGGAGATGATTAGATCATGATATCATGATCTATTCCTAAGTTATGCAGACATGTAGTGGGAGATTTAACAATGATCTTGTTGGTTCTTTTGGTATTGAGTACATTGGTCATGTGCTTGGGAGCTTCATGATAATGTGGTGTTGCATTTGGAGTTTAACATGGATTGATTATGGAGGTGTTCATGGATACTTGGAGACTTGGGTGAGGCTAGAGATCTCTTGTTCTTGGAGATCATGTGTTGAGATGATTACTCTTTGATGAGATTTTAGTAGCAAGACTGAGGAGCCTACACCTAGATATGGACATGATTTCATTATGGATCTAGAGGAGACTGTTCTTAGAGAGAGTCATTGTGGCTTGGTGTATCTTGGAGGAGCATTCTCATTCCCCACTCTTGGTCTACTTAGTGAATTATCAGCTATGAGGTATTGCCCATCCTTTTAGATGCATTTTTATTTATGTTTTATCTTCTCATGGATATGGATCTTGAGCTATGGTTATTAGTTCTAGAGGGTTCAATTGGGGGTTGTTGGCATGGTTATCTCCTTGTTCATAGGGTTTGATTTATGATGTTCATTATGAGGAGTTTAGGAGATGTGATTGGGCTTATTCCTAGTTATGGAATGGTTATGAGTTTGATCTACCTTAGTTAGAGAGGCTTGTTGAAATGCACAAGACAATTAAGAGGGGGGGTGAATCAGTTGTCACAAAATTTAAACAATTTCTACATCTTAAAACATCATCTGCTTATTTACTATTGTTATGATTAGAACACGAAAACATAGAATTAGTAATTCTAACACAACTACAAGATCATACACAATAAACACTAGATTTTTATGTGGAAAACCCTGTAAAGGGAAAAACCATGGTGGGGATTAACCCACAAGATTATTATGTAAAGCACAATACCAAAAATCAAAGGCTCACTGTCATTGGGGCTCACTGCTCAAAGAGGCTCACTACCAAGGGGTGGCTCACTGCCAAGGGTTTGAACTGAGATGATAGCATCTACACCATGCCAAAGTTTAGTTCCATTGAAGCACAAAACAATTTCTCTACTTTGCTATACTTTATCACTCTTTCCCTTTTCTTCGCATTCTTACACAAGGACATATTTTCCACAAATCAATTGCAAGTATATATATCATTCATCAACTTTGGAATGTTCATCGAAGTTGGAATTACAACCACATTACATTTATCAAGCATTGGGCCACTCTCCAATGATGATATTACAAACATATAAAATAGGTCTTGACCTAATACAAAATGATGCTAAGGAGAAGACATAAAATTATAAGTGGACCACATCGTGCTTTAGTAAGGGCCCAAATACAATCTTCTACGACATTACATGCTTCTACAATCTTTTATGAATCTCCACAATTAGTGGAATCATTCGAGTTGGCTAAGACTGGAGCTCACAATATGTTATCTGGGAACAATCTTCAATTATGATCTGAAATACTCCTTGCAGACCAATGAACCATTGCAATTGTAGGTGCATATCATCATCCCAGACATCACTGTAGAACTATAGACTGAAATACATAACTGCAGAGGAATGCAAAGCAAAATACTTTCTCCTGGACACCACTGAATGAACAAAAAATGTAGGTTTTTCTCTGGTGAACACAACTTCAATTCTTCATACCAGAGGCTCAAACTTGGAATGTAGCATCTTCAAACATGCCTCTAAATATCTTCCAATCCATAGACCAAGATATTCAATCAACAAGAAATGCAGAGCAATCTTCTGCACTGTTCTTTTATCAACAACACACTGTCTTCACTACAATTTATTGCAACTCACTGTTTCTTCTAGAGGGGCAAATTTTCTCAATATCCTCAACATATAAAGCTTCTAAACAAATTAAAAAATAGGATACAGCTGACACCAATGAAAACAAAGATATGTTGACATCAACGACAACACCGATTAGGCACATACTTGCAACAATCTCCCCCTTTGTCATTGATGGCAACATATGATGTGAAAAACTGTAACGGTCATCAAGACATGATTCTCCCCCTATCTCTTTACATATTTGCATTCCTTCTTCTCTAAGTTTTTCACATGATTTTTCTCCCCCTTTGACATGAATGGAAAAGGGCACATACTTGCACCCTGCTTCTTTGATCCAACTCTCCTCTGAACTCTCTGACTACTCCCCCTGAGAAGTAGCCCTTAAAGCATCAATCTGGATGTAGAGGTGGGACTCTAAGCACCACTGGACTGATGCACTCTTGTGCATCTTAGTTTAGAGTAGAAGGCGTGATAACCCCTAACTTTTCTCTAAGATCCTCAAAAGTATCCTTAGGCAGAGACTTGGTGAAAATGTCTGCAATATGATCTTTTGTAAATACATAATCCAACTTGACTTCATTCTCTGTCACCTTTTCTCTTAGAAAGTGATATCTTATGGATATATGCTTTGTCCTTGAATGCATTACTAGATTCTTTGATATGTTTATTACACTTGTATTGTCACAAAAGATTGCAATTGGATATTCATGCACAACTCTGATGTCCTTCAATGTCTGCTTCATCCATAACACTTAAGTGCAGCTGCATGTTACTGCAATGTATTCTGCTTCTGCAGTAGACAGAGATATTGAGTCTTGTTTCTTGCTTAACCAAGATACCAGCCTTTTTCCTATGAAGAATGCACCTCCACTTGTACTTTTCCTGTCATCCACATCTCTGACCCAATCTACATCAGTGTATGCACTGAGAGTGAAATCATTGTCTTTTGGATACCACAAACCATAATCCATTGTGCCTTTCAAATATCTTAGTATTCTCTTGACTTCCATCACATGTGACTCTTTAGGTTCTGCTTGAAATCTTGCCACAAGACAAACTGCATGCATTATGTTAGGTCTAGTTGGGTCAGATAAAGTAATCCTCCAATCATAGATTTATACCTTTTCCAATCTGCCATAGGAGAGTCATCATTTTTGTTCAACTTACAACCAATTACCATGGGAGTGCTTACCAGTTTAGAGTCTTCCATCCCAAACTTTTTTAACAACTCTTTCACATACTTAGACTGAGAAATGAAGATACCTTTATCTGATTGATTAATTTACAGACATAAAAAGAAATTCATCTCACCAAACATAGACATATCAAATCCATTTTGCATTTCCCCAACAAAAACCATGCACATACCTTCATTGCCTCTAAAAATAATGTCATCAACAAAGACTGCAATAATTAAGATTTGTTCATCATTAATCTTGAAATAGAGATTCTTGTCGGTAGTACCCTTACTGAACCCTAACTGTATCAGATATTTATCCAGTCTTGCATACCAGGCCCTGGGGGCTTGTTTTAGTCCATACAATGATTTCTTCAATCTACACACCATGTCACCCTGATCTAATGACTAGAATCCTTCCGGTTGTTCAATATAGACTTCTTCTTCCAATTCTCCATTCAAGAATGTAGACTTCACATCCATTTGATATGCCTTGAAATCTTTGTAGGCTGCAAATGCTAAAAAAATTCTTATTGCTTCAATCCTTGCCACTGGTCTAAATGTCTATTCCTTCAACTTGAGAGTATCCTTTGCATACCAACCTTGCTTTGTTTCTTACCACTTCATCATTCTAATTCATCTTGTTCCTGAAGACCCATTTGGTGCCAATTACATTTTTATCTATTGGTCTGGGAACAAGATCCCAAGTCTGATTCTTCTCTATCTGCATCAGTTCTTCTTTCATAGACTTTACCCAATTTTCATCATTGCAAGCTTCATTCATAGTCTTAGGTTCAATCTTGGAGATCAGACAAAAATTCACTTGTTCTTCTACAACTCTTCTTCTGGTTAGAATTGCTTTGCTCTTATTTCATATGATTTGATCTTCAGAATGATTAAATTTTACATACCTTGGTGTCTTGGTGACAACTTCTGGAGCTTGTTCCTCTTCATCCGAACTATCTTCATGCTACACCACTTCCTTTCTTACTAAAACATCTGGTTCATCCTATTCATATCCACTTGACCCTAAACACCTTTCCTTGCTTTCATCAACTTTGACATTTGCACTCTCAATGATCTTCTTCAACCTCTTAGTATAGCACCAGTAGGCCTTGCTCTTGGTGGAGTAACCAAGGAAGATTCCTTCATTACATCTAGCATCAAACTTGCTTAGATCTTCTTCTCTTTTGATATAACATTTGCTACCAAAAACTTTGAAGTATTTTATTATAGGAACTTTTCCATACCACAAATCATAGGGGGTTTTGTTGCTATTAGGTTTGACTTGAGCTTTGTTTAGAATGCAGATAGTTGTGTGAATAGCCTCTCTCTAGTATACTTCCGGTAGGTCATCCTCCTTCATCATGGTTCTAGCAGCCTCTTGATTTGTTCTATTCTTCCTTTCAACAACTCCATTTTGTTGTGGAGTCCTAGGTGCTGATAATTGTCTTTTTATCCCTTGCTCTTCACAAAAAAAGTTGAATTCATTTGATGTAAACTCTCCTCCTCTATCTAGCTCAAACATTTGATCTTCAAATCCTTCTCATTCTCAACCATTGCCTTGAATGCCTTGAACTTATCTAGGGCTTCTACTTTTTCTCTCAAAAAGGTAACCCAAGTCATTCTAGAATAATCATCAATAAGTAACATAAAGTACATGTCTCCTTGCAAACTTCTTACTCTAGTAGGTCCATACAAATCCATATGTAATAGCTCTAGTAATCCTTCAATAGATTGATCTTTGCTCTTGAAACTTGCTCTTGTTTGTTTCCCAAATTGGCATTCCTTGCAAATAGGATTAGCAGGCTTTACTAGTTTTAGCAAATCTCTGACAGCCTATGCATAACTTATCTTCACAATGTTGTCAAAATTGATGTGACACAACCTTCTATGCCATAGCCAACTTTCATCAGTCAAAGCCAACAAGCCATAGTTATCATTTCCTTTCAGGTGATAGATATTACCTCTGGTCTTTTTACTAGTTGCAATCACTATTTTGGAGCTTTCCATGATCTTGCATCCATTGTCCTTGAATCTCAAATCATAACCTTTGTCACACGTCTGACCAACACTCAAAAGATTGTGCTTTAATCCTTTCACATACAAGACATCTTTAGTATTATGCTTGCCATCAAAAGAAATAGATACTTTTCCACAAATCTTACTAGATGTATCATATCCAAACCTAACCAGTCCTCCATCATATCTTTCCAAACTTACAAACTTACTTTTGTCACCTGTCATGTGATGAGAGCATCCACTATCAATAACCCATTCATCTTTGTCTTCAATAACTTGAGCATCTAGGGCACTTTCCACTAGTTTTTCTTCCTTCACACAGCTAGTAGGATTAGTAGACATAGGTTCTTCCTTAATAGTAATAAACAAGCATTCATTACTAGAAGTATTAGCATTATCTGGTTCACCATCTAATACTCCATCATCATCAAGATATTCAACATAATAACATTTCTTTGGGATCCTAGGTCTATTAGGTCTTCGCTTAGGAACTCTTGTGGGGCATCTAGAAGCATAATGACCAACTTTACCACAATTGAAACATTTGAAAGGTAGTTTGCCTTTGAACTTACCATTACCTCTGGACAGACTATTAACAAAGTTGGCTTCAAGTTCTTCAAGCTCATAAACTAGTTCCACTTTGTACTTGTCATATTTGGGGGTTCTTTCTGAAGTGTTGGCCTTGAAATCAATCTCTTTCTTTGGAAGTGAATCACCAAGTTCTCTCATTTCAAAGGTTGTCAGCTTCTCGAGCAGCTGATCTTTTATAATCTTTGTCACTGTCATTACTTCTTCAATTGCAGCCACCTTATGACTATATGATTTAGGTAGTGATCTTAGAATTTTGTTCACAACTTCAATATCCTCAATTTTTCCTCCCACACTTTTAATGCTACTCACAAGTTCGTCGACCTTTTAAATGAAGGATGTTATGTTGTCATCTTCGCTCATCTTGAAACATTCATATTTTTCCTTCAAACTCTGTAACTTGGTGCTCTTCACAGATTCATCTCCTTCATATAGATTCTTCAGTTTTTCCTAGAGTTCATTAGCAATTTCCAGCTCCATGATCTTTGTTACTTCGGTGTCAGATAAGGCGCTTACTAAGGCATCTTTGACTTTTATGTTCAACTCAAATTGCTTGATCTCATCTTCAGTTTGGAGACCATTCTTCAGTATTTCATACTTATTTTTAGTTATTTTCCAAACACTATAACCCAAGAAGAGGATATGGGTTTTCATACAGATCTTCCAGATGGAGTAGTTCATTCCATCGAACCATGGACTTTCCTTCTTATACGACATCCTGGATCAACCTCAAGCAGTCAAGCTTTCTTCTGAGGAACTTGGCTCTGCTACCAATTGTTGAAATGCACAAGACAACTGAGACGGGGGTGAATCAGTTGTCACAAAACTTAAACAATTTCTGCATCTTAAAACATCATCCACTTATTTACTGTTGTTATGATTAGAACATGAAAAGACAAAATTATTAATTCTAACACAACTGCAAGATCATACACAATAGACACCAAATTTTTACATGGAAAACCCTGTAAAGGGAAAAACCACAGTGGGGGTTAACCCACAAGACTATTATGTAAAGCAAAATACCAAAAATCAAAGGCTTGCTTCCATTAAGGCTCACTGCCCAGAGCTCACTGCTCAAATAGGCTCACTACCTATGCTCTACGCTGCTATGTTTTCTCACTCTTTCCCTTTTCTTCGCATTCTTACACAAGGACATCTTTTCCATGACTCAATTGCAAGTATATATATCATTCATTGACTTTGAAATGTTCATCAAAGTTGACATTATAACCACATTACATTTATCAAGCATTGGACCATTCTCCAATGATGATATTACAAACATATAAAATAGGTCTTGACCTAATACAAAATCATGCTAAGGAGAAGACACAAAATTATAAGCGGATCACATCGTGCTTTAGTAAGGGCCCAAATACAATCTTCTACACTATTACACACTTCTACAATCTTCTATGAATCTTCGCAATTAGTGGAATCATCCAAGTTGGCTAAGACTGGAGCTCACACTATGTTATCTGGGAACAATCTTCAATTCTGATCTAAAATACTCCTCACGAACCAATGCAAGGGTAGGAACATGATCAGAAGACATCCACAAGCACATATTAGTCACCAGGAATGTCCGCACAACATCTAACCACTCAAACAACAAGATTTCTCCAACTGGAGCATAAGAACTCGGCTGTCATCAACTGTCATTAAAGAAAGATCACTTATAGATTGCCAAATCATGAACCATTGCAATTGTAGGTACATATCATCATCCCAGACATCATTCTAGAACCACAAACCAAAATACATAATTGTGGAGGAATGTGGAGCAAAATAATTTCTCTTGGACACCAATGAATGAATAGAAAAAATAGGTTTTACTCTAGTGAACACAAGTTCCTCAATTCTTCATATCGGAGGCTCAAACTCAAAATGTAGCATATTTATACATGCCTCTAAATATACTCCAATCCATAGACCAAGATATTCAATCAACAAGAAATGTAGAGCAATCTTCTACACTGTTCTTTTATCAGCAACACATTTTCTTCACTACAATTTACTGCAACTCACTATTTCTTTTGGAGGGGCAAATTTTCTCAATATCCTCAACATATAAAGCTTCTAAACAAATAACAAAATAGGATACATTTGACACCAATGACAACAAAGATATGTTGACATCAATGACAACACCGATTAGGCACATATTTACAACAAGGCTTACATCCATGTTGGTTACATGATACATATGCTCATTTGATCTATGGGATTGAATGGTTGGGTTTTGTTAAGGCTTTTTCATTTGGAGTTGTAAGGAGATCATACTTGACACAGCTTAGCACTTTGAGGTGTTGGTAGAAGGACATGTTATGATATGATTTACAGGTTTTCTATCTTTGTTTTTATGGCTACTTCCTGGAGGTTCATGTTGATATGGTTGGACTTGGGAGAGTTATGGTGACATGTTGTGAGAGACTATGCAATGATTTATCTTTCATCTGTGGATCATTGTGATTTTTATTTGTACTACATTAGCCACACCTTGGTTTAAGTGTTGATTGGTAGACTTGGTATGCCCTGATCTATTTTCAGATTTGACATTACCGATGTATTGGGAGTTCATGCATATATGTGTTCTTCATTGACATGTTTTATACATGGAGCTTGTGATTGCAATATATGGGTTGAATATATTGTTGCCATGAGTTTACTAATTTTGTTGATACCTATGAGGTATGGATGGTTGGATGTATTAGCATATGTTGTGGGTTCCATTTCTAGTCATGTGGGTTTTTACTTTTGATAGTAGTTTGGAGCCTTTGTTATCACTTAGATTTGATGCTCCTGTTCTTTAGATTGGTGCATCTTCACCTTGGCATGTTCCTTTTCTTCCATCGGTGATATGTTGGAAGATGAGAGTTCTTTCTTGAAATGGTGGCTACTTTAATTTTATTGCAAGTATCTTGATGGAGCACAAGAGAATGTTGGAGATTCATGTAGTTTCATGTTTTCCTATGATGATGTATTTCATTGATTGACCCTTATGCAATTTATACAAGTAGTGGGAGAATGTTGGAATAGGTGTGTTGTACAGCTTAAATAACATTTATTATTTTATTTATGTAAAATAAATATGCATTTGTGGTGCATCTTAATTGATGTGTTTATCCACATTAGATATTTATTTGGGTGCCACTTGCAAATGTTGTATGTAACAATGGGTTAATTATTTTATGTGTGTGAGACACATAGAATAATTATTTATTTATTTGGGAAATTATTTAGTATTGTGTATAAAGTGAAAACTTAGTTGCAAATATTAAATGAGGGTTCAATGGTCTTGTGTATCCATGGTTTTGGAACACATGGTTTTCTCCATAACATCTTGTATTTTTGTGAGCTTGATTCTATAAAAGCAAGAACATGGTTAGTAGTTGGGGTTGGTTGTTTTGGGTTGTAGGCTATGTGAGAGGTTGTCATTGTATTGAGCATCTCTTGTAGGTTGCATGTGTGAGGGTTTGAAGCATGGCATGGGATGTGTTGTTACATGCTTGTTCACATGGAGTGCATGTAGAGCGCTTGTTGATTCAGAAGTATTCATGGAGGCCATGTATTGTAATGTTTATTGATGAATAATACAATGGATATGAATGCTTTTGGAGGCTAGGTTTTTTCCTCATGGAGGGTTTTCCTAGGGTGTATCTTGTGTCACCTTGATGGTATGTTTTCTTATTCTATTGCATGTGGATTTTTGAATACTATGTTTGCATTTTAATCTCTCATAGGGTTATGAGGAAATTGTCTTTATGGTTGTATATTTCGATCAAATTCCAACATCCTATCTAAACTAAAAATCAATCTAATGCTTCTAGAGAAAAAGGGTGAGAATTAAGCATATGGTTAGAATGAAACATAGGTGCAAAGAAAGAAAAGTAAAATGAGGCTCAAACATACTAAAAGTAGTTATTAATTATCCTGCCCGTATCCATTCAATCAATTTATTAAAAACATGAAAATGCAAAGGTTGTGGCTTGAGTTCTATCTCAATCCACTTCCACTAGAGGACCATGATTAGGTAGTCTTTAATGATTGTGGCCAAGGATGTTCAACTAGCTTCCACTTAAGGGCCATAAGACAGTAAACAAAAAATACATGAAATCAAAACCAAGGGAAACACTCTAGGTTGAGATATGAAGAACAAAGCCAAAATATTACTTCTATTCATGAAGAGCCAAAATATATATACATAAAAGAAAAACCACATATAGAGATTGCATCCCTTTCTAAATAACTTGCCCCATGCTCTTCATATGAGGAAGGGGGAGTTTTACATTAACTATTAATGGAAACACAACAACTAATAATTAAATAACACCTACAAATGTTATGTTTCGACCTACAACTAGATTTCAAGTCCCTCCACAATAACCTATGTTAGTTTTTATCAACTCCAAATACTTTGCCTATGCCAACATCATATGCATTCTTGTAAAATGCCTTAGTTGCATTCAATGTAATATTGCTAAGATCCAAATTTCACATTCTTCAACTCGTGGGGCTATACCGACTGTGTAAACACATCTAGGTGGGTGAATGATAGAGGATGACTCATTTCATTCCCCAAGTGTACCAATTCTTCTAGGCTATAGGGTTCCGACAAAGTCTATTAAGAGACCTAAGAGCCAAAAACTACTGAACTTTGATGAAATAGTTCTCGGAGTCCATGGCACCTACGAATGTTTTGTTTCAACCTACAACCTAATGTTGATGCCCTCCACAATAACCTCTCAACTTTTTCAACTCCAAATGGTTTTTTATGCCAACAACATATGCATTCTTTTTAAATGCCTCAGTGGCATTCAATGTAATGTTTCCAAGAGCCATATTTTATATTCTTCACCTCATGGGGCTAAAATGATTGTGCCAAAACATCAAGGTGGGTGGGTGAATTCTAGAGGAGGCCTCATTTCATTTCCCAAGTATGCCAATCCTTCCAAGATACAAGGTTTCGATAAAGTCTTTTAAGAGACCTAATAGCCAAAAATTTCTAAACTTTGATGAAGCAATTCTCAAAGTCCATGACACCTATGAATGTTATTTTATGACCTATAGCTAGACATCAAGTCCCTCCATAATAACCTCTCTCAATTTTTGTCAACTCCAAACAGTTTGTCTATGCCAACATCATATGTATTCTTGCAAAATGCCTTAGTGGCATCCAGTGTAATGTTGTCAATAGCCATATTTTATGTTCTTCACCTCGTGGGGCTGAACCAACTACACCAAAACATTGGATTAGGTGGGTGAATTCTAAAGGAGGCCTCATTTTGTTCTTCAAGTGTACCAATTCTTTCAGGCTACAGGGCTCTGGTAAAGTCTCTTAAGAGACGTAAGAGCTAAAAACTACCAAACTTTCATGAAGTAGTTATTAAAGTCTATGGTACCTATGAATGATCCATTTCAACCTATAGCTAGACTTCGAGTTCCTCCACAATAACCTCTCTTAGTTTTTATATAATCTAAATAGTTTTTTTATGCCAACATCATATGCATTCTTACCAAATGCCTCAATGGAATTCAGTATAATGTTGCCAAGAGCCATATTTATGTTCTTCACCTCATGGGGAAAAAATGACTATGCCAACATGTCAAGGTGGGTGTGTGAAGGTTAGAGGAGGCCCCATTTCATTCCCCAACTATTCCAATCCATCTAAGCTATGGGGTTCCAATAAAGTCTCTTAAGAGACCTAAGAGATAAAGTTCATATTAATTACCTTACACTTTAGCCTTATTCACTTTTTTGAGTTAATCATTGATCTTATATTTTTGCCCACCACATGTTTCCTTTAGTAGTGCTAGGTTTGAGTTTTGTCAACATGGCTTCCACTATGGTGTGGTGGCTTATCAATGAGTGCCATGTGGAACATGTGTGGTGAGGCTGGTGGGCTCACCTTTTTCCCTCTCTACTTGAATACTTTTCAATAATAGACTAGTGACTAATTTCATATAATTGTGTGGTGATATTTCATTTCAAAGTAGGTAAATTAGCCTCAATGGCTAATCATTTGAGTACACTACTTAGTTCATGTATCATGCCCACACCATTGGATGCATGGGAATGCATGTGGATGGTGGGGATTCACCCAAATTTGACACGTGCTAACCAACCACATGCAAGGATTATTTAAATACACCATACATACCATTTTTTATGGTTTTCTACATGCACATGAGGATGATTCTTTAGAGGAGGGTATAGGGAAGTCCTAGACCATGACCAATGAAACATGCTAGTTATCCATAGACATCTTCTTGACTGATGTTGACATATATGACTATTTTTAATGATTATGCAAAATGAAAGCTATGTTGTAATCTCCATTTTAGGGTGTTCTCTTATAGTGGTAGAAAAATCATACACAGGTAATATCTTGACTTGTTTGGTGATGTGTACATGATGATTTCTCACCATTGGGGATGATATATGCTATAGGAAGGTCATTTATTACTACAAGATAAATACATCTTTGATTTCTTATATTATTTTATCCTTTGGTTGTTGTATATACATGTGGTTGGTCAATGCTTCTTGAGGATATGTACTAGGTTCACATTTATGTTTGTTTGGGTGTACATGAATGCTAATTTTGGATCATATAATCCTTTTTTCACTACTATAGACATATTTGTCATTTTTTCCTACCTCAAGCCCTAAATTGTTGGTGTCACACATGTTTTGTGGGCACACATTTATGGCTCTACTCTCCTTAGGTTGATGTACTTCCATTTATATGCATGGACTACCATTGTTGCAACCTACAAGAATCAACTAAAAGTAAATTGAATACACATGTTTTGTAGCATTGGTCTTAATTTTATTGACTTGTATATCCACATTGAGATTTCCCCTATTCATGTACCTATTTATTGATCCTAGGTGGAATTTCTATTCTTGCAAGCGTAATCTTTCTTTACAATTTTATGTTGATCAAGATATGTGTTTAATGCTAATCTATTGTGCTTGGTCAAAATGTATGTGGCATGATTTGACTCAAGATTTATGCCCTTAGTACTATATGAATTGAATTAAGACACAAAGGGCTATATATACAAAAATGTAATTTATGTAATTGGGGTTTGTCTTTGAGCCAATTTTAAACACCTATAGCCTAAATATAATTTATGGAATCAATCATTGTAGGTTGTAGTACTATAAGGGAAGGGTTTTCTTTGTATGAACTATAGGAATATATTGTCTAGTTGGGTAGTTGCATGAAAAAATGTCTCCATGGCTATTAGGAATTTCTTAAGGGGTCTTTTGATACAATTTCATTCATGTCACATTTATTGATATGTATGCTTCAAGAATTAGTCAATTTTGTAGAACCGTAAAATATTGTAAATGCTTCACAATAATCTTTTTCTTAATGCATGTGAGACATTCTTCACTAGAGAGGTTCATGGAAACATTTAAGAATAAGTAGGCAATATCAAAAAATTTAAACATGACACATTATCTATCCTATAAACATAATTGATCATCATATATATAATGTAAAATATAATATACATAATATCATTAAAAAGACATATAGTGTATACATAATGTCAATGGGAATGTACAAAAAAAGCCATATAGGCATACAATAAAATGTCCCAACATCAAAAGTCATATGGGGTGCTATCAAGTAGTTGATGGCCCTTGCTTAATCATGAAGGTGGAGAAGCGTTCGATGACCCATGCTCTCTCATCCATCGACTGGGCCTCCTCTCATAAGGTTTTTGGAGCTCCACCTATTAATACAATTAAGCAATATTCGTGACACTAATATACAAAACATAAAATATACAACAAGACATAAGTAATCAATCACTTACTGCAAACTAATGATCTGTTCATTGTGGTTTTAGCACACAACAATGCAGGTGTGATTGTTGGTTTCACACCTCTCTTGAAACGTATCCTACCCTAGGTAAGACTACTCCAAGGATAATACAGCTAGGTCTTAGCTTGCTTGGAATATCTTAATTGGTATGTTCTAGCTGTGCCTACAAGGGGTCTTACATGCAATCTGCAAATCTTCAAGTTTAGGGTAGCAAATACACATAAACCCTTTTATGATTTTTAGATAATAAACAAGATAAAGTGCTGCTGAAATTCCTATTCTAACAATTAACGATGGTTTTAAAGAAAATGCAAAAGGTTAGGGTTTTTAGAAGAATCCTAAGTGACATTCATAATGCATAGGTTATCTTTAGTAGATGAATACTCTTAAAATATTAACTAGCTTCCTGAGTTACCAAACTGAAATGGGTGTTACAGTACTACAGAAAATGGTGCTATCTTCAATGGAAGTCAAAAGATTTTCAGATCACATTCATTTGTTAAATACCCAATAAGCAGTGCAACTTAACTTATGAAATGTAGTTGAACTTCAGCACAAACAATTAGCCTAGACTAACTTTACACAACTATTTACCATCAGCAAATAACTAAAAGTATGGACTTGGAGTATTCATCAGATACTACAACAAACCATGAACATTATGAAAGCACAACTAACTAACTATGGGAGAGCAAGAAGAAAACCATGAAAACCAAAATGAGCCAACACAAGATATAAATTCTCAGGATTACTATAGAAACTTGCTTTGTATTACTTCAAATGGCATAGAGTCAACAATTCGGTATCAAAATCTCCTTACAAACAAAGGACATGGTAGCCCTTTAAATAGAAAAGTAGCATACCGAGTTTTCAAATGAATGGTGGAGATTAACTCAACACCGACGGTCCAGATTACATCAATAAATAAAGCTATAACAGCTCACATCAATTCTCGGATTACACTATCTTCTATGAAAAAGATAAAAAATAGCCCCTAGATACATTGAATCTAGTCAATTTGACTAGCCAACTCAATATATTAGTAGAAAAGAACATTTTAGAAGCAAGAAAAAGACAAAATAGAGTCACATGCTGCCCTAAATACAACAATTTACAATCATGATGGGATCACATCCTTAGAATATTCAAAATAACATCAAGATTCATCATCTAAGTCAATTTTGTCTTCACTAGCCTGCTTGTTGCGATAAGTCAACCATGCGTCAAGTGCAGGATTAATCTCAGACAGATCTAGATCCTTTAAGTGATTTATTTGGTAGTCAAACACTTCTAGTTCCTGACTAAATTTACTATGTATTCTCTCTATCTCTGCTCCTGCTTTTTGAAATGCCTTTAATTCAGTTCTGAGGTCACTTGCCTTGTCTAACCTTTCCTCCATATTGAGCATGGCATCTTTGAAAATTACCTTATGCAACTTATCTTTACACTTCTCGATATCAAATGGAGCATAATCATCATAGGATGCTTCCTGGCAATCCTTCAAACAGTCATTGATATCATATATAATTGATCTAAGCTCTTCATCAGTAGGTTTATATGCTTCTTTTATATGTTCAAAAGTTTCTTTCCTCAAAAGTAGCTGTTGATACCATTCGATGGCCTTCGACAGCTGATTCCCAGTCAAAATGTTCTCTACAACCAGAGTCTGGGCAGGCAATTCCCTGATGCTCTTTATCCAAGGATACATATGCGAATAGTACTCATCAAAAGAATCGCATTCTTTGTGCAAGTCCTTCCATTTATTATGCAATTCTACTAATTTCTTATGAGCTTAAGTAGAGGCACTAATGGTTTCACATCCCATCTCAAAAACTTTTAGTAACCAATTCTCTGTACCTTGGGATTTTCATCTCACCTCACCCAATCTGGCCATTTCATCAGTAGACAGGAAAGTGAGTATTGTCCTTATATCTCCTCCTGCATCTACTGGCTTTACCAAAAACTGGAGGCATGCACGAAGTTCTTCATTTTGTTGCTTCAAGTCTTTCTTAGACGTTTCATCTTTGTCCAATTGTTCCAAAATTGATGTGATTAAATCTTTAAAATCATCTACTCTTTGAGCATGAGTGGTTGGTCCTAGATCATCTGTAGATATGATGTAATCTTCTGCCTTGACTTGTTCTTTTATTACATCAGCTGGCAAGACCGTTATTTCTGCAATTCTTGATCCTGATTCATTCTTATAGATTCTTGACTGTATCTTAGCCTTCTTTTGCTTCTTAGGATTTTAAGCTTGTGACAGGATCATACTGAGATCAAGCTACATTATCTCTACCTGTGGTTCAGGATATGTCAGTTTGCCTTGCAGCCATTCAAGCATAGAATATTTGTTCACTTCAATAGCTCCATCCTTATCAATTACAGCTAGCTCCTTGGGTGGTTCCTGTTCTTGCTCTAGCTCTTCATTCTCCTCTAGACTTATCTCTTCTTTCTTTTCCTCTTCTTGTGCCAAGTTCTCCATATTTGTCATCGTAGTTTCTTGTGCAGACTTGAAAACTTCCTCGGTTTGATCTTTGTCCAGAGGACTATCAAATACATCAATGAATTCCACATTGGCCGAAGGTTCATGGAAGTCTTTATCATTTACTTCAGTCAATACCCCTTTCTCCTCCTCAATTGATGTTTGAGGCTCACGCAATCCCAACTCTGCACATACTTTCTCAATCCTGGGCAGCAGTGGTACTACCAATGAATCTGTAGGCATTTGTAAAATAGGGACAATAGAGGATATAGCTAAGGAAGGCGCATTGGCTTGTGTCAGGTTAGCCAAGACCAAGGATAAGGAGGAAGAAATGACAAGAGGTGAGGGAAAGGGTACTGAAGGTGGAGGGAGAGAGGGTGAAAAGATGGTAGAAATAGGAGGTAATGGTAATTGAGTGGAAGAAGTAGGAGATGTAAGTGTAGTGATAGTGGAATGACATGAAATGGCGATAGTGGAAGAGATAAGGCTACTAGGGGTGCTGGAAGAAATTGCCAATGAGCAAGAAGTAGTAGCAATGGTAGGGGTAAGAGAGGTGGCAAGAGATGTTTCTTGAGTTATGGAAGTTAAAGTTATGGGTGAAATGGATGCAGCAGAGGAAGGAGTGATAGAAGGAGAAGTGGCAGTAGAAATAGCAGAGGTTATGATAGTAGTACCCACACTTTAGGCAGTAGGAGGCTAGGAAGTTGGAGGATTAGAATCTTTCTTGGTTGTAGCATCCTCCTTATTAACTTCTTTTACCTTTACCTTCTTTGCCTTAGAGCTTTCTCCAGAACCACTTGGCATATCTCTTTTCTTGGAGGCCCTTGTCCTGGTAGAGGGAAGTTGATCTTTCTTCTAAGGAGATTTTGTAGATGGCCTCTTCATCTTCTTTGCTTTCTCGACCAGAGATGCATGTTCTTCACTATCTGACTTCTATTTCTAAGCTGGCTCTGTCTCATCTGTGACATGGTTCGGCTCATCCTCTTCTCCCCTGGAGTCCTTATCTGAATCCAATGTTGTGTAAGTGAGCTGAACCCCTTGGGCTTCGAGAGTAGCCACTTGATCTCTTACCCATGCTTTGCTTAATCTGATTGGTTCCCTCATAACAATATCTAGGGAGCTTTCTTCTGCATTTGCCCAATTTGGCAATGGGATAGGCTAATGGTATTGAGCCTCCCATGGTCCTCTGACCATAACATTTTCATCATCCTATAGCTGGTCTGGTACTACCATAATACGAAACTTCCTAATAAACTCCAGAGGCAGCCTTGAATGTGCTTTCTTCATGATCTCATAGTCATCGGGGCAATTGGCCGAAAAATCTTCAATGTGCATCTTGTGGAATAGTCTCTTACTCACAAATCATTCCATCACCTTATTTGGATCAAAATGATCCCTTGCATTGTAGTAGTGTAAGTTAAGGAGCTAAAGTTCTTTATCGGAGTGCTTGACAGATGCCAAAGAAAGGCATGCATAAAGTCCTTTGCCAAACTTGATGGGAAATTGAACATTGGTTCTGTGCAAGTGTTTAAGCTTCTCAGCACAGGGTATTAATTGCCTAGATAGCTCTAGAAGCACTGTCTTGTCATTGGGATACCTGGGAAGTCTGTAGGCCATCCTGGTGAAGCCTTGCACCCTTAAGTATGTGAACTTCTCGAATTGGATATACCATCCGCCATACTTAGTTATCTCATTCATGGCCTCGGTGGAAATCCTCAAGGCTATGTCACCTTGTAGCATTCAGGTTATATACATTGTGAATGCATCATTTACCCTTTTGAAATGTATCAGTGATTGAGATGAGGTCAGCTATGGGTAGCATTCGTACACCTTTATCTGGGTTTAGTCATCATTCCCAATTTCTCCAATTTTGGATAGCCCAACATAATGATTTCTCCTTGCCAATGCATAAACAACATAGGATGTCCACCTGAAGTATCTATTTTCTTTGAAATTGCTAAAGGCCTCATGAATGTTGTCACTGAGGATTTAGGCCCAGTGGAACTTAGTTCCTTTCAGTATCTCAATGATAATGACAAACATCCAATCTTCAAAGGTGGAGGTTGTTGGCAGTTCATATATCCTGCTCAAGAAAGTCACCAAGTCTCCAATTTCATCATGGAAGTCACTTCTGTATAATACTCAGGGAAATTTGATGAGAGCAGACCTTCTGCTCTTGGCCCAATTTTCATTCATATACTTTATGCAGCCTTCTACATCTTTGTTATAAGTATCTTGTGATCCTTGTTTGTCTGGCATAGTCATAACCTTGTGCCAGGGAATATCAAAGGTTTTAGCTAGAGAAGGTGGGGTTAAATCAGCCAAGGTATCCCCACTGGCTGTTTGAATTATTCTTGTCATTATGTCATATATGTCTGCATAAGTTGCCATTAGTTCTGCACATTGCACTAAAGTAGGGAAGGCATCAGCTTGTGAAATACCACTATCTCTGAGTATTCTGGCCCTAGGAGTTGGGTTTGGATCGAAGACCCTCAATCTAAAATCATCTAGGTCTATCTGACCTAGGTCTGTATCTCCTACATCACTCCACTTGGAGTGAATCTTAGTCTCTGGAGGGATTCATTTGAACTCGTACTTCATTGCTTAGGCTCGGGCAGTCATTTTGTCTGCAGGACTAGACCTTATAAGTTAGACACCTTGAGGAATCCTATAACACACTCCTAAGTTTAAGATGAACTTTAACAAATCTACTATTGCTACTAACATACCTTTCGAAGGAACTTCAAATCTGACATTTATTGTAATTGTAACAATCATCATTAATGCATGCAAAGAAATATCTAATGTTGCAAGAAATTCTATGAAAATCATCCTTAACAATGCATTACAACATCAATTCTATCATTTTGGGTACTTTCCCTTTGAAATTCTTTGAAAAATTAGTCATTTGCATGGTTTTGCGCTATCTTGAGGGTCGTCCAACCTATAGGCAGAGAAGCATTGAATTCAGGGTCATCCAACCTCAATGGGGAAAATGGGTGGGTCTGACCAAAGGCTTTACTATCCTTATGCTTTTAAATGCTTGCGGGTTTTGATGGGTACCAACCTGCACGGGTTTTAGAGGTCACCGACCTCCATTGGTTATCAAGTCAGTCGATTATGTTCTAGCGTAGAGCCTATTGGTATTCTTTGTATTACTTCTACGCGGGATTCAGCGAGGTCTGATTTGCACGAGTTTTAGTTGCTACTGACCAAGTCGGTGGGAGAGTATTACGGCATAGGTTCGGAAGGGGTTATTTTTAGTGCAAAACTAATGTATTATTTTCAGCAAGATTTTGAGAAGTTACCGACTTTGTAGGAGAATTTGGGATATCCAACCAAGTTAGAGACAAGGTCTCTTAGCGCAAAGTCAGCACGAGACACTTTTGGTGCAAAAGGCAATTTCAAGGCTAGTGGGGGCTTTCAGGACCATCTGACCAAGGTGTAGAAATGTGAAGTGAGCATGTAGGTCGGACATCGAAGTTTTTAGTGCAAGATGGTTTTGAAACCGCAGCGCGGGTTTTGAAGACCTCTGACCAACTAAAGAGTGGTTCATTATGCAGGTTGGTCGAACCTTGTTTTAGCACTAAAAACTAAGAGTATCTATGAGAATTTTGTCTAAGTTTTGGTCATTGGCAGCTCATGGTAATCCATTCTTAACAGGGAATCCTAACGGGGATTTAAGTGAAAACAACAGTCTATGTACGGAAACCCTAGCCAAAAACACAAAGAATTTTCATTTTGTTCAAAAGATTTAGCATTTAATTCAAACCCTAACTATTTGCAATGAAAGCTCAGAAGGAGAGAGTTTAAAACCCTACTTGGTAAATGTGGGAGGTCCATTTAGATTGTGCATGCAGGTCGCGGGTTCAAATTTGGGGCAGATCAATCAGGAAAAGAGTGCAAAATCATGAACGGAGCTCTAAAATCCTGTGTAATATGAAGAAAATGATTTAACATGGAGGATTTGCCCCTTATATCCCTTGGTTAGATCGCCATTAATGCGTAGGCATACGTTTGTCAGTTTAGGGTTTGTGCAGTTTTCTCTTGGCTCAAACCTAGCGGGGAATTTGGATGCATCGGACCTAATTGGACAGGACCGCTTTCAGCGCTAAGATTTATAAGTTGAACTTGCACAATTTGTGGGCATTTGAGGTCCATCCGACTTGTGGGCATTTTGGCCTTGTGTGACTTAGTCGGTGATTGCTTGATTTAGCGCAAGTCAGAGAAAGTTAATTCTAGCGCAAAAGTCCATCGGAAAGGGAATTAGCGCTGAAGTCGGTGACAACAATTTTTAGCACCAGGTCGGTTGGAAGACAATCCACCCAAAGGTCGGATGGAAGGGAATTTAGTGCAAGGGTCAGTTAAAGGGAAATTCAAGGCCTTCAAAAGGAAAATAAGGATTCAACCTAACAGATTCTGAAGTGATTTTTTGATATCATCATTCAATTAAGGTCAAAATGCACTTTGACCACTTAACCACTTAAGAGATGAAAAGATCTAAAGACACCTATGCCAAATCAGAAGAGGGGGTCCTCATTTTTGAATGGGACATGTGTGCGAGGCACAACAAATGGTGACTCTACTGGGAAATGCTCTCGAGCATTCCAACAATAAACATTCAGTTTGAACCCAGAATCTCTGTGTTCCCCACATATTAAACAAAAAAGAAAGGTACCTTATCAAAGGATTTAAGATCACTAACTAGTACAACCATCCACATCCTGAAAACCTAAGTGTGTGCAATTGTATTCATTCACATCCTTTGGCAACTAAGTTCATCCAAGATCCCCTGATACAAGCTAGAAAGCTGAAATCATTCTACCACCAGGAAATGCTCAAATTTTGAAGATGAAATTAGCCTTGAAAAGAATAGATGACAAATAGTGTTTTCTGGTATGATGGCATTTGATGGTCATTTCTAGATAGTACCTTTTGTAAGTATTTGCAACTTGGTAGTCTCTTTATTTGCACTATAATGGGTTTGGTGTTGAAAAACACCTTTTATTTTTACCCAACGTAGGCTAGCAACACTTAGTGTCACCTATCTTCTTTCTTGATTGATAGTGCATGTGGTAGAAGAGGAAGTCAACCCTTTTACTTGACACGGGATCACTCAGACTTGCCTAGCTACCTTAGGATCATTTAGAGTGTGAAAGATATATGGTTAGAAAATACTTCAAGTGCACCAACTAATAAATTATTTCCAAAGAATAGACACCATACTCCTTGGCATAACAATGGAACCCATAGCAAAAACTAAGTGGAAACCTTGGCTTCTCGAAGGAAAACACACAATTATTCACCCATCAAAGAAGCCCTTGCAGGTTTGCACAACTGCCACCACATTAATACAAAGACCCTGCAGAAAAGCAAGCGCAACAAGTAAAAACTAAAAGGACAACTAATCTAAGAAAAACACCTAACAACTAAGGAAAGCAAAGGAGAGAAAGCAAAACTAAACTAAAGGCAACCTAAACTAACAGCAAACAAACCCCCTAACTATTTACCCTAAAACGAGGCATGACTGCCTCTCAAGCTTGGAAGTAGTGCTTTAGGAACTGGCCATTGACAGGTAGTGGTAGCTCCTCACTAGTAAGGCTCTTGAGTCGGTATGTGTTGTCTCCAAGGATCTCATAGATCTGATAGGGACCCAACCAAAGTTTATCAAACTCACCATGTTCTCCTTTCTTCTCATGTGCTTTATCCCAATATAGGACCAAATTAGAAATGCGTAAGGCTTTGACCTTGGCTCTTTTGTCAAACCATCATTTTATGACTCCCTGATGTTTAGCAAAGTTTTCTATAGCAGCGTCACATTTCTCTTCAAGATGCAGTAATTGGGCCAACCTAGAGGACAATTCATCATCAGTTTCAAGGTAGTCTTGCATGAATTGTAGCACGGGAATCCTCAAGTGGATAGAAAGATGGGTTCAATCCCATACACTAGGTGATAAGGTGATGTGTTCAGGGCTGCTTTATGTCAGATTCTATCAGCCCATAAGGCAAACCTAAGCTGAGTATGCCAGTCTCTGGGGTTTTTGTCCAATAGTCTCTTAATAACCTCAAGTATATTTTTGTTCGTTGATTCATCTACCCCATTCCCTTGTGGATAGTAATTAGATGAGAACTTGAGAGTAATCCCATAATCAAATGCCTAGTTAGAAAAACGTAATGATGCAAAGGCAGAGTCATTATCACAGACTAAAGCAAATGGACAACCAAATCTAGTGATATTATGCTTTTCAACAAATTCAATAACTACCTCTATGGTGCATTGCTTACAAGCTATTGCTTCAGACCATCGAGTACAGTAATCAGTAGTGGTCAGAATATACCTGTGGATTGTAGAGGAAGGCAGATTGATCATACCGATAAAGTTAAGGCCCCACTAAGCAAATGGTCATACCTCCACTATTGGTTGCAAGGGCATGGCTGTGTGTCATTCTCTATGTGCATTGGTCTAGAATATATGGCAGGTTCTTACATGTGAATATGCGTCTTTGAACAAAGTTGGCCAGTAATATCCAGCACGAAGAACTTGATTAGCTTTTGAGTGCACTGACCCATGACCTATCCCAAATCTCTCGTGAAAATAGGTTAATACCTAATTGACCTTTGACTTGTCCAAACACCTGAGATAGATGCCTTCATGATTCTTCTTATAAAGGACTAATCCTTTTATCATGTAACTGTTGCTTTTTAGCTTGAGTGCTCTCCTTTGCATTGGATTCAGCTATGGTGGACAACGTTGATTGAGTAAATAAAATATGATATCTCCATACCACTCATCCTTTGAAACGTCTTCTAACATATATTGCTGGGAGACTAGGTCTGGTCCTACTTCAACCATTGTTCTAGTGAGGGCTTGACCTCTTACCAATTTCATAGGTTGAATATCTATATCAAACTCTTGCAGTATGGTGACCCACTTCCCTCATCTTTCTCCTAATTCACTCTACATCAGCAATGCTTTGATTGCTGCATCCGGGACTATGGCAATTACTTGACTTCTTAAGATGTAATGACATAATTTCTTAACTACCTTTACTAGAGCGTATACTTGTTTTTCTACATTTGGATACCTTAGCTCTGCATCTTTCAATGGGGTGCTCATGAAAGCAATGGGCCTTTCATCATCAACTGATCTCTTTTGCGTCAACATTGCAGTACAAGTATGCTCGGAAGCAAATGAGTATATTTGAAATGGCAAAGTATAATCAGGACTCACCAAGATAGGTACATTGACTATAGCTTGTTTAATTTTTGTGAAGGCAGCCTTGGCTTCTAGAGTCCAATCCATTTTCGCGTCCTTCTTTAACATGGCGTTGAGAGGTTGAACAATCTCAACAAACCCTGTGATGAATTTACGTACAAAATTGATCTTACCAAAGTATGACTTAAGTTATTTCTTGCTGGCTAGAGGAGGTATTTTGAGTATTTCTTGGATCCGGTCTAGATCGATGGATATTCCTTGCTCAGATATTACATGTCCCAGCAACTTCCCCTCAGTTACTCCAAAAATGCACTTCTTGGGATTGAGTGATATACCATAATCCTTGCATCACTGCAACACCTTTCTCAGATCTGCTACATGATCCTCTTGCCTTTTTGAGAATATTGTGAGGTCATCCATGTAGATGATAATACATTTTCCAACTAACCCTTTAAAAAGCAACATCCATTGAATGTTGAAAAGTTGCGCCAGCATTGATTAAACCAAATGGCATGCGGCGATATGCATAGATGCCCCACTTGCAGGTGAAGGATGTTTTCAATCTGTCTTCATATTCTACCATCACCTAGTTATAACCAGAATATTTGTCCAAGAATGACATCATCTGGGACCCATTAACAATCTGCAACACTTTGTCCAAAGAAGGCAGTGGGTAATTATCATTTTTAGATGCTCTATTTAAATTATGGAAGTCAACACAAAGCCTGATTTCTCCATTTTTCTTTTAGATTGGGACTAAATTTTCTATCCATGTAGAATGTCTGACTGGAAATATTATCCTTTCCAACAGTAGCTTCTAGACTTCTTTGAAAATTAGTGGTTCCAGTAGAGCATTCACTGGCCACTGCTTTTGTCTGAATGGCTTTGCTCCTGGCTTCAATGGGATGGTGTGCATGATGATTGAGGTATCGTATGTCTTTAGATCTTCATAGCTCCATGCTATAACCTCATGGTAATCCCTTAATGCATGTATGATTCCTATCTTTTCTTCTTCAGTACTAGCTTTCCCAATGAACACATTCTTAACATTTTCTTCTGGTCCCAAGTTAAATAAGTCACACTTTCCTCCTAGAGATGCTCCTTCTTTCCTTTAGGTTCCTAAATTATCTGCATCAAACAATCTTTCCAATTCTTCCATTCCTCGTGGGATCATATTGGTTTTCAGGTTTAATACTCCTTCTAAATCCATTTCGGCAGGCTCCATTTCTTCGTCATCTATTATCTAAGTAGTGAAAACATCAGATGAAGTAAGAAAATTAATTATATGCTGATCATCTTCAAAAACTTAGAAATTGGTAACATTATCAGGTACAGACAGGGTAGCAACAAACTCAACAGAGAACTTCTTTTCTCCTGCCATAGGCGTTGGCTCTAATGTACTTACCGTCTGAACTAAACATTTGCAACATGATTCTGCCTCCTTGGGATCACTTGGATATTAAAACCGTCAAAGCATTCTATAAAATCCCAGACTCTGTTCTTGTACCTATTCAACCTCTTATCATTGCATGAGTACTATTTTCTTACTTGTTTCACTACTAACTTAGAATCACCAAACACCTGGATAATTCTAACCTTCTTCTGTAGTGCTAGCAGCAACCACTGCATTAATGCTTCGTATTCAGTGACGTTGTTTGTGCATGGAAACTGTAGTCTTTATGACACCAAATACAAACTCCCAGTGGGGCTGATTAATTCGACCCCTGCACCGGACCCTTGTCTGCATCTTAAGCCATCAAATCTTAAGGTCCATATGCAAAAATCTTTGCTATTATCATTATGTTTTACAGACTTCTTCTCACCAAGCGAAGGCTCAAGTTCTTCCTTCTTTTCAATAGTTGATACCTCCTTCGGGATTATGGGGATCTTCAATTGTTTTTGCACTTGTTTGACTGCCTCTTGACACAGCTGGCAAGTAAATTTAGAATGCAAGGTATCATGTATACAACACCAGTTGGGAAATAGTAACTCCTCCATTTGAACCTGCTTTCTAACAACAGTTTGATCTTGCACAAATCTAGTTACGAAATCACAAAATCCTTCAAATACCCTAGGTTCATCTTCTTCTGAAGAATCTTCTGCATCTGATTGAATGTATGCTTCTGTACTTTCCAGTCTTTCTAGAAGTGGTTTAGAGGGTCTTAAGCAACTTAGCATGAGGAATTCTTCTGATTGACTAATGTGTGGAAGATAAACTCCCAAATCAACTTCTGAGAATATAATCTCATTGGGTTGGTTATACTCTGTAATCATATGCTTCATCTTAGGTTCTCTTGCAATACGTATCTGATTGGCCAATCCTTTCCATGGTAGCCACATATGGGAAAGGTCAATTGCCATATAACTGTTCAAAGTTCTAGACCAATCTCTACTAAGAAGCATGCCATATTGATCTGGAATGTCTACTACTTGAATATCTATATACTACTATACCCTAGGATCAGAAGCCAGTTGCATGTGTATCTTGTTTAGTTCACCTGCTATATTCATCTCAGTCTTATCTAATTGTGTTACCTTCCTGGAGGATTTGGCCAGAGTGAGCCCAAGTGCTTTGCAGACTGATAGTGGCATTACATTCATGGAAGCACCAAAATCTACTAAGGAGTTATGAAGGTTCCTATTGAATATCCTGAGTGTTAAGAGGAAAGGAGGACTTTCTCTCTTATCTTTATACAATGTCATCTTTTGTTCCACATCAGTCACATGTAATCTTTCTTTCCCTTTATCAATGCTATCTTTGGTGATGTTTTCCTTTGGGACATAATCAATTTTAGTCCTAGCACCTATATCTTGAAAGAAGGAAGACTTGACCTCAGGTATTTTAAGCAACTCATACACAGAAAGACTAACCTTCATTTTCTTCAGTTCTTCAGCTACATACTGTCCCATCTTCACTATGTCAGATCGTTGGGAATTTTCTGCAACAGTAGTACCCTAATATACTGATTGATGGGGAATTTTGGGGGGTTCAGGATTATTAGTAGCTTTTGGGTCAGGTGGAATCTGATAGCTATTTGGTGGGATGGAGGTGGTAAAAGGACCTTTAGACTTGCTACTTCTCAGGTTGTAAGGAGTCTTATTGTATTGCTGATATGCATTAACTTCTTTAGACTCTTCCTCCTCAAGTTGATTATCATCTTGGAATGGAAATGTATAACTATCAAGGACTAGAGCAGTATCATACCTTTGAGAAGGAACAATTTCATACCCTGTCGGTGGAGTCTCCTAATTTTTAGCATTTTGAATCTCCATCTGGAAGATACTGGATGCAATCTAGAATTCTGGGCAATCTAGTTTAGAGTGAGCATTCATGTTGTGCAGTCTGCACCAAGTGGATAAAGTTGCTTCAGCTAAAATCATGCGACCCAGGGTCCTGGTATCATTGTTTTGATTTTCCAAGGGTGAAGGTACTCCTCCATTGTTTAGTCTGGTGTTCCATGATTGGTTTGACCGCAGCTGAAAGTTTTGATTTTGGTACTGATTCTGATTTGGGAAATGGTTCTGATTTTGATTTTGGGAGTACTATTGATTCTGGAAATGTTGTTGATTATGTCCCCTTTTCTACAGATAAGCATTATGGTTCTTGAGGTGGGTAACCTCAGCAGTGAGCTTCTTCATTTGCTCAACCAGTTCTTTGATATCATCCCTATCTTCTTTGGCCTTGGCTATTTCTAAAGATTGTAGGAAAGGCATTTGTGTTGGAGGCATTTTAGCTACTGGATTGCCTGGGTGGATCGGTAAGGCTTGTGTTGCAGCTGGGTTTGGAATTGGATTCATCATAGGAGTATGATTAGCCAATGCATGATTTATAATAGGTATTTGATTTGGCATGGCAATAGGTCCCATATAGTTCAATGGACCAGAGGCTGTCTATCCGAACTGGGTGCTCACAGTGACAGCAACAGAATATGCCTGAGTTGAAGTAGCAAGTATTGGGTTAGCTCTCCTTGTGAACATGGAGGTAAGTTTATCCAGGGTAGCATAGTAAATGGGTAGGGCAGCAGCCTGATCTACAACTTAAGGAGCTTGCAAACGACTGTAGGCTTTCTAAAATCTGTTGTTAAAGGAAATAATCATCTCACCTTCATCTCTACGAATCTCTGTAAAAGATCGATAAAGATCAGCTGGGGTGGTAGGCATACAAAATCTATCCAGGAAAGTAGTCTTCAGGTTCTACCATGAATTTATGGATGCTACAAGGAGGTTTAAGCTTCATCCTACAGGGAATAAGGGAACAACCTGCATATCACATCCTCATACTGTACTTGCAACATGAACATGTTAGCTTCAAAGATTTTAATGTGCTCATATGTAGTCCTATCTAGATCATGTACTCTAAATTTTGAACAGAACTTATCTGGGTTCTTTGGCATATCATGGTAATCCTTGAACAAAAAAGGAGAATGGTTATTTCCTACAAAGAAGGCCATGTTGGGAGGATTAATGGGAGCTACAGTGGTGTTTCTAGGGGCTGACTAAGCTCTTGGGGCTCTAGGTATTCTTTGATCCCTTCTTGCTCGTCTAAATTCTGCCAGGGACAACAGCTCTTCTCCAGCTGAACTGGATCTAGTGTGTCTCTTTCTACTCCCTAAACTTGCTGATTTTAAGCAGAGGGAAAGGTAGCCCTCCTTCTAATGCCAATTCTGTTGATGGTGGTTTTAGCACACAACAACGCAGGTGTGATTGTTGGTTTCACACCTCTCTTGAAAAGTATCCTACCCTAGGTAAGACTACTCCAAGGATAATATAGCTAGGTCTTAGCTTGCTTGGAATATCTCAATTGGTATGTTCTAGTTGTGCCTACAAGGGGTCTTACATGCAATCTGCAAATCTTTAGGTTTAGGGCAGAAAATACACATAAACCCTTTTATGATTTTCAGCTGATAAACAAGATAAAGTGCTGCTGAAATTCCTATTCTAACAATTAATGATGGTTTTAAAGAAAATGCAAAAGGGTAGAGTTTTTAGAAGAATCCTAAGTGACATTCATAATGCATAGGTTATCTTTAGTAGACAAATACTCTTAAAATCTTAACTAGCTTCCTGAGTTGCCAAACTGAAATGGGTGTTCCAGTACTACAGAAAACAGTGTTATCTTCAATGGAAGTCAAAAGATTTTCAGATCACATTCATTTGTTAAATACCCAATAAGCGGCGCAAATTAACTTATGAAATGCAATTGAACTTCAGCACAAACAATTAGCCCAGACTAACTTTACAGAGCTATTTACCGTCAGCAAATAACTAAAATTATGGACTTGGAGTATTTGTCAGATACTATAGCAAACCATGAACATTATAAAAGCACAACTAACTAACTATGGGAGAGCATGAAGCGAACCATGTAAACCAAAATGACCTAACACAAGATACAAATTCTTAGAATTACCATAGAAAGTTGCTTTGTATTACTTCAAATGGCATAGAGTCAACAATTCATTATCAAAATCTCTCTTACAAACAAAGGAAATGGTAGCCCTTTATATAGAAAAGTAGCATACCGAGTTTTCAAATGAACAGTGGAGATTAACTCGACACCAACGGCCCGGATTACATCAATAAATATAGCTATAACAGCTCACATCAATTCTCAGATTACACTTTGTCTTCTATGAAAAAGACAAAAAATAGCCCCCAAATACATTGAATCTAGTCAATTTGACTAGCCAAGTCAATATATTAGTAGAAAAGAACATTTTAGAAGAAAGAAAAAGACAAAATAGAGTCACATGCTGCCCCAAATATAGTAATTTACAATCATGATGGGATTACATCCTTAGAATTTCTCAAAATAACATCAAGATTCATCATCTAAGTCAATTTTGTCTTCACTAGCCTGCTTGTTGCGATAAGTTAGGCATGCGTCAAGTACAGGATTAATCTCAGACGGATCTGGATCCTTTAAGTGATTTATCCGGTAGTCAAACACTTCCAGTTCCTGACTTAATTTACTATGTATTCTCTCTATCTCTGCTCTTGCCTTTTGAAATGCCTTGAACTTAGCTCTGAGGTCACTTGCCTTGTCTAACCTTTCCTCCATACTGAGCATGGCATCTTCAAAAATTACCTTATGCAACTTATCTTTACACTTCTCGATATCAAATGGAGCATAATCATCGTAGGATGCTTCTTGAAAATCCTTCAAAGAGTCATTGATATCATATATAATTGATCTAAGCTCTTCATCAGCTGGTTTATATGCTTCTTTTATATGTTCAAAATTTTCTTTCCTCAAAAGTAGCTATTGATACCATTCGATGGCCTTCGGCAGCTGATTCCCAGTCAAAATGTTCTGTACGACCAGAGTCTGGGCAGGCAATTCCTTGATGCTCTTTATCCAAGGATACATATGCGAATAGTACTCATCAAAAGAATCACATTCTTCACACAAGTCCTTCCATTTCTTATGCAATTCTACTAATTTCTTACGATCTCGAACAGAGGCACTAATGTTTTCACATCCCATCTCAAAAACTTTCAATAACCAATTCTCTATACCTTGGGATTTTCATCTTACATCACCCAATCTGGCCATTTCATCAGTAGATAGGAAAGTGGGTATTGTCCTTATCTCTCCTCCTGCATCTACTGGCTTTACCAAAAACTAGAGTCATGCAAGAAGTTCTTCATTTTGCTGCTTCAAGTCTTTCTTAGATGTTTCATCTTTGTCCAATTTTTTCAAAATTGATGTGACTGAATCTTTAAAATCATCCACTCTTTGAGCACAAGTGGTTAGTCCTAGATCAACTATAGATATGATGTAATCTTCCGACCTGACTTGTTCTTTTATTACATCAGCTGGCAAGACCGCTATTTCTGCAATTCTTGATCCTAATTCATTCTTATAGATTCTTGACTGTATCTTAGCCTTCTTCTACTTCTTAGGCTTCTGAGCTTGTGACAGGATCGTACTCAGATCAAGCTACATTATCTCCACCTATGCCTTAGGATATGTCAGTCTACCTTGTAGCCATTCAAGCGCAAAAGATTTGTTCACTTCAGTATCTCCATCCTTATCAATTACAGCCAGCTCCTTGGGTGGTTCTTGTTCTTGCTCTGGCTCTTCATTCTCCTCTAGACTTATCTCTTCTTTCTTTTCCTCTTCTTGGGCCAAGTTCTCTAGATTTATCATTGTAGTTTCTTGTGTAGACTTGAAAACTTCCTCTGTTTGATCTTTGTCTAGAGGACTATTAGATACATCAATGACTTCCACATTGGCTGAAGGGTCATGGAAGTCTTTATCGTTTACTTCAGTCAATACCCCTTTCTCCTCCTCAACTGTTGTTTGAGGCTCATGCAATCCCAACTCTGCACATACTTTCTCAATCCTGGGCAGTAGTGGTACTGCTAATGAATCTGCAAGCATTTGTGAAATAGGGACAACAGAGGATATAGCTAAGGAAGGTGCATTGGCTTGTGTCAGGTTAGCCAAGACCAAGGATAAGGAGGAAGAAATGACAAGAGGTGAGGCAAAGAGTAGTGAAGGTGGAGGGAGAGATAGTTAAAGGATGGTAGAAATAGAAGGTAACGGTAATTGAGTGCAAGAAGTAGGAGATGTAAGCGTAGTGATAGTGGAAGGACATGAAATGGTGACAGTGGAAGAGATAGGGCTACTAAGGGTGCTAAAAGAAATTGCTAGTGAGCAAGAAGTAGTAGAAATGGTAGGGGTAAGAGAGGTGGTAGGAGATGTTTCTTGAGCTATGGAAGTTGAAGTTATGGGTGAAATGGATGCAGCAGAGGAAGGAGTGATAGAAGGAGAAGTGGCGGTAGAAACAATAGAGGTTATGATAGCAGTGCCCACACTTTGGGTAGTAGGAGGCTAGGCAGTTAGAGGATTAGAATCTTTCTTGGTTGCAACATCCTCCTTATTAATTTCTTTTACCTTTACCTTCTTTGCCTTAGAGCTTTCTCCAGAACCACTTGGCATATCTCTTTTCTTGGAGGCCCTTGTCCCGATAGAGGGAAGTTGATCTTTCTTCTAAGGAGATTTTGTAGATGGCATCTTCATCTTCTTTTCTTTCTCAGCCAGAGATGCATGTTCTTCACTATCTGACTTCTATTTCTCACCTGGCTCTACCTCATCTGTGACATGGATGGGCCCATCCTCTTCTCCTCCGTAGTCCTTATCTAAATCTAATGCTGTGTAAGTCAGTTGAACCCCTTGGGCTTCTAGAGTAGCCACTTGAGCTCTTACCCATGCTTTGCTCAATCTGATTGGTTCCCTCATAACAATATCCAAGGAGCTTTCTTCTGCATTTGCCCAATTTGGCAATGGGATAGGCTGATGGTATTGAGCCTCCCATGGTCCTCTGACCATAATATTTTCATCATCCTATAGCCGGTCTGGTACTGCCATAATGTGAAACTTCCTAATAAACTCCAGAGGTAGCCTTGAATGTGCTTTCTTCATGATCTCATAGTCATTGGGGCAATTGGCCCAAAAATCTTCAATGTGCATCTTGTGGAACAACCTCTTACTCACGAATCATTCCATCGCCTTATTTGGATCAAAATGATCCCTTGCATCGTAGTAGTGTAAGATGAGGAGCTGAAGTTCTTTATCAGAGTGCTCTATAGATGCCAAAGAAGGGCATGCATAAAGTCCCTTGCCAAACCTGATGGGAAATTGAACATTGGTTCTATACAAGTGTTTAAGCTTCTCAACATAGGGTATTAATTGCCTAGATAGCTCCAGAAGCACTGTCTTGTCATCGGGATACCTGGTAAGTCTGTAGGCCATCCCAGTGAAGCCTTGCACCCTTAAGTATGTGAACTTCTCGAACTGGATATACCATCCACCATACTTAGTTATCTCGTTCATGGCCTTGGTGAAAATCCTCAAGGCTATGTTACCTTGCAGCATTCTGGTTATATACATCGTGAATGCATCATTTACCCTTTTGAAATGTATCAGTGATTGAGATGAGGTCAGCTATGGGTAGCATTCGTACACCTTTATCTGGGTTTTCTCATCATTCCCAATTTCTCCAATTTTGGATAGCCCAACATAATGATTTCTCCTTGCTAATGCATAAACAACATAGGATGTCCACCTGAAGTATCTATTATCTTTGAAATTGCTAAAGGCCTCATGAATGTTGTCGCTGAGGATTTGAGCCCAGTGGAACTTAGTTCCTTTCAATATCTCAATGATAATGACAAACATCCAATCTTCAAATGTGGATGTTGCTGGCAGTCCATATATCCTACTCAAGAAAGTCACCACATCTCCAATTTCATCATGGAAGTCACTTCTGTATAATACTTGGGGAAATTTGATGAGAGAAGACCTTCTGTTCTTGGCCCAATTGTCATTCATATACTTTCTACAGCCTTCTACATCTTTGTTATAAGTATATTGTGATCCTTGTATGTCTGGCATAGTCATAACCTTGTGCCAAGGAATATCAAAGGTTTTAGCTAGAGAAGGTGGTGTTAAATTAGCCAAGGTATCCCCACTGGCTATTTGAATTGTTCTTGTCATTATGTCATATCTATTTGCTCAAGTTGCCATTAGTTCTACACATTGCACTGAAGTAGGGAAGGTAGCAGCTTGTGAAATACCACTATCTCTGAGTATTCTGGCCCTAGGAGTTGGGTTTGGACCCAAGACCCTCAATCTGAAATCATCAGGTCTATGTGACCTAGGTCTGTATCTCCTACCTCACTCCACTCGGAGTGAATCTTGGTCTCTAGAGGGAGTCCTTTGAACTTGTACTTCATTGCTTGGGCCCGGGTAGTCATTTAGTCTGTAGGACTGGACCTTATAAGTTTGACACCTTGATGAATCCTATAACACACTCCTAAGTTTAAGATGAACTTTAACAAATCTACTATTGCTACTAACATACCTTTTTAAGGAACTTCAAATCTAACATTTATTGCAATTGTAACAATCATCATTAATGCATGCAAAGAAATATCTAATGTTGCAAGAAATTCTATGAAAATCATCCTTAACAATGCATTACAACATCAATTCTATCATTTTGGGCACTTTCCCTTTGAAATTCTTTGAAAAATCGGTCATTTGCATGGTTTCATGCTATCTTGAGGGTCATCCAACCTGTAAGCAGAGAAGCACTGAATTCAGGGTCATCCGACCTTAGCGGGGAAAATAGGCGAGTCTGACCAAAGGCTTTACTATCCTTATGCTTTTAAATGCTTTGCGTGGGTTTTGATGGGTATCGACTTGCACAGGTTTTAGAGGTCACTGACCTCCATTGGTTATCAAGTCAGTCGGTTGTGTTTCTAGCGCAGAGCCTATCAGTATTCTTTGTATTGCTTTTGTGTGGGATTTGGCGAGGTCCAATTTGTGTGAGTTTTGGTTGCTACCGACCAAGTTAGTGGGAGAGTATTATGGCGCAGGGTAGGAAGGGGTTATTTTCAGCACAAAACTAATGTATTGTTTTTAGTGGGATTTTGAGACGTTACCGACTTTGCAGGAGAATTTGGAGCGTTCGACCAAGTTGGAGACAAGGTCTTTTAGCACAAAGTGAGTGCGAGAGGCTTTTGGCACAAAAGGCAATTTCAAGGCTAGCGGGGCTTTCAAGACCATCTGACCGAGGCGTAGAAATGTGAAGTGAGCATGTGGGTCAGACATCAAATTTTTTAGCACAAGATGGTTTTGAAACCACAATGTGGGTTTTGGAGGCCTCTGACCGACTAAAGAGTGGTTCATTTTGCAGGTCAGTCGGACCTCATTTTAGAGCTAGAAACCAATAGTATCTATTGGAATTTTATCTAATTTTTGGTCCTTAGCAGCTCGTGGAAATCCTAATGGGGATTTGAGTGAAAACACAGTCTATATACGAAAACCCTAGCCAAAAACCCAAAGAATGTTTTTTTCAAAAGATTTAGCATTTAATTCAAACCCTAACTATTTGCAATGAAAGCTCGAAAGGAGAGAGTTCAAAACCCTACCTAGTAAATGTGGGAGGTCCATTTAAATTGTGCAGGTAGGTCGCAGGTTTGAATTTGGGGCAGATCAATCAGCAAAAGAGTGCAAATCACGAACGGAGCTCTAAAATCCCGTTTAATGCAAAGAAAATGATTTAACACGGAGGATTTTCCTCTTATATCCCTTGGTGAGATCACCATTAATGCATAGGCATACGTCTGTCAGTTTAGGGTTTGCGTGGTTTTCTCTTGGCTTGGTCCTGGCGGGGAATTTGGATGCGTCAGACCTGATCGGACAGGACCGCTTTTCGCACTAAGATTTATAAGTTGAACTTGTACAATTTGTGAGCATTTGAGGTCCATGCGACTTGCGGGAATTTTGGCCTCATCTAACTTAGTCGGTGATCTCTTGAATTAGTGCAAGTCAGAGAAAGTTAATTCTAGCGCAGAAGTCCATTGGAAAGGGAATTATCACTTAGTCAGTGACAACAGTTTTTAGCGCTAGGTCAGTTGGAAGACAATCCAGTGCAAAGGTCGAACGGATAGGAATTTAGCGCAAGGGTTGGTTAAAGGGCAATCTAGTGCAAAAGGGCAATTCAAGGCCTTCAAAAGGAAAATAAGGATTCAACCTAGTAGATTCTAAAGTGATTTTTTGATATCATCATTTAATTAAGGTCAAAATGCACTTTGACCACTTAACCACTTAAGAGATGAAAAGATCTAATGACACCTAGGCCAAGTCAGAAGAGGGGGTCCTCATTTTTTAATGGGGCGTGTGTGCAAGGCACAGCGTGATCCCTCTCAATCATCTATTTCCCCTCTTCATCTATAGATGCACGAACTGGAGTTGTGACCTCCTGTGAGAAGCATGAAAAAGCAAATTAGAGTAAAGATGAATATCATTTATGTACATTAAATGATGTGAGATAAAACAAGAAATACATAATGCCATTTACATTACTATCTCATACCTCCATCAAAGGCATTGAAGACAAAATAGCTACAACAATGCCAACCTCCATTGTGTCATGAATATTAGAAGTCTAAATTGTTGTCATCAACTGAAAATCTAGGACAACATTATTTGACAAAAATCTACATAACATTATTTAAATGCATAATGATTAAAAATAGTGAAATTTTGCTTAGTGAAACTTGATCTTTGAATGGCCCCACCAACTCTTCTTGATGTTGGAGGTCCAACATCCACCTATTCATCATCAAATTGTAATTTTAAGAGTACCATTGATATATGACAAAAAATTTACATGTACTATATTTACTATTTTGTTACAAATTACATACATGTTGACTCAACATCACCTCATAACATTGCATTAGATGGTTGATAGATGTAGGATGAGTACTTTTACCCTAAAATTTCATAATACATACAATTCTTTACATTAATTTTGAATTATAATATATTAACATAGTTAATTATAGATTTCAAATAGAAATATATTAAATTGCAAAACCTTATAGAAATTACCTATGCTTCAACACCAAAGGTCATATCTAGCAACTCATACATTATTAACATATTTTGCAATATGGATATGTCCTACTCCTACTCCTATCCCTATGTGGCATACTCCTGATACTATGGAGCATCCTCTCCAATTTCTATATCACGAGCATCCTTGGACCCATAATCACATAGAGCTCCACAAGACTGGTAAATATGTGGGAACTATCGATGCCTACTATTCTCACCCTCGCTAACATGTGAAAGATGGCTACCATGTTGTAGTAAAGACTATGTGAGGGAACTAATAGACTGCAATGTCTCCACCTCAACACTCTCCTTCATAGTAGGAGTGTGACATGCTAAAAAGATGGTCTAGCTAGGGATCTTAATAGATAGTTCTAGACACAATGTGACCCCTCCCTATCCTATGAGGAGCCTTTGCCTCTACCCTAGAAATATCGCATGTAAAAATAATTTGAAATCTCATTGACGATAAACTAACAATAGAGTTTTTTCAAAAAATATTGTGGGACCTCATATTTTTGCATGGCAGATCATCAAACACCATCCACCACCTATCCCAATAGTTTTGAGCTATTCCTTCATGTTTGCGCCAATGAATGGGGAATCTTTTGCAACTCCCATGTAATGGCTCATTAGTTCTTGGATCAATAAATATGGCACATAGATCAGATTTCATTTTTTAAAATCTTTCACCCATGATTTGTTTGAAAATTTTGTCAAATAGAATTGCTAGCAATTTTACCTATAATCTGACCATTTGTTGATTTTTCTAGTCACATAATCTATGTGAGAAATTATTGAGTCAAGGGATTTTGCAAGGGATCTTCAATTTGGATTAGTTGCATTGGAATTTCTCAATGTTTCAATCAAGGTTTCAAGTTATTTTTTATTCTCCTCAATTTTTCCTAAAATATTCATTTGTGTCTCATGAGGATGTTAAGAAATTGAAGGAGGAGTTTGGGGAGGGTTATTTTGTGCCCCCTCTTCAATTGGAATTTCATCATGCCCTCTATTTGGTGTATTAGGGTTTGGGGGCATTTGAGGGGCTTCATTTACTAAAAATTGGAACAAATTGAATCAAAACATTGCAAAACAAATAGTTCATTTTCAAAATTAGAAAAAACATGAAAATCTTACCTTGTTGAGCTTGTTCACCCCATAGAGCTCATGAATGATGTCATGGAGTATGATAATGTCATAGTGGCATTATGTTTGAGTTCCTTTTCCTTCAGCTACTCCAAAACACACTCACACAAAAATTATAGTCGTGTTTTGTTGTTGATAAGAATGATGCACAGGTTGTGTTTTTTAGTTTTTAGTTCTATACAAAGATAATGCGAGCACATTATGGCTCAGTCACTACTAATCCATAACATGAGCACGTTATAACATGCTTGTGTTATATCTTGTTTGGACCAAAAAGTAGTTTTGGCTACTTTTTGGTCCCCCATCTTTTTGCACACGCCCTTGGTTAGTCATACTAGTGCCCATCTGAAGAGATTGATTGTGCCTATTAATAAACCCTATTAGAGGGGGACATTTTTAAATATAATCTATTTTAATAGTCAAAGGTCAATTTTGGCCAATAAAAATAGGACAAATATTTACCACTTTTATTGTGAATGATGTGTAAAATTGCTATTGATTATTTGACCATTGAAGTGGATGATATTTAAGTAGAGTGATGACCTGGGGTATTTAGTGCTAGATAAATTAGCTTGTACTAGTTGACTGTCATAGGATCATAGTACTATTGTACCTATGATTGGAGCCTTTTATATCATCTCATCCAAACATTGAAGCTTACATATTCATTTCGTGAGCTTGGACTATATGCACATCATCCAATCTAGCATTTATCAAGGAGTTAATTTCCCTTGTATAAGGTGGAGAATATTAATACTATAAAATTGCACAAAGATTATTATGAAATGCTTTGAACAAGCTAAAAATCTCTAGCCAATAAGAATAAAAGGTGAAATTTCCCAACCAATAAGATGATAATAATTAATTTTTTGAATATTTTTAATTAAATAATTTGCATGTTTACTTTAGAAAAAATAATATTTCTAGTTCAGACAAGAAAATTTATAACATGTAATTGGGTAAAAGATTTAACCAATAATAACTAATTAAAGAATCATGATTATAATAATATCTACCTAAGGTAGGTAAAATGAGTAATAAATAGGTGGAACCTTTAACTAGACTATATTGTAATTGGTTATTCGCCTTCATGTTCTTTCACATTCCTTCATGGAGGAAATTGATTTGTAGCATCCTTCATTTGCATGGTGATACTCTAAAATCTCTTCTTGGAGGTGTTCCTTTTTCTAGTCGTGTGGTTGATCTTTTCATTGCCTAGTGACAAGATTTGAAAAATCTTCCTTGGCCATTAATCTTCTCTATAGCTATTTTTAGCTGATAGGCTTTTATATGTGAGCGTTATAGTGCTCGGAATTGTCTCACGCCGTAAAATTCATGACAAAAATTTTTCTAAGGTCATCGGTTGTTCCTATCGACGTATTCCTTGAACCTCCTATGGGTGCAAGTGCTAGTATATATTCTTTGGGATCATGTGGATTATTTTCTACCTTGGCTGATCCCACACTTATCACATGGTTACTACTCTAGGTTACATAACTATTTATCCTTTGTAATGTGGATACTTTCCTAAATTCGTTCATGTGGCTTTTCCTGATTCGTTATTTGTCATATCTTAATGGGCAATCATTCTCACATTTTTGTGCAAGTAGTGCTTCAAAAGTCCTTGACAATGATTGTTACCATTTGAAAGGAGGTGGTCAAATTTCTAATAGCTTCTTACGTAGTCATTGTTATATATATGATGTAATTTTCTAGTTTAATACAACTCTCTTGGTTTAAGAAACTCTTTGCCAGTAGATTGAGTGAGAGAGAGCAAAGTAGAGAAACATTATAAACATATTGTATTTAACTATAGGGAATAACAATTTTTTTATAAGTTTACGTTTTATTGTTTTCATGTTGTGCATATATTCGAAGTTGTAGATAGACTATAAGAATTGGTTTAGGCTATGTGGGTCCTGATCCTTCATTGCATCATAATTAGGTGGAGGTTGAAGATATATGTAGATTATATTATAGTTATGTTGAAGGCATTCCCTCAGTGAGTCAGATAGGCTAGTGTGGAGGATTGAAGGTCAATGTTCATCAAGACTCATGCAAGATGATTCAAATGTCATTGGTCATCTGATCTTTCTTGTTGTCATTGTCATTTTGTTGTCATCGGTAAAGCAGAGGAGGTGAGTGATGGCAATTAGTGATAGAACATAACAATCACATACATGGAACATCGTGAGAACCATCTTAGCTAGGGAATCTTCAAACAATGTCACAGATAGTAATCTTTTCAAAAATGAAAAAGCCATTGTGGACTGACAAGTGGAATGGACTTTGAGCTTTTTAATATCTATCATGTGAGATATTGAAGTCTGAAGATGTCAACAAGACTGAAAGGACTTTGTTTTACACAACACGTCTCCCAAGGAAAAAAGGAGGGAGGGAGAGATCTTTATAGAGAGAGAGAGAGAGAGAAAAAGAAGTTAAACAAATTAGACGTTGCTAGGTAAACATTTTCTTTAGTAAATATTTGTAAATTGAACAAGGGTTTTGCTTGGTTTAGATAGTAATTTAATATATATATGTTAATTTAAATAATATCATATAATAATATATATTACTTATATAATATATTATATTTATATTTTATACTTTATAATATATAATAACACATATTTATAATATAGATTTTAATATAAAATAAATATATAGTTACCTACCAAGTATCTAGAAAAAAATATACATATAATTTACATCATATCAAATATAATATACCTAATTAACTTATATAAATAATTATGCATATATAGTTGGTACATTGTTACATCAGTAAAAGAATTTAATTTTGAAATTTTTTGTTTTCAATTGTAGTTACTTTACATATTCAACTATGTATCTATGGGTAAATATAAATGATTTTTGGTCAATTTTATTTCAACTACCATTAAAATTACAATGTGCTGGCAAATTAAGATTTAATACATTTTAAGGGATAAAATGTAAGGTTGTGTTTTTATACCTTTGTTTTACATTATTTTGAATATATATTATAAATATACAATCATAGTTTTGAATTTGATTTTGTGCATCAACTTACTTCTAACTTGAATCTCATGACACAATCTATGAACTAGGTCACACAACATGACATAATAAACCTCATCCAAAATCCTGATGTTGTTATCCTATTGATCCACACACCAAAATTTCATCCATAAAGTATAGCAAAAGAGCATAAAGAAATCAAGTGTTGTTAAAAAATGTTCTTAAGGTATATATTAGATTTTAGACATTTTAAAGTTGAAGTCTACATTTAGGCACAACATCACTACATTCAACTTCTTGCATCTACATTGTTTGTGTGATGTCTTTTTGAAAGTGTAAATAAACCTTCTAAAAGATTGGCTATAACTAAGACAACTTAGGGTATTCACCTCTAGCCTCAAAAGCAATCCCAATTACTTTTTTCAACATGACACCTTATTGATAATAGATCAAGGCATACGATTCTTTGAAGGCTACATTAATATCAAACCAAATCACAATAAAAGGTCTAATCCAATTGTGGCTCAATTTAAGACTAGATCACATGGTACATCCTCATCCACAACAACACATTTTCCTAAAAAAATTACTGCAATCATTTGATCATTGATTCATAATATTATTTCATATTTTTATTACCTACTACATCATATGAACAAATGGTGTAGTAAAAAGTTAAAATTACATATCATAAAAATAACTAAACACTTTGATAGAGCAAAAGAGAGATAGAGAGGGAGATGGATATATACATACATATATACACAAAGAGAGAAGGGGGAGGGGTGAGGGGGAAGGGACAGATGGACTAAGAGAATTAGCTAGAGAGGGAGAGAGAGAGAAAGATAGAGAGGAAGAGAGAGAGTTAGAGCTAGAGGAAGACAAAGAGGGAGATGGAGACAAACAAAGATCTAGGGAGAGAGGAGAGAGGGGGGGTATATACATATATATAATATATATACACAAAGAGAGAAGGGGGAGTGGGAGGGATAGAGAGAATTAGATAGAGATGGAAATAGATATCTATATATAGAGAGAGGGGAAGAGAGAAAGAGAAAGGTAGATGAAGTGATAGAGAGGGGGGATAGAGAGAGATACAAAGAAATAGAGAGCTAGAGGGGAAGACAAAGAGATAGAGAGATAAAGAGGGAGAGAGAAGAATATAGAAAGGGAGATGAGGGGACAAAGTGAGGAGAGAGAGGAAACAAAAAGACAAAGAGAGGTAGAGGAAGCAAAAAGAGAGAGAGATAAAGGAAGAGAAAAAGGGGGAGAGAGATAGAGAGATAAAGTATATATGAAATCCAATACCAATATATAACAATATATTATATATTAATTATTATTATTATTATTAATATATATATATTAGTTTTAATTATGCACAATACAATATAAATTAATTATGTCAACCCTAAGTATGATGCAAGACTCATCTACTATTGGTCATCTGCATGCATTATGAGTTAAATACAAAACTAGGTGAGCAAAAGTGATATAAATAGAATTGAGGTGGCCATATGTGAATTTCTTAACTCATAAATTATTTCCTCAACTCTAGAGTTCAAGCACAAACTGTAATGAATTGGAAACTATGAAAAAATCTATCTTTGATAATCACACTTCTAAACCTTGAATCCAAGATTTCTCTATACGACAAATTTTCAAGGAGTCTAACATGATGGTGAATCTGCTAGAAAATCATGGATGCAATTAACCTAAGGAGATCATTATGTCAAATCAAATTGATAACTGGAATGGCTTCAATCAAATTGTGATATCTAAATCAATCCAAGATAGAGACAGGGATAGTGCTATGGGGATAGAGAGACAAAGAGAAATAGAGAGATAAAGAGAGAGATGAAGAGATATAGAGAGAGGTAGAGAGATAGAGAGATAAAGAGGCATATATATATAAAGAGAGAGAGAGAGACTTGGTGAAATGAATAATTCAATTGGAGGTTTTGATTTGATAATAGGTGGAAGCCCCTATAATAATCTGATAGGTAACAATAGGGACAAAAGGGATGGGCTAGAGGGGAAGCATTCCTCTATTTTCAATGAATTTACTTACTATGAAACCCATCACAAGAAACCATTTAAGAAGACAAAGCTCAAACAATGTATGTCTTCCAAAGCTTTGTCTATAGAAAATAAAGATTGAGCAAGGTCCACCATACTTTTACTTTTAATATGCGTATAGTATACCAAAGGGTGTATGGACAAACCATATCCTTATTTATGTATGATGTTGAACTAAAATTTGTGGATTCAAAGTACCTTTAAGTTTCAAGTAGAGAACATGGATACCTACATAGCCTTCCTATGAATAATTATTTCTAAATTTAACCTTTGCCACCCATGACAATTGAAGAGATATTTCCTAAAACACAAACTCATTAGCCATCATGGGATTAGAAAACTAAGCTTAAATGCATAAACATAGTGGAAAAAAGTGTTATGTTGTATGATAGACTTGGGGCTACAGTCAAGCATTCTATTGTAAAATCCTACTTTAAAGATCAGGCTATGGTACTTTTAAAATGTAAAAAGTGGAGCTTTGTATAGATTGGTCGAAATCATCTAGCTCTACTGGAGCCTCATGAAATAGTATTTTTCATGCAAATGATCCAATGATAAAGAAAAGAGAAAATGAATTTCAATCAATCATTTCATGCCAATGATCCAAAGATGACATGCGTCCATTGGGAACTACACTTATGTTTCTTAAGGACCTAATAATTCTCTTGTAAGACCTCTTTAGTGTACCTATTGCCCACTAAAGTGTAGTTATAACTAACAATAGAAACATCCCATTTCCAAGCTTCATTGAGTCATACATGGCATGACCAATAAAGTTGGAAACAATGCTGCATATTGGACATTTGTAGCATCTCAAAAGCCCAAAAAATAAAAATAATGCTTATGTGAGGCCGATTATTTTACCTTCCTTATTTTGATTGTTATGCATTTCAGTTGATGACATTATTAGACTTTTAGTGACTATGGTTTCATTATGCAGACTTGATTTTATCTCCTAATTATGATAGGACATTGATTAGACATATGTGATTCGATTTGATCATATTAATGCTATTTTGTGATTCGACATACGAGATACATATTTGATGATGCTTGTGATGAGATTCTAGTTATTTATGTGATGTGGACTTTTTGACATGTGATTGAAAAATGCAGTTTAATTTAGAATTATGTATTGATGATTATTGTTGTATTCGATTGTGTGAATTTAATTCTAGTTGCTTTAGCTATGATTGTTCATGGTATGATTGACACTTGATCGAGATGTGCAAGTTTTACATTCCCTAGCCACGGGAAATTGGAGGTAGAATTCACACTATGTTATTCCCTATAAAACCGATCCATTCCCAAGAGGGATAAGGATCACGTTTGAAATTGAATGTGATTTAAGTGCTTGATTTAATTTTTAATCTTTTGGCCTAGTACCCTTTGTTTAAATTAATCAATAATAAGTGTTGTATAAATTTTACTTGATTTACACCACTTGGTATTTATTCTATTTTTTGAGGCCATTTAAAGTAGATTTATGAACCCTTTGTGAACCTTAGTGTCCCAAAAGTTACCCTAGGTGGTTACCCATGGGTCTAAGGTCAACATGGACTATCTAACCCTTGGATTAACTCACTTTTGGTCACTCTAAACTATGGGTTAGTCAAAATGACGAAATTTGAATTAGGGAAGGTGGGAGATGAGTCATGCCTTGGGAAAGACTCATCTCCCTTCCCAAAGTTTGGAAATCCTTTCCCAAGGAAGACTTGGGAGGTCTCCAAGACTCCCAAGTGTGTGGAAGCTTCCTCCAAGATTCTCACACACGTGTGAGAGCATATTGGAGGAAGATGGCTCTTTGAGAGAAAAGGAGGATGCCATATGGCATCCCTTATCCTCTTAGAGGGTTGAGTGGGAATTCCACCTCACCACTTGTCCTCTCACACATGTGTGAGAGCACAAGTGGATAAGGTGAGGATTGAGAGGGAATTGGAGGATGACACTTGTCACCCCCACACTTCCTCTCCCTTGCAAGTGGCATTGAAGGAGGAAGGAGAAGGTGACAAGTGTCACCTTCTCATTCCTCAAGGCCAAATTGATGGTCTATATTATCTCCTCTTGTTGAGGAGTGTGGGGTTCTTGCAATTTTAATTTTTCTTGCTATTTTGGGAGGAGTTTGGGAGAGTTAGAGGAATTCTAGGAGATTGGAAGGTTTGGGAAAGGTTGGAGCTCTTCACCAAACGTGCTTCCATTATAGGGCTTTGAAGGTAAGCCTCTAAAACTTTGTTTCTTCACCCTTGCTTATTTTAATGTGTTGTGTTGTAGTTTTTAGTTGTTTTGTCATTGTTTTGTCGTTGCATTATTTTTGTGTGGGATGGGAGTATGGTGAGAGCACCTCCAATGGAGGTAATGCTCAACTTGTTTAGGTAGGGGAAAGGAACCTCCTTGAGGTCACTCCCACATTGTGTATTTATGCCTTGAGGGCTTTTATTTGTTGAGGAGATTATTGAATGGTGAGAGTGCCATGGAGGCTATTTTGTGATTTTGTGGAGAGTGGTGTTTTTGAAGATTTTTGGCTTGAGGCCATGAGCTTGATATTTTATCATTTGGGTGACCTTTGAAGTAGAGGGGTCCATTCCCTACCCTCAACAAACTCATTTTCATGAGTTGAGTTTTGTGTTAAACCTATGGGCTGATTTTTGTGTTGTTGTGTTTGATTTTTATTGTGGAATGTTGCGCCTGTGTGAATCTCTACCTCCCTAACTCGGGGGTGACCCACTTGCGGGTCTATGGTAGGGAGGAGAGCATTTTGTAGTGGCTGGTTTGTTTTCTTTTGGTTGTGCTTATTGCAGGTTTTGAGTGAAGAAATGAAGTGGATGAGAACCCCTTCTTGTGTGTTTTTAGTGTTATTTTATTGGCTGTTTGAGCCATGGCCATGGTGGCCTTATTGTAAAATTTGTTAAATTTTCCTTGCCTTGAAGTTGGTTGTGGTGAATGTTGTAATGAGAACCTTCTTTTTAGTTTAATAGAAAGTTGTTGTTTCCTTTTTGTGAAGTTGGTTTTGAGTTGAGAGAGAGATGAGTTGATTAATGTTTCTGCCACTTTCTTTTCAAAAGATGTATATATGTGTGAATGTTGCTGAATAAATTCTATTGCACTCCAATGATGAAAGAGAAAATGCATTTTACATTTCTATCATTATTCTTTGCAAAAAAAAAAATATACATGTAAATGTTTTAGATAAATTTTAGTGAATGCAAAGAAAGGGAGAGAATATTTAAGTAGTCTAATTTCTGTTGTTATATTGACTGTTACATTACTAGTTGTTGTTAGGGAAAAGAAAAAAGAGCTGTTAGAAAACTCACATGGAATAGTAACTTTCTACCCTATTGTTACATAAAAATATATATATATATAATATACTCTATGTATACTTATGCTTTCAAAAAAAAGGAGTACTGTTGATTTATTAGGTTGCAACTTGTAAGTTAGTATTCTATTAGTATTCAATGTTTTGAGGAAAAAAAATGCTATGGGAATACATATATTTCTGCATTTTTATAAACATATAAATATATATCTAGTTGTTTTATTCTTCAAAAAAATATATTGTTGTTCTCTGTCTTATAACCTTACTGTGTAAATGCTGAGTAAAAAAATAGAATAAACACAGAAGCAAATTTAATTGCTGTATATATTTAAAAATATAAATATTCAGTAGAAGGAAATGGATTTATACTGTGTTCTACCTGCTAAACAAACTGAGTTTATCATAAATATTATATATATATTTGAAAACAAAAATTAATTTTATTCATAGAATACAGAGATTGCAATACTGTGGGGGCGGACTCTTTTTTTTGTTGAGGTTCAATGTTGAAATCAAAAAAAAAAACAAGTGTATAAACTGTGGGCGACCGGCGACATTGCCCACAGCTATGACTATTGAGGAGGGTGTGGGGAGGAGGCTTTACCTCCACCCACACCCCCGTAACTCCCTTATTCCTCCCACGTACTGCCAGCCCCTGCAAACCCTCTCCCCAGAGCTACGGGAACCCGAAACTCCCACTAACTCTGCCTTCACCGCCCCACATACCGCTCCACCCCCTGCATTGGCAATGCCGCTGCCACACTTTTGTCCATGGCCCCCCTCCCGACTGGCGAACGCCCTCAGCGCCAGCCTCTTCAGCTTCTCTCCACCGTTGGTCCCATGCTCCACCCTTGACCACCACCTTCCCCCACCGCGGCCACCATCTACCACCAGTGCCGCCATCGACCCTGTAAGACATTAAATCTAGTTTTATTGTTAACACACCTCTACTTGTCTTTTAGGGCAAGAATATATTTATCACAAAAGAAAATATATATATTTACAGAATAAATGATGGCAATGGAAAACTTTATGAGATTTAGATGAAAACCTCCGGGAGTTTTCATGGCCTCCATGGCTAGTTGTAAACCCTAACCTGCATCAAGTAGAAAACAAACAAAGAGAAGGAAAGATGAAAATAAGAGATTAGGGCAAAGAGGAAAATAATAAAAAAGAGAAATTAGGTCAACCTTGTTAATAGAAAACGATTTAAAATTAAGTAGGGCCTTTCTCATTTTTGTGAGAGGATAATTTATTTGAGAGGAGATTTTTTTTTATATTCCTTTTGCCTTTTTGTTCATTTTAAACTTGAAGTTCCTTATATTTTTGTTTGAATTTTAAATGAAGGTTTGCATTTTTATTTTATGACCTTGTGCATTTATCTTTCATTTGGGGGAATTTAATTTTATTTATTGGAAAGAGGATTCTTACCATGTTTTTTTTTTAAATTCACTTAAATGGGATTATTGATTTCATTTTTCTTTAGCGGGGTTTTTACCGTTTTAATTTATTGATCTATTTTATCGTTATTTTTACGGGAAGAGTTATTTAAACTCTCCTCCGCCCTCTATTAAATTTTTGAGTTAGTTATTAAATATAATTGTCAAAATTGTATTTAATAACAAATTCAATTTTCTCCTTGGATTTATTTGGCTTCTTGTCATTAATTGTTATTATTTTATTTTCAATTTTTTTTTTTATTATTCCTTTATGCTAGCTCGATTTATTCGACCTTGGCAGAATATTTATTTTAATATTTTATTATTTGCTTTAAATTGTTTGAAATTTGTTCTTAAGTTTTATTTAATTTTACTCTTAAATTTTATTTTCCTATTGGTGAATTATTTTTAAATTTTATTTTGCGTTTATCGAAAATGCGTTATGTTGCCAGAATTTTGCTAGATTCCTAGGGTTTATTTTATGCGGTGTTTTATTCATTTTTAATCCATCATTCCACTTCAATCATGCGCCATAATGCCATATTACTTAATCACTTTTCGAACTGAGTTAAATTAGGGATCGATGTTGGCGGAGTCTTCTTCACCTAGGAAATTTAGGGTTCTGTTTGAAATCAGTCTAACCCTAGAAGTGATGCGCTACGTGTCGCATACCCCCTAGACGGCCTTCACCATAGCGATTACGTTGACATGTTTACACCTTAGGCCTATTGCCACCGAGCACGCAGACTCGTGTGAGGGGGTTCCTAGGGATAGGTAGAAAATTTTTTCGTAGTTCGTGTCATGACCACATGGCAAATGTGGACATAACACGTGTTGTGTGTCGTGACCACATGGGAAATGCTGACATGACATTTGGTATCAGAGCCAAGTTTAAACACTGGGCTTGTTTGGGCACATTATTATTTCCGCAACTTTGATTAATTTGTGGTTACTTCATTTTTGTAGGATACCTCCCTTACATGTTCGGCGAGCGCAGTCCCACCGCACTCTACCCACCGAGGTACACACCGACTCTTCAGCTGAGGGACTAGATCAGCTAGTCCCACAGCTACAGCCAGATCTTCTAGTACCGCAGCCACCACTGGCCCTACCAGATATTGGGCCACAGATATTATAGGCTTTATAGGCAGTTTTAGATAGGCTTCCACCGGCCGTAGCAAAGCCACGCGTAGAGCCATGTGTAGAGCCATGCGTTGAGTTGTGCGTAGAGCCATGTGTCGAGCCCCACGAGGATCTGCAAGAGGAGCCACGCATGGAGCCATGAGCTGAGTCCCATGTCAAGCCACGTGTGGAGCCCCACATTGAGCCACGAGGGGCACCACATGTGGAGCCTTATGTTGAGATGCCAAAGACAGAGGAGGTTGGTTCGACTGACAGGGCCCGTAGTAGGAGCCCTTCACGTCATGCTAGGTATGATGAGGTAGTACAAGTAGAGGACATTGGTCACAGACCTTATGACTATTACATAGATGAGCCTATTAGGAGGCCTAAAGATAGAGGAGACCCCATTAGGGATTTATTGAGGTTGAACCCTCCAACATTTGTCGGGACCACAGAGGGAGCTGAGGTAGAGGCTTGGCTTATCAGCTTAGACAGATGCTTCGTGTTGCGTCCTTATGAGGGCAACACGAAGGCCCATGTGGCAGTACACTTGTTGCGAGATGCAGCAGCTACCTAGTGGCGCACTGAGGAGTATAAGCGTCACCTTTCTTAAGACACTCTCACATGGGAGACCTTCATTGAGCGCTTCAATGTGTGATACTTATCAGACCATTACAGGCAGTGTCATATAGATGAGTTCCATGACCTATAGCAGAGGGGACTTACAGTGGCACAGTATGAGGGTAGATTTACATAGTTATCCAAATATGCGGAGTATCTCCATGACGAGAAACTCCTGGTGCATAAGTTTATCAGAGGACTAAACCATAGTATAGCAGGGCCTATTCGTATGGCAGACCCCCAGACTTTGAGTGATGCTGCCGAGAAGGCATATATCACTGAGGAGATTCAGGGATGAGGGCAGAGTTCATGCCCTCAATCTTAGGATCGTGGACAGCAGTAGCATCAGTAGAGTTTTTGCAGACCATCACAACCACCTCATAGAGGAGGATTTAGTTCCGCACCCTTACCTCCTAGGCCCCCACAGCAGCAAAGAGCTAGGACATAGCCGAGGTCACATGGGGGACATAATAGAGGTTGGTAGCAGCAGGGCCCGTACAGAGATCAGAGGCAGTAGGGACCACCTGCGAGACTCGCGAGGTCACAACAGTCTTATAGGGGCTCACAGGGGACTACTGGTAGATCAGGGTAGCAGCAGTCGAGTAGGACTCAGACTGGATAGGTACAGGCTAGAGGCCCTTGTTATGTTTGTGGTGGAGCTGGACACCTAGCTAGAGAGTGTCCATAGGGTTTTACAGCAGGGGGACAGCCTTGTGTAGGAGAATCCGAGTAGACTGTTGGTGATGTGGGTAGATCCCACTGTATGTTCACGACGGTTGATAACCGCCAGGCTGATTTTCAGGTGTCAATGATTGAGACGTCAAGTATGATTAGGGGTAACCCCATTTCTATTCTCTTTGATTCTAGTGCTACTGACTCATTCATATCTCCATTGTTAGTGGAGCGTTGCAGGCTAGTGGCCTCTAGGCAGGGTGATAGGTGGGTGGTTGAGTTGTCCTCAGGGGCCAAGATGACAATAGATGCCTTAGTCCACGACTGTGAGATTGTTTTGGGACCCTTTACCATAGTATGCAACCTTAGAGTCATGACATTAGGATCCTATGATGTGGTGTTGGGTATGGATTGGCTTGCAGCTCATCGAGCCAAGCTAGATTGTCGCCGAAAGGTGATCAGCTATTTAGACGATCATGACACATTAGTTGAGATTGTGGGCATGCAGAAGCCCACAACAGTGCGTATGATATTTTCTCAGTAGCTTAAGCGCTACATGCGTAAGGGATGTCAAATGTTCACCATCACGGTGAGCGACAAATCAGATGACGAGCCTGAGGCATCTTTGGATGATCATCCCATCCTTAGAGAGTTTGCCGATGTATTTCCAGCAGAGTTACTGGGGATGCCACCCCGACGTGAGGTAGACTTTCACAAAGACTTAGTGCCGGGTACCGAGCCAGTGTCCCGTGCACCCTAGAGGATGACCACACATGAGCTCATTGAGCTCAAGCTTCAATTGGAGGACTTGCTCGAGAAGGGGCACATCTGACCGAGCATTTCACCTTGGGGCACTCCTGTCATCTTTGTGAAGAAGAAGGATGGCTCTCTTCATTTGTGCATGGACTACAGGCAGTTGAATAAGGTGACGGTGAAGAACCGTTATCCTCTACCTAGGATTGATGATCTTTTTGATCAGATGCAGGGAGCCAGGGTGTTCTCTAAGATAGACCTAAAGTCTGGGTATCACTAGCTATGTATCACAGAGGCGGATATCCATAAGACCGCCTTCCAGACTTAATATGGCCACTATGAGTTCATGGTGGTTCCCTTCGGCTTGGCGAATGCCCCTGCAGTGTTCATCAGTCTCATGAATGGGGTGTTCTGTACCTATTTGGATTAGTTCGTGATCATTTTCCTCAATGACATTTTGATCTATTCACGGACCGAGGAGGAGCATGAGGAGCACCTTCATCAGGTTCTACAATGTTTGCGCGAGCAGAATCTTTATGGGAACTTGGCGAAGTGTGCATTTTTTAGGACAGAGGTTCAATATCTAGGGCATATCCTATCTGGTGATGGTATCTTAGTAGATCCATCGAAGATCAGGGCTATCAAGGATTGGCCAGCACCCACTAGTGTGACAGAGGTCAGGAGTTTTATGGGGTTAGCTGGTTATTATCGTCGCTTTGTTGAGGGTTTTTCTTAGATTGCACACTCTATCACTTCCCTTCAGCGGAAAGGGAAGAGCTTTCTATGGACTGAGGAGTGTGAGAGGGCCTTCGGGGTCCTCAAGGAGCATCTGACCAGTGCTCCCATTTTAGCAGTTCCTGATCTTGCAGCAGATTTTATAGTTTGCATAGATTCATCACTTGAGGGATTGGAAGCTATACTTATGCAGGGTGGTAGAGCGATCGCGTATGAGTCGCGAAAGCTCAAGACCCATGAGCTGAACTACCCCATGCATGACTTGGAGTTAGTGGCAGTGGTCCATGCTCTAGTTTGTTGGAGGTATTTCTTATTGGGTCGTCGCTTTGAGCTCCATTCAGATCATCACAGCCTTCAATATATCTTTACACAGCTGAATCTGAACACCTATCAGTAGCGTTGGATGGAGTTCCTCTACAAGTATGACTTTGATGTCCACTACATCAAAGGGAATGAGAACATGGTTGCTGACGCATTGAGTCAGAGGCGCCACGAGCTCTTGACATTGACTTTGAGTGTGGACTTGAGAGGTCGCATTATTCAGCATCTACCAGAGGATGAGTGGTTTCTTGAGGAACAGCAGGAGATCAGTTCACAGAGGGCCCTTGTGGGCAAGTTTGCAGGGTATTCGCTTGAGACAGATGGGTTACTTCGTCATCGACAGTGCATCTATGTACCCCGCACAGGTGACCTACGTACTATAGTGTTATCAGAGGCTCACAGAGCACCATATGTGGCACATCCGGGGGTGAAGAAGATGCATGTTGACCTACAACAGTTGTACCATTAGGTGGGTATGAGACGAGATATAGCAAAGTTTGTTGTTAGATGCCTTGAGTGCTAGAGGGTCAAGGTCGAGCATCAACATCCAGCGGGTCTTTTATACCCACATGAGATACCTAAGTGGAAATGGGACACCATTTCCATAGATTTTATTGTTGGTCTTCCTATGTCTTCGCGTCGCCATGATGCCATCATGGTGACAGTCGACAAGTTGACCAAGGTGGCGCATTTCTCACCTGTATGCATGACGTATAATGCGCCAGCTGTGGCGAGAGTATTCTTGGACGACATTGTGAGATTGCATGGAGTACCTCGCCGCATTATTTTAGACAGAGATTATGTATTCACTTCAACATTCTGCAGAGCCTTGCAGCAGCTGTTGGGCACACAGCTCAACTTTAGCTCCGCTTATCATCCCGAGACAGATGGACAGACAGAGCGGGTGAATTAGGTGTTGGAGGACATGCTTCAGATGCATGTTATGGACCATCAGTCTAGATGGGAGGAGTATCTATATCTAGTTGAGTTTGCCTACAATAATGGGCATCACAGCTCATTGGGTATGCCTTCCTTTCAGGATTTATACGACAGACCATACAGGACACCATTGAGTTGGGATCAGATAGAGGATAGAGTTGCCATTGGTCCAGAGCTAGTTCTAGATATGGAGCAGTAGGTCACACTAATTAAGCAGAGGTTACAGGATGCACAAGATAGACAGAAGAACTATGCCGATACTAAGAGGACTGATCAGAGCTTCTCAGTGGGTGACAGGGTATTCCTTAGAGTGCGGCCACACAAGAGTCCAATCCATTATGGAAAGGGCTCTAAGCTCGCACCACGGTTTGTAAGACCCTTTGAGATTTTGGAGCGGATAGGACTAGTTGCCTATCGTCTAGTGTTGCCACCTAGCCTGTCACGTATCCACGATGTCTTTCATATTTATGTTTTGAGACAATATATATCTAATTTATCTCACGTACTGGACTAGAGTGCTCTACAGGTAGAGGTGGATGGGCAATTGGCTTTGGAGCCAATTTGCATAATGGGTCATCGGATGCTGGGCCTTCGAGGTCAAGAGCTGGACCAGACTAGGGTCCAGTGGGATCGTTATGATGAGGTCACAACGACTTGGGAGGATGCAACTAGTTTGAGGGCACTCTATCCTCACCTTTTTGATGACTTCCAGGAGGAAGTTTAGTCTTAGGGGGGGAGGATGTGAGGCCAATTATTTTACCTTCCTTATTTTGAACATTATGCATTTCAGTTGATGACATTATCAGATTTTTAATAACTATGGTTTCATTATGCAGACTTGATTTTATCTCCTGATTATGATAGGACATTGATTAGACATATGTGATTCGATTTGATCATATTGATGCTATTTTGTGATTCGACATACGAGACACATATTTGATGATGCTTGTGATGAGATTCTAGTTATTTATGTGATGTGGACTTTTTGACATGTGATTGAAAAATGCAGTTTAATTTGGAATTATGTATTGATGATTATTGTTGTATTCAATTGTGTGAATTTAATTCCAGTTGCTTCGGCTATGATTGTTCATGGTATGATTGACACTTGATCGAGATGTGCAGGGTTTACATTCCCTAGCCACAGGAAATTGGAGGTAGAATTCACACTATGTTATTCCTGTAAAATTGATCCATTCCCAAGAGGGATAAGGATCACGTTTGAAATTGAATGTGATTTAAGTGCTTGATTTAATTTTTAATCTTTTGGCCTAGTACCCTTTGTTTAAATTAATCAATAAAAAGTGTTGTATAAATTTTACTTGATTTACACTTGGTATTTATTTTATTTTTTGAGGCCATTTAAAGTGGATTTATGACCCCTTTGTGAACCTTAGTGTCCCAAAAGTTACCCTAGGTGGTTACCCATAGGTCTAGGGTCAACTTGGACTATCTAACCCTTGGATTAACTCACTTTTGGTCACTCTAAACTATGGGTTAGTCAAAGTGACGAAATTTGAATTAGGGAAGGTGGGAGATGAGTCATGCCTTGGGAAAGACTCATCTCCCTTCCCAAAGTTTGGAAATCCTTTCCCAAGGAAGACTTGGAGGTCTCCAAGACTCCCAAGTGTGTGGGAGCTTCCTCAAAGACTCTCACACACGTGTGAGAGCATCTTGGAGGAAGATGGCTCTTTGAGAGAATAAGAGGATGCCATATGGCATCCCTTATCATCTTAGAGGGTTGAGTGGGAATGCCACCTCACCACTTGTCCTCTCACACATGTGTGAGAGCACAAGTGGATAAGGTGAGGATTGAGAGGGAATTGGAGGATAACACTTGTCACCCCCACACTTCCTCTCCCTTGCAAGTGGCATTGGAGGAGGAAGGAGAAGGTGACAAGTGTCACCTTCTCATTCCTCAAGGCCAAATTGATGGCCTATAATATCTCCTCTTGTTGAGGAGTGTGGGGTTCTTGCAATTTTAATTTTTCTTGCTATTTTGGGAGGAGTTTGGGAGAGTTAGAGGAATTCTTGGAGATTGGAAGGTCTGGGAAAGCTTGGAGCTCTTTACCAAACATGCTTCCATTATAGGGCTTTGAAGGTAAGCCTCTAAAACTTTGTTTCTTCACCCTTGCTTATTTTAATGTGTTGTGTTGTAGTTTTTGGTTGTTTTGTCGTTGCATTGTTTTTGTGTGGGATGAGAGTATGGTGAGAGCACCTCCAATGGAGGTAATGCTCAACTTGTTTGGGTAGGGGAAAGGAACCTCCTTGAGGTCACTCCCACATTGTGTATTTATGCCTTGAGGGCTTCTATTTGTTGAGGAGATTATTGAATGGCGAGAGTGCCATGGGGGCTATTTTGTGATTTTGTGGAGAGTGGTGTTTTTGGAGATTTTTGGCTTGAGGTCATGAGCTTGATATTTTATCATTTGGGTGACCTTTGAAGTAGAGGGGTCCATTCCCTACCCTCAATAAACTCATTTTCACGGGTTGAGTTTTGTATTAAACCTATGGGCTAATTTTTGTGTTGTTGTGTTTGATTTTTATTATAGAATGTTGCACCTGTGTGAATCTCTACCTCCCTAACTCTGGGTGACCCACTTGCGGGTCTATGGTAGGGAGGAGAGCATTTCGTAGTGGCTGGTTTGTTTTCTTTTGGTTGTGTTTATTGCAGGTTTTGAGTGAAGAAATGAAGTGGATGAGAGCCCCTTCTTGTGTGTTTTTAGTGGTATTTTATTGGCTATTTGAGCCATGGCCATGGTGGCCTTATTGTAAAATTTGTTAAATTTTCCTTGCCTTGAAGTTGGCTATGGTGAATGTTGTAATGAGAACCTTCTTTTCAATTTAATAGAAAGTTGTTGTTTCCTTTTTGTGAATTTGGTTTTGAGTTGAGAGAGAGATGAGTTGATTAATGTTTCTGCCACTTTCTTTTCAAAAGATGTATATATGTGTGAATGTTGCTGACTAAATTCTATTGCACCCCAATGATGAAAGAGAAAATGTATTTTAGATTTCTGTCATTATTCTTTGCAAAAAAAAATATACATGTGAATTTTTTAGATAAATTTTAGTGAATGCAAAGAAAGGAAGAGAATATTTAAGTAGTCTAATTTATGTTGTTATATTCACTATTACATTACTAGTTGTCGTTAGGGAAAAGAAAAAATAGCTATTAGAAAACTCACATGGAATAGTAACTTTCTACCCTATTGTTGCACAAAAAAAAATATAATATACTCTGTGTATACTTATGCTTTCAAAAAAAAGGAGTACTGTTGATTTATTAGGTTGCAACTTGTAAGTTAGTATTCTGTTAGTATTCAATGTTTTTTGAAAAAAAAAAGAATGCTATGGGAATACATATATTTCTGCATTTTTATAAACATATAAATATATATCTGGTTACATTTTATTCTTCAAGAAAAATATATTGTTGTTCTCTGTCTTATAACCTTACTGTGTAAATGTTGAGTAAAAAAATAGAATAAACACAGAAGCAAATTTAATTGCTGTATATATTTAAAATATAAATATTCAATAGAAGGAAATGGATTTATACTGTGTTCTGCCTGCTAAACAAACTAAGTTTATCATAAATATTATATATATTCAAGAACAAAAATTAATTTTATTCATAGAATACAAAGATTGCAATACTGTGGGGGTAGATTGTTTTTTTTTGTTGAGGTTCAATGTTGAAATCAAAAAAAAAACAAGTGTATAAACTGTGGGCGGCTGGCGGTGCCGCCCACAGCTATGACTATTGAGGAGGGTGTGGGGAGGAGGCTTTGCCTCCACCCACACTCGTGGGTGTGGGTGGAGGCAAAGCCTCCTCCCCACACTAAAATTCTCCTCCCGCGTACCACCAGCCCCTGTAGACCCTCCCCCCAGACCTACGAGAACCCGAAACTCCTGCTAACTCTGCCTTCGCCACCCCACATACCGCTCCACCCCCTGCATTGGCAGTGCCGCTGCCACACTTTTGTCTGCGGCCCCCCTCCCGACTGGCGAACGCCCTCAATGCCAACCTCTTCAGCTTCTCTCCACCATCGGTCCCATGCTCCACCCTTAACCGCCGCCTTCCCACACCGCGGCCATCATCTGCCACCAGCGCCGCCGTCGACCCTGCAAGACATTAAATCCAATTTTATTGTTAACACACGTCTGCTTGTCTTTTAGGACATGAATATATTTATCACAAAAGAAAATATATATATTTACAGAATAAATGATGGCAATGGAAAACTTTCTGAGATTTAGATGCAAACCTCCGGGTGTTTTCATGGCCTCCATGGCTGGTTGTAAACCCTAACCTGCATTAAGTAGAAAACAAACAAAGAGAAGGAAAGATGAAAATAAGAGAAAAGGGCAAAGAAGAAAATAATACAAAAGAGAAATTAGGTCAACCTTTTTAATAGAAAATGATTTAAAATTAAGTAGGGGCTTTCTCATTTTTGTGAGAGGATAATTTATTTGAGATGAGATTTTTTTTTATATTCCTTTTTCTTTTTTTTTCATTTTAAACTTGAAGTTCCTTATATTTTTGTTTGAATTTTAAATGAAGGTTTGCATTTTTATTTTATGACCTTGTGCATTTATCTTTCATTTGGGGGAATTTAATTTTATTTATTGGAAAGAGGATTCTTACCTTGTTTTTTTTAAATTCACTTAAATGGGATTATTGATTTCATTTTTCTTTGGCGGGGATTTTACCGTTTTAATTTATTGATCTATTTTATCGTTGTTTTTATGGGAAGAGTTATTTAAACTCTCCTCCGCCCTCTATTAAATTTTTGAGTTAGATATTAAATATAATTGTCGAAATTGTATTTAATAATGGACTCGATTTTCTCCTTGAATTTATTTGGCGTCTTGTCATTAATGTTATTATTTTATTTTCAAATTTTTTTTATTATTCCTTTATGCCAGGTCGATCTATTCGACCTTGGAAGAATATTTATTTTAATATTTTATTATTTTCTTTAAATCATTTGAAATTTGTTCTTAAGTTTTATTTAATTTTACTCTTAAATTTTATTTTCCTATTGGTGAATTATTTTTAAATTTTATTTTGCGTTTATCGAAAATGTGTTATGCTGCCAGAATTTTGCTAGATTCCTAGGGTTTATTTTATGCGGTGTTTTATTCATTTTTAATCCATCATTCCACTTCAAACATGCGCCATAATGCCATATTACTCAATCACTTTTCGAACTAAGTTAAATTAGGGATCAATGTTGGCGGAGTCTTCTTCACCTAGGAAACTTAGGGTTCTATTTGAAATCAGTCTAACCCTAGAAGAGACGCGCTATGTGTCGCATACCCCCTAGACGACCTTCACCATAGCGGTTACGTTGACATGTTTACGCCTTAGGCGTATTGCCACCGAGCACGCAGACGCATGCGAGGGGGTTCATAGGGATAGGTAGAAAAGTTTTTCGTAGTTCGTGTCATGACCACATGGCAAATGTAGACATGACACATGTGTTGTGTGTTGTGACCGCATGGGAAATGCAGGCATGACAGCTTAACACTAGCTATTGTTCAAGTCTCCTCTTGTTTCGCCACCATCCCAACAACAAATGACCAATATTTTCAAACACTCTATTAGAATGAATTGTTGTTATACCATCCATTCAAAAGCATTCACAATGATATTGGTTCATTAGAACAAGATATTATAGCCCATTGGAAAAGAATTTCAAATAGCTACCATCCATGGTATTTGTATTGTACATCTCCAAATCCATTGAAAAGTACTGATGATGAAACTCCATCTAGCTAGGGACATGCAATAAAAGAAGATAGTCCTAATGAATGGCAAGTCTTGTCAAGTCTATACCTAGGCTTGTCATTTCAACTGGATGGGCTTGACTAGTTAAGGGCATTATCACTTTCAAATAATTGACTAAAACAAAAAAACAACTCTACTTACATACTTGCTTTTACTCACTACTATTCAAAAACAACTTAACTTGCATGTGTGTCAACATATTTAATTTACTCCATTTATTTTATAATGCAAAACAACAAGACATATCACTACATTCTTTCAATGTTCAAATCATGGATGGGCAACAACCATTCACCAACAAAAAACTGTATGCTCTCTTCTCAAGGAATTTTAACGTTGAATGTGCAATTAGAGAGGAAGGGAGGAAGGGTGAGGAAGGGAGGAATGAAGAGGAAGAGGAAGGTAGAAGGAGAAGGGGAGAGAGAGGTAGAGAGAGAGAGAGGGGGGAGGGATGGAGGGAGATAGAGAGAGGGAAAGATAGAGGTCATTCAATGTTTATCTTTCATCTTTATGGATTCAATAGGTAATGTTTAGCGTTAAGATTTATTAATTTGTGTTTAATGCCTTAGTGTTGATATTTAGCATTTTGGGTTTTGGGTTTACATTCAGGTAACTTAGATCTCAACATTAAGGAAGAACAAGGAAGAGAAAGAAAGAGAGTGGGGGCGGAGAGATAGAGAAGATATGTGTGTGTGTGGAGCCTAGATAGGTAGATAGATAGGGGGAGAGGAACAGGGAGAGATAGAGATAGAGGGGGAAAGAGTGAGAGATAGAGATCTATAGAGAGGGAAAGATAGAGAGGGAGAGGGAGAGATATAGATAGAGAAAGGGGTGGGGGGATAGAGAGACGACTCGAGAGGGACAGATTGAGAGATAGACATATAGAGAATGAGAGAGATATAAAGAGATAAAGAGTGGGAGAGAAAAACACACACACACAGAGGTGACATTTTTCCTAAACAAATTGCTACAATCATTTGACCATTGATTCATAACATTATTTCATATTTTTATTACCTACTACACCATATGAACAAATGGTGTAGTAAAAGTCAAAATTGCATATCATCAAAAATAACCGAACACTTTAATAGAGTGAAAAAGAGATACAGAGGGACATGGATATATACATACATAGATACACAAAGAGAGAAGGGGGAAGGGTGAGGAGGAAGGGACGAAGGGATTGGGAGAATTAGATAGAGAGGGAGAGAGATAGAGAAAGATGGAGAGGGAGAGATAGAGATATAGAAAGGGAGAGATAGAGAAAGGAACGCGGGGATAGAGAGATGGCTCGAGAGGGACAGATTAAGAGACATATAGAGAATGAGAGAGATATAAAGAGATAGAGAGAGCTAGAGGATGACAAAGAGGAAGAGAGAGGGAGGGAGGGAGAGAGAGGGAGGGCGGGAGGGGGCAGACGAAGAGAATTACACAGAGAGAGACACAAACAGAAAGAGAGAGGGGAGCGGACAAGGTGAGGAGAGACAAGAAGCAAAAAGAGAGAGAGATAGAGGAAGAGAAAAGAGGGGACTGCATTATTTTCTTTCAATAAAGTAACGAGGGTCACTAACTTTGATCGATCTTTGTATTGTGTGACATCCCATGAGAGGATGCATGATGGTAGGCTAGATGAGAAACAAACATGATGTAGGTGGTGGTCATGCTTATATTTGCAAGAGAATACCTATTAAATGTAGGTGTAAAAATATGAAATATGTGACTTGTGATAAACAAACATACATACTTCAAATAATATGCATAGGTGATGACTACTGGAATGCAAGTGAACCCCAATGCAACGCATGAACAAGAATCTAGAAAGGGGATGCATGCAAATACAAACAACACAACAAAAATGAAAGTCTACACATTTGAAACAGCTACTAAGCAAAACAGAGATCTTGAAATCCATTAAAATTATGCAAATTAATTCAGACACTCGAGAAAACAAAAAATCACATGGGAACATTCACTTAAAGACAATACAAGATCGTGGGATCCACATTTTTGGCACGGACAAGATGTCATGATTACTGTAAAACGGTAGCTCTGCAAACAGGGTAATTGTTTTGACATAGAAGCCATCGATCGATGCACCGCCTGTGGAAATAATGTTTACATGTGGGAAGTATGCGGACTGTCTCTTCACCACCAATCCCTTCCAGACAAATGCAACAATTTTCAGCTACTTTTTTTAGAAACTTCTTAATGTGACAGGGCGGCTCCATTAATTTTTTCAAAACCAAATCCTATTGTGTGTGACGATGCCGACTAGAAGCTTCTACAGACTATCATTTTCATGGGCTCATAGAGAAGGAAACGTTAAAGAATGACGCGTTGTTCTTATCCAGCTTATAGCAAGTTTTGGTTGCATGGGCTCCATCTTAAATTTTATTAAACCTTGTTACACAACATTTAGGTGATGGTTAGTTTATTTTCTTATGTACCTCACATTAAAACAAAGGAGATACAGCGTGATGAAATAAATGGTGGAAGATGAAACCACTAATTAAGGAAATATTATCGGAATAATGAAAGGGAGGAAGATGGAACCCACTAAATAAGTGGAGGAAGATGGAATCCACTAATTAAAGAAATATTATGGGTCTAAATAAATTGATGAAGGTGGAACCCACTAATTAAGGAAATATTATGGGCCTAAATAAATGGAGGAATATAGAACCCATGAACTAAGAAAAAATAAGGAAGGAAAATGAAACTCATCCTTAGAAGATGCAATGAGATGAAATAAACGGAGGAAGATGGAACACACACACCAACTCAGATGATTGAAGCTTCCTATGTATTGAGTAAAAAGGGTCCAATGAATTGCATAGTGTTCGATGCATGTAAATTTATTTTCAAACCAAACATCATTTTTTTGCTTACTCATTAAGCAAGTATGGATTTATATATCTAAATTTTGATAAAATAAATAGTTATTTGATTTCTATTTATATTAGTATTTTGATAGTGAGACAACTACATGCATTGAGCAAAGGTTAATACTGAATAGTGGTGCAACGCATACATTAAGAAAAGGTTATTATTAAAATATTGATGTCATTAGAGATTGTTTGACAATTATAGGTGGATGTCAAATTTATAAGTAGTAATTGTCTATGTATAATGGGTTGTGGCAAGTTAAATGCACTCATGGTCTTATTTCTTCTTCTAGACTCTGTATGCTTTGAAACATGACTCAAGCACAACGCGAATGAGTCAACTCCGATATCACACATAAATCGTCTCCTTGTAATGGCCACCTCTAAGTCACTCTTGCTCTCATGGAAAAATCTAGTCGAGTGGAGGCATAACTCGAGGGTGGTTATGTTCGCGTGGAAGCAGAACGTCGCAAAGGGCGATTGGCCGGTCTGTGGCCTAAATATGTATTAATGCTTGATGAGCAAGTTCCATGACCATTGTTGTGGAGATAACTATATGACCTGAAGGGTCAATAGTTCTAAGTCTTCTGTTGGGGTTTCGTCAGTTCCAATGCCTAGTGCTAAGACTATTTTGTTCGTTGATTATCCTAAGGCATTCTAATCTGTTCTTATGTGCTTGAATGACTTGTTGTGTGTTATTCCTTTCCTGAATGACTCTAAGAGTGTGTTATTGTTCTTCAACCATTTGTGGTGTATGTTGTGGTCTAGGATGGATTGCCTCTATCTCTTCAAGAATAGCTCTAACCTAATCCCCTCTAATCCTTGGGCACATCAAATGATTGGGTGAGAGAGAGAGTTTGTTGTGTTGACATAGGTTTGACCAAGTGTTGAATTCATGTTGTAATCAAAGGTTTGCTACACTTTTGTTTGATTGCCCACCTCATGATAGAACCAAGGATTTTTTGAATTATTTTGGTGCTTTTGTTTTGTTTTCTATGTTTTTGTGATTTTTTTCTGTATGCAGCTATTTATGAATGCAAAACAATATTTTTGTTCCTTTTCTGATTTTTAAATGTTCTAATTACTCTGAAGTAAATATGAATGCAATTTAAGATTATTTTTCTTATGCAAAGTTTAACATATATTTTTGTGTGTTCATGAATCATTTTTTCCATCTAAACTAATGAAAAACAAATAACAACAAACTTACAACAATGAAGGAAATTTAACTAGGAAAGAAAATAACAACTATGCTAGGCAATGGAAAGCAATTCTATTCCAACAATGCAAATCCTATCAAGAGAATAGAAACAATCAATATTAATTTCCTAAAAGCAAATGGATGATCTAATTAACTACTAAGCATATGAAAAATCTAGCTTGAATTCATCGCATGAACCTAGCATCTCCTTAGAAGTCCTTCTTTCATGGAAACCTCTTCTCCTCTATAGAAATAGGTTCCTCCTCTTGGAAAAAGGGATGAAGATAGAAGTAATGGATTCAAGTATGAATTGAGTAAAGATACCATGATGAGATGAATCAAACTATGGGAGCTATGGGAGCACTATGGCTTGAGCTTTTGAAAGCAATTGGAGAGAATAACAATTCTATGAAGATATTGAAGCTTGGGTAGTTCTAAGATAAGAAGAAAATAAAAGGCTCACAAAGTTCTGCAACGAGCATATAAACTCTATGTAGAGCAAAAAGCAACGCTTGAATGAATGTGCAACAAGAATTTTCCTCCCATAATGCATATAGGAGGGGCGTATTTATAGGTTTGAAAAGCTCATGAATGGTGGAATTATTTGGAGAGTTAAATCTCTTGATTGGAGAGTTAACAATGTTGACTGGATAGTGAATTGGGCTAATTAGAGAGTAAACAAGCTTTCAAAGCTTATTAATGGAGGAACAATGAAGTTAGCATGAGTGGATACGGAGATAAGAATAACTTAGTGGGTGATAAGAATGGAGTGACTGAGAGTTTAGAATGAGTTAGAAATAGATTAGGCTCAGTTAAGGTCAAAGAGCCATGCAAACTATAGCAAAAACAAAGCTATTTTGGGCTTGAATTGAAGAGAAACACGCATGTCAAAACAAAAAAGGTTTCCCAGTTTTCTAGGGTAAGATTCCCTTAGGGGATTCACTTAAAATGCAAGGTCACCCCCCGAGAAATTCAAAAGTCAAAGTGGGTGATCCAAGGGGAATAGGTTCTATAGGTGGTTTCAGGCGCTAAGATTGGACCTAGGGGGCTAAAGATGACTTTAGGACCTGGAGACAAGTCATTGGACTTCAAGAGAGTGGGTCACCCAATTCATTAGGGTAGGTCACCCTAGGTGGATCCATTTCAATGGTAGGGTCACACCTGAGAGATTTGGAGTCAAAGTGGGCAACCCACAATTAAGGAAATGGGTGTTCAAACTAATGATTAGAGATGATCTAGGAGGTCAATTGGAGGCCTCTAAAGGGTTGAAATGGTTGAAAGGGGCTTAGGGAAAGTGTATTTCCCATCTCAACAAGGCGATGCAAGTAGGTCATGTTGATAGGGCTAGAAAGTGACAGAAATGAATTTTTGACACAAGGTAATTGGTGAAGATGCAAGATCTTAGAAGGTTAACTAGGAGATAGGGTAGGTACAAACAAAGTGAAGATCATCAATCCACATGTCACCAAGAGGAATAGTTACTAAGATGTCATATTTACACACTTACATGTACTTGTTTAGGACTATAACTCATCTTCAGATTACCTTGTACCTACTCATGTGCTTTTTAGTGCTTACATATTTGTCCCCTCGGGGACAATAGTCTACATGAAAGGTAGGTACTATTCCTGAACTAAGCCTTACCTATTGTTGTTATCCCTAAATTGTACCTAAAATAACAAGTATTATTTTGATATTATGATATTAAATAATGAGCACTAAAATAGAAATGACGAAGTGTATTGTTGATGTGTGAGTCGTAAGTATGCCCGAGTTTCCTTAGTTCATTGTGGGGACCTGCTAGAATGAAAGATCACAAAAAGGGTGCAAGAGCACTACAAGAGCTAAAACAACCATAAATCCATTCAAATGAAACTAAGCTAAGAGAAGGGAGAAGAGGAGAAATCAAAGGCAAAGAGGTCAAATGGTGACATAATCATAAAAATAAGCAGTCAACATAAAGCTATCGACAAGGGAATTGAGAAGATAGTAGCTAACCTTCCTCCTAATGATAACCAAGTACAAAAAACAATAAAAACCTATCTTGAAACCATAGATTTTTTTTGTCGATTTTGCTTGAAAGAATCTGTTGTTTTAAAATTTTGTTGTTGCATTTCACTAGTTTTTTTGTTTTAGTCCACTTGCAACTTTTCATTTGTTGAATTTTAGTCATTTTTATAGTTTTTGGGGCTGTTTGAATCATGCCAAGGTGTGGGGTAGAGTTTCCCCCTTTGCCATAGCAAGTTGCCCATGGGGAATTTGCCTAACTTTTTGGGTCACTTTGAGGGGATTTGTGCTAGTAAACTGGGTGACCCACCCAAAAAAATTTCAGATGAAATCTTCTGTTATTTAATGCATTTGACACTCAGATTTATCTATTTCTCGATACTAACCTCTTCATTTTATAGAAAATTTTCAAGCAATATACATGCTTTTTTGTGAAAACTTGTCATGTTTTATGCCTTTTTGTGATTTTCTAAGTTTTGGAGATCTAATACATTGCTCTTTGAATCTACTAGGATGCACACATTCGATGGAATGTAGCTCATGAGAATCTTTGGTTCATGGATGCCTATGAGGCCTTGTCTGCTAGAGATCATGCTATTTTGAAGAGGATAGCTTTGGACATGGTGGATAATGTTTCAATTGTTCACCCTTCTTCTCACATTTGTTGTGATATTTTGATATATTGGGGTGCAGATAGAAACACCTTCAAGTTCCCTCAAGTTTCAGGGGAGTGGACTATCACCTTATTGATGTTTACCACATATTGAGGGTTCCTATGAGAGGAGAGCATCTTTGGCTTCCCCAAAGTGAGTCTAAGAGGGAACGATTGACTTGGGTTGCTATTATGGGGGTTACTCATCTTGGAGGTTATCTAGGTGTCTAGCTTATTTATGTTCCTAGTCTTGCTATCTCACCTCTACAAAAGGTTATCATTGGGTTGAATGCATCTAAATTTTTAGGAGATAAGGGGTCAGCAAGGCTTGGGTGGTGTTGGGCACTGATGATTCAGTGACTAGAATAGGGTATAGTTTTTTCTTGGGGGATTGACATCCTTACTATGGTTTACTGAGACTTGTATCGCATTTTGAGGTGAGGGGTACTTGCCTTTAGTCATCCTTCACTTGTTATATCATGGGTATACAAGCACATTATACCATTTTAGAGGGTTATGCCACTCCCAGATCCTAGATTTTTGAGAGCCATGCGGTCAGGTCGACTTGGTTATTTTGATGCCAATAAACACATGGTGGCTTCTCTTACCGAGCAGAATTTATTTTTTATCATTATGTTGATATCAAGGGTATGTGGCTAGGTGATGGGCAGGTGTGAGACTATTGTAGAGGAGTGGCTCACTTGATTGATAGGAATGGTTTAGTTGAGGTTCATCACATTGCCAAAGTGCTTCAAAAGTTGGGGGAGGACTTTCTAGAGGACTTGCCCCTATTCCTAATTGTTATAGACTTGTTTAGAGAGATTGTAGATTCTTAGCATATGGCACTCATTTGGACTCCTTTGATTCCTAGGATTCTATTTAGGAGACCAGTTCATGTGGTGAGGCAAAGACGTGTGAGACCATCTCACTTTTAGAGGCTGGTGGCTATTGAGGAGGACATTGATAAATCTATAGATCAGGACTATGACCTTGAGAGAGAGGACCATGATGAGGTGAACACAGGAGGGGATGGAGAGATTCATTCAAATGAGGAGGCAACACCAGTGGAAAATCCTCTTAAACACAATCTAATTTATCCTTTATCATATGAGGACATGAGTCTCTAGGATCCTATGTGGTAAGTTGGTGATCCTTGTAAGATTCTCTTTCCCTACTCCTTTCTTTGTTACTTCTTTATTTTCATAGGTTTAACTCTTGACGAACACTCTTCTTTTTACTTCTCCTTAGGTATTGACGAGGGGTGGAGGGATCATTTTTGAAATGCTTCACTAGATATATTGGCCCCTACTATTGGTCACTCAAGGGAGAGACTAATTGTTGATGTTAATTTTCCCTCTTTAGCAGGTCATCGTATAGACATCTTGGATCCTACTTATCATGTAGGTTGACTCTAGGAGATTGCTTCTTAGCGGGCTAGGAATATTGTACTTGAGGTTGAGAATTCTTTATTTCAAGAGATGACTCATCTAGAAATTCCTAGGTAGGCCTCATAGACCGATGTAGCCGGTCCTTCTCATTCACAGGTTCTTAGCAAGATCCCTTCTCATTCTCATAGGACCCATAGGGGTTTTGAAGCATTGGATAGTTAGAGGAGACCTAGGTGCAGGAGCCTTGAAGGCTCTATTAGTTAGATTCATCCTTGAGGTTCTCAAGAGTCTTAGTTTTCCATTTTACCCCTTGCATGGGGAGATTTGTATGTCTTGAGAGAATTACATTTTAAGTCTTTCTAGTATGATGACTTGTACTAAAACTTTAGATAAGCTTAACAAAATTGTTCTCATGATCACGACTATTAGTGTAAATAGAGTTATTATCTAGAACTAGTTTATATATCACCTTTTAGAAGGATTTACCTATTCACACTTAGCTTAAGTTTACTTAGGTCTGTTAGGAGTTTGTCTCACTTTGACATGTGTCCTTAGCTATGTGATACACATCTTTCATTTTGACTTGCCACTTGCCCTCACACATGTCATGTGAGTTAGACAAGTGTCATATCTTTTGGAGGTTAGTCAATGGTTGAGTTCAACCTTCCTTCCTCCTCTCCCTTTCATATTTGAGCAATGCTTTTATGTACATTTTTTTCAACTTTTGTCAAAGTATTTTTAGGCTTATTATGTGCAATATTTTTTTTTTGGAAGTTGTTGGGACTAGAAAAAACCTAGTTCCCAACTTGCATTATTTTTCCCCAAATCTATCAAAATCCTACTTTGTTCCTTTGTTATTAAATCCATCATTTATATCTGATCAGAGATTATTTTTTATGGGCTCCCTTCATAAAAATTCTAAGTATAAAATCCTTCAAGTCCCATGTGTTTTTTCCTTGTTATTTGTCTAAGTGTTTCATCTTTGAAAAATGCCTAAGTGTTGCCTTATTGGTAGGTTCAACGGTTCACGAACTTGCCGATTTCCCAATTTTCCTTCTTTATGTCTTGCAAGTCTTTGTTGGCAAATCAGCCAATTCACGAACCGCCGATTTCACTGACTATGTTTCTTGTGGTTTGCAAGTTTGTGTTTTTACCAATTTACTGATCAACCAATAGGGTGTTGCCAAGAGATGGGAGTTAAGACTTTGTCCATGAAGTTGGAAGTTCACGAACTGAAAGGTTAATCGACAACCAAAATATCCAATAAAGAAATGAAAGAGAATAAAAATGAAATCTTGTTTTTGAAGTTGATGGTTCACAAACCTTCAAGTTTGTTGGCAAGAGCTTTTGCTGAAAAAGAGAAAGGATGACAACAGAAAAACAAAGATAAGGAAAGAAGAAGAAGGAAAAGTGAAGAAGATAGAAGCTCCGATGAAGGAAAGAAAGAAAAAATGAAGTCTTTTCAACAACGTTTTTGGTTTACAAACCCTAAGGTTCACTGATGGAAGTTTTCACTAACAAAGAGAAAAGACAAAGTGAAGAGAACAAAGATGAAGAAAGGAGAAGTAAAGCCTTTGTCAATGAAATGGGTGGTTCGCAAACCGAAAGGATCACCGATAAACTAACTCATTGATAAAGTGAAGATCGAACAAGGGACGAACAAAAGGAAACAAGGATAAAGTTTGTGAACTTGGAAGTTTTCCACTGGGAGGAATTACCGATTAGAAGAAGAAAAGGCCCAGAAAAAGGAATGATAAGGAAGTTAGCAAATTGAAAGGTTCACTAATTTCAAAGTATTTTGATAAGGAAAAAAGGCTGACAAGCAAAGTTAAAGTGCCAGGAAGGATAGAGAAAGGAAGAACAAAGTGCAAAGGATGGATGAAGAAAGGAAAGAAAAGATAACTCCAATGTTCATGGTAGAAGAATTTCATCGATAAGGAAAATTCAAATGTGATGATAAAATCAAATATAAAGCATGAAGTATAAATGATATATAGTTTGAAATATTTTAAAGTTTAGTTTGAAATATTTTAAAGTTTAGTTTGAAATATTTTAAAGTTTAGTTTAAAATATTATAAAGTGTTGTAAAATCTTTATACAAACACTTTCAGAGGGTTTTTATTTTAAACGCCCATCTGCTCCCTGGCCACCATGAATATAAAATTGATGAGGATGTGTAAGTTGGTTGTGGAGTTAGGTGGAATTGGTTGTAGGAGTAATGACAGTTGGTGGGGTAGTTTGTTCCCACCTAGAATGTAGAACTAATAAAAATGCTATATATACATGATTTAGAGATGTTTTATGGGTTGGTCGTTGAACCAATTGTCTGGTCTGCGAGTGCCTTAGGTTGATTTTAGGACTTCAAATCACACCAATATGGGCAGTGAATGGAGGAATGCATCTGATACAATGTAGGAAAGGATTATAATGCACATCTTCATACATTGGCATGTCTCTATGGCAGATTGTGATGATTCAGGGGAATATATGAACCTAGTTATGTATTTTCTTGTACCACACTTGATGGTATGTTGTAATAGGGATTTGATAATGTATGACAATATTTAAATCAATACAAGATTTGTCTTGGGTCATTTCTTTTGTTGCAAGTGGATCATGTTAATTTGATCAAGATTAATAAGTATGCCCAGTGTATGAAATGTAATATGAGAAATGTATGTGAATACATTTTAGTTTTTTGTTGATGTTGGTTTGATCCATTTCCTTCCTCTTTATTGTTTATGACTCAGTTTCCCAATGGAGTAGGCACCAATCCATATTGAGGATGGATCAATCACTATTTTAATCAAACCCTCATCTTGTTAGTTGTAGGAGTAGAAGCAAGTTTTATTTAGGGTTTCTCATGCTGTCCATGATTAAGTGTAATAACCAGGGATAAATCTGAAGTGATGAAAAACTATTTTAATCATTAGTGAATCATGTACTTGTATATCTACACTATGTATCTTGTGTATGTGAGGTTAAGTGGAGTCCTCTCAAGGAGTGTAATATTGCCATGTTTGGGTGCAAATGCATAGTGTAGTGATTAGCTTAATCAGAGGCCTATGCAACTAGTTTGTCTTGACATAGTGACAGTTTTGGGGGTCAAGTGTACATTAGGTATGGCTATGTTTGTTTGTTTGTTTTCTATTTCATGCCTCTAGGAATATCCCTCCTAGGTCTAACTGATCTTGAAGTGCAGAGGAGTATACCCACTCCTGTTAGTTGGCCAAAATTGCCCTTGACTTATTGATAAACCTCTTTCAATCACCTTGATGACACCCCTAACCTAGGTGATTGTGAAATGTTTTAGGGTTTTGGGTTGTAGCTATTTTGGGACCTAACATTTTTGGCAATGTTGTCGAGGATAAGAGTTACTTTAGTCTTTGCCATATTTTAGGAACGTGGAACATTTTATAGCCATGTAAAAGTGATTAATGGTTATGCATTTTATTTGGGTAAGTTTGGCATCCAATCAACTTACACCAATAGATTGGCACTATTTCTGAGGAAGGTACTGTTGGGATATAAAATCATTTGGAGACTTTGCTGGTAAGCTGAACCTAGAATCAATTTTTAGCCTTAAAGATCTGTCATACCCACATTTCCCATGTGGTCACGACACACAACACACGTGTCATGTCCACATTTGTTATGTGGTCATGACACAACATATCAAAAACTTTTCCACTCGACTCTAAAACCCCCTCGCATGCAACATGCGCGCTTGGTGGCATACGCATAAGGGCGCAAAATGTCAATCAAACATCAGGGAAATGCAACACCTTTCGCAACCCCTACGAAATGTAAGCCTATTAAGGGGGTTGCGTGATGCGAGGAGCCTCGCTAAGAGGGTAAATTCCAAAATAGGAACTAACCCTATGTTCCCTAGATGAGGTGGTGTGATTTTGATAAATATCAAAATCCAACCCAAAGAACTATAACAAAAAAAATTAATTAATTCCATCTAAAACTTAATTAAATTTACACAATAATAATTAATTGCGATAATGAAGCTCTCATGAAATAAAATACTTAGTATGCCCTTTCTCTAATCTAGGAAAAATTTGGCAGCATAATGCCACCTCATTAATAATGGGGAAATAATTTTAAAATAACGACCTTTGTTACAACCCTTTTTCAAAGAAGATATAAATTAAAACTAAATACACCCAATAATCTAAAATTTACTTCACCATTTACTCATTTTCCCAAGGCAATATAATTAATAAATTTAATCACATTAACTAAAGAAAGCAATAAATTAAAAATCATATTTAAACTATGCACTAGATAAAATAAATTTAAAAGGGTTAAAAAGATTAATTCCCTATAAAACAAATAATTCCTCACACCAAAACCTTATTAAAACAACACACTAAATTAGATTAAAAACCTAGGGTTAAATTAAATTCTCTAAACTCTTTTTAGGTCACACTCACCCTAAATAATTTTAAAAGGCAAATAAAAAAATTTGAAAAAGTTAAAAATATCTAAAAAAAAAAAAAACTAAATGCTTTTCATTTGCCTCCAAGTTTCAAGGAGGAGAATAGGAAATGAAAAGTCACGTTTAAAAAGAGGAAATATTCTTTTCTTTTAAAAAAAAAATTCAATTAGCCTCCTACACCCAAGGTAATAAACAAATGCATTAACTAAAGTAAAATAATAAATTAAAACTACATTAAGTCTATACACTTGGTTAAAGGGATGGGGAGGTTTTATTTAAATTAAATTCCATAAACAATAAAAACCCTCCCACTAAGCCCCAAATAAATTTAAAAGGAAAAATTAGGTTTGGAAAAGCCAAAAGGAATAATAGCTTTTTAATTACCTCCAAGTTTCAAGGAGAAGAATGGGGATGAGAAGTCACCTTCACAAAGGAGTGCCAAGTTTTCCTTTCTTTTCTATTTGGTCTTCTACAACCTATTTTACTTAACTAACCCTAATCCTATTTCCTCTTCTCATCTATTTTCCTTCTTATTCTTCTTCAAAGCCTAACTCATTTTTTTGTTCTCTAATTTTCTCTCATTTTGTAGGTATTCCCTAGGTTTCATGAAGCTCTTTTGGATTTATTGTGGACGTGATTTCTACACAAGGGGTTATACTTTTTTTTGTCACACAACATCATATATATATATACTGCTGTTGATATACAACATGAAAGAATAATATATATTCTCCTTTTTTTAACAAACATAGTGATTATTATTTACTGAATATATATATAGCAAATTACATTCAATGTTGCAGGGGGCCGAATGCACAGTGGTGCGGCGGCTAAAAAAAATTGCAGGTAGAGCAAAAATTGTAGGGGCTGGAAGTTGTAGTGTCGGCGGTGCAGCCACGAGGATAAGAAGGGGGAGGAGAGCCAATGGGAAATGGGAAGGGGTGACCCCCGCTCCGCCTTTCCCTTCTACAAAAGATCCATGGCGGTGGCCATGGGCCACTGCCCTAATAATTTATTTATCTTTCTTGTTTTAAAAAAAACTTTCAACCCTGTAATAAAAGGGTTGAAACCCTAGGTTAAAGTTATTATCTCTATTTTTTTATTTAAAAGCTTTCTAATATTATATGGTGCAGCAATATATTATTTGTAAAAGATATATATATATATATATATATATATATATGCTGATCAGGTTTATAAAATAAACTATGTATTAAGTCCTTTCTAATAATAATAAAAAATTAGTGAACTATTATATATATATACCAGATGTAAAATTTCTATATATTTTTGTAAAGGAACCAGTAAACTAAAAACACATAGAACAACAAGGATAGCTATATCTTTTTGTATAAATGTTATATATATATATATATATATGAACATCTACATAGAATATTACCATAATGATTTTTCCTCTGCAAATAAATTTGAATACATCCTTGAATATATATATAAACTTGAATGCATAGAAAGAAATAAAGATAATCAGATTTCTCTTTGCATACAACACAGTAAGAATATAGCCCATTTTTTTAAGTCTCATATCAATATTTTTCCATACAACCAACAATAGAGAGGGAGAGATAAAATTCCTTTCTCATGAATATATTCCTTTCAAAGCACATTGAAATAAAACTACAACACCTTCAATAATGAAATACTCAAATAAGTTTACATAAAGATTCACTACAACATAGGTTCAAGGGAGAGATTAACTCTCACAAACTTACAAACACTTACACAAGCCCACAAGGCCATGGCTACCAAAATGCCAGACATTACAATTACATCAAAACAATTTTCTTCAAGTTCACCAAATCTCCAATAATCACCCAACACTTGCAAGAATCACAAGATGGTTTCCACATGCCCATGGGAGCTCACCTCCCAACCATAGACTTGAACACAAGTCACCCCCGAGCTTGGAGGTCACCCATATAACCAGGTTCAAATCACAACAAGGATTTTACAACAGAAATCACTCACACCAAACATAATTATACCCTCCCAAAGATTTGCACATAACTAATCCATATAATTTGGATTTTGGGGGTAGGAGAGTGGACTACTCTCAACTCAAGGGGGAAAACCCATATCACCAAAATACAATAATGGTCAAAAACCACAAGGCCTCCTGCCTTAATATCACAAAATATCAAGAATCTCAAGGCACTCTTGCCTTCACCAAATATCTCAAATGTCTCAAAAAACACAAGCCACTCTTGCCTTCACCCAAAATCTCAATGCTTCACAATATACTCTCATGGCCAACCACACCTCCAAAATATAGTGAGGATACCCCTGAGGAGGTTCACTCCTCTCCCACCCCAAAACAAGATGAGCTCTTCTCAATGGAGAGCATCATCCAGCACCCCAAAATAAAAACCCACACAACACATAAACCAAAACTCAAAATACACAAAGCATACATCACATAATGAAAGTAAAATATGTAAAGCATATAGCCTTGGGTGCTTACCTTATAAGCCCAAATTCAGTAAGAGTTTGATGGAGAGCTCCGAAGTCTCCTTCCAATATCCTTGCATCTAAAATCCTCCAGCTCTAGCTATCTCCCCCAAATCAATAATTACAAAAGAAATCCAAAAATGAAGAACCCTCTCCATCTCTCAAAGATGAAGTTTAATATGCTACACCAAGGAGCCTTGAGGAATGAGAAGGTGACACATGTCACCTTCTCATTCCTTCTGACAATCCACTCACAACACCCTAAGGGATGAGGAGGTGACACATGTCACACTCCCATCCCACAAAGCCTCATAGTCTCCCACAAATGCTCTCACACATGTGTGAGAGCATAGTGGAGAGAGGAATACCACATGGAAGACTCCATAAGGATAAGGATAAGACACATGTCATTCTCCTATCCAACAAGACAAATCCATTCCCTCAAGGATGCTCTCACACGTGTGAGAGCATAGGAATGAGGTCTCTCACACTTGAGGGTCTTGGAGACTTCCCAAGTCATCAAGATAAGGGAGACCATATCCTAGGGAAGTGGAGTTGGTTGTGGTGGACTCTTGACTTGTCCACCACCTCACCCAACTTCAAATTTAGTCACTTAACTTCAGGGTAAAGTTAAGGTGACTAAAAGAAGGTTAAACTAAGGTTTCACATGTTCAAATTGGTCATAGACCCTAGGGGTATGACCTAGGGTCATTATTTGACTAAAATAAACACCAAGGGGTCCATAAATTCACATGAAAAGGACCAATAAATAAAAAGCACCAAAATAGTGCAACTCCAACATTTTAATTACAACACATCAATTAAATCAAATAAAAAAAGGGTAACCCTAATCAAAATACACATCAATCAAAAACATTACCAATCATCATGCTCCATCACAAATGACCTTGGTCCCTCTTGGAACTAGGTCGGCTAAACATGGATACCACATAGGGTTACTAGAATGACTTCCAAATTTTCCATGGGTATGGAAAATTTACCTGCACACTTTCACAAATAGATAAATAGCACATGTTCATCATAGCCAAAGAAAAAGGAATGTACACACACAACCAACCACATAATCACAGATATTTCAATTATAACACATGCTATCAATTATATGATTCATAATTCACTTGCATTTTTCTAAACATCAATCAGGATCATATACTGCATCATATCTCATCAATGTACTCATCAAGTAATATTTTAATTACCTCAAAATTAACCTCGTATTAACAATCATAGAATCATCTGTAATCTAACATGCATAGCTATAATATCATCACAACATAATCCATAAATCAATCAAGGAGTGAGGTAAGTCCAGGAATGTTAGAGCATATATGGGGGTCAACAACCCCAAAAATGTCCACCTAACAAAGATAATCTGAACAATAAGTTTCATAAGCAAGCAAGAAGTACAAAACATGGTAGCCTCGCACTACAACACTAAAGGTTCTAGATCAAGTACAAACAGGTGATATTCCAACAATCCCAGTTAGGGTGTGCATCACTTACACATACCTAAACTAACACAACCACCTTAAACAAATGATCCAAAACAACACTACACTGTCTAGAAGATAGGGTCACACTCCCATAGATCGAACCCTTAGCTAGGTGAAGCAAAAAAATATGGTATAAAGGTGTAACTAATCCAATCACACAAGGGTGGGCCTCACATCCTCCTCTCCTAGAGCTAAACTTCCTCCTGGAAGTTAACATGGAAGTATCATAGAGTAACCCACCTACAAGCCATTCCAACATGACATTGAACTCAAATTGATTTTGACATAAAAGTAAGGGACCAATAAGAACTTAATAAGTAATCGCGTGACAATAATCTCAAAGATACCCTCATCTGACTAGGAGGGGTCAAGAATCTAACACAACACATACTCCAAACATGTTACAAGCATCAAAAGGCACTGGTACATTAGATGCCCTATGATAGGCCACCAAGTATTTCAAGGTCACGCAAGATGGGGACATACCCCGAAGGTTAGCACTAAGAGAGGTCCTATTAAACACCAACTCAACTGAATCATATGGCCATCCAAAAACCTAACATAAAGCAGCCAAAAGGAAGCATGTCCAAACAACTAGTCGGGAAGCCACCGAACAAGCCCCAAACATGCATCTCACTCAAATTACCACTGATGCTAAGCTAAAACACATAAGACTCCAAGAAAAAAGCATGAGACTCTCAAGTCTTGGCTACCCTTCTATCAACAGGTCCCCACTAGATGGCCTAGATCAGACATACAAAACAGGTGGGAACCAAACATGTCCAAGCCTCCCTAGCATCAAGAAACAAAACTATCACTGATGCCACTAAAAACAAACTCATGGGTCAGCTTCCAAAGAAAGGAGCAACCACAAAGCCTCCTTAAATAGGGGCCAAAATCTTGAGGGCAATCGGTCCACACAACAACAAGAGGATCTTAAGGTCTTCCCAACCTATCTACTCCTTTAAACCTCACTAGCACCCATCTCTTGATTCTTGAAGATTCGACCTCCCAAAATGGAATAGCACCAACACATTACTCAAAACAACCCAAGGTCAACAAGGAAGTTCTAAACCATCACTAGCGATCCACTAATCAACTTCAAGCTTACGACACCATCCAAGACTGACTATTCCCATCTTCCTCTCACCAAGCACCCCTTATGGGTAATGTATGTTACATAGTTCACAACACTACATAGGTACCAACAATACCAACAATAACACAGATCCTCAAAATAAAAGCTTGCAAAAGATAAATCTTGAATAAGTTTAACGAATAAAATTTAGAAGAATTAAGATCCAAAAGATAATTCAAATTTAAAAGATAAGTTAAATTCAAAAGTGGTGCCAAATTCAACATTCAAAATTTAAATATAAATATAATAAAACAAGTCCTTGAGGTAAGAGGACTACAAGAAAGTAAGTCAGCTAAGTAGCCCAAATAAATAGACTCAAAATTGTTGGTTTTGAAAACAATAAAAAATCATCAATAAGTAGATACTATCTTCAACCATTTAACCAAAATTGCACATTACAACATTATATGTATATAACATAGCTACGAAGGAGAGGAGAGGGATAGTGGTCACATTCTTAACTAAGGTCATGAAACACCTCACTACACAAACACCTATAACTTCTAGGCAACCTAGGACATGCTTGGAGAAGATTGCCAAAAGTCATGTATCCTAAGAGTCACCTTCAAAGTAGGCCTTACGTACTTCCTGGAAGGAACACAAAACCACATCTGCATGGATACTACCAAAACCATCCGAAAAGCACTACTTCCATAATTCCAAAATTACCCAAGGTGGTTCACAATTTACTTGCAAGATCAAAACTGAGGCCTTAGTATTGCCCCAAAACAACCCATCAGATGCATCTATGTCAATCATACGTGTCGATCACAACACTTAAACATAAAAACCAAAGGGTATCACAACCATCCCACTAACATTCCCAAAATGAACTCAACTTCCCCACATATTTTATAGTCCCTAACGCTTCCAAGATAACCACACAAGTGACAAACCACATTCATTACCTTAAAGAAGGGTGTGTGGGGCCTTAACCAATTCCACATCTAGAATTATTATATTCTATAAAATAATATCTTTCTAACCATTAGGATTCTGTAACACCCCACCTAGGAACTCCTTAGAGAACAACACAATTATGCTATACAACAGGACAATTTTTTTTAAATGAAAGAAATAACAAAGTAACATAAATCTTATCTATTCATATCATTAAGCTAAACATTATCCTCTAGTGTTCCTTGGTTGCATTACTAACCAAACTATTAACAAGATCTAACATACATCATGAATTAATTAACAATAATAGTTCATTATAAATTTATTGCATTAAATGAATAAACACATACATTTCCATATCATAACATCAGATAAATAATCATCAAGATCATATAAATAGAACTACAAGTACATATACAATTTCCCTTACATGAGGGTACATCATTTCATTATTCACACTATCACTTTCCTGATTACATTGGAAAGTATACATCAAAATAACAATATAAGATCCATCCAATATACCAGACTAGAACATGAACATGAGTAACTGTCTCCTCAAACTAGTACAAGATTCTAAAATATGCTTCATGAGATTCTTCCCTCTTGCACATGAACAATAGCAAGGGAAAACCAATGGCGATAAAAGCAAAACCACCCGATCACATGGAACCCTAAGGTCCACCCCCCATGCTAGGAGATAACATAAGGTCCCACTACAACAAACAGTCAGGTAGACAGTAGACTATCAGGAACAAGGTCTACACATGGCTCCAATACAACACAAGTCAATAACACAAACAACTCAATAGCACTTCCAGAGGAAATCACACAATGAATGGGAAGAACACATCTAGGGAGTGCTAGACTATAGTAGGAAGGAGTGTCATCGCATGGTCCTGACATGGGTTACCCTGACAGTCTCTCACTAGATGTTGGCCCCCATCTATGGGTTACCCTAACAGTCTCTCACCAGATGCCAACCCCCATCTATGGTTACCCTGACAGTCTCTCACTAAACATCGGCCCCATAGGGTGACACATGCGGAACCAACATTTCTTTCATGGGGACAAGGAAGTTGGTTTTGCCAACCAGGCCTTCTCATCCCATCCTTAGTCTAAACAAGCACTACAAGCATGGGTGAGGGATCCAATTATCTTGTTTTAATGTGGAATCTACCCTTTTCCCCCTAATTCATTTTAGGTTATCACTTTGTTACCAACTTTCAATGGGTTACCCTGGAAAGTCACTTTGGGCCCAAGTCCCACATTGAAAGCCACTCCCCTACCTGCATCTAGAAAATCCTATCCATCAAGCATGTCATTTACCATCATAACGACAAGTATACATATACGATGCAAGGCATTTACCTTCTTGCATTCTAACATAATCACAAGGTCCAACTCTTAAAATCATAGCCCCAAAACTTCTAGTAGAAGTAATCACAACGACTATAAACAACATACTTCGTCATTCACGATTATCAATGTCTCCCCATTATCAAAATCCAACATAATATTTTATTATAGGTTCAATACAAATAATGAACCACAACATCCATGAAGGACTTTATCACCACATCATGATACATTTACAACATAGCATATACATGAAATCAAGACATAATAACCTATGCCTCTGAAAACTAAACCTTGACAACTTACACATAACCCTATTATGACATATGATCTAACTTACACGAATTTCACTTACATTTTGCAAATAAACTCACAATAAACCAATTTCCTAAAAGCAATACTTATAACTCTAATCCCAATACAATGTTTATAAACCTAATTTTCTAACCTACTTATCAAATTTCAATTTAACAAACCATTATCAATAAATCATAATAAAATCAATTAAATTTCATTAATATATAGTCCTATTGATTTAGATTTAATCGAATTAAACAATGCATCAATTACGATACTATCTATATCAATACATTTCTTAATCTTAATCCTTTTTAATATATATATATATATATATATATATATATATATATATATATATATATATATATCAAATAAATTTTGATAATTCAATCTAAATAAATCTAATAACTTAACTAGAATATTTAATCTATAATAGATTTAAGTAATCCAATACAATATTTATATATTTATGGGTAACAATACCTAAGCTAGCACTTGCAAGACTATCAGTCATATAGTTTATGCAATATTTGGTTAGACTTTCACCCATTCATTCCCCAGACAACTTGGGGATGACAACTATTACGTTTTGAAATAATAATAATAATAATAAATACCATGGATCATTGGATAGCAAATATTTTTTATCCAAGATAAGTAAATATGTATCATTATTTTACATTATAAGCTACAAAAAATAAATTTAAAAAGATAGGATTTACTATTACTACACGAATTTTCTATCAAATGTAATAACTTTTTGTAGTAGTGTTTGGAAATTTTATTATCTAACAAATCTAATTTTTGAACATTTTATATGAGGCTATTCAATTGAAAGTGAAAAATAGCCCATAGAGATATACTGTACATCCATTTCTTACTGTAAATATGACAATATGGGTTTAGGGTTTAGAGTTTAAGAATTTAGGGATTGTGGAATGATAGCAGAAATGACTTGTGAATGGGGATGCAACCAGGACGTCAGAAGGCTGGGGATGCCTAAATTTACAAAGGTATTTTAATTTAATTTGACTAAATTTTAGATTTTAATGTCCATTAACAATAAATATAATTTAATCAGGCATTAATGCACTTTAACTTACTCTGAAATAAAATGCATAAATGAAATGCAATGACTGAAGAATGCGTATAAAAGGAATTTGTAATGATTGTAGGATTTGTCCCAAAATGGATTTGTTGAAAAGGCTTTAGAAATTTTCAAGAAAATGCAATTGGTAGGTGCAAACTAGATCTGTAACCTTGCCAGCACCATTCTAGCTTGCACCAAAATGGGGGCTTTGGATCAGGTAAAGACATCCATCACATCATGAAAGATAAAGGAATTCATCAAATGTTGATGTTGCAACTGCATTGGTAAACATGTATGCAAAATGTGAAAGTAAAGATAAAGCCCATGAACTGTTTGATAGAACACCTCAGAGGATATCATCTCATGGAACACAAGGATTGAAGGATATGTTTAAAATGGATTTGCAATGAAGCTCTCAAAATTTTTGAATTAAGAAGCACGCTGAAATGCATCCTAACATTGTAAGATTAGCTTGTTTCTAGGTGCATGAGAGCTATATATACTTTAATCACATTTATAACCCTTATTGCATTACACCTACAATCAATAATTATGTGAGCAAATTGCTATTCTAAATTCATCTGTTAAAAAGGCTATAAAAAGATCAAGAAAATGCAATTGGACAAAAATGGTAAAGCAAATTTCACATCCTTTGGACAAAATGGATTTATTGGGAAGGCTATAGAAACTTTCAAGCAAATGTGATTGGCTGATTTAAGACCAAATCAGCAACTCTTGCCAACAAATACATAACATGAAAATAAATAAAAATTGAAAAAATAGAAAAGAGAGATTAGATGGCATGGCCTGAGGTAAATGCACAATCATATATGTGCAAGTCTAATTTGAATAGAAAAAATGTTAACACAATGTACGCAATCATCAATACGATTTGATATCCAGTGTTGTGCAGGTTAATAGACGACCTCCTAGGCTATTTATTTGTTGAAATGTGGAAGAGGAAATAACTACCAAATGGCAAGCATTGGAGTGGGGGAAACATCAGCCTATAGGTTTTCAAATGGAAATAAAGTAGGAAACAATTCAGACAAGTCTTTGATCTAATTTTCTGCATCATTTCTGCAAGGTATTTTCACACGAGACTGAACGACGTGCCTATAGATCCATCAAGTTAGACAGGAATCACTTTAGTAGTGACTGATCATTGTGTGTACAAGGTTGACCTTCTTGCCCATGCTGGGCGATCTTGAAGACAACCTAAACTTTGTCATTATGATGCTAGATAAACCAGTGATGATTGTATGGATGTGTTTTCTTGGAATATAATGATTGCAGATATGCACAAAATGGATTTGATGAGAGCTGTGAATACTTCTAGTAGAGGCAATTGGTAGATTTCAACAGATTCAACAGCCCTTGCAAGTATTATGCTAGCACAGGCCAATATGGAGAGATTTAAAACAATCAATGGACATCCATCGAAACATAAAATGGTTTGATCTATGTCAGATAATATAGTTAGAAATGCTCTGAAGACTGTTAAACAAAAGACAACATAAACAAGATTTGAGAACAATTTGATTGACGCCTCAAGGAGATGTCATTTCACAGAATGTGGTAAGAGAAATTGCTAAGAGATGTGGACCATTTCCATCATAAAAAAAGTTACATTATTCTTGTGAAAGATATTGGTGATGCTATTAAAAGAAACGATCTAAAAAATAGATTCATAAAATAACTATGTTCACTGTATCAGAAAAATAGATGTAAGGAAAAATATCACATCCATTTCCAAATAAAAACTGAGATTAAATTTAGAATGAAGGAACCTGATTTCTCTCGCTTGATAGGGTCGAAGATTCAATGCTACTCCCAGATCCAATCCTACAACTCTAGCCTCCTCCAAAAGCCTCCTCAAAAACCCATCCCCCAATCAATCCTCCAAATTCCTTTTTAGAGAGAGGAAATTCCCCCCTCTCTTCTAGATCCTTGCTCCACCTTTTTAGGAGGCTCCAAATTCTGTTAATGCCAACCCCAAAACTCCTCCTTTTACCCTCTCACAATTCCCTATTTATTAAATTTATAACAATACAACTATAATCTAATTTGCAACCTTAAAATATAATTTTTATTTTATTTATTTTAATATTTATTATATATTTGTTATATAACAACTCATAATTATCTATAAATAGTTATTTATCAAATTTATTTACATTCAATAATCACCTTTATATTTATATTTTTATAACACTTTATTTGTTTCATATTTATTATTATTATTATTATTATTATTGACCTTATCTTATGATGTACTATATTTTCCATAAACTTAAATTTACATATAAACATTTGCATTAATTTATCAAATGTATCCTCTTGACTTAATAATTTGATTTTAACATAGCATTTAACCAAAGCATTAATCAACCAATTCTGAACTAAATAATCCAAATACCAACAATACCTGACCAACATACATGATCGTAAGACATGACCACAACAACAACAACTGATAGTCTGTCATGCCCATACAGATAACAATAGCTTGGTGCAAACTGAATACTCATCCTCTTCAAGGATGATGACTAACTAGGGAACCTTATGTTAAGTCCATTCAACAAATTTCCATTGGTTAAGGCACGCTCAGACCTATCAATTCAGGTGGAGTCGATGCCTGATACCTACAACCTGTAGCAAACAACATGGTCGAACATATAGATATACAATCCTACAGTCAAACACACTGTGGAAGGGAATCACAGCATAGCAGGGTACTCACGCATGAGTAATGTGACACTGTCCCCTTCACAAAAACAACACATCACAAGTAACCACATCACACATAACCATAAATAGCTGAACAACAACATAAGAAACATCATCAGATAATCACATGATGCACATAATAAGATTGATCCACATAATTAATTAAGTCCATAAACTAGTCATAACATAAACATAAAACACCGATAATAAAAGTACCATCAAACTGTCATCGTAGCAGTGAGTCCAACATAAAAAAAATTCCATAATGTCTCAATCCAAACAAAACAACTGTCAATCTAATGGAGAACAACTAAGAGGGCACTATAGATTCCCTTCGCGGAATCATGCAATCAGTTGCACAAGGGACTCACCTCAAGAGTCACCTGAACCCAATAACCAAAAGTTCAAGAAGGTACCACTTAGAGGGTTTCCACATTAACCCAATAGGACAAACATACTAAATCTCAACTTTCTTTACTTACAACCATTTCAAGGCTTCACTATAGCCTTAAGCACACAAGGACAAACATTACTTCCAAGGGGAACTCGTCACCCTATCAAGACATAAAGGTGAGCAAATTTCAATGAAACAAGGTGGCAAGGAAGGGATAAGGTTGCACTTAGGTTACTATTTAATAAGAAACTTAGGGAATTATACCCGCAATTAGGTCTTACTCCTCCACTATCATAAAATGTTTCAACCTCATGTGCTTACACCACCTTTAAACCCTTAACCAAAGAGGTACCATACTTTAAATAAATAGAGCACATTACAAATTAATGTGAAGGCAACACATGGCCTAAATATCCGTTAGACACCAACATGTTACAAGGAGGTTAAGTTGATGTGGCACAACGATGTCACATGATTCACAACCATGAAGTGGTCCTTGAAGCCACTACTCATCCCAAAAGGCATATTCAAGAAAATAGCCATAACAGGCCTTACATGCCGAACTCTTTTAACATGCACTACATCCTCAAGATGAGGGTACCGAGTGACTCTTACAAGAGAATATACCATTTTATTCACTCTTTGAGTGACAACTACTCATCAGGGTAACTTAATCTCACATCTAGGTGAAGGACAACTAGAGGTCTACAACTTCTTCGCATCCCAACACATCTCACCCCATGATACAAAGGTTAACTAAATGACACAAGGTGGATCTAATAAATGATTTGGGTATATGAGTCTTTGTCCAAGATAATGTACCACTCAAATACATTCCTTTCCTCCTACAAGGTAGGATAAACATAACTCAACATTCTTCAGGGCAACCTACAAGGTAGCCATAGGAATAAAATTTTATCATAATAACACTTGTCCAAAGGTACACTTACCATAGGTTGTCACGACCCCTAAAGAAGGATCGAAATGCACCAACAACTAGGACAAGGAGCAAGGATTAGCTGGAACAAAATATTTAGAAAAACCCAACCAATACCATTCTCTTAGGAGAGCACTAGGTCAAGAAGTTGACCAACTTTCAAATTCAGGACTTGCATGGTCCTTCAATTACTATATTCATCAAGAATACACTCCCCAAGTACCTATGACACCAAGTCATACATGGGGACTAGTGAAGCAAAAATTGAGGGAAAACAAGATATTCCCACGTGAGGTCTCTTACGAACTCATTGCTACACAAGCAAGAGTTAGACATGCAACATAAGTATGCATGATCTATTATCGACCCAACTCGGCAATTATACACACCCAGAGATCCTAGTGTTTAAAACTTGGGCTCTCATACCAATGTCATGCCCACATTTCCCATGTGCTCACGACACATAACACATGTGTCATGTCCACATTTGTCATGTGGTCATGACATGAAATATCAAAAACTTTTACACTCAACTCTAAAACCCCCTCACGCGCAACATGCGATATCGGTGGCATATGCACAAGGGCGCAAAATGTCAATCAAACATCAGGGTAATGTGACACCTTTTGTAACCCTTGCAAAATGTAAGCCTACTAAGGAGGTTGTGCGATGCAAGGAGTGTCGCTAAGAGGGTAGATTCCAAAATAGGAACTAACCCTAGGTTCCCTAGATGAGGTGGTGTGATTTCAATAAATATCGAAATCCAACCCTAAGAACTATAACAAAAAAAAAGATTAATTAATTCCATCTAAAACTTAATTAAATTTACATTATAATAACTAATTGTGATAATGAAGAGTCATGAAATAAAATACTTAGTATGCCCTTTCTCTAATCTAGGGAAAATTTGGCAACATAATGCCACCTCATTAATAATGGAGAAATAATTTTAAAATAACAACCTTTATTACAACCCTTTTTCAAAGAAGATATAAATTAAAACTAAATATACCCAATAATCTAAAATTTACTTCACCATTTACTCATTTTCCCAAGGCAATATAATTAATAAATTTAATCACATTAACTAAAGAAAGCAATAAATTAACAATCACTTTTAAATTATGCACTAGATAAAATAAATTTAAAAGGGTTAAAAGATTAATTTCCTATCAAACAAATAATTCCTCACACCAAAATCTTATTAAAAGAACCCACTAAATTAAATTAAAAACCTAGGGTTAAATTAAATCCTCTAAACTCTTTTTAGGTCACACTCACCCTAAATAGTTTTAAAAGGCAAATAAAAAAATTTTAAAAAGTTAAAAATATCCAAAAAAAAACTAAATGCTTTTCATTTGCCTCCAAGTTTCAAGGAGGAGAATAGGAAATGAAAAGTCACATTTAAAAAGAGGAACTATTCTTTTCTTTTAAAAAAAAAAAAATTCCATTAGTTGAGCCTACACCCAAGGTAATAAACAAATGCGTTAACTAAACTTAAATAATAAATTAAAACTACATTAAATCCATACACTTGGTTAAAGGGATGGGGAGGTTTTATTTAAATTAAATTCCATAAACAATAAAAAATCCCCCACTAAAGCCCAAATAGTTTCAAGGAGAAGAATGGGGATGAGAAATCACCTCCACAAAGGAGTGCCAAGTTTTCCTTTCTTTTCTATTTGGTCTTCTACAACCTATTTTACTTCTGTAACCCTAATCCTATTTCCTCTTCTCATCTATTTTTCCTTCTTCTTCTTCTTCAAACCCTAACTCATTTGTTTGTTCTCTAATTTTCTCTCATTTTGTAGGTATTCCCCAAGTTTCATGGAGCTCTTCTAGATTTATTGTGGACGTGATTTCTACATAGGGGTTATACATTTTTTGTCACATAGCAACAAATATATATATATATATATCCTTTTTTTTTAACAAAACACAATGATTATTATTTACTGAATATATATATATATAGCAAATTACATTCAATGCTATAGGGGGCCAAATGTACAGAGGTGCGGCGGCTAAAAACAATTGTAGGTAGAGAAAAAATCACAGGGGCTGGAAGTTGTAGCGCTAGCGGCGCAACCGCGAGGATAAGAAGGGGAAGGAGAACCAACAGGAAATGGGAAGGGACGACCCCCCCTCCATCTTTCCCTTTTACAAAAGATCCATGGCAGCGTCCATGGGCCACTATGCTAATAATTTATTTGTCTTTCTTTTTTAAAAAAGAAAACTTTCAACGCTGCAATAAAAGGGTTGAAATCCTAGGTTAAATTTATTATCTCTATTTTTTTTATTTAAAAGCTTTCTAATACTAATATGGTGCAGCAATATATTATTTGTAATATATATATATATATATATATATCTGCTGATCAGGTTTATAAAATAAACTCTATGTATTAAGTCCTTTCTAATAATAAAAAAATCAGTGAACTATTATTTTTTTGATTATGTATACCCTGGTAAGGGACTAGGGGCCCATATCAAAAATAGGGCCATAACCCTTAAAGTTTGAAACTGTCTTGATTACAACTAAATATCAAAGAGGAGGGAAAATTACACAGGTCACTCCAAATATCTTAACTACCTTTCATATGGACTTATAAACACCTATAGAGAAACTAAACCACAGAAAGAAAGAACCTCGTTACCCTCCTACCTCATCATTGTTTGTGAGATCGACTAAGTCATACTCCTCGTCACATGGACAATGATACTCTGCTTTATCCTCGGCCACTACCTTCAGCTGCATCTTCTCTGCCATGCATTCCACCATCTTTTGAAGCTTTATCTAGCCATCTTGTAAGTCGTACACATGATCAAGAATAAACTTATGATTAAGCTGTGACTCCTTTGACATCTCCGCCATATCCTCATGAACAAGAACTGAAAAAGCAACAACGGATGTCATCATAGCCAACGTTAAGGATTGAGCTGCTCCAAAAACATTCCATCTCCCACGGGAAGTATTAGGATCCAATAGAAAGGAAGACAACGCCTCACAAAGTCCTACATTCTCCTCCGACTCCACCGCCTTCACCATTTCAATTATCCTTCCAACCCAGTGCCTCAACAATGGATTCTTAATTTCAGCATCCAAGAGCTCCATAATATCTACAAGCACCTTTTGCTAGAAACCTTTGGCCTCCTCTTTTTCTTCCCACCGCCCACCATTTTCTCCTTCCCTTTCCTTGGCACTTGTCTTTTCCTCGGCTTCATCCCCACATCCTTAGAGTAATCTCCTTCCTCCCTTGCCATGAAACTACCATGAAAACAACTGAAACTATCCAAATGCAGAGAGAAGGAGCAGCAATATTTGCCATGTCCAGCCTTCTTAACTCCTTGGGAGTATTAACTTGCATAGAAATAAACATTTGCATGAATCTCCAACTCACCTCTAAGATATGTAATCTCAAAATCTTTACCTCTGTCTCCAACAATGATGAACAGGGAACCAGACTTATTCAGTTATGATTACTCCTTGCCACTCGTCCCATCTTCCTTACTCTACTCCAACTAGACTCTTAATCATGACACTTCACACACCTAGCTAAGGTTCTCGCCCCTTATCAGGCGAGTGAACTATTATTACTATATATATATATACTAGATGTAAACTCTCTATTTTTTTTGTAAAGGAACCAATAAACTAAAAACACATAGAACAACAAGGATAGCTATATCTTTTTGTATAAATGTTAGTTCTATATATATATATATAAGAACATCTACATAGAATATTACAATAATGATTTTTCCTCTGCAAGTAAACTTGAATACATCCTTGCATATATATATATATATATATATATATATATATATAAACTTGAATGCTTAGAAAGAAATGAATATAATCATATTTCTCTTTGCATACAACACAATAAGAATATAGCCCTTTTTTTAAGTCTCATATCAATATTTTTCCATATAACCAACAATAGAGAGGGAGAGATAAAATTCCTTTCTCGTGAATATATTCATTTCAAAGCACATTGAAATAAAACTACAACACCTTCAATAACGAAATACTTAGATAAGTTTACATAAAGATTCATTACAACATAGGTTCAAGGGAGAGATTAACTCTCACAAACTTACAAACACTTACACAAGCCCACAAGGCCATGGATACCAAAATGCCATACATTACAATTACATCAAAACAATTTTCTTCAAGTTCACCAAATCTCCAATAATCACCCAAAACCTGCAAGAATCACAAGATGGTTTCCAAATGCCCATGGGAGCTCACCTTCCAACCATAGACTTGAACACAAGTCACCCCCAAGCTTGGAGGTCACCCATATAACTAGGTTCAAACCACAATAAGGATTTTACAACAAAAATCACTCACACCAAACATAATTACAGCCTCCCAAAGATTTGCACATAACTAATCCATATAATCTGAATTTTGGGGGTAGGAGAGTGAACTACTCTCATCTCAAGGGGGAAAACCCATATCACCAAAAAACAATAATGCTCAAAAACCATAAGGTCTCCTACCTTAATATCACAAAATATCAAGAATCTCAAGGCACTCTTGCCTTCACCAAATATCTTAAATGTCTCAAAAATCACAAGACACTCTTGCCTTCACCCAAAATCTCAATGCTTCACAATATACTCCCATGGCCAACCACACCTCCAAAATATAGTGATGTTACCCCCGAGGAGGTTCACTCCTCTCCTACTCCAAAACATGATGAACTCTTATCAATGGAGAGCATCATCCAACACCCCAAAATAAAAACCCACACAACACATACACCAAAACTCAAAATATACAAATCATACATCACATAATAAAAGTAGAATACGTAAGGAAGGCATATAGCCTTGGGTGCTTACCTTATAAGCCCAAATTTGGCAAGATTTTGATGGAGAACTCTCAAGTCTCCTTCCAATCTCCTTGCATTTAAAATCCTCCAACTCTAGCTATCTCCCCCAAATCAATAATTACAAAAGAAATCCAAAAATGAAGAACCCTCTCCATCTCTTAAAGATGGAGTTTAATAGGCTACACCAAGGAGCCTTGAGGAATGAGAAGGTGACACATGTCACCTTCTCCTTCCTCCTCACAATCTACTCACAACACCCTAAGGGATGAGGAGGTGACACATGTCACACTCCCATTCCACAAAGCCTCACACTCTCCCATAAATGCTCTCACACATGTGTGAGAGCATAGTGGAGAGGGGAATCCCACATGGAAGACTCCATAAGAACAATGATAAGACACATGTCATTCTCCTATCCAAAAATGCAATTCCATTCCCTCAAGGATGCTCTTACACATGTGTGACAGCATAGGAATGAGGTCTCTCACACTTGAGGGTCTTGGAGACTTCCCAAGTCTTCAAGATAAGGGAGACCATATCCTAGGGAAGTGGAGTTGGTCATGGTGGACTCTTGACTTGTCCACCACCTCACCCAACTTCAAATTTCGTCACTTAACTTTAGGGTAAATTTAAGGTGACTAAAAGAAGGTTAAACTAAGGTTTCATATGTTCAAATTGGTCCTAGACCCTAGGGGTATGACCTAGGGTCATTATTTGACCAAAATAAACACCAAGGGCTCCATAAATTCACATGAAAAGGCCCAATAAATAAAAAGAACCAAAATAGTGCAACTCTAACATTTCAATTACAACACATCAATTAAATCAAATACTCATTCTTGATAAATTTTAGCTCAATATCATGTCTGGATTTCAAGATATTAAAGTTTCAATTTTGTCAGGTCCCCTAAAAAGTTTTGAAATCAGATATGAGGCACTAAAACATCCCATAACACCTCTAAAAGTTTATGGAAATTTGTTTACAAATTTCCATCATGATAGTTCACTTCTCAAGCTTTTTGGTGCTTCAAACGGCTCGTCAATCAGACACCTGAATCAAAAGTTATGCTTCCCGGATGTTGACCTATTTTTGAAGGGAGTTGGAAATTTCAAAATTTTGGCTAGAGGCCACAAAAAATGGCTTTTTATGACTATTTTTTGGAACCATGGGTAGTAGTAGAGATAAGGGAGAAAAGTGTAGAGTCAAGAAAAGGTAGGAAATTAGAAACCTTAGGTGATTTGGGGTTACAGAAGGCAGAAGATTCTAGAGTCTTGAGATAGGAAGTTGTAATGTGTTGTAGCCTGTGGAGGATTCATCCTCTGATTGTATTTGAGCTTTTGTAATGTAATGAGTTGTCCAAATCAACAAAAGAACATTCCATTTTCTATGTGGAAGTTCTATTGTTGTGAGTTTTATGATTTACCCCTTCATCAAGTGGTATTAGAGCAAAGGTTCCTGAGTGTGTAGATAGATCACCAATCGTGAGGTAGTTTGCACCAGGACCTGAGGTTGTGGGTTTGCTGTGGAGATCAAGATGCCCCCACAAAGAAACTATTTGATGGAAGAGGGTTTTAAAGTCCTACAAAGGCAAATCGATGCATTGCAAGAGGAGTTACGAAGAGGGTTTGAGCCAAGAACAAGAGAAGAAAGCGAAGATGAAGATGAAGAAGATCTATCTGAGAAAGAACAAGAAGTTGAAGGAGATCCTATAGAAGTTAGGTTTCTAAGGGTCATTTCGAAGATCGAAAAGAGGCCCAGGATCAAAGTTTCTACCTATTCTGGACATTTGAATTCGGAACAACTTATTGATCAGATCAATGATGTGGAAGAAAATTTTGAGTATGAAGATGTGGAAGATCCAGAATGAGTCAAGTTTGCAAAGACAAAGTTGAAGGAACATGCCAGTATTTGGTGGAAGGAGGTCTAGTTGGAGAGAAATAGAAGAGGAAAAGGAAAGATTACCAGATGGGATCAGATGGTGGAAAAACTAAAGAAGCAGTTCATTCCTATGGACTATGAGATGGAGTTACTGAAGAAGCTACAAGGGTTGAATCAAGGTAAAAAGTTTGTCAAGGAGTATACAAAAGAGTTTTATGAGATTACTATTAGGACAGGCCATGCAGAGGCCAACAAGGAGAAGGTAGCCCATTACATTAATGGGTTAAGGCCAAGTATTCAAGAGGAGCCGAGTCTGGTCAAAATGACCACCATAGAAGATGTGTACCAGTTTTCCCTTAAGGTGGAAGAGAAGCTGAATAAAAGATTCGAAAGAAAGAAAAGGGGAAGAGGTCAAGGCAGAAGGATTGGTGGAAGACCCTATGAAGGCTGAAATGAAGATCCAAAGAAAAGTGAAGAAGCTGGAACCATTTGAAATCAGAGAGGAGATAATGTCTCGCCCTCATGACTAGAACAATGGCGAGCAAAGTGGAAGAGGAAGAGACCGACCTGGGCAAGGACCTGGAAGAGGAGGTTTCAAAGGAACCTATTTCCAATGTGGAGAACAAGGGCATCAAGCATACGAGTGTCCGCAACATCAAGGACAAATAAAAGACCTGAAGGTAATGCACAAGTTGCACATGTAGATGAAGATGCACAGTCTAAGCATTCTGAAGATGCTGAAAGGGGAGAAACTCTAGTTGTCAGAAGAACTCTGTTGAATGAGGAGAAAGAACAAGATCAGAGGAAGAGTTTATTCCACACAAGGTGCAAGTGTGAAGGTAAGTGTTGTGATATTATTATTGATAGTGGAAGTACTGATAATCTTGTTTTAGAGGATATGGTTGACAAGTTGAAGTTGACAAGAAGGCATCCACATCCACATCGGATCGCATGGTTGTAGAAGGACCATAGAGCTTTGGTCAATGAACAATGTTTAGTCAAGTTCAAGATTAGAGACTACCATGATGAGGTGTTGTGTGACATCATACCGATGGATGCATGTCATATGTTATTGGGAAGGCCATGGTAGTATGATAGGTGCCCTATCCATGATGGCCATGCAAACACATATTCTCTAACAAAGGATGGAGTTCGTCATAAGTTCAAGCCCTTGAAGGAGGTGGAAGAAAAGGTATGTAGTACTACTAGAATTTTCTTGGTAGATGGTAGGAAATTTTTGGAGGGTATGAAGCATGAGCATCATTGCTTTGCATTGATTCCTAAGATTAGTCAAGAGAAATGTCGAGAAGTACTAGCAGAAGTCTTAGATCTGTTAGAAGAATTTTAGGATATTGTCTCTGATAATGTGCCAAAAGGTTTACCACCGATGAGGAAGATAAGTCACCAAATGGATTTGATACCAAGAGCCAGTTTGCCAAATAAGGGAGCCCATAGAATGACTCTTGTAGATAATGAAGAGCTGAATAGACAAGTTCATGAGCTGTTAAGGAAGGGACTTATAAGGGAGAGCCTAAGTCCATGTGCAATACCTGCAGTATTAGAAGTGAAGAAAGATGGTGAGTGGAGAATGTGTACAGACTCCCAAGCCTTCAATAAGATCATGATCAAGTACATATTTCCATTGCCAAGGATGGATGATATTATGAATTGCTTGAGTGGAGACAAGTACTTCACGAAGATTGATCTAAAGAGTGGGTATCACCAGATCTGAATCAGAGAAGGAGATGAATGGAAGGCAACCTTCAAGACAAAGGAAGGTTTGTATGATTAGTTACTCATGCCATTTGGGCTAACCAATGCACCGAGCACATTCATGTGGCTCATGACGAGGTATTGAAAGAGTTTTTGGGAAGTTTTGTTATTGTTTATTTAGATGACATTTTGATTTTTAGTAAGACTTGGGATGGGCATCTAATGCATATTAGAAATGTTTTAGAAAAGCTGAGGGAGAAGTTGTTGATTAATCTGAAGAAATGTAGTTTTGCAAAGGAGTTAGTATACATGGGATTTGTTGTCTTAGAGGAAGGTCTTAAGATGGACCTAGAGAAGGTGATGGCTATCATCGAATGGCCCATGCTAAGGAGTGCTATAGAGGTATGATCTTTTCATGCTTTAGCCAGTTTTTATAGAAAATTTATCAAGAATTTTAGTAGCATTTATGTAACCGTAAGTGAGACAAAGAGAGGGGATAGAAAAGAGTTTAAATGGACTATAGGAGTAGACAAGAGCTTTGATACATTGAAGTAGAAATTCACAGAGCAACCTATTTTGGCACTTCCAGATTTCAATAAGGTATTTTAGGTAGATTGCGATGCTAATGGTAGTGCTATAGGAGCTGTTTTGAGTCAAGAAGGTAAGCCCATTGCCTATTTTAGTGAGAAGCTTAATGATGGCAAGAAAAAGTATTATGTTTATGATCAGGAGTTTTATGCAATAGTTTAGGCTTTGAATAAATGGAGACATTATTTGTTGCCAAAAGAGTTTGTTTTATATACTAATCATCAGGCTTTACAATATCTCAATAGTTAAGGGAAGTTGTATCAAAGACACTTAAAATGGGTTGAGTTTTTCAAAGTTATACTTTTGTTTTGAAGCACAAGAGTGGGAAGTCCAATAGAGTTGCAGATGCCTTGAGCAAAAGGTAAAATTTGTTGACAAAAATGAAGATATAGGTTGTTGGGTTCGATGAGCTCAAAAGTTTGTATCCTGAAAATCCATAGTTTGCAAAGGCTTGGAAAGCTTGTTTGGAACTTGTTACTTTGGACAGGATGAAGTGGTTGGATTTCATAATTCAAGATGGCATGCTATTTAGAGGAAGCTAGTTGTGCATTTCAAGGAGTTCCATGAGAGAGAACCTAATTAAGGAGAAGCATAGTGGGGGATTAGCTGGACACTTTGATTGAGATAAGACCGTTGCTATTGTTGGTGAGCATTATTATTGGCCACAGTTGCAGTAGGATGTGAGGAAATTTGTGCAGAGTTGCAGAGTGTGTTAGATTGCAAAAGGAGCAAGTTAGAATACAGGGCTATATCAGCCACTACCTATATCAGAGAAGCCATGAGACGATATTAGTATAGATTTTATTCTTGGTTTACCAAGGACACAAAGAGGACATGATTCTATTTTTGTAGTAGTGGATAGATTCTCAAAGATGGCACATTTCATTCCTTGTAAGAAGACTAATGATGTAGTTCATATTTTAGAGTTATTTTTCAGAGAGGTGGTAAGACTACATGGTCTATCTAAGAGCATAGGTTCAGATCGAGATACCAAGTTTGTTGGTTATTTTTGGAGGACATTGTGGAAGAAGTTGAAGACAGATTTGAAGTTCAAATTCTGCACACCATCCATAGACTGATGGACAAACAGAAGTGGTGAATAGGAATTTGGGTAACATGTTATGATGCCTAGTAGGAGATAAGCCCAAGGGATGGGATTTGATTTTACCACAGGCAGAATTTGTTTACAACAATTTTGTCAATAGGAGCACAGGTAAATCACCATTCTAGATTGTTTACAGGAGTAGTCCAAGAAATGCTTCAAAGTTCAGGAAGCTGGACAAGGGAGAAAAGATAAGTGCCGAAGCTGAAGACTTTACAAAACACCTAAAGAATTTGCATGAAGAGGTGATAAAGAACATTAATAAAATGAATATTCAGTACAAGGCTAAGGCAGATCAGAAGAGGAGATATAAGGAATTTTAGGGAGGAGATGAAGTCATGGTTCACTTGAGAAAAGAGAGGTTTCCAACTAGAACATATAATAAGTTGAAAATGAAAAAATTTGGACCATGCAGGATTTTGATGAAACATGATTAAGGAAATGCATATGAGGTAGAGCTTTCGAGTGCGATCAATATTTTCTCATTGTTCAACATTGTTATTTTAACATAATACCATGAAGGTGGAACAAAGGATGGACCAATAGAAGAACAGTGGAGTATTTGGCATCTACTTCAGAAAAGGAGGAGATAGAAGACATTTTGGATAGCCACGTGGGTAGAAGCACAAGAAATAGACAATATGAAGAGTCCCTAGTTAAATGGAGAGGAAGGCTTGTTGAAGATTCATCTTGGTTATCTAAGATTGAGGTTAACCGTCTTGGTTTTTCTCTAACTCTTGAGATGTGACAGGGTCACTTCTCAAAATTACCCTCGGTGTCTGATGCAGGAGCATCCAGAGGTGTAAGGGCAATCTTGCATCACCCAAAAACATTATTGATTCAAAATTGATGTCTTTGCTTTCATTTCTTTTTAACATTTGTATTTTTGGATACCCATTTTCTTGAATAATGATTCAGAACCTTCAAAGTTTCCAATAGTGCTAAGGATACCAGAATTTGCTATTTTTAGTAAGTCTTTATCAAAGAAGCGGTTGAGCCTAAAATTTTCCTCAAAGCTTTGGAATGGTCAAATAAGCATTCTAGGTAAATTTCAGCTCAAGATCAGGTTTGGATTTCAAGATATTAAAGTTTCAATTTTGTGAGGTCCCCTAAAAAGTTCTGAAATCAGATATGAGGCACTAAAACATCCCATAACTCCTTGAAAAGTTTACATAAATCTGTTTACAAATAATCTATGTGATAGTTCACTTCGCAAGCTTTTCAGTGCTTCAAATAGTTCTTCAATCAAACACCTGAATCAAAAGTTATGCTTCCCGGATGTTGACCTATTTTTGGAGGGAGTTGCAAATTTTGAAATTTTCGCTGGAGGCCGCCAAAATGGCTATTTATGACTATTTTTGGGAACCTTGGGTAGTAGTAGATATAAGGGGGGAAAGTGTAGAGTCAAGAAAAGGTGGGAAATTAGAAACCCTAGCTGATTTGGGGTTGCAGAAGGCAGAAGATTCTAGAGTATTGAGATAGGAAGCTGTAATTGTTGCAGTCTGTGGAGGATTCATCCCCTAATTGTATTTAAGCTTCTATGATGTAATGGGTTGTCCAAATCAATAAAAGAACATTCTATTTTTTTTGTGCAAGTTCTATTTGTTGTGAGTTTTATGATTTACCCCCTTCATCACTTTTGAAGTTTGTTGTTCTTGTCATGTTGAAGGAACACATTTGTGTACGTCTCTTTTTTGTCTTGCATTGTAGGATGTTTTAGTCATGGCCAATTGGTATGAACATGGATACCTTAGGGATGTTCCTTCATATGCATCTTCTTACGTATTTGACCCTAGGAATTGTATGGGAGTGGATTACTATTAAAAATGATAATCTTTACTTGGTTAAGAATACTTAAATCCTTACTTTAGTAAAGATCATTAAATTATTTCTTTGTATTAAATACTTGTATTATTAAATACAAAGTATTTTTATTTTAGGTGAGTATCCTCACACATGTGTGAGGATAACTCACGTCAATATTCATCTTGAAGGAATATTTGATATATTTAGTTACCTCCTTATGAGGTTTACACATGGCACTCACCCACATGAAAGGTGACATGTGGGAGTTGAATACAACTCCCCTCTCACCTCTATTTATGAGGTGCTCTCTCCTCTCGTTTTATTATTCCTCTCTCATTTTTGTCTTCTTGTCCATTTCTTGAGGAGCTCCTCCCTCTCTTTGTAATATTTTTTTATTTCATGGCTTCATGCCATCTTTCATAATCTATGGGGGTTTTTTCTTTGCTTTTTCCCCCTTTCAAATCTTAGTCTCCATTGTTGATCTTTTGGTGCATGTTTACAGGCTTGCTTCTATTTAATGATAAAATATTTTTATTATTTATTCATTTAACTCTCACAATTTTGATTAGTTGTTTCTTGGTCTTTATTTTTCTATCATGGTATAGAGCCATGCAACTAATATTTTTGTAAATTGTTTTTTTTTCAGCAACATTTTGTGGAGTCAATTGCAGATTGAGAGGAATTTTTTTTATGCAGCATCAAGAGTTCTAAACTTTTCATTTTTCATTTTTTGGTAACTCTATTCATATTTTTTTTAGATGCAAGTTTCTTCCAAATCCATCCAACTGCTTGTTGTGCAAAGTTGATATGTATAAAATGTGTAAAAAATCAATATTTTTTTAAAATCCTATTGCAAAATCTATTTCATTTTCATCTAACCCATTTGCATTTAGATTATATCATTTTTTTGCTGTAAGGGTTTTAACCCTTTCATTTTTTTTATTCTAACCTTTTTTATTTAGTTTTTCATAGCAAGGGTTTTAAAAAATTTCAAATCAGATTAAAAATATCAATTTTTTTTAAGCCTGTTTCAGCAATCTATTTACAAAAAAATTGCTAATGGTATTTCCTTTTTGTTTAAAAAAATCATTTCAATCAAATCTCACTTTTTTTGTTTGGTTGTAGGTTTAGTTCTAACTTGTTTTAAAATGCAAAAAAATTGTTTACTCTTCAATTAAACTTAAGTTTTATTTTTTAGTTATAAAAAATTTTATGGCTTTTGCCTTTCCTACAGGTTTATAAAACACAATTAATTTCATTCTATTTTTTTTTTTTAAGTTTTTAACAAAAACTCTTTGGCTTTTCAACCAAATTAAATTTATCTAATGTTTTTTAAGATTTCTTAAAAAAATCTATAATTCTGTTAAAAAATTATTTTACTACTTGTGCCCTCTTGAGCACAAATAATTTTTTTTTAATATAAAATTTTTTAATAAAAATTACAACTTCTAAAAAATAATATATAGTTTATATATATATATATATATATATATATATATATATATATATATATATATATATATATATATATATATATTTTAGGGCTCTGCCCTTCCTTAACTTAAAAAAACAAATTTTAAAAATTATTAGAAAGTTTTTTTAATTTTTAGGTGAGATTTAAAATAGTATTTTACTGTTTAGTTTCACAAATCATATCCCTAAAAATAGCCACTATTCATTGTTTTATGTGATATGAATTTTAGTTTCTTAGTTTTTATGTAATATGAATTTTAGTTTCTTAGTTTGTTATAAATTTTAAAATTATATATATATATTTTTAGCAACCATATCTTAACTTTTAAAAGGTGGATTCCTTATTTGGTGGATGTTTTATAGATTCTCTCACAAGATATCAATGAGAAGTTAGAAAAGATTTATGACAATTCCTTTTAAGGAGAAGTGGAGCTATTTTTAGATGGAATCTATTATTTATTTTATTTAAAGAGAAGTGATAATTTATTACAAAATCACCCTCTAACTTTTATAATGTGAGGGAGTTGTTGGTTTTATTTTTGAAAAAGAAACTTGCAAGCTATGAGAACAAAAAAATTACTACTTCATGCAAACTTATCTTTTTTATTTATAGATATTATCTCCAACCTCATATTTGAGTTTTAATATTATTTTAATATAAGTCTTTTTTTTTAAATAACTTTATTATAAAGTTTTTAAATGAAGTTCAAGTTTTTCTATAATTTCATTTCTACTTAAATTTTTTTAACTACGGTTTAAAAAATCAAAATTCTTAAAATTTTCAATTCTTTTTTTACATGCAAAAATAGGCATATTTATTAAGTTTTTTATTTTTGCCTTTTGATTAGGCAATTTTTTTTCAAAAATTTTGCCTTTTAAATAGGCATTTCTTAAAAAAAATCCTTTTAAAGGCATTATTAGATTTTTTTTTAAATTCTTCAATGGAGACATTTTAAAAGTTAAAAATAAAAAAATTTCAAGCATTTTTTTAAAAATTGCCTATCTAAGTAATTAGACATTTTTTTTAAAAAATATTTTTTTAATAGGTAATATTGCAATCTCTTTTTTTTAAAATATTTGCCTTTTTTAATTAGGCAGTTTTTTATAATTACATATGTACTTTGTTATTGGACTCGATCAACCCAATAACATTGTAAATGTAAAGTGATATCTTTAAAATGTTTTATTCTTATTTACTTATTAAAAAATTAAGGGGATATTCATGTAGTCCGGAATGCATGAGTATCATCTTTTGCTATTTTTTAAAATTTTATTTATCTTTAATGACTTCACAGTCTATGATCTGCATGTCAATCCACAAATATTGCGACTTTATTCAAACACACATTTTTGATATTTGTTTTTTGTGGCATATTAAGATGGCTTGATTTGTGCCGCTTCAAATTCTAATGTATCTCTAAGCTCTTTCTATCACAACTTGTACGAAATTATCATTCTACCTAAGTCTTGATTTATCACAATATTTAAAACCACTATAGAGTTTTTCTTCTCAACTATGATTATGTTGTCTTGATAAACAAAATCTAATATTTATTGTGCCTCATTTATCTGTTATAATTTTTGAGAAATTAAAAGCTCATTAGAGCACTAAAGCCTTTTATGCGCGAGACGCATCTGCAGTAAGGTTGCATAGGGAGCCCTTTAAGTCTCATTGGAGTGCTTTTTTGGCCCCATGGAAAATATTTCCATCCACTTTGATGGTATGCACTTACATTTTTTTATGAACTAATCATTGGGGATCAAGTTCTTAAAATTTGATGAAGACAATATGGTTGTTATACCATTTTATAGGGCTAGTTTCAAAGTCCTTTGATATTAAATTTTTTGATAAAGGCACTATGGGTTTTATAACCATCTATAGGACTATTTTTCAAAGTCCATAATATTGAATTTTCAAATGATGGCACTATGATCTCAGGACTAATTTTCAAAGTCCATTATTATTAAACTTGATATAAGTTCCCTTTACAATTCAACAAATGATGTAGTGAGAAGCAACCTAGAACTATTATTGCTATGCCTATATGTTGGAATTTTATAATTTGGGCTATAAGCCATGATTTGTGCTACAATTTTTTACTAGCACTCGTATTCAAGACTTAAGGTTATTTTATCTACATTGAATCACTCTTATGTTAGCTAAGCTAACTTTTACCTTCTTGGCTTTATGACTCAAATTTGGATTCATTTTATCCACAAACTTTTGTTATTCAATATGCAATTTATATCTCTTTATATGATTATACTAATTCAAATTTAGGAGATGATCCCAATGATGGGAAATCCATTTGTGGTTATGGTTTCTTTGATGAAACAGGGGCACAAGAATCATCAATTCCTTTCTCTTGGCTCAATATTCAATTATTCTCAAGACAACTTGAAGACTTGAAGAATTGAAGACTTGAAGACTTGCCTCCATCTCAAAACATATTCTTCACTCTTCTTCAAGCTTCTTTCTCAAGATATTTATTCTTCTTCATTGTAAAGGCTTTTATGCCATTCTTGTAAATGTTGTAATCATCCCATTGATGGATTCTTTGTAATCTTCCCCAAGTAAAGCTTAAGGGGGGATGTTAAAAAAGATAATATTTACTTGGTTAAGGATACTTAAATCCTTACTTTAGTAAAGATCATTAAATTATTTCTTTGTATTAAATACTTGTATTATTAAATACAAAGTATTTTTATTTTAGGTGAGTATCCTCACACATGTGTGAGGATAACTCACGTCAATATTCCTCTTGAAGGAATATTTGATATATTTAGTTACCTCCTTACGAGGTTTACACATGGAACTCACCCACATGAAAGGTGGCATATGGGAGTTGAATACAATGAGTCCCCTCTCACCTCTATTTATGAGGTGCCCTCTCCTCTTATTTTATTATTCCTCTCTCATTTTTCTCTTCGCATTCATTTCTTGAGAAGCTCCTCCCTCTCTTTGTAATATTTTTTTATGTCATGGCTTCATGCCATCTTTCATAATCTATGGGGGTTTTTTCTTTGCTTTTTCCCCCTTCAAAATATTCATCTCCATTGTTGATCTTTTGGTGCATATTTGCGGGTTTGCTTCTATTTAATGGTAAAATCTTTTTATTATTTATTCATTTAACTCTCACAATTTGGATTAGTTGTTTCCTAGTCTTTATTTTTCTATCAATTACCGTGACCATTCTTACAATGCATTTTCTAGTCATGACTCTGCATGTTATACAAACCCAAACATATATGCACCCATGCAAAATCAAAATAACCTTGCTAAGCTGCAATACAAAGTTGATAAAAATAAACAACTAATAGAGTCAATGTTGTAGCTAGAAAAAGAAAGTGTAAATCTTATTGAGTGATGTTTGGGGTGTGATCTAGTGCATGCCTTGCTGCCCATAAAAATCAGATTTATAAGAATAACAGCAATGTGGATACAAAAAATTAGACGACTACAACAATTAGAGGAATATGATTGTGTAGTCAAAAGGGTAGAGAGTGAAGGTGGTGCATTTTATAATGCAGATGATGAAAGCAATGTAGGCACCAACCTTTTGTTGGATAGCTCATCAAGTGAAAGTGAAAATAATGAAACCAATGGTGAATTCCAACCTAATGCTAAGGTATGTGGCTTAATGAACAATGAGGATGCTATCTATAGGGATGATCATGTTGAGTATGCATACGTAAGTAACATAAGGGATGAGCAAGAAACTACTTTCTTGTTTAATTTGATGCCCTCCTTTATTCTCATTTGTGACGATGATGAAATTTATATTTGCTTACATGAGGTTGAGGTGGTTGCACATGATGATAACTGATCAGAGATAGTTGCTGGTGCAGTCATGGAGTTTCAGTATGAAGAGCTTTCCCTAGATTGTGAAGATGGTGATCATGTGGAAACATATGAGAACCTATTTATGAGGTGTAAGGTATGTTGTCTTCCTCATGCAGAATGTGCTTTGTCTAAGCCACAAGGAGATGAAATGGAAATGAAGGAAGAATATTTGTGTCAGCAGTCTAGTTGCAATAGTGAGTGTGACACAACAGATTACCAAGGTGAACTTGAAGCAAAGAGACAATTGAAAGAACATGATTCTTCATGTCAATTGTCTCATGGTTCTAATTTGTGTGTTGGTGGTTTGGATTGTAGCCTGATTCATGCTTATGATTTAGAAATTGAAAGTTGTAGCAACATATGTGAATGTTTTGTTCAAGAGCTTGGTGGAATTGTAAATAAATATGAATATTTTCACTTTGATGTGGATTGTTTATTAGCTCTTGAATGTGTTGGTGCTGCAGTAGAGGTTGAGTCCTTTGTATGGGATATTTATGTGAATGAGCAACAAGGCATGTGTATGTCTGAGTTTCAACAAATGGCAATCCATCTAGAAGGTATACCTGAGTTGGAGTCTTTCTTATTTTTTCTGCAATATGAAGTGTCCTCTCTTGTGGATTAGCAGTGCATTTAGGCACAATTCTCCTTGCCATGTGAATTGGAGGTGTTCTCCTTTTACCTCAATTTACATGAAGAGGTTAGCAAGCATGATAGCTTGGCAATTAATAGTGGAGGTTGGTTTTTATTTATTTCTTTTGTTGCTAACCTAGTTCTTGATTTTGCACCCCATTCTATTATGAAGGTGCATGATAAGGATTGGAATAGGTCAAGAACCTATTTATTATGGTTTCCCTATAATGGTAATTTAATTGGTGGAGCTAGCCTTGGATTCATTAGTAATTGCAGGTTGATACATGTTGAGGGTAGTTTTCAGTTATTAAAGCTAGACCTGAGAAGTGTAGATTTGGTTTGAGGGAGATCAAATCCTTCATTTCGCTAGTCTTTGACAGAGGTAAGTAGTTTTAGTCCTCTTGTGCAGGTTTGACATTCAATATGTTAAATATTTTATTACATGCAACTTTCTTTTTGTGCCCTCATGCTTATGATTGCATGTTGTCTTGTATATATGCCCTTGTTATAAATACGTCTTTCATTGTTTCTCCTATTCATTTTTTTCCTTTTGGTATTCCTAGAGATAGCTAGTTCTCATTGTGCCAATTCTGCCACATGTCCCCAACCAGAGCTAGTGTTGGGACCAAAAAAAAACTAGTTCCCAACTTGCATTGTATTGACCAAATCCATCAAAATCCTACTTTGTGCATTTGTTGTTAAACCCATCATTTATATCTGATTAGGGACTATTTTGTATGGTCTCCCTTCATAAAAATTTTGTATAAAATCCTCCAAGTCCCATGTGTTTTTTCTTTGCTATTTTTGTAAGTGTTTCATCTTTGAAAAATGCCTAAGTGTTGCCTTATTGGTAGGTTCAACGATTCGTGAACCTGCCGATTTCCTAATTTTCCTTTATTATGTTTTGCAAGTCTTTGTCAGTGAATCAGTCAGTTCATGACTTGCCAATTTCCCTGACTATATTTCCTATGGTTCACAAGTTTGTGTTTTTTTTTGAATTTCTGATTGATCGATAGGGTGATGCCAAGAGATGGGAGTTGGGCCTTTGTTGGTGAAGTTGGAAGTTTGCAAACTGAAAGGTTCATCAAATAACAAAATCATCAATAAAGAAAGTCAGGAGAAGAAAAATGAAGTCTTTTCGATGAAGTTGATGGTTCATGAACCTTCAAATTCACCAACAAGAGTTTTTATCGATAAATAGAAAGATTGACAATGGAAAAACAAAGATAAGGAAAGAAGATGAAGGAAAAGTGAGGAAGAAGAGTGAAGCTCCAATGAAGGAAAGAAAGAAAAAATGAAGTCTTGTTGGCAAAGTTTTCAGTTCACAAACTTTAAGGTTCACCGATGGAGGTTTTCACCTGTAATGGGTAAAATTTGGATAGTTGAGTTTTTGGTAGTTTTGGTGTATATCCTCCTTTCACCCTTACATTCAAGGACCTAGGGTCAAGTTGCAATGTACTATCATACCCTAGGTCACTATTGAGATGTAGGGAAACTTGGATTTTTATGATTAGATTGACAATTTCCTTCTCTTATGCTCAATTATACCTTAAAACCCTAATTATGCAAATACAACAGCAAATAGATGAATAACAGAAAATGCTACTACAGGAAGATGTAAAATGACAAATCACTACATACCTATTTTTGGGGTTCAGAGATAGAAAAGTCAAGGACTAAGGAGCGGGTACCCAAGTCCAAGATACCAGTTTCTTTGCAGGATCCTGACCTCCTTTCGACATTGATCTACACTGTAACTTTTGTTTCCAAAAATTCAACTATGGAGGACATAGGGACTAGCGCCCAAGTCTTGAAAAGGCTCCAGTGTCTTGCTTCTCTTCAGATCTTGAATCCTTGATGTCTGCTAATCCTTCCTGCAACTCCACTTTTTTAGATGCGACACCTATAACCTGTAATCACAAAACTTTCAGAAGGGGTTGTGGTGTTTAGAGGCTTGCCTCAGTCAAGCCCCGAAGAGACATTCAAGTCTTTCAAACACCATTGTTAGATAGAGAGTGCATGCCTATGGAGGTAGAGACAAAAACCAAATGATAAATGCTCAATGATCACAATAGATATCACCTTGTAGTGAAGATCTCATGGGAGGAAGAAGCTCTTCATTCCATGAGGAGATGGATGCTCAAATCCGCAAACATAAACACATAGACAACACAAATCTGCTCTTGCAACACAATGAAAGCTTTGAATCACTTCTAGGATGCCAATGCTCATCTAATGATCATCTAGTTTACAAATGAATGCCTAAACATGCTTTTATATGCAACTACAAACATTCCCACCAAGATTTCATAAATTCAAACTTACCGTGCCGGCCTAGGGACCAAATAACGGTCATAAATTGACACTTCAAATTTAGGCCTGACCCAAAATAGGGAAGGACTAGGGCATGGGCGCCCAAGTCCTCCCCCCTATTTTGGGCAGGGTTAAGCTCAAGGGGTCCCCCTAGGTCCCATTTGTCATAAGAACTAGGGTTCATTCCATCGAGATGTTGAATTATGATGTAGTATGTCCTAAATGCAACTAAGAGACCTGGGAGCTAAACCTTTTGAGGGAAAAGCCCCCAAGGGGACATTTTCTGATATTACATCACCGACAAAGAGAAAAGGCAAAGTAAAGAGAACAAAGATGAAAAAAAGAGAAATAAAGCCTTTGTTGGTGAAATGGGTGGTTCGCAAACTGAAAGGTTCTCTAATAACCCAACCCACCAATGAAACAAGGGATGAACAAAAGGAAACAAGGATAAAGTTTGTGAACTTGGAAGCTCACCGCTAGGAGGAATTGCTGATAAGAAGAAGAAAAGGTGGAAAAAGGAATGATAAGGAAGTTAGCAAACCAAATGTTTTGCCAATTTCAAAGTTTGTTGATAAGGAAAAAATATGGACAATCAAAGTTAAAGTGCCAAGAAGGATAGAGAAAGGAAGAACAAAGTGCAAAGGATGGATGAAGAAAGGAAAGAAAAGATAACTCCATGGTTCATGGTAGAAGAATTTTACTGATAAGGACAATTGAAATGTGATGTTAAAATCAAATATAAAGTGTGAACTCTAAAAGATATAGTTTGAAATATTTTAAAGTTTAGTTTAAAATATTTTAAAGTGTTGTAAAAGCTTTATACATACACTTTCGGTGGGTTTTTATTTTAAAAACCCATCTACTCCCTAGCATCCATGAATACATAATTGATGAGGATGTATAGGTTGTTGGAAGAGTTAGGTGGAATTGGTTGTGGGAGTAATGGCAGTTGGTGGGGTAGTTTGTTCTTACCTACAATGCAAAAGTAAGTAGAATGCTATATATACATGATTCAGAGATGTTTTACAGGTTGGTCACTGAACCAATTATCTGGTCTGCAAGTGCCTTAATTTTAGGGATTCAAATCACTCTGGTCTAGGTAATGAATGGAGTAATGCATCTGATACAACATAGGAAAGGATTGTAATGCACATATTCATACAATGGCATGTCTCCATGGCAGATTGCAATGATTCAAGGGAATATATGAACCTAGTTATGTATTTTCTCGTACCACACTTGCTAGTATGTTGTAACAGGGATTTGATAATGTATGACAACATTTAAGTCAATACAAACTTTATGTTGAGTTATTTCTTTTGTTGCAAGTGGATCATTGTCATTGTATTGGGATTAATATGTATGCCCAGTGTATGAAATATAATATGAGAAATGTATGTGAATACATTTTAGTTTTTATTGATGCTAGTTCGATCTATTTCCTTCCTCTTTATTTCTTATGACTTAGTTGCCTAATGGAGTAGCCACCAATCCATATTGGGGATGGATCAATCACTATTTTAATCAAAAACCTCATCTTGTTAGCTATAGAAGTAGGAGTTAGTTTAGATTAGGGTTTCTCATGTTGTCCATGATTCAATGTAATAATCAGGGATAAATCTGAAGTGATGCAAAACTATTTTAATCATTGGTGAATCATGTATATGTACGTCTGCACTATGTATCTTATGTATGTGAAGTTAAGTGGAGTCATCTCAAGGAGTGTAGTATTTCCATGTTTGGGTGCAAATGCATAGTGCAATAATCAACTTAATCAGAGGCATGTATAGCTAGTTTAATAATCAGGGATAAATCTGAAGTGATGCAAAACTATTTTAATCATTGGTGAATCATGTATATGTATGTCTGCACTATGTATCTTATGTATCTGAAGTTAAGTGGAGTCATCTCAAGGAGTGTAATATTTCCATGTTTGGGTGCAAATGCATAGTGCAATAATCAACTTAATCAGAGGCATGTACAGCTAGTTTGTCTTAACCTATTGACAACTTTGGGGGTCAAGTGTACATTGGGTATGGATATGTTTGTTTGTTTGTGTTCTATTTCATGCCTCTAGGAATATCCCTCGTAGGTCTAGCCAAGTGTGAAGTGCAGAGGAGTATACCCACTCTTGTCAGTTGGCCAAAATTGCCCTTGACTTGTTGATAAACCTCTTTCAATCACCTTGACGACACCCCTAGCCTAGGTGATTGTGAAATGTTTTAGTGTTTTGGGTTGCAACTATTTTGGGAACCAACAAAAGTATTCTTAGTTTTGGTAGTTGATCTTGGTTGTCTCAAACATGGTACGTTAGAGTGATACTAGTAAAATGCTTCTCATTTTTGAGTGATTTTTGCACCAAGCCATTGCAAGAATTCATCTTGGAGCTAAATGGACATCGCCATTGATTCAAAATACCTCAGGCGATGATGATCCACCCTCTATGCATACTCTTTCCAATTCAATCATGTCCAAAAATGCTTCACATGTACTTTTTGAATGTGCATCCTCATGTAGCCTACACCATCTAGTCATCCAAATGTCTCTATTGGATGTCCCTGTCAATTGACATCTTTGAACCTCTTTGGATAGATATCTTTCAAATTCATGAAAGTGATCTACCCCTTCTTCATCAGTTAAGCTATATTCTGATTCAGTCATGGATTTCATCTCACTCACAACTTTGTTCCCTTCATTACTTTCATACATGTGCACATTACACATCAACACCTCCTCTATTTTGATAGTCTGAGGTCTCAGTGCGTTTACCCTTGGCTCAACATCCACATATAGTATCTCATTGGTGTGGCTATACTCAGTGATCATGTGTTTCATTCGGGGTTCAGCTTCAATTCTTAGTTGATTAGGGACTCCCTTCCATGACAACCACATATGAGAGAAGTTTGTGGCCATGTAACAATTTAGGGTCTTGGACCAATCTCTGCTAAGGATCATACCATATGTGTTAGGTATGTCCACTACCTGAATATCTATGTAGTATTATACTCTTGGATCTGCTTCTAGTTGCATATGTCTGTGTGTCAACTCTCCTACCACACTAACTTCTGACTTGTCTATCTGAGTCACTTTCTTAAGTGATTTTGCAGGATGTAGACCTAATGTCTTGCATATGGATAATGACATCACATTCATTGAGGCTCCTGAATCCACAAGACAATTATGTAGGTTCTTACCAAAGATTCTAAGTGTGAGTAAGAAATGGGGTGACTTAGATTTGTCCTTGTATAAGGTCATTCGTGATGCATCACCAATATGAACTGTGGCTTGCACCTTTGGTTTAACAGTATTATCTCTAGGTGCAGGATCTCTGGTCAAGATATGACTAAGATTATCTTCCTTAGGTACAGGTTCATCTACTAATTTCAGGAAGGCTTTCATTATAATATGGGTTTTCAATAATTCTGACAAAGACAAACATATCTTTATTTTCTTCATCTCATCGGCTAGATAGGTGATGAGATTGTTTGATTTAGGTAACTGGCTCATAACTTTTGCTACTATAGTCTATGGTGTAAAGTACTGTGTATTAACCTTAGCTGGTCCAATATTATTTCTATCTTTAGGATCTGAGGGTATATTAAAATTATTAGGAGGGATGGATGTGGTCAAAGGACCAGCAGGGCGGTTTGCATTGCTCCTAAGGTTATAATTATGTCTTCCCTGATATTGTTGTTGATATGCATGAATTTTTTTAGCTTCTTGTCCAGGTTCATTTTCATCCTCAAAGGGAAAAACATAGTTTGTTTCAAAAGATAAAGAAGACTCCTCAAATGCCAGGCTATAGTTTTCATCTGTTGCAGTCATCTTGGTGTAGTCACGATAGGAGGGTTCATAGAATGAACTGTCCAGACCATGTAGCAAGAGTAAACACAATGGAAACAACTCAAGAAAATGGAACAAATGCAGATTCAATCATTTAGTATATCATAGAATTCAAATACAATCTTGCTAGCAACATGCGGGCTTACAACTGGGCTCAAAGGCCTGATTACATACATGCGCAAGATAAATCTTTGAAGCTCCTTCGCACAAAATCTAAAATAATGATTATGAATCAATCGCTAACTTCTTTCCTAAGAATCTATTATATCTTTATATATTATTTCCAGACCAATAGATTCCTCCATGTCAGATAAGGAAGGTCACAAACTCCAATGAAGAGTTGTAACATGTACATAGATAGGTCAGACCTAAATGCATAGAACACTTCCTCAAATGAATGGAACAAAGTGTGGACCTCTAGGAAGGGTCAGCCTCGAACCAAGGATCATTAAATAATGTGTCATTAGGATCTACAAGTCAATGAATGATCCGCAAGCCTTCTCCTTTAGCTGATTATTTGAGACTGTCAGGATGCTCTGCTCTGAGAAAATAGTTGATCTTCTAATAGCGATATCTTTTCGGTAACTGATCCAAATGCTCTGAATTCTTGATATGATGTAGATGAATGAATGTAGATGCTAAGTCTAGATCCACAAGATGTCAAATGCCAAATCCAGACCACAAGCTAAAAACTGCTTCAGACTAAACTACCTGAACTGAACTGGTAAATGAAAAGAAACAAACTAAAACTACAAATGTTTTTGGTTGATGCAAGATTGTTCTTGACCCAGGGATTCTCTTGCATCACATCTAATGATGCTAATAATCATTAGAGCTCTCAAGTATTAGGGCTGACTCATATCCTAGGGGAACAATCTCATTACCCTCAGGAAAAGGTGGATCTCTTGCAGTGTTTGACACCTCCGCTTGGAATATGCTAGCTGCTATTTTAAACTACGGATAGTTCAACTCAGCATATGTACATTTGTGTTGTGCATCCTGCACTGATTGGTGAGTGCAACTTCTTCCAAATTAACTCTAGTTGTTTCCTTAGGTTCAACAGAAGGTTGATTATCAAGAGGTAATGGAAATGAGCCATTATTAGGCCGAGTGTTCCAAACTCTAGGTGGCCTAGGGGCATTGTTATTACTAATATTGAAATTTCTCTCGTTATTGTATCCCCTGTCAGGATATCAAGATCTTTCATTATTGTTACTATATCCTCTATTAGGATATCACCTGTTTTGGTTTTGAGAATTAGACTGAGAGTAAAAGTTTTGACTTCTCATATGAGTAACCTTAGTAGTCAACTTTCTTAACTGAGTTGATATCTCTTTGATATCATCCTTTTCTTCTTGCACTTTGGCTAATACATTGTCTTGATGTGGTTGGAAGAATAAATTGTCATTGTTATTTTGAGCAGCATCCTTAGGTGCATGTCCAGGGTGAGGTATGATTTGACCATTACCCTGAGGAGCCATAATGCTAAGTGGAGGCACTTGCAATGGATTAGACATTACGGCTGGAGGCATTAAGACTACATTTGTTTCTAGTTGACTAGGATATGTAGAATATCCTAAGTTAGGGGTTAAACCTGGTGTTAACTGCTGATTAACTTTGATAGATTCCTCAAAGGCACCTGACAAGGATGTGATGGTAGGGTATGTCCTCCTAATAAACATAGATGTCAAAGGATCTAGGGCTGAGTAGTAAACTAACCTAGCTGCAACATCATCTACATTATAAGGAGTAGTCAGTTTGGAATACATCTTTTGGAACCTAGCATTGAAGTTAGAGATCAACTCTCCCTCAACTCTTTTAATTGTAGCAAAGAGGTGATACATCATGGTTTCATCTACAGGTATTTTGAATCTTCCTTTGAAATCTTTTTCTAGATCATCCCAAGAAGCTATAAAAGACTGAGGAAGGCTGATATACCAGTTGCATGCCTCCTCTCCTAGTGAATAGGGAAACAACCTACATGCAACATCCTCATATTGTATCCTGGCTCTGAAACAGGCTTCCTTATAAGTTTGGATATGATCATCTGCATCTTGTTAGGGATGATACTTCAGACAAATTTTGTCTAGATTTTTAGGTAAGGGATTATAAGCAGCAAAGAGAAGTGGTGACTCGATAGTGAAGAACGACACTACAGGTGGTGCTTGAGGTATAACTATAGGTATTACCGGAGATATTGGTGAATTTGGAATGGTAAGACTATGATGAATATTTCTTATAAGGGGTCAGAGTCCAAAGATAGGCAATTCTTCTAAAGGTCCAGTGGATCTCAACCTTGTATTAGGTCTATGAACTAGTGCTTCACAATTTGAGATAGACTTTGGATATTTTGACACAAACTTTGTAAAGGTGCAAGTAATTACTCCTGTGGAGTGGATATTTATGAACACTTCACTTGGATGACAAGATATTCATAGGATATTTGTAGAAAATGCAAATATTGACTCAGACTTGGAATTACAGACAACTGTCTTTAAATATCGTGATGATTAACCACAGGGATGGGATATTTGTAGATGAATTCCTCAAATTATTGGATATTGGTGGAATCTTTGCACAAATACACAGGATCAGGAGTATTATTGAGAAATTTGAAAATCTCTTCTCACTTGAGCATGGGAAACGATATCAAGACAACAAATTCTTAAATCAAATTGCTCTGGGACCTCCTTCTAGTGCAAAAAATTGTTGATGATGATGTTAGTCATAACAAAAATGATAAAATTCACAAAGCAAACCTTATCTTCTTGAAGAATACGATCAATTTAGGATGAATTAATGATTCCAAGTCTCTGTTAGTTAGTTCATAACCTTCTGATAGCCTCTTAGTCGGTTTGATGTGAATTGTTTTTTTCCATTTTGGGGCCTTACACTTGAATTTAAAGTATTTGTATCCTAATATGTAGATATTACTCTATTTCACCTGCTCTGTATAAATTCTCAACAAATGATGTTAAATCTTACAATATCTAACTAGATTATGCATATATTTATGTTAGGTTTGATCAATTCTTCTGATTATCAGTTTGCTTAAGATTATTCATGATTATTTTGATAACTTTGATTAGTTCTTCTAAAACTATCTCCAATTTACTCAACTTTGAACTAATCTTCACTTGATCTTAAGCTTATGCACTATGAATTCTTTTAAATAATATGCCTATAAGATGATATTTGCATGATTCTTATCATTATTTATGATTATTTGCATGATATTTTCAATTTTGCAAGCTTTATGCTCAAATATGCATATGATCTTCATGTATCTATGGATGTTTGCATATTTAGTGTTCTGCTTTTCATTTATTAGTGTATTGCAGTTGTGATGATGGTGATTTAATGAAATTTAAAGAAATTGAAATTAAATTCTAACTTTACAAAAATGAATGAAGTTTAGTCACTGATCCACATATATCCTTGGTACTTTCATGAAGGAGAAGAAAATCAAACCATATTTTACTAGGACATTCCATAGCTACATATGATTGATGTGAATCTTCAAAGGAAAGGATAACAACAACATTCACAAACTAAAATGCACTCCAAGGGATGCAGCAAATCAAAGGAATGTCCAGATATCATCCACAGATTATGCAAGATTTACGATAATTTGTAATAAAAAAAGTCTTCATCTTCATTCAAGTATGTAAAAGGAATATACATTTACAATTGACCTTGAGAATGAACCATGACATTCAACAATCTAATCTCAATTAAGCTTCTAATAATCATACAAATGGCACTCCACCTCCTTTTATAGAATAAGGAGAGGAGGTGGTTACAACTAATCCAACGGTCAGGATCATCTCAAAAGATTCAATGGTCAAGATGGAAATGTGGCACATGATCGCCAGTTGGCAATCAATCTAGTGGTATCAATCTGGCATCTAGAATATTCCTCAAAGTTGTTGACTTGGTCAACATGATATCTACTTTGCATCATCATCCTCCTCTTCATCAGTAGAAGGCTCATCTTCCATTACCCTACATCTACTTCCCTAGATGAATTCATATGCTTGGATAGCCTTTTCTATCTCTGCAATATCCACTACCTTAACCTTCTTAGATGCATGTTCCTGCACCTTTAGTTACTCCTATAGGGATATCCACATGTTTGTCCTTCTATCCATCTCTTCTTTATAATTTTATATTTTAGCCTTCATCCTTATGGCCTTATCAATTATACCCTCAGAAAAATGATTGATGGGGTTTTCAGCTACAAGCTTAAAATTATCTCTAAATATCTTTGTGGCAAAATCTTCATCTTGATTTTCCACTTTCCCTTTCACTTCACCCTCAAGGGCCTCTAGGATCTCTATTTATTTTTCTAAGAGATCATGAACCTTGGCACTAACATCTGCAGTTTTATTATTGCACCTCCTTAGTACATCCACCTCAAATCTCACATCTTCATACCAATCACCTAACTATGGTAATGTCTGAGGCGTTAGGACATTCTTGGTCATCAGGATATGAGTATATACTCCTCTCATCTCTTTAAGAATAGCCAGATGTTTCTCACTCTTTATTAACCTTTGCCTGATGTCCTTCTTCACTTTGTCTGCCTTTCCTCTCAAACTACTCATCAATTCCTAGTTAGACAATGAAATACTTATCATCTAGTCCCCATCGGCCAAACATTTGTTAAACCAATCCTCCATTATTTGTGCATGATGTTTTTGCACATCCACACCTGGTATCTCCTCCTATGATACTATTGTCAGTGAGGTGGAGGCTGATATGGGGACATTAGTTGGTGCCACCAATCCTTTAGTGAATGCTTGCATTTGAGAAATTTGCTCCTTGTGCTCTTTATTCTTAGCCTTCTCTTTGGCTATCCTTGTAAGCAAGGCACCTATACTATCCTTGGCTTCCTGACCTTCCTATTTTGTTGTGGCAAATCCTAGTTCCAATGTGGTTATCTGGAATTCACCAGCTTTTATTTCCCCTTTTGCTTTGTCTACAATAGGTACAGCTACCTGAGTTGTTCTCTTCCCTATAGTGGGGTCCCTCTTTATTGTAGAAGTAGCTTGGTCTCTTCTTTTAGTTTTAGCTACTTCAGTTGAAAACAATGAAGATATGTCAAAATTAGAAGAATAAAAAATAGGAGGCTAATCTACCTCATGCTTGAGCCAATGAGGCACATCAGGTCTAGACCCTTGCTGGTCTGTCTGCTCAATGTGAGCATCATATATTTCTATGTTCTATTCTTATGGGATATCCTCATCCATATTCTATTGTTGTTGTTGTTGTTGTTCATCTGTAGGTACCTCATTATCCACTTGCTATTGATCCTCTTGTTGTTCAACATCTTCTAAAGTCTTATCTTGATCTTCAAATTTGTCTTGATCAAGTTGTTTGTCAAATGGAACCTGCTGTACTTGTTGATTATCTTGGGGTGGAAGAGTGTGTGCATCAGATAGTTGATGGCTAGGATCTTGAGTATCCTAATTATCTTTTTGATTATCACCATCTACCTTCTCTTCTTCTTTATTATCATTATCCTTATTCAATGGACCTTCTTATCCAGATATTATCACTTCTGCATCTTTGGGATCCTGAGATCTGGATATAGCAATTGGACCCATCTATCCAAATATATCTATCAGTTCTTCTTTTTCAATCACGTCAGCCTCTCCTTTATCAGTATCATGTATATCTTGCTATGCAGGCTCCTCTATGTGAACTTCCATATCCATGGCTAAATTGTCTTGAATCTCTTCATGCTCCATGGTTTTGTCTTTTTTGGTATCCTCAGCCCCTTCATATGATAAATCTATTATTGTTGGGCTTGTGACCTTTCCAATCAACCCATCTAGGCTAATATTCTTAGCTACCTCCTCTGGAGTTCCAACCTCCTCTTCCTCTACCTCATATGTGTGTGTGTTTTGAGGTGTTATAGTTGTATTTCCAATTAAAGTCTCCATAGGACTTGCTACTACATATTTTACTACCTCATCATCGGTGAGGTCTATTATATCATCCAGAGGTAGAGATTGATCTTTTACTTTCCTTCTTCGCTCTTCTCTGGCCTCTTCTGCTAACTCAGTTTTAAACTTTATAATATTTGGTATAGGGACATCATGTTGTAGGATTTGTTGTTGAAGTCCTTCACCTCCTTGCCCTTTTAGTAGGATATCTGGCTTCCTACTTGTTGATACCCTCATATGTACCTATCCTCTTTTCTACCTTGGGACATTAGTCCCTGCTAGTACATCTTCAATTTTCCTCCTCTTGACTAGAGGTACATCATCCTCCTCTTCTTCTAGGTCCTAATAAGTGATCCCTGGCTCAACATCCACCTATTCAGGATGCTCTATAGGTTTCCTAGATGTTAGTAGAATTTGAATCTTGTTTCTTCTGTGGTGAGGGTCATGTTGTTATCCTGCCGCCAATATCTTTACTTCTTTTAGCTTCTTTGGATGAAGCTCCTTGAACCCTCTTCTCAAGGCCTTGCCTCTTATCTTCCAAAAAGTCATCATATTCCTCTTCAGGTAGCTCTTACCTCTTTCTTTTCTTATCAATGGTTATGGACACTCCCTTGGACTTCAGAGCAGCTACCTCCCTACCTACCCATGCTTGGGTCAATTACATGACCTTTGCAAATATGATATCTAGATATGTCACCTCTGGTTGGCTCTAATCTAGTAAGTAAATAATGTCATTATATACCTTTTTATCTTCATATTCTTGTGGTGTTATTACTCCATCATCTTCATGTAGTTATGGAGGCACTAGAATGCAATCTAATGTGTAGATTTGCTTCAAGGTTAACCTATGGTAGCTCCTCCTTCTCACCTCTACATCATCTGCGCAATCTACCCAATAATATTCTAAGTGCACTTGGTGAACAAGCTTCTTGTAGATTTGCCTCTCCATTCTTTTATATGGATCATATTGCCTAGCCAGGGGAAATGGTTGCAGATGCATTATCTATAGTCCTCCCTCTACCTCCCTGGCTGACTCTGTATCTGGGCACATGTACCAACCAATATATATTAGAAAGATCACATTGGGTTTCTTATTCTTCTTAGCATATGCCTCATATGAAGGAACTATCTATCTAGCCATCTCCATTAAGAGCACTAGGTCTATAGGATATCTAGATAGCATCATGGGTTGCCCATTAAAACCCTCCATCCTGATGTAAGTAAAAGATGGGAACTTGATAAACCAAGTTCCATTCTTTGTTATAACTTCTTGAGCTTCAATGTTCATCCTCTTGGCCCTATCTTCTTCCATCATCCAGACTAGATGCATTATGAAATAATCATTAACTCTTTTGTAATGTTGGAGGGACGATTTCCTCTCCAATTGTGGGTAATGATCCCAAATGTTCATATCACTAGGGTTAAGTCCAACTCTGCCAACTGTTTGCAATCCATCAAAGGTGTCCCAGGCTACACAAATGTATACCACATATGAAGACATGTGGAACATGTTTTCTTTACTACCTATTTTCTTCATTCCTAAGTCTAGGCTATCACTGATGAGTGACACCCACTGTACGTGTTGATTGGTGGTCTCCACCATTCTTATCAATCCATACATCCATGCCTCAAAATTTCCTACATGCAATCTCCCTCTCATTCAGCTTAGCATGACCATCATGTATTGTACCTCCAAAGAGAAATCAAATTTGTACAAGTTCATAGGTAACTTGGCAGATGATTTGTATGAGCTATCTTGAGCTCTCCATGAAAACATGATCTTCCTGCAATCTGTATAACTTCCCTTGTATTGTTTCTCCAGAGCCTCCAGGTCTATCTTGTATAACCTAGGGCCTGCGGGTAGATTAAATGCAGCTATTATGCCTGCAACTGAAAAGTCTGCATATATGCAACCATGCTTGTCAACTCTTTTGGTGTTGACATTGTAATTGTTTTCACACTTAGCCATCAGCTCAATCACCTCTATAGCATAGGGAAACCCTCTGACATGCCACATCCTTGAGTTATAAATATTGATGAGCATGGGGTTTCCACTACCCTTCCATGATTTAGTTGTCCACACCTCCAGATTGTTGTTCCCGACATGGGTATCCCCTATCTAACCAAATCTAAAGCCAACCCCACTAGGCTATACATACATAGGAGCCAAGAGCTCTACATCAGATCTATTCTTTTAGACCTCCATGATATCCTACATTGACGGATATACATATTTTAACCTAACATGCTATCTATAAGTTTAATCATTTGATTTCTAAGTATCATGGTATTCAACACATTACAGAGGATGAATATGTGCATACGCATACAAATTTACCCTAAGTAAATAGAATTTAGGCTTTTATTGTTTAGAAGTGACAAAATGAGGGTTTTAATCATTACATACCTAATTTGCATGGTTAAATCTACTTATTTGATATCAAGATATGTAAAATCACTAAAAATATTTGCCTTTACCGTTTATCGTCTACTACGCACATTGTTTTGTTATGAGTACAGATCTATGTAATGGCAGCCGTAAAACTCTAGATCTATTTAATTTCTTTCTTTGAATGCATTATGAATGTAAAATGACCACAAATCACCACTTATACGTTAACAAATGTGATTTTAGGGCATAATCAATGTTAAATTGTTCATGTCTATAGATATCAGCATCTAGTCTCTAAGATCGTAACAGGTGATGTTGTATGATTTGAAATTTCAAATATCCACCTACCATTTTGCAACATTTATTGTTGAGTATGTACATTTGTGAATATCTAGACATTTAAACAATATGCAAACCTTTCAAAATGTGCACATACGTCAGCAATGACGTTGGTCAACATTGACCATGGGTGAATATCAAGTCATGAAAATCCAAAGGCATTTATGTTGAAATACATCAGACAATTGAGAGGAGGGGTTGGATCAGTTGTCACAAAAACTTAGCTTCATATGAACATCAAACCATCTGTTGGCGCCTGCATGAACATTCAGGTTTCAAGCAATTAATTTTGCAGGCACCTTCCCAAAAAATCCAAAAATGTTCTAAGTCTGGGTTTCTATCACCCTGATATTCTTGCGGGGGGCCATATTTCATATATGACCCAAACTTTCTCCCAGGGGGTGACGTTCCAAATATCAGTCATCTTTAGGATGATCACCCTGATGTTGCTGCAAAGTTTCAATATGACCTGATATTCTGAGGGGGGGTGATATTTCAAATATCTGTCATCTTAGTGAAGATCACCCTAATGCTGCGATATCACCCTGATGTTGCTTTATCACCTCACAATCACTTGATCCGTGAAGTGCCTGTCTAACGGCTTCATCATTTTCTGCGAGGGGGTCATGTTTCAAATATCACCTCATCTTACAAGATCACCCCGATAGTGCGGACATCATTTTTAAGTGAGAGTCGGTATCTGCCTATCTTGCGACCTGATTTTCTTGTGGGGGTGATATTCCAAACATCAGTCATATTACGAATATCACCCTAATTTGCCAATATGATGACGACGTCATCTGGTCCGGTGGGATGCATCATGTGGTCTTCGCCATGACAGTTATTATCAGCAGATATGTGGGGGTCCTGCCGATCGCCTATGAGGACATGAGTAAGTACAGAAGGATCATCGGTGAGGTATTTGGTATGAATATGATGAGGAGGATCTTCCTCTGATGCATCAGGTTGTACCAATGAATTTGGTCAGCCGAGTGATATTTTCTGCAAAGTGATATTTCATATCAGGGTGATATGAAATATCGGGGTGATATTTCATATCAGGATATCATGCAGAAGGTTCGCCGATGGCACGGGTCATGATGATGGGGTCTTGGCGGATGGTTTGTTGGTCACACAAGGTAAAATTGTGCGACATCATATGTGCTCATGACCTAGTTTATAAAGTATTGAGGAGGTCACTGCGGAGTGAATGTGGGATAATTAGTTCCCACATGATTTGAAAAGTCAGGTCATGATTCTTAGCAGGAAAATTTCAAAAGTGCACAGTCTACTGCATTTCCCAAGGCCGCGGGTTGGTATGCCTTTAATGGTGGATGTTACAGGGTATGGGCGAAGGCATGGAAGGATCAAGTACCCGATTGAAGTTGTGAATCCCCAGGCGGCGGCGCAAGGCTCGAGTTCAACCACCCTGTCTCCTCCTCTACCTGTTGCATTCAATGTTGAGCACCATTTCTCATGATGCACTATATCTGGAAAATTTTGAATTGCCATACGATTAATGCTGAGTATACCTTCTTGCTGTATTTAGCAGATGGTGTTACTCATTTGTTAGAGGTTGGAGACTGGGGCATTTTTGTGTGAATAACGAAAAACAGGGCATCTCCTTGCTGTTTTATCTCATTTTGGAGTTTATGAGTTGCATTATGAATGTACATTGTATATATTTTTAGTTTCATTGTTGTTCTATATGAAAAATGCTCTTATGCATGTGTTTAGCTTCTTCTCTCCATGTGTTGCATGCTTTTCCTTCTTTTGAATATGGCTGCTAAGGGTTTCTTAGGTTCTAGGGTATGGATTTCTATATCACATGCTTCATCTCTAACTTCCATTCAAGGAGTGGATTAAATTGTTTTAGGTGAAGTATGGAGAGGGTTGTGTGTCAGCCTGGATATATGTAAGTAGAGGCAGATAAATACCTATTCTTGGTTGATGTTTGTAAGGCAATCATCAATCTAACCCCTTGAAACTTGAATGCCAAATGCAATCCATTCTCTTGTATACGTCTAGTTGACTCCTTGCCCTAAGATAGGCACCGGTTTGCTCCTAGGTTAGTAGTTATGATCCAAAACCCGTTGTCTTGCATCCAAAACATAAGATCCATCTTTTCAATACTTCCATCCTGTTAGTTTGTAGGAGTAGGAGTAGGACCCCTACATACTCTCATCCACAACTAGATAAATATGTCCAAGAATTTTGCTAACATTGTGATGTATTATGCACATCTTGGTCCACACATGAGAGTATTCTGCCTATTGTTGTCAAGCTAAATCTTTCTGTCATTGGGCTAGTCAATGTTACATCTTTAGCTATAGGGATACCCCCCTTGGTGTGGCAAAACCAGAAGTGAAGGGGAGGCAGCTCACGCAACCTCCTGTATCTGTTGGCTGAATCTGCTTGTGCATTAGAGATGGCAAACCCTCTGCTGATTCTGATGAAAAAACCAACAAAATGGTGACTCCACTAGGGAGGTGATGTAAAGTGGTATCTAGTGGCCCATCCAAGTCACTAACAATATGATGCTTTACTGGTGGAATGAACTCAGAAAAATATTTGATGAGCTTTCAGTTGTTTGAAAATTTTATCCTCTTTGGAGAGGTGGTGACTCTGCAAATAAGATTTAAGTGCACATGAAAGGTTGATGTATGTTGTTGTCATAAAAGAATGTTTTGTTCATGGTTTCAGCATCTAGATGAGAAAAGGTATGTAGCTCCTTCCCATTTATATTTGTTGTGTTATTGCATAAGCTAGATGCCAAGGGGAAGCCTTAGGTCTTAGGCAGATATATGATGTCTAAGAGTGAAATTTATATGAATCCAAATATGTATTCACTCGTATTCAGTCAAGAGGGGGATGAAATGTTGTGTAAAAGAATGGAAGAGATAAAAAATAGGTTGATATCCTTAGAGGCTTGGCAAGCTCAGTTAAATAGTAATGACCCTGTTGTGTTTGCCAGTCAGAATGCTAAACCTCTTGTCAACCCTTTTGATCCTTTGTATGACCAACTAGACTTGTCATGGGTTGATTATGACGTTGAAAGTATGCCTACTTAGATCTATAATCAAATCACAGTGTGTGTGATGGGGGTACACATATCCAAAATTCTCACAGCTTCATGGAGAAACATTCATTTAGAGATGAGGATATGTGGATGAGATTTTTTGTTAGATCCTTTGGTGCTAGAGCTAGAGATTGGTATTTGAGCTTTCCAAAGAGATCCTTTTCCTGTTGGGATGAACTTGTTGACTATTTTAGAGAAGAATTTGCAAGTGAACCTGCTGATCTTGTTGCAAGATTAATGGAAATCAGAAAACAAGATGAAGAGCCCTGTACTAATTTCAGTCATAGATTTGCAGTAGCCCTTTCACAAATCCCTAAAGACTTCAGACTTGATACTTTAGCCTGCATTGGCATATATTTTGAAGGTTTTGAGGAGGGATCTAGTGCATTGTTGAGGTAATTCAAGATAACAAGTATACAGATGGCATACAAGTTTTTAGAAAGTATAGAAAAAATGAGAAATAAGCACATGCTGAATTCCCTGTCCACAGGCTTTGGTGTGAATAACAGTTGTGTAGCTACAAATGACCAAGTGATCATCGCATCATGTGGAGATAAAGATGAAAATGAAAATTCACCAATGAAGGATGCTCGTAGAAGGATCAATGATGACTCCCATTGCAGGGTTGATGTGTCTGGTTCTGAAAACAATGATGAGGTTATGGACAACAATGAATATTTGTTTGAGTGGATTTGTGGAGATAATTCTGAGTATTGTGCACAAGATAGAGAAGAAATAAGAAAATAGAGGGGCAATCCCATGTTTGAATCACTACCTTTTATTCAGACACATGAAGATGATGAAGAGTAATCAGGGATTGAAACAAGTAGTGGTGTTGAGCATTATTGTTCTTTGTTTGATTTTACTTTTGCTTATGGTACACAGGTTGATACTCCTCCACACAAGGAATTCATTGGTAATGAAAATACATGTTCTGTTGCCCATGAACCAGTGGCATATCATAATGAAGCTGAAACACTTGTATCAATCCTTTTTGACACATATAGTGATGAGGATATGTTTGAGTATGGTGAAGGTCATAGCACTGTTGTTGATATAGATTCTATTTTTCATCCTGATGAAGGAGAAACCAACATACATCATGAAGGTTATTGTAGAGAGGTGCTAGAGCCTGATCCTTTCCAGTTTGGTGTAGCTGATGGTTATGCGCATGATGTACACAATTGTGAATTTGAAAGCTTTTTCTTTGATATGCCAGCTTATGATACAATCAGGCCTGATGCTCCTAGCTACATGGTGGACTTTGAGTACTTTCAGTTTTTAGTCCATCTAGGAGATCATTTTACAATGCATTTTGCTGATACAGATGATGATAAGTGCTATATGCCATATGGGATTGCATTGTTTGATAAATATAACTTTCACATGTTGCTTGATGCTGAAGGTTATTTGCATAGCATTGATAGTGACAAGCTAAATAAGATGGTTGAATATGCAAATGACAAGGGTTGTTTGTGGATGAATCATGGCAGCATCTTCAGGCTTGATCCAGTGATATCAGATGAAAACAGGGTATTTGACAAAGGGAGATACAGGTTTTTCCTTTCTTGGTGGCCCTGGGCCACCAAGTGTGATATGTGATGCAGGTCAGTGCAGCTTCATGACTATGTGCCCAATAGATAAGGGACTAGTCTACATCCCAGAGATCTGTGGTTCTCGCCATGCCTACAAGAGGCATGCGTCCCCAAACAGAGCCAATGTTGGTGCCTGCATTAACATTCAAGTTTCAAGCAATTAATTTTGCAGGCACCTTCCCAAAAAATCCAAAAAAGTTCTAAGTTAGGGTTTATGTCACCCTGATATTCTTACGTGGGGTCATATTTCATATATGACCTAATCTTCCACCCGAGGGGTGATGTTCCAAATATCAGTCATCTTTAGGATGATCACCCCAATGCTGCTGCAAAGTTTCAATATGACCTGATATTCCGAGGGGGGGTGATATTTCGAATATCTGTCATCTTAGTGAAGATCACCCTAATGTCGTGATATCACCTCGATGTTCCTTTATCACCTCATAATCACTTGATCCGCAAAGTACCTGTCTAACGGCTTCATCATTTTCCGCGGGGGGGTCATGTTTCAAATATCACCTCATCTTACAAGATCACCCCGATAGGGCGGACATCATTTTTAAGTGAGGGTCGGTATCTGCCTGTCTTGTGACCTAATTTTCTTGCGAGGGGTGATATTCCAAACATCAGTCATCTTACGAATATCACCCTACTTTGTCAATATGACGATGACATCATCTGGTCTGGTGGGATGCATCATGTGGTCTTCGGCATGACAGTTATTATCAACAGATATGTGGGGGTCCCGTCGATCACCTATGAGGACATGAGTAAGTACGGAAGGATCATCGGTGAGGTATTTGGTATGAATATGATGAGGAGGATCTTCCTCCGATGCATCAGGTTGCACTGATGAATGTGGTCGGCCGGGTGATATTTTCCGCAGGGTGATATTTCATATCAAGGTGATATGAAATATCGGGGTGATATTTCATATTAGGATATCATGCAGAAGGTTCATCGATGGTGCGGGTCATGACGATGGGGTCTTGGCAGATGGTTTGTTGGTCACGCAAGGTAAAATTGTACGACATCATATGTGCTCATGACCTAGTTTATAAAGTATTGAGGAGGTCGCTACGAGGTGAATGTGGGACAATTAGTTCTCACATAATTTAAAAAGTCAGGTCATGATTCTTGGTGGGAAAATTTCAAAAGCGCACAGTCTACTACATTTCCCAAGGCCGCGAGTTGGTATGCCTTTAATGGCGGATGTTACAGGGTATGGGCGAAGGCATGGAGGGATCAAGTACCTGATTGAAGTTGTGAATCCCTAGGCAGCAGCGCAAGGCTCGAGTTCAACCACCCTGTCTCCTCCTCTACCTGTTGCATTCAATGTTGAGCACCATTTCTCATGATGCACTGTATCTAGAGAATTTTGAATTGCCATGTGATTAATGCTAAGTATACCTTCTTTTTGTATTTAGCAGATGGTGTTACTCATTTGTTAGAGGTTGGAGACCAGGGCATTTTTGTGTGAATAACAAAAAATAGGGCATCTCCTTGCTATTTTATCTCATTTTGGAGTTTATGAGTTGCATTATGAATGTACATTGTAGATATTTTTAGTTTCATTATTGTTCTATATGAAAAATGCTCTTATGCATGTGTTTAGCTGCTTGTCTCCATGTGTTGCATGCTTTTCCTTCTTTTGAATTTGGCTACTAAGGGTTTCTCAGGTTATAGGGTATGGATTTCTGTATCACATGCTTCATCTCTAACTTCCATTCAAGGAGTGGATTAAATTGTTTTAGGTGAAGTATGGAGAGGGTTGTGTGTCATCCTAGATATATGTAAGTAGAGGCAGCTAAATACCTATTCTTTGGTGATGTTTGTAAGGAAAGCATCAATCTAACCCCTTGAAACTTGAATGCCAAATGCAATCCATTCTCTTGTATACGTCTAGTTGACTCCTTGCCCTGAGATAGGCACTAGTCTGCTCCTGCATTAGTAGTTATGATCCAAAACCCCTTGTCTTGCATCCAAAACATAAGATCCATCTTTTCAATACTTCCATCCTGTTAGTTTGTAGGAGTAGGAGTAGGACCCCTACATACTCTCATCCACAACTAGATAAATATGTCCAAGAATGTAGCCAACCTTGTGATGTATTATGCACATCTTGATCCACACATGAGAGTATTCTGCCTGTTGTTGTCAAGCTAAATATTTCTGTCATTGGGCTAGTCAATGTTACATCTTTAGCTATAGGGATACCCCCCTTGGTGCGGCAGAACTAGAAGTAAAGGGGAGGTAGCTCACGCAACCTCCTGTATCTATTGGCTGAATCTGCCTGTGCATTGGAATTGGCAAACCCTCTGCTGATTCAAAAACCAACACCATCAACTTAATTTCTTATAATTAGATTTAACCATGAAAGCATGAGATCATAAACTTAATCACAAACAAACATCCAACATAGTAGACACCATATTTTTTATGTGGAAAACCCTAAAAGGGAAAAACCATGGTGGGTGTTAAATAACAGAAATATATGAGTTATAACAATACCGAAAAATAGAGGGTCACTGCCCAAATTGCTCACTACAAAGAATAGCACACTGCCAAAGGGTGGCTCACTACCAAAGGGTGGCTCACTGCCAAGAGGTGGCTCACTGCTAAAGGGATGAACTGATTAAGTAGCATCTACTCCATGCCATGATTTAGTTCCATTGAAGCACAATATAACTTCCCTGCTCTGCTCTTTCACACGTTCACACTTATCTCTTCATATTCACACACACACACACACATTTTTGCTACTCTATTACATGATTTTATACAATTCATCAACCTTGGAATGTGCATCAAGTTCAGCATTACATTCATCAACCATTGGAACAATCTCCAAGGTTGGCATTACAAAACATACACAGAAATAGGTCTAGACCTATTATAAAATTTAGCTAAGGAAAGATGTATAGAGAAGTATGATGAACACACCATGCCTTAGCTAGGACTCAAACACAATCCTCCATGCCACAACATGCTTCTACAATCTTCAATGCATCTCTGTAAATAGTGAAATCAACCAAGTCAGCCAATACTGAAGTTAACACTAGGTTTTCTAAGAACATTCTTCTTTCACGATCCACACTTCTCTTTGTAGACCAATCCAAAGGTAGGAACATGATCAGGAGACAACCAAAAGCACATTTTAATCACCAGGACCAACCACACGATCTCTAACCACTCTGTCAAGAAGATTATTCAAACAGGAGCACAAGGACAACACTGTCAGCTACTGTCATAAAGAAAGGATAGCTTGCGGACTGCCAAATCATGAACCATTGGAGTTGAAGGAACTTAACATTATCTCAAACTTATCTCTAGAACCACAGATAAAAATACTACAATGCAGAGGAATGTGTAGGAATGCAAAACATAACACTTTCTCCATGTCTTTGTCAAACATACAGAAAAAGTTGTTTTCACTCTGGTGAAAATAACTTACTCAATTCTTCATACAAGAGGCTCAAACTCACAACATAGCATCTTCATATTGACTTCTAAATAACTTCAAATCTGCAAAGAAAGATACTCATTCTATAGACAATGTGGAGCATTCTTCTAGACTATTCTTCTGTATGCAATACACTGTTTCAACCAGAGAAGCTAATTTTCTCAATATCCTTAACATTAAGATTACTTACATGAGTAAATATAAAGCATCTTACTCATTAGAAGTAAACAAAAATATAGGAGCACAGTTGACACCAATGACAACATAGATATGTTGACATCAATGACAACACCGATTAGGAACATACTTGCAACAATCTCCCCCTTTGTCATTGATGGCAACATATGATGTGAAAAAATGTAAACGCCATCAAGACACGATTCTCCCCCTTTCTCTTTACACATATGCATTTATTTATTTTTTTGCTCCTAAGTTTTCACATGATTTCTCTCCCCCTTTGACATCAATGGCAAAGGGCACATACTTGCACTCTGCTGCTCTTGAACAAATTTAAACTTCTGCAACCAACTCTTTTGTCATCATTTAGCTACTCCCCCTGAGAGGTAGCTCTCAGAACATCAATCCAGATCAAATAATAAATATTTGGGAACTACTAGACTGATGCTTTCATTTGCATCTTAGTTTAGAGCTAGAGGGGTAATGACCCCTAATTTTTCCCTGAGATACTCAAAAGTATCTTTAGGTAGAGGCTTAGTGAAAATATTAGCAATATGATCCTTTGTGGATGCATAGTCCAAATTAACTTCATTTTCTATGACCTTTTCCCTCAAAAAGTGATACCTTATAGATATATGCTTTGTTGTTGAGTGCATCATTGGATTCTTGGAAATATTTATGGCACTTGTATTGTCACACAAGATTACAATTGGATCTTCATAAACAACTCTTATAGCCTTAAAAGTCTGCTTCATCCATAACACTTGAATACAACAACATGATGTTGTAATATACTCTACTTCTATAGTTGACATTGAGATTGAATCTTGTTTCTTGCTTAGCCATGAAACCAATCTATTTCCCAAGAATAAAGCACCTCCACTTGTACTTTTTCTGTCATCAACGTCTCTAGTCCAATCAACATCTATGTAAGTATTGAGAGTAAAATCATTATCCTTTGGATACCATAAGCGATGATCTGGAGTGCCTTTTAAATATCTTATGATTCTTTTTATTTCCATCACATGTGATTCTCTTGGATCATCTTAAAATATTGCAACAAGATAAACTACATACATAATATTAGGACTAGTTTGAGTTAGATAAAGTAATCCTCCAATCATGGATCTATACTTTTTCTAATCAGTCTTGGGTGATTCATCAGTTTTGCTCAATTTACAGTGAGTCACCATGGGAGTACATACGGGTTTAGAGTCTTCCATCCCAAACTTCTTTAACAACTCTTTTACATACTTAAACTGAGATATGAAGATTCCTTTATCTAATTGATTGATTTGTAGACCCAGAAAGAAATTCATCTCAACAAACATAGACATCTCAAACTCTTTATGCATTTCACTAGCAAATTTCATACACACACCTTCATTTCCACCAAAGATGATATCATCAACAAAGACTTCAACAATCAAAATTTGATCACCATTAATCTTGAAATAAAGATTACTATTGTCATTTCCTTTACTGAATCCTAACTACAATAAGTACTTATCCAACCTTGCATACCATGCTCTGGGAGCTTGCTTGAGTCCATATAATGATTTCTTCAACCTGCATACCATATCACCTTGATTTGATAGTTGGAATCCTTTCGATTGCTCAATGTAGACTTCCTCTTCTGACTCCCCATTCAAGAATGTAGACTTCACATCCATCTGATACACTTTGAAATCTTTACGAGCTGTAAATGCCAGAAAAATTTGGATTGCTTCAATCCGACCTACTAGAGCAAAAGTCTCTTCAAAATCTATCCATTCAATTTAAGAATATCCTTTGCATACAAGCCTTTCTTTATTCCTTACAAATTCTCCATTATCATTCATCTTATTCCAGAAGACCCATTTGGTTCCAATGATATTTTGTTAGTAGGTCTAGGAACTAATTCCCAAGTTTCATTCTTCTCTATCTGTATTAGTTATTCTTCCATTACCTTAACCCAATTTTCATCATTGCAAGCTTCATTCATAGTTTTTGGTTCGACTGTAGAGAGCAGACAGTAATTCACTTATTCTTCTGCAACTCTTTTCCTTGTCAGTACTTCCTTCTCTTTGTCTCCAATAATTTGATCTTTAGAGTGATTGATTCTTACATACCTAGGAGTTTTAGCAATTTTCGGAGCCCTTTCTTCTTCACTTTGATTGTCTTCTTTTTCAACTTTTTCTTCATGAATTATATCAATAGGTTCATTTGACTCATAACCGCTTTGAACTGATGTTTTTCCTTTGCTTTCATCCACTTTCACATTTGCACTCTCCACAATCTTCTTCAACCTTTTGTTGTAGCACCGGTAGGCCTTACTCTTGGTAGAGTATCCAATGAAGATTCCTTCATCACATCTTGCATCAAATTTCCCTAGGTCTTCATCTCTTTTGATATAGCATTTGCTTCCAAAGACTTTGAAGTATTTTACTGTTGGAATTCTTCCATACCACAATTTATAGGGGGTTTTAGTGCCATTACCTTTTACTTGAACTCTGTTTTGAATGTAGATGTTAATATGTATAGCTTCTTTCTAGAAGATTTTTGGCAGGCCTCCTTCCTTCATCATTGTTCTGGTAGCTTGTTGAACTATCTTGTTCTTCCTTTCCACAACTCCATTTTGCTAAGGAGTTCTAGGTGTAGACAATTGTCTTTTTATTCCTTGATCTTCACAGAAAATGTTGAATTCATTTGATGTGAACTCACCTCCTCTATCAAATCTCAAGCATTTGATTTTTAGTTCTATTTCATTTTCAACCATTGCTTTGAAGGATTTGAACTTCTCTAGGGCTTCTGATTTGTCTCTTAGAAAAGTAACCCAGGTCATTCTAGAATAATCATCGATAAGCAACATGAACTACCTGTCACCTTGCAGACTTCTTATCATTGTAGGACCACATATATCTATATGAACTAGATCCAACAAACTGACAAAGAATTACTCTTTACTCTTGAAACTTGTTCTTGTCTCCTTCCCCAACTGACATTCCTTGCAAATAGTATTAGAGGGTTTCACAAGTTTTGGTAGATCTCTTACAGTCCATCCTGAACTTATTTTTACCAGAATATCAAAATTTATATGACACAACCTTCTATGCCACAACCAACTTTCATCTGCTTGGGCTAATAAACAGAAATCATTAGTTCCTCTTAATTGATAGATGTTACCTATGGTCTTCTTACCAGTAGCAATCATAGTTTTGAAGATTTCCATTATCTTACATCCATTGTCTTTGAATCTCAGATCACAACCTTTGTCACACATCTGAACAACACTCAAAAGATTATACTTTAAACCCTTCACAGAGAGAACATTGCCAGTGTTATGCTTTCCATCAAATGAAATAGATCCTTTTCTACAAATCTTACTAGGTGCATTGTCTCCAAACCTAACTGGTCCTCCATCATATTTTTCCAAACTTACAAACTTACTTTTGTCACCGGTCATGTGATGTGAGCATCCACTATCAATAATCCATTCGTCCTTATCTTTCTCAACCTGAACAGCCAAAGCACTTTCTTCCACTAGTTTTTCTTCCTTCACACAACTAGCAGGATTAGTAGACACGATTTCTTCTTTAATAGAAATAAACAAGAATTCATTTGCACTAGTACTAGCATCATCAAATTCATCATCTGTCACACCTTCATCATCCAAATCTCTAACATAGTAATATTTCTTTGGAGCTCTATGCCTGTTCTCAAATATTTTTCTATTCCTTTCAATTCTTTTGGGACATCTGGAAGCATAATGACCACCTTTACCACAAGAGAAACATTTGAAAGGTAATTTACCTTTGAACTTATCAAAACCTCTTTGCAGTCTGTCAACAAAGTTGGCTTCAATTTCATCAAGCTCATCATCATGTTCTACCTTGTACTTTTCTACTATGGAGATCTTTTCTGAAGTACTAGATTTGAAAGTAGTTTCTACTTTTGGCAGAGCATCACCAAACTCTCTCATTTCAAAAGCAGTAATCTTACCAAGCAGTTGATCCTTATTAACTTTTTTCATAGTCATTATTTCTTCAATTGCAGCTACTTTGTGTGCATAGGATTTAGGTAATGACCTAAGAATTGTCATCACAACTTCAATTTCATCAACAGTTCCTCCCATACCTTTGATTCTAGTAACAAGTTCATCAACCTTTTGCATGAAGGATGTTATGTTTTCATCTTCTCCCATTTTAAGACCTTCATATTTAGCTTCCAGTCCCTGCAATTTGGCACTCTTTACAGAATCATCTCCTTGGTGTAGTCACGGTAGGAGGGTTCATAGAATGAATTGTCTAGACCATGCAGCAAGAGTAAACACAATGGAAACAACTCAAGGAAATGAAACAAATGCAGATTTAGTCATTCAGCATATCAAAGAATTCAAATACAATCTAGCCAACAACATGCAAGCTTACAACTAGGCTCAAAGGCCTGATTACATACATGCACAAGATAAAGCTTTGAAGTTCCTTCACACAAAATCTAAACTATCATATATCTCTTATGTGAATAGCTACTTTCCTAAGGATCTATTATATCAATATATACCATTTCTGGACCAATAGATTCCTCCGCATCAGTTAAGGAAAGTCACAAACTCCAATGAAGAGATGTAACGTGTTCACAAATAGGTCAGACCTAAATGCATAAAACACATCCTTGAATGAATGAAACAATGTACGAACCTCTGGGAAGGGTTGGCCATGAACCAAGGATCATTAAATGATGTGTCATTAGGATCTGCAAGTCAAGGAATGATTCATAAGCCTTCTACTTTAGCTAATTATTTGAGACTGTCAGGATGCTCTGCTATGAGAAAATAGTTGATCTTCTGAGAGAGATATCTTTCCGGTAACTGATCCAAATGCTCTAAATTTTTTATATGATGTAGCTGAATAAATTTAGATGCTAAGTCCATATCCGTAAGATTTTAAATGCCAAAACTAGACCACAAGTTGAAAACTGCTTCTAACTAAATTGCCTGAACTGAACTTGAAAATGAAAGAATTGAAATGCAAACAAACTAAAATGCAAATGTTTTTGGTTGATGTAAGATTGCTCTTGAACTAGGGATTCTCCTACATCAGACATCTGGGGTTGTTGAAAAAGTGAGTCCCTCACTTTGTTGGGGCTAAGGGAGAACCAAGACGGTCCACCTCAGCCTGAGAAATCCAAGGTGAGTCTTATTCCGGTCTACCTTTCCACTTCACAAGATATTATTTGTATTGTTTTCCTCTAGTGTTGCATCCAACTCTGCTGTCCAAAATGTCTTCAATATGTTCCAGTGCTTGTTGTGGTAACTGCTTATTCAAGTCTTCTTCCATGTTGTCACTGAACTCTGCTTCATGATACTGATGTAAGTTAGCAATGTTGAAAATAGGTGATATACCCAATGTCTCTGGTAATACCACTTCATATGCATTTCCTGAATCAAATTTCCTGAGTATCTTACAAGGTCCAAACTTCTTCATCTTCAACTTGTTATAAGTCCCAACTGGAAATCTTTCTTTTCTCAAGTACACCATAACTTCATCTCCAACTTCAAATTCCTTATCTCTTCGCTTCTCATTAGCCTTCTCTTTTTACTTACTGGTCATATCCTCCAAATGCTTCTTCACCTAATTATGCACTGTCTTCATATGATCTACAAATTCTTTTACTTCTGCACTTCTCTTTTCCTCTGTACTAATATCTCGTAGTTCTGTAACTCCTCTAGGATTCACTCTGGTAACAATCTCAAAAGGTGTTCTTCTAGTACTTCTATTTATTGAATTATTGTATGCAAACTCTGCTTGTGAAAGAATCAAATCCCAACTTCCTATCTTCTCTCCAACCAAACATCTCAACAAGTTTTCCAAACTCCTATTCACTGCCTCTGTCTATCCATCTATCTGTGGATGAAAAGATGAACTGAAATTCAAATCTATCTTCATCTTCTTCCAAAGTGTCCTCCAAAAATATCTAATAAACTTTGTGTCTCTATCTGAAACTATACTCTTAGGTAATCCATGCAATCTCACAATCTCCTTGAAAAATAGGTCAGCTACATGCAATGCATCAATTGTCTTCTTGCAATGTATGAAATGAGCCATCTTTGAAAATTTGTCAACCACTACAAATATTGAATCATGTCCCCTTTGTGTCTTAGGTAATCCCATTACAAAATCCATGCTTATGTCTTCCCAAGGTCTCTCCGGTACTGTCAAAGGTTTATACAATCCAGTGTTCTGACTACTCCCTTTTGCAACTTGACAAACTCTACAACTCTACACAAATCTCCAAACATCCTTATGTATCTAAGGCCAAAACTAGTTTTCACTCACCAAATCCACTGTCTTATCAATGCCAAAATGTCCTACCAATCCACCACTATGCTTCTCCTTGATCAAATTATCTCTCATTGAACTTCTAGGTATGGACAATTGGATTCCCTTGAACAACATATCTTCTTGAATAAAATAATCTAACCACTTACTTCTATCTGTCACAACAGGTTCCTTACATGCTCTCCAAGGTTCTAGAAAATTAGTGTCTCCCTCATACATATTCTTTAATTCATCAAAACCCAACACTTCAACTCTCATCTCCGTCAACAAGTTTCTTCTTCTACTCAATGCATCAGCAACTTTGTTTGATTTACCACTCTTATGCTTCAACACAAAAGTATAACTCTGCATGAACTCTACCCATCTCATAGGTCTTTGATTCAACTTACCTTGACTATTCAGATATTGCAAATCTTGATGATCTATATACAACACAAACTCCTTAGGCAACAAATAATGTCTCCACTTCTTCAAGGCTTGAATTATGGCATAGAACTCTTGATCATAAACTAAATATCTTCTCCTTTCATCATTCAAATTCTCACTGAAATATGCTACAGGTCTACCTTCTTGACTTAATACTGTTCCAATTGCATTTCCACTTGCATCAAAATCAACTTGAAATACCTTATTGAAATCTGGTAATGCCAAAACAGGTTGCTCTGTCACCTTTTATTTCAACAATTCAAAACTTTTATCTACTCCTGATGTCCACTTAAAATCTTTTCTATCACCTCTCATTGTCTCTGTCATAGGGTTACATATTGAACTAAAATTTCTAGTGAACTTTCGGTAGAAACTAGCCAATCCATGAAATGATCTAACTTCTCCAATACTCTTTGGTGTAGGCCATTTAGCAACTGTGTTCACTTTCTTAGGGTCCATCTTCAATCCTTCTGTAGAAATCACAAATCCCAAATATACCAACTCTTCCTTCATGAAACTACACTTTTTGATGTTTATCAACAATTTCTCTTCTCTCAACCTCTACAAAACTTGTCTAATATGCCACAAATGTTCTTCTTTTGTCTTACTGAAAATTAGAATATCATCTAAGTATACAATCACAAACTTACCCAAGAATTTCTTCAGAACTTCATTCATCAATCTCATGAAAGTACTCGGTGCATTTGTCAATCCAAAAGGCATTACTAACCACTCATACAATCCTTCATTTGTCTTAATAGTAGTCTTCCATTCATCTCCTTCTCTAATTCTGATCTGATGGTATCCACTCTTCAAATCTATCTTTGTGAAATATCTTTCTCCACTCAAACAATCCATGATATCATCCATCCTAGGTAAAGGAAATCGATACTTAACTATGATCTTATTTATAGCTCTAGAATCAGTACACATTCTCCATTCTCCATCCTTCTTAGGTACCAAAACTAGAGATACTGTACAAGGGCTCAAACTTTCTCTGATCAAACCTTTCCTCAACAATTCTTGTATTTGTCTATTCAATTCCTCATTCTCTGCTGGTGTCATTCTATGTACTACTTTGTTAGGCAAACTTGCTCCTAGTATAAGATCCATGTGATGACTAATACTTCTTATAGGTGGTAATCCTTCAGGCACATTATCTGAAATGATGTCTTCATACTCTGTCAACAATTTTCTTATCTCCTCTGGTTGTGATTCTTCAGTCTTCTTCTTCAATGTTTCAAGCTTCTTAGGAATCAATGCATAACACATATTCTCACATGTCTCAAACCATCCAGACATTTTCTTCCATCTACCAAATAGATTCTAGCATTCCCACATAACTCACTCTTAGGATCATCCTCCAAAGGAATCAAAGTAATTCTCTTTCCATTTGTTGTTATAGTATATGTATTCTTTCTCCCATCATGTATATCTTTTCTAGCATACTGCCAAGGTCTACCCAACAAGATATGAGAAACATCCATAGGCATAATATCACACAAGACTTCATCATGGTAAGATCCAATATGAAATTTCACCAAACATTGTTCACTCACCAGTACCTTATGGTCATCCTAAATCCATGCTATCTGATAAGGCTTATGGTGTTTCAATCTTTCCAACTTTAGCTTAGTCACCATCTCCTCTGAAACTAGGTTATCTGAACTACCACTATCAATTACAACTTTACAACACTTACCTCCTAATTTGTATCTTGTCCTGAACAAGCTCTTCCTCTGTGGTGGTTCCTCATCTGTCTCTACTTGAAATAGTGCTCTCCTCATCACCAATGATTCTCCTTTCTCAGGTTTACCAACTGAATTGGGTGATTCAATAGGTTCTTGTTCAACATAGGCTTCTCTTCCACTATTTTCTATCTTCTTACTTGTACTACCCTGATTACATTCAAATGCTCTATGTCCTTCACCTCTACACTTGAAACAAGTACCTTTGGATGTCCTCTTATCCAATCCTCTTCCTTCTCTTTTGTATCCTTCATTCCGATAAGCACTAGGGTTTCCTCTCCGGTAAAAATTTATGTCATCTCTCTGGTAAGCAATGTTATCTTTGTCATCCTTCTTAAAGGGGATGTCAAACTTGTTCTACTCCACAAATGATCTGTCTCCTCTGGAAAATGTTCTACCTCTCTAAAATTTACCTCCTTTGCCTCTCTATCTCTAATCATGTCTCTTATTCAGTTTTTCTTCAACTTTTAGGGCAAACTGATATGCTTCTTCCAAAGTTGTCATCCTCACCAAGCTTAGTTCTTCTTGAATGTTCAATCTCAATCCATTGATTTATCTAGCCACTTTTTCCTTGTTAGCTTCACTATGTCCTATTCTTATGATCATCTTATGAAATTCTTCAGTGTACTCCTTCACAGATTTCTCCTTTTGTCTCAAGTTTTGTAATCTTTTCAACAGCTCCAACTCATAGTCAGCATGTATAAATTGATTTTTCAACTTTGTCACCATCCATTCCCACTTTGTAATCATTTCTTTTCCTCTTCTATTTCTTTCCAACTGAACTTCTTTCCACCATATAGTAGCATGTCCTTTCAACTTTGTCTTTGAAAATTTCACCTTCTTCAGATCTTCAACTTCCTCATATTCAAAATATTCTTCCATGTTGTTTATCTAATCAATCAATTCTTTAGGGTTCGAATTACCAGTGTAATTCGGCACATCAACTCTAGGTCTCTTTCCAATCTTTGAAATAGCTTGCAACATCTTTACCTAATCTGATTCTTCTTCTTCATTACCTTCTAGGGTTTCACCAGTTTGTTCAATAAATTAAAATTCCTCTTCATCATCGCTTTCAACATTAGGTCTCGGTGTCAATCCTCTTCACCTATCATCCTCAACAACATCTAAATGGATTCACATTGTTCTCATCAATTCCATCATTTCATCCATTCTATTAGCCATTGTACCAATAGGAGGAACTCTTTGCGGCGGCATCTTCCTAGGATCAAGTACAAACTACCTCAAATTCAGCGATCAGGCTACAAGCAACAACTGCCTCCCAATCGGGGTTCAGTTGCACACAAGTAACTTACCTCGGATCGATGATCTGCTCACAACAAGATCTTACAGAATCCCCTTCACCAATTCTCTCCAAAGAATCTAACTTTCGCTCTGATACCACTTGGTGCAGTCACGGTAGGAGGGTTCACAGAATGAAATGTCTAAACTGTGTAGCAAGAGTAAACACAGTGGAAACAACTCAAGGAAATGAAACATATGCAGATTTAGTCATTCAGTATATCAAAGAATTCAAGTACAATCTGTTCGGCAACATGCAAGCTTACAACTAGGCTTAAACGCTTGATTACATACATGCGCAAGATAAAGCTTTGAAGCTCCTTCACACAAAATCTAAACTATCAGATATCTCTTATGTGAATAGATACTTTCCTAAGGATCTATTACATCAATATATATCATTTCCGAACCAATAGATTCATCCACATTGGCTAAGGAAGGTCACAAACTCCATTGAAGAGATGTGACATGTTCACAGATAGGTTGGACCTAAATGCATAGAATACTTCCTCAAATGAATGGAACAATGTACGGACCTCCGGGAAGGGTTGGCCATGAACCAAGGATCATTGAATGATGTGTCATTAGGATCTGCAATTCAGAGAATGATCCGCAAGCCTTCTCTTTTAGCTGATTATCTGAGACTGTCAAGATGCTCTGCTCTGAGAAAATAGTTGATCTTTTGATAGTGATATCTTTCTGGTAACTGATCCAAATGCTTTGAATTCTTGATATGATGTAGATGAATGGATGTAGATGCTAAGTCTAGAACCATAAGATGTGAAATGCCAAAACTGGACCACAAGTTGAAAACTGCTTCTGACTGAACTGCCTAGACTGAATTGGAAAATGAAAGAATTGAAATGCAAACAAATTGAAATGCAAATGTTTTTGGTTGATGCAAGATTTCTCTTGAACTAGGTATGCTCCTGCATCACTCCATCATACAGATTAGATAGCTTATCCTAGACTTCTTTAGCATACTCATAATCCATGACCTTTATTAAATCAGAGTCAGTTAGTGCACTCAACAGAGCATCTCTAGATTTTATATTTACCTCATATTCTTTGACTTCATCTTCAGTTGTTAGACCATTCTCTGGCATGGCATATTCAATCCATGTTGCTTTCCATACTTTATAACCAAAACAAAGTAGATGGCTTTTCATTTAAATTTTCCAAGTTGCATAATTCGTCCCATCAAACTGTGAAACTTCCTTCTTGTAAGACATCCTAGATCTACCTCAAGCTGTTAATCTCACCACTGAGGAACTTGGCTCTGATACTAATTATTGAAATACATTAGACAATTGATAGGGGGGTGAATCAGTTGTCACAAAAACTTAGCTTCATATGAATATCAAACCATCAACAACTTAATTGCTTATAATTAGATTTAACCATGAAAGCATGAGACCATAAACTTAATAAAAAATAAACATCCAACACAATAGACACCAAATTTTTTATGTGGAAAACCCTAAAAGAGAAAAATCATAGTGGGTGTTAACCCACATATATCTATGAGTTATAACAATACCGAAAAATAGAGGCTCACTACCTACAGGGCTCATTGCTCAAATTGCTCACTGCAAAGAATGACTCACTGCCAAAGGGTGGCTCACTGCCAAGAGGTGGCTCACTACCAAAGGGGTGAACTGATTAAGTAGCATCTACTCCATGCCAGGATTAAGTTCCATTGAAGCACAATATAACTTCTCTGTTATGCTCTTTCACACCTTCACACTTATCTCTTCATATTCACACACACACACCTTGTTGCTACTCTATTACATGCTTTTATACAATTCATCAACTTGGGAATGTACATCAAGGTCGGCATTACATTCATCAACCATTGGAAAAATCTCCAAGGTTGGAATTACAAAACATACACAAAATAGGTCTAGACCTATTATAAAATTTAGATAAGGAAAAATGTAGAGAAGTATGATGAACACACCATGCCTTAGCTGGGACTCAAATGCAATCCTCCATCCCACAACATGCTTCTACAATCTTCAATGCATCTCCGTAAATAGTGAAATCAACCAACTTGGCCAAGACTACAGTTAACACTAGGTTTTCTAAGAACATTCTTCTTTCACAATCCACACTTCTCTTTGCACATTGTAATCACCAAGAACAACTGCACAGTCTCTAACCACTCTGTCAAGAAGATTCTTCAAACAAGAGCACAAGAATAACACTGTCAGCTACTTTCATAAAGAAATGATAGCTTGCGGATTGCAAAATCACGAACTATTAGAGTTGAGGGCACTTAATATTATCTCAGACTTGTCTCTAGAACCTCAGATCAAAATACTTCAATGCGGAGGAATGCAGAGTATAACACTTTCTCCCTGTCTTTGCCAAACATACAGAAAAAGTTGTTTTCACTCTGGTGAACATAACTCAATCAATTCTTCATACCAAAGGCTCAAACTCAGAACATAGCATCTTCAGATTGACTTCTAAATAACTTCCAATCTACATACAATGCGGAGCATTCTTCTAGACCGTTCTTCTATATGCAATACACCATTTCCACTGCAACTCAATGCTTCTACCGGAGAAGCTAATTTTCTCAATATCCTCAACATCAAGATTACTTACATAAGTAAATACAAAGCATCTTACTCATTACAAGAAAACAACAAGATAGGAGCACAGTTGACACCAATGACAACATAGATATGTTGACATCAATGACAACATCGATTAGGCACATACTTGCAACAATTTACCTTTACCATCGAATATCAGGACATTATGAAATATCCATATGGGAAAAGTCAATGTGCCACATGGCACCATCTAATTAGTTCCTACAAGTCTACATGTTTGAGGCCCCAGGGACAGATATGTGGATATTAAAGAATATCTGGTGTTAAGTTTCACAAAATATCCCTAAGTCCCAATGTGAGGGTGGCGTCATCCTTTTGAGGGATGTTCTAGGTCAAGTGTATTATGACGTCATCATCATATTGGCGAAGATTTACACATTAAGATAATGTGTGGATGTTTAATGTCTATTGATACGTTGTGATCCGTTAAGGTCTAAATGATGTCACCGCCCCCTTGGTATTTCTCGAGGGTGGGATTGGATGACGTTATCAAGATATTAGCAAAGATCAGGATATTGAGTTAATATCCTAACATTAGGCGTTGTCATTATATTATAGTAGGTTGTCATATTAACCAATGTCTACACACTGAAAGTGACTGTGCATACCCGCGGAATATCCATGTATGTTGACGATTTACTACATCTCGTGTTTAAATTTAACGTACACACATTTTTGAATGTGCAGACATTGAGTTTTCCTCAGTGAATTCTTGTACTCAGGACATTAACAAGTGTCCAGACATTAGGGAATGTGATGATATCCCTAATATTGTTTGATTGAACTTTGAGCAGGCATAACTTCCTAATCTTAGGGGATATTGGGGTGCTCTGAAAGATAAACCTGCTTAGAATTTTGTGCTCTTTCACTTGGCAGGGTTTATGATGACAAATTTTGACTTTGAAAATTGGAACTAGATCTTGAGGTCTTGATATGTATAGGATGAAATCTTGACATGCACTTGTTACTGACTTTTACCATACCACCCAAAAGCAAAGGGAACAAGCAAGCCAAGCAAAAGCAAAAAGTTGGGTCCCTATTTTGCTGGGGCAAAATGGGGCATGTTGTGCAACCACACAACACAATTGGCTTTAGAGGTTACAAAACTAGTTAAAAAGGAAAAAAAAATTAATTTGACTTCGCCACAATAAAGTTCATGGAAACACATTTCCATTGACTATAAATTTGTAAGAAACTAATAAAGGGTTTGCAAGATATGACAATTTGAAAAAAATTGCCTGTGTGGACCAAAAATCAGAGTTGGTGGAGCTCTAGTGGCTCCTTGGTGGCAGACTAGTAGATGATTAGTGTCTCATTGCTGGAGACCCAAATGGACTTGGTCCATGGTGTAGGGGTGCTAAAAGAGGTCTATGTGGCAAATTTTGGTGATGAGTGGCAAAATTTGAGGGCCTAAGACCAGGTCATACTATCTTGGTGGGTTGATTTAGGGCTTGGGGGCTAAATTTAGTGCCAATGCAGGCTGAATGGGTATAGAGGATCTCGTGAGGTGATCAATTTGTAGTTGGGAAGCTGAAAGAGGCATGAGCATGGTCGACTAGGCCGAGGAGCTAGCTAGATTGGGCCTTGGGATTGTTTGGAATGGTTAAGTGACCTGCTTAGCCCAATTTGGAGGTTGAACTAGGCCGTAATGTAGTCCATAGTAGAAATAAATTCAAATTGGGGATGACTCTATAGGAACAATGGCCACAAACTATAGATAGGGCCTTTGGGCTAGGTTAGGGCTTGCACAAGCCAAAAATAATGTGTGGTGCCCAAAATTCCCAATATGCATGCTGTTAGGGCCTTTGCAAAGGTGGGCCAATCCAAATGGGTTGAGAAGGAATACAGCCAAATGGTGAGATGCCTTGGATCAGTGCTACAAACAAGAGATAGCTGAGAGATTGTAAAAAGAGGCTGAATTACCCAACAAAGCCCTAAAGGAACAACTAGCATATGAGTCTAAGAAATTGGCCAACAATGTCTATGAAGGATGAAATGAGGTCAGTTTTGAGGTTGGCTTGAGGAGTCGATGGTTGAATACTCTTTTACAAGCACCAAAGATTGGCCATGAACCAAGATGAGGACAACCAGGGGTTGATTGCACATAGGAGGCTATTGAAGGGGCCGACAAAAAAAATGTCGAGCCTACAAACAAAGGTTTGAATGGGCCAAAAATGGATTTGGAGGTCCAAAGGATGGTGTGGGGATAAAATGAAGGACTCCCTAGTTTAGAAAATGGGCCAATGAGGCTAGAAAATCAACCTGTAAAAACACAGAATCAATCCAAAAATGAAAATTGATAAATTTGTAAGGGGCCAAAGCATCCCTTGCAAAACAAATTTTAAATATTTTTAAAAAAATTTTGTATATGTATGGATTGGAGGTCGTATGGTCATACAAACCCTAGGTGGGTAAAAAAAATTTGAAAAAATTTACTTTACTAAAATTTACCATTTGAAGGGTCACCTTTATTGTCTCAGGCCTTCTAGACTCAATGGCAAGGTTTGTTTGGCTCCATGACAAAATTTTGCAAGTTATGCTTGAAACAAGAAGGGTTTTGCTAGGATGGCTCTGATACCATGTTGGATAAGCCAAGAACAACAAGCAAGAAACCAGAATAACTTCCACAAAGCTAAAATTGCACAAATAAGCCAAACCAATATATTCAAAATCATAGTGGAACTGTACAATATTCCTTGTATAAATAGGTATGAGAGAGGAGGTAGGAAGGTAGGAGTCGATAACTGACTACCCATCTAAAGATACGACACTTGTGAACTAAGTGACAAGTGCTCATGCAAGTGGCAATAAAAAATACAAGAGGTGTCTCAAATGTATGAGGACACATGTCTTCACCACATGAGGTGAGACAAACTCAAAAAAGCTAAGTAAACTTAAGTAGAAAGTGTGAATATATCAATCCTAGTAAAGGTGTTATCCTAACTAGTTACATAAAGACCTTATTTACACTAATATTGCTCACATCCTAAATGATAACTATTCCACTAAGCAAGAATGCATAGTGGGCCTAGAGGAAGGGGAAACAAAAGAGTGGGAAGAGGTCACCATGTGCATTCTAGAAGGCAAATGCATGAGCATCTATCCTATTGCCAAACTGGCCCAAATCCAAATCCAAATGACCTACTGTGTTAGCCATGGAAGAGAAGATACAAGCTACATAGAAAGAACAATAAGATCCCCATCTTGTAACGACCCAACTCCTTATTATCAAAATAATACTACATCTAAATTGAAAAATACCAAGGGCAGAAAAAGTTTGGTCAATAGATGCAAGAAATGCGTATTCATAAAAAAAATTACTCAAAGAAGTGCTCAATAAATGTTATAGAGGTTAGACAACTAAAGCTTAGTTTCTAAAGTCATCAAAACCTGTAAAGATCACAAATATTAATCTGGTGAGGACATGAGATACATTACTCAAGATAACTTATAATAATAACTAACACATACCTTAGGTCCTTCATTACACCTTGCATCCATTTCCCTCAACTTGCTTTTCTCCAATGACTTGTATTATTATCATCTACACAAAACTAACTAGATAATCTTATGTTAGTAACATTACTCAGAATCACTAAACAAAAAGTTAAGATCACAATATTTATAGCAGTTAAGAATCGAATACCTCACTATTCCTTTGCACCTGAGTACTAGAGACTTCTTGTTATCTAACTTGCTCTTCTTTTTTTAGATTTTAGGAATTGAGAAGTTGATTATAAAATTACCCAATATTTTGAGTATCTGAGTACTAGAGGCATCATACGCCTTCAAGACTACCTACATACCCTATATTCATAGGATCAAGGTACACACATGATTCAACAGATAGTAGGATTTACAAATATGTAGTATTGTTTTGCACTGTGTTTGATGCAACTATGAGTGGGTACGCAACATTTTTAGGGTCCAATTTCCCCAAACAGTTCTTCGTTGGCTGCCACCCACTCAAGTGAAACATAGATGGAAACCTAAGGAATCATCTCTATGCAAACACCTAGAAGGGGTGTTTGATGTGAGGTTTAGCCTATCAACCATAATTATGCATGACAATTATACAAGGAATAGATTACCCTAAATAAAATGTCTTACACTAAACCAACAAGTTTGCATAGAATTTACTTTTTAATATATGGTTTGCATTATATTATTACAATATATCCCTTAACATAACAAAATAACCCTTGCTCACAACATAGGTTTTCCACAACTTTAAATCATGCAACAAGATATATAGCTTACCCAAGACATTATTAACATGTCACAATATATAGTTTACCATGATCAAACTAGCTTATACCAAAAACATCTTCTAGATTTCTTTAAGGATAATTTATAAGCCATAATAGACTTATCATAATTCAATCTATGAAAGTAAGAGGTAGACAATATTTATTAAATTACATAGGGATCATTTCTATCAATAAGAACCTTCATATGCTATAACATCACGACATGATAAGAGCACTTATTTAAAGAAGAAATAAAATACAATGGCAACCTCCTTTAGAGAAATGTAACAATTCTATCTACTTAACACCAATACACATAATAGTGGAAGGATAACTCAAGACAAAAGACATAATATGGCTCTTTCCTACCTAATCATCGTTATATAGTTGAATTAAAATCAAGGAGATGAAATATAGAAATGGTTCCATTCAATTTATGAAGAATATGAAATAAATATTATCTCTACACTAAAATTCATTTATTATATCAATAGATTGATACAAGACACATTAACATCATTTATTAACACCATAATCTACTTAAGGTACTACCCATATTCAATGGAACAATAACACCTAACAAAATCAACTAATGTTTCAGATTTATAATACAAAAAAGAATGAATATATATATATCAAGATTGGATTGGATGACATTATCAAGATATTAGCGAAGATCAGGATATTGAGTTAATATACTAACATTAGGTGTCGTCATTATATTATAGTAGCTCATCATATTAACCAATGTCCACACACTGAAAGTGACTGTGCATACCCGCGGAATATCCATGTATGTTGACAATTTACTACATCTCGTGTTTAAATTTGACATATGCACATTTTTGAATGTGCAGACATTGAGTTTTCCTCAGTGAATTCTTGCACTCAGGACATTAATGAGTGTCCAGACATTAGGGAATGTGATGATATCCCTAAGATTGTTTGATTAAACTTTGACTAGGCATAACTTCCTAATCTTAGGGAATATTGGGGTGCTCTGAAAGATAAACCTGCTTAGAATTTTGTGCTCTTTCACTTGGCAGGGTTTATGATGACAAATTCTAACTTTGAAAATTGGAACTAGATCTTGAGGTCTTGATATGTATAGGATAAAATCTTGACATGCACTTGTTACTAACTTTTACCATACCACCCAAAAGCAAAGGGAACAAGCAAGCCAAGAAAAAGCAAAAAGTTGGGTCCCTATTCTGCTAGGGCAAAATGGGGCATGTTGTGCAACCACAAAACAAAATTGGCTTCAGAGGTTACAAAACTAGTTAAAAAAGAAAAAAAATTAATTTGACTTCGCCACAATGAAGTTCATGGAAACACATTTCCATTGACTATAAATTTGTTAGAAATTAATAAACAGTTTGCAAGATATGACAATTTGAAAAAAATTGCCTATGTGGACCAAAAATCAGAGTTGGTGGAGCTCTAGTGGCTCCTTGGCGGCAACCTAGTAGATGATCAGTGTCTCACTAGTGGAGACCCAAATGGACTTGGTCCATGGTGTAGGGGTGCTAAAAGAGGTCTATGTGGGCAATTTTGATGATGAGTGGCAGAATTTGAGTGCCTAAGACCAAGTTGTCCTATCCTGGTGGGTTGATTTAGGGCTTGCGGGCCAGATTTAGCACCAATGTAGGTTGAATGGGTGCAGAGGATCCCATGAGGTGATCGATTTGTAGTTGGGAAGCTAAAAGAGGCCTGAGCATGGTCGACTAGGTTGAGGAGCTAGCTAGATTGGGCCCTGGGATCATTTGGAATGGTTAAGTGACCTGCTTAGCCCAATTTGGAGGTTGAACTGGGCCGTAATGTAGTCCTTAGTAGAAATAAATGCAAATTGGGGCTGCCTCTATAGGAACACTGGCCACAAACTATAGATAGGGCCTTTGGGCTAGGTTAGGGCCTGCAAAGGCCAAAAATAATGTGTGGTGCCCGAAATTTCCAATATGCATGCCGTTAGGGCCTTTGTAAAGGTGGGCCAATCCAAATGGGCTGAGAAGGAATACAACCAAATGGTGAGATGCCTTGGATCATTGCTACAAATAAGAGATAGCCGAGAGATTGTAAAGAGAGGTCAAATTACCCAACAGAGCCCTGAAGGAACAACTAGCATATGGGTCTAAGAAATTGGCCAACAATGTCTATGAAGGATGAAATGAGGTCAGTTTTGAGGTTGGCTTGACAAGTCGATGGCTAAATACTATTCTACAAGCACCAAAGATTGGCCATGAACCAAGATGAGGATAGCCAGGGGATGATTGCACATAGGAGGCTATTGAAGGGGCCGACAAAAAAAATGTCGAGCCTACAAACAAAGGTCTGAATGGGCCAAAAATGGATTTGGAGGTCCAAAGGATGGTGCAGGGACAAAATGAAGGACTCCCTAGTTTAGAAAATGGGCCAATGAGGCCAAAAAATCAACCTGTAAAAACACAAAATCAATTCGAAAATGAAAATTGATAAATTTGCAAGGGGCCAAAGCATCCCCTACAAAATTTCATACAAGTATGGATTGGAGGTCGTATGGTCATACAAACCCTAGATGGGTAACAAAAATTTCAAAAAATTTACTTTACTAAAATTTTCCATTTGAAGGGTCACCTTTATTGTCTCAGGCCTTCTAGACTCAATGGCAAGGTTTGTTTGGCTCCATGACAAAACTTTGATGAGGCTTGGTGCAAGTTATGCTTGAAACAAGAAGGGTTTTTCTAGCATGGCTCTGACACCATGTTGGAGCAGCCAAGAACAAGAAGCAAGAAACCATAATAACTTCCACAAAGCTGAAATCGCACAAATAAGACAAAACAATATATTCAAAATCATAGTGGAAATGTATAATATTCCTTGTATAAATTGCCATGAGAGAGGAGGTAGGAAGGTAGGAGTCAATAACTAACTACCCATCTAAAGATGTGGCACTTGTGAACTAAGTGACAAGTGCTCATGCAAGTGGCAATCAAACATACAAGAGGTGTCTCAAACATATGAGGACACATGTCTTCACCACATGAGGTGAGACAAACTCAAAAAAGCTAAGTAAACTTAAGTAGCAAGTGTGAATATGTCAATCCTAGTAAAGGTGTTATCCTAACTAGTTACGTAAAGACCTTATTTACACTAATACTGCTCACATCCTAAATGATAACTATTCCACTAAGCAAGAATGCATAGTGGGCCTAGAGGAAGGCGAAACAAAAGAGTGGGAAGAGGTCACCACCTGCATTCTACAAGGTAGATGTATGAGCATCTATCCTATTGCCAAACTAGCCCAAATCCAAATCCAGATGACCTACTGTGTTAGCCATGGAAGAGAAGCTACAAGCTACATAGAAAGAACAATAAGATCCCCAGCTTGTAATGAACCAACTCCTTATTATCAAAATAATACTAACTCTGAATCAAAAAATACCAAGGGAAGAAAAATTTTGGTTAATAGATGCAAGAAATGCGTATTCATAAAAAATTTTACTCAAAGTGCTCAATAAATGTTATAGAGGTTAGACAACTAGAGCTTAGTTTCAAAAGTCATCAAAACTTGTAAAGATCACAAATATTAATCTAGTGAAGACATGAGATACATTACTCAAGATAACTTATAATAATAACTAACACATATCTTAGGTCCTTCATTACACCTTGCATCCATTTCCCTCAACTTGCTTTTCTCCAACGACTTGTATTCTTATCATCTACACAAAACTAATTAGATAATCTTATGTTAGTAACATTACTCAGAATCACTAAACAAAAAGTTAAGATCACAATATTTATAGAAGTTAAGAATCGAATACCTCACTATTCCTTTGCACCTGAGTACTAGAGACTTCTTGTTATCTAACTTGTTCTTATTTTTTTAGATTTCAAGAATTGAGAAGTTGATTATAAATTTACCCAATATCTTGAGTATCTTAAGTACTAGAGTCATCCTATGCCTTCAAGACTACCTGCATACCCTATATTCGTGGGATCAAGGTACACACATGATTCAACAAATAATAGGATTTGCAAATATGTAGTTTTGTTTTGCACTATGTTTGATGCAACTATGAGTGGGTACACAACCTTTCTACGGTCCAATTTCTCCAAAGAGTTCTTCATCAACTGCCACCCACTCAGGTGAAACGGAGATGGAAACCTAAGGAATCATCTATATGCAAACACCTATAAGGGGTGTTTGATGTGAGGTTTAGCCTATCAACCATAATTGTGCATGACAATTATACAAGGAATAGATTATCCTAAATAAAATGTCTTACACTAAACCAACAAGTTTGCATAGAATTTACTTTTTAATATATGGTTTGCATAATATTATTACAATATATCCCTTAACATAACAAAATAACCCTTGCTCACAACATAGGTTTCCCACAACTTTAAATCATGCAACAAGATATATAGCTTACCCAAGACATTATTAACATGTTGTCACAATATATAGTTTACCATGATCAAACTAGCTTATACCAAAAACATCTTCTAGATTTCTTTAAGGAGAATTTATAATCCATAATAGACTTATCATAATTCAATCTATAAAAGTAAGAGGTACACAATATTTATTAAATTACATAGGGATCATTGCTATCAGTAAGAACCTTCATATGCTATAACATCACGACATGATAAGAGCACTTATTTAAAGAAGAAATAAAATACAATGGCAACCTCCTTTAGAGAAATGTAACAATTCTATCTACTTAACACCAATACACATAATAGTGGAAGGATAACTCAAGACAAAAGACACAATATGGCTCTTTCCTACCTAATCATCATTATATAGATGAATTAAAATCAAGGAGACAAAATATAGAAATGGTTCCATTCAATTTATGAAGAATAGGAAATAAATATTATCTCCACACTAAAATTCATTTATTATATCAATAGATTGATACAAGACACATTAACATCATTTATTAACACCTTAATCTACTTAAGGTACTACCCACATTTAATGGAACAATAACACCTAACAAAATCAACTAATGTTTCATATTTATAATACAAAAAAGAATGAATATATATATATATATATATATGCAATCAATTCTATATGCAGAGGTACAAACTAATTTTCCATGAACATATCAACATTAATATTTATATCATAGAGAAGATTCAAAGAACTTACTTGGTAGATAGTTTACGTTTTTTCAAAATAAGGGAACAACAATTAAAAAAAAAATATGTTGTAAACCTCTATAAATTCTCTCAAGTAAAAACCTTTGTTAATGACTTGTATACTCTATTTGGTCCTGTAAGTCTCTTAAGGATAGTAAGTTATAATCTCTCTCTCATGCACACATGAGCCACAAGGCCTCTATGAAGTTGTTATGTCATAAAATGTCCCCCTAGGACTTTCTACCTCCTAGTTTAGCTCCTACGTCCCCTTAGTTTAATCATGCATGTGTAAAACTTGTCCCAGAGAAAATTCCCCTGAAACCCATGACAAATGGGGCTTAGGGGCCTATCTCAATGCTTAACCAAGACCAAAAATATCCCTTTGTACTTGGGTATCCATGGCCTAGTCCAAACCTATTTTTTTGGGACTTAAATTTGAATGTGTTGATTTATGACCATTAAAAGGTTTCCCTTTGTCGGCCTTTTCAATTTGAATTATGAATGTTAGTGGGAATGCATATATAAACATGTTTAGGACTTAATTTTACTCCTAGTTGATTAAAGCGAGCTTATGATTGTGAGGCTGATTATTTTTCCTTCCTTATTTTGATCGTTATGCATTTCAGTTGATGACATTATCAGACTTTTTAGAGACTATGGTTTCATTATGTAGACTTGATTTTATCTCCTAATTTTGATAGGATATTGATTAGACATATGTGATTCGATTTGATCATATTTGATGCTATTTTGTGATTCGACATATGAGATATATTAGATGATGTTTCGTGATGTGATTTCTAGTTATTTATGTGATAAGGATTATTTGACATGTGCTAGAAAAATGCAGTTCAATTCAGAATTTTGTTATTGATGATTACTGTTGTATTCTATGGCATGAATTAATTCCGGTTGCTTCGGCTATGAATATCATGATATGATTGACACTTGATTGAGATGTGCAGGTTTACATTCCCAAGCCACGGGAAATTGGAGGTAGAATTCACACCAATGTTATTCCCTGTGAAACCGATCCATTCCCAAGAGGGATAAGGATGACGATTGAAAATTGAGTGTTGATTTAAGTGCGATTTAATTTTTATCATTTTGGCCTAGTACCCCTTTGTTTAATTAATTAATAATAAGTTTTGTATGATTTTTATTGACTTACACCACTTGGTAATTGTTTTTATTTTTGAGGCCATTTAAAGTGGATTTATGACCCCCTTGGTGAACCTTAGTGTCCCAAAATTTACCCTAGGTGGTTACCCATGGGTCTAGGGTCAATTTTGACTAACTAACCCTTCGATTAACTTATTTTGGTCACTCTAAACTATGGTTTAGTCAGAGTGACGAAATTTGAAATTAGAGAAGGTGGGAAATGAGTCATGCTTTGGGAAAGACTTATATCCCTTCCCAAGGAAGACTTGGGAGGTCTCCAAGACTCCCAAGTGAGTGGGATCTTCCTCCAAGACTCACACACGTGAGAGAATCTTGGAGGGAGATGGCTCTTTGAAAGAATAAGAGGATGCCATATGGCATCCCTTATCCTCTTGGAGGTTTGAATGGGAATGCCACCTCACCACTTGTTCTCTCACACATGTGTGAGAGCACAAGTGGATAAGGTGAGGATTGAGATGGAATTGGAGGATGACACTTGTCATCCTCACACTTCCTCTCCCTTGCAAGTGGCATTGGAGGAGGAAGAAGAAGGTGACAAGTGTCACCTTCTCATTCCTCAAGGCCAAAATTGATGGCCTATATTATCTCCTCTTGTTGAGGAGTGTGGGGTTCTTGCATTTTAGAGTTTCTTTCTATTTTTGGAGCAATTTTGGGAAAGTTAGAGAAATCCTTGGAGATTGGAAGGTTTGGGAAAGCTTGGAGCTCATCACCAAACATGCTTCCATTATAGGGCTTTGAAGGTAAGCCTCATGAACTATGTTTCTTCACCTTTTCTTATTTATTGTGATGTGTTTGTGTTTTTTGTTGGTTGTTGTTTCTTTATTTTGTGTAGGATGGGAGTATGGTGAGAGCACCCCCATTTGGAGGTAAGGCTCAACTTGTTTGGGGTAGGAGAAAGGAACCTCCTTGAGGTCACTCCCATATTTGTGTATTTATGTCTTGCGGGCTTCTTACTTGTTGTGGAGATTATTGAATGGCAAGAGTGCCATGGAGGTTACTTTGTGATATTGGAGAGTTGTGGTTTTAGATATTTTTGGCTTGAGGCCATGAGATTAGTATTTTAGTATTTTTGGGTGGCCTTTGAAGTAGAGGGGTCCATTCCCTACCCCCATCAAACTCATTTTCGAACTGTGTGAATCCCTACCCCCCTAGCTCGAGGCTGACCCACTTGAGGGTCTACGGTAGGGAGGAGGGCATTTCGAAGTGGCTGGGTTGTTCTTTTTGGTTGTGTTTATTTACAGGTTCTTATGGAGAAATGGAGTTGTTGTGAATCTCATTTTTGTGTGGCTTTAGTAGTATCTCATTGGTTGTTTGAGCCATGGCCATTGTGGCCCTATTGTATATATTTGTATCAAGTTATTTTGCCTTTGGAGTTGGCTGTTAAAAAATATTGTAATGTAAACATTCTTTCTAGTTTATTTAAAAGTTGTTTAATCCCTATTTTTGTGGTGTTGGTATGTTGGAAAAATGCATTGAATTCAAATATGTTTATTTCTGTCATTATTTTTTTCAAGGAATAAAATAGTCATTTGATGTGGAATGAAGTTTATTGCTTACAAAACAAAGAAAGAGAAAAATAGAAATATGATTGTCTTATTATTTGCAAAAAAAAAGGAGAAAGGGAAAGTTGCATGGTGATTTTCATTTAAAAGAAAAATGGCATTCTGCTCTATTCATTACTGACAGAATAAAATATACTAGTTGCCTATTTAGCATTGCTATTTCAAAAATATATATATATCTCTATTTATTTTTTTATTTCAAGAAAAAGAGAGTTAATGTTGGTTTATCTTTTTGATACAAAACAAAAATTTAGAAACCCATATTACCCAGATTTGTGTATTGTAAGTAGTAGTTCAATGTGTATATATAACTATACATATATATATGAGGATATATATACATTGTTCCTTATTTTATAATTCTAGTTGTTGTATATATTTTTTTATTTCCTTGTGTTTATGCTGCAAATAGAAGAGATACATAAGTTATTAATTGTTGTATATATTATAATATATATACACACTGATATATATATAAAAGTGCATACATATATATCCATGAATATACAATAGTAGAAAATGTATTTTTTTGCTGTGTTATTTTGGCCAATCTATAGATATAGATTTGAGTATATATATATGTAGGTATATACACACAGATATATATATATACCTTTAAACCAAAATTTATATTAAAGAAAGATGTACTGCTGAGAGAGAAACCCTACAGCGGACTATGATGTTGTAGTGGTAAATTGTGGTATTAATAAACTAAAAGAATAAGGTTTGGGGTGTGGCTGTGGTGGGCGGCACCCACCACAGACCCCACCACTGTTCTCTTTTGAATTTAAGGTGTGGGTGGGGGTTCCAACCCCTTCCCCACCATTCTCCTTGCACTGCGCGAACAGTGCCCAAAACCCTCCTTCACAAGTGTTTCGCCACTCATGTCACTTACAACAAGCGACCTTCCCTCCATGCCTCTCATACTAACGCCGTTGTGGGCTGCGCTACCTTCATCGTCTGACGCTCCAACCACCGCCAACGCCCTCCTCTACCGACACTCACAACGCTGCCTTCGAACCTAGCTGTCCCCTCCATTCCACAGCCATCACACAAGCCTCCACCCTTTCCTCCCTCTGCCTTGGCCACCTTTCGGCCTCACAACCTCTCTAACCTACACACTAAAAATAAATCTAATCTGAATTTGTTTTATAAATACATAAATTTAGATCACATTGCCAAAAAAAAAAGAAACGAGAAAAAAAAATATACTAGTTGAACTATTAGAGAAATGGGACTCTTGTCATCTGGATACAAACCTTCATGAGGAAGGTTTAATGGCTTCCATGCCATTGTGAAGAAACCCTACCTTGAAAACAAGAGACAAGACAAAACAACAAAGAAAAAAAAGAATGAGTTAGAGAGAGTTAGGGCAACAAAAGAAATCAATAGATTATAACTTAGGGCTTTTCTTTTAGATAACCTATTTTTAAAATGGGATTAGGGTTGTGTTATTTTGGAAGCAAGATTTTAATTGAGGATTTGAGAGGGAGTGGTTTTATTCTTAATTTCTTTTATTCTCTTTTAATTCTTCTATTGCATGTTATTTGTTTTCTATTTAAATGGATTTATTTTACTTTTGTTTTATTGGCTTGTGAGGTATTTTTAAATGAGGGTGGGATTTACATTATTTTATTTGGGAGAAGTATTCCCTTTGTATTAAATTCAATTTTATTAGGGCATTGTTTTGTAGTGTGCTTTAATTATGTTATTTGTCTTATCTTATTGAATATTATTTTACGGGAAGAGTTAATTAAACTCTTCCCCCTTCTCTATTAAATTTTTGAGTTAGTTATTAAATATAATGCCGAAATTATATTTAATAATGGACTCAATTTGTTCCTTTAGATTTATTTGGCGTCTTGTTATCATTTCATTATTTTATTTCAAATTTTTAATCCTTTTAGGCAAGGTCAATTTATTTGACTTTGGCAAGATACTTATTTTATTAGGTTAAATCATTTTGAAGTTGTTCTTATGTTTTATTTTAAATTTATTCTTTAATTTTATTTAATTTCTCATTAGAGTTCTATTTTAAAACTTTTATTTCGATTATTGAAAACGCGTTATGCTGTCAAAATTTTGCTAGATTTCTAGGGTTTATTTTTTACGATATTTTATTTATTTATTTTTTCCATCATTCCACTTTAATCATGCGTCCATCATACTACCATTTTCTTAATCATTATTTCATTTTCATTTTGACATGAGTTAGAGTTAGGTTTCAAAGCTAGCAAAATCATCTTTCACCTAGGAAACTTAGGGTTCAGATTTAAAATCAGTCTAACCCTAAAAGTGACACACTTCATGTCACATACCCCCCAGACGACTATCATCACATAGGGGACTACGTGGGATAACACGCCTCCCTGAATTATGTTGACATGTTTATGCCTTATGCATATTACCACCGAGCACGCAGACGCGTGTGAGGGGGTTCCTAGGGATAGGTAGAAAAGTTTTTCGTAATTTGTGTCATGACCACATGGTAAATGTGGACATGACATGTGTGTTGTGTGTCGTGATCACATGGGAAATGTGGGCATGACATTTGGTATAAGAACCTAAGTTTAAACACTGGGCTTGTTTAGGGCACATTATTATTTTCGCAACTTTGATTAATTTGTGGTTACCTCATTTTTGTAGGATGCCTCCCCAACCAGTTCGGTGAGCTCAGTCCCGCCGCACTCCATCCCCTAAGATTCACACTAACTCTTCAGCTAAGGGACAGGATCAGCCAGACCTACTAGTATTGCAGGCACCACCGGCCCTACCAGATATTGGGCCACAAATATTATAGGCTTTATAGGTAGTTTTAGATAGGCTTCCACCGGCTGTAGCTGAACCACGCATAGAGCCATGTGTTGAGCCCTGCGAGGATCTGTGAGAGGAGCAATGTGTGGAGCCACGAGATGAGTCCCATGTTGAGCCACGTGTGGAGCATGCCTTGAGCTGTGAGGGGCACCATGTGTGGAGCCTTACGTTGAGGTGCTAGAGACGACGACAGAGGAGGTTGGTTTGGCTGATAGGGCCCGTAGCAGGAGCCCTCCACGTCATGCTAGGTGTGATGAGGTAGTACAAGTAGAGCACATTGTTCACAGACCTTATGATTATTACATAGATGAGCCTATCAGAGGGCACAGAGACAGAGGAGATCCCATTAGGCATTTGCTGAGGCTGAACCCTCCTACATTCGTCAGGACCACAGAGGGAGCTGAGGTAGAGGCCTAGCTCACCAGCTTAGACAAATGCTTCACATTGCGTCCTTACGAGGGCAACATGAAGGCTCATGTAGTAGTACACCTATTGTGAGATGTAACAACTACCTAGTGGCGCACTGAGTGCAAGCGTCACCTTTCTTTAGACACTCTCACGTGGGAGACCTTCATTGAGCACTTCAATGCACGATACTTATCAAATCATTATAGGCAGCGTCGCATAGATGACTTTCATGACCTTCAGCATAGGGGACTTACAGTGGCATAGTATGAGGGTAGATTTACCAAGTTATCCTGATATGCGGAGTATCTCCATGATGAGAAACTCCTGGTTCATAAGTTTATCAGAGGACTAAACCACAGCATAGCAAGGCATGTTCATATGGCAGACCCCCAAACTTTGAGTGCTACTGCCGAGAAGGCATATATCACTGAGGAGATTCAGGGAGAAGGGCAGAGTTCATGCCCTCAATTTTAGGATCGTGGACAGCAGCAGCATTAGTAGAGTTTCCGCATGCCATCACAGCCACCTCATAGGGGAGGATTCAGTTCCACACCCTTACCTCCTAGGCCCCCACAGCAGCAGCAGCAGAGAGCTAGGACATAGCAGAGGGCACATGGGGGACATAATAGAGGTTGGCAGCAGCAGGGACCACCTGTGAGACCTGTGAGGTCGCAGCAGTCATATAGGGGCTCACAGGGATCTACTGGTAGATCAAGACAACAGTAGTCAAGTAGGACTCAGACTGGACAGGTACAGGCTAGGGGCCCTTGTTATGTTTGTGGTGGAGTGGGACACCTAGCCAGAGAGTGTCCATAGGGTTTTACAGTAGGGGGATAGCCTCGTGTAGGGGGATCTGAGTAGACTATTGGAGATGTGGGTAGATCCCACCGTATGTTTGCAGCGGTTGATAACCGCCAGGCTGATTTTCAGGCATCGGTGATTGAGACATCAAGTATGATTGGGGGTATCCCCATTTCTATTCTATTTGATTCTGGTGCTACTGACTCTTTCATATCTCCATCGTTAGTGGAGCGTTGCAGGCTGGTGGCCTCTAGGCAGGGTGATAGGTGGGTGGTTGAGTTGGCCTTAGGGGTAAAGATGACAATAGATGCCTTAGTCCACGACTATGAGATTGATAGGACTCTTTGCCACAATATGTGACCTTAGAGTCATGACATTAGGATCCTATGATGTGGTGTTAGGTATGGACTGCCTTGCAGCTCATCGAGCGAAGCTAGATTGTCGCCGAAAGGCGATTAGCTGCTTAGACAATCACGGTACATCAGTTGAGATAGTGGGCATGCAGAAGCCCACACCAGTGCATATGATATCTACTCAGCAACTTAAGCGCTACATGTGGAAGGGATGTCAGATGCTCACCATCACAGTGAGTGACAGATCAGATGACGAGCTTGAGGCATCTTTGGATGATCATCCCATCCTTAGAGAGTTTGTAGATGTGTTTCTAGCAGAGTTACCAGGGATGCCACCCCATCGTGAGGTAGACTTTCACATAGACTTAGTGCTGGGTGCCAAGATAGTGTCTTGTGCACCCTACAGGATGACCACACATGAGCTCACAGAGCTCAAGTTATAGTTGGAGGACTTTCTCAAGAAGGGGCACATCCAACTGAGCATTTCACCTTGGGGTTCTTCTATGATCTTCGTGAAGAAGAAGGATGGGTCTCTTCGATTGTACATGGACTATAGGCAGTTAAATAAGGTGACAATGAAGAACTGTTATCCTTTGCCCAAGATTGACGATCTTTTTGATCAGATGCAGGGAGCTAGGGTGTTCTCTAAGATTGACTTGAAGTCTGGATATCACTAGTTACATATCACAGAGGCAAACATCCATAAGACTGTCTTTCGGACTCATTATGGCCACTATGAGTTCACTATGGTCCCCTTCAGCTTGACGAACACCCCTGCCATGTTCATGAGTCTCATGAACGGGGTGTTCCATACCTACTTAGATCGGTTCGTGATCATTTTCCTCAATGACATTTTGATCTATTCACAGACCGAGGAGAGCATGAGGAGCACCTATGTCAGGTTCTACAGTGTTTGAGGGAGCAGAATCTTTATGGGAACTTGGCGAAGTGTGCATTTTTCAAGACAGAGGTACAATATCTAGGGCATATCCTATCTGGTGATGGAATCTCAGTAGATCCATCAAAGATCAGGGCCATCAAGGATTGGCCAGTACCCACCAGTGTGACAGAGGTCAGGAGTTTTATTGGGTTAGCTAGTTATTACCGTCATTTTGTTGAGGGTTTTTCTCGGATAGCACACCCCATCACTTCCCTTCAGCAGAAAGGGAAGAGTTTTCTATGGACTGAGTAGTGTGAGAGGGCCTTCGGGGTCCTCAAGGAGCGTCTTACTAGTGCTCCCATTTTAGCGGTTCTTGACCCTGCAGCAGATTTTATGGTTTGCACGGATGCATCACTTGAGGGTTTGGGAGCCATACTTATGCAGGGTGGTAGAGCAATCGCATATGAGTCATGAAAGCTCAAGACCCATGAGCTGAACTACCCCACGCATGACTTGGAGTTAGTGGCAGTGGTTCATGCTCTAGTTCATTAGAGGCATTTCTTATTGGGTCGTCACTTTGAGCTCCATCCAGATCACCATATCCTTCAATATATCTTTACACAGCCGAATCTGAATGCTCGTCAATGGCATTGGATGGAGTTTCTTTGCGAGTTTGACTTTGATGTCCACTACATTAAAAGGAAGGAGAATGTTGTTGCTGATGCATTGAGTCCGAGGCACCACAATCTCTTGACCTTGACTCTAAGTGTTGACCTGAGAGGATGCATTATTCAACATCTACCAGAGGATGAGTGGTTTCTTAAGGTGCAGCAGTAGATCAATTCACAAAGGGCCCTTGTGGGAAAGTATGCAGGGTATTCACTTGAGGTAAATGGGTTACTTCATCATCGACTATGCATCTATGTACCCCGCGCAGGTGACCTACGTACTGTAGTGTTATCAGAGGCTCACAGAGTACCATATGCAACACATTCGAGGGTGAAGAAGATGTATGTTGACCTACAACAGCTGTACCATTGGGTGGGTATGAGATGAGACATTACAAAGTTTGTTACTTGATGCTTTGAGTGCCAAAGGGTCAAGGCTGAGCATCAGCATCCAGTAGGTCTTCTATATCCACATGAGATACCTGAGTGGAAATGGCACACCATTTCCATGGATTTTATTGTTGGTCTTCCTATGTCTTCGCGTCTCCATGATGCCATCATGGTGACAGTTGACAAGTTGACCAAAGTGGTACATTTCTCACCTGTACGCATGATGTACAATGTGCCAACAGTGGCGGGAGTATTCTTAGATGATATTGTGAGATTACATGGAGTACCTCGCCACATCATTTTAGATAGAGATCTAGTTTTCACTTCAGCATTTTGAAGATCCTTACAGCAGGTGTTGGGCACATAGCTCAACTTTAGCTCCGCTTATCATCCCGAGATAGATGGACAGATAGAATAGGTGAATCAGGTGTTGGAGGACATGCTTCATATGTATGTTATGGACCATCAGGCTAGATGGGAGGAGTATCTGTATCTAGTTGATTTTGCCTACAATAATGGGCATCACAGCTCGTTGGGTATGCCTCCTTTTCAGGCTTTATACGGTAGACCATGTAGGACACCATTGAGTTGGGATCGGATAGAGGATAGAGTTTCCATTGGTCCAGAGTTAGTTCAGGATATGGAGCAGTAGGTCACACTAATTAGGTAGAGACTTCAGAAGGCAGATGATAGACAGAAGAAGTATGTCGATACTAAGAGGACTGATCGAAGCTTCTCAGTGGGTGACAGGGTATTCATTAGAGTGTGGCCACATAAGAGTCCAATCCATTAAGGAAAGGGCTCTAAGCTCGCACCACGGTTTGTAGGACCTTTTGAGCTATTGGAGTGGATAGGACCTGTTGCCTATCGTCTAGCGTTGCCACCTAGCATGTCACACATCCATGATGTCTTTCATATTTCTGTATTGAGGCGATATATATCTGATTTATCTCACATATTAGACTGGAGTGCTCTATAGGTAGAGGCAGACGGGCAATTGGCTTTGGAGCAAATTCTCATATTGGCTTGTCCGACATTGCGCCTTCAAGGTCGAGAGCTGGACCAAGTTAGGGTCCAATGGGATCATTATGATGAGGTCATAGCGACTTGGGAGGATGTAGCGAGTTTGAGGGCACTCTATCCTCACCTCTTTGACGACTTCCAGGAGGAAGTTTAGTCTTAGGGGGGGAGGATGTGAGGCCGATTATTTTTCCTTCCTTATTTTGATCGTTATGCATTTCAGTTGATGACATTATCAGACTTTTTAGAGACTATGGTTTCATTATCCAGACTTGATTTTATCTCCTGATTTTGATAGGACATTGATTAGACATATGTGATTCGATTTGATCATATTTGATGTTATTTTGTGATTTGACATATGAGATATATTAGATGATGTTTTGTGATTTGATTTCTAGTTATTTATGTGATGAGGATAATTTGACATGTGATAGAAAAATGCAGTTCAATTCAGAATTTTGTTATTGATGATTACTATTGTATTCTACGGCATGAATTAATTCCAATTGCTTCGGCTATGATTATCATGATATGATTGACACTTGATCGAGATGTGCAGGTTTACATTCCCAAGCCACGGGAAATTGGAGGTAGAATTCACACCAATGTTATTCCCTACGAAACCAATCCATTCCCAAGAGGGATAAGGATGACGATTGAAAATTAAGTGTTGATTTAAGTGCTTGATTTAATTTTTATCATTTTAGCCTAGTACCCCTTTGTTTAATTAATTAATAATAAGTTTTGTATAATTTTTATTGACTTACATCACTTGGTAATTGTTTTTATTTTTGAGGCCATTTAAAGTGGATTTATGACCCCCTTGGTGAACCTTAGTGTCCCAAAAGTTACCCTAGGTGGTTACCCATGGGTCTAGGGTCAATTTTGACTAACTAACCCTTCGATTAACTCACTTTTGGTCACTCTAAACTATGGTTTAGTCAGAGTGACGAAATTTGAAATCAGAAAAGGTGGGAAATGAGTCATGCTTTGGGAAAGACTCATCTCCCTTCCCAAGGAAGACTTGGGAGGTCTCCATGACTCTCAAGTGTGTGGGATCTTCCTCCAAGACTCTCACACGTGTGAGGGCAGCTTGGAGGGAGATGGTGCTTTGAGAGAATAAGAGGATGCCATATGGCATCCCTTATCCTCTTGGAGGTTTGAATGGCAATGCCACCTCACCACTTGGTCTCTCACACATGTGTGAGAGCACAAGTGGATAAGGTGAGGATTGAGATGGAATTGGAGGATGACACTTGTCATCCTCACACTTCCTCTCCCTTGCAAGTGGCATTGGAGGAGGAAGGATAAGGTGACAAGTGTCACCTTCTCATTCCTCAAGGCCAAAATTGATGGCCTATATTATCTCCTCTTGTTGAGGAGTGTGGGGTTCTTGCATTTTGGAGTTTCTTTCTATTTTTGGAGCAATTTTGGGAAAGTTAGAGAAATCCTTGGAGATTGGAAGGTTTGGGAAAACTTGGAGCTCATCACCAAACATGCTTCCATTATAGGGCTTTGAAGGTAAGCCTCATGAACTATGTTTCTTCACCTTTGCTTATTTATTGTGATGTGTTTGTTTTTTGTTGGTTGTTGTTTCTTTATTTTGTGTGGGATGGGAGTATGGTGAGAGCACCTCCATTTGGAGGTAAGGCTCAACTTGTTTGGGGTAGGGGAAAGGAACCTCCTTGAGGTCACTCCCCTATTTGTGTATTTATGCCTTAAGGGCTTCTTACTTGTTGTGGAGACTATTGAATGGCAAGAGTGCCATGGAGGTTACTTTGTGATATTGGAGAGTTGTGGTTTTAGAGATTTTGGGCTTGAGGCCATGAGATTGGTATTTTAGTATTTTTGGGTGGTCTTTGAAGTAGAGGGGTCCATTCCCGACCCCCATCAAACTCATTTTCATGAGTTGAGTTATGTGTTTATCCCTGGGGCTGATTTTGTGTTGATGTTGTTTGATTCTTATTGTTGAGTGTTTGGAACCGTGTGAATCTCTACCTCCCTAGCTCGGGGGTGACCCACTTGCGGGTCTACGGTAGGGAGGAGGGCATTTCGAAGTGGCTGGGTTGTTCTTTTTGGTTGTGTTTATTTCCAGGTTCTTATGGAGAAATGGAGTTGTTGTGAATCTCATTTTTGTGTGGCTTTAGTAGTATTTCATTGGCTATTTGAGCCATGGCCATTGTGGCCCTATTGTATATATTTGTATCAAGTTATTTTGCCTTTGGAGTTGGCTGTAAAAAAATATTGTAATGTAAACATTCTTTCTAGTTTATTTAAAAGTTGTTTAATCCCTATTTTTGTGGTGCTGGTATGTTGGAAAAATGCATTGAATTCAAGTATGTTTATTTCTGTCATTATTCTTTTCAAGGAATAAAATAGTCATTTGATGTGGAATGAAGTTTAATGCTTACAAAACAAAGAAAGAGAAAAATAGAAATACAACTGTCTTATTATTTGCAAAAAAAAAAACAGAGAAAGGGAAAGTTGCATGGTGATTTTCATTTCAAAAAAAAATAGTATTCTACTCTACTCCTTACTGACATAATAAAATATACTAGTTGCCTTTTTAGCATTGCTATTTCAAAAAAATATATATATCTCTATTTATTTTTTTATTTCAAGAAAAAGAAAGAGAGTTAATGCTGGTTTATCTTTTTGATACAAAACATAAATTTAGAAACCCATATTACCCAGATTTGTGTATTGTAAGTAGTAGTTCAATATATATATATATATATATATATATATATATATATATATATATATATATATATATATATATATATATATATATATATATATATATATATATATATATATATATATACAGTTCCTTATTTTATAATTCTAGTTGTTGTATATATATTTTTATTTCCTTGTGTTTATGCTGCAAATAGAAGAGATACCGAAGTTATTAATTGTTGTATATATTATAATATATATATATACACTGATATATATATATAAGTGCATACATATATATCCATGAATATACAATAGTAGAAAATGTATTTTTTTGCTGTGTTATTTTGGCCAATCTGTAGATATAGATTTGAGTATATATATATGTAGGTATATACACATATATATATACATATATATATATATATATTTATATATATATACCTTTAAACCAAAATTTATATTAAAGAAAGATGTATTGTTGAGAGAGAAACCCTACGATGGACTGTGCTGTTGTAGTGGTAAACTGTGGTATTAACAAACTAAAAGAATAAGGTTTGGGGTGGGGCTGTGGTGGGCGGCGCCCACCACAGACCCCACCACTATTCTGTTTTGAATTTAAGGTGTGGGCGGGGCTTCCAACCCCCTCCTCACCATTCTCCTTGCACTACGCGAACAACACCCAAAACCCTCCTTCACAAGTGTTTCGCCACTTCTGTCACTTACAGCAAGCGACCTTCTCTCTGTGCCTCTCATACTAATGTTGTTGTGGGCCACACTACCTTCACCATCTGACGCTCCAACCACTGCCGGTGCCCTCCTCTACCGCCACTCACAGCACTGCCTTCGACCCCGATCATCCCCTCCATTCCACAGCCATCACACAACCCTCTGCCCTTTCCTCCCTCTGGCCTGGCCACCTTTCGGCCTCACAACCTTTCTAACCTACACATTAAAAATAAATTCAATCTTAATTTATTTTATAAATACATAAATTTAGATCACATTGCCAAAAAAAAACAAGAAAAAAATATATACTGGTTGAACTATTAGAGAAATGGGACTCTTGTCATCTGGATACAAACCTTTGTGAGGAAGGTTTAATGGCTTCCATGCCAATGTGAAGAAACCCTAACTTGCAAACAAGAGACAAGACAAAACAACAAAGAAAAAAAAAGAATGAGTTAGAGAGAGTTAAGGCAACAAAAGAAATCAAAGATTATAACTTAGGGCTTTTCTTTTAGATAACCTATTTTTAAAATGGGATTAGGGTTGTGTTATTTTGGAAGAAATATTTTAATTGAGGATTTGAGAGGGAGTGGCTTTATTCTTAATTTCTTTTATTCTCTATTAACTCTTGTATTGCATGTTGTTTGTTTTCTATTTAAATGGATTTATTTTACTTTTGTTTTATTGGCTTGTGAGGTATTTTTAAATGAGGGTGGGATTAATTTTATTTTATTTGGGAGAAGTATTCCCCTTGTATTAAATTCAGTTTTATTAGGGCATTGTTTTGTAGTGTGTTTTAATTACGTTATTTGTCTTATCTTATTGAATATTATTTTACGGGAAGAGTTAATTAAACTCTTCCCCCTTCTCTATTAAATTTTTGAGTTAGTTATTAAATATAATGCCGAAATTATATTTAATAGTAGACTCAGTTTGTTCCTTTGGATTTATTTGACGTCTTGTTATCATTTCATTATTTTATTTCAAATTTTTAATCTTTTTAGGCAAGGCTAATTTATTTGACCTTGGCAGGATATTTTATTAGGTTAAATCATTTTGAAGTTGTTCTTATGTTTTATTTTAAATTTTATTTAATTTCTCATTGGAGTTCTATTTTAAAACTTTTGTTTCAATTATTGAAAACGCGTTATGCTGTCGAAATTTTGCTAGATTTCTAGGGTTTATTTTTTACGATTTTTTATTTATTTATTTTTTTCCATCATTCCACTTTAATCATGCATCCATCATACTACCATTTTCTTAATCATTATTTCATTTCTGTTTTGACCTGAGTTAGAGTTAGGTTTCAAAGTTGGCAAAATCATCTTTCACCTAGGAAACTTAGGGTTCAGATTTAAAATCAGTCTAACCCTAAAAGCGACACACTTCATGTACATACCTCCTAGACGGATATCATCATGTAGGGGACTGTGTGGGATAACGCACCTCCTTGAATTATGTTGACATGTTTACGCCTTATGCGTATTGCCACTGAGCACGCAGACGCGTGCGAGGGGGTTCCTAGGGATAGGTAGAAAAATTTTTCGTAATTCGTGTCATGACCACATGGCAAATGTGGACATGACATGTGTGTTGTGTGTCGTGACTGCATGGGAAATGCGGGCATGACAATGATCATCAAGAAAAGAGCATTCAAGGAATTCATTGTGTTGTAGAGCAGTATTGTGTTGTATTTGTTTGTGTTTGTTTGTAGATTTGGCTTCATCAACTCACCTCCTCATGATTCAAAAGCTCTTCATCTCTGTGACAGTTTTCACCCCAAAGGTGATATCTTATTGTGCTTCAATCAATTTATTTCATCATTAGATTTTGCCTCTGTCCACCAAGCACACACACTCTATCTAACAACAGTGTTGGAATGCTTCAATGCCATTCCGAGGCTTGATCGAGGCAAGATCTTAAACACCACAACCCTCAACCCCTCTCTTGTGATTGCAGGTTACAAGTGCAAAATCTTGCGAAGTGGAGTTGTAGAAGATCAAAGAAGAAGATATAGATTTGAGATTTAGATAAAAGAGCAGAGAATATTCCTTTCTAGACTAGAGAACCCACCCCTATGTCCTCACAACTATCATTTCCAGAAATTCTGAATCAGGTTGCACTCATCATCTTAGAGTTCTAGATCTACAGAAAAAGTGGTATGTTGGACTAGGGTGCCCACCCCAATGTCCTTGAAGTTTCCTCCTTTGGAAATCAGAATCCTAGTATGTTTCTAATATGCATTTAGTGTCTTCCTATGCGATCATTTGTTTATCTTATCCGTCTGTATCCAAAATCATATAATTAGGGTTTAAGGCTTAATCAGGCTAGGGTTTGACATATCTATCAATCTATTGTATCTTTCTTATCATTCCTTAGTGACATCAACCTATAGCTAAAGCCCTTTCCATCTATAGTGACTTGGCTTGACTGTTGTCCTTGAATGTATATGTGAAAAGAGGGTTTGATTGAATCTAATTAACCACATTTCAACCTCATTCCCACTTTTCATATATAACATTTTGGTGAACCTATGTTTTTACTAAACTTGCATCTTTCTAAGTTTTTAATCAGTTTTACATTCATCTATATCATATTCATCATCATACATTCAAAAATTTTGCATACATTTGAAAAAAATCAAAAAATAAGCATCCTAGGCTTGCATTAAGGCATAGTTTGCACTATTTTCCTTGCATATCATTAAATACATTTAATTTAATGATAATTATATCAGATCTAAGATAAATTATAGCATTTCATCATTTCATGATCATTTACCTTGCATTTGCATATCACATTTGCTAGGGTTTTACTTGAAATTTGCATTTTTTTCATATGACCTATTAATTTCAAAAGCTAGGGTTTGTAGTTAAAATATTGTTTCAGATTTTACTACTCATTTAAACACTCTTTAAAATCTGATTTTAGACTTTAGTTTTTTTGCATTGTATGTCTTTGCATTTACATTTGCATCGTTAGCACATTTACATTGAAAAAGGTGAAAATTTTGAGTATTTTAGGTTCATAAACAAGCATAGCTTTGCTTTGTTTCATTGCATTTGTCATAAATATCTTTCATTTCAGATATTTAATTTATTTTCAAGCATATATTCATTGGTCATTTGAAAATTTGGCATCATTCAATGCTCTAGATTGAAAATTGGCATATTGTTTTATTACACAATGTGTATTTCAACATAGGCAATTTAACCTCTCTCTAACATTTATTGCAAAGAAATCTTAAAAGTGATCTATAATACCTTTTGTGCAGAACTTTTACATCTTAAACAATCCATTTATAAGGACACTAGTGTCTTTTTGTTCTTGGTAATAAGCTTCAAAAACCCGATTTTCTCAAACTAGTGTTGTGGTGAACAAAAGTCTCTCAATTAGTTATATTTGATAAATGAAAAGATCTTATTGTGCATTGCTATTCCAAGACATTCTATTATGGCATCTTCATCTCATTTCTCTTTGGTATCTTTACATGCATATATCCAAAACTTTGAGAATTTCTACAAATTTCTTAATATGAATCCTCATGTTCTCACTTATATACAAGCTATGCATCATAAGGATATATTTCAATGCTCTTCATTTGAAATCCTTGAGTACGTATCTGATTTTGACAATTTCATAGCTCTCATGAATACATACCCTTTGACATTAAAAGATCTAACCAAGTACATTTCTTTGAATAATCATGAGAAAGATGACCATGATGACTCTTCTTCTACTACAAGTCAAGAATATGCCTTAGATTTAACTTAGATAATACATGTGATGGTGACCTACATTCAACTATTTCACATAATGATTCCTCTCCCCATGAGGACATCTTGGCACAAGAAGATGAAATCATCGATACATTACTTAACATCACCCAACCCTCTCTTCATTCCAGTGCAATCCCTTTGAAAGAGAAGTCATTCAAAAATAAAGAGCCTCCTCTCAAAAAGGATCCTCTATGGGTAGTTAATTCATCTAATAATCACATGGTACATGAGGCTTCTATGGCTTATCCGATGAATAGCCCTCCTTTCATTGAATATACAAACCCTTTAGACACAAATAGTAACACTTTACCTTCCCCCAGTTCCAATGCTCTCCCTCCAAAAGATGAACCATTGATGAATGAAGAAAGAAAAAGCAATGTTAATTCAATTATCTTTAATATATTTCTTCCACCTACTAAGGGGATAGTAGATAAGTGTATTAATGTTCCTAAGATGATTGTATAAGGGGCACCTCATGCATCTTCTTGCTTAAAACTGATGATTACAGTTCAAGGTGATCCAATACCCCCTCAACCCTCGGGTTACGTTCTAAGAATTGCAAGACAAATCACTCAAAGAAATCAAGGTGTTCAAAATGCGCCGCAGCATCACATGGTTTCTCACACATATAACAGTCATAATAACAAGAAAAGTAAGCAAGCACCACATGTGCCTATCTCTCTTCCAATTTCTCAACCTATGCTCTCTCCACCACCTCATCTTACTCATAAAAGTGGTCAAGATTGTGATCTTGTTGAGAAACTTCATGCTACTCCTACTAAGATATCTCTTTGGGAACTCATACAAACATCACCTACATATCACAAAATGCTCCAAGAAGCTTTACAAAAGGTGATTGTACCACCTATTGTTAAGCTGAATGATGTAGCAACTTTGTTAGATTGTATGCATGCAAAAAAATGGATATTTTGTTTCAATGACATGAAATACCATCAATTAAAGATGAATATGATCCACTTATAATACTTGTCACAATAGATAAAAAAAAGTTGATCAAGCGATCTATGATTGACAATGGATTGGCTCTTAATGTTTGTGGTATTAACTTACTACGAAAAATCAAGATCGGCACTTCTTTAATCAAACCAAATAAGATTAGCATTTGTGGCTTTGATAACATAGGTAGACAATCCCTGGGTACCATAACTTTACCTATAAAGGTGGGACCCATGAAATTATCTACCCTTTTTCATGTCATGCCTAGTTCACTTTCATACAACATAATTCTCAGTAGACTGTAGATCCATGCCATGGGGATAGTGTCATCTACCCTTCATCAATCAATAAAGTTTATTTATGAAAACAAGCTCTACACCATTGAAGCTGATCCTAACCCAAATAATTGTTTGCATATTGAAACACAAAAACAAGTCAACAATCATATGATTCTAAATAACTTACGAGTTGATTCATCAATACATCTTGCCGTAGATAATGTTGTGCAAGACTCTAAACCATTGAATGCACCTTTTGGTGATGATTGTGGTTCATTATATTTTACTCCCTCCTACGTGGGGGAATATAAACTTAATAACTCTGACACATCAAAAGTCGCATCGATCTCATCCAAGCAATCTTTAGAAACACCTAAGAAACCTAAAGTCTCCTTGATAGAAAGTAAAGAAAATACTCTCAATTATACTATAGATTAGGAGACCTATGAGGCCTCACCATCTTCTAAAGAAATGACATCCCTTTATGGCCAAGGATTTAAAATCCTTTATAACAATTGCGACTACATAGGCAATGGTTGTGGTGTAAATCAATAAAGTATCAGAGTACCTCTACAAGTTGTTGGAATTAATTACACGACTGCTATTAGATACCATTATCTGAAGCCCACCAAAGCCTATCATCATCCTAAACTTAATGTTAATAAAATATCAGAAAAGATGATATATCCTAAGTTGAGAGACATGGAGTGTCCACTAGGAAAGATCCCATTGAATCAGGTAAGTATTTCTCCCCCCTTCAGCCACACTCGATGTAGCACCTATGCTAGTTGCTCTCAAGGGTGGCCTCCTCCTAAATATATATGTTGTTAGCATTGTGTTGTGTTATGTGTTTTTTAGGTCTCCTAGGATGACCCTTGATACTCTTGTAAGGTCAAGGATACCGAGAGACTGCCTCTATTGTGACCATTCTTCTATTTGTTTCATCATTCTTCTATCATTTCCTCTCCTCTATTTTACTGTTGTGTGTCATACTTTAGGGGCATAGCATTACGGAAGGTGTTTTGGGGGCATCCCCCTATGTGGTGTTCCTAAGGCACTTGTTCCCCTCTCTCATTTTATTGTTTACCTTCTTCAATGATTCTACCTAGTCAGCAGATGACAAAAACAAACAAATACTGATAAGGAATGTGCGTCCCTTCAACAAGAAAGAAAAAATGGACCCAGTTCATATATGAAGATGGGGTTGATCTATACATATATTCAACAATTGACTAGTAGAATCACTCTGTATGATATCTCATCTTATGGCATTTCTTAATCCACTCAATCTGCTCTTGTATACTTTTATTGGTATCTCACATTGTTGCTACACTCGGTTATGAGGTACCTACAATATAGCCCAATAGTTATACTCAGTTCCAAACCTATGAGTATAGCCTTGGTCCTTGATGTGATTGTTTTCATGCATATCTTTCATATTGATTTGATTTGATTATTATCTTAGAGTAAGATTTCTAACCATCTTGTTGTTTATCTTAGCAAATCTTATCAATGTGTTTGTGGGAACATTCAGTGATTGTAAGCACATATCACCTTGGGGGCATGGGCTTTGTGAGAGCTCTTGTTCCCTTGTGTGTTTTCTCTCTAACTTAATGTGCTTGATATTGGTAAGCGACATCAACCACCTTAAGGTGGGGGCATATATAATGATATTTGTATTATTATCTTTTGACACTGACAAAGGATGTTTATAATCCCTCTCCGCGAGGCAAGATTACATATCTCTTGAGCTAGTGTGTATCCTTTTATACAAAGCCCTTCTGTGGAAGGAAGGGATGGTGTATCTCTTGAGATAGTGCACATTCTTTTATACAAAATCCTCATCCCGAGGCAGGGTTGGATCTTGAGTCATCCTCCCTTAAGTGTGTCTTTGGTGGTTGTGGTAGTGCAGCTCAAACGTCAGGTGTGTTTGGCATGTTTTATATGGTGGGACTTAGTAATAAGCTCCTCCCATCACTCGTGTTTGCCATGTATAAGACATATAGTATGTTTATGACATGCTATATGGTGGTTTTGTATTCCGTGTGTCTTCCTTATGTGTTTTCTATGTCTTCCCCTTGTGTGTTTTCAAGGGTGTAGCGATGAACTCCGCCCACACTCAGGTTTTGTTTGGCGTGTCTTCCCCATGGTGTAGTATCAAGGGCGTAGCGATGAGCTCCCCCTACATTTTGGGTTTTGTGTTGCATGTTTTTGGTAGTTTTAATGGCGTAGTGATGAGCTCCCCCTACCCCTTAGTTAGGATCTTACTTCATATATGGGTAAGTGCAAGAAGATGGGGGGCCAAAAAGGGGTCTTAACTGGCCACTTTTTTTCTAAAATCAAGAAATGTTGGCCTTGGATGAGAAATTGAGCATAGTTACACTCAAAATTTGGAGATACAACCAAAACAATGTTCATAGTGCTCCAAGTCTACTTTCTAAACTACTATTTTTTTTTTTAAATGGCATAGATTAAGGGGTTCAAAAGAGGGAGCCACAAAAATTGGTGTTGTTTCTATCAAAAAAACATAACATAGCATGTTTTGTGGCTCCCTCAAAAGGTCAACTTTTTTTTGGTATTTTTTAAATTGCTTTAGTGAGAAATTAGCTAATAGCATGTAGTTTATGCCTGATTTTTTTGATAATTTTTTTATGAATATTTGATTTTTTACTAATTTTCAAAGTGGACACGTCCTAAAAAATAGAATTTTGGCCGTGCTACCCCTATAAATTTTGAGAACTAATTGAAAATCATTTTTTTCTTTTTTTAATATGTGTAGAATGGAGTCTAGTTTCTAAATATGTAATTTTTTTGAAATTTCAATGAATAGTTAATTTACAACATGAAAAAAGACCAAACAATGGTTTTTGCCCCAAAAATAGACACACAAACAAAATAAATTAAAGATGAAAGGCTTAACATTGTTAAAAGGTGAAAAAAATCACATTGTCAAATAGCTAAGAGAAAGCCTAACATTATCCAGGTGTTCGATTTGTTCAACCTTGAAACACGTGCAAATCTGAGGGTTAGGACGAACAAAATTATGTGAAATCTTGAAGAATATGGAAAAACACGTATGTGGATGTTGAAAAGGCACTCCAAGCCTTTTCAAATCCCAAGCCCAAGGCTTGGGATTCCCAAAGCAAAACATAACCCGCTCGCATTATTGTTTGCTTTACATTTTCCCTTTTCCGCAAAAGTTTGTGTTGTTTGTCATGTTTGAAATAATGTGAATGCATTATAACATGCTCGCATTATGTTCCCCTTGAATTTTTTTATGTTCAAGGTTATTAATCATGTATGTATGTATGTATGTATCTATGTATCTATGTATGCCTTTATGTATGTATGTATAGTGTCGAGGGTAGATGAAGGTAGAGATGGGAGTAAGCCAGATAGGGGAGGAGAGGGGTGGATAAGGATTGAGTGATTAAGGTTTAAGGTTGAGGGTTGAGCGTTTAGGGATAGGATTTAGAGTTTAGGGATAAGGGATTAGAGTTTAGGACCTTGAGGGATTAGGGTTTAGGGTTGAGGCTTTAGGGATAGCATTTAGGGTTAAGGGTCGAGGGATTAGGATTAAGGTAGAGTGTTGAGGGTAGAGGGATTAGGGATAGGGTTTAGGGTTGAAAGTTTAGGGTTGAGGGATTAGGGTCTAAGGTATAGTTTAGTAGTTCTTGTGGATAGAGCTAGTAAACAAATGGAAATTATTTGCCTATTTCATAACAATATACCTCCCCTAAGTGTGGGGTGGACAGCAAGAAACATAGATGTACCCCAATGCAAAGCTTTTCTCATAATGATCATCCTTCTGATTTCGACTACTAATTACTCACTGTGGATGTACCATACACAAAGATTTTCTCATAGTGTGTACACCTATTGGCATAATGAACCCCAGATGGGCCAGAAAAACATGCCATATAACATCACTAACATTAAAAAAGTTCATAGCCATTTTTCTGACATATTCTTGTAACTCAAATATCTTTAAGAGAAGAGTGTCAAAAATGATGGGTTTAACAACCTAACATAAGGCAAAGCAGTTTTGTTGGGTTTAGGGTTTAGGGTTGAGGGATTATGGTTTAAGGTATAGTGTTGAGGGTTGAGGCTTTAGGGATAGGGTTTAGGGATAGGGTTTAGGGTTGAGGGATTAGGGTTTAGGGTTGACGGATTAGGGTTTAATGTTGAGAGTTGAGGGTTGAGGGTTGAGGGTTTCGAGATAGTGTTGATGGTCAAGCGATTAGGGTTAAAGTAGAGTTTTGAGGGTACAGGGATTAGGGATAGGGTTTAGGGTTGAAGGTTTAATGATTGAGGGTTGAGGCTTTAGGGTGAGGGTTAAGGGATTGGGATTTAAAATATAATGTTGAGCGTCGAGGTTTTATGGATAGGTTTTAGGGTTTAATTTTTAAGGGTTAAGGGTTGAGGGATAGGGTTTATGGTTTAGGGATAAGGGACTAGGGTTTAAGGTATAGTGTCGAGGGTTGAGGGTTTAGGAATAGGGATAGCATTTAGGGTTTAAGGTATAGTGTTGAGGGTTGAGGGTTTAGGGATAGGGTTTAGGGTTGACAAATTAGCGTTTAATGTCAAGGTTAGGGTTAGAGTGTCGAGGGTAGAGGGATTAGGGATAGGGTTTAGGGTTGAAGGTTTAAGGATTGAGGGTTGAGGCTTTAGGGATGAGGGTTTAAGGCTTAAGATATAGTGTCAAGTGTTGAGGGTGTAGGGATAGGGTTTAAGTTTTAAGGGTTAAGGATTGAGGGATAGGGATTAGGGTTTAAGGTATAGTGTTGAGGGTTGACGGTTTAGGGATAGGGTTTAGGTTTGAGGGATTAGGGTTTAGGGTTGATGAATTAGGGTTTAATGTTGAGAGTTGAGGGTTGAGGGTTGAGGGTTGAGGGATAGGGTTAATGGTCAAGGGATTAGGGTTAAAGAAGAGTGTCAAGTGTAGAGGGATTAGGGATAGGGTTTAGGGTTGTAGGTTTAAGGATTTAGGGTTGAGGCTTTAGGGATGAGGGTTAAGGGATTAGGGTTTAAGATATAGTGTCGAGTGTCGAGCATGTAGGGATAGGTTTTAAGGTTCAAGTTTTAAGGGTTAAGGGTCGAGGGATTAGAGTTAAGGGTTGAGGGATTAGGGTTTGATGTTGAGGGTTGAGTACATTGAGGTTCGAGGGTCAAGGGTTTTGAGATAGGGTTGAGGGTTGAGGGATTAGGGTTAAAGTAGAGTGTCGAGGGTATAAGGATTAGGGATAAGGTTGGAGGGTTTAGGGATAATGGATTAGGGTTTAAGGTATAGTATCGAGCCTGTTGAGGGTCTAGGAATAGGGATAGCATTTAGGGTTTAGGGATGAGGGATTAGAGTTGAGGGATGAGGGATTAGAGTTGAGGGATGATGGATTAGGGTTGAGGCTTGAGGGTTGAGGGATGAGGGATTAAGGTTTAGGGATAAGGTTTAGGGTTGAGGGTTGAGGGATTAGGGTTTAAGGTATAGTGTTGAGGGTTTAGGGATAGGGTTTAGGGTTGAGGGATTAGAGTGAAGGGTTGAGGGATTAGGATTTGATGTTGAGGGTTGAGGGTTGAGGCTTTAGGGTTTAGGGTTTAGGGATAGGGTTGAGAGTCGAGGGATCAGAGTTAAGGGTTGAGGGATTAGGGTTTAACATTGAGGGTTGAGTACATTGAGGTTTGAGGGTTAAGGGTTTCGAGATAGGGTTGAGGGTCGAGGGATTAGGGTTAAAGTAGAGTGTTGAGGGTAGAGGGATTAGGGATAGGGTTTAGGGTTGAAGGTTTAAGGATTTAGGGTTGAGGCTTTAGAGATGAGGGGTAAGGGATTAGGGTTTAAGATATATTATCGAGTGTCAAACGTGTAGGGATAGGTTTTAGGGTTTAAGTTTTAAGGGTTAAGGGTCGAGGGATCAGAGTTAAGGGTTGAGGGATTAGGGTTTGATGTTGAGGGTTGAGTACATTGAGGTTCGAGGGTCAAGGGTTTCAGGATAGGGTTGAGGGTCGAGGGATTAGGGTTAAAGTAGAGTGTCGAGGGTATAAGGATTAGGGATAGGGTTGGAGGGTTTAGGGATAAGGGATTAGGGTTTAAGGTATAGTATCAAGCCCGTTGAGTGTCTAGGAATAGGGATAGTGTTTTAGGTTTAGAGATGAGGGATTAGAGTTGAGGGATGAGGGATTAGGGTTGAGGGTTGAGAGTTAAGGGTTGAGGCATTAGGGTTTAGGGATAAGGTTTAGGGTTGAGGGTTGAGGGATTAGGGTTTAAGGTATAGTGTTGAGGGTTTAGGGATAGGGTTTAGGGTTAGGGGATTAGAGTGAAGGGTTGATGGATTAGGATTTGACGTTGAGGGTTGAGGGTTGAGGCTTTAGGGTTTAGGGTTTAGGGATAGGGTTGAGGGTCAAGGGATCAGAGTTAAGGGTTGAGGGATCAGGGTTTGACATTGAGGGTTGAGTACATTAAGGTTCAAGGATTAAGGATTTCAGGATAGGGTTGAGGGTTGATCGATTAGGGTTAAAGTAGAGTGTCAAGGGTATAAGGATTAGGGATAGAGTTGGAGGGTTTAGGGATAAGGGATTAGGGTTTAAGGTATCATATCGAGCCCATTTAGGGTTTAGGGATGAGGGATTAGGGTTTAGCGATAAGGTTTAGGGTTGAGGATTGAGAGATTATGGTTTAAGGTATAGTGTTGAGGGTTTGGGGATAGGGTTTAGGGTTGAGGGATTAGAGTGAAGGGTTGAGGCATTAGGATTTGACATTGAGGTTTGAGGGTTGAGGCTTTAGGTTTTAGGGTTTAGGGATAGGGTTGAGGGTCAAGGGATTAGAGTTAAGGGTTGAGGGATTAGGTTTTGACGTTGAGGGTTGAGGTTCAAGGGTTGAGGGTTTAGGGATAGGGTTGAGGGTCGAGGGATTGGGGTTAAGGTAGATAAGGAGTGACTGAGAGACATAGAGAGTGGAGAGGTAGAGAGGTGAGGGGGAGAGATAAGTGAGATATAGAACATGAGCTAATGGAACTAGAGGTGAGATATTGTAAAGGTGCTATTGAAGGTGAGATAGGTACAAATATTTATGGATAAATCTATAGCAGGACAAAACGTGAGCGCGTTATAATGCACTCACATTTTTTCCTACTATAGAAATGGTAAAAAAGTGTTGACCCCTGTGATCTAGGCCCACATGCTCTATTTTCATTCTGATTATGCACATGCTCTGACAAAAGAGAAGTGCTTTCATGCTGTTGGGAAGTTCACATGAACATTTCACACATTCTACCACCTTTGCATGATCTTTCCACCACCTTTTCTACTTTTCCAACTTGAAGAGGAAATAACATAGTTTTCACATCAAGTTTGATATATATCTATTCAAGTTTCAATTTTTGTAGTGTTGGAATATTAATTGTGATTCAATTTTAGGAATTTAACATTATAGATTGGTTAATAGTATTGTTGTTAGTAATTATATTTGAGTGTTATTCAATTTAACATTGAAAAGGAAGCAAGTGGTCAAAAATTCAAATTGTTGAGGAGTTTCATGCAAAAAGAAAAAAACACTACATAATTGGGTACTCTCTCCATTCGAATCTTCATTTTTTAGGTATGTCAAGTCTTTACATGAATATTCTTTACATTTTCCTTAATTCTACTTGAATTACTTTATCATGCTTTATCATACATGTTTAAAATAGACACATTCCCAATCAAGAAAGCAGCCTACAATCTCACATGATGCCATGTATATTTTCTACACTTGGGCTCTTTAATAATTATGTGTAATAAACAGACCTTAACATACCATGATGTCAAACTATACAAGATTAAATCCTTACAACATAATAAAAATACAATCCCACTATTATCTTGTATTCATTTCTTAGGAACTAATATTGGTCTCTTTATCATGCTACAGACAAATTCTCCGTCATGCCGAGGAAACGATCAAGAATTAAACCAACACAGGAAGAGATAGAAGTTAAGAATGCAAAGAAAGCAGTGGCTATGAGGGAACTTTGTGAGAAGAGGAAATTAGACACAATAAATGAAGACATGCCAATTTAAGAGGAACCACAACCATCACAAAGAGATATGGTATTGGTGGCACAAAGAGAACGAATGCAAAAACTTCGTGCTACGAGAGATTTGAATACCATAGTTGGAGACACATCCTCTACTGGAAGTCAACATGTAGGGACACCATCTACCACATCTCAAGTTGAAAGTACATCATCACTCACATGTGATGAAGGAGGTGCACCATCATTCCCACCTCAACCTCAAGGTATGTCATCTATTCCATCTTCGATCGAAGGTATGCCATCTAGCCCATCTCATTTAAATATTGATGAAATTCCTAATGTTGAGATGAATTTACCTAACTTAACACCACCTAGAATTTTGCATAGAAAGCCAAAGTATTTGATTGATATTGATGAGAATATTTTGCAGCCAATGGAAGGTAAGATTCAAAAATGCACTTGTAGAAGATATGCTCATAAGATTTGGAGATTGTTCTTTGAAAAGTTAAATGAGACTGCAAGATGTCAACTATTCATTGAAATGATGTGAAGTATAAAGTATAGGTCCATCACGAAGATTCTTGGGTTGAGAACATCAGAGGCTTCAAGTGAAAAATCTATTGTCAAGAATCTAATGAGTGCGTACGAGAGTGTGGGTAACACCTCACGCACAAAAGATAGTAATGTAACACGATGTGTGATTACATAGACTATAGTAAGTAGTCAAATGAGGAAAACTCATCTCATTAGAAAGATGAGTCAAGAATTGAGAATTAATAGGAAAACTTTATCAAGAGCCATTGGAAGACGCCAAAGAATTGAGGACACTAATGCCAATGAATTATGGGCTTTCTCGAGGAGACTACCACGAAAAGATAAACCAATTGTTGAAGCATTGAGATCACTAATTGAAGACTTTTGGAAGAATTACAGAAGGGTATCTCCGAATCAAAGGGATGTGGTAAGAAGGAGAATCGATAGTCAGAACCGTGAGCCACATCCAAACCATTTTTTGGATGAGACTCAAACACAGTTTTATGGTAAATTTCTAGAGAAGTATCCTCAAATTAAAATTTGTCAAAGATATTTTGAAATGCTAAAACCTTTCTATGTCAAGATAAATCACACACGCACTACTTGTTGTTGTAGATTACATATTGAATTTTCTAACCATTTTGATGTTTATAGGTCTATATGTTTAGATATGCATACTAACAATGTTTTGTAGGGTTGTGCCATACATGCCCCACCAACATCTTCAAGAGACTTCATATCAAGAATTTTATGTGAAAGAGAGGAAGGTCAAATATTCTACAAGAAATTATGCTTGGAGTGCACATGTCATCGTTGCGGTGGCTTGCAACATTTTCCAATATGTGAACATATGGAAAGAACACATGTGGTTAGAAACGAACTAGTAGAGTTTGGCAAGTATAAAATAGTGGCATACAATACAAAAGATGGTAAAGAAGCAAAGAGGTGTGAATTGGTTATTGAAAAGATTCTAGTGTATCAGTTTATGCCTATATTTCGTGACAACATAGTGTATGAGTATGCAAGACATGCCTATAGATCTTGATGGTTGGACTTGCAATTCAAGTTATGCAAGGACACATTTCCGGTTGGTAGCATTGTTTCAATCGTCAACTTTGCAGAGAACTATAGTCTACAGCCACAGTGTGAGGTGCAATCACAATATTACAACTCCACACAGGTTTCTATATTTGTGCACATCGCATTCATTCATGTGAATGATAGTATAGAGGATGATAGAAAGATCATAAGGGAGTATAATTTCTATATTAGTGATGATCGCATGCATTCTATGGAGTTCGTGCAAGGTTGCTTTCAGGTGTTCTACAATGATTTGGCTAGAAGGGGCATATCGTTCAGTCAACATATCATATGGTTGGATAATTGTTTGTCATAATTCAAGAACTCGTAGAATTTCTATTGGCTGAGTAGGAGGCATAATTTTACAGGTATTCAGCATATGTGGAACTTTTGTGAGGCCAGGCATGGAAAGGGGGAGAATGATGGTGCAGGAGCATGTATCAAAAAAGCCATAGCACGAGAAGAGTTAAAGTATAAAGACAATGCAAAGTTGATAGATGCAAAATCGATTGTCAAGTGGTGTAATGCTCCCATGGGTCCAGGTAATGAAGGTAAGTCCCAGTTCGTAGATTTTTTGGTTGATAGATGTGTAGACACCTAAAATTGGCTTGCTTCGCAAAATAATTTCCCATGTCTCAACACCAGTTTATCCCTCCTATTAATTAAATAAATTCATTTTATTTAATTAAGTTATCCCTAACCATCTATCTATCCCTTGTGATCAATTAATTCATTTAATTTATCACTTTTACCTTACAACTATATCCTCATTTGATTAAATAAATATTCATAATATTTATTTAGTTAAATTGTCCTTTTCCCTAATCCTCATTAATTAGATAAATCATGGTTATCTAATTGATCTAGCCTACTAATTGACCTACCCTAACCTACCCTAGCCTACCTCATCCTAGCCCTAGGATCAATTAAGCAAAACCTCTATTTAATTAGTCCTAACCTCTCATTTGGGTGGTCAAACCTAGTTTAACACCCTTCCCCACATCCCCCAAATTAAAAAATTGAAATAAATCACACATCACATTTACTTCTCTTACACACCTCTTACCTCACCCATCCTCATTCATTACCTCTTATCCCCAAATGAATTCTTAATTCATTTCCCATTCCCCAAATGAATTTTTAATTTATTTCACATTCTTTCACACCCATACCTCATTTATCACCCCTTTTCCCAAAATGAATAAAAGATTTACTTTTATTCCTAGCCCTTGATCTCATCTTTTGATCCTCATTCTCCATCCTCCTTTCATAAAATCTATAAATGAGACCCTCTCCAAGCCATTTGAAAAGAGACTTCTTCATGCATCAAACCTCTACCAAAATCACTCCACAATCTCCTCATCATACCACCATAATATCAAAATTTGGCCTCATCTCCATCTAATCTATCTGAATCTACTTGTCTCTCATCTACATTGTGTTGAAAAGCATTGAGCAATCCACATCTACACACTAGTCATTGGTAAAATCTGAGGAGCTATATCGGGTGCAACTCCTTCCCTCTTGGATTTGTGAGTTCATTATGAAGGTATAATTGTTTGTTTGTGCATTTGATTCATATTTAATCTTCATTTTGTTCTCATTAATCACAAGATGATACTAACATTGCACCATATGATGACTGTTTTACACTGACAGGATCAAATGAGATGCACTCTTTCAGAAACTCAATTGCAAATTCATGGAGTATCCATATGCGAAAGATGTCATGCTTTTGTTCTTCCTGTACAATTAAAGCCTGGGATGACTGCGAGTCAAAGGAGTGGGTTGACGAATGGCATTTAAGTTATCCTAGCCCATTTGACACGTATCGACCCCCAACGACACTGGAAATAACACAGATGGAATCATTAGTTGACTTTGACCACGTATCAGATCTAGTTCAACCAGGTAATATAAGGCACATATATGCATCTAATTTCATCTAGTTCAACCAAGTAATGTCATCTTACTTTGTAGTGTTTTTGTAATGTTGACTAATTTCATCTAATTTGCTACACATATCAATGTAGGGCACGTATATGCAGTTATTGCAGATGAAGATAATGAAGAGGGAACAAATTATACTTATGTCATTGTGTTGAGGCCAAAAAGAAATTAGAGGCCCCAGTTACAGATGGAGAAAACATCGAATACCCTACAGGCTTAGTGGTTATTATTGAACATGGCTTAGAAGGTACCCAGATAAGAGTGTTAATGTTTGGCTATTTTAAGACTTTGACACACATCAGAAGATTCTTCATTACTCGAACCTTATCGTGGCATCCAATGTTCATTTGATAAAGTATCAGGGTAGACCTTTGAACAAAATCTTGTGGAAGGTGCATGGGTCTGACCATGAAGCAATACTTGACACAATAAAGAGTAGAGTAGACCCAGATGGTTCATTGGATTAATTTGTAAGTATTCACATTGATTTTGTAAAGTCATGTTACATTGAGTTGTAATTATGCACATTAATTTGCAAGGTTTGTATTTTTTTATTTCCTATTGCATTTTTACACATATACACATTTTTACATCATCATGTTATACATTTTTGGTGTCCTACTCCTTATGCGACCAAATTGATAGTTCTAATGTGTCTGGATGGGTATTTTTAGGCTAGGCATTGTTCTATTTTTCACCCAAACATGTCAAAACAGTCTAAGTTACATTGTACCGACGATATCCCTGAAGAATCCAAAGTGCAAAAAGGTGGCAATCTTTAACGAGATGTTACTCAAAAACTGTGTCACTTAGAAATATTTTGTCTAAAGAAACATGATCACGTAGAGTGCCTCTACAATAACCACTCTCAGTTCTTTATATCTCTAAGGCATTTACTCGTGGTGAAAGGTTTTCTACTGCCTCAAAAATCATCAAAAGGAGGCAGTGTAAAGTTGCAAAGGGGTGTAACTTTTATTCTTATCCTTGTGTGGCCAAACTGACAGTTCCAACGCATCTAGATGGGTACATTTATGCTAGGTATGGTCCTTTTTTTCACCCAAACATGTCGAAACAGTCTGAGCTACATTGTACTGACGATATCCCTAAAGAGTCGAAAGTGCAAAAAGGCAGCAATCTTTGACGAGATGTTACTTGAAAATCATGTCACTTAGTAACATTCCATCTAAGGAAACACAATCACATAGAGTGCCTCTACAATAACCTTTCTCAATTTTTTATATCTCTACGGCATTTGCCCATGGTGAAAGGGTTTTTGCTGCCCCAAAAATTATCAGAAGGAGGCAGTGTAAAGTTGCAAAGGGGTGCAACTTTTGTCCTGCTCCTGATGTGACCAAACTAACTATTCCAATGCATCTAAATGGGTACATTTACACTAGGCATGGTCTTGTTTTTCACCCAAACATGTCGAAACAGTCCAAGCTACATTGTACCAACAATATCCCTGAAGAGTCCAAAGTGCAAAAAGGCAGCAATCTTTGATGAGATGTTACTCAAAAATTGTGTCACTTAGAAATATTCTATCTCAGGCAATGCAATCATGCAGAGTGCCTCTACAATAACCTCTCTCAAGTTTTTATATCTCTGAGGCATTTGCCTATGGTGAAAGGTTTTCTGCTGCCCCAAAAAATGTTAGAAGGAGGCAGTGTAAAGTTACAAAGGGGTGTAACTTTCGTCGTGCTCCTGATGCGACCAAACTTACTATTCCAATGCATCTGGATGGGTACATTTATGCTATTCATGGTCCTTTTTTGAACCCAAACATGTCAAAACAGTCCGAGCTACATTGTACCGATGATATCCCTGAAGAATCTAAAGTGCAAAAAGGTAGCAATCTTTGACGAGATGTTACTTGAAAAGTGTGTCACTTAGAAATATTTTGTCTAAGGAAACATAATCATGTAGAGTGCCTCTACAATAACCTCTCTCAATTTTTTTATATCTTTGAGGCATTTGCCCGTAGTGAAAGGTTTTCTGCTACCCCAAAAATTGTCAGAAGGAGGCAGTGTAAAGTTGCAAAGGGGTGTAACTTCTGTCCTGCTCCTGATGCAACCAAACTGACTATTCCAATGCGTCCGCATGGGTATATTTACACTAGGTATGGTCCTGTTTTGAACCCAAACATGTCAAAACAGTCTGAACTACATTGTACCGACGATATCCCTGAAGAGTCCAAAGTGCAAAAAGGAAGAAATCTTTGATGAGATGTTACTTGAAAACCGTGTCACTTAGAAACATTCCATCTAAGGCAATGTGATCACGTAGAGTGTCTCTACAATAACTTCTCTCAGTTTTTTATATCTCTGAGGCATTTGCCCGTGGTGAAAGGTTTTCTGTTGCCCCAAAAATCGTCAGAAGGAGGCAGTGTAAACTTGCAAAGGGGTGTAACTTTCATCTTGCTCCTGATGCGACCAAACTAACTGTTCCAACACATTCGGATGGGTACATTTACGCTAGGTATGGTCATGTTTTTCACCCAAACATGTCGAAACAGTCCTAGCTACATTGTACCGACGATATCCCTGAAGAGTCCAAAGTGCAAAAAGGCAGCAATCTTTGAAGAGATGTTAATTGAAAACTATGTCACTTAGAAATATTCTGTCTGAGACAACACGATCATGTAGAGTGTCTGTACAATAACCTCTCTCAGTTTTTTATATCTCTGAGGTGTTTTCCCGTGGTGAAAGGTTTTCTGTTGCCCCAAAAATCGTTAGGAGGCAGTGTAAAGTTGCAAAGAGGTGTAACTTTTGTTCTTCTCCTTGTGTGGCCAAATTGATAGTTTCAATGCATCTGCATGGGTACATTTACGCTAAGCATGGTCTATTTTTCACCCAAACATGTCGAAACAGTCCAAGCTACATTGTACCGATGATATCCCTGAAGAGTCTAAAGTGCAAAAAGGTAGCAATCTTTGATGAGATGTTACTCGAAAACCATGTCACTTAGAAACATTATGTCTAAGGAAACACGATCACGTAGAGTGCCTCTACAATAACCTCTCTCATTTTTTTATATCTCTAAGGTGTTTGCCAGTGGTGAAAGGGTTTTTGTTGCCCCAAAAATTGTCAGAAGGAGGCAGTGTAAAGTTACAAAGGGGTGTAACTTTTGTTCTTCTCCTCGTGTGGCCAAACTAACAATTCCAATGCTTCTAGGTGCCAATGTGAGGTTTTTTTGATGGCAAAGGGCGCCTTGATTCATGATGTTGAATCTCCTTCCTCTTAGGTGCCAAAATGGATAGTTTAGACAAGAAAAGGCGCCTTAGTATACCTAGCTCATTTCTTGGCAATTTGATGGCTTCAATCACTTGTTCAAACCTATAGGAGACCATTTTACACTTAGGTGCTAGATCTTAAGATTTAGAACATCTTCCTTCAAGGCACCAAAATGAGGTTATTGAGACACAAAAGTGCGCCTCCATACAAGATGCTTATTCTCCTTCCACTTAGGCGCTCATTCATGATGATCCAAATGATAATAGGTGCCTCAACTTCCTTTGGTAAGATTTAGTCATTTTGAAGGTTCTAACACTACGTACTACAATTGGAAGTGATTTGATGTTCATTTTCCTCTAGGCACCCAAAATGGATGGTGGAGACAAGAAAAGGCACCTAGGCTTCTTTTGACAATTTTCAAAGTCTTCCTAAGTTATATTATGTTATATTGACCCTTAGGCGCAAATGGATGATCTAGGATGACTCTAGGCGCATATCCAAGGTGATATCTTTCTAGGCACAATCTTCACTAAGTTTAGACTTCACTTTACATCAAGGTGCCAAAATGGATAGTTTAGAGAGAGGCAAAAATGCGCCTAGAGGTATGATGCTCAGTTTGATGTGTTTGATCAACTTTGATAATCAAGATGAATTACCTCCCTTAAGGCACCCTCCTTTATACTTTGAAACATCCTTTCAATATTAAGGCGTAATTTTGAGGTTGTTTGGATGATGAAAGGCACCTTGAGTTCTAGGCGGAGTTTTGAGGTTGTGCAAGTAGAGAAATGCGCCTAAGGTCTTAAAGCAAATTTGTGCCTAAAACTGAAAATTCTTGAGGTATGACTTATGGAAGCCTATAACCCCAATGTTATGTTGCATACTAAAATTAGGTAAGACTTAATGTAATCTCATAACCTCGCCTTATATGTAAGAGGAATTACATTTAATAACCACAATGGTCATCAGGTGCTCATAAGCATATGATTTTGACTATCTTATTCAAAACAACAAACATACTCTTTGCATCCCAATATGGTATAATAAAATAAATTAAGAAATATTTTCAATTGACCAACTCATAAAGAATATGGATCAGCATACTCATTTGAATATTTTCAATTGAGCAACTCATAAAGAATATTAATATTTTCTGTTCAACATGATGATTCATTTTTTTTTAAATACAACTTTTATCTTTTAGTTCCAAAATGAGGTTTAGATGATACTTGAATAACAATAGCTAGCTTATTGGATCAACAAACATCCTATGTAATACAATTGGACTTTAAATATTTGAAGTAGCCATCTACAAATATCCATTCAAACGTGGATTTATAATTCAAGTATGGATACCATCAATAAAAAAGATTTGTATTAACCAAATATCCATATAGGCATACATCAATATCTGTCGATATAAGTATAACATATATACAAAATAGCCATATAGGCTTACAAGAATGCCATATAGGCATACAATGTCAACTATATACAATACAAAATATATGTCCACAAATGCCATATAGGCATACAACAAAGGAACACAATAAAAAGTCATTCCCCTCTGGCTGGTGAAGAGAATAGATCATGGGCAGCCTTTGATCTTCTAGGGGATGGAGACGTGCATGTGGGTGGTCTACTACGAACCTGAGGGTTGCTCCTCCTATTTAGCTCTTCCTACATCTTTAGTTGTTATAATAAAAAGTATAGACATTAATATATAGAAATTACATGTTATAAAAAATGAAACATTTAACAAAATAATCACTTACCGCTACCATATAATATGTCTCCTCACTTGCCTCAGTAGCAGGAATAGGCTGTGGTGATGTCATGTCCTATAGAAACCATTCAGATAGAAATTAAACTTCAAATCAATAATCTTTTGATTTTTCAAAAATAAACAGCTATAACAATGAATGTAAATTGAAATTTACTAATCTACCTCATACCCCTATCAATGCCATGGAGCTATGAATCATAGAGGTCACACCATGCTCCATTGCCCTATGAACATCAGGAGGTGTCTCCGCAGCCTACATCATCTGGAAATAAAACAACATTATTCAATTACGAAAACTATAATAGTGATGCAAATTATGGCTCCTAACATACACACACGTTCATCTAAACATGGAAGTACACACAATAAAGCACACAAGTCACATACAAAAATATAGTAAGTACAATTCATTCATTAAACTATTTATTTTATTACCTCCGTGAAGCTTTGAAGTCCACCACCACTGGCAGGTGTTGCCATGAAATCTCCAATATTAACCTATTCAACATCCAAAATCAGATATTAGAATACCATTCATATAACGATGCTATTCACATGTAATATTTATAATTTTTTACTAGTTACATACCCCGACAGTAGATGATCTATTGTAATATGCAGGTGGAGAACCACTGAAAACTGCATCAACGCTATGACCCTGAAATTTCATTAAAATCATCAAACTAAATTAGTTAATCTTGTATTTCAAAAGTAAAATTTAATAAATTAAATTCAATAAACTTGCTAATATTTACCTGAGTATCAAGGCTGAAAGTCTCACTCAAGAGGGTATCTGTCATCACCATCTGCTCAGCTGCAGATGTAGCCTGTGCACCTACGTCCTGACTATCCATGGGGTCATAACCACACACTGACCCACAAGTCTGACAAGTATGGGGTGAGACGCTACTCCTCACACTATCTCCCAATCGACTCTGTACTGCAGGACTGGCATGCTCTATTATGCTCTGGGTCAATGCACTAATGGACTAAAGTGTATCGACCTCAACACTCTCCTTCACAATGGAAGGGATAGAAACATGCTCATGGGCTAATCTACTAATTACTCATCTCACTAGCCACTGTGGGTCAACATGTGCCCATGGTCTATCTTGTACTGACCCCCCACCTCTACCCTAGAAGTCCCACATATCAAAATAGTTTGGCACTTTATTGAGGACAAACTCGCAGTAGAGTTTCCTCAAAAAGTATTGTGGGACCTCATTATTATTGCATGGAGGATGGTCAAAAACCATCCACCACCTCTGCCCAAAATTATCCCTTATCGCTTGGTTTTTGCACCAATGGATAGGGAACCTCTTGCATGTGATGGGTGGAGGTTGATTTGTTTGTGGGTTTGTGAAAATCGAACACAAGTCTAATTTTATAATTTGTAATTTTTTCACATCTTGGTATGACAACTTGTCTGCATAATAGTCTCTAAACTCTCTCCTTTTATCTGTCCAACTAGATATTTTCTTGCTAATTGAATCTACATTTGATAACATAGATTCAAGAGTTTCAGCAAGCGTGGACCTATGCAAGGTTGAAGTGGAAGGATCTTTCAACCTTGCAATTATAGTTTCAATTTCTTTTTTGTTGTTTTCAATTTGCCCCATTATATTTTCTTGTGTTCCAGGGGCATGTCAAGGAATGGATGGAGGAGGTTGCTGTTCCACAAGTATTTCCTCCTCAGGATTTTGTGGATTTTGAGGAGGAGGAGGTGGTGCATTAACATTTCCTAACAATTAATGAAATATACATCAAAAATAACTCAAACCTACCTATTTAGAAACAAATTCAAATAAATAAATAAATAAAACTCACTCCTTTGGCGTGCTCGACGTCGTGGCGGCATTTTGGTGATGAATCAGCAAGATTTTGGAGTTGAATTGTCTTTTCCAAAATGCGAGTGCACTTCCTAGGGCTTGCAGGCCGCGGGGATAGAGGAGAAAAATAGAAATGAAATGAGATAAGCTTTTTTTTATTTATAATAGTTCATAATGTGCTCGTGTTATAACACGAGCGCATTATGGTTTGGTTTTGATGAGCCTTAGGCTCGTCATTACCAAACCATAACGCGAGCGTGTTATAATGCACTCGCGTTATGTATTAAATTTTTTGAAAATAATTTGGCCACTTTTTGGCCTCCCATCTTTTTGCACTTACCCATATGAAAATGTTATATCAATGTATTCATCATGTTTTGCAGAATGAGATCTCATGTATTCATCATGTTTTGCATGCTTCCATTGTATTCACCATGTTTTGCATGCTTCCTACTATCTTCATTATGTCTTGCATGTCTTCAATGTGTCTTTGTATTCACCCTGTAGCTTCCACTGGAAATAAGCACCTTGGACTCTGTTGTTCTATTTTTGTTGTTTTCAGTCTAGAAGACCAATTGAAGCTGAAGAGGAGCTCAGCTTCTCCCTTGTCACTGCCTTTGTAAACACATCCGCTAGATTTTCATCTGTATGTATCTTTTCCAGCCTTAACTGTCCATTATCCAACAGCGACCAAAAAAAATGATACCTCAACTATATGTGTTTGGTCTTTGAATGCAAGGCAGAATTCTTGGCAAGATGTATGGCACTCTGACTGTCTGTATACAAAGAACTGTTAGCCTATTGTTTGCCTAATTCTTCCATGAAAGATTGCAGCCATATCATCTCCTTGCTCGCCTTTGTTGCAGCTACATACTCTGCCTCTGTGGTGGATAAAGCAACCACCTTTTGCAACCGTGAGATCCAACTCACTGCTATCCCACCTATATTAAAGACATAACCTATAGTACTCCGCCTGGTATCAATATCACCTTCCAAATCTGAGTCTACATAACCTGCTAAATTAGTATTAGAGCCCGCAAAACATAAGTGTTTATTAGATGTACCTCTCAAATATCTAAGAATCCATTTTACCACATTCCAATGCTCTAATCCGAGATGACTCATATACCTACTGACGACTCCTACAGCATGTGCAATATCCAGTCTCGTGCATACCATGGCATACATTAAACTTCCTACAACTAAAGCATATGGTACCTTGGACATCTTTTCTTCCTCCTCTTGTGTCTTTGGACACATCTCCTTAATCAATTTCAAATGACAAGGCAAAGGTGTGCTGACAACTTTTGCATTCTCCATATGCAATCTCTGCAACACCTTTTCAACATAAGCAGCCTGAGATAGAGTCAATTTTTTGTTCTTCCTATCTCTGCAAATTTTCATATCAAGGATTTGTTTTGCTACCCCCAAATCCTTCATATCAAACGACTGTGCTAACTGTTGTTTTAACTCTCTTATGTGATCCATGTTAGACCCAGCTACAAGCATGTCATCAACATATAAACATAAAATAATGTAGTTGTCATTATCCAACCTCTTAAAATAAACACAATGGTCAAAATTACACCGACTATAACCTTGCTCAGCCACAAAACTATCAAATTTTAAATACCATTGCCGAGGTGTTTGTTTCAGACCATACAAACTCTTCTTCAATTTGCACACCAATTTCTCCTTACCTTTGACCTTAAATCCTTGGGGTTGTTCCATGTATATCTCCTCCTCCAAATCACCATGGAGAAAGGAAGTTTTCATATCTAGCTATTCCAAATACAAATCTTCAGTAGCCACAATACTTAAAATAGTACGAATAGAAGTCATCTTGACAACCGGAGAAAATATCTTATCAAAATCAATACCCTTTTTCTGTGCAAATCTTTTTACAACTAACCAAGATTTAAATCTTTTCTTACCTCCATATTCCTCTTTCATCCTATAAACCCATTTGTTTGGTAAATCCTTTTTACCTACAGGCAACTTACATAATTCCCAAGTCTAATTTTTTAGCAAGGAGTCCATTTCTTCTTTCATAGCAAGCTCCCACTAAACCTGTGTATCCACCTGCATAGCTTCATCATACCCTTCTGGTTCACCATCATCTATTAACAAAATAGAATACAAAGAGGGAGAAAACCTTTCAGGAGGTCTACTTAGCCTTGTTGACTATCTAACATTCATTGGAGTTTGTGGTATTTCTGGTTGTTGTTGCGGAGTATGAGGAACCACTGGAATGTCACTATTTGGAATATCATCCAGCACCACATAATCATTTTCTTTCTTCTCATGCTGCTGCAACTGATCTTTGTACAACACCTTCTCATTGAATATAACATCCCTACTTCTCACAATTTTCTAATTTTCAAAATCCCAAAGCCTATAACCAAATTCATCAATGCCATATCCAACGAAGGTACACTTTTTTGATATTGCATCCAGCTTGGTTCTATTTTCATAATCTACATGTGCAAATGCTTCACATCCGAAGGTTTTGAGAAAAGAATAACTCACCTTCTTACCTATCCATGCTTCCTCTAAAATACCACAGTCCAAAGGAACTGAAGGACCTCTATTAATTAAATATACAGCAGTGCTGACAGCCTCTACCCACATGTTTAAGGGCAGCCCAGCATGCAATCTCATAGTCCTTGCATGCTCCATTATTGTCCTATTCATGCATTCAGCCACTCCATTTTCTTGTGGAGTCCCTGGAACTATTTTTTGCCTACAAATTCCATTAAAGGAACAATAATCTTCAAATTATTTGTTGGAATACTCACCACCATTATCAGATCTGAGACATTTTAATCTTCTACCCATCTCATTCTCAACCAAGCTTCTCCATTTCTTAAATGTTTCAAATACATCATATTTCTATCTAAGGGAATAAATCAAGACCTTCCTAGTTGCATCATCTATGAATGTAACATAATATCGAGAGCCACTGAGAGAAGATACCTGAGCTGGTCCCCATATATCGGTATGCACAAGCTCCAACTTTTTATTTTTCTTTTGCTTCCCATCCTTGAGAAAACTGACTCTCTTTTGTTTTCCATACACACAACTTTCATAGAAATCCATATTAGTACATTTCAAACTTGGTAAAACTTTCTTAGAATGAAGTACCTTCATACCTTTTTCACTCATATGCCCAAGTCTATTATGCCACAGTGGTGTCTCAGAACATGCAGCAACTATTTCAGTCTCTTCCTGCGAACCTGCAGCAATTGTTCTTGAACCTATTTATTTCTTCTTTGTAAGAGCTAAATTAGAAAGAACAGTATGACCTGTATAAAGATATAAGGTGCCTACTTTCACACCTTTTGCTACTATTAAGGTACCTTTTGAAACCTTCCAATTTTTATCAGTAAATGTAACAATGCAACCTTCTTCAGCTAGCAGCCCTGCTGAAATTAAATTCCTACTGAGCCTTGGAATGTGCCTTACCTCTTGTAGTAGCCAATGATTCCCATTCTATAACTTAATCTTGATTCTTCCCTTTCTAACAATCTGACAGGGTTTGTTATCTCCCAAATAAACCAGCCCAAAATCCCCTTAGACATAATCAGGAAAATAACTTCTATGGGGCATAGCATGAAATGAAGCCCCTGAATATAAAACCCATGAATCGTCAGCATTATCTAGGGAAAGAATCAAAGCATCATCTTCAGATTTATTACTTACCATATTTGCCTCCTTATTGCATTCTTGTTTGTCTCCTTCTTTATTTTTCTGAGACCAACAATCTTTCTTCAGATGACCTGGTTTCCCATAGTACCAACAGTCTTTCTGTCCTCTGGTTTGGGATCTCTTATCCTTTAATTTTCCTCGTGACTTCCCATGGCCTCCAGAACCTTTTCCTCTCTCCTTTGATCTACCCCTACTTTCTACATTCAAAACACTACCTGATGTGGATCCATCTGAGCTTTTCCTATGAATTTCCTCACTCAGAATAACACCAACAATATCATCAAATTTTAGGGTATTTGAACTAGAAACAGAGTTACTAACCGCCATTACCAAACTATTCTAGCTTTCAGGCAATGAACATAATATCAAGAGAGCTCTAACTTCTTCATCAAATTTTACATTTACAGAAGTCAATTGACTGACAATCATATTAAATTCGTTTAAATGATCTGTCATAGATCCACCTTCAACCATTTTTAGATTAAACAAGTGCTTCATGAGAAATACCTTATTTGAGGCTGAGGGTTTTTCATACAATTTAGCCAAAGCTTTCATCAGACCATCTATTGTCTTCTCTTCCATTATATCGAATGCCATCAATGGTGCCAGGTACAACCGAATGGTTCCCAGTGCCTTTCTGTTAAGAAGATTCCAATCCTCATCAGACATTGTTGTCAGTTTCTTGGCTACTCCTTCCAACGGCATCCATAAATCCTTTTGATAGAGATAATCCTCCATCTGCAACTTCCATAACTGATAGTTCTGCCCATTGAATTTATCAACCTTCAATTTAGCCTCGTCCACCATTGCTCCCACTCAACCATGAGACCTTCCTGCATATGATAATCGAACACAACCTGCTCTGATACCACTTGTTAGGGTTATCCGTTAGAAGATATCAATTAATTGCAAATAAAGATTAAATAGAGGAATGAAAAATACACAGAAATAATAACAGCGAGAGACAAGTTTTAACGTGGTTCACCCAAACTCGGGCTACATCCACCAAACAAAGAGTCCACTATTATTATCCAGTAAATCAAACCGATTACAACCTGCAATTCCTGCAACTCAATACTATTGCAAATGCTACAATACAATATCAACTGAAACCCTAACACTTAGCCACTTTTATCAATCTTTTTGTCGGTTACAAAATAAGGGTTTTTTATGTCGGTCAATAGAAAAATAACACCCTACGCCTTTATAAAATAATAGGCAATTTGGGGGGAAACTACACCAATAAAAGTGGGGAAAATTTAACTTTTGAGTCTAATTAGGCTCCATATAACAATAGTCTTCTAGTGCTTACCTGAGACTGGGGGCTAGAAATAGTTCCTCAATCTTTGTGTGTGCCTTAGCTTCATGTGCTTGGCATGTTTGATGTGTTTTCAACCGTGCTTTAATGCATGTATGAGTATTAAGATCATACATACATTAAAGTGGGGGCTAAATGTTATGTCGTAAAATGTCCCCCTAGGATTTTTTACCTCCTAGTTTAGCTCTGAGGTCCACTTAGTTTAATCATGCATGTGTAAAACTTGTCCCGGAGAAAATTCCCCCAAAACCCATGACAAATGGGACTTAGGGGCCTATCTCAATGCTTAATTAAGACCAAAAATAGCCCTCTAGACTTGGGTTCCCATGCCCTAGTCTAGACCTATTTTGTCAGGACCTAAACTTGAATGTGCCAGTTTATGACCATTAAAAGGTTTCCCTTTGTTGGCCTTTTCAATTTGAATTATGAATATTATCGAAATACATTTATAAACATGTTTAGGACTTGATTTTACTCCTAGTTGATTAAGGCAAACTTATGATCATCAAGCAAAGAGCATTTAAGGCATTCATTGTGTTACAGAGCTATAGTGTGTTCTGTATGTGTTTGTTACAAATTTGGCTTCATCAACTCATCTCGTCATGATTTGAAGGCTCTTCATCTCTGTGAGGGTTTTCACCTCAAAGGTGATATCTTATTGTGCTTCAATCAATTTATTTCATCATTGGATTTTGCCTCTGTCCACCAAGGACATGGACTCTATCTAACAATGGTGTTGGAAGGCTTGAATGCCATTCTAGGGATTAACTGAGGCAAGCTCCTAAACACCACAACCCCCAACCACTCTCTTGTGATTGTAGGTTACAGGTGCAGAATCTTGCGGAGTGGAGTTGTAGAAAATTAGAACAGAAGATATAGATTCAGGATCTAGAGAAAAGAGTGGAGAATATTCCTTTCTAGACTAGGGTGTCCATCCTTGTGTCCTCCCAACTATCATTGTCAGAAACTCTGAAGTAGGTTGAAGTCCTCATCATCTTAGAGTTCTAGATCTACAAAAAAAGTGGTCTGTTGGACTAGGGAGCCTGCTCCAGTGTCCCTGAAGTTTCCGCCTTCAAAAATCTAAATCCTGGTATGTTTCTAATTTACATTTAGTGTCTTCATGTGCAATCATTTATCGAATCTTATCTTTCTATATCCAGAATCATATAATTAGGGTTTAAGGCTTAATCAGACTAGGGTTTGACATATCTATCAATCTATTCTATCTTTCTTATCATTCCTAAGTGACATCAAATTGTAGCTAAAGTCCTCTCCATCTGTAGTGACTTGGCTCGATTGGTGTCTGTTACAAGAAAATGTGGAGATAATATCAATAATTAATAATAACCCAATAACTCAATAGAAATTACAATAATCAAGATTCAAACACAAAGGACAATACCTTGCAAACCTTATTATTTTGCAGCTTGCATTGGTTGCCTAATCTCAAATTGATCTTTCATGTGAATGAAGCCCTCAAAAAGCACACTCCCTTGCTTTTTTTCTTTAAGATGACAATAGAGAACGACTATGATAGTTCTTGTAATGAAGAGGATATTCAATACAATAAAAATGGTGATCACAAGCTATGGATATGGTTTTGGTGCCAAAGGCACACTGTGATTCCTGCAGAGTAAGTTTACTAAAAGCTTGGATGAATGAAATGGAGGAATAGGGGTTGTATTTATAGATTTGAAATAGAGAAGATCAACGGTATAGAATGAATAAGAAGATCAACAGTTGAGGAAACTTGAGAGGATGTCTGTGAATAGGAAGAGGACAAGTGTCCTGGTATTTCATGCATTAGAGGAGTTAACAGAAATAGATTGAAGAGTTAACTGAATAGATTATCTAGTTAACAGAATAGACTAACTAGTTAACTGATTTGATTTATGAGTTAACTAATTGGAACTAGAGGAAAAATAGGACATGTGGGTGAGGTAACATATAATTAAATATTAAAATATTTAATTAAGTGTGCACATGGATTTACATGGATTAATTTTGGTGTTAATCCATTTTTAAGAGGAAATATAATAATTTAAATAAATGTTTTGATTTATTTAAATATAGAGGGCATTAAGTTTATAAGAACCAATTAAACAATTGAACATTATTTAATTTAGAATGACTTTAGAATTTAGAAGAGGTAATTAAATAATTTTTATATTATTTAATTTAGAGGAATTTTGGAAGAATTAATTAAATAACTTGGTATTATTTAATTTAGAAGAACTTGGAGGATTTTAATTAAATAAATGAATTTATTTAATTTGGAGGAATATGAAGGATTTAATTAAATAAATGATTTTATTTAATTCGGTGGAGGAATGTGAATTAGATAAATAAATTGATTTGTTTATTTATTGATAGAGGAATTAGGCTGAAATAAATATTAGAAATGTTTATTTAGACAAAGTTATGTCATTTTTAGGTGTATACAATGTCCTTGAATGTATATGTGAAAGGAGAGTTTGATTGAATCTAATTAACCATATTTCAACCTCATTCCCACTTTTCATATATAACAGATGCAATGTGCATGCATTTTATCACACATATAGGTCATGAGGCCTCTGTAATGCATACAAGACCTTGACTACACAAGGATGCCTCCCACATCTCCCGTCGCCACCCCTCTAATTAAATATTGTTTTTAGAATCATGGATACTTCTAGAGGTAAAGATTAAACAACCCAAACATTGTTTTTTATTGCTATCTGGCTTAACAAACAATGTGCCATTTTTTTTACTTTTAAGTTTTCTATTAAACCCTCTTCCAATGATTACTTGGTTACCCAATCTCTAACAATACTCCTAAAGGAGAAAAAAAGTAGCTGGGACTCCAATAATTTTCAACAAAGCATCTAAAATCACCATGGCATATGGTTTGCTCTTAATTAATGCAACTAAAATCGATCCCAATCAAATCCCCATTGGTTGAAGTAATGTCATCTCTTATAAATGTCAAAATTGTAAAAGATAGGTTCAAACTAAGATCAAGTTTTGAGATTGCAGATGTTATTATTGCACTATGAGTATGTGCCATAGAAGTATTTGTTTTTTTTATGTATGTAAATGGCAGTCTGGTCATTCCTATAGCTAGAACGTGCAACATAAAATCAATAACTTGTGTTGTCAAAAATCACGAGCATGAGGTGTATATGAAAGCATATCAGTAGGGGAATTTTTCTTGCCAGACCTTGAAGTTGCAGGTATAAAATTATTAGTAATGTTGAACGAAGCAATCAGAAAAATTGACTTGCACTATAATAATGTGCATCGTATCAAATCTCCAATAATAATGAAGTGGCATCCATCAAAGCATAACAACAGGGGAATTTTTGGCAGATATGGTAGTTGCAAGTGCCCTAGTAGACATGCATGCAAAACGTGGGATCATAGACAAGGCACACAAATTATTTCACAAAATGCCTAAATAAATATGGTCTCATAAAATGCAACAATTGTAGGATATATTCAAAATGGATTTGTTGCAAAGACCTTAGAAATTTTTAAGAAAATGTAACATGTGGGTGTTAAGCCCAACTCCTCAACCTTTGTCAGCATCCTCCCTGCCTAAGCTGAAAGGGGAGCTTTGAAACCAAGGTATGAACATCCATCAAAATATAATGAAAGGGGAATATTTGCTAGTTCCTTGGCAAACAATGTATACAAAATGTGGAATGCATAGAAAAGCACATGAACTGTTTGACAGAATGCCTCAAAGAGGCAACATCTCATGGAATACAATGTTCACACCAAATGGATTTGTTGAAAAGGCTATAGAAACTTTTGAGCAAATGTAATTGGTAGGTGTAAGCTAAATTCCACAACCTTTACCAGCATCCTCCTTCTGTGAGCCAAAATGGGAGTTTTGGACAGGGTATAAACATCCAGCAATACATAAAGAATAGGGAAATCTTGTCAGATGTTGTAGTTGCAACTATTCTGGTAGACGTGCGTAAAATATGGAAGCATAGAAGAGGTACATGAACCATAAAAAGAGCACTTACCTGTTTGTTTTGAACTTTCACGAGCATAGTAATTTCTACAGAGCATATCAAATCCTCCTCATTTTATGAGCACTTTTGATATCTTTCAAGTGTTTTCTTTATGTTGTTCACATTGGACATCTTATAGAGCTTTCCTCTATTGGAGAAAACAATGAGAACCACTTCAGCATCTCATAACACAAAAAGTTCATGGGCTTTTTTCATAAGACCACCCCACCGCTTACAGAAGGTCAACTGTCTGTGGATGCTATTCTCTATCTTCTTTATTTCTATTTTTCCCTATCCATCTGTCTACCGATCCTCCATGCATCCCCTCTCAGAAAACACACCCCCTTTTTTCTTTTTTTTTAATTAACTTCCTATGTCAATTATTTAAGAGGTGAAATGTGGTTTCTGAAGTGGTGGAAGAATATCTATTTAGATCTAATTTGTTTTTTACCTACCTTCGGGTTAATTTTACCATGTACAAAATCTCATCTTCCTTTTTACCTTACACAACCACGTTTTAGAAAAAAAATATTTTTCTAAACAAGATATTATTCACAATAATTAATTATTAGTAATTACATGGTAATCATTTTTTAAATAAAAGAAATATTACTAATGGTTATTAATGATTTGTAATATCATGGTAAAAATTTTATAAATAAGGAAATAATAGTTATAATTGTTTCAAATTATTTAAACTAATAATAATCAATATAAAATATTACAAATAAAAAAATATTGTTTAATAAAATTTAATTTATAATTTAATACGAGAGCTATGACAATTGGCCAACAAATTTTCTGAAGGGAATCTAAGGCATACATGACATCAACATTTTTTAGAATGAACACAAAACAACAACAGTAAAGAAAACCCTAGTTATGTCACTTACTTTAATCAAAAACATTTTTGAGAATGAATATTTATACATATAGTAACCATAGTGGAATCATCATCCTATGTTATATTCTTACAAATGTAGCCATGTTGTGACAAATATAATCCACCCTATATCTATATATATAGACCATGATTGATTGTACTCAACCCACATTTCTAATTCACTAACGACGTTATATGAATAATTGTTTATTTTGTTTAAATAATGCTATCCACATTTATATCAATTTTAGTATAGAAAGTTTTCAAATCCAATCCATATCATAAGAACAAACACCTACCTTATGGTGTAAAGGAAGCAAGAGATCATTCAAAATAGATAAAAAGGTTCACGAAGAGACATAGGTGTTACAATAGTTATGGTAAGGTTGGGCCTTACATCCCCTCTCCTTAGATTAGATTTCCTCCTGAAGGTCCCTAAGATTTGGAAAACCCAAGGCCCAAAGCAGTACCATACATACAGGTGTTGAAACCAACAAGTCTCGCTAACTTGGTCATCAAAGTAAATCATAAGGTAACTAACATTTAGGGAAGCATGCTCTCCATGAAGTGAGTAACCATACCCAAGAAGAAATCAATCACACAATAGAACATTTTATACCTTCAATCATATTGCATGAGTGTTAGAACCACAATCATAGCTCATAATTTGCTTCAAGGCCATACAAAAGAAGTTACACCATTATTCACTAGGAATTCAATAACCACTTGTTGTTACCTTTATTTTAAGTAAATTCCAACCAACAATAGCCCCCATAAATATTAGCATTTTAAAATTGCAACCAATTAGGGTCGTGACATACTTCCCCCGTAAGATTTAGTATTTTAAAATTGCAACCAACTTGGCTCTGATACCACATGTAAGGACCCAACTCCTTATTATAAAAATAATACTAACTCTGAATTGAAAAATACCGAGGGAAGAAAAATTTTGGTCAATAGATGTAGGAAATGTAGATTCATAAAAAAGATTTACTCAAAGAAGTGTTCAATAAATGTTATAGAGGTTAGACAACTAGAGCTTAGTTTTGAAATTCATCAAGACCTTAAAAGATCACCAATCTTATTATGGTGAAGAGAAGCGATACACTACTCAAGATAACTTATAAGAATAAATGATCAACTTGCATCCATTTCCCTCAACTTGCATTTTCTCCAGGGACTTGTATTCTTATCATCTGCACAACACTAACTAGATAATCTTATGTTAACATGACTCAAAATCACTACATAGAAAGTCAAGAATCGAATACCTCACCATTCCTTTGCACCTAAGTATTGGAGACTTCTTGTTATCTGACTTGCTCTTCTTTGTTTAGATTTTAGGAATTGGAAAGTTGATTATAAAATTACCCTATATCATAAGTACCTAAGTACTGGAGGCATCATTCGCCTTCCAAACTACCTACATACCCTATATCCACAGGATCAAGGTACACACATGATTCAATAGACAATAGGATTTGTGAATATGTAGTTCTATTTTGAACTATGTTTGATGCAACTGTGAGTGGGGATTCAACCCTTTCTAGGGTCCAATTTCCCCAGACAGTTCTTCGTCAGCTGCCACCCACTTAGGTGAAACAGAGACGGAAACCAAAGGAATCATCTATATGGAAACACCTAGAAGGGGTGTTTGATGTGAGGTTTAGCCTATCAACCATAATTATGCATGACAATTATACAAGGAATAGATTATTCTAAATAAAATGTCTTACACTAAACCAATAAGTTTGCATAGAATTTACTTTTTAATATATGGTTTGCATAATATTATTGCAATATATCCCTTACCATAACAAAATAAACCTTGGTCACAACATAGGTTTCCCACAACTTTAAATCATGCAACAAGATATGTAGCTAACCCAAAACATTATTAACATGTTATCACAATATATAGTTTACCATGATCAAACTAGCTTATACCAAAAACATCTTCTAGATTTCTTCAAGGAGAATTTATAAGCCATAATAGATTTATCATACTTCAATCTATACAAGAGGTACAAAATATTTATTAAATTACACAAGGACCATTGCTATCAGAAAGAACCTTCATGTACTAAAACAAAAGAGAGTCACTATAACATCTCGGCATGATAAGAGTAATTATTTAAAGAAATAGAATACAATGGCAACCTCCTTTAGAGAAATGTAACAAATTTATCTACTTAACACCAGTACACATAAGAATGGAAGGATAACTCAAGATAAAAGACACAATATGGCTCCTTCCTACCTAAGCATCATTATATAGATGAATTAAAATCAAGGAGACGAAATATAGAAATGGTTCCATTCAATTTACGAAGAATATGAAATAAATGTTATCTCTACACTAAAATTCATTTATTATATCATTAGATTGATACAAGACACATGAACATTATGTATTAACATATTAATCTACTTAAGGTACTACCCATATTCAATGGAACAATAATACCTAGCAAAATCAATTAATGTTTCAGATTTATAATACAAAAAAGAATATATATATTTATATTTAGATATAATCCTACATGCAATCAATTCTATAGGCAAAGGCACAAACTAATTTTCCATGAACAACATATAAACATTAATATTTATATCATATAGAAGATTCAAAGAACTTACTTGGTAGATAGTTCATGTTTTAACAAAAATAAGGGAACACGAATTAAAAATAATAAAATGTTGTAAACCTCTATAAATTCTCTCAAATAAAAACCTCTGTTAATGACTTGTATACTCTATTTGGTCCTGCAAGTCTCTTAAGGATAGTAAGTTATAATCTCTCTCTCTCACACACATGAGCCACAAGACCTCTATGATGCAGTGTGCATGCAGTTTCTCACACATAGGTCATGACGCCTTTGTAATGCATACAAGACCTTGACTACTTAAGGATGCCTCCCCACATCTCTTGTCGCCACCCTTCTAGTCAAATATTGTTTTTAGAATCATGGATACTTTGAGAGGTAAAGCTTAAACAACCCAAACATTGTTTGCTATTGCTATCTGACTTAACAAACAATGTGCCAATTGTTTACTTTTAAGTTTTCTATTAAACCCTTTTCCAATGAGCACTTGGTTACCCATTCTCTAACAATACACCTAAAGGAGAAAAAATGCAGCTGGGACTCCTGTCATTTTCAATAGAGTATCTAAAATCACCATGGCCTATGTTTTTCTCTTAATTAATGCAACTGAAATCGATCCCAATAGAATCCCCATTGGTTGAAGTAATGTCATCTCTTATAAATGTCAGAATTGTAAAAGATAGGTTCAAACTAAGATCGGGTTTTGAGATTGCAGATGCTATTATCGCACTATGAGTATGTACCATAGAAGTATTTTTTTTGTTATGTATATAAATGGCAGTTCGGTCATTCCTGTAGCTAGAAAATGCAACATAAAATCAATAACTTGTGTTTTCAAAAATCACGAGCATGAGGTGTATATGAAAACATATCGGTAAGGGATTTTTTTTGCCAAACGTTAAAGTTGCAGGTATAAAATTATTGGTAATGTTGAGCAAAGCAATCAAAAAAATTGACTTTCACTATAATAATGTGCACCGTATTAGATCTCCAGTAATAATGAAGATGCATCCATCAAACAATAATGACAGGGGAATTTTTGTCAGATGTGGTAGTTGTAAGTGCCCTGGTAGACATGCATGCAAAATGTGGGATCATAGACAAGGCACATGAATTATTTTACAAAATGCCTAAAGAAATATGGTCTCATAAAATGCCATGATTGTAGGATATATTCAAAATGGATTTGTTTCAAAGTCCTTAGAAATTTTTAAGCAAATGCAACTAGTGGGTGTTAAGCCCAACTCCTCAACCTTTGCCAGCATCCTCCTTGCCTGAGTTGAAAGGGGAGCTTTGAAACCAGGGTATGGACATCCATCAAAACATAATGGAAGGGGAATAATTTCTAGTGCCTTGGCAGACAATGTATACAAAATGTGGAACACATAGAAAAGCACATGAACTATTTGATAGAATACCTCAAAGAGGTGATGTCTCATGCAATACAATGTTTGTAGGATTTGCACCAAATGGATTTGCTAAATAGGTCCAGAAACTTTCGAGAAAATGTAATTGGCAAGTGTAAGCCAAATTCCACAACCTTTGCCAGCATCCTCCTTGCGTGGGCCAAAATGGGAGTTTTGGACAGGGTATGGACATCCATCAATGTGTAAAGAATAGGGAAATCTTGTTAGATGTTGTAGCTGCAACTATTCTAGTAGACATGTGTGTAAAATGTGGAAGCATAGAAAAGGTATGTGAGCCATAAAAAGAGCACTTACCTGTTTGTTTTGAACTTTCATGAGCATAGTAACTTCTACAGAGTATATCAAATCCTCCTCATTTGATGAGCACATCTAATATCTTTCAAGTGTTTGATGTATGTTGTTCACACTAGACATCTCATAGAGCTTTCCTCTACTAGAGAAAACAATGAGAGCCACTTCTGTTAGTGGTTAATTCCAGCTTGTAATAACTATTCTTCACCACACGTAGATTGTGGATCACCGATCACTGTTCTGTTTAGATCCATTGTTTTCTGCCTAAATTAAGGTTGTTAATTTCAGTCTTCACTGTAATTGGTTTCTTCATACGGTGCCTTCTTTTAGCATAGAGAAGATTGTAATATTTCATTGTAGAAGTTAATATCAAGAGTTCAATTTTTCTGCTCCATTTTTTCTTCTCTTGCTGCTCTATTTTATTTTTCTGTATAATCTACAAATCTCTATCTTTTTTTCTTTCTAGTTGATCTATGTAGTTGTAGCTGCAAATTTCACATGGTATCAGAGTCTAGGTGCTAGAAAGAAGAAGTACAATATTTTTTGTTGTAGATATAGAAGATCAGAGCAAAAAAATGGAATGTTTGCCCTCTACCATTCTCACACCATACAACTATTTTGATTGGAATCCAAAGATTCTGCTTCCGCTCAGAAGTAGAGGCCTCTATCAGATAGTTATGAATACGGAGGTTGAACCCAATTTAATAGTTGAAAAGTCTAAATACTTCAACCACATGGATGAAGCCTTTGCTTTGCTATGCTTATCCATCTCTCCAGAATTGTTGTTTCATGTTGAGGCATGTACAACTCCAAACGAAGTTTGGAATATATTGGAGACTCTCTTTGGAAAGCAAGATGAAATGCAGGGTCATATCCTTGAAAATGAGCTCAACTTATTAGATCCAAGGAGTTTTGATAATATTCAAGATTTCTTCACAAAGTTCAAGGCTTTATTGCTTCAGCTCAAAGGATGTGGTATTGACAAATCCAAGGAGGAAAGAAAATTAATCCTTGCTATTCTATCAAAGTTGGGTCCAGAATATGCAATATTTGTCTCTGCTTTCCACACAGTTAGGCTCAAACAGGAGCAACTTGGAAGATGCCCACACTAGATACCTTCATTGAGTCTCTAGTACATGAGTAGGATAAGCTTATAAAGATGGGCACATTGAAGAATTCCAAAGCTCATGTGCTTGTTGTGCATGCAAGTGGGAAGAACAATTCCAAATCCAACTAGCAATTCAAAGGCAAAGGGAAGAAGGATTTAGATCCAAGAAAGGAAGGCAATCCCAAACCTCCAGATGGATCTACAGGCTCAAAAGAAAAAAAGGACAAAAAGGGCCAATCAAAGTGCAGCTATTGCAAGCATGGGTACCATCCAGAATCATTATGCATGAAGAAGACCATTGATCTCATGGTGCAAACACTTCAACAACATAATCTTGGTAGCCTTATCCCTAAGAGTGCCAAGAAGAAGCAGGAAGAAAAAACACCAGAAACAAGAGACAATGCTCATGCATTGATTGCTATTCATTCTTATTCAGATGCATTGATCATAGACTCTAGAGCTTCACACCACATGGCAGCCACAAAAGATGCTCTTTCTTCTTTGAAACCATATTCTGGTTCTCCTATTCTCATGGGAGATGGTTCTCTTGTAGAGGCAACTGGAATAGGGAGGGTAGAGATTGGAATTGGAAGTTTTGAGAATGTCTTACATATTCCAAAGATTTTTGTTAATCTTCTTTATGTGTATCAAATGACACATACTGGAATCGGCAAGAGAGTTGAATTCACACCAGATTCAGTGAGCATCTATGACATGCAAGACAACTCCCAAATTGTTTTTGGTAAGGTGAATCATCATTCTCATCTGTACACTTTCTCTAACTTTGTTGCCAAATCAAATTCTACTTTACTACTAACACATGCAAATGATGAAAGTAGAATTTGGTGCCTTCCATAGAATTTTTTGATGGAGTTTGTGAAGGTTGTGCTCATGGAAAGCATCCACAAGAAAAGTTTCCCAAGGGGATTGCATGGAGAGCCTCCTCTCCTCTAGAGCTTGTTCACATTGATCTAATGGGTCCATTTCCTGAACCTTCCATGAGCAGAGCTAGATATGTCCTAACATTCATTGATGATTACACAAGATACATATGGGTGTATTTTCTCAAATTCAATTTTGAAGTGTTTGAGAATCTCGATATTTTCAAAGCCCATGTAGAAAAGCAATCTAAGAAAATGATCAAGATCCTCTGCACAGATAATGGGGGGGAGTATGTCAACAATGATGTCCAACATCTTTGTGATGAAGCAGGAATACAATTGCAGAACACAGTTCCTTACACTCTATAGTAGAATGGGGTAGTGTTGTGTGGTTACACAACATGCCCCATTTTGACTTGGCAAAACAGGGACCCAACTTTTTTTGGGTTGTTCTGTGCTTCTGGAAGTTTGCTAAAAGTAAGTCATGCAAATCATCATGCATAGAAAGGCTAGGTAAGTCATCATCATGAGGTTAGTTTGTCAAAGTTCATATTTCATTCCAATAACCTCATATTTAGATAGAGCATCAAATTTCATGTAGGTTTGCCTTTTACATCACCCTCATATTCGTCAGGATGTGAAAGTTATGAACGGTCAAAGTCCTGGTCAAACATGATATTCATAAGGGGGAGGATCATATTTCGTAACATCAGTCATATTACAAAAGATCACCCCAATCTAATTTATCACCTGATAATTCATGCGGTCCAAATACCCGGATGTCAATTTTAGGTTATAGTAGCCCTTACCCATCAACTGCCTTATGTTTCCCGCGAGGATCATATTTCTCAATGTAACCCGATATTTCTCAATATCCTCCTGACGCGAAATATCCCCCTAAGCCATTATCCTGATGACGTCATTTGAGTCTGATAAACAAAGAAACTAACATGACGATGATGTCATCATCACATTTACCTCTCGGCAGGATACTTCCTAAACATGATCCTGCTCCCATAACATGACGATGACGTCATGATGCCTTAGCGATACACTGAGTCAATATCTCGGTGACGTCACCCTGATATTCCGTGAGGTTATGTTTTATCCGGTCATCATCATTTCGTAACATCACCCGACATATTGAAATATCCTCCTAATGTATTAGGTACGACCTGAGGGTCCGTTTATCACCTGATCTATCAGGATGGTTTTTCCTCTTGGGGAGGATGATCACATTGCACTCGGGATGATATTTTTGAATATCACCCTGATATTAATAGATCATCCCGACATTCATTTATCACCCTGATATTCATGTATCATCCTGACATTCGAATATCACCCTGATCCTGTTGCTGCCATTGACATTTAATGCGTGTAGAGGTGGTAGGTAGTTCCCGCCGACCATTAAACCCGATCGAACACTTGGCGAAATCCTGAGTTTCTGTGTGAAAATTCAACAAATAAGATTTAATCTGTCAGGATTTGCCCTAATTTTACCCTAATTGCAAGGTTAAAAGCTAAATTCACTGCTATTTCAGACTTACCTTGCGAGAAAATCATTTTCTATAGAGCACCAGCTTTCAAACCCCCCATACAGGTGACACTTGTACAAACAGAGCTCACGGGCAGGAGGAAGCATGTGATTATCAGCAAGATTAAGAGCATTCTCTAGAGAACCACTAGTATAAAGGGATTTGCATAACGAGGTAAGTAATTGAAACCCTCATCCTATTGCTTCTGCATAGTCAGGTATGATGTTGCTAGTTTGAAGTTTTAGTTTATGCATCCTGTGATAGGTTAATGCTCAATGAATATAGTATGCATGGTGTTAGTAGAGATAATTGTTATCTGCATGCATGTGAGTACCCATTGTAAGACAAAGTTGTGTTAATTGCAGATATCTATGGCTGACAAGAGGTTGGCAAGGTGTGAGGCTGAATTCAAGAAGCCCATGTTCTCATCTCCAAGAGGAATCCTGTTTAAGTATGGTGCAATTACAGATACCCATCAAGGAAGCACCAATTTGGAGGCCTGTTCCGCCAAGATGAATGATGAGAAGAATAGAAGCCTTCTACTGGATGCAGTATTCGTGTCCAGATTGTGGGATGCGGTCAGTTTTCTGTACTCTATGGAGTCTCCTGAGATAGTGGTCAAGTGTGCATAAAATTACAATCCAGAGACCAGACAGGTGGTGAAAGATAGAAGAGTGTATGTAGACCTATCCATTAAAGGTCTTTCCAAGACATTTGGACTGCCATTGGGCAGGAAGGTTAACAGTGTGGACCTGAAGAAATCAGAAGTTGAGTATGAAAATAACAAGAAACAGGCCAGGAAGAACATGTACCAATGGAGGGCCCAGAATAGCACATATCCGGCCGCCACCAAACTTCCTGTGCACCTGTTTAAATATGATTTTGACAAAGAATATCAATACATGATTGCACTACTTAGCAGGGTGATAGGCCAGCCTGATACTGGTAGTTTCAAGGACTGGATGTATGCTGTGATCATGATGTGCATATATGCAGACATCAAGCCATTATGGGGCCAGCTGATAAGTGATGCTCTTCATGAGCAGCTGATGAACATGGGAGGTTCAAATTGTTCATTCTACATGACATCATACATTGTCTACTCCTATGCATACAAAGGCACATTTGATGCATTAATTACAGATGGAAAGCTTACAGGCACAGTCAATGTTGTGTACATTTGGGATCATCATCCCCAGCTACAGAGAGCTAGCTACCTCCAGAATTACAAACTGGTCAATGATGCATTCTCTATGCATCTGGTAAGGACCATGGAAGAGGATAGGACAAAGAGATTGAGCATGGAAGCTCAAGAAATAATCTACAGGCATGGAGCCTGGTACATTCAGTTTGCTATGTTTTCCTACATGAGGATTGAGGGATTTGAAGGACCTCCCCTCATGGTGCCAAGATACCCCATTGATGCAGTGATATTGATGGAATTCATAAGGTAGAGTTCCACCATGCTGAAGACATACAAGGATGCTCATAATCTACCTCCAATCTTGTTTCCAATCACCATTGGCTGGTACATGTGCCCATATTCAGAAAGCATCAAGAAGGTGATGGTCAACTTAGATAAAATGCAATTGCAGCCACTTCCACTGATAAGACCATATGATCCTTATGGGAGGATATAGAAAATAGTAGGGAAGCCTATTCATTAGAGGCACCTAGAGGACTTTTGGGCGGATTGTGAAGATGAAGCAGAAGCCAGAAGAAGAAGATACCAGAGGCTAACACTTAATCAAGTCAAAACCTTTGACTACATCCCTATTCCTCAACAATTGAAGAAGGATGATGGTAGGGTAATGGTAGATGAGTATGAGGGAAAGAAGATATATAATGATACCATATCTGCACCTGACCTAACCATACAGGAGGACATATCCTTGGACCCTTTCATTGCCAGGACATTACAGCTAACCCAAGCTTGGGTTGATGAACAGGTTGAGGCATTGAAGAAGAAGGGTGTTGCCATTACTGTGGACAACAAGAAGAAAGGGCAGGATATTCCTAGTGAGGAATATGATGACTTTATAAATGAAAAGAGAAAATCTAAAGGAGACAGACATCCACCACAACAACAACAAAGCAAAAGACCCCCTAGGGGTAAGAAAATTGATAAAGAGCCCAAAGGGGTGATCATTGAAAGAGTAGTATTTCTGGCTGAGCAGGCAGCATCAGGATCAGGATCAGGATCAGCATCACCTCCACGGACAAGGAAACTGAAGTCCAAGAAAAATAAGATAGCATAGGTAAAAGTTACTGAGACCTAAGAGGAGGATCAGTCCTCACGACAACTAACAGAAGAAGATGTCCTCATGGAGGAAGAACCTGAAGAAGAGGAGGCCCCCTCACTGTTCAAAAGAAAGAGAAGAGCCCCACAGGTGGTGGTAGCTACCCCACCTAAGAGACCAAGAACCTCCATGAGGGGAGAAATAAGGCAATCCCCTGCACTAGTGAAAGGGGTAGGTAGCGAAGTTGTGCATAAGGAATTTCAGCACAATGTCCCACTTCCTACCATTGTGAAGTTCAAAACTGAACTTGCAGAAGAACAGGTGAAAGAAACCTCACCAGGAGGTCATGTCTCATTAGAGGAGACAATTAACCTATCAGATGATGAGGTTGTGAAGGAGGTATCTTCATAAAAGATGGAAACCCTTGCTGTAGGTACGCAAATGACCCCTCATAAAACTCCAATAGTTCAAACAATACTGGAGGAGATGAAGCAAGTGGAAGCTGAAAAGGAAAAGAGCCCAAAGAAGGTAGCCCAAGAAATGGGGTTGGATACTCCAATTGCACAGGTGACAAGTCCTGTAGTGGTAGATTTGACAGATAAACAGGATGCAAGTCCTGAACATCCAACAGGTACACCTGAAAAAGGGCAACATGCAGAAGAAGTGAAGATGGCAGAACCAGAAGGCCATGCTTCAGAAATAAGCCAACAAGGCTCATAGGATGCATCAGTAGAACCTACTATAGTAGAGGTTCAGGAAAAGAAGGCTGAGGAGAAGGATGTATCTAAAGATCCTGCTGCCAAAGTTCAAGAAGTAAGTAGCATAGGTGCAGAACAGACAATGGCTTCAGAACAAACGCCAGCACCTAAGGAGGATTCTGCAATATCCAGTGCGGTGAATGTGCCTCATGAAGAAGAAAAGGCTAAGGAGGATGAGGTAATGACAGAAAAGGATCATGATCATCATGATCATCATGTGGATGTAGTACGAGATCCTCCACCTCAAGATGATGCTCCTCTAGGAAAAGAAGTTCCTCAATAGGAGGATGTACCCCAGGATCACCCTTAGGACGAGCATCATGAAGAAGAGACAAGGAAATCACCTTCTCCATCACAAATGGTGACGGAAATAGGAGACCAGGGTGAACAACATGATGATGCGGAGAAACATGATCAGGTACCTCCGTGGTTAGAAAAAGAGGTAAACACAGAGGTAGATTTTGTAATTCAAGAATTCGATGTATCTACCTTATTTTCTAAAAATATAATAAAACCAAAGAGGAATGCCAGAATGACTTCGGCCATTAAGAGAGATCCTACAACTGGTAGAAGAATAGCACAGGTAGCAATCCCTACTGTGGAGAAGGAGAAAGGTAAAATTACCTTAGATGAATTTCAGATCAGCACAGTAGATTTGGGATTTGCAAATGAAGACCAGGAGGGTCAAGAGGGCAAAGATATCATAGATTCTTTGATTCAGAAAGTGAAAAGAGAAAAGGAGAAAAATAAGCAACATAAAGAGCACATTGCTCAGTTGCATGCCTATATAGGGAGGTTGACTAATACTGAAGATACTTCAACTGAACATGTAGTCCCATTGACTACTATTTCCCAGGAGGAAGTAAATAAGTTGGATCTCATGAAACATGAGTCATCCATACTATGGAAATGGATGCTATCCACATTGGATACAACAGAGGAAGTAATAAGGGCCTCTCTAAAGAGATGGAATTCCCTAAGTATCTCCAGGAAGAAGGTAGACAAATTACAAATGGAGACAGGGAAGAGGTCTTTCCAATTAGAAAAGACATTATCTGCCTTAGATGAAATAAGGAGGATAAATCCTCAACTGCTCAAAAATAAATAGGTACTGGATAATAGCACTGCATTACTAGTAGACATATGGTACCAGGACATTCAATTTGAATGTGGACTACTTAAAAGATGCAATAATAAACTGAGAGATATCAGCATGAAACTGCATGATATGATGTCTGTTGAGGCAGAGATTTTGGAAACCTTGGAAGGAAAAGTGGAAGGGAAAGTAGAGAATCAGGATGAAGAGTTTACCATCAAAGCTTTACATGGCAACTTCCAATCAGTAGTTGATGATCCACTTGTTCACTTGATGGAGGAAGTCATAGCTAAAATAATAAGAATCAAGGTCAAGATGGAAAACTACAATGAGACACTGCACAGCAGGAAAAATAAACTGGACAGCATCAGAAATAAATATCAGGCACATAAGCACGCCATCATCAAAGAAAAGACCCATGATGGCGGAGAAATAGATAAAATCGTGCAGTTGTATGAACAGGTCAGGATCAGTATGCAACCTCATATGCAGGATCTTCTTCATCAAGATGATGGAAGTTCGGGAAGTGATGCACCTGATGATGAGGCTCATGAGTCAGACGAGGAGCATGATGAGGATACATCATAGAAGGAGATATAGGCATCTGATACTTAGTGAAAATAAGTACTCCAGCTGGTTGCCAGCTAGCAACTTGTGCCATTTTGATAAGGTTGACAAAGTCAAAGTTAATACTGACCGTAGATATTCGTAGACAAATCAAGATCTGGGATCTTTTTGTAATGGATTCCTCACCTTGTTCTATAAAAGGTGCTGAAATGCCCCATTTAAAACATTCAAAACTTAATTGAAATCCGTCTGCTGAAATATTCAGGGCTCATTTCAAAGCTTTTTGTAAACATCTATATTTTTGCATACTTAATGAATGAGAAGACTTGTTTGATTACAATTAATAGTAAATCTTAAGTAATCAGTGTGTGAATTCTGGATATATGTTGTGATCTGCTGCGTCCCTTGGAGTGCATGTCTACTTGCATATGTTGTTTTCATACAAATTCCTTTGAAGTTAGCATCAACTGTATCTAGCTGTGGAATGTCCTGGTGAACATATGGTTTGGTTTTCTTCTCTTCATGACTGTATCTGATGTGCATGTGGTTCAAAAGCTAAAGGTTCAACATTAATTTGAAGCATTTCTTTCAATTTTTTTAAATTTCAGAGCATTTCACTATCATAATTGTAAATAACTGATAATCTCAAGCAAATAACACAAAATATGTAGACATCTCGTAGATAATTGAAAATATTTAGCATATTTGAAGCTCAAGCATGTATAATTAAAAATATCATGCAAAGGTTTGAATATAACTACATCATTTGATCAAACTACTGCATAAAATGACCTCACTATGAAGAATCTTTGCAGAAATAGTGTCATGATGATGAACTTCATGTAAGGCCCCAAAATGGAAATAGCAACACACATCAACCTCTGAATAACGTCAGACGATTAAGACCTAATCATCGGAGACTTGGGATCATGAATTCTTTGAATTCATCATTTCTTTCAAGATGAATAAAGGTTAATGTGTACTTTTATCATGACCAACATAAATTGGCGCTAGAAGGAGGGCCTTTTATCTGAAAGAAGATGCTCATCATCATTATTTTAAGGTTTGATGATGCAGAAGGTAAGGTAACCCCAGTGCATTCATGAATCTCAAATATTACTTAAATCTTTACTGTAGCAAACTTGTAAATGCTCATTCTATGTAAAGATTTCCAGATCAGACGTAAATATTGCAAGCTTTACAGTAGATCATCATGAATTCATAAATATCAGCCAATGTTAAGTAAATCCATTCAAGCTTTGAAGAGTTTTGCCTTAGAAGCCTGATATCTTGTGGTAAGGGTCATCATACCCTGTTATCACCTTATATTTGCACTGTCTTTACAAATATTTCACAAATATCCAATCAGATCAGTCATCCAACTGTAAATATCACCTCAGCCGGTGAAATCTAGCCAATATTTACAAAGTTCCAGCTAATTTGCCTCAAAATTGAGAAATCCTAGCTCACAAGATAAATACCAGGTCTAGGCCTAGTGGAATCTTTGAAGAATTACCTGTTAGAGGGTTCAGACCTAGGACTATGGACATCCATCACACTCCAGGGTCTAGTGCATTAAGAGCTTCACCAGAACCTCCTCCAGTTACTCTTGTTGGTTTGCAAATACCTTATGGGATATCTTTGACACCTCCTATCCAACCTCAACCCCAGGTCCAGCCTTAGCTGGTTATACCACAAGCTCAACCTCCTCCGGTTGTAACCGGTTGTAATGTCTTTCTTTGCAGTAGAGTCACCTTTGACCTTCAATGCATATCATGAGTTGCCAAAGAATCTGGACAAACTTTGTCCAAAATATCATCCTTATCAGGATGCTGATGATCATATCAGAACCTTTAAAGAAGCTTGTTGTAGGGCCAGAATAGAACATCAAGATGTTGTATGTAGATTATTTCCTTTTTCCTTAGGGGAAGAGGCTTATAATTGGTTTATTAGTCTTGGTCAGGGTTCTGTTGGTTCATGGGCTATCCTAGAGAAAGTTTTTACTAATAGGTTCAAGGTACCAATAGATCCTTCAATAAACTATCACTTATTTGCCACTATCAGGAGGTTTGAAGGTGAACCTATTGCCAACTTTAATGCTAGGTTCCAGAAAATGCTATCCAAGTTAGTTGCTCCTTATGTAGTAGGAGATGCTGCTGCTAGGAGTATCTATTACTCAGCTCTAGATCCATTGACTTCCATGTTCATCAGGAGAACACATCCTGAGATCACTACCTTGACAGGAGCTTTTCAAGAAGCTATCAAGGTGAATCAGCAGTTAGTTCCTGCTCCAACACCAAATGTTGCATTCCCTACATTGCCTGGCATGTATCCAACTTATCCTCTTGCATATCCTGCACAGCAATATCCTAATGGAGCAATGATACCTCCACCAGTCATGCCTACACCTTTGCAAGTACCTCCATTAAGTATCATGCCACCTCCTAATGGGAATGGCCAAACTCCACAATATCCTGCACAAACTCAGACACCTCAGGGTGCTGATCTGTCTAACAATAACCATGGATCCTCTTTCTTCAAGCCTCAAACTGAGAATGTAGTAGCCAAAGTCCAAGAAGAGAAGGAATAAATCAAAGAAATCTCTGCTCAATTAAGAAAACTCACTACAGAGGTGACACATTTGAGAAATCAGAATTTCTATTCTCAGCCTAACCAAAACAGAAGTTATTCTAATGACAGACCAAATTATCCTGATAGAGGATACAATAACAATAGTAATTTCAATAATAGTGGTGGAAATAACAATAATCCTCAGAGGCAACCTAGAGTATGAAACTCCAGGCCAAATAATGGTTCATTACCATCACCCTTAGATAATCAGCCACCTGGTGAAGCCAAATAGACTACTAGAGTCAATCTTGCTGAGGCAGCCCTCACCAACTAGTGCAGGATACACAACACAAATGCTCATGCAGAGTTAGACTGTCCACAATTTAGAATTGCTGCTAGCATTTTCCAGACAGAAGTATCTAATACTTCTAGAAATCCACCTCAGGTGGAAGGTAATGAGATTGTTTCTTGTGGATATGACTCTACATTTGTACTAGAGAGCTATACTGATCATCATCATCAGCAGGATGTACCCTCCCACTAGCATTATTCCCAAGCTTGTGAAGAGTCTGCTTTAGCCTTCAAGTTAGATTATGTCTTCCCCTTTGAAGATGAGAATGAACCATCCACTAAATATGAGGAGGTGCATGCATACCAGCAGCAATATCCTGGTAAGCATAATTATACTTTGAGAAGTAGCTCTAATAGACCTACTGGTCCATTGACATCATCTCTACCTCCAAATAATTTCAACACACCTCCTGATCCTAAAGCTAGCAATAATCTGGGATTTCCCAAGGTGAATGCACAGTATCTGTCATCCCAGAGTACAGCATCAAAAGTTGTTGCCTTACCTCAAGAGTCTGATAAACTTGTCACATACTTGGCTGATAAGATGAAAAAGATAAAGATCAGCCTGTCTATGTCAGAATTATTGAAAACTCCTGCAATTAAGAAAGCTTTTATGAAGTCACTAGATGATCCTGCTCCTAAAGAGGATATTCATTCTCCAAGTCATCTTAGCAATAAAGATCATGCTGCTAGAGATAATAATATCAAGCCTAAGGTGCCAGCTACTGTCCAAGCTGCAGAAACCTCACATATGATATTATACAGAGATAAGAGTGAGTCATCCCCTTTCCTCCTTACCATAAGGATGTTTGGAAAGAATTTACACAACTGTTTAGTAGATTCAGGTGCATCTACAAATGTGATGCCCTTGTCCATATGCAATGCTTTAGGACTGTATCCTGCTAAATCCCTAAAGAAGGTGACACAGTTAGATAAGACAGAGGTGAGTGTAGTAGGAGAACTGACTCATATACACATGCAGCTAGCATCTGACCCCAGGATCTAGTACTATATTGATATTCAGGTAGTTGATATACCTAACACATATGGGATGCTGCTCAACAGGGACTGGTCAAAAACTTTGAATGGATATATGTCCACTGACTTCAGTCAAATGTGGTTACCTTGGAAAGGTATACCAAACCAGATAATAATAGATGCTGAACCCAGAATGAAGCACATGATAACCGAATATAATAAAATGAATGAGATCATGGATGTCGACGTTGAGCCTGGAGTTTATGCCGTTAGACCACAGACTATCAGGATAGAAGAGATCCTGATGCTTGACTTTCATCATCATCATGATGATCATCATCAAGAGGACATGTTGGTTGTAAAACCTGATAGTAATTTTGAGAATGAGAGTGAAGTAGATCGCTTCAGAAACTTTGAGATGCATCTGTCCAAACAGGTAAGGCATTGTCAATTGTTAAATATACCTGCTAATGATATTTTGATTGATGGATGGTGCAGATTACACGATGAAGCACATTCAGAAAAGATTTGTGAAACATGCTTAGACATGATGATGCTGGAACAGACATGTAGTGAGGCATCATCATCATATTCTGAGGTAAGTTCTACATCTGGAGATGATGATGATACTAATTCTTGTTTTTCTTCTGCAGGAACCACAGAAAAGGTGATAGATCATGATGAAGATCATGTACAGAGAACAGAAGAAATTTTGGTGTATGATCAGATAAATGTTAAGAAAAAAGAAAAGATCACCCCTAGAAGCGATTATCTGATGGAGTCAGACTATGAACTGTCTGATGAAGACAGAGGTAGTAACCTAACTAGATTTGAAGAGCTCTTATCAAGAGAAATTAAGAAGATGATAAGACAAAAGAAACATCCACAAGATGCACTAACTGAAGGTTGGTGTAGGCTGCATGAGGCACCTCACTCAAAGACCGCCTATTCGCTGTGTCTGCATATTTTAAAGAAACATACAGAGCCTAATCCAAAAGATCATTCTCCTGATGATGGAAAACAAAAAGAAAAATTAGCTTCTCAGAAGGAAGAAAAGATGAAGTCTGAGAAAGCTGACATTCCTAAGTTAAAATGGATATCAGGTGGAGTAGCTGCCAAAGCTGCAAAGAAAACAAAAGGTTCAGCTAAACCTCATGCTAAAGATAAGTCTTGGATCCTTAGATTTGATGGATCCAAATCCAAGCAAGGAGCTGGAGTAGGGATTGATCTCATTGATCCATCAGGAAAATCCTACTTAGCTGCATACAGATTACAGTTCCCCTATACTAATAATGTGACAGAGTATGAAGCTTTGATTCATGGGATACTATTTGCTCTCAAGAAAAAAGTGAAAATTCTGCATGTCTTTGGAGACTCAGAATTAGTTGTCAGATAGGTAAGAAGAATATACTCTTGCAATTACAAAAGATTGTCAAATTATAGGCACAGAGTGTGGGATTTGATTGAAGACTTTGATGCATTTAACATCACCCATGTCCTTAGAGAATAGAACCACAGGGCAGATGCACTTGCCCAGGCTGCCAGTACATTGGAGCCACTATCTATATCAGGTCTAAAGAGATTTTCAGTAGAGCTGGTATCTGTACCATCAGTACCTGATAACGTTACTAATCTTTAGGTCTTTGATGATGATCAGCACATCCTTGATTTCATCTCTAATAAGGATATATTTGATGCTCAGATCATAGATGAGAATAGTGTGGAAGATCATGTTTGGGAAGAAGATGAAATATTAGAGTTGCCTAGCAATAGGATTCCCAAAGGTATGATTGAATTAGAAAGAGCCTTTGATTTGGATAATATGCTGAAACAGAAGGATCTTCCTAAGGCTGATGGAGGTCAATATTCACAAGTGAATATTGGACAGGATGATGACAAGAGAAATGTCTTGATAGGTAAGGTTTGCACACCAGAAGAGTTAGAAGGAATAACTCAGGCCCTTAAAGATTACATCCATGTAATTACATGGACTTATGATGAGCTAAAGACATATGACACATCAATCATAACTCATACTATACCTCTCAAGCTAGATGCCAAACCTTTCAGACAGAAGCAAAGGCCAGTCAATGCTTTGCTTAAACCAATAATATTTGAAGAGGTCAAGAAATTGCTAAATGCCAGGATAATATTTCCTGTGACGCACTCCACTTGGGTGGCAAATCTAGTGCCAGTTAGAAAGAAGAATGGAGACATCAGGCTATGTGTAGACTTCAGGAACTTGAATAGAGCATCAGAAAAGGATAATTATCCTCTGCCTTCATTAGATGAAGTTCTGTAGATTGTAAATGGAGCCAAAATGATGTCCTTCCTGGATGGCTTTTCAAGATATAACCAAGTGATGGTTGATAAGATTGATAGGCTGAAGACTGCCTTCACCACAAAATGGGGGATCTTTGCTTATAGACGTATGCCATTCGTGCTAATAAACGCTGAAGCAACATTCCAGCGAGCAATGGACATAGCCTTTAGAGGCTTAATTGGAAAATGTATAGTCATCTAAATGGATGACCTCACAGTGTTCTCTAAAGAGAGAACAAATCATGTAACAGATCTCAAAAATATGCTGAAGAAATGTGAAGAGTACAGAATATCCTTGAACCCTAAGAAATGCATATTTGGGGTAACAACAAGGAAATTATTAGGCCATCTGATAACTGATGATGGAATCATCATGATCCTACCAGAGTAGAGTCTATCATGAAAATACAACTCCCTAGAAGCAAGAAAGAACTTAAGTCTTACTTTGGTAAGATAAATTTTGTAAGAAAATTCATCACTGGTTTTGTAGAGATAGTCAGACCACTAAATGCTATGCTGAAAAAAGATGCCAAGATTGAGTGGACAACAGAGGCTAAAATTGCTTTTGAAGACATAAAGAAAGCTATATCAAATGCTCCTGTCCTCATCAGTCCAGATTACACAAAGGACTTCTACATCTATTCATTTGCCTCAGAACATACCTCTGCAGTAGTGTTGACTCAAAGGAATGAGGAAAAAGAAGAGAAACCAATAGCTTTCATGAGCTGTCCCTTCAAGGATGCTGAGCTAAGATATGTAGATGTTGAAAGGCAAGCACTTGCATTGGTCAGGGTAGTAAAGAAATTTAAGCCTTATATATTAAGAAGCAAAGTGATTGCAGTAGTGCCTGATGCACCAGTGAAGATGCTGCTAATGCAGAGTGAGCCGGGTGAGAAAAGAACCAAGTGGATCACAGTATTACAAGAGTATGATATGGAGATTACACCAATGAAGTTGGTAAGAGGACAGGCTTTGAGCCAAATGATATCAGAAATTGACCCAAACATCACAAGTCAGCAGTATGTTATCAATGACAATGACAATAAGGAATGGTATTTAGATATCAGACACATCCTGATCACTGGAAGATGTCCTCCAAGACTGCAGGCTTCACAAAGAAGAGCCTTGAAGATAAGGTCACAAAAGTATATGATGAAGGGAGGAACCTTATTCAAGAAGAATTATGAAGGAATATACCTGAGATGCTTAGAAAAGTCAGAAGTAAATAAGGTTCTATTAGAACTACATGACAAGTTCAGAACAACACATGGATCAGCCCTGGCCACAACACATGCAATCCTTAGAGAAGGATATTACTAGCCCACTTCTTTTAAAGATACAGTTGATCATGTTAAATATTGTCATGTATGTCAGGTTGCTGCCAACAGAGAGAAATATGTTGCACAACCTTTGCAGCCAGTGATGGAAGAGCGCCCATTTGCACGATGGGGCATGGACTTCATAGGACCAATCAACCCTCCATCATCCTCAGGCCATAGGTATGTCTTAACAATTACTGATTACTGTACCAGATGGACTGAGGCTGTCAGCAACAAGACTTGTACTGCAGATGATGTCATTAAATTTCTAGAGAGCAACATTGTTACCAGGTATGGAACTCCTTATGCTTTAGTAAGTGATAATGGTTCTGCCTTCACTTCAACCAAATTGTCAAGTTGGGCTTTTGATCATGGGATCATACTTAAGTTTTCATCCAACTACTATCCCCAAGGGAATGGATTAGCAGAATCCACCAACAAGAATTTGCTAAATATCATAAGAAAATTAATAGAGAAGAACCCTAGGGAATGGAACTCATTTCTGAAATATGCCTTATGGGTAGACAGAACTAAAATGAAAACTGCATTAGGAAACTCACCCTTCCAATTGGTATATGGGATTGATCCTATCCTCCCTGTAAACTTGAAAATTCCTACCTTACAGTTTGCCCAAGAGTACCTAGGCATTGATAATAGACAAGAGGTTAGGTTGCTTCAGCTGATGCACCTGGAAGAGAAAAGAAGTCAAGCAATTGACCAATTTGCAAAACATCAGGCTGTTGTCAAATGTTGGTTTGACAAGAGAGCCAAAGTTAAAGCCTTCAGGATATCTGATTTACTCCTGATGTGGGATAAAGCCCATGAGAGGAAAGGTGACCATGGCAAATTTGACAGATTATGGATAGGTCCCTTTCAAATTTATGAGATACTAGGAGACAGCACTTATAGGCTTAAGAACCTGACAGGTGAGGATGTCCCATTGCCACTCAATGGACAATTCCTCAAACATTATTTCCAGGCTTGAGTGACTTCATAACAGTCATGTGTATCATATTGTACATTTGTATAGTTGTTTGTACAGTTTTGTTTTGTTTTTGTTTGTTTTGTTTTGTTTGTTGAGATCTTGTTCTGGTTAGTCAAGATGATGCACTTCATCACCACTGAAAATAAATAAATTGTTAGGATTCAAGTGATGAGATTAGATTTAGACATAGGTTATGATTCATTCTAAGAAGTATTCATGATCAGGTCTGTGATATCCTTTCATCAGGGTGCCTTTTCTTGGTCAAAGTGAATCAATCACGATGAAACACTTAACAGCCTTGGGTTTGTTGAACACACAAGTATAGGTGTTAAATGAAAAATCTAAAGGGACTCCCTTGCTACCAATACAATCTCCAACCTAAAGCTGCAAGTGACTGCAACTTGTACAAATGAGCTGACATGATGATATCAGATACAAATTTTAAAGAAAATCAGAAAAGAAATAAAATTAGGCCACCTAAGTAACTCTACTGAGGCTATAAACACCTGTTGACAGTGGGGCTCTACTTAGGGAGATTGTATAGATAACCTTGCTGGGGCTATAGACGCCTGCTGGCAGCAAGGCTCTATCCAGGTTGGCTATGAGGGATGATCTCCAACTATGTAGTTTAACACCAGTTACTTATGTTCTCAACTTGCTTTCAAGATGAGGATAATTAATCATTTGCACACACATGATCCTTTGTTAGCATTGCTATCATGATGAAATTTTATCATTCAGAAGATCATGATGCTTATGCTTAGAAAGAATTAGAATACTATGAATAAATATGATCACATCACTTGAATCATTGGAATTTGTTTGTTTTCTTTGGTGGCAAGTTGTTGTGTGGTTACACAACACACCCCATTTTGACTTGGCAAAATAGGGACCCAACTTTTTTTGGGTTGTTCTGTGCTTTTTGGCAGTTTGCTAAAAGTAAGTCATGCAGATCATCATGCATAGAAAGGCTGGGTAAGTCATCATCATGAGGTCAGTTTGTCAAAGTTCATATTTCATTCCAATAGCCTCATACTTAGATAGAGCATCAAATTTCATGCAGGTTTGCCTTTTACATCACCCTCATATTCGTCAGGATGTGAAAGTTATGAACGGTCAAAGTCCTGGTCAAACCTGATATTCATAAGGGGGAGGATCATATTTCATAACATCAGTCATATTACAAACGATCACCCCAATCTAATTTATCACCCGATAATTCATGCGGTCCAAATACCCGAACGTCAATTTTAGGTTATAGTAGCCCTTACCCGTCAACTGCCTTATGTTTCCCACGAGGATCATATTTCTCAATGTAACCTGATATTTCTCAATATCCTCCTGACGCGAAATATCCCCCTAAGCCATTATCCTGATGACATCATTTGAGTCCAATAAACAAAGAAACTAACATGACGATGACGTCATCATCACATTTACCTCTCGGCAGGATATTTCCTAAACATGATCCTGCTCCCATAACATGACGATGACGTCATGATGCCTTAGCGATACACTGAGTCAATATCTGGGTGATGTCACCCCGATATTCTGTGAGGTTATGTTTTATCCAGTCATCATCATTTCGTAACATCAGCTGACATATTCAAATATCCTCCTGATGTATTAGGTACGACCTGAGGGTCCGTTTATCACCTGATCTATCGGGATGGTTTTTCCTCTTGGGGAGGATGATCACATTGCACTCGGGATGATATTTTTGAATATCACCCCGATATTCATATATCATCCTGACATTCATTTATCACCCTAATATTCATGTGTATCATCCCGACATTTGAATATCACCCCGATCCTGTTGCCGCCATTGACATTTAATGCGCGCAGAGGTGGTAGGTAGTTCCCGCCAACCATTAAACCTAATTGAACACTTGGCAAAATCCTGAGTTTCCGTGCAAAAATTCAACAAATAAGATTTAATCTATCAGGATTTGCCCTAATTTTACCCTAATTGCAAGGTTAAAAGGTAAATTCACTGCTATTTCAGACTTACCTTGCAAGAAAATCATTTTCTATAGAGCACCAGCTTCCAAAACCCCCATACAGGTTACACTTGTACGAACAGAGCTCACGGGCAGGAGGAAGCACGTGATTATCAGTAAGATTAAGAGCATTCTCTGGAGAACCACTGGTATAAAGGGATTTGCATAATGAGGTAAGTAATTGAAACCCTCATCCTGTTGCTTCTGCATAGTCAGGTATGATGTTGCTGGTTTGAAGTTTTAGTTTATGCATCCTCTGATAGGTTAATGCTCAATGAATATAGTATGCATGGTGTTAGTAGAGATAATTGTTATTAGCATGCATGTGAGTACCCATTGTAAGACAAAGTTGTGTTAATTGTAGATATCTATGGTTGACAAGAGGTTGGCAAGGTGTGAGGCTGAATTCAAGAAGCCCATGTTCTCATCTCCAAGAGGAATCCTATTTAAGTATGGTGCAATTACAGATACCCATCAAGGAAGCACCGATTTGGAGACCTAGTCCGCCAAGATGAATGATGAGAAGAATAGAAGCCCTCTGTTGGATGTAGTATTCATGTCCAGATTGTGGAATGCGGCCGATTGTCCGTACTCTATGGAGTCTCCTGAGCTGGTGGTCGAGTGTGCACGAAATTACAATCCAGAGACCAGACAGGTGGTGAAACATGGAAGAGTGTATGCAGACCTATCCATTAAAGGTCTTTCCAAGACATTTGGACTGCTATTGGGTAGGAAGGTTAACAGTGTGGACCTGAAGAAATCAGAAGTTGAGTATGAAAATAACAAGAAACATGCTAGGAAGAACATGTATCAATGGAGGGCCCAGAATAGCACATATTCGGCTGCTGCCAAACTTCCTGTGCACCTGTTTAAATATGATTTTGACGAAGAATATCAATACATGATTGCACTGCTTAGCAGGGTGACAGGCCAGCCTAATACTGGTAGTTTCAAGGACTGGATGTATGGTGTGATCATGATGTGCATATATGCAGACATCAAGCCATTATGGGGCCAGCTGATAAGTGATGCTCTTCATGGGTAGCTGATGAAGCTGGGAGGTTCAAATTGTTCATTCTACGTGACATCATACATTGTCTACTTCTTTACATACAAAGGCACATTTGATGCATTAATTACAGATGGAAAGCTTACAGGCACAGTCAATGCTCTGCACATTTGGGATCATCATCCCCAGCTACAGAGAGCTAGCTACCTCCAGGATTACAAACTGGTTAATGATGCATTCTCTATGCATCTAGTAAGGACCATGGAAGAGGACAGGACAAAGAGATTGAGCATGGAAGCTCAAGAAATAATCTACAGGCATGGAGCCTGGTACATTCAGTTTGCTATGTTTTCCTACATGAGGATTGAGGGATTTGAAGGACCTCCCCTCATGATGCCAAGATACCCGACTGATGCAGTGATATTCATGGAATTCATAAGGCAGAGTTCCACCATGCTGAAGACATACAAGGATGTTCATAAGCTACCTCCAATCTTGTTTCCAGTCACCATTGGCTGGTACATGTGCCCAGATTTAAAAATCATCAAGAAGGTGATGGTCAGCTTAGATAAAATGCAATTGAGCCATTTCCACTGATAAGACCATATGATCCTTATGGGAGGATACAGAAAATAGTAGGGAAGCCTATTCATCAGAGGCACCTAGAGGACTTCTGGGCGGATTGTGAAGATGAAGCAGAAGCCAAAAGAAGAAGATACCAGAGGCTGACACTGAATCAAGTCAAAACCTTTGACTACATCCCTATTCCTCAACAATTGAAGAAGGATGATGGCAGGGTAATGGCAGATGAGTATGAGGAAAAGAAGATATATAATGATACCATGTCTACACCTAACCTAACCATATAGGAGGACATATCCTTGGACCCTTTCATTGCCAGGACATTATAGCTAACCCAAGCTTGGGTTGATGAACAAGTTGAGGCATTGAAGAAGAAGGGTGTTGCCATTACTGTGGACAATAAGAAGAAAGGGTAGGATATTCCTGGTGAGGAATATGATGACTTTATAAATGAAAAGAGAAAATCTAAAGGAGACAGACTTCCACCACAACAACAACAAAGCAAAAGACCCCCTAGGGGTAAGAAAATTGATAAAGAGCCCAAAGGGGTGATCACTGAAAGAGCAGTATTTCCAGCTGAGGAGGTAGCATCAGGATCAGGATCAGGATCAGCATCACCTCCATGGACAAGGAAACTGAAGTCCAAGAAAGATAAGACAGTGGAGGTAAAAGTTACTGAGAACCAAGAGGAGGATCAGTCCTCACGGCAACTAACAGAAGAAGATGTCCTCATGGAGGAAGAACCTGAAGAAGAGGAGGCCCCCTCGCTATACAAAAGAAAGAGAAAAGCCCCACAGGTGGTGGTAGCTACCCCACCTAAGAGACCAAGAACCTCCATGAGGGGAGAAATAAGGCAATCCCCTGCACTAGTGAAATGGGTACGTAGCGAAGTTGTGCATAAGGAATTTCAGCACAATGTCCCACTTCCTACCATTGTGAAGTTCAAAACTAAACTTGCAGAAGAACAGGTGAAAGAAACCTCGCCAGGAGGTCATATCTCATTAGAGGAGACAATTAACCTATCGGATGATGAGGTTGTGAAGGAGGTATCTTCATAAAAGATGGAAACCCTTGCTGCAGGTACGCAGATGACCCCTCATAAAACTCCAATAGTTCAAACAATACTGGAGGAGATGAAGCAAGTGGAAGTTGAAAAGGAAAAGAGCCCAAAGAAGGTAGCCCAAGAAATGGGGCTGGGTACTCTGATTGCACAGGTGACAAGTCCTGTAGTGGTAGATTTGACAGATAAACAGGATGCAAGTCCTGAACATCCAACAGGTACACCTGACAAAGGGCAACATGCAGAAGAAGTGAAGATGGCAGAACCAGAAGGCCATGCTTCAGAAATAAGCCAACAAGGCTCACAGGATGCATCAGCAGAACCTGCTATAGTAGAGGTTCAGGAAAAGAAGGCTGAGAAGAAGGATGTATCTGAAGATCCTGCTGCCAAAGTTCAAGAAGTAAGTAGCACAGGTGCAGAACAGACAATGGCTTCAGAACAAACGCCAGCACCTAAGGAGGATTCCGCAATATCCAATGCGGCGAATGTGCCTCATGAAGAAGAAAAGGCTAAGGAGGATGAGGTAATGACATAAAAGGATCATGATCATCATGTGGACGTAGTACAAGATCCTCCACCTTAAGATGATACTCCTCCAGGAAAAGAAGTTCCTCAATAGGAGGATGTACCACATGATCACCCTCAAGACGAGCATCATGAAGAAGAGACAAGGAAATCACCTTCTCCATCACATATGCTGATGGAAACAGGAGACCAGGGTGAACAACATGATGATGTGGAGAAACATGATCAAGTACCTCCGTGGTTAGAAAAAGAGGTAAACACAGAGTTAGATTTTGTAATTCAAGAATTCGATGTATCTACCTTATTTTTTGAAAATATAATAAAACCAAAGAGGAAGGCAAGAATGACTTCGGCCATTAAGAGAGATCCTACAACTAGTAGAAGAATAGCACAGGTAGCAATCCCTACTGTGGAGAAGGAGAAAGGTAAAATTACCTTAGATGAATTTCAGATCAGCACAGTAGATTTGGGATTTGCAAATGAAGACTAGGAGGGTCAAGAGGGCAAAGATATCATAGATTCTTTGATTCTGAAAGTGAAAAGAGAAAAGGAGAAAAATAAGCAACATAAAGAGCACATTGCTCAATTGCATGCCTATATAGGGAGGTTGACTAATACTGAAGATACTTCAACTGAACATGTAGTCCCATTGACTGCTATTTCCCAAGAGGAAGTAAATAAGTTGGATCTCATGAAACATGAGTCATCCATACTGCGGAAATGGATGCTATCCACATTGGATACAACAAAGGAAGTAATAAGGGCCTCTCTAAAGAGATGGAATTTCCTCAGTATCTCCAGGAAGAAGGTAGACAAATTACAAATGGAGACAGGGAAGAGGTCTTTCCAATTGGAAAAGACATTGTCTGCCTTAGATGAAATAAGGAGGATAAATCCTCAACTGCTCAAAAATAAACAGGTACTGGATAATAACACTGCATTACTAGTAGACATATGGTACCAGGACATTCAATTTGAATGTGGAGTACTTAAAAGATGCAATAATAAACTGAGAGATATTAGCATGAAACTGCATGATATGATGTCTGTTGAGGCAGAGATTTTGGAAACCTTGGAAGGAAAAGTGGAAGGGAAAGTAGAGAATCAGGATGAAGAGTTTGCCATCAAAGTTTACACAGCAACTTCCAATCAGTAGCTGATGATCCACTTGTTCACTTGACGGAGGAAGTCATAGATAAAATAATGAGAATCAAGGTCAAGATGGAAAACTACAATGAGATACTGCATAGCAGGAAAAATAAACTAGACAGCATCAGAAATAAATATCAGGCACATGAGCATACCATCATCAAAGCAAAGACCCAGGATGGCAGAGAAATAGATAAAATCGTGCAGTTGTATGAACAGGTCAGGATCAGCATGCAACCTCATATGCAGGGTCTTCTTCATCAGGATGATGGAAGTTCAGGAAGTGATGCATCTGACGATGAGGCTCATGAGTCAGACGAGGAGCATGATGAGGATACATCATAGAAGGAGATATAGGCATATGATACTTAGTGAAAATAAGTACTCCAGATGGTTGCCAGCTGGCAACTTGTGCCATTTTGATAAGGTTGACAATGTCAAAGTTAATACTGACCATAGATATTCGTAGACAAATCAAGATCTGGGATCTTTTTGTAATGGATTCCTCACCTTGTTCTATAAAAGGTGCTAGAATGCCCCATTTAAAAGATTCGAAACTTAATTGAAATCCATCTGCTGAAATATTTAGGGCTCATTTCAAAGCTTTTTGTATACATCTATATTTTTGCATACTTAATGAATGAGAAGACTTGTTTGATTACAATTAATAGTAAATCTTAAGTAATCAGTATGTGAATTCTGGATATATGTTGTGATCTACTGCGTCCCTTGGAGTGCATGTCTACTTGCATATGTTGTTTTCATACAAATTCCTTTGAAGTTAGCATCAACTATATCTAGCTGTGGAATGTCCTGGTGAACATATGGTTTGGTTTTCTTCTCTTCATGACTGTATCTGATGTGCATGTAGTTCAAAAGCTAAAGGTTCAACATTAATTTGAAGCATTTCTTTCAATTTTTTTTAAATTTCAGAGCATTTCACTATCATAATTGTAAATAACTGATAATCTCAAGCAAATAACACAAAATATGTAGACATCTCATAGATAATTGAAAATATTTAGCATATTTGAAGCTCAAGCATGTATAATTAAAAATATCATGCAAAGGTTTGAATATAACTACATCATTTGATCAAACTACTGTATAAAATGACCTCTCTGTGAAGAATCTTTGCAGAAACAGTGTCATGATGATGAACTTCATGTAAGGCCCCAAAATGGAAACAACAACACACATCAACCTCTGAATAACGTCAGACGATTAAGACCTAATCACCGGAGACTTGGGATCATGAATTCTTTGAATTCATCATATCTTTCAAGATGAATAAAGGTTAATGTGTACTTTTATTCTATGCTTGTTTATGACTAACATCATGACCAACAGGTAGTTGAGAGGAAGAACTAATCTTTTAAAGAGATGGCCAGTTGCATGTTGCATGCTAGGTCCCTTCCCTCAAAATTGTGGTCTGAAGCAATCAACTGTGCTTCATACATACAAAACAGATCTCCTCACAAATCTGTTACAGAAAAAACTCCTTCTGAAGCATGGAGTGGTATGCAACTGGAAGTCACACATTTTCATAGTTTTGGATCCTGTGCATGGGCTTGCATTCATACAGATAAAAGGAAGGCTTTGGATCCTCAAAGCAAAGAATGCATCTTTGTTGGATATCAAGATGGTGTGAAGGGTTATAGATTGCTAGATCTTTCTATAGAAACACTCTTCATTGAAAGGAGTATCTATTTTGATGAAAGTCCCATGCAAGCATCTCGGGAGCAACATGCGACCACTTATGTGCTTCCTCCTCTTACAAATCTTAAGGATGATGCATGTAATCACACTGATCTAATTTTAGACTCATCTGAATCTGAATCAGATGAACATAAGCATGCATGTGCAAATCCAGATCCAGATCCAAATCCCAATTGGGCTTTCAGTGATGATTCAATATCTCCTGTGAGAAATCAAAGAACAAGGATCTTGGTTGATATTTATGATGCCCCTCATGCATTGTCAGCTATCGATCCCATCATTATGCCAATGCATGCCTATGTGATTCAAGTATCTGATCCTCAAACTTATGTAGAAGCTACAGGGAATCCTCAATAGGAAGCAGCCATGGACAAGGAGTACAATTCTCTCGTTGCAAATCAAACTTGGGACTTGGTTCCACTTCCATCCAATTGTAAGCTTGTAAGGTGTAAGTGGATCTATAGAACAAAGAAATTAGTAGATGGTCAAGTGAGTAGATACAAAGCAAGGTTGGTAGCCAAAGGTTTTCAACAAGTTTGTGGCATTAATTATGATGAGACTTTTGCTACAGTGGCAAAAATGGACTCCATTCGATTGGCTCTCGCCATTGTAGCAACAAGAAGGTGGGAGATTCATCACATGGATGTGAAGAATGTATTTCTTCATGGTGATATTGAGGAGGAGATCTACATGGAGTAGCCACAAGGGTATGTTCAAAATTCCTCATTGATATGCAAACTCAAGAAGTCACTCTATGGCCTCAAGCAGGCACCTAGAGCATGGTATGCTAAAATGGATTCTTACCTTCTATCTCAAAATTCCATGTGATGCAAATCTGATCCAAATGTTTATATGATGAAAAAATCTGACTCTTTGCTGCTCATAGTACTCTATGTAGATGATCTGCTAATAACAGGTGATTCAGCCACAGCCATTGATGCAACCAAAGCAGCTTTGCATGATAGATTTGCCATGACAGACATGGGTCTCCTCAACTTTTTCCTCAATCTTGAAATTAGCCAGAATGAATCAGGAGTCCATGTTGCTCAGTCCAAGTATGCACGAGATCTTCTGACTTGATTTCACATGAATGACTGTAAATCAGTAATTACACCTTTCCTGTCAGGGCTAAAGCTTGAGGATGGCTAGGATACACCATTGGTTGATTGCACACTCTTCAGTCAGCTTGTGGAGAGTCTTCTTTATCTCACTCACTCTCATCTAGATCTATCATATGCAGTGGGTGTTGTTTCCAGATACATGCAAGAGCCTCATGAGCTTCATTGGAAAACTGCCAAGCATATACTTAGCTATGTTCAGGGAACCATCAGCTATGGGATTCATTATTTAGCTGGATGTACTTTGGATCTCATTGGCTATAATGATTTTGATTGGGCTGGTGATAGCATTGATCACAAGTCCACTTTAGGATATGTTCTTAGTTTGGGATCTAGTCCCATTTGTTGGTCAAGTAAGAAGCAATCTTCCATTGCTCTATCATCCGTAGAGGCCAAATATAGAGGTGTAGTCAATGCTGCCATTCAAGTTATTTGGCTGCAAAATTTTCTCACTGAGATGGGTATCTATTTTCATCAACCGACCATCATTTGGTGTGACAATCAAAGTACATTGAAGTTTTACAGAGATCTAGTATAACAATAGTGGACAAAGCACATCGAGATCCACATGCACTTCATCTAAGATCTGATCCATGATGGTTACATTGATTTGTAGTATTGTCCCACATCTCACCAGACTACTGACATCTTCACGAAAACATTCACCCAATAGAAGTTTCACTTTCTCTGAGATCTTCTTGGGGTGAAAGAAACTGTAACATAGTAGTTTTCATGTTATGTTAGCCTCTATTTTGAGGGGGGTTTTGTTCCCATTGGGTTTTCCCTCTTTCTTCATTATTTTCTTTAGGCTTTTCTTTTCTCCTTAGTTAGAATTAAGGGGGGGTGTTAGTGGTTAATTCCAACTTCTAATAACTATTGTTCACCACACGTAGATTTTGGATCACCGATCACTGCTCTGTTCAGATCTGTTGTTTTCTGCCTAAATTAAGCCTGTTAATTTTAGTCTTCAGCATAATTAGTTTCTTCATACAGTGCCTTCTTTTAGCATAGAGAAGATTGTAATATTTCATTGTAGAAGTTAATATCAAGAGTTCAGTTTTTATGCTATGTTTTTTCTTCTCTTGCTGCTCTATTTTATTTTTCTGTATAATATGCAAATCTTTGTCTTTTTTTTCTTTCTAGTTGATCTATGCAGTTGTAGCTGCAAATTTCACAACTTCAGCATCACATAACACAAAAAGTTTGTGGGATTTTATCATGAGACCACCCCACCACTTATAGAAGGTCACATGCCTGTGGATGCTATTCTCTATCTTCTTTATTTCTATTTCCCCTCCCCATCTCTCTACCAATCCTCCATGCATCCCCTCTCAGAAAACACCCCCCCCCTTTTTCTTTTTTAATTAACTTCTTGTGTCGGTTGTTTAAGTAGTGGAATGTGGTTTTTGAAGCGGTGGAAGAAGATCTATTCAAATCTGATTTGTTTTTTTACCCACCTTCAGGTTAATTCTGCCACATACAAAACTTCCTCTTCCTTTTTACCTTACACAACCATGTTTTAGAATAATTCTATTTTTCCTAAACAAAATAGTATTCACAATAGTTAATAATTAGTAATTACATGGTAATCATTATATAAATAAAAGAAATATTACTAATGGTTATTAATGATTTGTAATATCATGGTAATAATTTTTATAAAAAAGGAAATAATAGTTATAATTGTTTCAAATTATTTTAACTAATAATAAATATAAAATATTATTAATAAAAAAATATCGTTTAATAAAATTTAATTTATAATTTAATATGAGAGCTATGACAATTGGCCTACAAATTTTTTGAAGGAAATCTAAGGAATACATAACATCAACATTTTTGAGAATGAATATTTACACATAATAACCATAGTGGCATCATCCTCCTATGTTATATTCTTACAAATGTAGCCATGTTGTGACAAATATAATCCACCCTATATCTATATATATACAGACCATGATCGATTGTACTAAACCCACATTTCTAATTCACTAATGACATTATATGAATAATTATATATTTTGTTTAAAGATTGCTATCCACATTTATATCACTTTTAGTATAGAAATTTTTCAAATCCAATTCTTATTGTAAGAACACACACCTACCTTGTGGTGCAAAGGAAGAAAGAGATCATTCAAAATAGATAAAAAGGTTCAACAAGAGACACAGGTGTTACAATAGTTATGGTAAGGTTGGGCCTTACATCCCCTCCCCTTAGATTAGATTTCCTCCTGAAGGTCCCTAAGATTTGGAAAACCTAAGGCCCAAAGCAGTGCCATACATATAGGTGCTTAAACCAACAAGTCTCACTAACTTGGTTATCAAAGTAAATCATAAGGTAACTAACATATATGGAAGCATTCTCTCCATGAAGTGAGTAACCATACCCAAGAATAAATCAACCACACAATGGAACATTTTATACCTTCAATCATATTGCATGAGTGCTAGAACTACAATCATAGCTCATAATTTGCTTTAAGGCCATACAAAAGAAGTTACACCATTATTAACTAGGACTTCAATAACCACTTGTTGTTACATTGTTTTAGCTAAATTCCAACCAACAATAGCCCCCATAAATATTAGCATTTTAAAATTGCAACCAATTAGGGTCGTGACACATCTCCCATTCTCTTCCTCCTAGACAACCCAAATAGTGGAGATAGTACCTCCTTTTGGAAGAGCCCCTCCATAGATGAAGTTCCTGCATCTCTTTTAAACATGAAGGAGATGACTTTTAACCAAGCACTACCCTTAAGCAATAGGTTGTTACTTTACCAGAAGCCCCAATGACTTTTTCAGCAAAGGGAGATATACCTTTCATCTTGCACTTGCATGGTCCTTCCAAAAACTTGTAACAACCTAACTACTCTGCCACCTTAGTGGATATCTCCAACCAAAAGGAATATATTCTAAATGAAAGATTACCAAAATTAGTTAACAAAAAAATTGATCATCAAATGCAAACGTCATCCCTTTATAATCAAAACCTCTTAATATTATGCCCTTAACTATGCCCTTAATCAGAGTCAAATTTCATTATTTACTTGACAAAAATCACATCCATTCTACTAATACTCAGGAGATAAATATGACATGCTCAATTATGTCTCTTAAACACCAAAGATTCATTTCACATCAAACCTGAAATATATTTGAGTACCCAATTCTCAAAAACTTAATTGGATGATCAGGGATGCTCCAAGATCCTCATCAATTTGTTCATGTGAGCTTGATATCTAGCATCCAACAATATGTTGGAACCTTTTACAAAGTTTTCAAGTCTTGATTCCATATTTAGGAGGTTATCTAATTTGGCATTACATAAGACTTGATTTATTTCATCTCCTTGAGTGACTAATGTGACTAAGGCTTGAGTGATGACCTGGAACTCTGATCTCCATAACTCTAATGGTTTCACATCTTCATCAATCCTCACAATTAACAACATCTGACATTCTTCTACGCCTTGAAACTCTCTAACTTATCTCTAATCATTGCATCATATCTTTCTTGATATGAAGATATGTTCTCCAGAAATTTTTCCACCTCAATTGTACTTGCCATTTCTTGAGGGGTATCTAGATTGAAAGATACCACACTTTGAATAGTATTCAAGGAAGACATTCTTGGGATCCATTTATTTAACATTTTCTTTAATGTGGGATCCTACCTACTTAGGATATTCCTCTCTTTTCTCAACCTCCCAAAGTATAGCCATGCATCATCCACCTTTCCTAAGATTCGAGACAATCTATGATAGAAAAGGCTCCTTACTAAATTAGAGATTTTTTGCAACCCTTTTGATAGTGCAGTAACCTCTACTTCTTTACTCTTTCTCAATTATTATTTTAAACCTTCAACTTTAAGGTTGAGGGTGTCAATATCTTGTTTAGATGTTGTGCCAAATGAGGCAGGTGATGGCACTTGCTCAACTGCAGCAATCGTGGGCATGTCAACCAATGATTTCATCATACTACACTCATGCATTAACCTTGTATATTCAATCTACAATTTGTCATAATTTGCTTGCAATCTCCTAGCTGCAGCCTTGTTAAAGGCAATATTTACCACTAAGGAAGTGGCATTTGAGGTTGTTGTGTCCTTTAATATTTTAACAATAAATTTTCCCCTAAGCTCATTAACATCCTTGATGACCTAAGGTTTATCATGTTCAGGTGCTAAGGCCCATGTGGCCAAAGTTGCATGCTTTGATGGTGATAGTTTGTCATTGATGTCAAAAGGTATTGAGAGAGTTGAGTTGTTGTGCATCTTCACAAGGTATCATCAGGATTGTAGGACTGACACAGGTTGTTAATGATCATGCATTTCACAGTTGTTCACTTATGACAGGAATCAATCAGGAGTCGTTCACTCAATCTTGATAAGTGTGTATCTTTCATATAGTGTGGCGTCTTCAAAGATGTAGTAGCAGTATGTGGTAGGAATCAAGTTGTTTGATGGTAAGTTGTAGTGCATTTATGTTTTTTATGCTTCTTGTTCTTCTTGGTCATTTCTTCACACAAGATGTTGAGTTGATGCAAGTTGTTGGACTCAGTTGATAATGGTCACCATCTCAAGTTTATGAAAGGAGATTTGCTCTTGCACAAGCTTATGGTGGTCACATTGATTGTGATGAAATCATAGTATCTTGGTTGCTCTTGGTTAGGATAAAGTCATCCTTACCTCAGGTTGCTTCATTATATTGTCTTCAAATCAAATCAGGAGTATAATGCCTTCATGATTATCTTGTGCTCACAAAGTTGATTATGATCAAAGTTTTCATAATTTATATGAGAACATAAGTTTGTTGTTTTGATGACATGATGGTGTTGTTTCATGGTTGAGTCAGGTGATGCAAATGGTTTATGAAAGCATCAAATGTTCTTGATGGACTCGAATTGCTCATTGAAAAAGGCATCAAAATTTATATACAAGATATGCCTTGTAAAGTGGAGCACTAAACTGTGTTTTAAGGAAATTAAACATAGCTTTATGAAGACTGAGCATTAAATTCAAACAGTGGCAACAATCGGTTTTGTTTAAATGTTTTGAAAGAACCAAAAAGCATTTCAAATTCTATATAGCCCGATGCCTTGGAGAGGTTTGCCTTTTGTTATGAATGGTCATTGACCTGCTGTCATAAGTGACCGACCACTTAAGTGAAGACTTAAGGCGGTCTTTTTCATATGCTGACCAGCCCCATGGCTAAGGAAACTGGAGGTAACATATTTTCATAAGGTGAGCACCAAAAGGGGAGTTTCTTGTTTTAAGTTAGAAACTTTAATATCATCGGTGGTCTTTGTATTAAATTGCATGAGCACCACAAAGCGAATAAGATAGTTGGAGCCCGATTCATATGTGAAAAGAAATTGCATCGAATTTAATGGAAGAAACTTTGTATTGGATGTTTTTTATTAAAAGGGAACATTACTAACATTTGGAGCCCGATATCCTTAAAGGTGATTTAGGTTTTTAAAAAAAAAGAAAGGGCATCGGTCTTTTTGAAGTTTAAGAAAAAACATTAAAAATGTTTTTTTTAAAATGGAGGAGTTAGGTTCTCGTTTAAATGGGGAATAAGATATTAAGTGGATGATGATGAAGTTAGAAACTTTGTATTTCCTATTTTCTTGGAGGGATCATGATATTTTAGTGCTTTTAAAAAAGGCAATTTTCTTGTGGAGATTTTTATGACAAAAAGGCTATTATTAGAAGATTTTTTAGGGAGATAATTTTGTGAGAAGATTGACATTATTGAAGATGATTTTTTGAGAGAAGACAAAGAGATTTTTTGTAGATGAATATAAAGTTTTGAAGAAATTATTTATGCAGATTGAAGAGATTGAAGAGTTATCTTTGAAGAAATATAAAGAGATTTTGTTTATACAGAGAATATATTTTTATGCAGGATTCAATGGTTTCAATGAAGGAGTTTGTCTTCTTGCACATGGAGATCAGATTTGAAAGAGATTTTATTTTCTCTTTCAAGAGCAAATTGAAATATCTTATTTTAATTAAAGATTTTTATATGACCTTAATTATCGTTTTAGATGAATTGTCTATGCAGAGAAAGTGAAAGGTTTCAAAATTTTTGAAGAAGATTTACATATTTTTGCAAGGAATAATTTGAGATGGACAGAGAGATAATTTTTTATTACAAGAGATTGATTTTTTGAAATAAGAAAAATTACAAAGAGAAGGTGAAAAGTTTTTGTTTGTAGGTTCTTCATTGAGAGAAGATGAGAATGTTTATACAGAATGTGGAAAGTCTTTTCATATTAATAGGCTTCGCAGGTGAATTGATTGGTGAGTTGTTGAGTGGATCAAGATACAGGATTGATTTTGAATATCTGAGTTTATGATTTGGGTTGATGAAAAGAATGGCCATTTGACAAACACATGAGAGAGAAGAAATGTTTTGTATTGAAACAGAGAAACCCTTTGAATTCTTGTTTTCAGCTTGTTTTGTATTAGGAGTTGGTGCTCCTTGAAGCTGGTGCTTCTAAACACTGTTGCCAGTGAGGCACAATATGCCAGTGAGGCTTGTAGGTCAGTGAGACCTCTCAATTGTCAGTGAGACATAATATTCAGCCAGTGAGGCTTTGTAAGAAGTTTTTAAAGTTAAGCCAGTGAGGCAGTTTTGGAGTGGTTTTTCTACCCCAGGAGGGTTTTCCACTCGTGTAAATTTGTGTTATGTCTCATATTGCTTTTATCTATATGTGTGTATGTTAATACTTTGCTTAAGAGGTTTTGTTCTCTTTCTTCATTCTCAGTCATGTGCTTATGTGTTTGACAAATCAATGATATCTTTCTCTTTGTGTGTCTTGAAAGTTAAAGTTTGCAAAAAGGTTTGAAAATTTACACAACACTGATTCACCCCCCCTCTCAGTGTTGTCCTGGACTCCTACAATTGGTATCAGAGCCTAGGTTCCCTTTTGAAGCTTAATCAGCTTGGGTAGGTCTTGTGTGTGGAGTTCAATGGGTAAGTGTAGAAGAAATAAGAGCATGAAAAATGTCAAAATTCATTCTGATCAAAAGACACAAAAGTCCCCATCTTTATCAAATTTAGATGTTGATAGATATGTCTCACAAGTTGAGTCAAGTATTGTATTAGAAGAAAAGATTTCAGATGCTTCTTTGTTTGATGGTTTAAATTTCTCAATTTGGTGTATGAGAATGCAGATTTATTTATCCTCTTTAGGATATGGTGTTTTGATGTCAGTTGAGAATGGATATTGTGTTACTGCAAATGACAAAGAAGCTCTTAAATGTAATTATATTGCAAAGAAAGCTATATTGTCTACTCTACCTAATGATGTTTCTTGTGAAGTTATGCACTGTGAAACAGCACAGGATATGTGGAAGAAGTTGATAAAAATATATCATGGTAATGCACCTGAAAAAGAAGACAACTTATTATCTAAGAAGAGTGACAATGATGAAAAACTCTCATATGAAGGAGATGAGAATCAATCAGATTTTGAAGAAGATCAGATTATAAGTGATGAAGAACAAGAATGTGAAATTGACATAGAAGGAGAGCTTATATGTGCTTTAAGTGAACTCAAGAGATATAAAAAGGAGAACCAAAATTAGAATTGCAGATGCAACAAGAAAGAGACTTAAAAGACAAAGCTCTTATAGACCTTGAAGATGCTAGAAACCTAATTGTAGACTTGAAGAATCAAGCATGTGAATCAAACAAATTAGTTGTTAGTTTGAAGACGGAAGTTGAGAAAACTAAGAGGATAGCTGATGAAGTAAAATTTGATTTGGAGGCTAAAAATGTTGAATGTCTAAAGCTTGAAGGACAAATAGTTTCTTTAAGTAAAGAACTTGAGTATGTTAGAAAGCAGTTGGAAAAGAATCTCAAATTTGATGAGAGCACCAGCAAGTTACATGAGTTGCTTGATAAACAAAAACTACATGGAGACACTGCTAGACTTGGTTATGAAAAGAATAAGTCCTCTAATGATAGAGAGATTCCTAGAAGAAAAATTGATCAGCCTGCTACTCCTAAAAGAAAAGTGAATAATCAAAGAAGAAGAATTGCTCCTATAAGACAAGCATACATGTACAAGTATAACTATTCATTTAATGGTTATTGTAATACTTGTAATCACTTTAGACACAAGGCAATTAATTGTAGAAGAAATCAATTTGCTTCAATAAGAAATACTAGTGTTGTATGTTTCAAGTGTCACTCCCCTGGTCACAAAGCATATAGTTGCAGAATGTATGGAGGAATAGCATCATCTGGTTTGATAGATTTGAAAAAGAATAAGGTTGAAAAGATTTGGAAGAAGAAAATTGAGAAAAGAAAGAGCCTGTAAAAATCTGGAAGCAAAAATAATGCAAAGAGAAGATAAATTCTAAACTTGTGCATCTTGCACAAGTTATTTCATCAGTTGCATAACACATGGCATAATGTGAGGGGGAGTTGTTCTTGATCTATCAATTATCCCCAAGAAGTTTTAGGAAGGAGATCATTTGAATGATGATCTTGTCATATTAATTCTTGTCAAATGAATTCTATGATGATATTGCTAACTAAGTTGATCTTCAGTATGTGACAGTGATTCAGGAAGAACTTGTTGATGCAGTTGGTTTGTTGGTAAGCAAAATTGATGGGCTGATTTGAATACTGGATCTTGGGTATATTCAAGAAGTTACCTTCAAATGTTTTCTTATGTGGGCTAAGGAAGTTGCAAATGAAAGAAATCAATTCATTTATTTTTGCAAAGGTATTGATAGTGGTTATGTTTATGTCAGATTTGACAGTGTGTTGTAAAAAGTTGTGCAGAACAGGAGGATGATAGTTCATGTTGGAAGCCTTGGCAAGGACATCTCTTGTGTGTTATCATGGATTGTGATTCATACTGATTTTTATTGGTGAAAAGTGTAGTCTTTGCATGAAATTCATGCTCATATCAAAGAAGTATATTTGATGTTCATATCTACTACATTGTTGAGTTATGTTTTGCATAAGTATTGAAACTTTTAGGTGATTTGGAGACAGTGTTTCATCTGTTTCATTGATGATCTTCCTCACTAATATGTTTCAGACAAAAGTTCTTCAAGCTATGACATTGATGGTGATATCTTGTATTTCTTCAAAGGAAGTTAAAGGTATGTCTTGTATCTGAAATAACAGATGACAGTGTTCAAAGGTTAACAGAAGTTTATGTCTTCAAAGCCCTCATAATGCAATATGTTTGTAAATGTTATGATCAAGCTTTAACATTTTTTAGTGGAGTTATTTTCTCAGGGAGAAATAATAGTCTTTGTCATAAGATGTCAAAAAGGGGGAGAAAGAAAAATTGCATCAGGTGGTTTTGCCATCAATGACAAAGGGGGAGATTGATGGTGATAGTTTGTCATTGATGTCAAAAGGTATTGAGAGAGTTGAGTTGTTGTGCATCTTCACAAGGTATCATCAGGATTGTAAGACTGACACAGGTTGTTTAATGATCATGCATTTCACAGTTGTTCACTTATGACAACAATCAATCAAGAGTCGTTCACTCAATCTTGATAAGTGTGTATCTTTCATATAGTGTGGTGTCTTCAAAGATGTAGTAGCAGTATGTGGTAGGAATCAAGTTGTTTGATGGTAAGTTGTAGTGCATTTATGTTTTTTATGCTTCTTGTTCTTCTTGGTCATTTCTTCACACAAGATGTTGAGTTGATGCAAGTTGTTGGACTCAGTTGATAATGGTCACCATCTCAAGTTTATGAAAGGAGATTTGCTCTTGCACAAACTTATGGTGGTCGCATTGATTGTGATGAAATCATAGTATCTTGGTTTCTCTTGGTCAGGATAATGTCATGCTTACCTTAGGTTGCTTCATTGTATTGTCTTCAAATCAAATCAGGAGTATAATGCCTTCATGATTATCTTGTGCTCACAAAGTTGATTATGATCAAAGTTTTCATAATTTATATGAGAACATAAGTTTGTTGTTTTGATGACATGATGGTGTTGTTTCATGGTTGAGTCAGGTGATGCAAATGGTTTATGAAAGCATCAAATGTTTTTGATGGACTTGAATTGCTCATTGAAAAAGGCATCAAAATTTATATACAAGATATGCCTTGTAAAGTGGAGCACTATACCGTGTTTTAAGGAAATTAAACATAGCTTTATGAAGACTGAGCATTAAATTCAAATGGTGGCAGCAATCGGTTTTGTTTAAATGTTTTGAAATAGCCAAAAAGCATTTCAAATGCTATATAGCCCGATGCCTTGGAGAGGTTTGCCTTTTGTTATGAATGGTCATTGACCTACTGTCATAAGTGACCGACCACTTAAGTGAAGACTTAAGGGGGTCTTTTTCATATGCTGACCGGCCCCATGGCTAAGGAAACCGGAGGTAACATATTTTCATAAGGTGAGCGCCAAAAGGGGAGTTTCTTGTTTTAAGTTAGAAACTTTAATATCATCAGTGGTCTTTGTATTAAATTGCATGAGTGCGAAAAAGCGAATAAGATAGTTGGAGCCCGATTCATATGTGAAAAGAAATTGCATCGAATTTAATGGAAGAAACTTTGTATTGGATGTTTTTATTAAAAGGGAACATTACTAACATTTGGAGCCCGATATCCTTAAAAGTGATTTAGGTTTTTTAAAAAAAAGAAAGGGCATCGGTCTTTTTGAAGTTTAAGAAAAAACATTAAAAATGTTTTTTTTAAAATGGAGGAGTTAGGTTCTCGTTTAAATGGGGAATAAGATATTAAGTGGATGATGATGAAGTTAGAAACTTTGTATTTCCTATTTTCTTGGAGGGATCATGATATTTTAGTGCTTTTAAAAAAGGTAATTTTCTTGTGGAGATTTTTATGACAAAAAGGCTATTATTAGAAGATTTTTTAGGGAGATAATTTTGTGAGAAGATTGACATTATTGAAGATGATTTTTTGAGAGAAGACAAAGAGATTTTTTGCAGATGAATATAAAGTTTTGAAGAAATTATTTATGCAGATTGAAGAGATTGAAGAGTTATCTTTGAAGGAATATAAAGAGATTTTGTTTATACAGAGAATATATTTTTATGCAGGATTCAATGGTTTCAATGAAGGAGTTTGTCTTCTTGCACATGGAGATCAGATTTGAAAGAGATTTTATTTTCTCTTTCAAGAGCAAATTGAAATATCTTATTTTAATTAAAGATTTTTATATGACCTTAATTATTGTTTTAGATGAATTGTCTATGCAGAGAAAGTGAAAGGTTTCAAAATTTTTGAAGAAGATTTACATATTTTTGCAAGGAATAATTTGAGATGGACAGAGAGATAATTTCTTGTTACAAGAGATTGATTTTTTGAAATAAGAAAAATTGCAGAGAGAAGGTGAAAAGTTTTTGTTTGTAGGTTCTTCATTGAGAGAAGATGAGAATGTTTATACAGAATGTGGAAAGTCTTTTCATATTAATAGGCTTCGCAGGTGAATTGATTGGTGAGTTGTTGAGTGGATCAAGATACAGGATTGATTTTGAATATCTAAGTTTATGATTTGGGTTGTTGAAAAGAATGGCCATTTGACAGACACATGAGAGAGAAGAAATGTTTTGTATTGAAACAAAGAAACCCTCTGAATTCTTGTTTTCAGTTTGTTCTATATTAGGGGTTGGTGCTTCTAAACATTGTTGCCAGTGAGGCACAGTATGCCAGTGAGGCTTGTAGGTCAGTGAGACCTCTCAATTGTCAGTGAGACATAATATTCAGCCAGTGAGGCTTTGTAAGAAGTTTTTAAAGTTAAGCCAGTAAGGCAGTTTTGGAGTGGCTTTTCTACCCCAGGAGGGTTTTCCACTCATGCAAATTTGTGTTATGTCTCATATTGCTTTTATCTATATGTGTGTATGTTAATACTTTGCTTAAGAGGTTTTGTTCTCTTTCTTCATTCTCAGTCATGTGCTTATGTGTTTGACAAATCAATGATATCTTTCTCTTTGTGTGTCTTAAAATTTAAAGTTTGCAAAAAGGTTTGAAAATTTACACAACACTAATTCACCCCCCTCTCAGTGTTGTCCTAGACTCCTACATGCTTATGGTCAAAAAGAGACCCAAAATAGAGCTTCTCATCCTATTTCTCACCTCCCAAGAAATCCTCATCCTCATTCTCATTGTGTCTTTAAATAGTGTCCAGGGCTATAGTAGAAGCTATGTACCACCCTGGTAGCAATAAAAACTACTTTTGTTGACAATTCTTCATCCCTCCTCAAGTTTCATTTTTGATACATCATATTCAATTTGCTTTTGGATGTTCTGGAGACTTCCTCCCTCACCACCCTCTTGCACCTATTGAACCATGTTCCTCTTCATTGGAAATTTAGAATTCATCTTGCCCTTTACCAAAAATATCTTAAATTCATCAAATTTAATAAATGCATCATTAGAGAGAAATTCCTTGCAAGTCAGGGTTCCCACATCTTGAACTACTTCATCCCCTTCTGATAAACTCAACAATTACCTTTCAAAAGGGATTACATGTTCGATAATCCATGGAGGGGAGGTGATACTTCTCAACCTATCCTGATACTCAATTTTCTCCTCCTTGGTGCATTTTGTCATATCATAGTCCATTAAAGGGATGGACTCACCCTGAGGTTCACATTCAATGGGACCTTGTCCTCCTATTTCACTTACAACACCTACCATTGAGACCTAGGGTAAGGCATGCTTAGCAATCCTTGCCTTACTCATTGGTGCCACAACATTAGGAGGCATGCCCTCCAAGGCATTCACATGCTTGAGCATCTCCTCCAATCTAACAATTGGGTCTTGAATTTCACTGAATGCCCCCTGATATGTAGGATATATCACCTTCTTCCTATCTTCACAGACACTAATCAATGCCCGGTGCTTTCTTCTTGAGATAATCTCATTTTTATCACAAAGGTTGGTAATTATATCCTCAGCAACAATAAATTGGTGATCATAGCTTGCTCTCCCCTTTGAATTCCTAAAATGGTCAATGGAATGCTCGAGATCCTATCTTCTCTTCCCATTAGAAACCAACCTATAATACATTAAATTCTCCTTCAGAAGGTCGAAACCTTCTCTAGCTAAGATCACAAAGTCAAAGTACCTATCATTAGGAGGTAGAAAATATATCTTCTTGTGATTCCTCGAATGTATCTTATCAAACTCATTAAATTTCCATTATGCTTCTAAGAAAACATTTCTATTAGGGACATCAACATGAAGAATGTGTGGTTCTACTTTAGGTCCACAAATCCTTATTAATGTATCGTCACTATAGAAAAACTAGTCACCAAAGTTATGGTCTTGATTACTTCATGAATTAAACTATAATGGTCTTAGAATGTTTTGAAATTAAGGGATAGTTTATCCCTAGTGTGTCCCAACAAAGACTTTACCCACTGCAAAAAAATATTGCTCAATAATATAATAATTTCTTGTTTTCCAATGGGATGTTGGGAATTAAGGTGTCTCAACATTGGTAATTCCTTGCATTATTTATGTTTGTATTTATTAATTCATTGCCTATGTTGTAAATAAATTGTAAATTCCATATTGTCATATTCTGGGATATGGCACGGTGATGTGTCATCCTACATGGAAGATGACAACTTGTAATTTTGTCCTCACATGAGGAGATAGGCATCCCACTTTTTGGTAGGAGCATTTTTCCATGTGTCAGCATCTTTCATGTTGTGTAAGGGAGTATTGACCGAAACAGTTATGACGGATTCCTATGACAGAATCTATGACATGTAAGAGTCAAAAATAGAAGCTTGTAAGACAGGTGAAGACATGTGTCATGAAGCATCTTTGAAAAAGGCATATTTGGGCACCCCAAGGTGGACTATGACATGTTGTAAGAGAATATTCTATTTATAGCCTATGTATGATAGATTCTCTTACAGCTGTAAGTTGTAACCGCTATGACAGATTCCATGACGGTCGTAAGTGTCGTAAGAGCATCTGTCATAGCCCATTTTCAAAATAGGTGGCCTCTTTGGGATGAGAGCTATGGACTAGTGTCAGGCACATTCTACAATGTTGAGCAAGTGTCCTTAGGCATGGGTTTTGCACCATGAGGCCAAGTTGGATGCCCATTCCAAGTTTGGACCAATATTGCCTTGTATATTCTATATAAACAGGTGCTTGGAGGAGGAGATGTATTATAGGATTGACAGGTACTGTTATGCTGCCGGATTGACTCCAAATATGAGTGTTGAAGACCATTGAAGCTTGCATTGTAAGTGTATTGTAAATAACATTCAGTTTTGATAATACATTGTGCAAGTTTCTGAGTGTGCAGTTTTTCACCTAATAAGGGTTTTCCCCACATTATATCTTTATCTCTCTTCTTCTGTCTTCTTTCCGGTTCTTGTGTAGTACTGCAATATCTCTATTAGATGTTCTATGTTGCTATAGTTTTAAGGATTAATTTGAATTTGCATAGCCCTCTCCTCATTAGATTAGTGTAGGAAGCAATTTCCACACACCTAGCTTCCTTTCAGTAGGTATCAGAGACTAACCAGTTTTGGTCTTAGCTGTTGGGTAGGGGTTTTTTGAGCTGATCTTAAGTTGAGTGGGAGTCTATATAGAGTATACTGAATCTTGTTGCAACAAGGAGATGGAAAGCACATCTAGAAGGATAGAACTGGAGAAATTCAATGGCACTAATTTTGAGTTGTGGAAGCGCAAGCTGGAAGACATGCTTGTTGATCGAGACCTTTTGGAAACTATTAATGGAACTAAACTAGTTGCAATGCAGCAAGTTGATTGGGATCTCAAGGATTGGAATGCTAAGGGTCTCATAAGACTTAGTCTTGCTAATTCTATCCTGTTAAATGTCCATGAGGAGAAAACTGTAAACTTGCTTTGGAAGAAGTTGGGAGATGTGTATCAAGCCAAATCCCTGGTTAACAAACTTTTTCTGAGAAAGAAGTTGTATTCCCTTCAAATGGAGGATGGAGGATCCGTTTCTAAACATATGAATTCTTTTAACATGCTAGTTGCATAATTGACATCTATTGGTGTGAAGATGGAGGAGGAGGATCGGTGTATGACCTTGCTTTGTTCTTTGCTGGACTCATGGGATCACCTTGTCATGGCTATTGGAAGCACCAAGTCCACATTCAAAATGGATGAAGTGGTTTGTTTGCTATTGTCTGAAGAGATGTAGAGAAAGTCTTTTGAGCAGCCAAAGAGGCTCTTTCAATTTGTGGAAGACCCAAGGAGAAAGGGAAAAAGAAGGACAAGAAAGCTGAGAAAGGTAGATCCAAATCCTGTGGGAGATCCAAATCTCCTAGAAGTCCAAGGCTATCTGTTGGAACTGTGGTAAATTTGGGCATTTCTGAAAGGAATGCAAAGAAGAAAAGAAAAAGAAGAAGAAGACTACAGATTCAGATTCTGACAAGTCACAAGATGATGGTGATGCTTTCATCGCAGCCCTGGCAACCCATGCATCTGATGATGTGTGGCTGATTGACTCTGGTGCATCATTCCACATGACCTCGCATCGAGACTAGTTCACTAAGTATGAAGAGTTTGATGGTGGAAAGGTGTACTTGGGTGACAACTCTCATCTGAATATTGTTGGTTGTGGAAGAGTCTCTATCTGATTCCCTGATGGATGAGTGAAGGGGATCTCTGGGGTTATGCATATCCTAGGCTTAGCACGGAACCTGCTTTTTGTAAGTATGTTGAATGATGTAGGTGTGCAATTTATCTTTTCAAAAGAAGGATGCAAGATGACTAAAGGAGCTATGGTGCTTGCTAAGGGTACTAGGAGAGGTACTCTATTTCAGCTAGAGGCATCCATTTCACAATGCAATAGTTCTTCTGATTCAAGGAAGAGGGTAGTAGTCACTTCATCCCCACCTTCTGAATGAGCAGTAAAGAAATTTGTTGTTTCTAGTTCTAATGGTTGTAATCATGCCTTGGAAGTTAAGCTTCATGCTAAAAAGACAATGTTATGGCATAAGAGATTTGGCCACATTGGTGAGAAGGGTCTACGTACCGTAAAAAATAAAAACCTCATTGAGGGGTTAGATGATTGTAATCTTGAGTTTGACTTTTGTGAACATTGCATATATGGCAAACAAAACCATGTTCAGTTTTATTCGAGTTCTCATAAGTCTTCTGGTGTGTTGGACCTTGTTTATTCTAATGTATTTGGTCCTGTTAATGTTCCTTCACTATCAAAATCTATATATTTTGTATCTTTCATAGATTATTACAGTAGAAGGACATGGATTTATTTTCTCAAAAGAAAATTTGAAGTCTATAGTAAGTTTAAGGAGTTTAAGGCCTTTGTTGGAAATTAGACTGGTAAAAAGATTAAGTATTTGAGAACTGACAATGGTGGTGAGTTTTGTTCTATAGAATTCGATAAATATTGCAAGGAACTTAGGATTGAAAGACATAAGACAACTCCATACACCCCATAGGAAAATGGAGTTGCAGAAAGGATGAACAGGACACTAATGAAGAAGGCTAGGAGTATGCTTAGTGGAGCTAGCCTAGAACAAAAGTTTTGGGCTGAAGCTATTGCTACTACTTGCTATCTTGTAAATAGATCTCCTACATCATATCTTGTTGGAAAGACACCCGTGGAGGTGTGGTCTGGTAGAAATCCTTCATTAAGGCATCTTCTTGTTTTTGGTTGTGAGGCATATGTACATGTGCCTAGGGAGAAGCAGTCAAAATTGGAGAACAAGATTGTTAAGTGTATCTTCATTAGCTATGGTGTCGGTGTGAAAGAATACAATCTTTGGGACCCTGTGGCTAAAAAAGTGTTGTTTTGCAGAAGTGTCATCTTCAGAGAGCTTACACCTTCTTCCACTATTTTACAGCCAGAAGAAAAAGAAAAGAAAGAGGATGTTGTTTAGTTTCCTGCTACCCCTGAGAAGACTAAACAAAAAGACAATGTTGGACCTGATAATGAGGAGAGCTCTTGCAGCTCTGAAAGCTCAGATGAAGAAGCTGAACCTCAACCTCATCTCTTGAGGAGGTCTAC